>CM035836.1:239579626-240819639 GCA_020510985.1 Pholidichthys leucotaenia
TGAGATCCGACTTTGATGAATGCTGAAATATTAGAATTATAAAATTGACATGCACATTAATAAACTCAATATATGATTTTAAAAAACTTTATTTAAATAACATTGATCACAAATCTAATCTTGGTAGGCAAAATCCCTTGTTGTGATCAGATGGGAATGTTTCTCTGATGAGGCTCACAGCACAGGCAGGCAACATAACCCTCAATACCTCCTGGCAGCACCGAGATTCAGTTGATGTTGGCATAATGTTGCATTTCTCACAAGTGCACCTGTTAAAAAAAATGGTATAATCAGATGCTTATAATAAACTAATGGCTCGTGGGAGTGCTATATAAACTGGTCTATGAAGTTTGATTAGAAAATATTTAAAACATGTAAAAAATTTTGAGCAGAAAGAGAATGTTTATAAGTCGCCAAGTAAGGCAGCGAGGGAAAAATTGGCAGTTTTATTTTGATAATTAAGTGTGTGACCATGCATATCGCCTAAAAAAAAAAATTTCAAAGCATATTTTACCAATATAAATCGGCGAGCCTCTCGTTCTTGCCTCTCGTTCTGCTCCAGTCGCTGTTTCGTCCGCGTCTTACGCCGCACCCTCGGGCTCGAACAAATACGGCTGAATAACCCCATCAGCACCACCCAAAACTACTTCATCATCAGATTCGTCAGTTTCAATATCATCACTTATATTGCGGTCGTCATACTCGATAAAATAATCACTGTCCGAATCACTCTGCTGTCGTTCAGCCATTTCTGCAGGCCAGTGATCATCCATTTCCTGCAGCCATTTCCTGTTTCTCCCTGACCTGACGTCACTGCTGCACGCCCCTATCGAGAGATGGCGGTACTGCAGCATCACTAAGTGAAATATGGGCTATTAACAAATAAAGTCATTTATGGAGGCTGGTGACACATTTTAAATCACGGGAATGGCCAGAATGGAATATTTTCATACAATCAGTTTATTGGTTCAATAAAAAGATGTCACCGTCCGAGGCCTTTAAAGCTACAGCAGGTGGTGGGAAGTTGGGGGGCTGCGTACCCCAAACTCCTCCCCCATGAGTCAGAGAGGGTAAGTCACAATAATGAGGATATAAGTGAACTTGGACTTACCTGTCTCCCGGAGGCAGGATGGTGCCTGCTGTAGCGGACATTGCTCCTCCCTTTCCCCGCCGGATGGTGACAGAGGGCCCCCTGGAAGGACGAGGGGGAGCCGCTCACGAAGGTTCAGGGACGGGGCTCGCCGAAACAGGACTCCAGGCACACACAGCAGCCGGGAAAAATGTCGAGGAGGAGGGGGCGCCAGCCAAAACGAGCCAGGCACGAAGCGCTGAGGGGAGAGCAGGAGAAGATGGCCCGGGGGGAGAGGCTGCGGGGATTCCCCTCTGACGAGGCGTGGGAATGACAGCTGTGTGGGAGGAAGAGCCTCTGCGGCGACCCGGAACTGGATCCGGACGGGGTTCAAGCTGACGCTGGTTGTAGGTGTGATGACGGTTTCTGGCAGAGGGCGGGGCAAAGGTGAGGTCCGGGAATCGCCCCTCCTGTGCGGAGACAGAGGCGAGGAGGTCGGTGAATTCAGGGAAGTCACTTAACTCGGGATTCCTCTCCATCAGTCTGACTGCCGCCAATGCATCAGACAGGGAAGAGTCTTTACGGGAGTTTAACAGAGACTGCTGCATCGGGGTATATTCAGCACCCGCTTTTAACGCCAGACACTAATGACCCCGAATGCAGCACAGCTGTTCGACTTTGACAGCAGGAAGCTCCACCGGGCGCTGTCACAATAAGAGCCCGGGGAGCCAGAAGGGACACACTGCTGTCAAAGCCTGAAAAAGATGATGTATGACCCAAGCGCGGACGAGATCGACGCTCGGGTCATGACACAGCTTTCACCTACATCTCTGTTTACACTCATTTTTGCTAGAAATATGTTAATATGCATTGGGTTTACAGTACTAATGAAAGGCAAGACCTTCTCAGTGAAGGTTGTGAATAAGTGTAAATGTGGGTGTTAATGTCCAGATCTAAGAATGACAGTTTTCCTCTGCTGTAGTCCAGAGTCATTCTGATCCTCGAGGGTAGCTTCTTTAAAGGCAGATCTTTGTCTGTCTATTTGTGTGATCCTTTATCACTTACATTCATAATAGATCATCACAATAGATCATTACATCTTGCACTTTGGGGAATGGGGGTTGTTCAGTCATCATTATAATTATTATATTTTATATTGTGGGGGCCATGGTGTTGGACTTCTCCATCCAGAGAAGGGAGGGGGAAATGCACCAGGTGGAAATGCACCTGCACCTTATGTTATGTTAATGTGCCACACAATTCTCTATTCATACAACAATGTGTATGGTCAGAAGGCAGGGTCGCCTGGCACTCTCATTTGCTGTAAATTATGTTGGAGAAGGAATAAAGTTTCTGTGTCGTCCAGCTCATTGTCTCGCCTGCCTCCTTTCTCTACATTGGTGACCCAAAAACGTGCCATGGAAAGCGAGCTGAGCACCACCCCAGAGACGGTCTGGAGGGGGAGCACCAGCGCTGCGTGTGCTGTCTCCATCAAGCTCCCAGACTTCTGGCTTCACAAGCCAACTGCGTGGTTCTTACATATAGACGTCCAGTTTGCACCCTGCGGGATAACAACGGACAATACCAAGTATTATTACGTGGTTGCTGTGCTGGACGCACGCGCCACGCAACAGGTGATGAACCTGCTCCAGGAGCTGCTGGCCCAAGGAAAATATGAAGCGCTTAAGAGGATACTTCTCCAGCGCTCTACCCTTTCTGACAGTGAGAGGGCAGAGAGGCTCTTGACACTTTCGGAGTTAGGGGACAAGTTGGCAGTGGAGCTGATGGAGAGCATGTTGGCGCTGAGGGGGAAGAATGATGAATCTTTCCTGTTCGCCCACTTGTTCCTCAGGAACCTACCGGCTACAGCGAGGGCAATCCTGGCCAACTTGCCGCAGCTGGCTGCTAAGGACAACTGCACCCTGGCGCAGGAAGCGGACCGCATCATCTTGGCGACCAGAGCTCCCAGCATGCAAACAATGGCATCGGCATCCATGGGGGACTCCAGCGAGGTCAAGGAGCCATTTGTGGTAGCCGGGACGAACACCAGGAGATGAAGGAATGGGGTGATCTGCTCTTATCATCGCTGTTTTGGCTTGAATGCCCAACGCTACCTGTCACCATCCAATTCAAGAAGCCGGGAAGACAGCACGTTAGGAATTCGGTGGCAGCGGCAACTGATGGAGACAGGAACAAACTGCTTTATGTCACAGACACACGTTCGGGGAGACAGTTTTTGGTGGATTCCGGCTCCCAGAAGAGCCTCATCCTGATGAGCAATGCAGACAGGGTGGCAGGACGCAGCAGTCCCGAGCTCACGGTCACCAACAGATCCTCTATCAGGACATTTGGGGAACGGACGCTGACGATATGCTTACACGGATATAACTTTCAGTGAGACTTTGTGATAGCTGCATGTTCCGGCCCTATTTTAGGTGCAGATTCTTTTATGTACTTATGGGTTGATAGTTGATGTTGCTAATAGAAGACTAGTGGACACTGTCTCTTTTACCTCACTGCCCTTCACAGCTCGTGGAGCTGGGTCGACAACACTGGTTAATGTTATAGCTCCAGGGGTAAGTACCAACATTTGCTCGCACAGTTCCCAGCACTCACAGTCCCGACCTTTTTGGCTACGGTGACGAAACATGGGGTCAAGCACTTTATAACTACAAAAGGGCCACCAGTATTCGCACGACCTTGGTGCCTGAACGCAGCTAAACTGGCCAGCGCATGCGAGGAGTTCACCAACGTAGAACAGTTGGACATCGTCAAGCACTCCAACAGCCCATGTGCATCCCCGCTACATATGGTGCCTAAAGCCGACGGGTTATGGTGACCATGCAGCAATTTCCGGTGCTTGAACAATGCTATGGAACACAATCACTATCTTATCTAACAAATCTACCTACGGGTACAAATAAAGTAACCTGATCCTGAACCTGAACCTTATTCCACACATCCAGGATTTTTCTGTGCACCTGGCGGGGCACATGTTTTTTCCAAAGTGGATCTGATCCGCGGTTACCACCAGGTCCCGGTGCGTGTGAAAGAGATCCCAAAAACAGCGGTAATAACTCCTTTTGGCCTTTTCGAGTTTTTACGCATGCCAATCGGATTAAAAGGCACGGTGCAGACCTTCCAGAGGATGATGGACGCAGTGCTTCGTGTTTGTCTACTTAGATGACATTCTGGTAGCCAGCGCATCTGAGGAAGAGCACATCGCCCATCTCAAGACAGTTTTCCAGAGGATGGAAGCGCACGGGGCTGATAGTTAACCCAGCGAAGTGCCAGTTCGGTGTGCCAATGATTGACTTTTTCGACTACTGCATTTCCCCGGAGGGCACAATCCCGTTACTGGACAAGGTGTGCGCGGTGTCGGATTTTCCACATCCGCAGACCATGAGGGCACTACAGGAGTTTTTGGGAATGGTTTATTTTTATAACAATTTCCTTTCCCGGGCAGCCCAGCTGATACAGCCGTTGTATGCTGTGCATAAAAAAAAGAAGGCCGTGGAAGCTATTGACCTGACTCCCGAGCGAGTCCAGGCTTTTACGAATGCCCGAACAGTGCTTGCGGAAGCCACGTTGCTAGCCCACATGGATCTGTCTGCAGGGATAGTGCTCACGACGGATGTGTCGGAAGTTGCCATGGGGCAGTGGTGGAGCAGTGCGTCTCAGGTGCGTGGCAGCCGTTCACATTTTTTAGCTGGACATTGGGCGACAATGAATGCAAGTACAGCACATTTGATAGAGAATTGCTGGCTCTCCACCTGGCGACGCACCATTTCTAGTTCTGGCTGGAGGGCGCAAGCTCACTGCCTTTGTGGACCATAAGCCGCTGACGCACGCGATGTCCAAGACCTCAGAACCATGGACAGCCTGGCAGCAACGGCAGTTGGCCGCAATTTTGGAGTTTACTACCGACATTCAACACATTGCCAGTAAAATCAACATTGGGTCACATGCATTAATCGCCCCGGTCTACATGGGAATAGATTTCCCCACTACGGCCGCAGAGCAAGCCGGGGACGCGGACATTTGCGCGCTCCAGTCTGCGCTAACTGGATTAAGGCTGGAGAGCAGGATGGTGCAAGAAGGGTACCTTCCATTGCTCTGCGACGTCTCCACCGGCCGCCTGCCAGGTGCTTCCGAGCTCTTGGCACCGTCGCGTTTTCAAATCGGTCCACTCCCTTTTGCATTCGGGAGTGTGCGCTTCAGTGAAGCTAGTGGGGGCAAAATTTGTTTGGCCGCGCTTGCGCAGAGATGTGAAAGAGTGAGCTGCAGCTTCCGTTGCTTGCCAGCAGACCAAAGTGCACATGCACACCAGAGCTCCCATCAAGCCGTTCCAAATCCCATCTAGGAGGTTCGACCATGTCCACGTGGATTTGGTGGGACCCCTCCCACTGTCGCATGGTTTCATGCACATTTTGACAGTCGTGGACCGCACCACGTGCTGGCCTGAAGTGGTGCCGCTGGTTTCTACCACATCCACGGAAGGGGAGCGTGCTTTTTTGTCGACTTGGGTTGCACGTTTCGGATCTCCATCAGACATCACATCCAACAGGGGTCCACAATTCATTTTGGAACTCTGGTCTGCGATGACCCAGAGCCTGGGGGTCAAAATTCACCGCACTACCGTGTACAACCCCCAGGCTAACGGGTTACAGGTTTTTTTGGCTGCACGGTGGCGCAGTGGTTAGCACTGCGGCAGCACAGTTTACCCTTGGCCGGGGGATTGTGGGGATCGTGGGATCGTGGGTTTGATCCCAGCCCCCGACCAACAGTGATCTGTGTGGAGTTTGCATGTTCTCCCCGTGTTGCGTGGGTTTACTCCGGGATTTCTCCGGTTTCCTCCCACATGCCAAAGACATGCACGTTAGGTTAATTGGCTGTTCTAAATTGTCCCTAGATATCTGTTTCCTATAGGCCCTTAGAATAGAGGGTTAGTATTAATGAAAGCGCTTTGAGTGGTCTTTGTGACTAGAAAAGCGCTATATAAGTGCAGGTTAGTTAGTTAGTTAGTTAGTTACACAAGCGTTTCCATAGATCACTTAAAGCAGCGCTCAGAGCCTCACTCACGGACATAAATTGGGTCGACTGCCTGCCCTGGGTTCTTTTAGGGTTGCGCTTCACGTCTAAGGAGGATTTGGCTGCCTCCTCGGCTGAACTCATTTTTTCTAAGCCGCTGTGGATCCCCAGAGAGTTTTTACCGGAAAACCCCACACCTGAGATTGATCTACCCGCACAATTTTTACACAGTGAGGAGGCTGTGAGCGTTCTGGGATCGGCCCACCATTGTTTTCCCCGCACATTCATCCCAAAAAGCTTGCAGAATGCCAGTTTTGTTTTTGTCAGGCACGATGCGCACCGGTCCCCGCTGCGCCCACTGTATGATGGACCGTTCAGGGTGTTGGAACCTGGGGCGATTCATTTTGTATTAGACTTGGGGAGGCATAGGGAGACTGTCTGCATCGACACGCTGAAGCCCGCTTTTGTGTTGGCAGACGAGTAGGTGGTGTTGGCCCAAGCTCCCCGGTGACCAATGCTGGTGGCTCCACAAAGTGGTGATCCCTCGGGATGGACCTGCACTCGCAAAGTTACTGTGTTCTCCCCTCCTCCCTCTTTTCCTCCACAGACTGAAGTGCCCTCCAGTACACCTCACCAGCAGGGTGGCTTGACTGGATCGGCAACCTCCCGCTACAACCGCTATGGACGCCAGCTCAAGCCCAAAGGACAGGGGGGTAGTGCTCCTTCTGGGTGTTGGGGGGGTTGCTGTGTGGGGGGCATGGTGTTGGACTTCTCCACCCAGAGAAGGCAGGGGGAAAGAGGAGGACAATGGACCGAAGGAAGAGGTGTCACCGGGGGGCATCAGAGGGACTCACTGTAGTGCATCATTTTATATTTTAGCAATATTTTGTTATTAAAATTTTTTAAAACTGTAATCAACTGAATTAACTACAACACACCCAACATCAATAAAGTACATCTATCTATTATAATTTGCAGCAGAAAGACCCGTCTGACTGCAACCGTTGCATCAGTGTTCCCATTTGTCAGTAAATATTTAACTAAAAATGATTTATTTCATTATTTGGGTGTTTTTGTGTCCTGTGTTTGGTCGTTAAGTCATTCCGGCCATTCTGCTCCACAATCATGGCAGTATGAAGCTTTTAATTTTTAGATACTCACGCGGGAGGGGGGAATCGCAGTCCTGCAAAGTACAGTGGTACCACACAGGTAAAGCAGAAGCAGAGACTCCCGTCTACTACTGACTGGGCAGGCTGGGCGCGCCTCCCCGCGAAGGACCGTGATCTGCCTGGTTACTAACTAACTAACTAACTAACCTGCACTTATATAGCGCTTTTCTAGTCACAAAGACCACTCAAAGCGCTTTCACTAATACTAACCCTCTATTCTAAGGGCCTATAGGAAACAGATATCTAGGGACAATTTAGAACAGCCAATTAACCTAACATGCATGTCTTTGGATTGTGGGAGGAAACCGGAGCCCCCGGACTAAACCCACGCAGCACAGGGAGAACATGCAGACTCCACACAGAAAGGTTCCAACCCCTGCCAACCTGGGGATTCGAACCAGGAACCTTCTAGCTGTAAGGCAACAGTGCTAACCACTGCACCACCATGCTGCCCTTGGCTGCTGCTTTTCCCGGCACGATCTGTGTTGATACACCGGTATTCTTTGTCAGACCCGGGTCCCCACTGACGCTCTGCCCAGTCTGCTCGCGCACCTCATGTTGTCCACACATGCCGAATTATCCTTTAGACCTACGCAATCACGGCAACTTCAGTATTATCTTTTGCTAGTCAAATTTGTCATTTTTCACTTCCTTGTTTTGTCCAGGGAACACTGTGGTGAGTGGCATATTTGCGGCACTACGGGTCCCCGGCAACAACCCCCCCCCCACACACACCTTGTGTTCTCTATGGCGAATGTATCCATTAGACCTACGCAATCACAGCAACTTTATGGTATATATTTTGACTGAGCGGCTCCATACTCGTGGATGCACACCAAAGCAGCAAAGTATTTTGAAAATCTTTGTTTGCGAAGCGTTGTTGTGACTGACAGGTCGTGATGCTGTGTTATCCAATCAGCATGACCATGATGCGGTGTATTCTCCAATGAGCATGGAGTCAATCCGAAAACCCGCCCACACTTCTTGAAGCCAGGGGATGAAGACATAGAGCGGTCACACAGTGGTGGCTAAACTTTTGATAAAAATTACATACTTTGACTGAGTGACTTCATATTTGGGGATGCACACCCTTGTAGCTTCAGCAAAGCACGTTTAAAATCTTAGGTCAGTGTGACGATCGGTTTGAGAGATATCTGAGGAACACACACACAGACAGGCAGAGATCCCTTGAATTTATAGATAGATGATGATGAGATGTATTTTTCTGTCAAGGTTAAGAAATAGCCTGTATCTTTAACAAAAATTCCTCACGTACAGCAGAAAGTCTGGTGGAAAAGTCCACTGATGACTGTCAAAATAGGGCCCAAAGACTTTGATTTCTCGTAGACATGTCCTGTGGTCTGAAAGTAAAATTGAACTGTTTTGCCATAATGACCATCGTTACATTTGGAGGAAAAAGAGGGAAGCCTGCGAGCCTGATAACTGTTGGAATGCAGTCCTCCTCATAATCTTATCTATGTGCGTGTATGCATTCCCCCGAATTCGTTGATAAAGGCAATAGGAGGTTTATTTATTAAATAAATAGGAGACCTATTTATTTCCAAGACCTAAATAAATAGGAGACCTATTTATTTAGGTCTTGGAAAATCTGTATTTATTCAGCAGTTGAATATAATATACAGAGCTCTGGGTCCAAACTCTGTCCCGAAGAGCAACAAAGTGTGTCAGGGCACGAAGTCTGACTCTCTGTGCTCTCTCTGACCCAGTTATTTTATGTGAGTCCAAGCTTATCAGCAAAAGCACAATGTCATAGTTCAAGCTGCTCCAGCGTTGCACAATCTCATGGGAGCTGCCTAGCTGAGTTTCGGTCACTCCCCAGCACAGCCGGTTCTCTGTTTCCTCCCACACATCTGGGTCTTTAATCACAAGACATTGTTCCTCTTTGGGCTGGGTCAAAGTTTCACTCCCGTTGCAGATAATAAGCCACACATATTTTTACCAGTATATTTCCATTGGTTATATTACGTAAGCATAAGCAGAACACACATATTTTGAGTCAAACAGCACATTGCTTTTTATGGTTATGTTCTACACCCATCAGAACACTATCCCAACTGTGAAGAACGGGAGTGGCAGTGTAACCAGGGTAGTCACCCCCCCCCCGCCCCTCGTTATCGCCATATCATTTTTAGGAATAAGATGTACTGAATGTTTTATTTGCTTAAATTTTAATTTCTTTAAGTTGAAATCAAACTTTATCTGACAGTAAAAGTGTAATAGTAGGAAATATTCTTTTTTTTTCTTTTTCCAGACAAAATATAAAACCTTGCCCTGCAATGGACTGGTGATCTGTCCAGGGAACTTCCCTGTATCCTAGCCCAACGATGCTGGGATAGGCTCCAGCACCCCCCCCCCCCGCCCCCCACGACCCAAAAAGGATGAAGCGGTAGTAGATGGTTGGATATTTAACCTTAAAGTGTCTGTGACACGATTTAGGAACTATGGATCAATATTCAGTATAAATTTATCTTCAATCGTCCATATAGTTGGTTCTTTTGACTTAGAACGCTAAATAAGCGGAAAAATATTTCCAAGTGAATTCAAATTTAGTGCCGTGTTGCACTAACGCGATCTCCTGAGACTCGCCTCATTTCCAGATATGATGTCATGAGGTGAAATTCATCTCGGCTGATCCGTGTGCTGTCAATCTTCTTCACCATCTTCTGTACTCTGTAGCGATCATTTCACTGCAGACAGTTTAGAGGAGGCGTCTGCTATACAGGAATCTTTAGGCTTGAAAGGTCGCTACAAACGGGTTCTAAAACCGACTGCCATACCTACAGTTTTTAAACGAAAACCCACAGCTCAAGATGATATCAACATATCATGGGCTGCACGGTGGCGCAGTGGTTTAGCACTGCGGCAGCACAGTTTATCCTTGGCCGGGGGATCGCGGGGATTGTGAGATCGTGGGTTCGATCCCAGCCCCCGACCAACAGTGAGCTGTGTGGAGTTTGCATGTTCTCCCCGTGTTGCGTGGGTTTACTCCGGGATTTCTCCGGTTTCCTCCCGCATACCAAAAGCATGTAGGTTTAGGGCGCTCGCGCACGCAGCGACCGGCAGCCGGTGGCTTGTCACCAGACTGCAAACCAAATCTACCTACGGGTACAAATAAGTAACAAAAAAACAAAACAAAAAAAAACGGCGCAGAGGAGCAACAGTGTCAAAACTTGCCCAGAAAAGAGTTTGTGTAATTGATTTTTTTTTTTCCACATAAGGCGATAAGTGCATTGGGTCCTGTTTTACTAGTGGCGGACCATATATTTTTCAAATAGGCCTTCAGTGGTGATCTACCCGATTTAAGTGCCATTTGTTGTGTGGGGATTTATTATGAAGTGTGGTGTGATGACGCTGCCTTCCTGTTGCGTCATCACACTGCCCTCTATTAAGGGGCAGCAATCATGAGGACCTCCTCTTTGCCCTGGATGACTCCGCTGTGGTGTGTTCCATGCTATATGCTCTTAATAAAGCAGTGTTCAGTGCTACCTCTCCGTCAGTCTCATTCATCACCAGGTTTGTGGACATAACAGTTGGCGACTGAGGATTAAACCATGGGGGAGTGTGTGGCACCTCTGTGGCCATTTCTTGAGCACCCAGGGGAAGCAGCAATTCTGTGGCCGCGGTGGCTCGATGCGTTCGACTCATACATTGCACCGTTGGGCCTGGGTAAAGTCAACACAGGGAGGAAATGAGCACTCCTTGTTCACAAACATGGTGTAGAAGGTCAACGAATTCTCCACACGTTAGAACCGATGGACTCATATGAGCATGCTGTTGAGCTTCTTACTAATTATTTCGTCGAACACACATTAAGCACGAAGCTGTGGGTTGAGATGCTACTGCACCAAAAGACGCAAAGCTACCTAGCACAGAGGAGCTAATATCCCAGCTAGTAGCAGCGGAATACTTAGCCACGGGGCTAAGTGGGCACCAAGCACAGAACTTACCAAGACAGACAGTGTTAGCTGGCACGGTGAACGCAGCAGGAAAAGGGGGCCCAAGCATGTGGAGAGCTCTGAGGCACAGCAGTACACTTCAGACAGCGGAGGGGCAGAGCCAGACTGCTCCCATTCACATCAAACCAAGCAAGGCGCCGCTCCAAGTACTGGACTGGGTTTGAGTTTGCGCCGGCGGAAGACCAGGACGGCGACTGACCGGGCCGCAGCCAGCGAAACAACAGTCGCTGCTGAGGATAAGATAAGATAAGATAAGATAAGCCTTTATTAGTCCCAGGATTGCAACAGCACAGGGATAGCAGCACTCAGAGCAACAATCAGAAGGCAAGAAAAAAAAACAACTGGCGCTGCTGAGGATCATGGTGAAGCTGGGAACAGCGTGGTTTCGACTGACGGATGATTCGGTTTGGCACGCAAACAAACTACGGCGTGTCCGGGTAGTGACTCAAGATGACGGGGTTCCATAGGAGTTGGCTGCCACAGTGTGGGACCCAGAGCCCAGCATCATGAAGATTGACTCTGGGGGGCTGACAGCTCTGGAGGGGTGGCCGCCACGAGCCCGTTTCAAAGCCCCATGGGGCCGCCTCAAAAGCCCTCAGGCTGAACTGTTTTCCCCCTGCCTGACCCACTGTCCACTTGAGTGACTGTGCTAACAGACTTTATACTGTTCATAGTTCGTTTGTTGTTTAGTTTAGGTGCACAGCTGTTTTTAGTTTGTTTTAATAAAAACTTTGTTAGTATCAGTGGCAGAATAACCCACTGCGCCGTGCGGGCCGTCCACCCGGAGGTAGTCCACCCACCGGCCCTACTTTAGGTTTTATTGTGTGTGTGTGTGTGTGTGTGTGTGTGTGTGTGTGTGTGTGTGTGTGTGTGTGTGTGTGAGTGTTTTTATGCCTTAGTTTTGCTTTTGCTTTTAGTTTAATGTGTTTTGCGTGATTGTGGTTCCAAATTTGTGTGGGTTCGATTTGAGTGTGTATGTTTTGGACTTTGTAAAGGCTGGGGGAGGATGTTGTGTGGGCATTTATTATGAAGTGTGGAGTGATGACGCCACCTTCCTGTTGTGTCATCACACTGCTCGATCTTAAGGGGCAGCCGCCATGTCACAAAGCGATGAGGACAACGTCACATGCGATAAGACGAAAATGTCACAGAGCTATGAGGAAAACGTCACAAAGCTATGGAGGACATCACAAAACTATGAGGGGAACGTCGCAGAGCTATTAGGAAAACATAATCAAGTCTGTGGCGGTAATGCACCTTTGAGCGGGTTGCCAACCGCCAATCAAATCTAAGAGAAGGAGAAGAAGAAGAAGAGGGCTTCCTCTTTGCCCTGGATGACTCTGCTGTGGTGTGTTCCATGCTGTATGCTGTTATTCTTAATAAAGCAGTGTTCAGTGCTGCCTCTCCGTCAGTTTCATTCATCATCAGGTTTGTGGACATAACACCATTCATACCAAGCTCATAAAAATAGCCTATAGGGCTGTCCACTCAAAGCATGTTAAAGATAACTTTAACTGTAAAATTACAGTTTTAAAACTTTTTACCTTTTCACTGTAGAGCTCCACTTCCCTGTGCATTTGTTAGTTGAGCTGCAGATCTACTCTTGTTTCCCCAAAAGTTTAAAAGTACTGTTGCTTGTCCAACTGGCAGCTGTGCTTTGGTGCCTCCCTGCACTGTTGCCAACTCCTCAGTAAGGAAAGTAGCTATTGGCTGTCCTACAGGTCATAATTGCATAATTGGTTATTTGCATGTAATTTGCATGTAATTGTAATGGGTGCTGTAGGAGAGAAGAATAATGTCGTGGGAGAGACAAAAACACCCTAAATATGTTTAGAACTACAAATTAACTTTCTTCTGTTGATTCTTGGTTTGTTTGTTTTAATTTGGCATTTAAATAGGCCATCACTTCTGTATCATCTCCAATAAACAGCTTCAACCAGCCTTTGAATTCAGAGTTTGATTCCCACTCCTTTCTGTATTTTTGAGCGTACAGTTGAGACTGCGACATGACGAGCTAGCTGCTAGATGTTTAGCTTATGTCACACACACACACACACACACACACAGAGTTGACGAAGTGAGTGTATGACTGAGGCTGTTAATTAAATGCAGCGATTTATCAGTGTGACACTGACAGTGAAGAAACATTTACATCGATTGGCGAGGGGGTTGTGCAGGTGCAATTCATTTGCAGTCTGAACGTGAGTGGCGTGGGTGTGGGTCTCCTCTCTGACTGCAACTAACTGCTGCACAAGGCTACTGTGAGTCTGACCATCTGTGAGTGCTTTGGGGTGGGGAGAGGCTCACGGTAGCACCCGCTGCTTGTTGAGGACATTAACTGTAGAGCAATAGTGCTTTCATGTCAGCAGCCACTGTGGCTAGTGATTTTCCAAAGTTACTAGCCACTCAGCCTTTTCACTAGCCACAATTTTGTAGCTGGAAAATTATGGTTAATATGATGAAATTCATTTATCGCATGTTAAAATGTAGTTGAATTAAATGTACAACCTTTTTAAATGCAATGACCCTTATACATACTGTACATAAAAATAGCAAGAGAAACAGTTTAAGTAGTTATTAACAGCAGTAAATACTGTAAAATAGTTGATAAAAATATTTGCAATGTGAGCGTGAAGTACAGGTAGATTTGGGGTCCATCCCAATTCTCATTTCTACACTTTCCCCTTCACCTACCCCTTGGCCCTTGAAATCAAGGGCTCCTTGTTCTCATCAGAAAAAAGAATTAAAAGAAAACTGATGAGAAAAAAGTCTCATCTTACAGAGAACAAATGTCTCAAATTTACACAAACTATTCTAATCAGTAGAAAGTCAGAAATTTACTAAAAATAAAGCTATAAGTTCACAGACAAAGTTTTGGACCCCCTAGTGTGCCGTTTTTGGCCCACGGGCCATATGTTTGACACCCCTGGACCGGCCCATTAAAAATCCATATTTATAGGATTTACTTCCATGAAATAGTTGCATGTCACAACAGCATCTAAATGAATAAGATAAAATAAAATAGAAAGTACAGATAAATGAAAGTTCACCTAAGAAGAAGCTTCATCTGTTCTTTACAGCAACAGCTCACAGTCACTTTTTCTCTGTGTGGCAAGAAAACTTAATTTGCACAACTGAGGACATTAAATGTGAGCTTGTTGCTCTAAAAATACTCATGTTTAACCACAGGGGTAAGGAGCTGATGTTGGGGGCTACTCACCGCTCAGACACAGCATTTCTTCCCACTGGGTTGCGGTGTGAACTGGGGCAGGACAGGAGACCAACCCGTAAAGCAGCCTGTCTGCGTAAAGCAGACGGAGGTCCAGGTGACAGTGGCCCAATGAGCACACACTATGTTCAGATAGTGCTTCTGGGAGTTGTAGTTTTGTAGTCTCACATTACAGATAGATTTTAGTTTAGATGCCATCTAAGGAAACTACAACCCACCGAGCCCTGCACGTCAGAGTCTACAAAACACCAGAAAAGTCTCTGATAACACCAGAAAAAGTCACTAGATTTATCATGAGTCGGTTTTGACAAAAAAGTCACCAAGAGGGTTTTAAAAGTTTCCAGATTTATTGAGAAAGTCGCCAAGTTGGCAACACTGCCTCGCTGCTGCCTTGGTTAAGGCCCTGTCACACCTAGATGATTTAGACAGTGTTTGCAAAACGCATGAAAAATTTGGAGAATATGCTGAGGTACGTAGAATCAGTTCTGGCTCAGTTTCGTCTAATGTAAGAGCACGTTGAACCACACTGGAATGCGTCGTTGTTCGCCGAGCTCCTCTGAAAATTAATTTTCAGCATGCTGAAAATTTTCCGACATATCCAGGCTGATAACATGTAGGCTGATAACGTCCCACATTCACGGAGCAAATGGCATATTTGCAGCATTGGTTCACAGGGAAAACCCATACAGAGCTCTCTGCCTGCAGCACACACACATACACATGTATTTGCTTGTATAACGGGACCTGTCAGGGTTTTTCACATTTAAATGACGTCTATATGATCATCTGTCCTGTGTTGTTCTGACTGATATTCCAAAATGTCAGAACACCGGAGGAGGAGGATCCAATCAGCTGATCGCCTGAGCGCAGAGCGCAGCTGTTTGCTGTTGTCTGCACCTCCCAGCAAAAGCAGACTCCATGTATTTGTTATGTCCACAAACCTGGTAATGAAGACGGACGAGGATGCTGTGCAGGAACTCGAACTTCATTACAAACAATGTAATGCAATACACACATGTGAGCACTCAGCTCCTAACTGTGGTTATCAGGGGTGAGTCGGTGAAAGAGACCATAACATGGCCGACTCCTCCCTTATGTATGTCGGTGTGATGACGGTACCAGCCGGCTACGTCATCACGCCGCTCTCTGTTGTAAAATCCCATTTATAACATTCACCCCCCTTGGAAAACACAGAACACTTTATTCAATTAGTACCCTCCCCAGTTTGGCACAAATAACATCCTGAACTCGGGTCAATGGGTGGACCGCTGCTGCACCCGATGTGGCTAAGTGGATTATTCTGCCACTTTAGCTGCACTCCTAACTTAAGACTTTTTTTTAACAGTCTTCCATGGGGAAGGCGGCTCTGCTGGAGGGGGCCTGTCGCAAGCCCATGGTGGATGCTCCCCTGGAGATGCTGAACCCCTGGGACCAGGACCAATCTTTATAATGTTGGAGCCCAGGTCCCTCGCTGCATCAGCTGACTCCTGCAAAGCCTCGCCATCTGGAGCCATCACTTGGACATGCCGGAGATGGTTTGCGTGCCGAACCGAACCATCCGTCAGCCTGAAGTGCACTGGTCCCAGCTGTGTCACAATCCTCAGCAGTGTCCACAGTCTCGTCAACTGTGCCTTGTCCCGCTGTTGTCCCGGCCTCTCATCAGTGTGGACTCGAACCCAGTCCATGACTTTGAGGGGCACTTTGTTTGGTTTCATATGCCCTTGCGGTTGCGGTGGTGCTTTGTTTACCCCTGTCGTTATGTTGAGCTTGGACTCTTCACCTAATGTCCCTGCAGCAGTCTCTGGGGTCCAAAGCTGGTCATGGGTACTTAAGATGTCTGGCGTCTCACTTGTGTCGCTCACCACCATTGGCCCTTCACCCGTCGGCTCAGCTGTGGCTCCCATATACTGGTGCTGAGCAAGGATACTGAAGCATTCCGGCTTCTCTTCTCCTTTGCCTAGTGCACTTTGGTGTTGTTGTTCCGTGTCGTGGATAACGTTTGCGCCCGGTTATCATGCCCCGAGGTTCTCTGCATGCATGGGCTCCCTCTCCTGCAACTTGGCAGTGGCCTCCATAGTCTCCGACTGGGCGAGGATCTGAGGTGAGTCCAGCTGCTGCCCCCTCTCCAGGCAGCTCTCCTTCTGTGTGCTCAGGAAAGTTGGTTCCCCGTTGGCGTCGCCTTCAATACTCGCACCACATCATCATCACATCATAACGTGACAAGTTGAGCCTGTTGCTGTCGCGGATGGTGAAACCCAATCAGTACAAAAGGTCACACCCCATAATGTTTTCACCATGTGTAGCCACTTGAAACTTGAAATCATAAGCGATCTTCAACTTGTAGTAGACCGATAACTCAATTGTGCCAACGTTGCTAACTCTGTGACCTCCATATCCATACAGCGCTGCTGGTTTTTTTCTGCTCAGGTGGTTGGGGAAAAATTTCTTCACCGTGGCCCAATTCAGCATCGACTTAACTGCTGCAGCATCGAGAAGCAGCGGCACAGTCATGTCATTCAACTCAACCATGCTGTATGCGCATGAATTAATTTCAGGGCTTACCGCGTGGATGATGGTTGTGGGCGGGTGACTTGGCTTGCTTGGCGGATCCCACGGTGTCAGCGACCAGCACATTTTGGCAAAATAGTTGAACCTCCCACACTTGTTACATCGTTGTCCTCTTGCCGGGCAAAAACGTGTTCTTTCATGGTGCGTTGGGGAACCATATTTACCACATGTGGGGCCTCTCAGAGTGGTCCCCCAGTTCACAGCGTTTGCCTCGAGCTCCTCTGCCATGTCTCCATATTCCTCCATGCTCACAGCATTGGTTAGCAGTGACTGTTCTAGCTGTCGATGTTGATGTTGGTGCACACCTCGCTCTGATGCTAACCGGTCCACTGACTCCAGTTGGAACGCTAGCTTAATGGTATTAGCTAACATCATGTCGTTTGGTGCCATCAGCATCTTAGCCCTTAGCCTCGGGTTGTTCATGTGCTTGGCCAACAGGTCCCGTACCATCTCCTCTTGTAACAGTCCAAATCTGCACATGCTAGCCAGTTGTCTTAAATCAGCGAAAAAATTTTTTGGTAGACTCACCAATGCCCCGTCGCCTCTGGCAGAATCTTATATGGTGTACTAGCACATTGTCCGATGTAGCAAAGTAGCTAGCTAGTAGCAACACAGCATCTACATACGAGTCTGTCGGACCAAGCGTGTGAAAAATCCTCTGCCCTTCTATGCCCAGGTTGTGGACAAGCAGTGCCCCAGGGTTTCCTCTGGTAACATTTCTGTGTGGTGGCCCGCCGCGCTAAGGAAGTTTCCCGCCGCGCCTAATATATATTAATTTAAGAAAAATTAAATATGAAAGAAATGCTCCGCAAGCGTGCACACGAACAACGCGCGTGATTGACATCCATGCAGAAGCGCCCCTCTCACCCGGCACCCGCGTGACCGTTTCTGTAGGCCGAACGTGTCTCTAGCGTTGCTGTCCGAGAGAAACATGAGCTAATTAAAGTACTTTAAATGCGGAAAAAGGTACAAGAGTGTGGAGGCATTTATGGTGGTTTTCACCCACTGGTAACTGGAACAATGAGGAGTCGCTTAGCTAACAGGTCTGGTTAGGTTTCACTGCAGGGAGAGGCAAGAGTGACTGATGAATCGCTGAGGACTTACTTCAACAGCTACTGCAATATTAACTAATAATTTAAGATAAGATAAGATAAGATAAGATAAGATAAGCCTTTATTAGTCCCACAACGGGGAAATTCCAGGATTGCAACAGCACAGGGATAGCAACACTCAGAGCAACAATCAGAAGGCAAAAAAAAGCAAGCAAGAGCAGCTAATATACATATGTACATATTACTATAAAATATATATATACACACACACACACACAGACACACAGTGCAGAGCATTGTAGCTGGATGGAATAAATATATGAATATATGAACACACAGTGCAGAGCATTGTAGCCAGATGGAATAAATATGTAAATATATAAACACCCACAGTATGGAGCATTGCAGCTAGGTGGAATAAATATGCAAGTATATAAACACACACAGTGCGGAGCAATGTAGCTAGATGGAATAATATGTAGATATATAAAAACACAGTGCGGAGCATTGTAGCTAGATGGAATAAATATATAGATATATAAATATAAACACACCCAGTGCAGAGCATTGTAGCTAGATGGAATAAGTATGTAAATATATAAACACACACAGTGCAGAGCATTGTTGCTAGGTGGGATGAAACAGCATAACCGTCTATTTAGTTATCCTACATGGTATGATTATGTGCCCATACATATTCTCACCCTCCATAGCGACCGGTATGTTCCTAGTTGTATGCCGGAGAGGACCATTGTGTAAGTCTATTGCATCTTTTGCATTCAAAAACTATTAGTTTGTTACGTCTTTTTGCTATCTCTGCGAGCAGCCCTGCTTAGGTTGTACAGTCTGACAGCCGTTGGTAGGAAGGACCTACGAAACCTCTCGGTTGTGCACCTGGGATGATGTAGTCTGCTGCTAAATGAGCTCCTCAGTGCATCCAGTATGTCCTGCATAGGGTGGAACTCGGACTCCAGCAGAGATGACAGTTTAGCCACCGTCCTTCTCTCTCCTATCTCCTCCATCGGATCAAGGCGTTGCCCCAGGACAGAGCTAGCTTTCTTAATCAGTTTGTTCAGTCTCTTCCTATCGGCTGCAGTAATGCCACTGCCCCAGCAGACCACTCCAAAAGTGATGGCTGATGCCACCACCGTGTCATAGAATGACTTCAGCAGCGCCCCTTGTACACCAAAAGACCTGAGTCTCCTCAGTAGGAACAGCCTGCGCTGTCCCTTCTTGTAGAGTGCGTCAGTATTGTGTGACCAGTCTAGTTTATTGTTCAGATGAATACCCAGGTACTTGTAGGATGTCACCATCTCGATGTCTGTTCCCTGTATATTTACTGGTGCTGTGAGGGGCTGCCCATGCCTGCGGCAGTCCACCACCAGCTCCTTAGTTTTCCTCGCGTTGATCTGGAGGCAGTTCCGATGGCACCAGTCCACAAAGTCCTGGATAAGCCCTCTGTACTCAGCTTCATCTCCGCTGGAGATGAGACCAACGATCGCAGAGTCATCAGAGAACTTCTGTAGATGGCAATGTGTTGTGTTGTGTGAGAAGTCCGCAGTATAAAGAGTGAACAAGAAGGGAGCCAGCACCGTTCCCTGGGGGGCCCCCGTGCTACTGATGATCGTGTCGGAAACACAGTCCCGGGTTCTCACAAACTGAGGCCGGTTCGTGAGGTAGTCCAGGATCCATGATGACAGGTGCTGGTCCACCCCTGCGCGCAGCAGCTTGTCCTTCAGGATCATCGGTTGGATGGTGTTGAAAGCACTGGAGAAGTCAAAGAACATGATCCTCACCATATTCCCGGGCTTCTCCAGGTGGGACAGAGAACGATGAAGGAGGAAGATCACCGCATCCTCCACCCCAATGCCATGCTGGTAGGCGAACTGGAGTGGATTATGTTCATTATTATGTCCTTGCAAGTTAAGATGACCAAAATTCACGAAGTCAATGACTTTAATCCGTCAGCAGCCTTCAGACAAACTAAATGTGCCAACATTTGGATTTCAAAATAAGGGAAGTTTTTCCTGTTGTCTGGTTGGTGAAGAGATTTCTAAAAAACTATAAATACATAGAAATATTATAACAGAAATAACTGCATATTTGGTCATTTGAGTTAATTTATTTCTTTAAATATAATTCTAATAATTATATTTCTTTGAATTCAGAGTTATTGTTCTGTTCTGGCTCTACAAAAATTATGGTCAAAAGTTTAAATCGTATGAGGAAACAAGTAAAAAATTTGCCACATTCTGTTTCACATTAATTAAAAAAAAATCAACAATTTTATAATAATCTGCCTTTGTCCACCGGACAGGCCTCTTCACTGTCCAGTTTTAACACTCCTCTTAAAACCCATTTTTATTCTCTGGCGTTTGACCCAGTTTGAGATGTTGATTTTATTTGTTCTTATTGTCTCTATAGTATAACGATTGTTTTGTTTGTGCTGTTTTGTTTGTAAGAGCTTTATAAATAAAGTTGGATTGGATTAAAAAATAAACATCAGCCATAAAATAATTCACATGTTTATAATAGTCTCAAATGTACAAAAAGTCACAAGAGGAAATTACAAATTTGAGGAAAATGGTTCCAAATTTCAATAAATTTACAGAGAAAAGTAGAAAACTATAAGAAAATTGTTATAAATTTTGTAGAAAAAATGTTTTTTTTTCCCCTTCCTACACTTTGTCAGTGGAAAAAAAAAGAAACACTGGAATAAAAATACAAAAAAAATACACATTTTGGTCATTTATGTAAACCCTGAAAAAAAAAATCCTGCAGGACAAAACATGACACTTGGTATTTTCTAGCCTGCTTCTATACCACCATAGACAGAGAGAGAACTTGAATTAGACAAGGCTCAGAGAGGGAAAGATGAGACAGAAGGGAGGAGCCAAGGAGAGGAAAGTGTTCAGGCAGAGGGTCCAGGAGAGGTGAGAGCAGAGGGAGGAGAGAAGGATGACACCAGTAAAAAGTCAAAACACAGGACACCTGGGAGGGACCCCAACTGGCCCAATATGACATAATGAAACAGGAAACACGCACGCAGGCTCAGGTAGATTTGACAGCTTTATTAAACAACAAGGTGTGTGTATGGATGCGTGTGTTAGAGATTAGTGTGTGATGCGGGTGGAGGATGCAAGCCAGGACAGAGCAGCACGTCGTGTGGCCAGACAACCCTATAGGAGAGAGGAGGAAAGGGGTTAGCTAGGCAACCACACGGGAACGTGATCTAGAGCTGTGCTTACTTGCAGAGATGCGGTGGCTGACGTTGGCAGGTCCCGAGCCTGGGAGACAACGTCCTGCTGTGCGTCCGAGCAAAGCGGCGAGGCAGAGGAGCGGCGGAATGATGAATGGTAAGTCCGCCGCCGGGTAATCCACCTGTGCACAGGGGAGGCTGGTAGAAGATGATGAGTCGATAATAATGACAGCTTACGTGTCCTTAGCGAAGATCAGCAGGCCTGATGAGAAGGTAGCTGCTGGAGAATATCCATGTAGGGAGACAGACGGCTCCAGGCTGCAGCTCAGGGCAGGATGGAATAAATAGCGGCACACTAACGGGGAGCAGGTGTGCGCGCAGCTGAGGCGGCAACCCGTGAGCCGCGGGTGATGACACAATATTCCAACATTCAAGCCTTGGTAGTACAATACTTCAAATGGTAAGTTCCATTATGTAATATTACTGTGCAAAATAATAAAAGAAATAAATAAAAAGAAATAGTGTAAAATTAACATTTCCGGTTACAATTGTCATGTGTCATCCCATCCCAACTTTCCCAGGTTCAATGCTGCAATGTAGGTCTCGAACATGTCCAGCCAACGTGGCCACGGGATGGGCGGTTTACCTGGGCACTCGAGGAAAGGCCTCAGAGGTCTTAGGCACGCTTCCATGGTTTGTAAATTCTCATTGCCAAATGGTATGTCCACAAACCTGGTAATGAAGACAGACAAGGATGCTGTGCAGAAACATGAACTTTATTACAAAGTCTTAGTAATGCAATACACACATGTGAGCACTCAGCTCCTAACTGTAGCTATCAGGGGTGAGTCAGTGAAAGAGACCATAACATGGCCGACTCCTCCCTCATGCTCCCTCCTCATTAGCTGCAATGCTCCGTACTGTGGGTGTTTATATATTTACATATTTATTCCATCTAGCTACAATGCTCTGCACTGTGTGTTCATATATTCATATATTTATTCCATCCAGCTACAATGCTCTGCACTGTGTGTCTGTGTGTGTGTGTGTGTGTATATATATATATATTTTATAGTAATATGTACATATGTATATTAGCTGCTCTTGCTTGCTTGTTTTTTTTCTTGCCTTCTGATTGTTGCTCTGAGTGTTGCTATCCCTGTGCTGTTGCAATCCTGGAATTTCCCCGTTGTGGGACTAATAAAGGCTTATCTTATCTTATCTTATCTTATGTACGTTGACCTGATGATGGTACCAGCCAGCTACATCATCACGCCGCACTCAGTTATAAAATCCCTTTTGTAACAGTATTATCTTGGTTTTATTTTTTTTTCACTTTATTGAAAATAAACTTTTTATTGCCATCAGTTCACGTGCCTTTGAGCCAGGTTGTGACAACTGTTATCTGATGTTCCTGATGTATCGCATCAGCTGTTTTAGGTACGACTGACCTGACAGATTTGACAGCTCTGCCAGGTCGGTCACGCTTCCCACCGTGGTCTCTGGAGGGGAGAATCATCTGGGTTGAACAGAGATGATCTCTCGTATACTTAGGATTCATGGATTGGGTGTCAACGGCAGTTTGGCAATGACTGCGCTATGTAGAAGTTAGACTATTGTTGGGCATAAGATGTGAATGTCAGCAACACTCTAAACATGAGTTGGTTTAAGTTACTATTACTCAATTATATGTCCAAGTCGTTATGGATGCACGATGCATACAACCAAAAGTGAAAATTTCAGCGTATCCCAGGATTTTAGACCAAGTTTAATACGTTTGGCAAAAGTTCCCTAAATCGTCACAGTGTGACAGACAGCTCAAGTTTGCAAACCGTGTCTGGCTCCAAGCATCTACCCAGTGAGTTGCAAAGAACAGGCATTCCCAGCAAGATCATTTGCAGCACTCGTCAGAGGCTGTAATCCAAGAGCACCACTTGTTGTTAATATAGAAGGGACAGACAAATCCTTTCCCTGGCTGAGACGGGCCTGTAGTGTTTCCTCTGGTTTAAAGACTTTGGCGAGGTGGCAACATATTTTTCCGATGGGGGGGCAGAAAACACAGTTTTGTATCCAGTATTCCAGTTACTATTGTAACTGGAATATATTAATTTTATACAATTTATTTCTTTTTTTTTAATTTTGCACAGTAACTTTGCATATGGAACTTACCATTTGAAGTATTGTACAACCGAGGCTTGAATGTTGGAATATTGGGCCAGTTGGGGTCTCACCCAGATGTCCTGTGTTTGGACTTTTTACTGGTGTCATCCTTCTCTCCTTCCTCTGTTCTCACCTCTCCTGGACCCTCTGCCTGAAAACTTTCCTCTCCTTGGCTCCTCTCTTCTGTCTCATCTTTCCCTCTCTGAGCCCTATCTTATTCAGGTTCTCTCTGTCTATGGTGGAATAGAAACAGGTTACAAAATACCAAGTGTCATGTTTTGCCCAGCAGGATTTTTATGTCATGGTTTACATAAATGACAAAAATGTGCATTTTTTGTATTTTTATTCTCATGTTTCTTTTTTTTCCCATTGAGAGAGTAGGGAAAGGGAAAAACATTCATAATAGTAATTTACTTATGCATACTTACATTATATGATAAAAGGTGGGTATAATAGCCAGAATTCTACTCATGTAAAAGCAATGGTTTGAAATTAATAATTAAAAGTAGACAACCAAAAATTTCTAGTTGACTTAAAGGTACAAAGAGCACCTACTTAAAGGGTACCTGTAGTGAATTTTAATCAAAAGCTATTTCAAAGGATCAAATATGGTACCAGTGGTTCCGTCTGATAATTTTGGTCATGAGTCCTTCTCAAATTGTCATGGTCGCGAGCACGTGCCCCCTCCTTCCCGTTGTTTCCTTCCTCAGGTCATCAACACACCTGGGTGAGGAGATGCACCTGCTGCTTTTCTTCAGCCAGCGTTTAAAAGAAGCATCCCTTCAGTGCACTGACGCTGGCTCGTCTGGGTATACTGCCATAGCAGAGTCCTGTTGAAGCAAGCATTATTTTCTGAAGGTGGAGTTTCCGTACTCACCTGTCTCTTTTCTCCTTTCCAGGTTGCTGCCACTGTGCGGGCGCGTCTCCGGGGACTGCGTGCGCTCACTGCCACATCATCTCCACTCAGCTGCAACCATTCTCCACCCGGTTAGGCACCACCAACTCCACCAACTTCACCCTGCTGGTTCCTTGGAGGCCACTCTGCGGTGTGTAGTGGCCGAAAATCTCTCTTCGTGGACCACGCATCTGACCTGGGTGGAGTACACTCTGAATTCTGCCGTCTCTACAGACACGGGGCTCACCCCCTTTGAAGCCTCGTTGGGGTACACCCCACCTTTGCTACCCATGGCTGAGGGTGAGGTTGCGGTGCCATCTGTGGGGTCCCATGCCCGGCGCTGTCAACGCATCTGGAGATCTACCCGTGCTGCCCTCACTTGGTCCTCTGAGCGCAACCATCTGATGGCTGACAGGGAGCCTGTGCCTGCTCCTAAGTATACCGTGGGTTAGCAGGTCTGGCTGGTGGTGGACCAGATTCCAATGAAGACGGACTCGAAGAAGCTGTCCCCCCGCTTCCTGGGACCCTATACCATCTCCGGGGTGGTTAATGACGTCACGGTCCACTTGAATCTTCCATGGACCCTACGGGTGAACCTGACTTTCCACATCTCCCATATCAAGCCCCTCTCGATCAGCCCCCTCTGCCCCCCCCCCCAAAAGCCGCCTCCTCCTCCCCAGACGATGGATGGCCACATTGCCTACACTGTGCGGCGCATTTTGGATGTTTGCCGTCAGGGCCGCAGTCTACAATACCCGGTCCATTGGGAGAGCTACGGCCCGGAGGAATGTTCTTGGGTCCCCAGATCACACGTCCTTGACAAAGGGACACTCTGGGTCTATCATCAAGCCCATCTCGACAAGTCCAAGGGACCGCCAGGAGGCGCTCCTTGAGGGGAGGGCACTGTCATGGTTGTGAGCGTGCGTCCCCTCCTTCCTGTTGTTTCCTTCCTCAGGTCATCAACACACCTGGGTGAGGAGATGCACCTGCTGCCTTTCATCAGCCAGCGTTTAAAAGGAGCATCTCTTCAGTGCACTGACGTTGGCTCATCTGGGTATACTGCCATAGCAGAGTCCTATTGAAGCAAGAGTTATTTTCTGAAGGTGGAGTTTCCGTACTCACCTGGCTCGCCCATTTTCCCTGTCTCCATTCCTCCTCTCACAGCTCTCGTTCTCTCTCCACAGGCTGCTTCCTCTGACGAGTGGCATTTTCCGTAAGCTGTGCTTTTAAAAGATATTTAAAAGATATTTAATAAACTCCTCAAACGTTTGTTTGTGTTCTCGATTGTCCTTCTGTTGCTGCATCGTGTGTGTGTGCTGTCTATAATTGGTAATCATGACACAAATAAGCACGGGTTTCAAGTCACTGCTCTCTCAGTCAGTTATGGTCTGCGACATCTTGTCTCCTCCATGGCAAGTTTCAGCACAGATAGCAGTCAACAAAGTTTCAGCATCAGAGTTTTATGTAATTTTTTGCAACCATGTACAAGCAAATCTACCCACATATAATTTATTGAAATAAAATTCTAGTATATCATGATTTATTCAACATGTTCTGAAGTTACTTGACTGGGAACTTGCCTGTTCATCAGGTCCCCTTCAGCTGCTGGACCCCGGAGGTACCTGCGGATCATGCCGTCAATGAAGACTGTTTGTGGTTTGTGCAGTATATATCCGTGCAGATTTTGCGGCATTTTCAACTCGGATCTTGACCCACTGAGCATCTGCTGAACGTGTTTACTTATCCGCAGTAAAGCCAGAAACGAACGTGGGTCACTTCCTGGCCGCGATGGCTGCTTCCCATTGGTTTTGACCGAGCAGTTTTCATGAGATAAAATTATTCAGTATACTGACGCTAGGGGGTTATTTTTACTGAATAAACACATTTTTCGTTTATAAGTAATACCTAAAGCAGGATTAATGTTGTTATAATGACCAGTACTGGTTTCCTTTAAAATGACTTCAGTCTTGAAATAAATAATAATAATTAATAAATAATTTTTTTCTACTTTTCTCAGTAAATGTATCTAAATTTGAAACCATTTACCTCAAATTTGTAATTTCCTCTTGTAAAACTGACTTTTCTTGTACATTTGAGATTTTATTATAAATTTGTGGATTATTTTATGACTAATTTTTGTTTATTTTTTTTAAATAAATTTACTGTGTTTTTTAATAAATTTGAAAGAGACTATGGTCATTTTTTTCACTTTTCCTTATAACAATTTTTGACCATAATTTTGAGGAGCCAGAAGAGAACAATAATTACTTCCGCCAAGGAGGTTATGTTTTCATCGGCGTTGGTTTGTCTGTCTGTCTGTTTGTTTGTTTGTTAGCAAGATAACTCACAAAGTTATGGACGGATTTTCATGAAATTTTCAGAGGTTGTCAGAAATGGGGTATCCTACAGATGATTAGACTTTGGTGGTGATCCGGATCACCATCCAGAAGAAAACCGCCATTACAGAAAATGTGATTTTCGTCAATAACTACTGAACCACTAATCCTATCAATGTGAATCCAATTGCTAGTCATATGTTTTCATGGTCAGGGAATCTGAAAACGTACACACAAACACTGTATGGGGGGGAACTGTGGCGCTTGGCGGAGGTCTGCGCTCTCCAAGTGCTTTTCTAGTTTAACTCTGATTTCAAAGAAAAAAATATTCATAAAATTGTATTTAATGAAATAAATTAACTTAAATGACCAAAGATGCAGTTATTTCTGTTATAATATTTCTATGCATTTATAGTTGTTTTTTTTTTTTTTTTTAGAAATCTCCTCACTACCCAGACAGCAGGAAAAACCTTCCTTATTTTGAAATCCAAATGTTGGCAGTTTAGTTTGTCTGAAGGCTGTTGACGGATTAAAATCATTGACTTCATGAATTTCGGTCATCTTAACTTGCCAGGTACATAATAATGAACATAAATTAGTTAATTAATATTAACTAAGGTAAAGGTAAAAACATCTCCTTTTTATTCTTGTCTGAAATAAGAAAAACAAAAAACTAATAATTAAAAAGAAGACACAATAAACCTACTTGAGTCCCTAACTACACATGTTAGCGAAGCAATTCTTCATTATTGCTCCTGTTACCAGCGGGTTAAAACCATGATAAATCTATCTCTCTATCTCTCTATCTATCTCTCGGCGCCACACCAGTAGGCTGCCTTTTGCAACAGCGGCTCGATTCCGAGTTTTTTTTTTTTTTTTTCCCTTCCTCTCTCTTTTGATGACTTTTTTTTTTCACCCCACTTATATCACGGACACACAGATCGTCCCAAATGTCTCCTGAGCCGGTGGACGGAGCCACTGTTTATAGCAGGATTCGATACAACAGGGAAGAGCTGCTAGCATTTAACCGCCACCCGGTCCCACTGGAAAAACTCGACATACCGAGAGAACTGAGGCGAAAACGCCGCGGCTGCCGGGCTGGAGTAAGGCGGAGGACAAAAAATATAAGGTACAGACCCTCCTTTCCATCTGTTGTCATGGGAAATGTACGGTCGATACTGGGAAAGTTAGATGAGCTAGCGGCTATCTCCCGTTATGATAGCACTTACCGGGAGTGCTCTCTCCTTTTGTTTACTGAGACGTGGCTAACTGAACTAGCAGCAGATGCTAACATTGAGCTGGAGGGTTTTCACATGATACGAGCTGACCGAACACCAGAGAGTGGCAAAACTAGGGGCGGTGGAGTGATAATGTATGTTAACAACAATTGGTGTAGACCGGGACATATCACTGTTAAACAACGACACTGCAGCAAAGACATTGAGTTGCTAGCTGTTAGCATGAGGCCTACATATCTCCCGAGAGAACACTCACACGTGATCTGCATTGTTGTTTATGCAAATCCGACGGCGAACGCTGGGACAGCGCGTGACGTCATCCATTCAGTAACCAGCAGGCTGCAGACAGAACACCCAGATGCTCTTCTCCTCATCTCAGGCGATTTCAACCACGTTTCACTGTCTCCCATTCTGCCCACTTTCACCCAGTATGTCACATGCCACACTAGAGACAATAAAACACTGGATTTGTTCTACGCAAACACTAAGGAGGCGTACACCTCATCACAACTCCCCCCACTTGGGAGATCGGATCACAACTTGGTTCATCTCCGACCGGTGTACAAACCCCTAGTGCACAGACAACCTCCGGCCATGCACACTGTGGAGTTATGGTCTGAGGAGACAATGGACACTCTAAAGGACTGTTTTGAAGCCACTGCCTGGAAGCAGCTCTGCGATCCACATGGTGAGGACATCGATGGCCTCATTCACACCTTCACGGGCTACCTCAGCTTCTGTGTGGACAAATCCGTTCCCACCAAGACCATACGGCGTCACTCAAACAACAAACCCTGGATCAACCCTGAGATAAAAACACTTCTGAGAGAGAAGAAGAGGATCTTCAGGTCGGGGAACAGGGAGATGCTGAAGTCCGTACAGAGGGAGCTGAGGAGAAAGATCAGGGAAGGCAAGGACAGCTTCAGGAAGAAGATGGAGGACAAGCTGCAACAGAGCGACATCAGCGGGGTCTGGAGAAACCTCAAAACCATCTCGGGGCTCCAGAATACCTCCCCCCAGGCCACGGGGGGCAGGGAGTGGGCGAACAACCTGAATCTGTTTTTCAATAGATTTGACCAACCGCCCTCCCCCCTGTCTGCACAACAACCACTGCTGCCTCTAAGAAATCAAGTCCTGCTACCCACTCCCCACTCCACCGACACCCCCCCCACTCCCAACACACAGCCCCCCATCCTGACCCTGACCAAGACCCAGGT
Organism: Pholidichthys leucotaenia; assembly: GCA_020510985.1. Lineage (NCBI taxonomy): Eukaryota > Metazoa > Chordata > Actinopteri > Cichliformes > Pholidichthyidae > Pholidichthys > Pholidichthys leucotaenia. The sequence continues at coordinate 239,608,767 of CM035836.1, forward strand.
GAGGACGGAGCTGAGGAAGATCAAGGCGAGGAAGGCGTCGGGACCGGACGGCATCAGCGCAAAGCTCCTCAAGTCCTGTGCAGACCAGCTGTGTGGGATTGTGACGTATATCTTCAACATGAGCCTGAAACTGGGGAGGGTACCACAGCTGTGGAAAACATCTTGTGTGGTACCTGTACCAAAAACTTCCCACCCCAAAGACCTGAACAGCTTCAGACCGGTGGCCTTGACGTCCCACTTGATGAAGACCCTGGAGAGACTGCTCCTTGCTCATCTCCGCCCCCTGGTGGAACCAGCGATGGATCCACTCCAGTTCGCCTACCAGCATGGCATTGGGGTGGAGGATGCGGTGATCTTCCTCCTTCACCGTTCTCTGTCCCACCTGGAGAAGCCCGGGAATATGGTGAGGATCATGTTCTTTGACTTCTCCAGTGCTTTCAACACCATCCAACCGATGATCCTGAAGGACAAGCTGCTGCGCGCAGGGGTGGACCAGCACCTGTCATCATGGATCCTGGACTACCTCACGAACCGGCCTCAGTTTGTGAGAACCCGGGACTGTGTTTCCGACACGATCATCAGTAGCACAGGGGCCCCCCAGGGAACGGTGCTGGCTCCCTTCCTGTTCACTCTTTATACTGCGGACTTCTCACACAACACAACACATTGCCATCTACAGAAGTTCTCTGATGACTCTGCGATCGTTGGTCTCATCTCCAGCGGAGATGAAGCTGAGTACAGAGGGCTTATCCAGGACTTTGTGGACTGGTGCCATCGGAACTGCCTCCAGATCAACGCGAGGAAAACTAAGGAGCTGGTGGTGGACTGCCGCAGGCATGGGCAGCCCCTCACAGCACCAGTAAATATACAGGGAACAGACATCGAGATGGTGACATCCTACAAGTACCTGGGTATTCATCTGAACAATAAACTAGACTGGTCACACAATACTGACGCACTCTACAAGAAGGGACAGCGCAGGCTGTTCCTGCTGAGGAGACTCAGGTCTTTTGGTGTACAAGGGGCGCTGCTGAAGTCATTCTATGACACGGTGGTGGCATCAGCCATCACTTTTGGAGTGGTCTGCTGGGGCAGTGGCATTACTGCAGCCGATAGGAAGAGACTGAACAAACTGATTAAGAAAGCTAGCTCTGTCCTGGGGCAACGCCTTGATCCGATGGAGGAGATAGGAGAGAGAAGGACGGTGGCTAAACTGTCATCTCTGCTGGAGTCCGAGTTCCACCCTATGCAGGACATACTGGATGCACTGAGGAGCTCATTTAGCAGCAGACTACATCATCCCAGGTGCACAACCGAGAGGTTTCGTAGGTCCTTCCTACCAACGGCTGTCAGACTGTACAACCTAAGCAGGGCTGCTCGCAGAGATAGCAAAAAGACGTAACAAACTAATAGTTTTTTTTGAATGCAAAAGATGCAATAGACTTACACAATGGTCCTCTCCGGCATACAACTAGGAACATACCGGTCGCTATGGAGGGTGAGAATATGTATGGGCACATAATCATACCATGTAGGATAACTAAATAGACGGTTATGCTGTTTCATCCCACCTAGCAACAATGCTCTGCACTGTGTGTGTTTATATATTTACATATTTATTCCCTCTAGCTACAATGCTCAGCACTGGGTGTGTTTATATTTATATATCTATATATTTATTCCATCTAGCTACAATGCTCCGCACTGTGTTTTTATATATCTACATATTATTCCATCTAGCTACATTGCTCCGCACTGTGTGTGTTTATATACTTGCATATTTATTCCACCTAGCTGCAATGCTCCGTACTGTGGGTGTTTATATATTTACATATTTATTCCATCTAGCTACAATGCTCTGCACTGTGTGTTCATATATTCATATATTTATTCCATCCAGCTACAATGCTCTGCACTGTGTGTCTGTGTGTGTGTGTGTGTGTATATATATATTTTATAGTAATATGTACATATGTATATTAGCTGCTCTTGCTTGCTTGTTTTTTTTTTTTTTTCTTGCCTTCTGATTGTTGCTCTGAGTGTTGCTATCCCTGTGCTGTTGCAATCCTGGAATTTCCCCATTGTGGGACTAATAAAGGCTTATCTTATCTTATCTTAAATGCCTCCAGTGTTTACATACCTCTTCTGTTTTGTTTTTTTTTCCACATTTAAGGTACTTTAAAGTTTTGGCATTTCGGCCTCATTGTGAAGGAAGCTTGGGAAGCTACAAACATTGAGGCCTGCATGGAGGATGCCCGCACCTCCCACACGCTGGAGGTAGGCCTCCTCTGCATGAAATGTGCCGAGGAGTTGAATGAGGTGCTTTCAGCTTTCCGACAGTTCCCTCATCTCGCCCGTCTGCACGAGTAGAGCATTAACATGCAGATCATCATCCAGGGGTTGATGAAATCATTCCTGGTGGCGGGAGAGGTGCCGAGGGAGGAAGGACTGCATCCACCCGGGGAAGACAAAGTCGTCGCCGAAACCATGAGACACAGCGGCCCAGCTTTTAATCCCCGGCAAAGGCGCGCCAGGCTTCCATTTCCTCCTTCGGCTCACTATGAGCATACCACCATTGGGCATCATTCCCCCATCTGATGAGCTCCAGCTTCTCCCGGGAGGACTCGCCAGATGGGTCATTGGTAGCAGAGCAGGAATACAGGCAAGTACTGGTTCGTTTTTTGTTTTTTTTGTTTTTTTTACATCAGTTAATGAAGGGACTTGTCTGGATCCCAGTGGAGAGACTCAGCCACGGCTGCCTCCCGCTGCTGAGTTCTCGCCACCTCACCTTGCTATTAACTCTGCTGCCTTGTCCATCCACCCATCCTCACCTGCATCTCCTATATTTCTTTCTGGTTTTTGTACGGGCTGCACGGTGGCGCAGTGGTTAGCACTGCGGCAGCACAGTTTACCCTTGGCCGGGGGATTGTGGGGATCGTGGGATCGTGGGTTCGATCCCAGCCCCCGACCAACAGTGATCCGTGTGGAGTTTGCATGTTCTCCCCGTGTTGCGTGGGTTTACTCCGGGATTTCTCCGGTTTCCTCCCACATGCCAAAAACATGCATGTTAGGTTAATTGGCTGTTCTAAATTGTCCCTAGATATTTGTTTCCTATAGGCCCTTAGAATAGAGGGTTAGTATTAATGAAAGCGCTTTGAGTGGTCTTTGTGACTAGAAAAGCGCTATATAAGTGCAGGTTAGTTAGTTAGTTAGTTTTTGTGAGAGACTGGCTATACTGGGAGGCAACTTACTGGTCTGGGATGAGCCGGCTGCCCCTGAAGCTCTTCCAGCTGCAGCTACCTCCAGTAGGGGGTTCCAAGGAGCTATAACCCCTAGACCTGACATTCTACTGTTTGTTGTTGCTGCGTTTGGGCTGCACGAGGCTCCACACTGCTCCCCAGCTCCAGCACTCCACCACTACCAGATCTAGCTGTTCCCCGGCAACTCCAGATGCTCATGAGGTTTGCATCCCAGCTCCAGCTGCTTCTGAGATGCATACAACAGCTCCAGCCATCCCCGAGGTGCACACACCAGCGCCAGCCGTCCCCAAGATGCACACAATAGTGTCAGCCATCCCTGAGGTGCACACAATGGCTCCCACCGTCCCTAAGGTACACACAACGGCTTCTGCCATCTCTGAGGTGCACACAATGGCTCCTGCTGTCTATGAGGTGCACACAGAGGCTCCTTCTGTCTCCGAGGTGCACACAATGGCTCCCGCTGTCCCTGAGGTGCACACAGAGGCTCCTTCTGTCTCCGAGGTGCACACAATGGCTCCTGCTATCCCTGAGCTCCAGCTGTTCCCACAGTACATGTTCCTGTTCCTGCTCAGCCCGAGGTGTGCATAGGGCTCCTCTGTGTTTGTTTGGTGAGCTCTGTGCTTCTGTGGCCACTGTTCCACCATGTTCTCCAGATTTGTGACCTTTGGACATTTGCAGGCTGCCGGACCAGCCCTGCATTCCGGTCTGGGGGTCCATGGACTGGGGTAGGCCCCCCGACCCATGTTGTTCTCCGGTCCAAGGGACTATGGACTTTGGTACACCCCCTGACCCATTGTTTGTTGCGGTCCGGTGGCCAATGGACTTTGTTAGACCTCCCAACCCATTTTGATTTGGGTCTTGGGGCCTTGGACCTTCTTGGACCTTATTCGGCCCATGAACTGTGTTTGTTTTGGACATTGCTGTAGGGGGTTACAGGTTGTTTCGGCCCACCTGGCCTTGTACCCCCACCACCCACCCTGTAAGGATTTTTGGGTTTTTCTTTCTTTTGTTGGTGTTACCCTGGGGTCCTCTGGAAGCCGCCCCTTAAGAGGGGGATACTGTCAGGGATGGATATCATGTTCTCATCGTTATTTATTATGGTTGTATGGTCTTCAGGGCATGATCTCAGCCCTCTCCCTCGCTTTAAGTTCATTTTGGGATTTTCTGTGTTTTACTGGTTATTATCGTTATCTTAGTTTGCCATTATCATGATTCTGTTTTGTATAATTATTTCTCCATGGATCATCCTTATTATTATTATTACTATTATTATTATTACTATTATTATTATTATTATTATTATTATTATTATTATTATTATTGTCATCATTATGTGCTGCGGTCCTGTCTCCCCTTTGACTGTGGTGCATCTGTCACGGGGTGGAAGTTACATACGTGGACAAAATTGTTGGTATCCCTCTGTGAATGAAAGAAAAACCCACAATGGTCACAGAAATAACTTGAATCTGTCAAAAGTGGTAATAAATAAAAATTCTATGAAAATTAGGCAATGAAAATCAGACAATGCTTTTGAATTGTGGTTCAACAGAATTATTTTAAAAAAACAAACTCATGAAACAGGCCTGGACAAAAATGATGGTACCCCTAGAAAAGATTGAAAATAATGTGAGCATAGCGACATGTTCAACCAAGATGTGTCCTCTAATTAACATCACAGGTGTCTACAAACTTGTAATGAGTCAGTCGGCCTATTTAAAGGGTGACAAGTTGTCACTGTGCTGTTTGGTGACGTGGCGTGTACCACACTAAACATGGACCAGAGGAAGCAAAGGAAAGAGTTGTCTCAGGAGATTAGAAAGAAAATTATAGACAAGCATGTTTAAGGTAACGACTATAAGACCATCTCCAAGCAGCTTGATGTTCCTGTGACTACAGTTGCACATATTATTCAGAAATTTAAGATCCACGGGACTGGAGCCAACCTCCCTGGACGTGGTTGCAGGAGGAGACGGATAATATGAATGGTAACAAAAGAGCCCAGAATAACCTCTAAACACATTCATGGTGAACTCCAAGGTCAAGGTACATCAGTGTCAGATCGCACCATCCGTCGTTGTTTGAGCCAAAGTGGACTTCATGGGAGACGACCAAGGAGGACACCACTGTTGAAAACAAATCATAAAAAAAGCCAGACTGGAATTTGCCAAACTGCATGTTGACAAGCCACAAAGCTTCTGGGAGATGAGACAAAACTGAAACTTTTTGGCAAGGCACATCAGCGCTATGTTCACAGATGCAAAAATGAAGCATACCAAGAAAAGAACACTGTCCCTACTGTGAAACATGGAGGAGGTTCTGTTATGTTCTGGGGCTGCTTTGCTGCATCTGGCACAAGGTGTCTTGAATCTGTGCAGGGTACAATGAAATCTCAAGACAATCAAGGTATTCTAGAGAGAAATGTGCTGCCCAGTGTCAGACAGCTTGGTCTCAGTAACAGGTCATGGGTCTTGCAACAGGATAATGACCCAAAACACATAGCTAAAAACACCCAAGAATGGCTAAGAACGAAACATTGGACTATTCTAAAGTGGCCTTCTATGAACCCTGATCTAAATCATATTGAACATCTGTGGAAGGAGCTGAAACATGCCGTCTGGAGAAGGCACCCTTCAAACCTGAGACAACTGGAGCAGTTTGCTCATGAGGAGTGGGCCAAAATAACTGCTGAGAAGTGCAGAAGTCTCATTGTCATTTACAGAAAAGGCCTGGACAAAAATGATGGTACCCTTAACTTAATATTTTGTTGCACAACCTTTTGAGGCAATCAAACCATCCATCTATGAAGAAGATAGATGGATGGTTTGATTGCCTCAAAAGGTTGTGCAACAAAATATTAAGTTAAGGGTACCATCATTTTTGTCCAGGCCTGTTTCATGAGTTTGTTTTTTAAAATAATTCTGTTGAACCACAATTCAAAAGCATTGTCTGATTTTCACTGGTTAATTTTCATAGAATTTTTATTTATTACCACTTTTGTCAGATTCAAGTTATTTCTGTGACCATTGTGGGTTTTTCTTTCATTAACAGAGGGGTACCAACAATTTTGTCCACGTCTGTATTTTGTTCTGTTTTTTGTGTTTTATATAGTTTTAAGTTTATGTTGCATGTTTTATAACCTTGCATGTTTTGTAGTTTTTATATTTTAACCGTGTACTTTTAGTTGTAAATTACTAACTAACCTGCACTTATATAGCGCTTTTCTAGTCACAAAGACCACTCAAAGCGCTTTCATTAATACTAACCCTCTATTCTAAGGGCCTATAGGAAACAAATATCTAGGGACAATTTAGAACAGCCAATTAACCTAACATGCATGTTTTTTTTTTGGCATGTGGGAGGAAACCGGAGAAATCCCGGAGTAAACCCACGCAACACGAGGAGAACATGCAAACTCCACACAGATCACTGTTGGTCGGGGGCTGGGATCGAACCCACGATCCCCACAATCCCCCGGCCAAGGGTAAACTGTGCTGCCGCAGTGCTAACCACTGCCCCACCGTGCAGCAAAGTAAATGTCAGCTTCCACCCTCTGCTTCCCCTAATTACTGGTCAGCAGCGCCTGTCTTGATTGGGGATATTTTTAAAGGTGCTCTGGCAGTCCAGAGGAGAAAGTGCTGCTGGATGAGAGTCCTTCCTGAGGTGAGCCCAGCCGGATGAAAGGAGGCTGTTGGTCCCAGAGGAAATGGCAGAAGGAGGGCATGACTGAGGAGGAGCAGTAACGGCCAGGACCACCATGATGCTGGCATAAGCGGGAGGACACTACTGTGTGGAGCAGTTGGAGTGCTGCAGGTGAAGGACAGCAAGAGGCAGAGTGAGGAGCTCTGCCTGGGCTGTACGTATCTGTTTCCCAGATAGCAGCACCCCATGATGATGATGTTTATGTTGAGGATGACAATGAGAAATATGGATATACTGCTGACAAATGTCTTCCCCTGTGCAGGTTTCCTGAGGGCGTCAGTGTTGTGGAGACAGATGGAGCCTGGCCTGGAAGAGTGGATCCTCCTCCTCAGCTTTTAAGGACTTTTATCGTTTGTTTTTAGCCCACTTTTAGTCTTTTTTATCTTCAGTTTTTTAGTTAGTATGTGATTCTATTTTAGCTTAATTTAGCTTAATTTTAATTCTTAGGTTTTAGGTTTGGCTTTTTTATTTAAGTGGGCATTTGTTTGTGTAATTGTTCTGGCTGCACACTTTTTGCTCTTTCCCTGATTAACCCACTTATTCCCCACAGCTGCACCTACCATGTGTGGACAATCAGCACACCCTATAATTGGGCCACTCTCCTCCAGAGCTTCAGGAGCACGTCAGACTTCCTCCATGCACTTGGAGTACTCTCTTCCCAGTGTGTAGCTTACCTGTCGACCTGTTCCTCCTGGAGACCTGCAGACAAGTAAGATCAATTATCCCCCCAACATCTCCCTCTCATTTTCCACAGGAAAGGGGCCTGGTGGATTTGGACCCTGCCTAGCGGATTCCCCAACGTGGATCCTATCCCAGCTGCCAAAGCCCAGTAAGTTGACTTACTATGTGCACATCCTACTCCCTTTCCCTTCACTCCCAGAACCAGTGCGCTGCTTTGTAAATACTCACCCACTGTATGGAACTCCCACATCGAGGGTCTGCTGCTGTCCTGCTCCCCGGGGGATAGAACTCCGCAGCCTGCAACAAAACGGGCACATAGTAGCATTCTCAGACTGTGAAAGTTTGTACTAACCCCTCGTCTCCTCTCTCCGCTCTGCAGGGTTGCCAGACTCTCAGCGTCCTATCACTGTCACAATTATTGCAATCAAGATTATTGTCTCACCTATTTGAGTCTCTTTGCTGTCTGCTTTTGGATCTGTTACCAAAACCATGTCAGTATATGCTCCTCAGCAAGACCCAGCAGCTGCAGTATGGGGAGGTCCTCTCAGCTCTGGTAGATGGGTTAGAATACCGGATAGATCACTTTACCCAGCAGGCTCAGTCACTTCTCACCCAGCTAGCTAAAGTTGTTGACCACATTAATAAGACTTGTTCCCCATCCACTTCCACCTTCCCTTCTCCATCCGTGTTTTCCCGGGTGGGTCGCTCTTGTACCATTCCTACCCCAGCCCAGTTACAATGAGGAACCGTGAGGGGGCAACGAGTTCCTGTTGCAGTGTAAGCCTGTTTTTCAGTGCATCCTAGGTGACATTCCCACCAATCACAGCATGATTAGTTACGTGGTTGGTTTATTAGACTGCTGGGTGCTCAGGTGGGCACGTGCTGTAGTTTCGGGTACGGAGTTCTTTTCCTCCACCTTTGATTGCTTTTCCACAATTTCTCAGAGTGTTTGATCATTCCAACCGTGAAGGTAATGCTTCCACCCAGCTCCTCAGTCTCCATCAAGCCTCACGTTCAGCTGCGGATCATTCAGTTGATTTCCGGGCGCTCGCCACCGAGGCAGGGTGGGGTGACACTGCTCTTTGGTCGGTTTTTGTGGGTAGCGAACTACATTCCTTCGATGCACTCGTTTCCCTCGTCATTCGGCTCGGTGTGAACGTGCTCAAGAACAACATAGCATGTTCTCCCAAACTCCTGTTCCTTCCTTCTCGGTTATGCGCCACTTGGCGCATCCATCATTTGCAGTAGGGAGACTTGAAGACGTCTCATTCTAGTCCTCTCTGTCTAAGCTTGAGCTTTCAGTCCTTTTACAATTTTCTATGCATGAGCACACGGATGTTGCACTAATTGACTCTGAGGGTCTGGCAACTTGATTAGGAGTCCAGTGCATCCCCCTCCCCAAACCAGTAAAGGTCATAGCTCTGTTGGGGAGTTCCCTATTCACTGTGACTGATAAGACTGCCCCTATTTCTCTATTAGCCTCTGGTAATCATAGAGAGAGTATTCAGCTCTTCGTCCTCCCATCTGTCACTTCCCTCATTGTTCTTGGTTACCCCTGGCTACTCTTGCATAGCCCCTCCATTGATTGGAGGACGGGGACTACATCATGGAGCACCTTCTGCTTGTCCTCCTGTTTGCGATCTGCTGCATGTTCTCCCTCTATACCCATTTCCCCTCCCGCAGTCGAACCACTGGGCCAATCCAACGTTCCCCCTGAATATTACGATCTGGGTCCAGTGTTCAGTAAGGCCTGAGCCCTGTCACCTCCCCCTCACAGACCTTATGACTGAGTCATTGAACTAAAACCGGGGTTCAGACTCCCCTCCAGTCGTTTGTATAGTCTATCTGGCCCAGGAGGCTATGGACAAATACATATATTAAAGAATCCCTCAGCGCCGGCCTCATCAGACCCTTCTCATCGGCCATGGGCGTGGGGTTTTTCTTCATACAGAAGAAAGATGGCTCTGTAGCGCCCATAATTGTAACCTTATGTAGCTCACATATTTGACTGCATGGGCTCAAACACAGAGGGACTTTAAGCTAGCAGTGTGTATTGACATCACGCCTCAGATGGACAATGGGTCTGGACCACCTGCGGACTTGGAAGGAAGACGGAGGATCAGGGGCGAGATCCTGAAAGGGTTGTCTGACCATCTGGGGTCAGACGGAAGAGCAAAGAGGACTCTGAAGTGATTGATTGTAAATAGAAGGATTTGACTTGAGTGTGTGATTCGTTCTTTGATGTGCTGGTATAAATGTGTGGGGATTTACAGCAGCTCCCTCTCTTTTTTCCTGACTGAGAGAGAGAGCTGGGGACGTGAGATGCAATAAACCAATACTGAGAAATAATCCAGTCTCATCATTTCATGATCCCCACAGCTCCGCCCTTGCATAGATTTTCGGCAGCTTAATGACATTATCATTAAGGACAAATATGCTCTTCCCCTAATTAATTCTGCCTTCATTCTCCTTCAGGGCACCACCATCTTCACCAAGCTGGATCTTAAGAACGCCTACCACCTGATTCAAATCCAGGAGGGCGACCAGTGGAAGACTGGGTTCTGTACCCTGAGTTGTCATTTTGAGTATGAGGTAATGCTATTTGGTCTCACCAATGCCCCAGCAGTGTTCTAAAGGCTGATCAATGATGAACTGAGAGATTTTCTGAACATCTTTGTTTTAGTTTATCTCAATGACATTCTCATCTTTTCCCGGTCCGAGGCTGAGCATCGGTTTCATGCCCACATTGTGCTTCAGTCCTTGTTGGAGAATCAGCTCTTTGCGAAGGGGGAGAAATGTGAGCTTCATACCTTGTCCACCACCTTCCTCGGATTTATTATTTCCAAGGGGGAGATCCAACCCGACCTCCAGAAGATAAAAGCCGTCTGTGAGTGGCCCACCCCTACCTCAAGAAGACACCTGCAGCTGCAGCAGTTCCTGGGGTTCGCCAATTTTTACAGGCGTTTCATCCGTAATTATAGTAACGTTGCTCTTCCACTCACCTGTCTCACCTTCACCAAGATTCCTTTCACCTGGTCCCCGGAAGTGGACAGGGCCTTGACACTGCTTGAAGAGAAGTTTACCGACGTCCCCATCCTGATGCAGGTCGACCCCAGCTTGCAATTCGTGATGGAGGGGAACACATCAGAGACAGGGGTATGCGCAGTGTTGTCCCAGTGTTCTCCTGCAGATGGCAACCTCCACCCCTGTGCTTTCTTCTCCCAGCAACTGACCCCTGCTGAGAGAAATTATGATGTGGGTGATCGGGAACTGCTCGCTGTCAAACTGGCCCTGGAGGAGTGCTGTCACTGGTTGGATGGGTCCGTTCTGCCGTTCTTGGTGCTGACCGACCATAAGAATCTGGAATATCTTCGGTTGGCTAAGAGACTTAACCCCTGACAGGCCAGGTGGGCGTTGTTTTTTGGGTGGTTCTACTTCTCCATCACCTATCGCCTGGGGTCTAAGAACATCAAGCCCAGTGCCCTTTCCAGGCAGTTCACTACAGAGCCTCGTAGTGAATGCCAAGAGACCATCATCCTGGCCAAGTGTCTGATGGGGGTCTTTTCACGGGACACTGAGCAGAGGATTAAGGAGGCCTTCAAGACCGAACCTGACCCTCGTGGTGGTGGTGGGGGGGGATGACTCTGCAAATCCTCAGTTTGTGCCCATGACTGTCAGAGGGGAGGTTCTGCAGTGGCTGCACACTACCAAACTCTCCTGCCACCCAGGGGTCGCCAGAACACTGTCCCTCCTTAAGCACTTATTTTGGTGGCCGGCCACGGACAAGGATTTACGGAACTACATCAAGACCTGTCCACAATGTGCCACAGGGAAGTCCCTCACCACCACCCCCTGCTGGTTTTCTACAACCTTTGCCCATTCCTAGTCAGCCCTGGTCACACATTGCCATGAAGTTTATCACTGGGTTGCCCCTGTCCGACGGCTACACGGTTTATTTATTTATTTAGCGAATGCAAAGTCCTTAAGCCAAGCAGTTGCCTCCTGGTTTGCTGTATGGAGGGTGTGTAATCCTCCTTCCAGTCTTTGGAGCGGGCAAGCCTCTATGATGTGTTCCATAGTTTGCTCCTCTCCACATGCGCACAGTGGGCTAGGGCTACTGCCCCATCTGTGAAGGCTGGCCAAGCAGGGGCCATGTCCAGTCCTGAAGCGATTGAGTGTAGACCACTGTCTCCTTGGGAGGTTGGTGCCCGGGACCTGTTGGTTGGGGTTTATCACCAGCTGTTTGTTTGGGACCTCCTTGGTTTCCCATTCCTCTTGCCAAGCTGTCTGGATGGTAAAGTCAGCTGGGGGAGGGTTTTTCCAAATCGGCCGTCTGGATGAAAGTCGGGCAGTGGGTGGGGTGTAGATATCTGCATGGATTGGTAAGTGAGGAAAATCTTTAACTTTTTGGAGCATCCTTTGAGTTAATGCTGCTCGCCGGATGTGTGGAGGGGCTATGTTTGACAGTACAGAGAGCCAGGGGAGTGGTGTTGAGCGGATTGTTCCAGTTATAGTTCTCATGGTTGAGTTGAGCTGGGTGTCTACATGGTGTGTGTAAGATGACCTGGACCAGACAGGGGCACAATATTCTGCTACAGAGTATGAAAGGGCCAGTGCTGAGGTGCGCAGGGTGGAGACTGCCGCCCCCCATTTTGCACCAGCGAGCTTGCAGAGCAGGTTGTTTCGTACTTTCACCTTAGCAGCCGTCCCCTTTAGATGTTCCTTGAAGGATAAGGTCCTATCAAGGGTCACTCCAAGATAAGTTGGATTTGGGGCATGCTTAAGCTTGAGTCCGCTCAGGTGGATGTTTAGTTCTCTGGCAGCTTTTGCATTGTGGAGATGAAATACACTGGAGACGGTTTTTGCTGGGCTTGGTTTTAGGCGCCAGATTTTGCAGAACTGGTCCAGTTTAGCAAGATCTTCCGTGAGCACCCGTTCCAGTGGTTCAAAGTCTGGTGCTTGGAATGCCAAACAGATGTCGTCTGCATAGATGAATTTGCGGGATTTTGTAGTAGGCAGGTCGTTTATGTAGAGGTTGAACAGAGTTGGAGCTAGAACTGAGCCTTGTGGGAGTCCGTTTTTCTGCATTCTCCATGCACTTGTGTTCTGACTGAGGTGGACTCTGAACCTTCGGTTGGTCAGCAGGGTTTTTATAATTGCTGTTGCCCAAGCAGGGATCGCCTTTATAAGTTTCAGGAGGAGGCCTTTGTGCCAGACCGTATCATAGGCGGCTGTAAGATCGAGAAACACAGCCCCTGTCTTCAGTCTGCTCTCGAAGCCATTTTCAATGAAGGTGGTTAGGGCCAGTACTTGTTCTCCTGTACTGCGGTCCTTGCGGAAACCTGCTTGATCCACACTTAGAATATCCTCTATTTCTGGGGAAATGCGTTGCAGTATTAGGCGCTCCATGATTTTGTAAGGAACGCTGAGTAGGGAGATTGGGCGGTAGCTTGCTGGTAGTTTGTGGTCTTTGCCAGGTTTTGGGATGGCAATGACCTTTGCTGTCCGCCATTTCTTTGGGATCGAGTTCGTTTGTGTGATCCTTGTGTAGAATTGTGTCAACCAGGTTAGGGCTCGGGGGCCAAGATTCTTCATGAATTCTGGGAAGATGTTATCGTATCCTGCTGCCTTTCCACATTTCAGGCCCTGTAGGACTTTCTCCAGTTCAGCAGCCTCGAAGGGTTCAGGGTTCGTTTCCTCTACAGGCATTTTTTGGTGTTTTTTTAGCTCAGTTGTAACTGCTCTTCTGGTGTCTTTGTCTTGGGGTGCTTTGGCGATAGTCAGTAGGTGGGATGCAACTTGGTTGGGTGTGACGGATGCTCGGCTTTGGCTAGGGGGCTTCTGTGCAGCTCCTAGGCGACGGATGAGGCTCCAACATTTCCTGCTAGAGTGGGTAAAGCTCCGGTCAGCAACTGTCTCCTCCCATTTCTTTCGCCGGGCTGTATTTAGCGATTCAATGAGATGGTCTGCTATCTCTGGGTCCCCTGATGTTTGATAGGATTGTAGGAGGGCAGCACTTTCTCCGTCCAAACATGGGACATAGAGGGGTCGGTAGCCTCGTGGGATTGCAGTATGGGCAGCCTTGAAGATTGCGCTGCAGAAGCGGTTGTATGCTTCATCTACAGTGATGGTGTGGAGTGGGATGGTAACAATGCTCCGGTCCAGAGTTTCACTGAATTTCTTTCTTTCGGTCCTAAAGCCGAAAGCTACACGGTTATACTTGATTATGCTGGTAAACAGGTTTTCTAAAGCTGCAAACTTCGCTCCTCTTCCTAAACTACCACTGGTGGGTGAGACAGCTGAATTCCTGGTTTTACATGTGGTAAGGCGCCATGGCATCCCTTTTGATATTGTATCTGATCGCAGTCCTCAATTCTCTTTGCAGGTCTGGCGCCCCTTCCATTGGGGCCACGGTCAGCCTCGCGTCAGGTTACCACCCACAGAGTAATGGACAATGTGAGAGGGCTAACCAGGAACTGAAGGCCTCCCTGCGGTGTATCACCTCCTCTAATCTTTTGTCATGGAGTTGTCACCTCCCGTGGGTTGAGTACGCCCACAGCTCAGCCACTTCTTCAGCCACTGGGCTCTCTCCATTTGAGGCCTCCCTCAGGTACAATCCCTCACTGTTCTTTACCTCTGAGGATGAGTTTGCAGTGCTCTCCATTCAATACCACATAAAGAGGTGTCACCGCATTTAGAGGGAGACCAGGGCGGTGCTCCTTCACACAGCTGAACAAAACTGATGATGATGATGGAGTCTCGCGTCGCTGGCGATGCATGAGTATCTTGCAAAGTATAGTTCACCAGTGTGTCTTCTGGTGGGAGATGAGTCCAATCTTGGACAAACAAACTCTGTTGCAGACACTGCAGATGAGAGTTGTGTTACTGCTGTAGGATGGCATAGCTGAAGCCTTCCTTCGAGCTCTCTTCTCGATTAAGTGTGTAGTCCTGGACTGTTTAAAGTGCTTGCCGCCCTGCATACACAGATGGTGCCATGTGAGTCGATCTTGGGCATTATGTTGCCAATTGAACTGAATTGAATTGAATTGAGTTGATATCCATGTCACAGGATTTAAGGGTAGCTTTGAAGATGTCTTTATAACGGAGACGGGGTCTGCCGACTGACCTCTTTCCTTGCTGCAGTTGGCTGAAGAACATTGCCTTTGGGATCCTAATGTCCTCCATCCTGGCCAAATGTCCAGTCCAACGCAGCTGGGCCTTGATGATCAGGCTTTCACTGCTGGGTAACTTGCATTTGTCCAAAACCTCTGTATTGGTCACTCTATCCTGCCACTTGATACTGCATATGGATCTCAGGCATCGCTGTTGGAACTGTTCAAGAAGCTTGATATGTCGGCGATATGATGTCCACGTCTCACAACCATACAGGAGGGAGGCAAGAATGACAGTCTTGAACACTTTAATCTTGGTGTAGAGCTTGATACCCCGTTCATCCCACAACCTCCTTCTAAGCATGCCAAAGGAACCACTTGCCTTGGTTAATCGCTGGTTGATCTCTTTGTCAAGGGTAGCAGAGTAAGAGACGGTGCTTCCAAGGTAACAGAACTTCTCTACGGACTTGAGCGGGCTGTTGTTGATAGTTACCACAGGGTGAACATGGCATTTTCCGGGGGATGGCTGGTACATGACCTCTGTCTTCTTAATACTGATGGTAAAACCATATTTCTCTGATGCCGTGGCAAATTTGTCAGTGTTGAGCTGAATATCTTCCAGTGTGTGTGCAACTAAAGCACAGTCATCAGCGAACAGAAGGTCTCTGACTAGCATTGACATGGTCTTTGTCCAAGCTTGTAAACGTCTCAGATCGAACAGGCCACCATCTGTTCTAAACTGAATGTGCACTCCTTTATCCAAGTCGCGAAAAGCCTCCATGAGCATGAAAGAAAAGGCAATGGAGAAGAGTGTTGGGGCCAGGACACAGCCTTACTTGGTACCATTTGTCACTGAAAATTGGTCAGAGGTATCTCCATTCCCTTGGACTTTTGCTTGCATTCCCTCATGGAAAGACCTTATGATGGAAATGAACTTGTCAGGGCAACCAACTTTGTGAAGTATCTTCCACAGGCCAGGTCTATTTACAGTGTCAAATGCCTTGGTGAGATCGACAAACACCATGTAGAGGTCCATGTTCTGTTCCCTACATTTCTCCTGTATCTGTCGCATTGCGAAGATCATGTCCACTGTACCTCTTCCAGGTCTGAATCCACATTGAGATTCTGGGTAGACCGTAGCAGTGAGACAGCATGACATCCTGTTGAGGACAATGCGTGCCAGTATTTTCCCGGCAACTGACAGGAGGGAAATACCTCTGTGGTTATCACAGACAGAGCGGTCTCCTTTACGCTTGTAGAGATGTACAATAGAAGCATCCTTAAACTCTTGTGGAACTGTGCCATACTACCAGATAAGTTTAAATAACTGTAGGAGTTTGTTCTGCAGATGCACGCCGCCGTTTTTGAAAATCTCAGCAGGGATGCCGTCGGCACCTGGAGACTTTCCCGCAGATGTCTGTTTTATGGCACGCTTGACTTCATCCAGTGAAGGAGGGAGGTCCAGCTCGGCCAGTATCTGCCTCTGGGGGATGGCGTCCAGGGTTTCCTCACACATTGATGATGGCCTATTGAGCAAGGTGTTG
Source organism: Pholidichthys leucotaenia (assembly GCA_020510985.1). Taxonomy (NCBI): domain Eukaryota; kingdom Metazoa; phylum Chordata; class Actinopteri; order Cichliformes; family Pholidichthyidae; genus Pholidichthys; species Pholidichthys leucotaenia. The sequence continues at coordinate 239,625,063 of CM035836.1, forward strand.
AAGTGTTCAGCCCAGCGTTGTAGTATTTCCGATTTGTCAGTATGGAGGTTATTTCCGTCAGACGATCGGATGGGTGTGCTACCAGTGGACTTAGGACCATACACCGCCCTCAGCCCTTCAGAATCAGAATCAGAATCAGAATGAGATTTATTGCCATTGTTCATGTAGTACACAAACTAGGAATTTGTCTCGGTGCAATGCTGCAACATTAAACATGGAGTAGCACTAAAGATAAAAATAAAAAAACTATGCATGCAATAAAAGGTAGAATATGAATAAGTAATACTAATCTATGCAATTTTTAAATATATTAACAAGCAGCAGATATTGTGGAGTTCGACATAGTGCAGTCAGTAGTGCAAAAAGAAAACAGAGGTAATTGTCATGAGTCAGGTTGAGCTGCTGTACGTAGTGCACGAGAGTCTAATAAGTCACTTAGTGTTCAGCAGTCTGATGGCAGAGGGGAAGAAGCTGTTCATGTAGCGGGAGGTTTTAGTCTGAATGGACTGAAGTCTTCTGCCTGAGGGGAGGGGGGCAAACAGTGCATGTCCAGGGTGTGAAGGGTCGGCTATGATCCGACCTGCACGCCTCCGGGTCCTGGAGATGTACAGGTCCTGGAGAGATGGGAGCTTGCAGCCGATCACCTTCTCAGCAGCGCGCACAATGCGCTGCAGTCTTAGTCTGTCCCTGGCGGTGGCTTCTGCGTACCACACGGTGATGGAGGTGGTGAGGATGGACTCGATGATGGCCGTGTAGAACTGCACCAACATCTTGGTGGGTAGCTTGAGCTTCCTCAGCTGCCGCAGGAAGAACATCCTCTGCTCGGCCTTCATGGAAGAGCTTACTGTTATGCTTATCAGCTGCTTCCTGAAGCTCTGTGGCTTTACTGTCCCACCATGACTCCTTCATCTGGCGGAGTTTTCTCTGCAATATGTGCCTTGCGTTCAAGTAGAGCGATCTTTTGGCTGGTGATGATTTGTCGTCAATGTAGTTCCTGTGAGCTTTGTGCATCGTGTGCAGAAGCTGTGAGATTTCCGGGTCATTTTCATCAAACCAATCCTGGTGTTTGCGTTTGACGAATCCAAGGACATCTGCACTAGCAGAGTAGGTGGCATCCTTGAACTGCTTCCAGGCTGCCTCGACCTCCATACCCTCAAAATTTTCAGGTACGTTGGTTTCCTGAAGTTTCCTCTGCAGATCCTCTCGGATATGGGAGTCCTTAATGCAGGAGACTTGAAATTTGGCTGGTGGTTTTACTCTCCTGGTTTGTATCTTGGGCCTGATGTGGAGTTCCATCTTGCTTCTGACCAGCCTGTGGTCAGACCAGCATTCGGCTCCACGCATGGCTCTGGTTAGCTTGACATCTCTGGCATCTCTCTGTCTGACGATGATGTAGTCTATGAGATGCCACAACTTTGAACGAGGGTGCATCCAGGTTGTCTTATACTTGTTGGCTTGCTGGAAGAGGGTGTTAGTGATTGTGAGTTGGTGCTCACTGCACTTTTCCAAAAGGAGCTGGCCATTTGAGTTGAGATTCCCTATACCATGTTTGCCAATAACACCTTTCCAGGCGTCATTGTTGCAGCCTACCTGGTCGTTGAAGGCTCCAAGGATTATAAGCTTATATAGAGGGAGAGGGAGGTAGAGGGAGTTGACCTGATGGCTTGGTCAAGGTCACTGTTGAAAGCTTCCTTCTCCTCGTCGCTGTATGTCATGGTGGGAGCATATACACTGAGAATGGTCAAGTGGCGTCCCTTGTGGAGACCAATACGCATGCACATAATTCTGTCGCTGATGGTAGTAGGTAGTCTGTCGAGCTTCTGAGCAATAGATGTTCGTATTGCAAAGCCCACACCTCCAATTCTGGGTTCTCCCTCTGGCTTGCCTCTCCAATAGAAGGTGTAGTCTGTACCAACCTCCTCCAGACTAGATTCACCAGCGAGTCTGGTCTCACTGAGGGCTGCAATATCAATGCTGTACTGCCCCAGCATCTTTGCCAGTATTGCAGTATGGCGCGCTGGTCTGTTGTCACAGTCTAAAAGGGTTCTGACATTCCATGAGGCAAAGATCATTTGGTGTTTTCGTGTTGGTCTTCGGCCGCAGTATTGGATGACCAGTCAGGTGCAGCTGCCTGGCAGGTTCTTAGTGGAGTAAGCAATGCTTAGAATTCAAATTTCAGTACCCTTCCCATCTGGGGAGAGCAGTGCTGTCCCTGAAGAAGGCTGCTCTGTCACTCATGCAGGATATGAGTGCCGCATTTACCCCAGTATACGACAAATGACCGTCACACATGAGCCGCCTGAGTGCAGGTTTGTAGCTAAGAACTTCTAGCATCATCCTATGCCTGTTCCCGTCGCCACGTGCCCATCGCCCCAGGACTTGAAGTAATAGATGTGATGTGATTCGCAAGATGACCTGCACATGAATGGATTTAAGTGAGAAAGGTTTGTGCACTCCCAGTCCCACTCTCTCATCAAATGCATGTCATATGCCACCTGGTGCAAAGGTTGCCACAAGATGAGTGGCATGCATGGGTGCAGCCTTTCTCCGGTGTGGAGACAAATCTGCAAGGCAGCAGATGGATTTGAATTTGTCGTTACCTACTCCTGGCCTTTGCTTAAAGAGGCACAACCTACAAGGCAGCAGGTGGATTTGATTTCGGAGTTACCTTCTCCTAGCCTTTGCCTACAGAGGCACAACCTACAAGGCAGCAGGTGGTTGGATTGGTAAGTGTTAGGGCATAGCCACACGCCGGTGGGCCTGCACACTGTACCTCTGGGGCTCCAACCTGCTCTGAGATCCATCACTGTTCTGTCCTGGAACTGCAAGGATCCAGTTAACGTGGTGTACCGCTGGAAGGCTACGTGAGAGTCTTGATGCATAGAGATGTAAAAACCATCAGAGAGGACTTACGCACTCTGCTTCCTTTTCACTCCAAGGAGCTAGATGGCAGCTGCAGCTGGAAGCGAGAGACATGCAGAAGCAGGCAGACACAACACTATGCTACAGCACTACATACTAAGCACCCTGTGCTTAGAAGCACCACACCAAAACTATAGGTGGGCTAACTGACGGAGTAGTGTGGCTCCCTCTTACAAAGTGGGTCAGAGGGTATGGCTTTCTACCTAGAAAATTCAACTCAAGACTCAGTCTAAAAAACTGTCTCCTTGTTTCATTGGTCCTTATCCTACCAAACAAATCATTAACCCCTCTGCTGTTCACCTCAGTCTTCTCCCCACTCTCCGTATTTGTCCCACTTTTCACATTTCCCAGGTCAAGCCTTTTGTCCCCAGTCCGCTCTGCCCCCCAGCCAAGCTGCCTCCTCCTCCAAGAGTGGTTGATGGAGGGTTGACCTAGACCGTCAACCATATCACTGACGCTCGTCGCCATGGACGGGGCATCCAGTTTTTGGTCAACTGGAAAGCTTATGGGCCTGAGGAGCGGATGTGGGTCTCTAGATCATTCATTCTCAACAAACAACTTAATCTACAACTTCTACAGGAGGAATCCAGACAAGCCTCAGGCTCCAGGAGGCGCCCTTTGAAGGAAGGGTACTGTAATGGTTCTGGCTGCACACTTTTTGCTCTCTCTCTGATTAACCCACTTATTTCCCACAGCTGCACCTACCATGTGTGGGCAATCAGCACACCCTTTAAAGTGGGCCACTCTCCTCCAGAGCTTCAGGAGCATGTCAGACTTCTTCCATGCACTTGGAGTACTCTTTTCCCAGTGTGCTGCCTGCCTGTCGACCTGTCCCTCCTGGAGACCTGAAGACAAGTAAGATCAATTATTCCCTCAACATCATCCTCTCATTTTGCCCAGGAAAGTGGCCTGGTGGATTTGGACCCTGCCTGGTGGATTCCCCAACGTGGATCCTATCCCAGCTGCCAAAGCCCAGTAAAGGCCCATTTTCATTAGTATCGCCTTGGCCTTACTTCGTTCTACTCGTTTCACTTTCTCGTCTTTTCCACTATACCCAGCACGGTTTAACCAACACTATTTTCGTGCCTCTTAAGAGGCAGGGTATAACCGTGCGAAACCGAGCCGAGATGTGACGTCAATAGACTGCTAGCCGCTGATTGGTCAGGGCATAACGTCACAAAAGCGCCCGTCTTCGTTGAAATCTTTACGACTGCCATTTGCAATCACGGACTAACTCGGTCGCGGAGTAAATACGATATTAATACAGACAGCGTTGTAGGTTTTGCGGAAATCTACACTGTGGTCCAACGAAGAGGTGCGGGGTTTTCTCTGCTTGGTGGCAGATACACAGTCAGAGGAGTGATCCGGACCCTACAGATGGCTGTGCAGAATAGAACCGTACTACTGACAAGCTGAAGACGAACGTGAGAGAACCATCGATGGTGAGTGATTTGTAATAATGTGCATTTGTTCGCTTATTTATCCTGTTGGTGGTAAGCTCACTTTTTTTGAGCCATACAGCGCCGTTCTGTGCAGGCTAACGAGTGTTAGCTAATGAGTTTTGGCTAGTAGCTAGCTAGTACCAACTGCTGATTCGCGCTTGTTTTCTCCTAAATATTCGCTTGTGAGAGCAAAACGATGAAGATGAAATCTGTTAATCCTGGTTAAAGTCCTGGTTTGTGTTTTGTATTGCACTTTGGTGCTGCGCATTAAATTGTGTGCAATTTAATGCTAGAATGTGTTTCCACATGCCAGGGTTAGCCTCCCTGTTTATAGTGGATACTGGTGAGACCACAGGAGCCGAAATATCAACAATATAAAAGTGCTTTTTCAAACCAGTGATTTATAAAGTCATTCAAATAATTTTCTAAAGCGTCAGAAAGAGAAATCCATATATTATATCGATTCATTACACAGACAGTGATATATTTCAAGCATTTATTTATTTTAATTTGGATGATTATGGCTTACAGCCCCTGAAAACCCCAAATTCAATTTGGCAAAAAATTAGAATATTACATAAACTTTAAAAAATAGTTTTTAAATAGAAATGTTGGCCGCTGAGGTGTTGGTTAATATGGGCTGTAGCCATAATCATCAATATTAAAATAAACACTTTCAATATATCACTGTCCCTGTAATGAATCTATATATAAGATAAGATAAGATAAGATAAGATAAGATAAGCCTTTATTAGTCCCACAACGGGGAAATTCCAGGATTGCAACAGCACAGGGATAGCAACACTCAGAGCAACAATCAGAAGGCAAGGAAAAAAAAAAAAAAAAGCAAGCAAGAGCAGCTAATATACATATGTACATATTACTATAAAATATATACAGTATATACACACACACACAGACACACAGTGCAGAGCATTGTAGCTGGATGGAATAAATATATGAATATATGAACACAGTGCAGAGCATTGTAGCTAGATGGAATAAATATGTAAATATATAAACACCCACAGTACGGAGCATTGCAGCTAGGTGGAATAAATATGCAAGTATATAAACACACACAGTGCGGAGCAATGTAGCTAGATGGAATAATATGTAGATATATAAAAACACAGTGCGGAGCATTGTAGCTAGATGGAATAAATATATAGATATATAAATATAAACACACCCAGTGCTGAGCATTGTAGCTAGATGGAATAAATATGTAAATATATAAACACACACAGTGCAGAGCATTGTTGCTAGATGGGATGAAACAGCATAACCATCTACTTAGTTATCCTACATGGTATGATTATGTGCCCATACATATTCTCACCCTCCATAGCGACCGGTATGTTCCTAGTTGTATGCCGGAGAGGACCATTGTGTAAGTCTATTGCATCTTTTGCATTCAAAAAACTATTAGTTTGTTACAACTTTTTGCTATCTCTGCGAGCAGCCCTGCTTAGGTTGTACAGTCTGACAGCCGTTGGTAGGAAGGACCTACGAAACCTCTCGGTTGTGCACCTGGGATGATGTAGTCTGCTGCTAAATGAGCTCCTCAGTGCATCCAGTATGTCCTGCATAGGGTGGAACTCGGACTCCAGCAGAGATGACAGTTTAGCCACCGTCCTTCTCTCTCCCATCTCCTCCATCGGATCAAGGCGCTGCCCCAGGACAGAGCTAGCTTTCTTAATCAGTTTGTTCAGCCTCTTCCTATCGGCTGCAGTAATGCCACTGCCCCAGCAGACCACTCCAAAAGTGATGGCTGATGCCACTACCGTGTCATAGAATGACTTCAGCAGCGCCCCTTGTACACCAAAAGACCTGAGTCTCCTCAGCAGGAACAGCCTGCGCTGTCCCTTCTTGTAGAGTGCGTCAGTATTGTGTGACCAGTCTAGTTTATTGTTCAGATGAACACCCAGGTACTTATAGGATGTCACCATCTCGATGTCTGTTCCCTGTATATTTACTGGTGCTGTGAGGGGCTGCCCATGCCTGCGGCAGTCCACCACCAGCTCCTTAGTTTTCCTCGCGTTGATCTGGAGGCAGTTCCGATGGCACCAGTCCACGAAGTCCTGGATAAGCCCTCTGTACTCAGCTTCATCTCCGTTGGAGATGAGATCAACGATCGCAGAGTCATCAGAGAACTTCTGTAAATGGCAGTGTGTTGTGTTGTGTGAGAAGTCCGCAGTATAAAGAGTGAACAGGAAGGGAGCCAGCACCGTTCCCTGGGGGGCCCCCGTGCTACTGATGATCGTGTCGGAAACACAGTCCCGGGTTCTCACAAACTGAGGCCGGTTCGTGAGGTAGTCCAGGATCCATGATGACAGGTGCTGGTCCACCCCTGCGCGCAGCAGCTTGTCCTTCAGGATCATCAGTTGGATGGTGTTGAAAGCACTGGAGAAGTCAAAGAACATGATCCTCACCATATTCCCGGGCTTCTCCAGGTGGGACAGAGAACGGTGAAGGAGGAAGATCACCGCATCCTCCACCCCAATGCCATGCTGGTAGGCGAACTGGAGTGGATCCATCGCTGGTTCCACCAGGGGGCGGAGATGAGCAAGGAGCAGTCTCTCCAGGGTCTTCATCAAGTGGGACGTCAAGGCCACCGGTCTGTAGCCGTTCAGGTCTTTGGGGTGGGAAGTTTTTGGTACAGGTACCACACAAGATGTTTTCCACAGCTGTGGTACCCTCCCCAGTTTCAGGCTCATTTTGAAGATATACGTCACAATCCCACACAGCTGGTCTGCACAGGACTTGAGGAGCTTTGCGCTGATGCCGTCCGGTCCCGACGCCTTCCTCGCCTTGATCTTCCTCAGCTCCGTCCTCACCTGGGTCTTGGTCAGGGTCAGGATGGGGGGCTGTGTGTTGGGAGTGGGGGGGGGGGGGTCGGTGGAGTGGGGAGTGGGCAGCAGGACTTGATTTCTTAGAGGCAGCAGTGGTTGTTGTGCAGACAGGGGGGAGGGTGGTTGGTCAAATCTATTGAAAAACAGATTCAGGTTGTTCGCCCACTCCCTGCCCCCCGTGGCCTGGGGGGAGGTATTCTGGAGCCCCGAGATGGTTTTGAGGTTTCTCCAGACCCCGCTGATGTCGCTCTGTTGCAGCTTGTCCTCCATCTTCTTCCTGAAGCTGTCCTTGCCTTCTCTGATCTTTCTCCTCAGCTCCCTCTGTACGGACTTCAGCATCTCCCTGTTCCCCGACCTGAAGATCCTCTTCTTCTCTCTCAGAAGTGTTTTTATCTCAGGGTTGATCCAGGGTTTGTTGTTTGAGTGACGCCGTATGGTCTTGGTGGGAACGGATTTGTCCACACAGAAGCTGAGGTAGCCCGTGAAGGTGTGAATGAGGCCATCGATGTCCTCACCATGTGGATCGCAGAGCTGCTTCCAGGCGGTGGCTTCAAAACAGTCCTTTAGAGTGTCCATTGTCTCCTCAGACCATAACTCCACAGTGTGCATGGCCGGAGGTTGTCTGTGCACTAGGGGTTTGTACACCGGCCGGAGATGAACCAAGTTGTGATCCGATCTCCCGAGTGGGGGGAGTTGTGATGAAGTGTACGCCTCCTTAGTGTTTGCGTAGAATAAATCCAGTGTTTTATTGTCTCTAGTGTGGCATGTGACATACTGGGTGAACGTGGGTAGAATGGGAGACAGTGAAACGTGGTTGAAATCGCCTGAGATGAGGAGAAGAGCATCTGGGTGTTCTGTCTGCAGCCTGCTGGTTACTGAATGGATGACGTCACGCGCTGTCCCAGCGTTCGCCGTCGGATTTGCATAAACAACAATGCAGATCACGTGTGAGTGTTCTCTCGGGAGATATGTAGGCCTCATGCTAACAGCTAGCAACTCAATGTCTTTGCTGCAGTGTCGTTGTTTAACAGTGATATGTCCCGGTCTGCACCAGTTGTTGTTAACATACATTATCACTCCACCGCCCCTAGCTTTGCCACTGTCCGGTGTTCGGTCAGCTCGTATCATGTGAAAACCCTCCAGCTCAATGTTAGCATCTGCTGCTAGTTCAGTTAGCATATGGGTTTCACTTTCTGAAATGAGTGACAAAAATATTGAATTTTTTCATGATATTCTAATTTTTGAGATGTGCCTGTATAAGTGTTGAACTTGCTTGAAACTAACCACCATCCATTTCTGTCGTTCATCTAGGCAAGAGGAAAGCAGCCAGCCCACAACGGACCTCGCCACTGTGGAACGTACTGAAATCCTTTGCTTTTATAGGTAAAGTGTCAAAATCAAAGTAGCACAATTTCCACTTAATATAAAAGGGACTGAACTGAGATTTATTTGATTGTGTGAGTATTAATTACAGAATAATTGAAAAAGACTGGCACATCAACTGTAAAATAAACCACTTGTTAATGTATTTATTTTTTTTGTCAGATCACTTGTGTGATCCTTTGTGAGTTATGTTCATAACTGTATCTTTTGGGGAATGGCAGTTGTTCAGTCATCAATATAATTTAGTTTATATGTGTAGTTTATACTCTATCATCAATAAACTCATGCAGTAACAGGACACACTACAAATATTTGAGACCCATTGTAGTGCATCCTTTCATATTTTAGCAATAAAAGTACAAAACACCACCCACACTTGAAGCCAGGGAAAGAAGAGACACTTTTACATTCAAGACAAACTTTTATTGATAAAAACTCCATATTTTGACTGAGCGACTCCATACTCTGTGATGCACACTTTCAGTTACAGTACTATATTCCATTCAAGTGAATGTATTAATTCATTCTGATTGCTGAGGACACAGTAAAAGCAGATGATTTTAAATGTAACCCAGCCCTTGTAAAATCAACTTTACATCAGTGCAGCTACATGAAAATTGTGGTTAAATACAACAACGAAGTACTTTATTGTCACATTGGAATTGGAAACGCTCCTGTTTTGTTTTTCTTTTGAATTCTTGGATGGAATATGGGTGGGCAATATAAGCTGCAGCTTCAGCCATCACCCATTTCAGATAACCTATGTTGAACTGTATAATCAGAGGAGTTATTGTTTGATTCGACCTTATTAGATTTTTTTTCCCCTTTGTTCCATTATTCTGTTTTCTTTTAATCTATCCGAAATAAAGATTCATTCATTCACATTCCACCACTGGCTTTTAGCAACAAGTGTATTTCCCAAATATGTTTTAAACTTCCTTTATTTAACCACCACCCATTTCTGTCTTTTGTCTAGGCAAGAGGTAAACGATCGATCCACCCCAAACTGGACCTTGCGTCACTATTTACAGATATGCAGGCCTAAGATCTGCTGATCTGAGACCAGTGTGAGCTGCACATCCCAGCTGCTGAGTGAACCAGTCTTAAAGTTTGAGTTTTGCACATTCTGAATAATCTGGAATTTGCTGCTGATTGTAATAAACAATTTAGTGACTTATGTGTTTGCATCATGATTTCTATTTTTGTCTGTTAATACACTGGTGGGAAAAGAGTCAATAGTACAAACCATTAATGGGTGACCTTGAAAATAATGGCTCATTTTAAAGAAATTTATGTCACATGGTGGTAACCTTCACATATAAAAAAAGAGACATCTGCAAAAACTTCAGAGGTTTATTGTCAGTGCAATACTACATGAATGCATGCCTAGTACATTGTTGATGCAGAGAATATATATTTCTACAGTATATGTATCTAGTAAATCAAGCATTTTACAGCAGAGAACAGCTGCTAGCATTCAACCGCCACCCGGTCCCATTGGAAAAACTCGACATACCGAGTGATCTGAGGCGAAAACGCCGCGGCTGCCGGGCTGGAGTAAGGCGGAGGACAAAAAATATAAGGTACAGACCCTCCCTTCCATCTGTTGTCATGGGAAATGTACGGTCGATACTGGGAAAGTTAGATGAGCTAGCGGCTATCTCCCGTTATGATAGCACTTACCGGGAGTGCTCTCTCCTTTTGTTTACTGAGACGTGGCTAACTGAACTAGCAGCAGATGCTAACATTGAGCTGGAGGGTTTTCACATGATACGAGCTGACCGAACACCAGAGAGTGGCAAAACTAGGGGCGGTGGAGTGATCATGTATGTTAACAACAACTGGTGCAGACCGGGACATATCACTGTTAAACAACGACACTGCAGCAAAGACATTGAGTTGCTAGCTGTTAGCATGAGGCCTACATATCTCCCGAGAGAACACTCACACGTGATCTGCATTGTTGTTTATGCAAATCCGACGGCGAACGCTGGGACAGCACGTGACGTCATCCATTCAGTAACCAGCAGGCTGCAGACAGAACACCCAGATGCTCTTCTCCTCATCTCAGGCGATTTCAACCATGTTTCACTGTCTCCCATTCTACCCACGTTCACCCAGTATGTCACATGCCACACTAGAGACAATAAAACACTGGATTTATTCTACGCAAACACTAAGGAGGCGTACACCTCATCACAACTACCCCCACTCGGGAGATCGGATCACAACTTGGTTCATCTCCGGCCGGTGTACAAACCCCTAGTGCACAGACAACCTCCGGCCATGCACACTGTGGAGTTATGGTCTGAGGAGACAATGGACACCCTAAAGGGCTGTTTTGAAGCCACCGCCTGGAAGCAGCTCTGCGATCCACATGGTGAGGACATCGATGGCCTCATTCACACCTTCACGGGCTACCTCAGCTTCTGTGTGGACAAATCCGTTCCCACCAAGACCATACGGCGTCACTCAAACAACAAACCCTGGATCAACCCTGAGATAAAAACACTTCTGAGAGAGAAGAAGAGGATCTTCAGGTCAGGGAACAGGGAGATGCTGAAGTCCGTACAGAGGGAGCTGAGGAGAAAGATCAGAGAAGGCAAGGACAGCTTCAGGAAGAAGATGGAGGACAAGCTGCAACATAGCGACATCAGCGGGGTCTGGAGAAACCTCAAAACCATCTCGGGGCTCCAGAATACCTCCCCCCAGGCCACAGGGGGCAGGGAGTGGGCGAACAACCTGAATCTGTTTTTCAATAGATTTGACCAACCGCCCTCCCCCCTGACTGCACAACAACCACTGCTGCCTCTAAAGAAATCAAGTCCTGCTGCCCACTCCCCACTCTACCAACACCCCCCCACTCCCAACACACAGCCCCCCATCCTGACCCTGACCAGGACCCAGGTGAGGACGGAGCTGAGGAAGATCAAGGCGAGGAAGGCGCCGGGACCGGACGGCATCAGCGCAAAGCTCCTCAAGTCCTGTGCAGACCAGCTGTGTGGGATTGTGACGTATATCTTCAACATGAGCCTGAAACTGGGGAGGGTACCACAGCTGTGGAAAACATCTTGTGTGGTACCTGTACCAAAAACTTCCCACCCCAAAGACCTGAACAGCTACAGACCGGTGGCCTTGACGTCCCACTTGATGAAGACCCTGGAGAGACTGCTCCTTGCTCACCTCCGCCCCCTGGTGGAACCAGCGATGGATCCACTCCAGTTCGCCTACCAGCATGGCATTGGGGTGGAGGATGCGGTGATCTTCCTCCTTCACCGTTCTCTGTCCCACCTGGAGAAGCCCGGGAATATGGTGAGGATCATGTTCTTTGACTTCTCCAGTGCTTTCAACACCATCCAACCGATGATCCTGAAGGACAAGCTGCTGCGCGCAGGGGTGGACCAGCACCTGTCATCATGGATCCTGGACTACCTCACGAACCGGCCTCAGTTTGTGAGAACCCGGGACTGTGTGTCCGACACGATCATCAGTAGCACGGGGGCCCCCCAGGGAACGGTGCTGGCTCCCTTCCTGTTCACTCTTTATACTGCGGACTTCTCACACAACACAACACACTGCCATCTACAGAAGTTCTCTGATGACTCTGCGATCGTTGGCCTCATCTCCAATGGAGATGAAGCTGAGTACAGAGGGCTTATCCAGGACTTCGTGGACTGGTGCCATCGGAACTGCCTCCAGATCAACGCGAGGAAAACTAAGGAGCTGGTGGTGGACTGCCGCAGGCATGGGCAGCCCCTCACAGTACCAGTAAATATACAGGGAACAGACATCGAGATGGTGACATCCTATAAGTACCTGGAATAGGTACTAGGTACTAGGTGGAATAAGTACCTTTATTCCACCTAGCTGCAATGCTCCGTACTGTGGGTGTTTATATATTTACATATTTATTCCATCTAGCTACAATGCTCTGCACTGTGTTCATATATTCATATATTTATTCCATCCAGCTACAATGCTCTGCACTGTGTGTCTGTGTGTGTGTGTATATACTGTATATATTTTATAGTAATATGTACATATGTATATTAGCTGCTCTTGCTTGCTTTTTTTTTTTTTTTCCTTGCCTTCTGATTGTTGCTCTGAGTGTTGCTATCCCTGTGCTGTTGCAATCCTGGAATTTCCCCGTTGTGGGACTAATAAAGGCTTATCTTATCTTATCTTATCTTATCTTATCTTATATATAGATTCATTACAGGGACAGTGATATATTGAAAGTGTTTATTTTAATATTGATGATTATGGCTACAGCCCATATTAACCAACACCTCAGCGGCCAACATTTCTATTTAAAAACTATTTTTTAAAGTTTATGTAATATTCTAATTTTTTGCCAAATTGAATTTGGGGTTTTCAGGGGCTGTAAGCCATAATCATCCAAATTAAAATAAATAAATGCTTGAAATATATCACTGTCTGTGTAATGAATCGATATAATATATGGATTTCTCTTTCTGACGCTTTAGAAAATTATTTGAATGACTTTATAAATCACTGGTTTGAAAAAGCACTTTTATATTGTTGATATTTCGGCTCCTGTGGTCTCACCAGTATCCACTATAAACAGGGAGGCTAACCCTGGCATGTGGAAACACATTCTAGCATTAAATTGCACACAATTTAATGCGCAGCACCAAAGTGCAATACAAAACACAAACCAGGACTTTAACCAGGATTAACAGATTTCATCTTCATCGTTTTGCTCTCACAAGCGAATATTTAGGAGAAAACAAGCGCGAATCAGCAGTTGGTACTAGCTAGCTACTAGCCAAAACTCATTAGCTAACACTCGTTAGCCTGCACAGAACGGCGCTGTATGGCTCAAAAAAAGTGAGCTTACCACCAACAGGATAAATAAGCGAACAAATGCACATTATTACAAATCACTCACCATCGATGGTTCTCTCACGTTCGTCTTCAGCTTGTCAGTAGTACGGTTCTATTCTGCACAGCCATCTGTAGGGTCCGGATCACTCCTCTGACTGTGTATCTGCCACCAAGCAGAGAAAACCCCGCACCTCTTCGTTGGACCACAGTGTAGATTTCCGCAAAACCTACAACGCTGTCTGTATTAATATCGTATTTACTCCGCGACCGAGTTAGTCCGTGATTGCAAATGGCAGTCGTAAAGATTTCAACGAAGACGGGCGCTTTTGTGACGTTATGCCCTGACCAATCAGCGGCTAGCAGTCTATTGACGTCACATCTCGGCTCGGTTTCGCACGGTTATACCCTGCCTCTTAAGAGGCACGAAAATAGTGTTGGTTAAACCGTGCTGGGTATAGTGGAAAAGACGAGAAAGTGAAACGAGTAGAACGAAGTAAGGCCAAGGCGATACTAATGAAAATGGGCCTTTACTGGGCTTTGGCAGCTGGGATAGGATCCACGTTGGGGAATCCACCAGGCAGGGTCCAAATCCACCAGGCCACTTTCCTGGGCAAAATGAGAGGATGATGTTGAGGGAATAATTGATCTTACTTGTCTTCAGGTCTCCAGGAGGGACAGGTCGACAGGCAGGCAGCACACTGGGAAAAGAGTACTCCAAGTGCATGGAAGAAGTCTGACATGCTCCTGAAGCTCTGGAGGAGAGTGGCCCACTTTAAAGGGTGTGCTGATTGCCCACACATGGTAGGTGCAGCTGTGGGAAATAAGTGGGTTAATCAGAGAGAGAGCAAAAAGTGTGCAGCCAGAACCATTACAGTACCCTTCCTTCAAAGGGCGCCTCCTGGAGCCTGAGGCTTGTCTGGATTCCTCCTGTAGAAGTTGTAGATTAAGTTGTTTGTTGAGAATGAATGATCTAGAGACCCACATCCGCTCCTCAGGCCCATAAGCTTTCCAGTTGACCAAAAACTGGATGCCCCGTCCATGGCGACGAGCGTCAGTGATATGGTTGACGGTCTAGGTCAACCCTCCATCAACCACTCTTGGAGGAGGAGGCAGCTTGGCTGGGGGGCAGAGCGGACTGGGGACAAAAGGCTTGACCTGGGAAATGTGAAAAGTGGGACAAATACGGAGAGTGGGGAGAAGACTGAGGTGAACAGCAGAGGGGTTAATGATTTGTTTGGTAGGATAAGGACCAATGAAACAAGGAGACAGTTTTTTAGACTGAGTCTTGAGTTGAATTTTCTAGGTAGAAAGCCATACCCTCTGACCCACTTTGTAAGAGGGAGCCACACTACTCCGTCAGTTAGCCCACCTATAGTTTTGGTGTGGTGCTTCTAAGCACAGGGTGCTTAGTATGTAGTGCTGTAGCATAGTGTTGTGTCTGCCTGCTTCTGCATGTCTCTCGCTTCCAGCTGCAGCTGCCATCTAGCTCCTTGGAGTGAAAAGGAAGCAGAGTGCGTAAGTCCTCTCTGATGGTTTTTACATCTCTATGCATCAAGACTCTCACGTAGCCTTCCAGCGGTACACCACGTTAACTGGATCCTTGCAGTTCCAGGACAGAACAGTGATGGATCTCAGAGCAGGTTGGAGCCCCAGAGGTACAGTGTGCAGGCCCACCGGCGTGTGGCTATGCCCTAACACTTACCAATCCAACCACCTGCTGCCTTGTAGGTTGTGCCTCTGTAGGCAAAGGCTAGGAGAAGGTAACTCCGAAATCAAATCCACCTGCTGCCTTGTAGGTTGTGCCTCTTTAAGCAAAGGCCAGGAGTAGGTAACGACAAATTCAAATCCATCTGCTGCCTTGCAGATTTGTCTCCACACCGGAGAAAGGCTGCACCCATGCATGCCACTCATCTTGTGGCAACCTTTGCACCAGGTGGCATATGACATGCATTTGATGAGAGAGTGGGACTGGGAGTGCACAAACCTTTCTCACTTAAATCCATTCATGTGCAGGTCATCTTGCGAATCACATCACATCTATTACTTCAAGTCCTGGGGCGATGGGCACGTGGCGACGGGAACAGGCATAGGATGATGCTAGAAGTTCTTAGCTACAAACCTGCACTCAGGCGGCTCATGTGTGACGGTCATTTGTCGTATACTGGGGTAAATGCGGCACTCATATCCTGCATGAGTGACAGAGCAGCCTTCTTCAGGGACAGCACTGCTCTCCCCAGATGGGAAGGGTACTGAAATTTGAATTCTAAGCATTGCTTACTCCACTAAGAACCTGCCAGGCAGCTGCACCTGACTGGTCATCCAATACTGCGGCCGAAGACCAACACGAAAACACCAAATGATCTTTGCCTCATGGAATGTCAGAACCCTTTTAGACTGTGACAACAGACCAGCGCGCCATACTGCAATACTGGCAAATATGCTGGGGCAGTACAGCATTGATATTGCAGCCCTCAGTGAGACCAGACTCGCTGGTGAATCTAGTCTGGAGGAGGTTGGTACAGACTACACCTTCTATTGGAGAGGCAAGCCAGAGGGAGAACCCAGAATTGGAGGTGTGGGCTTTGCAATACGAACATCTATTGCTCAGAAGCTCGACAGACTACCTACTACCATCAGCGACAGAATTATGTGCATGCGTATTGGTCTCCACAAGGGACGCCACTTGACCATTCTCAGTGTATATGCTCCCACCATGACATACAGCGACGAGGAGAAGGAAGCTTTCAACAGTGACCTTGACCAAGCCATCAGGTCAACTCCCTCTACCTCCCTCTCCCTCTATATAAGCTTATAATCCTTGGAGCCTTCAACGACCAGGTAGGCTGCAACAATGACGCCTGGAAAGGTGTTATTGGCAAACATGGTATAGGGAATCTCAACTCAAATGGCCAGCTCCTTTTGGAAAAGTGCAGTGAGCACCAACTCACAATCACTAACACCCTCTTCCAGCAAGCCAACAAGTATAAGACAACCTGGATGCACCCTCGTTCAAAGTTGTGGCATCTCATAGACTACATCATCGTCAGACAGAGAGATGCCAGAGATGTCAAGCTAACCAGAGCCATGCGTGGAGCCGAATGCTGGTCTGACCACAGGCTGGTCAGAAGCAAGATGGAACTCCACATCAGGCCCAAGATACAAACCAGGAGAGTAAAACCACCAGCCAAATTTCAAGTCTCCTGCATTAAGGACTCCCATATCCGAGAGGATCTGCAGAGGAAACTTCAGGAAACCAACGTACCTGAAAATTTTGAGGGTATGGAGGTCGAGGCAGCCTGGAAGCAGTTCAAGGATGCCACCTACTCTGCTAGTGCAGATGTCCTTGGATTCGTCAAACGCAAACACCAGGATTGGTTTGATGAAAATGACCCGGAAATCTCACAGCTTCTGCACACGATGCACAAAGCTCACAGGAACTACATTGACGACAAATCATCACCAGCCAAAAGATCGCTCTACTTGAACGCAAGGCACATATTGCAGAGAAAACTCCGCCAGATGAAGGAGTCATGGTGGGACAGTAAAGCCACAGAGCTTCAGGAAGCAGCTGATAAGCATAACAGTAAGCTCTTCCATGAAGGCCGAGCAGAGGATGTTCTTCCTGCGGCAGCTGAGGAAGCTCAAGCTACCCACCAAGATGTTGGTGCAGTTCTACACGGCCATCATCGAGTCCATCCTCACCACCTCCATCACCGTGTGGTACGCAGAAGCCACCGCCAGGGACAGACTAAGACTGCAGCGCATTGTGCGCGCTGCTGAGAAGGTGATCGGCTGCAAGCTCCCATCTCTCCAGGACCTGTACATCTCCAGGACCCGGAGGCGTGCAGGTCGGATCATAGCCGACCCTTCACACCCTGGACATGCACTGTTTGCCCCCCTCCCCTCAGGCAGAAGACTTCAGTCCATTCAGACTAAAACCTCCCGCTACATGAACAGCTTCTTCCCCTCTGCCATCAGACTGCTGAACACTAAGTGACTTATTAGACTCTCGTGCACTACGTACAGCAGCTCAACCTGACTCATGACAATTACCTCTGTTTTCTTTTTGCACTACTGACTGCACTATGTCGAACTCCACAATATCTGCTGCTTGTTAATATATTTAAAAATTGCATAGATTAGTATTACTTATTCATATTCTACCTTTTATTGCATGCATAGTTTTTTTATTTTTATCTTTAGTGCTACTCCATGTTTAATGTTGCAGCATTGCACCGAGACAAATTCCTAGTTTGTGTACTACATGAACAATGGCAATAAATCTCATTCTGATTCTGATTCTGATTCTGAAGGGCTGAGGGCGGTGTATGGTCCTCGGTCTGTGGCTTTTTTCACCATAAATGCCAAAAAGGACTGCCAGACAAGGGTACAGGCAGTGAGATGAAACACTCTGGAATAGTTCTGCAGCTTCTGGAGAGAGCCGAAGACATGAGGATACAAACTAGGTCATACGTGACGGTAAGCTAATGTTGCTAATGCTAGTTTGCTATAAGTACATCGTACTACACTGTAATCTCTGCAAGTTATCGCTGTTAGGTACTAAAATATGTACGCTGTGTGTGGGAAAATTACCGCTTCAAACGGTCAGTCTGGCGTTCAGCACAGCCTGTCAACTGATGTCAATACAGCCTGTTGCTGATGTCAACACAGCTTCACAAACGATCAGTGGTTGTAGAACTTAAGAATGTCTGGTTTATGTCCTGTGCAAAAAATTGCTCTGATCTAAGTAAAAGAACCCGATTTCACTGTTTATGGGAATGTAGAAAAATCAGAATGTTTTGGGAAGAGGTGAGGTTAACAATTGAAAAAATAATTTCAAAACAAATCACATTGAACCCTAAACTATTTTTGTTGGGTCTGTATCCAGAAAAACATAACTTTAATAAGAGTGAAAGAACATTCATAGACCTCAGTTTGCTTAATGCCAAAAAAATGTATTGCACTACTGTGGAAAAACTCATAGACCAGATGTGACTCAGTGGTTAAGACAGATGTTACCAACCTTCCACTAGAAAGAATAACATACATACTGAAATCAAAGGAAAATGTGTTTGAGAATATATGGAGACCTTTCATTGATTATGTAAAGAAATTAAACATAACTTCTGAAGAAGAAGGTGAATGATATGTGTGGACCTTGCAAATTCCAAGCTGGTGAATGTATATTATGTATTCTTATGTAATAGATTACCTAGACTAAACAGAGGAGCATTGTTGTTGACTTGTTTTTGTTAATGGTTGTTGTTTTTATTACCCTTTTTTTGTTATTTTGTTATTGTTCTTTTTAGTTTTTAAATTACTTTTGTGTTAGTGCCTGACTGTGTTTGTAAAAAAAAAAAAAAAGGTTCAATAAAAATATTGTGGGAAAAAAATTGCTCTGATCTGCGTGAAAATCCTGGACTGTTGAGACATCATGGACGTACCTTCTCCAGCTGCACTGAGTGTGAGATGGTGTCATAGCAAAAAATGATCAGCTGACACAACTTGATCGCCAGGTTAATAACTATATTAGCCACAAAATGTATATTCAAAAAGTAAACAGTACTGAGTTAGGTATAATAAGATATATTTGACAGTTATGATGCATTTTAGGCCAAAACAAACTTGATCTAGGATTAAAAGCAATTAAAATAATGCAGTCACAAGGTTACATGGAAAATAAGATAAGATAAGATAAGATAAGCCTTTATTAGTCCCACAACGGGGAAATTCCAGGATTGCAACAGCACAGGGATAGCAACACTCAGAGCAACAATCAGAAGGCAAGAAAAAAAACAAGCAAGCAAGAGCAGCTAATAAACATATGTACGTATTACTATAAAATATATATATATACACACACACACAGACACACAGTGCAGAGCATTGTAGCTGGATGGAATAAATATATGAATATATGAACACACAGTGCAGAGCATTGTAGCTAGATGGAATAAATATGTAAATATATAAACACCCACAGTACGGAGCATTGCAGCTAGGTGGAATAAATATGCAAGTATATAAACACACACAGTGCGGAGCAATGTAGCTAGATGGAATAATATGTAGATATATAAATATATAAACACCCACAGTACGGAGCATTGTAGCTAGATGGAATAAATATGCAAATATATAAACACACACAGTGCAGAGCATTGTTGCTAGATGGAATGAAACAGCATAACCGTCTACTTAGTTATCCTACATGGTATGATTATGTGCCCATACATATTCTCACCCTCCATAGCGACCGGTATGTTCCTAGTTGTATGCCGGAGAGGACCATTGTGTAAGTCTATTGCATCTTTTGCATTCAAAAAACTATTAGTTTGTTACGTCTTTTTGCTATCTCTGCGAGCAGCCCTGCTTAGGTTGTACAGTCTGACAGCCGTTGGTAGGAAGGACCTACGAAACCTCTCGGTTGTGCACCTGGGATGATGTAGTCTGCTGCTAAATGAGCTCCTCAGTGCATCCAGTATGTCCTGCATAGGGTGGAACTCGGACTCCAGCAGAGATGACAGTTTAGCCACCGTCCTTCTCTCTCCCATCTCCTCCATCGGATCAAGGCGCTGCCCCAGGACAGAGCTAGCTTTCTTAATCAGTTTGTTCAGCCTCTTCCTATCGGCTGCAGTAATGCCACTGCCCCAGCAGACCACTCCAAAAGTGATGGCTGATGCCACTACCGTGTCATAGAATGACTTCAGCAGCGCCCCTTGTACACCAAAAGACCTGAGTCTCCTCAGCAGGAACAGCCTGCGCTGTCCCTTCTTGTAGAGTGCGTCAGTATTGTGTGACCAGTCTAGTTTATTGTTCAGATGAACACCCAGGTACTTATAGGATGTCACCATCTCGATGTCTGTTCCCTGTATATTTACTGGTGCTGTGAGGGGCTGCCCATGCCTGCGGCAGTCCACCACCAGCTCCTTAGTTTTCCTCGCGTTGATCTGGAGGCAGTTCCGATGGCACCAGTCCACGAAGTCCTGGATAAGCCCTCTGTACTCAGCTTCATCTCCGTTGGAGATGAGATCAACGATCGCAGAGTCATCAGAGAACTTCTGTAAATGGCAGTGTGTTGTGTTGTGTGAGAAGTCCGCAGTATAAAGAGTGAACAGGAAGGGAGCCAGCACCGTTCCCTGGGGGGCCCCCGTGCTACTGATGATCGTGTCGGAAACACAGTCCCGGGTTCTCACAAACTGAGGCCGGTTCGTGAGGTAGTCCAGGATCCATGATGACAGGTGCTGGTCCACCCCTGCGCGCAGCAGCTTGTCCTTCAGGATCATCAGTTGGATGGTGTTGAAAGCACTGGAGAAGTCAAAGAACATGATCCTCACCATATTCCCGGGCTTCTCCAGGTGGGACAGAGAACGGTGAAGGAGGAAGATCACCGCATCCTCCACCCCAATGCCATGCTGGTAGGCGAACTGGAGTGGATCCATCGCTGGTTCCACCAGGGGGCGGAGATGAGCAAGGAGCAGTCTCTCCAGGGTCTTCATCAAGTGGGACGTCAAGGCCACCGGTCTGTAGCCGTTCAGGTCTTTGGGGTGGGAAGTTTTTGGTACAGGTACCACACAAGATGTTTTCCACAGCTGTGGTACCCTCCCCAGTTTCAGGCTCATTTTGAAGATATACGTCACAATCCCACACAGCTGGTCTGCACAGGACTTGAGGAGCTTTGCGCTGATGCCGTCCGGTCCCGACGCCTTCCTCGCCTTGATCTTCCTCAGCTCCGTCCTCACCTGGGTCTTGGTCAGGGTCAGGATGGGGGGCTGTGTGTTGGGAGTGGGGGGGGGGGTGTCGGTGGAGTGGGGAGTGGGCAGCAGGACTTGATTTCTTAGAGGCAGCAGTGGTTGTTGTGCAGACAGGGGGGAGGGTGGTTGGTCAAATCTATTGAAAAACAGATTCAGGTTGTTCGCCCACTCCCTGCCCCCCGTGGCCTGGGGGGAGGTATTCTGGAGCCCCGAGATGGTTTTGAGGTTTCTCCAGACCCCGCTGATGTCGCTCTGTTGCAGCTTGTCCTCCATCTTCTTCCTGAAGCTGTCCTTGCCTTCTCTGATCTTTCTCCTCAGCTCCCTCTGTACGGACTTCAGCATCTCCCTGTTCCCCGACCTGAAGATCCTCTTCTTCTCTCTCAGAAGTGTTTTTATCTCAGGGTTGATCCAGGGTTTGTTGTTTGAGTGACGCCGTATGGTCTTGGTGGGAACGGATTTGTCCACACAGAAGCTGAGGTAGCCCGTGAAGGTGTGAATGAGGCCATCGATGTCCTCACCATGTGGATCGCAGAGCTGCTTCCAGGCGGTGGCTTCAAAACAGTCCTTTAGAGTGTCCATTGTCTCCTCAGACCATAACTCCACAGTGTGCATGGCCGGAGGTTGTCTGTGCACTAGGGGTTTGTACACCGGCCGGAGATGAACCAAGTTGTGATCCGATCTCCCGAGTGGGGGGAGTTGTGATGAAGTGTACGCCTCCTTAGTGTTTGCGTAGAATAAATCCAGTGTTTTATTGTCTCTAGTGTGGCATGTGACATACTGGGTGAACGTGGGTAGAATGGGAGACAGTGAAACGTGGTTGAAATCGCCTGAGATGAGGAGAAGAGCATCTGGGTGTTCTGTCTGCAGCCTGCTGGTTACTGAATGGATGACGTCACGCGCTGTCCCAGCGTTCGCCGTCGGATTTGCATAAACAACAATGCAGATCACGTGTGAGTGTTCTCTCGGGAGATATGTAGGCCTCATGCTAACAGCTAGCAACTCAATGTCTTTGCTGCAGTGTCGTTGTTTAACAGTGATATGTCCCGGTCTGCACCAGTTGTTGTTAACATACATTATCACTCCACCGCCCCTAGCTTTGCCACTGTCCGGTGTTCGGTCAGCTCGTATCATGTGAAAACCCTCCAGCTCAATGTTAGCATCTGCTGCTAGTTCAGTTAGCATATGGGTTTCACTTTCTGAAATGAGTGACAAAAATATTGAATTTTTTCATGATATTCTAATTTTTGAGATGTGCCTGTATAAGTGTTGAACTTGCTTGAAACTAACCACCATCCATTTCTGTCGTTCATCTAGGCAAGAGGAAAGCAGCCAGCCCACAACGGACCTCGCCACTGTGGAACGTACTGAAATCCTTTGCTTTTATAGGTAAAGTGTCAAAATCAAAGTAGCACAATTTCCACTTAATATAAAAGGGACTGAACTGAGATTTATTTGATTGTGTGAGTATTAATTACAGAATAATTGAAAAAGACTGGCACATCAACTGTAAAATAAACCACTTGTTAATGTATTTATTTTTTTTGTCAGATCACTTGTGTGATCCTTTGTGAGTTATGTTCATAACTGTATCTTTTGGGGAATGGCAGTTGTTCAGTCATCAATATAATTTAGTTTATATGTGTAGTTTATACTCTATCATCAATAAACTCATGCAGTAACAGGACACACTACAAATATTTGAGACCCATTGTAGTGCATCCTTTCATATTTTAGCAATAAAAGTACAAAACACCACCCACACTTGAAGCCAGGGAAAGAAGAGACACTTTTACATTCAAGACAAACTTTTATTGATAAAAACTCCATATTTTGACTGAGCGACTCCATACTCTGTGATGCACACTTTCAGTTACAGTACTATATTCCATTCAAGTGAATGTATTAATTCATTCTGATTGCTGAGGACACAGTAAAAGCAGATGATTTTAAATGTAACCCAGCCCTTGTAAAATCAACTTTACATCAGTGCAGCTACATGAAAATTGTGGTTAAATACAACAACGAAGTACTTTATTGTCACATTGGAATTGGAAACGCTCCTGTTTTGTTTTTCTTTTGAATTCTTGGATGGAATATGGGTGGGCAATATAAGCTGCAGCTTCAGCCATCACCCATTTCAGATAACCTATGTTGAACTGTATAATCAGAGGAGTTATTGTTTGATTCGACCTTATTAGATTTTTTTTCCCCTTTGTTCCATTATTCTGTTTTCTTTTAATCTATCCGAAATAAAGATTCATTCATTCACATTCCACCACTGGCTTTTAGCAACAAGTGTATTTCCCAAATATGTTTTAAACTTCCTTTATTTAACCACCACCCATTTCTGTCTTTTGTCTAGGCAAGAGGTAAACGATCGATCCACCCCAAACTGGACCTTGCGTCACTATTTACAGATATGCAGGCCTAAGATCTGCTGATCTGAGACCAGTGTGAGCTGCACATCCCAGCTGCTGAGTGAACCAGTCTTAAAGTTTGAGTTTTGCACATTCTGAATAATCTGGAATTTGCTGCTGATTGTAATAAACAATTTAGTGACTTATGTGTTTGCATCATGATTTCTATTTTTGTCTGTTAATACACTGGTGGGAAAAGAGTCAATAGTACAAACCATTAATGGGTGACCTTGAAAATAATGGCTCATTTTAAAGAAATTTATGTCACATGGTGGTAACCTTCACATATAAAAAAAGAGACATCTGCAAAAACTTCAGAGGTTTATTGTCAGTGCAATACTACATGAATGCATGCCTAGTACATTGTTGATGCAGAGAATATATATTTCTACAGTATATGTATCTAGTAAATCAAGCATTTTACAGCAGAGAACAGCTGCTAGCATTCAACCGCCACCCGGTCCCATTGGAAAAACTCGACATACCGAGTGATCTGAGGCGAAAACGCCGCGGCTGCCGGGCTGGAGTAAGGCGGAGGACAAAAAATATAAGGTACAGACCCTCCCTTCCATCTGTTGTCATGGGAAATGTACGGTCGATACTGGGAAAGTTAGATGAGCTAGCGGCTATCTCCCGTTATGATAGCACTTACCGGGAGTGCTCTCTCCTTTTGTTTACTGAGACGTGGCTAACTGAACTAGCAGCAGATGCTAACATTGAGCTGGAGGGTTTTCACATGATACGAGCTGACCGAACACCAGAGAGTGGCAAAACTAGGGGCGGTGGAGTGATCATGTATGTTAACAACAACTGGTGCAGACCGGGACATATCACTGTTAAACAACGACACTGCAGCAAAGACATTGAGTTGCTAGCTGTTAGCATGAGGCCTACATATCTCCCGAGAGAACACTCACACGTGATCTGCATTGTTGTTTATGCAAATCCGACGGCGAACGCTGGGACAGCACGTGACGTCATCCATTCAGTAACCAGCAGGCTGCAGACAGAACACCCAGATGCTCTTCTCCTCATCTCAGGCGATTTCAACCATGTTTCACTGTCTCCCATTCTACCCACGTTCACCCAGTATGTCACATGCCACACTAGAGACAATAAAACACTGGATTTATTCTACGCAAACACTAAGGAGGCGTACACCTCATCACAACTACCCCCACTCGGGAGATCGGATCACAACTTGGTTCATCTCCGGCCGGTGTACAAACCCCTAGTGCACAGACAACCTCCGGCCATGCACACTGTGGAGTTATGGTCTGAGGAGACAATGGACACCCTAAAGGGCTGTTTTGAAGCCACCGCCTGGAAGCAGCTCTGCGATCCACATGGTGAGGACATCGATGGCCTCATTCACACCTTCACGGGCTACCTCAGCTTCTGTGTGGACAAATCCGTTCCCACCAAGACCATACGGCGTCACTCAAACAACAAACCCTGGATCAACCCTGAGATAAAAACACTTCTGAGAGAGAAGAAGAGGATCTTCAGGTCAGGGAACAGGGAGATGCTGAAGTCCGTACAGAGGGAGCTGAGGAGAAAGATCAGAGAAGGCAAGGACAGCTTCAGGAAGAAGATGGAGGACAAGCTGCAACAGAGCGACATCAGCGGGGTCTGGAGAAACCTCAAAACCATCTCGGGGCTCCAGAATACCTCCCCCCAGGCCACAGGGGGCAGGGAGTGGGCGAACAACCTGAATCTGTTTTTCAATAGATTTGACCAACCGCCCTCCCCCCTGACTGCACAACAACCACTGCTGCCTCGAAAGAAATCAAGTCCTGCTGCCCACTCCCCACTCTACCAACACCCCCCCACTCCCAACACACAGCCCCCCATCCTGACCCTGACCAGGACCCAGGTGAGGACGGAGCTGAGGAAGATCAAGGCGAGGAAGGCGCCGGGACCGGACGGCATCAGCGCAAAGCTCCTCAAGTCCTGTGCAGACCAGCTGTGTGGGATTGTGACGTATATCTTCAACATGAGCCTGAAACTGGGGAGGGTACCACAGCTGTGGAAAACATCTTGTGTGGTACCTGTACCAAAAACTTCCCACCCCAAAGACCTGAACAGCTACAGACCGGTGGCCTTGACGTCCCACTTGATGAAGACCCTGGAGAGACTGCTCCTTGCTCACCTCCGCCCCCTGGTGGAACCAGCGATGGATCCACTCCAGTTCGCCTACCAGCATGGCATTGGGGTGGAGGATGCGGTGATCTTCCTCCTTCACCGTTCTCTGTCCCACCTGGAGAAGCCCGGGAATATGGTGAGGATCATGTTCTTTGACTTCTCCAGTGCTTTCAACACCATCCAACCGATGATCCTGAAGGACAAGCTGCTGCGCGCAGGGGTGGACCAGCACCTGTCATCATGGATCCTGGACTACCTCACGAACCGGCCTCAGTTTGTGAGAACCCGGGACTGTGTGTCCGACACGATCATCAGTAGCACGGGGGCCCCCCAGGGAACGGTGCTGGCTCCCTTCCTGTTCACTCTTTATACTGCGGACTTCTCACACAACACAACACACTGCCATCTACAGAAGTTCTCTGATGACTCTGCGATCGTTGGCCTCATCTCCAATGGAGATGAAGCTGAGTACAGAGGGCTTATCCAGGACTTCGTGGACTGGTGCCATCGGAACTGCCTCCAGATCAACGCGAGGAAAACTAAGGAGCTGGTGGTGGACTGCCGCAGGCATGGGCAGCCCCTCACAGTACCAGTAAATATACAGGGAACAGACATCGAGATGGTGACATCCTATAAGTACCTGGGTATTCATCTGAACAATAAACTAGACTGGTCACACAATACTGATGCACTCTACAAGAAGGGACAGCGCAGGCTGTTCCTGCTGAGGAGACTCAGGTCTTTTGGTGTACAAGGGGCGCTGCTGAAGTCATTCTATGACACGGTGGTGGCATCAGCCATCACTTTTGGAGTGGTCTGCTGGGGCAGTGGCATTACTGCAGCCGATAGGAAGAGACTGAACAAACTGATTAAGAAAGCTAGCTCTGTCCTGGGGCAGCGCCTTGATCCGATGGATGAGATAGGAGAGAGAAGGACGGTGGCTAAACTGTCATCTCTGCTGGAGTCCGAGTTCCACCCTATGCAGGACATACTGAATGCACTGAGGAGCTCATTTAGCAGCAGACTACATCATCCCAGGTGCACAACCGAGAGGTTTCGTAGGTCCTTCCTACCAACGGCTGTCAGACTGTACAACCTAAGCAGGGCTGCTCGCAGAGATAGCAAAAAGACGTAACAAACTAATAGTTTTTTGAATGCAAAAGATGCAATAGACTTACACAATGGTCCTCTCCGGCATACAACTAGGAACATACCGGTCGCTATGGAGGGTGAGAATATGTATGGGCACATAATCATACCATGTAGGATAACTAAGTAGACGGTTATGCTGTTTCATTCCATCTAGCAACAATGCTCTGCACTGTGTGTGTTTATATATTTGCATATTTATTCCATCTAGCTACAATGCTCCGTACTGTGGGTGTTTATATATTTATATATCTACATATTATTCCATCTAGCTACATTGCTCCGCACTGTGTGTGTTTATATACTTGCATATTTATTCCACCTAGCTGCAATGCTCCGTACTGTGGGTGTTTATATATTTACATATTTATTCCATCTAGCTACAATGCTCTGCACTGTGTGTTCATATATTCATATATTTATTCCATCCAGCTACAATGCTCTGCACTGTGTGTCTGTGTGTGTGTGTATATATATATATTTTATAGTAATACGTACATATGTTTATTAGCTGCTCTTGCTTGCTTGTTTTTTTTCTTGCCTTCTGATTGTTGCTCTGAGTGTTGCTATCCCTGTGCTGTTGCAATCCTGGAATTTCCCCGTTGTGGGACTAATAAAGGCTTATCTTATCTTATCTTATCTTATTTTCCATGTAACCTTGTGACTGCATTATTTTAATTGCTTTTAATCCTAGATCAAGTTTGTTTTGGCCTAAAATGCATCATAACTGTCAAATATATCTTATTATACCTAACTCAGTACTGTTTACTTTTTGAATATACATTTTGTGGCTAATATAGTTATTAACCTGGCGATCAAGTTGTGTCAGCTGATCATTTTTTGCTATGACACCATCTCACACTCAGTGCAGCTGGAGAAGGTACGTCCATGATGTCTCAACAGTCCAGGATTTTCACGCAGATCAGAGCAATTTTTTTCCCACAATATTTTTATTGAACCTTTTTTTTTTTTTTTACAAACACAGTCAGGCACTAACACAAAAGTAATTTAAAAACTAAAAAGAACAATAACAAAATAACAAAAAAAGGGTAATAAAAACAACAACCATTAACAAAAACAAGTCAACAACAATGCTCCTCTGTTTAGTCTAGGTAATCTATTACATAAGAATACATAATATACATTCACCAGCTTGGAATTTGCAAGGTCCACACATATCATTCACCTTCTTCTTCAGAAGTTATGTTTAATTTCTTTACATAATCAATGAAAGGTCTCCATATATTCTCAAACACATTTTCCTTTGATTTCAGTATGTATGTTATTCTTTCTAGTGGAAGGTTGGTAACATCTGTCTTAACCACTGAGTCACATCTGGTCTATGAGTTTTTCCACAGTAGTGCAATACATTTTTTTTGCATTAAGCAAACTGAGGTCTATGAATGTTCTTTCACTCTTATTAAAGTTATGTTTTTCTGGATACAGACCCAACAAAAATAGTTTAGGGTTCAATGTGATTTGTTTTGAAATTATTTTTTCAATTGTTAACCTCACCTCTTCCCAAAACATTCTGATTTTTCTACATTCCCATAAACAGTGAAATCGGGTTCTTTTACTTAGATCAGAGCAATTTTTTGCACAGGACATAAACCAGACATTCTTAAGTTCTACAACCACTGATCGTTTGTGAAGCTGTGTTGACATCAGCAACAGGCTGTATTGACATCAGTTGACAGGCTGTGCTGAACGCCAGACTGACCGTTTGAAGCGGTAATTTTCCCACACACAGCGTACATATTTTAGTACCTAACAGCGATAACTTGCAGAGATTACAGTGTAGTACGATGTACTTATAGCAAACTAGCATTAGCAACATTAGCTTACCGTCACGTATGACCTAGTTTGTATCCTCATGTCTTCGGCTCTCTCCAGAAGCTGCAGAACTATTCCAGAGTGTTTCATCTCACTGCCTGTACCCTTGTCTGGCAGTCCTTTTTGGCATTTATGGTGAAAAAAGCCACAGACCGAGGAGTCGCCTTGTAAAGCCGCCATGTTGTGTTTGGCTTGGGTCGCATGTTTTACGTCACGGGAGTGTGGCGCCGCCTTGCTGTAAAAAAAATCCCACCCACCACAGCTTAACCCCGCTTTACCCGGCTGCTATGGAGACACAACCGCGGCCGAAATGAGTAGTAACAAAATGAAACGAGGCGAGTCGAACTGGGCTAGTGGAAATGAGGCATAAGTCATCTTACTATGTGTATATCCTACTCCCTTTCCCTTCACTCCCAGCACCAGCGCATTGCTTTGTAAATACTCACTAAATATGGAACTCTCACGTCGAGAATCTGCTGGTGTCCTGCTCCCCGGGGGATGGAACTCGACAGCTTGTAAGAAAACAGACACATAGTAGCATTGTCAGACTGTGAAAGTTTGTACTAACCCCTCGTCTCCTCTCTCCGCTCTGCAGGGTTGCCAGACTCTCAGCGTCCTATCACTATCACAATTTTTGTAATAAAGATTATTGTCTCAGCTATTAGGGTCTCTTTGCTGCTTGCTTTTGGGTCTGTTGTGGTGACACAATAGGACAGGGGTGTCCAACCATGTGCCATGGAGAGCCAAGACCCTGCAGGTTTTACCTCCAACCAGTGTCTTCAACAGCAGATTTCTGTGAACTTCTTCCCACTGATTGCTGATAAGTGAAAACACCTGCTGAAGAGACTGGGTAGAAGAGAAAACCTGCAGGGTCTTGGCTCTCCATGGCACCTGGTTGGACACCCCTGCAATAGGAGATAGCACTCCACCCAGGACTTTAGGGTATTGGGGGAAGGAAAAGGAGAGATGGTAATGGGGGGAAGAAGTGAGATGGGTGCCAGAGTGCTAGGGGGTATTAAACTGAATAAAGATGCCCCTTCACCCCCGCTGTGCCAGGTGTGGAATGTATTGTGGAGAGGTAAGACGCTTTTCACACCTGAAGACTCCGGGGCACGAAAGTAACAATACTTTCATGGCTGTTAAGCCATGCTCTGTGACATGTATATGGATGTGTGTACATGCTCTCTGACGCATGTGTCAATGTGTTCACCCTGGGTGCCAAAGGCGGGAATAAAGTGATATAAAGGAGTTCACTTTGGCACCCAAATTTAGTCTCTTCTGTTGTTGGAGGTGAATAAAGTTCTGGGTTGTCAGCTCATGTCTCGTCTGATTCCACCATCCACATTGGTGGCCTAGATAGGTGAAATGGAAAATGGACCGAGCTTCTCTGTTGAGACACTCCCGCTGAAGTCTTCCACCGCTGCATGTGCCGTTGCAGTCAGACTCCCAGACTTTTTGCTCCATGACCCGGCTTCTTGGTTTATACACATGGAATCCCAATTCGCCCTTTGTGAAGTCACAACAGACGACACAAATTACCATCATATGGCGGCTGCGCTGGACACGCGCTCCACACAGCAAGCAATGAGTCTACTCCAAGCCCTGCAAGCCCAAGGAAAATATGGTGCTCTCAAGCGGCTGCGGCTGCACCGTTATACCCTTTTGGACGGAGAGAGGGCAGAAAAGCTCCTCACCCGCTTGGAGTTAGGAGACAGATCGGCTGTGGAACTGATGGAGAGCATGCTTGCACTAATTTGCATGGACAACGGATCTTTTCTGTTTGCCCACTTCTTCCTCAGGAACCTACCGGCTGTGGCGTTAACGATCCTCACTGCTGCTGGCGGCCAGGGACTACCGCGTGCTGACAGAGGAGGCAGACCGCATCATCCTGGCAAACAAGGCTCTCAGCATTCAGGCAGTGAGACCAGGATCTCCAGTGGAACCCAGCAAGGTTGAGGAGCCAATGGTAGTGGCCGGGACGGCCACCAGGACACACAGGAACAGGATGCTGTGCTTTAATCACCGCCGTTTTGGCACCGAAGTGCAATGTTGTCTGCCGCTGTGCCGCTTCAAGAAGCTGGGAAACAGGACAGCCAGCGGTGAGTAGCAGCTGCAACCACTGCTGACAGGGAAAATCTGCTCTTCATCAAGGACACACATTCTGGGAGACGTTTTCTGGTTGACTCTGGTTCCCAGAAGAGCCTCATTTTGCCGGTCAGCACAGACAGGCTGGCAGAAGGCTGCGGCCTGGCTTTAACGGCCACCACCGGATCCCACATCAGGACGTTTAGAGAAAAGACGGTGCTGTCTGAGTTCCCAGCACTCATGTTGCCCACTTTTTCTGCTACAGTAACCAAGCACGAGGTCAAGCAATTTATCACTATGAAAGGTCCGCCCATTTTTGCGCGCCCTTGCTGCCTGGATGCGGCTAAACTCGCCATTGCACATGAGGAGTTTGTTAACTTAGAACACTTAGGCATTGTTTGGCACTCCAACAGACCTTGGACATCCCCACTGCACATGGTGCCCAAGTCTGATGGGTCGTGGCAGCCGTGCGGCGATTTCCAATGCTTGAACAACGCCACGGAACGTGACTGTTATTCCATCCCGCAGATCCAGGATATTTCAGTGCACCTGGCTGGGATGCGCATTTTCTCAAAAGTGGATCTGGTCCACGGTTACCACCAGGTCCAGGTTCACGCAGAGGATGTTCCCAAAATGTCAGTAATAACTCCTTTCGGTCTTTTCGAGTTTTTAACACATGCCGTTCAGGTTAAAGGGCACAGAGCAAACTTTCCAAAGGATGGTGGACGCGGCGCTCCCAGGCCTGATTACTGCCATATCTGTTCTCAATCAAGACCGTGCACCACCGTGGTGGTGCATGGTTAGCACTGTTGCCTTACAGCTAGAAGGTTCCAGGTTCAAATTTCCAGGCTGGCAGGGGTAGGAACCTTTCTGTGTGGAGTTTGCATGTTCTCCCTGTGCTGCATGGATTTAGTCTGGGGGATCCGGTTTCCTCCCACAATCCAAAGACATGCATGTTAGGTTAATTGGTTGTGCTAAATTGTCCCTAGATATCTGTCTCCTATAGGCCGTTAGAATAGAGGGTTAGTACTAGTGAAGCGCTTTGAGTGGTCTTTGAGACTAGAAAAAGCGCTATATAAGTACAGGTCCTTATCCCCTTATCCTTATCCCTAAAACACTTAAGTAGGAATTGCCTGACAAAGTAAAGTAGACCAAAAGATCCCCAAAAGCTAGACATCATGCTGCAATTCATAGAAATTCAGGAACAAATGAAAAACAGAGTAATTGAGATCAATCAGTCTGGAAAAGGTTATAAAGCCATTTCTGAAGCTTTGGGACTCCAGTGAAACACAATGAGAGCCATTATCCACAAATGGCAAAAACAGGAAAAAGTGGTGAACCTTCCCAGGAGTGGCCAGCCAACCAAAATTACCCCAAGAGCACAACATCGACTCATCCAAGAGGTCACAAAAGACCCCACAACAACATCCAAAGAACTGCAGGCCTCACTTGCCTCAGGTCAGTGTTCATGACTCCACCATAAGAAAGCGACTGGGCAAAATGGCCTGCATGGCAGAGTTCCAAGACAAAAACCACTGCTGAGCAAAAAAGAACATAAAGGCTTGTCTCAGTTTTGCCAGAAAACATCTTGATGATCCCCAAGACTTTTGGGAAAATACTTTGTGAACTGATGAGACAAAAGTTGAACTTTTTGGAAAATGTGTGTCCCATTACATCTGATGTAAAGGTAACACAGCATTTCAGAAAAGGAACATCATCCATCCATCCATCTTCTACCGCTTTTCCGGAGGTCCGGGTCGCGGAGGCAGCAGTTCAAGCAGAGAAGCCCAGACTTCCCTCTCCCCAGCCACCTGCTCCAGCTCTTCATACCACCAGTAAAATATGGTGGTGGTAGTGTGATGGTCTGGGGCTGTTTTGCAGCTTCAGGACCTGGAAGACTTGCTGTGGTAAATGGAACCATGAATTCTGCTGTGACATGTTTCAGGACCCAGGAGACAGACGCTGACACGAGCAGATATGGACAATTATTCTTTATTGAGTGAAAGTGAGTGTAGTGCGTGTGTGAGTGCGAGTATAGATGTCTGGTCACAGGAGCTGAGCAGTTCTGGTGGCGACCTGGCAACCCTGGAACACACAAGCATAAACAATTACAGCTGTTCAGTGATGGTGGGTAATTGTAGATGGTTAGGCTTACTTGCATGTGCCCAAGGATGTGTTCTGCTGGCTCCGAGTGCCCGTGCGACGTGGTGCTCATGGTGCCCGTAGCTGTGGGGGTGAGGAGGAACTCCGCGATGGAGGAGGCGATGCCCCGTTGGTCGGGGAGGCTGGTCCGTCACCAGGGAGGTCCGCCTGTGCACAGGGGAGAAGGCTAGGGGATGATGAGTGAAAAGATCTCTTACGTGACCGATCTTGACGTGAAGTTCTTGGCTTGGCTTGAGGTCGTGGTCTTGGCTCATTTCCAGACAAAGACGACAGACGACTCCGTGCCGAGCCGTCAGTGATGCCGGCCTTTAAAGGCCGCTGATTGGCACCTGCCGGTGTATGCGCAGCTGGAGGTGATGAGGCAGATGACGGCCCAGCGGCCGTCATGACATGCTGTCTACCAAAAAATCCTGAATGTCCGGCCATCTGTTCGTGACCTCAAACTGGAGCGTCCTTTGGTTCTGCAGCAGGACAATGATCCAAAACACACCAGCAAGTCCAACTTTGTTAGCGTGTTTCTGCTGTGAATTCATCTTAATTGACCACTGAAGCTTTCATCTTATCTGTTTTTGTCCCCATGAACTTGATGCTTATGATTTTGAAACACAAAAGAAGGATACACCCTTTGCACAACTCCAAAGGAAACAACAAATAAGGCCAGAGACAGAATCTTCCACACGTGCAGAACCAGATTTGATTAGCGCAGAATGCAGTGTTCACCTGATTGACTAAATCCAAACTCAAGTGAGAAGCTGTAGCTGCTAATTTCAGTCTCAAATGGCTTATTGTACTTCTGCACCAGAGGTAGACTTCTTTTGTCCAGTCTGTCAAGAAGTCTTCGAAGATCCTGTTGTCCTGTCATGTAGTCACAGTTTCTGTAAAGCCTGTCTGCAGCAATGGTGGTCACACAGTGTGATTCATGACTGTCCAGTCTGTAAAAAAAGATCTTCAAGAAGTGATCCACCCTGTAACTTGGCACTAAAGAACCTGTGTGAAGCCTTCTTCCAGGAAATGTCTCTGCATGAGAAATCTTCTGTTGCATCAGAGGCTCTCTGCAGTCTGCACTCAGAGAGTCTAAAACTCTTCTGTCTGGACCATCAGCAGCCGGTTTGTGTCATTTGTCGAGATTCAGAAACACACTCCAACCACAGATTTAGACCCATCAATGAAGCTGCAAAGGACTGCAGGGAG
Organism: Pholidichthys leucotaenia; assembly: GCA_020510985.1. Taxonomy (NCBI): domain Eukaryota; kingdom Metazoa; phylum Chordata; class Actinopteri; order Cichliformes; family Pholidichthyidae; genus Pholidichthys; species Pholidichthys leucotaenia. The sequence goes on from CM035836.1 coordinate 239,659,250, forward strand.
ATAATTGGGAAATCCCTGAAACCTTTACAGAAGCGGCTGGAGGACCTGAATCAGATCAAAGTGAACTGGGATCAAACACCAGTTTCTAGAAAGAGAAGAGGAGGCTAGGATCACTGAACTGAGGGAGGATGAGAAGCGGAAGAGTCAGCTGATGAAGATGAAGACTGAGGCTCTGAGCAGAGACATAGCAGCTCTGTCAGAAACAATCAGAGATACGGAGGAGAAGTTGAGAGCTTCAGATGTCTCCTTCCTGCAGAACTACAAGGCTGCAGTGGAAAGAGTCCAACAGCGACCTGTGCTGGATTTTCCTCGGATGGACTCTGGAGCTCTGATTGATGTGGCCAAACATCTGGGCAACCTGAGCTTCAACATCTGGAACAAAATGAAGGTCATGGTCTCCTATTCTCCATTGATCCTTGATCCCAACACTGCATTTCCACAGTTACTCGTGTCTGAAGACCTCAGAAGTGTGAAATTCTTTGAGAGTCCAAGACAGTTTCCATGGAACCCTGAAAGGTTTGAATACTACTTCACAGTCCTTGGCTCTGAAAGATTTAACTCTGGGACTCATAGCTGGGATGTTGAGGTTAGAAATGAATCAAACTGGGCTGTAGGGGTGACTGGAGAGTCTGTCCAGAGGAAAGAAGAGATCAAATTTGGATACTGGGGACTGTGGTTCCGTGATGGTAAACTCACAGCGTACGCTCCATCAGTGGCAGACAAAGTTATGTCTTTAAAGAAGCTACCCAAGAAGATCAGAGTGACTCTGAACTACAGCAGGGGAAAACTGTCATTCTCAGATCTGGACACTAACACCCACATTTACACTTATTCACAAACCTTCACTGAAAAGGTCTTTCCTTTCATTAATATTACAAACCCAATGCATATTAACATATTACCAGCAAAAATGAGTGTAAACATAGAGATGTAGGTGAAAGTATTTTGGTCTTTCTGGGTTCCTGTTTGCTCCAAGGCAGCAGGTTTCTGACACACAGTGTCAGAAGCTGCTTTAAGCATGTTTGCTACAAAAAAAGAAAAGCATGTTTTATATTGACATTCTTTTGTAGGTACAGCACGAGAAAAAAAATCAAGCAATCTATCTGGTGTTTGGATGAGTAAATCACCTTTTTCTTTGTTTTTAGTGCAATGTTTTTAATGAAAACTATTTTTTAAAGTTTTTTATGTCATGTGCTTGTCAGATTGCTTTTTGTGTGTATTTCCTTCTGACTGCAGCTTTGCAAATGATGATGTTGTTCAGGTGAACACCAAAATGTCTAGTTGTTTTGCTTAGCTTTCATTCCAGGTTTTTTTTTTTTTTTAACTCCTTGTTAATTTTAAATACTAAGCAAGCTCGCATTCCTTTTAATTTCTCCATTTAAGAAGGCATCACTGTTAAAATAAATGCTGAGACTTTCCCCCTCTTTTCACTGTGTACTGTTTTGATCACAAGATTAACGTTTGGTGGTTCATTTGTTTTATTTTTGTGTTTCATTGTTTAATGATGTTTTCTGTAAATCATTGGCTAATTAGAGGTGGCAGGAGTATGACAGTGGTTTAAAAATATTGTGCTGTATCTCTTTAACCTAATAATGGAAATTTAATATTTTTTTTTACTCTTGTGAGAGGAATTTTATTTAAATGTAAGAGAAATTTAAATTGTTGCTCTGTCTTAAAGAAATTGTGTTATTTCCTCTGCTAAGTGTTCCAGTAGATAGGTAATTGCCTGATAAAACCGAAGAGTTCTGATTAAGGGGTTGTAAAAGTTTGAGTTTATTACCCAGGATGGGAAAACCTGAGGGGCTGACTGTTTGCTGACTTTGACTAAATGTTTCATGTTATTCTAGTCAGAGTGCTTCCTGCCTGTCACTGACGAATGAACAGAGACATGTGCTGGTGATTTCTGGTGTTAGGAGCGTCTGTGGATGTGTGTATATACTGGAAGCCTTCACTCTGCCCAGACAGACTTCCTCACTCTGTGTTCAGCGCGTTGTGTGACCAGGTCTCCTTCAACCAAAGACCGCAGTGTTGAAGATTCTCTACTTCTCCTATACTCTAAGAGTGACAAATAATTTCCATGGCACTCTGTAATATGCTATAAATAAAAGGTTTCAATTATTTTCCACTGTGTCTGAATTTCCCTTCTGTGTGTTTTGTTGTTCTTCACAACTCCAAGAAAATGTCAAATTGAATCTAGAATTTCTATTAACTACTGAATCCACAGAGCTCTACAGCTAGAGAATACCTTTTCTACACATATCATTTTAGCAGTAACTGTGGATTAAAAAAGATATAGCTAATTCCAGTCTTTATGGATGGTAAAAAAAAAAAAAAAGAATTGAAAGTTATTCTCTTGGATTCTGCAAAGGACTGCAGCACACGACCTGAGGATGTCACAGACAGGTTTATAAATGGACAGAATGATGCTGTAGTGCACTTCCAGGGCCATTTACAGTTAACAGTAATATGTTTGTGATAAACTGGTGTGAGGAAAAATTGCATTGCACCACATTATAGCTGGTAGCTATTTTCCATCTTCAGTCCCTGTGACACATAAGACATTTTTTTAAAAAAATTTAACCTATATTTTACCAAGGATAGAACAACTGAGGTGCCTCTTTTACAGTGGTGCCCTGGTCAAGATGGCGGCACTGATAAAAACAACCAATTACAAAACAACACAGAGGTATAAAGTAAAAAAAAAAGAATAAATACATAAAAACAGATAACTCAATAAAAACAAAACAAATACCAAGTATTTATCAGGCCACTATGAAAGGCCCAGACAAACAGTGAAGGCCTCATTCATGAGTGTATCTATAGACTTAAATTTAGACATCTTTACTAGGTTGTGTAAACAGGTTATTTTGGAGCTTTGGCTGCACGGTGGCGCAGTGGTTAGCACTGCGGCAGCACAGTTTACCCTTGGCTGGGGGATTGTGGGGATCGTGGGATCGTGGGTTCGATCCCAGCCCCCGACCAACAGTGATCTGTGTGGAGTTTGCATGTTCTCCCCGTGTTGCGTGGGTTTACTCCGGGATTTCTCCGGTTTCCTCCCACATGCTAAAAACATGCATGTTAGGTTAATTGGCTGTTCTAAATTGTCCTTAGATATCTGTTTCCTATAGGCCCTTAGAATAGAGGGTTAGTATTAATGAAAGCGCTTTGAGTGGTCTTTGTGACTAGAAAAGCGCTATATAAGTGCAGGTTAGTTAGTTAGTTAGTTAGCTTTGGACTGGAGCAGAATACATAAAAGCTTTTTTCCCATCTCTGTCCTGACCTTTGGGACAGCCAACAAATGTGAATTTTCTGGTCAAAGATTGTAAGCAGTTGGTGACTTCCACATAATATATTTACAAATGTAGAATGGATGATTACTGAGTATAGCTTTGTAAAAGAAATTGTAACAGTTGTCCCAAAGGTGGCATGGAAAGAGATGGACAGCCAGCACTGGAATACTGGAGGCTGATGAGGCACAGGTGTGCGCGCCGCTGAAACAGATGACAGGCGAGAGTGAGTTGTGACAGTACTCCCCCCACCCCCCGAGCAGTGCCTCCTGGCGCTGGCTTACCTGGGTGCACCCGATGCAACTCCGTGATAAGTTGCTTATCCAACACAAAGGAGGGGTGCACCCAGGATCTCCACTCAGGGCCATACCCCTCCCAGTCCACCAGATATTGTAGCCCGTGACCCCGGCGTCGGGAGTCCAGGATGGAGGTGACCCTCCACGCCGGGTCGCCGTCGATCATCACGGGAGGGGGGGGCGCCCTAGGAGGAGGACAGAGTGGGTCAGAGATCACAGGCTTGATTTGGGAGACGTGGAATGTAGGGCAGACACGGAGGGAGGAGGGGAGAGCAAATGCACAGCCACCGGATTAATTAACTTAGTCACAGGGAAAGGACCGATAAAGCGTTGAGCCAGCTTCTTCTTCTCCGCCTTCAGGTTGATGTCTCGGGCGGATAGCCATACCTGCTGGCCCACCTGATAACGAGGAGTAGCTCTCCTGTGGCGATTTGCTGTGTTGGAGTTGCACGCCGCCGTACGTAATAGCGCTTGGCGCGTCTTGGTCCACAGGCGCCGGCAACGTCGAAGATGCGCCTGGATGGAGGGAACTGCCACCTCACCCTCCTCTTTGGGGAACAACGGAGGGTCGTACCCCAGGGATGCCCGGAAAGGAGACATCCTGGACCAATAGGTCGGCTGTTTCCTGCGCCGTAGGGAGGCCATGGAGCGGCACGAAATGGGCAGCCTTAGAAAACCGGTCCACGATGGTCAGGATGGTGTTGTAGGAGTTGGATGTGGAAAGACCGGTGATGAAATCCAGGGCTACATGAGACCAGGGCCTTCCGGGGTCCGGCATGGGATGTAGAAGCCCCGCTGGGGGGCAGGTCGAGATCTTGATTGTTGCGTACTGAGGGCAGGCACGGACGTAATTGGTGACATCATTCCAAAGTCCGGGCCACCAGAAGGATCGTTGGAGGAGCTCCACCAGCCGGGAAATTCCAGGGTGACAGGCGAGCTTAGAAGTGTGCGCCCAGTGGATGACATCACCCCGGACAGATGATGGCATGAACAGCTTCCCAGCTGGGCCGCCGCCAGGATCAGGTTCGGCCTCCTGTGCCCTCCAGACCTTGTCCCTGATAGACCATGAAACGGCCCCCACAACACACAAGGCTGGTAGGATGGTGTGGTCTTGTTCTTCCGGGGCCTCTGGGGCAAACTGCCTGGACAGCGTGTCTGGTTTGGCATTCTTGGAGCCAGGGCGATAGGTGATCATGAATCTGAAGCGGCTGAAGAACAGAGACCAACGCGCCTGGCGGGCATTCAGACACTTGGCCGTCCTTAGGTACTCCAAATTTTTGTTGTCCGTCCAGACCACAAAAGGTTGCGCTGCCCCCTCCAGCCAATGACGCCACTCCTGCAGCGCGAGCTTCACTGCCAGGAGTTCTCTGTCGCCAACGTTATAATTCTGCTCTGCTGTGGACAAGTGCCGGGAGAAGAAGGCACAGGGGCGCACCACCCCGTCCATCGGAGAACGTTGAGACAATACTGCCCCCACCCCCGTGTCGGATGCGTCCACCTCAACCAGGCGTTGTAGTGTTGGATCTACCTGGGTCAGGACCCGGGAGGAGGAGAACTCCATCTTCAGCATCTCGAAGGCCGACGCCGCTTCCTCTGTCCACTGGAACGGCACTTTGGGAGAGATGAGGCGAGTCAGGGGAGAGGCGATGGAGCTATACTTTGGCACAAAACGGCTGTAGAAGTTGGTGAATCCTAGGAATTGTTGCACCTGTTTCTTGGACGAGGGAGTGGGCCACTCAACCACCGCTTTGACCTTGGCAGGGTCGGGGAGAAGCTGGTTGTGGGACACGACGAAGCCCAAGAAGGAGGTCTTGTTGGTGTAGAATTTGCACTTCTCCGCCTTCACATACAACCTGTTCTCGAGGAGCCGCTGGAGGACCCGCCTCACGTGAGCCCGGTGCTCCTCCTGATACCGGGAGAAGATCAGGATGTCGTCCAGGTAGACCCTCAGGAAGAAGACCAGGAAGAAGACCCCCAGGAAGTCACGAAGAACGTCGTTTATAAGCCACTGGAAGACGGCCGGAGCGTTGGTGAGCTCAAATGGCATGACCAAGTACTCGAAATGGCCGCTGGGCGTCCGGAACCCCGTCTTCCACTCATCATCCTCCCGGATCTGAACAAAGTGGTACGCGCTACAGAGGTCCAGCTTGGTAAACCAGGAGGCCCCCTTGAGGGAACTGAAAGTGGAGTCCATGAGGGGCAGCATGTATTTATTGTTCACAGTGATGTTGTTTAAGGCCCGAAAGTCAATACACGGCAGCAGGGACCCATCCTTCTTGGAAACGAAGAAGAATCCGGCTCCGAGTGGGGATGAGGAGGGGCGGATGATGCCTGCACTGAGCGACTCCTTAACATAGGCGTCCATGGATTCCCGCTCCGGAGCAGACAGGCTGTAGAGACGACAGAAGGTGCTCCAGGAGAGGACGCAGCCAGACTGCCGAAAGCTGGGTTGTGGAGATGTAGCCATGGGTAGCCCAGGATGACGGGAGCAGCCAAGGTGAGCAGGACAAACAGGCTTAGGTCCTCTCGGTGATTGCCAGAGATGATGATGGAGATGGTTTTGGTTCGATGGTTGACCCTCTCCAGAGGTGTGCAGGAGAGAGTGACAAGGTTAAGGGGGGCTGGCAGCGCTTGGCACGGGATGCCCAGACGGGTTGCCAGGCTCTTGGAAATGAAGTTCTGCTCCGCCCCCAAGTCCACCAGTGCGTGAGTGACATGCTCGATGGGATTATGACAGAACCTAATTGGAAGGAGGCATTTGGAGAGGGGATTTGACTGGGTTGCGTTCGCGAGGCCCCCTACAGCGACTCGCGGACTCCCCCTTTTGGCTTAATCGGGCACGCCTCCACGGAGTGCTGGTCGTCCCCGCAATACATGCAGATGCCCAGCTCCCTGTGGTGCTGTTTCTCCGCCAGTGGAAGCTTGGTCTGCCCGATTAGCATAGCCTCGGATTCATCGGCGGACTCTGGAGCAGGTAACGCCAGGGGGCGAGACCGAGAGGCGGCTGTAAGTCTTCCCCTCAGCGGCCCGCTCCCTCAGCCTGTTATCCAAACAGCGAATGAAATTAATTCGGATAGCCGTTCTAGCTGATCCCAGCAGGCCAGCTCGTCCCGCAGACTGGAATTCAGACTGTGGAGGAAGATGCTGCAGAGGGCAGCATCGCCCCAGCCAACTTCCTCTGCTGCCACCCGAAAGTTGACAGCATAATCTGCCGCCAATCGACTACCCTGGCGAAGATTAAGTAGCCGATTGGTTAGCACACTGTCACGATCCAAGTGATCAAAGACTTCCTGAAAGTCACGCAAAAACTGGGCATAGGTTAGGTTCGCGTAGCTGGGCCTCGCCATTACGGCGTAAACCCAAGCTAACGCTAGCCCTAACAGGAGGTTGGCAACATACCCAATCTGGCTATGGTCAGTCGGAAAGTCCCCGGGGATGAGCTGGAATACCGACTCACACTGGAGGAGGAACCCACGTGCTTTGCCGAGTTTACCGCTGAAGTGCGAGGGTGTCGGAATAGGGGTGAGCCGGGTTGGCAGCCCCGGGCTAGCCTGGTTAGCTAGGGGAGCGATGGGAGCTGGCCCGCTATGCTGAGCCGGAGGGAACACCTGCTGAGGATCCAGGCGGTCCAGCCGGTGAGTGATCTGAGTGAGTTGGTTGAGAATTACCTGTTGCTGATGAGCTATTAAATCCACCAGAGCCTCAAGGGTGGAAAATCGGCGTGTGAGCCCGCTGTCCGCTGGGCCGCTTTGCTGGAGCCGTACTGACATAATGTCGGGCCCAGGGAACACGCACACAGGCTTGAGTGTGATTCAACAGCTTTATTGAACAGCAACAGGTGTTTAGATGCGTAAGTGTGAGATGTGGATGGATTGCAGGAGGACAGGGAGCGCCGAGGGCAGAACAGTTCGCTGTCCAGCCAGGCAACCCTAAGGGCAGAGCAAAGACAAGGGTGAGTGAAGGGTTTCCACCCCACAGGGTTAACACTCAGTGTGTGGCTTATTTGTAGGTGTTAAGGTGGCTGGCGTTGGCTAGCCGCAGGTCTCCTGCCTGGAGGACAGCGCCCAGATGCGCGCTCGGCAATGCGAGGAAGGGATGAGCGAGGATGAGGCAAGGGAGAGGAAAGTCCACCACCTGGAGGATCCACCTGTGCACAGGGGAGAATGCTGGAGAGCAGGTAAGGAAATAACACCCTATGTGCGTGACGAACGAAGGCGCAGGCCGGGAAGGAACAGTCGTGCGCTGGAGTTGGGAGCTTAGACAAACAGACAGCTACAGGCCAAGACTCCAGGCAGAGCGGGTTAAATAGTCAGAGGCTGATGAGGTGCAGGTGTGTGCGCCGCTGAAACAGATGACAGGCGAGAGCGAGTTGTGACATATAGAGGAGATTGATTTTGATCCTAGGTTCACCTTTCCATTTTCAAGTTTGGTGGTGGGACCGAGCGGCTGTGGGAGGACTTATTTTGTTTCAAAGGTACTGGAAGACTGTGAACATGTTGTAAATATTGTACCTGAAAACATTGTATGGATTTATACGTGTCATCAGCCTATGTACAGTGAACTGCAGAAGGTGAATAAAAAAATAAAATTTGTTGAAGGACTCCCCGATTCTTTTGAAGATGAAAACTTTTTTGCTCCCGATCAGAAACACTTGATTATTCTGGATGATGCTATTTTTCAAGCCTCTGACCATCCTGAAGTAGTAAGAATTTTTACCCAGTACAGGTATCATAGAAACATGAGTGTCATGATGCTGACGCAAAACGTGTTCCATAAGGGTAAATACAGTTGCACCATTAGTCTGAACAGCAATTATCTGGTGATGTTTAAAAATGGGTATACTTCCTCACGAGAGGTTGATCGTCTATGTGCCAAAACATCACCCTAGTTTATCATGCTCGATTGGGTGTCGGGGGAAGAACGTCTTCACTGTGGCCTCATCCAGCAGGGACCTCATGGCAGCAGTGTCCAGCAGTAGTAGTAGACTGATGCCATGCCATTCCACTGTGCACCACTTGTACAGTGTGTTAATGGATTCCATTGCATGTATGGTGGTTGGACTGAGCCAACTGAGTGAGTTAGATGGCGGGCTTGTCGGGGCTGAGCGGCACATTTTGGTGAAGTGGTTCAGCTGACCGCAGCACTGGCCTTTGTGTCCTTTGATGGGGCAGGCAGGTGCGCCTGTCCGGTGTGAGGGAGAGCCACAGTTACCACATGCGCGGTGTGCTTTATTGTTCTGTCATCCCGCGATGTTAACCCTCTGAGTGTGTCTGGTGCAGAACTGCGACATACCCCCTAGTGGTCAAGAGTGGTAAATATTTATTGTCAATAAAATAGTTCAGATTTCCAAGGCTATAACTTGAAAGTGGTAAGACAGAATGGCTTACTGTCAATTAGAAAAATGTAAAATATGATCCAAAGTTTCAGATAGGAATAAATTTATGCATCTAATTTGCATAATGCCATGGCACCTCTTTAAATTCCATAACTCAGTCAAACTGGACTTTGGATGTATTTACACAAAAAAGTGGTTCAGTCTTTTGACACCATTTTTTGTATAGAGGTACCTCATCACCTTATCTTCAAAGTATATAAACAAGAAATCATTACATTTTAAAAAAAAAACAAAAACAGAAATTGCTCACTTACTTTTGACAAAGTCAGTGAGAAGGCAGGCGCAGTGCCACGCTCTGCTACTAGAGGCACGCAAATTCTCACACTCAAAGGATTAACTTTGGGGTACTCGAGGGAGGACACGGGGTTGTCAGGCTTAGTAGTTGGTGTAACAGCTTGTGCAAGTGAAGCAAAAGTGTGGAGGGTGTGGGCTGTGTGAAAAAAAGTGTGGAGAGTGTGGGCTGGATGCTCCTAGCTGGGTGTTTAGCCAAGCCGAAGCCTCTAGTTGGGATGCTAACTCCACCGCCCTGGAAAGTGGCAAGTCATATGGTGCCATTAACAGCTTCTCCTGTAGCTTCAGGTTGGTGGTCTGCTCCACTAACTGGTCCCACACCATCTTGTCTGTGCAAACCTACACGTGCTTACCAGACAGTGGAGGTAAGCGACATACTGTTGGACTGACTCACCTACAGGCTGTCGGCATTAGCAAAATCTTATCCTCTTGACCATCCCACTCTTGGGGGTGACGAAGTGTCCATCTTACACAGGAACACACTCTTTGTAGCTATTTGTACCTGCAAATTGAAGACAAGCCAAGTGTATTGAAGACACACTGTCCCTCGCTGCCTAAGCAATGAATTAGCATGGCGTGTAACCATAGCTTGCTAATCTTAGCTAGGTCCATGGCGGACACGAAAATCTCGAATGACTCATGCCAATGTGAACAAGGAATTGGCGGCTCGCCGGGCAAAGTGAGGAAGGGTGGCAGGGGTGTTAGCAGTGTTTCATTATTGATGTTTTCAAAGTTTCTCCTCGTCACTAATTGTTATATCTGGAAATAAGGGTCTGCAGACAGGTGCACATGTTGTGGTGAACTTTATTGAACAGTTAGTAGAACATGCTAAGAGGGGAGCACAGCAAGGTGACTGGGAGGTGGTACCAAAGGTGGAGAGCAAGAGATCAGCTAGCCCTGGGTAGCTGGCTGTTATACTTTCAGCATGATGTCATGTATACGTTCGTGCAAGCGTGATGTGTCGTACCATTTTCCATATATCACAGCCGCCAAACTAGCTTTATCAAAAATAAGGGTTTTTTTGGACAGTTAAATAGTTCCATTCATGTGTGGTTTACATGACCGCTGAGCCCAAGTTATATTAAAATATTTTTTTCTTTCTCATAGGCTGTTGAGCAGCATGTAGCCTATTATGGCCCTTTTTCCACTAGTACCTGTTTGGCCCTACTCACTTCGACTCGGCTTTACACAGCTCAGCATGCTTTTGTTTCCATTACAGCAGAGTACCGCCTGAGGTGGGTGGGACTTTTTTACAGCAAGGCGGTGCAACACTCCCTTGACGTAAAGCACGTCACCGCACTACTGTGTACAGCCCCCAGGCTAACGGGTTATGCGAGCGTTTCCATAGATCACTTAAAGCAGTGCTCAGAGCCTCACTCACGGACACAAATTGGGTCGACTGCCTGCCCTGGGTTCTTTTAGGGTTACGCTTCACATCTAAGGAGGATTCGGCCGCCTCCTCGGCTGAACTCATTTTTTCTCAGCCCCTGTGGATCCCCGGAGAGTTTTTACCGGAAAACCCCACACCTGAGATTGATCTACCCACACAATTTTTACACAGTGCGGAGGCTGTGAGCATTCCAGGCCCGGCCCACCATTGTTTTCCTCACACATTCATCCCAAAAAGCTTGCAGAATGCCAGTTTTGTTTTTGTCGGGCACGATGTGCACTGGACCCCGCTAAAAAAGGTTCTACAGGAGGAGAACAAAGATGGAGAAAGTTCAGCTGAGGAGTCACCCCCGGAGACAGCTGAAGAAGCTGAGTGAGGACAGTCTGACCAGTTGCAGCAAAATGCAACCTGGGGCGATGCATTTTGTGTTAGACTTGTGGGGGCATAGGGAGACTGTCTGCATTAACATGCTGAAGCCCGCTTTTGTGTTGGCAGACGAGTAGGTGGTGTTAGCCCAAGCTCCCCGGTGACCAATGTTGGTGGCTCCGCAAAGTGGTGATCCCTCGGGATGGACCTGCGCTTGCAAAGTTACTGTGTTCTCCCCTCCTCCCTCTTTTCCTCCACAAACTGAAGTGCCCTACGGTACACCTCACCAGCAGGGAGGCTCGACTGGATCGGCAACTCCCCACTACAACCGCTATGGACGCCAGCTCAAGCCCAAAGGACGGGGGGTAGTGCACCTTCTGGGTGTTCGGGGGCGGGGGGGGGGGTGCTGTGTGGGGGGGGCATGGTGTTGGACTTCTCCACCCAGAGAAGGCAGGGGGAAAGAGGAGGACAATGGACCAAAGGAAGAGGTGTCACCGGGGGACATCAGAGGGACCCATCATTTTATATTTTAGTAATATTTTGTTATTAAAGGTTTTTTAAAACTGTAATCAACCGAATTAACTACAACACACCCATCATCAATAAAGTACATCTTGTGGAGCGTGTAAATAAAGAGGCAGATTTGGCTTCAGACGATTTATTACACAACTCACATAAGAAGCACAGACAGAATGACATCTCAGCAAAGACTCTTCTCTTAAATAACATGGCATTCCTCTAGAAGCTTCTAACACACAAAAGGTCACATTGCATTCACTTCCTTAATCCTTTACCATTCCTCTAGAAGTTTCTAACACACAAAAGGTCACACTGCATTCATCCTTCACACCTCCCTGTTATCTCACCAGGGAACCTCTGCTCTTTTTTCTTGTCTAAGATGTTACACAATTATGCTCTCCCCATGTGCCGCCATTAATCTATCTATTATTATTCACAGCAGAACGACCCGTCTGAATGCAACCGTTGCATCAGTGTTCCCCATTTGTCAGTAAATATTTAACTAAAAATGATTTATTTCATTATTTGGATGTTTTTGTGTCCTGCGTTTGGTCGTTAAATCATTCCGGCCATGCCGCTCCACAATCATGGCAGTATGAAGCTTTTAATTTTTAGATACTCCCGCGGGAGGGGGGAATCACAGTCCTGCAAAGTATAGTGGTACCACACAGGAAAAGCAGAAGCAGAGACTCCCGTCTACTACTGACTGGGCAGGCTGGGCATGCCTCCCCGCGAAGGACCACAATCACCAGGAACTTTATCCTCTCATATTTTTCCACTTTATAGTGTACACAGGCATGATCTGTGTTGATACACCGGTATTCTTTGTCAGACCCGGGTCCCTACTGATGCTCTGCCCAGTCTGCTCGCGCACCTCATGTTGTCCACACATGCCGGATTATCCTTTAGACCTACGCAATCACGGCAACTTCAGTATTATCTTTTTCTAGTCAAATCTGTCATTTTTCACTTCCTTGTTTTGTCCAGGGAACACTGTGGTGAGTGGCATATATGTGGCGCTACGGGTCCCCGGCAGCAACCCCCACACACACACACCTTGTGTTCTCTATGGCGAATATATCCATTACACCTACGCAATCACAGCAACTTTATGGTATATATTTTGACTGAGCGGCTCCATACTCGTGGATGCACACCAAAGCAGCAAAGTACTTCGAAAATCTTTGTTTGAGAAGCATTATTGTGACTGACAGGTCGTGATGCTGTGTTATCCAATCAGCATGACCATGATGCGGTGTATTCTCCAATGAGCATGGAGTCAATCCAAAAAACCGCCCACACTTCTTGAAGCCAGGGGATGAAGACATAGAGCGGTCACACAGTGGTGGCTAAACTTTTGATAAAAATTACATACTTTGACTGAGTGACTTCATATTTGGGGATGCACACCCTTGTAGCTTCAGCAAAGCACGTTTAAAATCTTAGGTCAGTGTGACGATTGGTTTGAGAGATATCTGAGGAACACACACACAGACAGACAGAGATCCCTTGAATTTAGATTATTAGATAGATGATGATGAGATGTATTTTTCTGTCAAGGTTAAGAAATAGCCTGTATCTTTAACAAAAATTCCTCGCGTACAGCAGAAAATCTGGTGGAAAAGTCCACTGATGACTGTCAAAATAGGGCCCAAAGACTTTGATTTCTCGTAGACATGTCCTGTGGTCTGAAAGTAAAATTGAACTGTTTTGCCATAATGACCATCGTTACATTTGGAGGAAAAAGAGGAAAGCCTGTGAGCCTGAGAACTGTTGGAATGCAGTCCTCCTCGTAATCTTATCTATGTGTCTGTATGCATTCCCCCAAATTCGTTGATAAAGGCAATAGGAGAGGATATTTAGGTCATGGAAAATCTGTATTTATTCAGCAGTTGAATATAGTATACAGAGCTCTGGGTCCAAACTCTGTCCCTAACAGCAAGTGTGTCAGGGCACGAAGTCTGACTCTCTGTGCTCTCCCTGACCTAGTTATTTTATGTGAGTCCAAGCTCATCAGCAAAAGTACAATGTCATAGGTCAAGCTGCTCCAGCGTTGCACAATCTCATGGGAGCTGCCTAGCTGAGTTTCGGTCACTCCCCAGCACAGCCGGTTCTCTGTTTCCTCCCACACATCTGGGTCTTTAATCACAAGACCTCTTTAATCACAAGACCTCCTCTTTGTGCGGGGTCAAAGTTTCACTCCTGTTGCAGATAATAAGCCACACATATTTTTACCAGTATATTTCCATTGGTTATATTACCTAAGCATAAGCAGAACACACATATTTTGAGTCAAACGGCACATTGCTTTTTATGGTTATGTTCTATACCCATCAGAACACTATCCCAACGGTGAAGAACGGGAGTGGCAGTGTAACCAGGGTAGTCACCCCCCCCCCCCCCCCATTATCTCCATATCATTTTTAGGAATAAGATGCACTGAATGTTTTATTTTCTTAAATTTTAATTTCTTTAAGTAGAAATCAAACTTTCCAAGGTTTTCATAGCCAGGAGTGGCACTGGGGTTAAGCTCCCAGTGCTCATAAAATGCTCCTTATGGCGTGCGTCTCGAAAAGCCTCTGACAACTAAGTCCAACTCCTAGCCTGCCGGTGTGGTTTAGTCTCTAAACCAGGCGGAACTGCTTTTACTAATAGGAGAAGGGGCGAAGGCGGATCTCTGGCGCCTTAAAACCAGATGCTTCGGGTAGACGGTGGCTCGTCAACCTGGGAAGGTAGCCCATCTAGGGGAAGGTAAACCCTGATTTCAAACCTCCGCTGCCTTGCGGCATACCCGGTCACGGGAAAGGCTTTGGGAGTCAACCCTGAGGAAAAATCCAGAGTCGGAGCCCCTAAGGCAGTTCTATGTTGTTCTCAACATCGTTCTGGCAGCTCCTGCAACGGCGCTGGTGCCAAACTGTAGCAGCCCTGCTGTTCCTTTGGATTCATCAGTGACGTGGAGAGGGGGGACATGCTGCATGGGCAACATCTTGTCCTCCATATCTTCCTGCCCAGGCTTGAATCCTACCAACGCCCAACGCTGGAAGGTAGAACACTGGATCACTGGAGAGGACACTCCAGCTTCGCCTTTGGCGTAGACAAAACACGGGGAATGACAGTTACCGGTTATAAGCCACCGCTCAATTGGCGTAGAGCGCGGCGCCAGGGGTTATTCCCAATGGTGGGAGGGATCATCGGATCTCACTGGACAGCTACCGCCCGCCTCAAGCTGGGCAGCCCCCAGCCAATAAGGTGTTGTCCCGCCACAGCTTGCTTTCCTCATTGGGTACATGGGGATGAGGAGAAGTCCGAACAGCAGGCTGAGAACGTTCACACCAGGCAAGACAATAAAACAAAAGAGACCAACTCTAAAACTGGGAACTTGGAACGTCCGCACTATGATGACAGGACTCGCTGCTAATCTCACGGACATCAACGACACCAGGATGACTGCCATCATCAATAATGAGCTGAAGAGACTGGGAGTGGATATCGCCACTCTCCAGGAAACACGGTTGGCTGACGCAGGCACACTGAGAGAAAAGGACTACACGTTCTACTGGCAGGGAAAGGGCAGTGACGAACACAGGGAACACGGAGTGGGCTTCGCAGTGAAGAACACCTTGCTGAAGATGGTGGAACCGAGCAGCAATGGCTCTGCACGACTCCTCACCCTCCGCCTGAACACCACTCAAGGCCCAGTCACCCTCGTCAGTGTGTATGCCCCAACACTGACAGCCACACCAGGGGCAAAAGACGAGTTCTACGAGAATCTCGCAACAACTGTCAGGATCGTCCCCAACTCTGAACAACTCATTCTCCTTGGAGACTTCAATGCCAGAGTGGGTGCTGACAACGACTCCTGGCCCTCCTGTCTTGGACCTTTTGGCGTGGGCAGAATGAATGACAACGGAGAGCGGCTGCTTGAGTTCTGCACATATCACGATCTGTGCATCACAAACTCGTTCTTCAAGACCAAGCCCCAACACAAGGTTTCCTGGCAACATCCACACTCAAAGCACTGGCACCAGCTGGACTTGATCCTGACCAGGCGCACCTCACTGAAGAACGTGCTAATCACCCGCTCATTCCAGAGTGCAGATTGCGACACAGACCATCCATTGGTGTGTTACAAGGTCAAGCTGCAGCTGAAGAAATTCCATCATGCTAGACAACCTGGAAAGGCACGGATTGACACCAGCAAGATGGCTCAACCAGAACTTGTTGAGCAGTTTGCCTCCACCTTTGAGAAGGAACTTGGTGTACCACAAGAAGGAGAATCTGCAAAGCAGAAGTGGGAAGAGCTGCGAAACACCATCCACCGCACAGCCTTGGCTACCTTTGGGAGGAAGACCTCGAAGTCACAGGACTGGTTTGATGCCAAGTTGACCGAGATGACCCCCGTCATTGAAGCCAAGCGCTCAGCACTTGCTGAGTACAAGAAGTACCCAAACGAGAAGAATCTCCAGATTCTCAGGGCTGCGAGAAGCAAAGTTCAGCAGACTGCTCGGCGCTGTGCCAACGAGTACTGGACTCAGCTCAGCCAAGACATTCAAACCGCTGCCATAACAGGGAACATCCGTGGTATGTACGATGGCATCAAGAAAGCACTTGGTCCGGCTCAGAGCAAGACGGTCCCCCTCAAATCCTCCACTGGGGAGATGATCACAGAAAAGAACAAGCAGATGGAGAGATGGGTGGAACACTACTCCAACCTCTACTCCAGACAGAACACCGTGACACCCTCAGCCCTTGATGACATCGACTGCCTGCCATCCATGGACGAACTTGACGCCGAGCCAACCATCGACAAACTCAGCAAGGCCATTGATAGCTTGGCCGCTGGTAAGGCACCCGGCAACGACGGCATACCCCCCGACCTGATCAAGCACTGCAAGACCGCCCTACTGCTGCCATTGCATGACATCCTCTGCCAGTGTTGGAAGGAAGGTGCCGTACCACAGGACATGAGGGACGCCAAGATCATCACCCTCTACAAAATAAAGGGGAGAGAAGAGACTGCAACAACTACAGGGGCATCTCCCTCCTCAGTGTCGTTGGCAAAGTCAGTTGTTCTCGTTTGTCTACAGAAGCTTGCCGAACATGTCTACCCCGAGTCTCAGTGTGGCTTCCGTGCTGAGCGATCGACGGTAGACATGATATTCTCCATCCGCCAACTCCAGGAGAAATGCAGGGAACAGAACATGCCCCTGTTCGTCGCCTTCATGGACCTCACCAAAGCGTTCGATCTGGTCAGCAGAGAGGGCCTTTTCAAGATCCTGCTAAAGATAGGATGCCCACCAAAGTTGCAAAGCCTCATTGAATCGTTTCACACCAACATGCAGGGGATAGTGCAGCCTGATGGCAACGTCTCAGAACCATTCAACATACGCAGCGGAGTGAAACAGGGCTGTGTACTTGCACCAACCCTCTTTGGGATTTTCTTTGCTATGCTCCTGAGGCATGTCTTTAGCACAGCAACAGAGGGAATCTACCTGCACGCAAGATCTGACGGCAGGCTTTTCAACCTCGCCCGCCTGAAAGCCAGAACCAAAGTACGCGAGGCTCTAATCAGAGACATGCTGTTTGCAGATGACGCTGCAGTCGCAACCCACACACAGCAGGAGCTTCAGACCCTGATGGACCGCTTCTCCCAGGCATGCAAGGACTTCGGGCTTACCATCAG
This sequence comes from Pholidichthys leucotaenia, assembly GCA_020510985.1. Lineage (NCBI taxonomy): Eukaryota > Metazoa > Chordata > Actinopteri > Cichliformes > Pholidichthyidae > Pholidichthys > Pholidichthys leucotaenia. Next base: position 239,676,477 of record CM035836.1, read on the forward strand.
CCTGAAGAAGACTAACGTCTTGGCGCAAGGCACGGAAGCACCACCAACCATCACCATCGATGACTACGAGCTGGAGGTCGTGAATCAGTTCACGTACCTGGGGTCCACGATCAGCAACAACCTCTCCCTTGATACAGAGATCGACAAGAGGATTGGAAAATCAGCCTTCACACTCGCTCGCCTCACCACACGAGTGTGGGAGAATCCCAAACTCTCTGTCAAGACGAAGATGGCAGTGTACAACGCCTGCGTCATCAGCACACTGCTCTATGGGAGTGAGACATGGACAACATACGCCCGGCAGGAAAAGAGACTGAACTCCTTCCACTTGCGCTGCATTCGCCACATCCTGGACATATCCTGGCAGGACAAAGTGCCCAACACAGAAGTTCTGTCCCGCGCCGGCCTTCCCTCCATGTTCACTCTACTCAGGCAGCGCAGGCTCCGCTGGCTAGGCCACGTTCACCGTATGGAGGATGGCAGAATCACCAATGATGTCCTCTACGGAGAACTGGCAACTGGCAGGAGAGACGTTGGCCGCCCACAGCTGCGCTTAAGAGACGTCTGCAAGAGAGACATGAAGGCCCTGGAGATCAACACAGAGCGCTGGGAGGACCTTGCAATGGACCGCTCCAAATGGAGAGGCACCCTGACCAGACAGCTCAAGGCGGGTGAAGAGAGACTGACTGCTGCAGCAGATGAAAAAAGGACCCGCAGGAAGAACCACCACAGACCCAGCAGCACGGAGACCACCCACAAGTGCGACCTGTGTGACAGGGACTGCCATTCGCGCATCAGCCTGTTCAGCCACAGGCGGTGCTGTTCCAACAGAGTAGATGTTTAGGATTCTCTTCCATGGTCATCATAGACCGACGGAGGCCGACGAATAGTAGGAAATATTCTTTTTTTTTTTTTTTTCCGACAAAATATGAAACCTTGCCCTGCAATGGACTGGTGATCTGTCCAGGGTACTTCCCTGTATCCCAGCCCAAAGATGCTGGGATAGGCTCCAACCCCCCCCCGCAACCCAAAAAGGATTAAGCGGTAGAAGATGGTTGGATATTTAACCTTAAAGTGTCTGTGACACGATTTAGGAACTATGGATCAATATTCAGTATGAATTTATCTTCAATCGTCCATATAGTTGGTTCTTTTGACTTAGAACGCTAAACAAGTGGAAAAATATTTCCAAGTGAATTCAAATTTTGCGCCGTGTTGCACTAACATGATCTCCTGAGACTCGCCTCATTTCCAGATATGATGTCATGAGGCGAAATTCATCTCGGCTGATCCGTGTGCTGTCAATGTAAACAAGCTGTTTAGCTTCTATATGCCAAAACGTTGCGTGGCGGCTGGGTGTTCTAATTACTCCAGTGAACATCTAAGCCTTTTCTCATTCCCAAAATATCCAGATCTTCTTAAAAAATGGGCGAAGCAAGTACAGAGAACAAGGGACAAATGGCAACAAGCACCATCTTCTGTACTCTGTAGCGATCATTTCACCGCAAACAGTTTTGAGGAGGCGCCTGCTATACAGGAATCTTTAGGCTTGAAAGGTCGTTACAAACGGGTTCTAAAACCGACTGCCATACCTACAGTTTTTAAACGAAAACCCACAGCTCAAGATGATATCAACATATCAAAACAGCGCAGAGAAGCAACAGTGTCAAAACTCTCCCAGAAAAGAGTTTGTGTAATTGATTTTTTTTTTCCACATAAGGCGATAAGTGCATTGGGTCCTGTTTTACTAGTGGTGGACCGTATATTTTTCAAATAGGCCTTCAGTGGTGATCTACCCGATTTAAGTGCCATTTGTTGTGTGTGGATTTATTATGATGCTGTGTCATCACATTGCCCTCTATTAAGGGGCAGCCATCTTGAGGACTTCCTCTTTGCCCTGGATGACTCCGCTGTGGTGTGTTCCATGCTATATGCTCTTAATAAAGCAGTGTTCAGTGCTACCTCTCCGTCAGTCTCATTCATCACCAGGTTTGTGGACATAACAGTTGGCAACTGAGGATTAAACCATGGGGGAGTGTGTGGCACCTCTGTGGCCATTTCTTGAGCACCCAGGGGAAGCAGCAATTCTGTGGCCGCGGTGGCTGGATGAGTCATATATTGCACCATTGGGCCTGGGTAAAGCAACACAGGGAGGAAATGAGCACAAACATGGTGTAGAAGGTCAACAAATTCTCCACACGTTAGAACCGATGGAGTCATATGAGCATGCTGTTGAGCTTCTTACTAACTATTTCGTCGAACACACATGTAGCACGAAGCTGTGGATTGAGATGTTACTGGCACCAAAAGACGCAAAGCTACCTAGCACAGAGGAGCTAATGTCCCAGCTAGTAGCAGCGGAATACTTAGCCACGGGGCTAAGTGGGCACCAAGCACAGAACTTACCCAGACAGACAGCGTTAGCTGGCACGGAGAACGCAGCAGGAAAAGGGGGCCCAAGCATGTGGAGAGCTCTGAGGCACAGCAGTACACTTCAGACAGCAGAGGGGCAGAGCCGAACTGCTCCCATTCCCTTGTTCGGCAAGCTAAGGAGGTTATGACTGAGCTGACGGGTGGACAGTCTGCTTCAGTGAGCTACACCAGAGACGCTCCGGACACCTTCTGTGCCCACGACGGCGCCAGACGGAAGGACAACATGGAACTGCCAAAAGCACAGCGGCACATCAAACCAAGCAAGGTGCCGCTCCAAGTACTGGACTGGGTTTGAGTTTGCACCGGCGGAAGACCAGAACGGCGACTGACCGGGCCGCAGCCAGCGAAACAACAGGCACCTGCTCAGGATTGTGGTGAAGCTGGGAACAGCGTGGTTTCGACTGACGGATGATTCGGTTTGGCACGCAAACAGCCACCTTCCTGTTGCGTCATCACACTGCCCTATCTTAAGGGGCAGCCGCCATGTCACAAAGCGATGAGGACAACGTCACATGCGATAAGACGAAAATGTCACAGAGCTATGAGTAAGACGTCACAAAGCTATGGAGGACGTCACAAAACTATGAGGGGAACGTCGCAGAGCTATGAGGAAAACGTCACAAAGCTATTAGGAAAACATAATCAAGTCTGTGGCGGTCATAACCGCACCTTTGAGTGGTTTGCCAACTGCCAATCAAATCTAAGAGAAGATGAAGAAGAAGAAGAGGGCTTCCTCTTTGCCCTGGATGACTCTGCTGTGGTGTGTTCCATGCTGTATGCTGTTATTCTTAATAAAGCAGTGTTCAGTGCTACCTCTCCGTCAGTTTCATTCATCATCAGGTTTGTGGACATAACACCATTCATACCAAGCTCATAAAAATAGCCTATAGGGCTGTCCACTCAAAGCATGTTAAAGATAACTTTAACTATAAAATTACAGTTTTAAAACTCTTTACCTTTTCACTGTAGAGCTCCACTTCCCTGTGCATTTGTTTGTTGAGCTGCAGATCTACTCTTGTTTCCCCAAAAGTTTAAAAGTACTGTTGCTTGTCCAACTGGCAGCTGTGCTTTGGTGCCTCCCTGCACTGTTGCCAACTCCTCAGTAAGGAAAGTAGTTATTAGCTGTCCTACAAGTCGCTAGAAGTTGCTAAATGACGCCATTGCCTAATTTGCATAATTAGTTATTTGCATGTAATTGTAATGGGCGCTGTAGGAGAGAATAATAATGTCGTGGGAGAAACAAAAACACCCTAAATATGTTTAGAACTACAAATTAACTTTCTTCTGTTGATTCTTGGTTTTTTTGTTTTAATTTGGCATTTAGATAGGCCATCACTTCTGTATCATCTCCAATTAAAGGCTTCAACCAGTCTTTGAATTCAGGGTTTGAGTCCCACTCCTTTCTGTATTTATGAGCGTAAGACTGCAACATGACGAGCTAGCTGCTAGATGTTTAGCTTATGTCACACACACACACACACACACACACACACACACACACAGAGTTGACGAAGTGAGTGTATGACTGAGGCTGTTAGTTAAACGCAGCGATTTATCAGCGTGACCGCCTGTTGTTACATTAAAGCACCACACACTGATCATGAATGTACCCACTACTTACCTTGTAGATACCCTGTAGGTACCTGTAAGATCCCAGTAGTGTTCATGCTTCAGACAATAGTTCATCTAATCTCATGGGTAAGTAATCCAGAATAACCTGGTACTTACTGGGTTCTAATTTTGCAATTACCCCAAAATAACTGGTATTTACTGCTATCTAACACTGTAATTACCTAGTATTTAATTGGTTTCTATTTCTGTAAATACCTCGAAATCACTCTGTCCTTACTGGTTTCTAATTTTGTAATTATTGAAAATTACCCAGTACTTAACTTGCTTTAAGCTGCAGTTACAATGATTTGTCAAAGTAACTCTGAAATTACCCAGTGTTAATTGTGTTCTAATTTTATAATTACCCCAAGATTAATTTGTAAATTCAGGGAAATTTCAGATGAGCAAAGTGACTGAAGAATACAGCCCAGAATTCAGTCAAGTACCAGTGTAATTTTAGGATTATTAGGAAATTACAATTTTGTAGGTATGAAGTAATTTCAGGGTACTAACACATAGGGTTACTTAAACAAATAAGCTTATCTGAAGCACTGAAACTACAGGGTCTTAAATGATAACCAGAGGGTCCTTTTTTTTTTTTGTAAAAATTGGCCTTGTCAAAGTTATTTGACCTTATACTATCCTTGCTCTGGTTTACGCCAGTTTCAAAACGAAAGTACACAGTAATTTCATAATACATCATGGGCTGTGCTATAAAGCGTTACCTAAGAATTGCCAAAGCATCAGTTTATGGCAGGCATCTGAAATCTGTAGCTTCAAAACCACATACATCTGTTTTGGTTATGAAAAGTGGCTCCTTCCTTTGCCATTGATTTAAAAAAAAGACATGAAAATTAGCAAATTGACAAAAAAAAGTTACACATTTACAGCAAAAAGGTCACAAATTTACAAATAACAAATAAAAAGGTATAAATATGGTTAAAAAAGGTCACAGATTTAAGAGACATCTTGCAAATTTCTGAAAATAATGCAGACATTTACAAGTTCAAAGTTAAATCTAAAAATCCATGATTAAAATTGTACAGCGTAGACAAAATTGTTGGTACCCCTCTGTTAATGAAAGAAAAACCCACAATGGTCACAGAAATAACTTGAATCTGACAAAAGTGGTAATAAATAAAAATTCTATGAAAATTAACCAATGAAAATCAGACAATGCTTTTGAATTGTGGTTCAACAAAATTACTTTAAAAAACAAACTCATGAAACAGGCCTGGACAAAAATGATGGTATCCCTAGAAAAGATTGAAAATAATGTGACCATGGGGACATGTTCAACCGAGATGTGTCCTCTAATTAACATCACAAGTGTCTACAAACTTGTAATCAGTCACTCGGCCTATTTAAAGGGTGACAAGTAGACACCGTGCTGCTTGGTGACATGGTGTGTACCACACTAAACATGGACCAGAGGAAGCAAAGGAAAGAGTTGTCTCAGGAGATTGGAAAGAAAATTATAGACAAGCATGTTAAAGGTAACGACTATAAGACCATCTCCAAGCAGCTTGATGTTCCTGTGACTACAGTTGCATATATTATTCAGAAATTTAAGATCCACGGGACTGTAGCCAACCTCCCTGGACGTGGCCGCAGGAGGAGATGATCAATACGAATGGTAACAAAAGAGCCCAGAACAACCTCTAAACACATTCATGGTGAACTCCAAGGTCAAGGTAGATCAGTGTCAAATCACACCATCCGACGTTGTTTGAGCCAAAGTGGACTTCATGGATGACGACCAAGGAGGACACCACTGTTGAAAACAAATCATAAAAAAGCCAGACTGGAATTTGCCAAACTGCATGTTGACAAGCCACAAAGCTTCTGGAAGAATGTCCTATGGACAGACGAGACAAAATTGGAACTTTTTGGCAAAGCACATCAACGCTATGTTCACAGACGCAAAAATGAAGCATACCAAGAAAAGAACACTGTCCCTACTGTGAAACATGGAGGAGGTTCTGTTATGTTCTGGCGCTGCTTTGCTGCATCTGGCACAGGGTGTCTTGAATCTGTGCAGGGTACAATGAAATCTCAAGACTATCAAGGTATTCCAGAGAGAAATGTGCTGCCCAGTGTCAGACAGCTTGGTCTCAGTCGCAGGTCATGGGTCTTGCAACAGGATAATGACCCAAAACACACAGCTAAAAACACCCAAGAATGGCTCAAGTAGGTTCATTATGTCTTCTTTTAATTATTTACCTTTTGTTCTTATTAAAGACAAAAATAGAAAGGAGATGTCTTTACCTTCTTAACATGTTTCGACTGTTCACTGTAGCCTTCGTCAGAAGAGTCAGATGATTGCTGCCAGGTGACATTTATCAGCTGACTTTCGTAGGCGGGGCCAGTTCAGCAGACCTGTCAGATCCACCGAGCCGGCCCCACCTTCCGCCGTCAGATGGTGTTCTGCCCTCAGTAGTGTGCGTTCATATAAAGTTAAAAATAGTTCATAAGATTATAATAAATATCATAGTTCATTTGTAGTAAGTCATGTTAAAAATAGTCATTAAGTTAAAAATAATTTCCATACAGTTAAGTAGCAGTTCATCCGTATCTTATGTTGAAAGCGCAGCCAGTTGCCGCTATGCTTTGTGGGTAGAAGAAACGTACTGTGGTGAGGGAGAAAGAAAAAAAAGGCAGAAGTGCATAACCTGCTCGCGAACGTCTGAAACGTTCCTCCTGTGTGTTAAACGCCTTTCTACACCTTCGAAAGCAATGGCTTTTCACTCAGGCTTTTCAACGAGCTTCGAGCCACAATTGTAAGGTACTGTAAGCTGTCTAAGGAGACTGGAAATAAAGGAGCAGGACGCTCGGTTTCCTGGCTCATGAAAAACGAGTTTGGCTTGCTGTTGATCTGCGTTAACATACACAGTGTATACAACACGTAGGGATAACTAACTAACTAACTAACCTGCACTTACATAGCGCTTTTCTAGTCACAAAGACAACTCAAAGCGCTTTCATTAATACTAACCCTCTATTCTAAGGGCCTATAGGAAACAGATATCTAAGGACAATTTAGAACAGCCAATTAACCTAACATGCATGTTTTTGGCATGTGGGAGGAAACCGGAGAAATCCCGGAGTAAACCCACGCAACACGGGGAGAACATGCAAACTCCACACAGATCACTGTTGGTCGGGGGCTGGGATTGAACCCACGATCCCACGATCCCCACAATCCCCCGGCCAAGGGTAAACTGTGCTGCCGCAGTGCTAACCACTGCGCCACCGTGGTTACAGTACAGTATAACAGTACAGTGAAAAGCCCATAGTTGAAAAGTTGCCTCCAAGTTTACAAGATAAATGGCTGCACGCGGGCTCAAAATACAAACAAAAATATGATGTAACCTTCCCTCCCTTCTCATATTTTGTAAAGTTTGTCCAAGACGAGGCTAAAGCAAGTAATGACCCAAGTTTTGCGACATGCAGCAGCCAACCCTTCAGCAAAGGTGAGAGGCCACCATTCAAACAAACTAGCTACAGAACGCCTCTAACTGTAAACAAAACAGAGGTCGACACAACTGATCCCGCTAGTACTAAAGAGGACGATTTAACACGCTACTGTCCAGTCCATAAGAAAATGCATCCTCTAGCCAAATGTAGAGCTTTTCAGAATAAACCGCTAAAGAGAGGCGAACCATACTCAAAGAACACAAACGATGTTTTCGCTGCTGCTCTCCCACGCACGCAATAAAGAACTGTGACATAAAACTCAAGTGCGAGGAGTGCCAAAGTGAAAGACATTGCTCTGCCATGCATCCCGATTCAAGTCAGCAACCCCAGCCAGGAAACACACCTGAACCAGAGCCTCAGCCCCGAGACAACACACCACCTGAGGTAACGTCACGGTGCACTGAGATCTGCGGTGAAGGTAATCCTCCACGTTCTTGCTCAAAGGTATGTCTAGTTCGAGTTTTCCCTAAAGGCCAACCAGAACGCTCCGTTAAGATGTATGCAATCCTTGACGATCAGAGTAATAAATCGCTGGCCCGCCCTGAATTCTTCGAGCTGTTTGGGATCAAGGATAGCCCTCTGACATACCTCATGAGAACATGTGCTGGTTTAATGGAAATGCTTGGCAGGGAAGCAGCGGGGTTCCAAATCGAGCCAGTAGGTGGAGGCCCACGCTTAGACCTCCCTCCTCTCCTTGAATGTGACGAGATAAAGTTCAGTAGGGATGAAATACCTACGCCCGAAGTCGCTCTTGCTCATGCCCACTTAAAACACCTCGCTCCTCTCATCCCCAAGTATGACCCAGATGCTCAGATGGCAATTTTACTGGGCAGAGACATCCTATGAGTCCACAAGGTAAGGCAACATGTCAACGGACCCCACAATGCTCCCTTTGCTCAACGCCTGGACCTAGGCTGGGTAATTGTGGGAGAGGTGTGCCTTAACGCTCATAAGCCAACCGTCAACGTTTATAAAACGTACATGCTCTCCAACGGATGCCAATCTCTCTTCACTCCTTGTCCTAACAGCATCAATATCAAAGTGAAACCATGCTATGGCAGGGAGCACAAGGACGGCCTCTCTAAACGCAGCTCAAAACCCAACGCAGTGGAAGAAAAGCTTGGGGACAAAGTTTTTGCATGCACAGAGAACGATAACAAGTGTGCCGTGTCCTTCGAGGATGAAACCTTCCTAAAGATAATGGAGGAAGAAGTCCACCAGTATGGAAACAACCCTGAACAGTGGCACTACGTCACATCAGAGCAAAACCCAGCTGATCTAGCCACCAGGTCAATACCTGCATCACAGCTTATGGACACTATGTGGTTTAAGGGACCAGACTTCCTTTACAGACCACCTGAATCCGAGACACCTGAATCCTTTGAGTTAATCGAGCCTGAAGTAGACTCTGAAATCAGAAAAGGTGCTACCTTTTCTACTCACATTCAGAAGAACGGGCCCTTACCAGCATGCTTCCAGCGCTTTTCAAGTTGGAACTCATTGGTACGTGCCATCGCATTCCTAATTCACCAAGCTCGTTCTCACTCATCAAGCAACCTGTCAGATCATTCATGCAGGGGCTGGCATCGATGTAGCAAGCCACGCACTCCAGAGGAGCTGGATGCTGCAAGTAACCTCATCCTCCAGTCTGTTCAAAAAGACGTTTTTCCCGACGAGTATGCTGCTCTCCATGCCAACCAAACCGTCCGCAGTTCAAGTCCCATCGTGGCTCTTGATCCCTATATGAATGAAAGCCTCATCAAGGTTGGAGGTCGCCTGAAACATGCTTCATTGAGCACAGCATCCGAGAATCCAATCATTCTCCCAAACAAGCATCACGTAACTCAACTGCTTGTCCGTCACTATCACGCCAAAGTTGTGCATCAAGGAAGGCAGTTCACGGAAAGCGCAATTAGGCAAGCCGGACTGTGGATTGTAGGTTGCAAAGGACTGGTCTCGTCCATTATCCACCATTGTGTAACGTGCAGGAGACTCAGGGGAAAACTAGAGGCTCAGAAAATGGCAGATCTCCCACCTGAGAGACTCAAAACATGCCCTCCATTTTCATATGTCGGGTTGGATGTATTCGGCCCATGGTCAGTAGTCACTCGACTCAGACTCAGAAAGGATTTATTGCCAAGTACATTAACAGTAAACAACTGATAACATACGAGGGATTTGACTTGACACAGAAAACGACCTGCATTTCCGGTGACGCGGCAGCGTCTGAAAAACGCGCCTGTCCTCAGATGGGTACAGGATGCATAGGGAGGAAACACAATAGCACAATAGGAAAGAGCAAAAAACCATTGATTGTCAGAATACCGGTCATATATGATCAATATTATGATTACAAGAAAAAAAGCCCTCAATGCACAATTAGCAGACAAGAATGTACACAAAGACACAAAGGGAGCAGTGAGTGAATGATCTTTTTCATCAGTTTTTTTGAGTCAGTGTGGGTGTAGTGTTGAGTGTAGGTGTTTGTATCAGTTAAGAACAACAAAGTCTCTTGGCAGGAGATGTTTAGTCTTAGCGGCTGGCATTTGTCCTTGGCCATGCAGCTGGCTGTCCGTAGAGTCAATGCAGCTCAAATGTTTTGGAAACAAAAAACTGCAGATAATCTAGAGGACTTGTGTGAGGGGGTCAGATTAGTCGAATAGTACTGATCACAGAGAAAGTAACTTTAGATTCTCTACAGATTCAGTACTTTAATCCTTCAGTGCTGGACATTGAATCCTTCATGGACAGCTCTCAGCGTGATCATGATGTAATCCATTTTCCTAGACAGTTCTCCATTTGCCGCTGTCAGAGTCCTCTCCATTTTTTCAATTTGATGGTTAAGCCTCGCCTGGCCAGCATTTTGATAGGCTATGTCCATCTTCATCAATTTACGGTACACCAAGACAATCCCAGATCCAATCAGAACGATCCCGATGACCATTACTACGAAGACGTACAAATCTTCGACATCTTCGATGGAAAGATCAGACAGGCACAAGAGTTTCCAATTACTTGTGTCCCTCAAATAGCCCGCAGCAGCAGTTCCTGCGGGGCAAACAACCTCCCCCGGGGCACTTTTCCTCGTTGAAAAAATAGTGTCAATTGCGTTCAAAGCCCAGCTTATTAAATCCATAATTTCGTTCGATAATCAGCAGTAGAGACACGCAGACAGACGATAGCAAGCTGGGATCCAGTTAGTTAGAGGAGGAAGGAGATAAAAAGTCAGAGCTGGAGAGAAGAAAAAAGCGTCTGCTCTCTTTGGGAGGCGGAAGTGAGAACACACGAGGTGGAGCTGCACAAGGAAAAAGGTGGGCAATACTCTTCACGTGTATGACCACGAGAGGCGTGCACATTGAAGTCATTGAATCTATGGACGCTTGCAGATGCATAAATGCAATATGCAGATTCTTCGCAATACGAGGCCCAGCAAAGCAAATGCGATCTGACAGAGGCACTAACTTCATTGCAGCGAGTGTGGAGTTAGGCATGGCACAACCAAACAAGAACCCTCCCAACATTGTCAACTATCTTCATGCCAACGGTTGCACATGGGAGTTCAATCCCCCGCATGCCTCTCACATCGGAGGCGTCTGGGAAAGACTGATTGGGGTCACTCGCAGAATACTGGACTCCATGCTTTTGCAAAACAAACACACTCGTTTGACGCATGAGGTGCTTTGTACTTTAATGGTTGAGGTAATGTCTATAATCAATGCAAGGCCCTTAGTCCCCATCTCAACAGACCCTTCCTCACCATCCCTACTCTGTCCGGCAATGATCTTGACCCAAAAGCAGCATGTTCCCCCTCCACCAGGAGACTTTTGTGGAAAGGACCTGCTCAAAAACCAGTGGAAACAAGTGCAAGCACTCGCCAACGAATTTTGGAGCCACTGGAGAAATGAATATCTCAACACCCTCCAATCAAGGCGCAAATGGCATACAACACACCGCAACCTACAGACAGGTGACATAGCGCTGTTGAAACAGGACCAAGCACCCAGAAACGAGTGGACAATGGCCATCATCACATCCACCTTTCCAAGCAGTGACGGGAAGGTCAGAAAGGTCGAAGTGAGGACAGCATCCCAGGGTGTTTCAAGGACTTACTTACGTCATATTTCAGACGTTGTAGTGCTCTTAGAGAGCGAAATTAATAGATAAGAGGAAGTAGTGGCATTAGTAATGCCAGGCGGGGAGTGTTCTGCCCTCAGTAGTGTGTGTTCATATAAAGTTAAAAATAGTTCATAAGATTATAATAAATATCATAGTTCATTTGTAGTAAGTCATGTTAAAATAGTCATTAAGTTAAAAATAATTTCTATACAGTTAAGTAGCAGTTCATCCGTCTTATGCTGAAAGCGCAGCCAGTTGCCGCTATGCTTTGTGGGTAGAAGAAACGGACTTTGGTGAGGGAGAAAGAAAAAAAAGGCAGAAGTGCATAACCTGCTCGCGAACGTCTGAAAAGTTCCTCCTGTGTGTTAAACGCCTTTCTACACCTTCGAAAGCAACGGCTTTTCACTCGGGCTTTTCAACGAGCTTCGAGCCACAGTTGTAAGGTACTGTAAGCTGTCTAAGGAGACTGGAAATAAAGGAGCAGGACGCTCGGTTTCCTGGCTCGTGAAAAACGAGTTTGGCTTGCTGTTGATCTGCGTTAACTAAGTGCTAAAAGTAAAGTAAAGCGCTATATAAGTGCAGGTTAGTTAGTTAGTTAGTTAGTTAACATACACAGTGTATACAACACGTAGGGATAACAGTACAGATGGTCTCTGGAGAATGTGATCCCAGGTATGGGAAAGCATAAAGGCCCCCTTATCTCGGTTCATGGGTCTTTTCCACGCTTCCTGATTTCTATGGCCTCCTTGATCCAGCGTTTGTGTCTGTTGCTCTCTGATCCAATAATTTTTGTGTTGTCCCAGTCCATGATGTGATTATCATTAACCTGTGTGGTTTGCTCTCCAGCCACTAGCTAGCCACTAGCTATGGCTACTAGCTCTCTTTCCTCTCCTCCTCTGGTGTGCTCTCTCTGTCAGATGTTTAGCTACACCTCTGCCTCTTTTAGTGATAACGGTAAATGTAATAAATGTTGTCTTTTTGAGGCGCTCGAGGCGAGGTTGTCTGATTTGGAATCCCGGCTCCGCTGCATTGAAACACCGTCTGCGCCAGTTAATCTCGACGGACGCCCCTTAGCTGCAGCGGAGCTAGCTAGCTTAGGCCCCACTGTCAGCGGTCCCTCGGCTCTCCTCAGCAGCGAGGAGACTGGGTGGGTGATGGTGAGAAGGAAGCCTAGTCGCAGAGCCCCGGTACACCACCAACCTGTTCACGTTTCTAATCGTTTTACCCCGCTCAGCGACACACCCGCTGAGGAAAAAACTCTGATCATTGGCGACTCTGTAGTCAGAAACATGAACCTAGAGACTCCAGTGGCCATAGTCCAATGCATTCCTGGGGCCAGAGCAGCCAACATCGAGTCAAATTTGAAAATGCTGGCTAATTATAGTAGGGGACTTTAATATAAGATAAGATAAGATAAGATAAGCCTTTATTAGTCCCACAACGGGGAAATTCCAGGATTGCAACAGCACAGGGATAGCAACACTCAGAGCAACAATCAGAAGGCAATAAAAAAAGAAGGCAAAAAAAAAACAAGCAAGCAAGAGCAGCTAATATACATATGTACATATTACTATAAAATATATATATATACACACACACACAGACACACAGTGCAGAGCATTGTAGCTGGATGGAATAAATATATGAATATATGAACACACAGTGCAGAGCATTGTAGCTAGATGGAATAAATATGTAAATATATAAACACCCACAGTACGGAGCATTGCAGCTAGGTGGAATAAATATGCAAGTATATAAACACACACAGTGCGGAGCAATGTAGCTAGATGGAATAATATGTAGATATATAAATATAAACACACGCAGTGCTGAGCATTGTAGCTAGATGGAATAAATATGTAAATATATAAACACACACAGTGCAGAGCATTGTTGCTAGATGGAATGAAACAGCATAACCGTCTACTTAGTTATCCTACATGGTATGATTATGTGCCCATACATATTCTCACCCTCCATAGCGACCGGTATGTTCCTAGTTGTATGCCGGAGGGGACCATTGTGTAAGTCTATTGCATCTTTTGCATTCAAAAAACTATTAGTTTGTTACGTCTTTTTGCTATCTCTGCAAGCAGCCCTATATACATGTGGATGTAGATAGTGACTGCCTTAATGTGGCATTTAATTCAATATTAGACTCGACTGGGTTTTCTCAGAAAGTAGGAAATTCTACTCATTACCTCCACCATACATTGGACCTTGTTCTGACATATGGCATAGAAATAGAAAATCTTGTAGTGTCTCCTCATAACCCTGTACTGTCAGACCATTGTCTGTTAACCTTTGATTTTACTATTTCTGACTATTTGGCTCCTAAAGAAAATATTATTACAGTAGATGCCTCTCAGATGATGCTGTTACCAAATTTATGCAGATTGTTTCCTCTATGCCATGTGTCAACACAACGGAAATAAGCTATAGACAGCTTGCTCCTTCTGAAATTGATAACATGGTGGATAGTGTTTCAGTTTCTCTGCATCAGACTCTAGACTTGGTGGCCCCCTTAAAAAAGAAAAAGTCTAATCAGAGATTTCTAACTCCTTGGTTCAACACAGAAACTCGTAGCTTAAAACAGAAGACTCGTCAATTAGAAAGAAAATGGCGCTCCACTAATTTAGATGAAATCTATTTAGCTTGGAGAAATCATCTTTTAATTTATAAAAAATCTCTTAGAAAAGCTAGAACGAGTTATTACTCTGCATTAATAGAAGAGAACAAGAATAATCCCAGGTTTCTTTTCAGTACTGTAGCCAGGTTGACAAAGAGTCAGGACTCTGTCAATCCTAGCATTCCCTTAGAGCTTACTAGTCAGGACTTTATGAACTTTTTCAATAATAAAATTTCATCCATCAGAGATAAAATCAATCAGATTCTTCCCACAGTTAACTTAAATACTGCAACTACTACAACTCCTTCTATTGATGTCTGTCTTGATGAGTTTAACTAACTAACTAACTAACCTGCACTTATATAGCGCTTTTCTAGTCACAAAGACCACTCAAAGCGCTTTCATTAATACTAACCCTCTATTCTAAGGGCCTATAGGAAACAGATATCTAGGGACAATTTAGAACAGCCAACCAACCTAACATGCATGTCTTTGGCATGTGGGAGGAAACCGGAGAAATCCCGGAGTAAACCCACGCAACACGGGGAGAACATGCAAACTCCACACAGATCACTGTTGGTCGGGGGCTGGGATCGAACCCACGATCCCACGATCCCCACAATCCCCCGGCCAAGGGTAAACTGTGCTGCCGCAGTGCTAACCACTGCGCCACCGTTTACTCCAATCGACCTTTGTGAGTTAGACAAAATAGTTTCCTCATCCAAACCTTCAACTTGTCTTTTAGACCCTATTCCTACCAGGTCATTTAAAGAAATCTTCCCACTTATTGGTAGCTTTATTCTTCATATAATCAATTCTTCATTAACTTTAGGCCATGTACCACAGGCTTTTAAAATGGCTGTAATTAAACCCTTACTCAAAAAGCCAACGCTAGATCCAGGAGCTTTAGCTAACTATAGACCAATCTCTAATCTCCCTTTCATTTCAAAAATCTTAGAAAGAGTTGTTGCTACGCAATTATTTGACCACCTGCAGGGAAATGGTTTACTTGAAGAGTTTCAGTCTGGGTTTAGAATCCATCATAGTACTGAAACAACCTTAGCGAAGGTCACTAACGACCTCCTCATTGCATCTGATAATGGACTAGTTTCTGTACTTGTCCTTTTAGACCTTAGTGCAGCTTTTGATACTATCGATCATAATATTCTACTTGATAGATTAGAACACTATGTTGGACTTAATGGAACTTCGTTGCAGTGGTTTAGATCTTATTTATCTGATAGGTTCCAGTTTGTTCATGTAAATAATGAGTTTTATTTCAACTCAAAGCTCAGTCATGGAGTTCCACAGGGATCTGTGCTAGGCCCTACTCTTTTTAGTTTATATATGCTTCCGTTAGGCAATATTATTAGAAAGCACTGTATACATGTTCATTGTTATGCTGATGACACACAATTATACCTGTCAATGAAGCCAGATGATAGTAATCAATTCGCCAAGTTAGAAGCCTGTCTTAAGGAAATCAAAGCTTGGATGACTTGTAATTTCCTGCTATTAAATTCAGATAAGACTGAAGTCATTCTTGTTGGTCCAAAAAACCTTAGAAATTCCTTTCCAAATCAAACTTTCAGTTTGGATGCAGTTACTCTTTCTCTTAATAGCTCTGTGAGGAACCTTGGAGTTATTTTTGATCAGGATTTGTCCTTCAATTCACATATTAAATTTGTTTCTAAGACTGCCTTCTATCATTTGCATAATATTGCCAAGATTAGGAGCATCTTGTCTCAGAGTGATGCTGAGAAACTGATCCACGCTTTTGTTAGCTCGAGATTAGATTATTGTAATTCTTTATTATCAGGCTGTCCTAAAACATCTTTAAAAAGTCTTCAGCTGATCCAAAATGCTGCAGCAAAAGTTTTAACAGGTACTAGAAAGAGAGATCATATCTCTCCGGTTCTGGCCTCCCTTCATTGGCTTCCCATAGAGTTTAGAATTAAGTTTAAAATCCTTCTTCTTACTTACAAAGCTCTAAACAATCAGGCTCCTTTTTATTTAAAAGATCTGATACTACCGTATTATCCTAACAGAGCACTACGCTCCCAAAATGCAGGATTACTTGTAATACCTAGAATCTCCAAAAGTACAATGGTAGGCAGAGCCTTCAGTTATCATGCTCCTCTCCTGTGGAAACAGCTGCCAATCTGGATTCGGGAGTCAGACTCGATCTCTGTTTTTAAGAATAGGGCTAAAACCTACCTTTTTGATATAGCCTACAATTAGGGAGGGATCATGTGTTTCTGAACCCTCCCTTAGTTATACTGCTAATAGGTTTAGTCAGCCGGGGGACCTCCAGTAATGCACTGGGCCTCACTCCTTTTCTCACTCTCAATGAATTTTTTTTTTTTTTGCTGGTCATTAACATTTGTTTGTTCTCTCCCATAGATTGAGTCCCCATCGTGCTGTTTGCTCTCTACATGTCTGTTCTTTTCTTCTTCTCTATCCCCTCACCCCCCAGCCAGTCAAAGCAGATGACTGCCCCTCCCTGAGCCTTGTTCTGCTGGAGGTTTCTTCCTGTTAAAAGGGAGTTTTTCCTCTCCACCGTCGACAAGTGCTTGCTCACAGGGGATCGCCTGATTGCTGGGGTCTTTCTGCAACTGTGGGGGTTCCCCCTCCCCTACAGTTGATAGTGCTATGAGATGACTGTTGTTGTGAAATGGCGCTATATAAATAAAGTTGAATTGAATTGAATTGAATTATTTCTTTTGCAGTGATCTGATATTGCTGATTTTAATGTTTCTTGTTCTGCCTTTTCTTTTTGTGATCTTGTGAGTCGTCCTTGTGTTTCCTTCTCACATTCCTTCTGATGTTCTTTTTTTCTTGTGGTGAATGATCTTCCAGTTTCTCCAATGTAGGTTTTGTTGCATGATCTACATGATATTTCATATATTACATTGCATTTTTTGTCTTGTTCTATTCTGTCCTTGGGGTGTACTAATAACTGTCTTAATTTTTTGTGTGGTTTCACTGCTGTGTTTATTTTGTATTTTTTCATGAACCTTTGAATTGGTTCCGTGATCCCTCGAATGTATTGTATAGTTATGGTGTCCTTGTTTTTGATTTCGGCTTTTGTTCTGTGTCTTATTTCCTGTTTGTTTTCTTTCCAAGAATGGCTAAGAGCGAAACATTGGACTATTCTAAAGTGTCCTTCTGTGAGCCCTGATCTAAATCCTATCGGAGATCTGTGGAAGGAGCTGAAACATGCCGTCTGGAGAAGGCACCCTTCAAACCTGAGACAACTGGAGCAGTTTGCTCATGAGGAGTGGGCCAAAATACCTGCTGAGAGGTGCAGAAGTCTCATTGACAGTTACAGAAATCGTTTGATTTCAGTGATTGCCTCAAAAGGTTGTGCAACAAAATATTACGTTAAGGGTACCATCATTTTTGTCCAGGCCTGTTTCATGAGTTTGTTTTTGTTAAATAATTCTGTTGAACCACAATTCAAAAGCATTGTCTGATTTTCATTGGTTAATTTTCATAGAATTCTTATTTATTACCACTTTTGTCAGATTCAAGTTATTTCTGTGACCATTGTGGGTTTTTCTTTCATTAACAGAGGGGTACCAATAATTTTGTCCACGTGTGTAGCTTCATGCAGCAATCACTGGGTTCCAAGCAGCTGTAGACTTTAAGGTTTTGTACTGTTTAGCAGCAGCATTTAAAACTTAAGGTGTGCTACACATTAAGCCTGTATCTCATGGTGCTGCGAATGCTGACAAATGTAGCAATTTTTTGGTTTTGTCACGGGTCGTAAAATGTTGCCAAACAGTTCACAGTTTTTAAGGTTTCAAACAATTTTTCTTGTGACAGAAAACTATTTTTCCACAAACAGTTGCAAAATGGATGTAAGCATTTGCAAATGGTTATGGTTTTAACGTGTGTCATTAAAGTTCTTTGTGGTTCAACTGTTATATATGGAAATACCTGGGTGAAGGATGAGGCACGATGGACTTGTGAAGCTGTGTTCACCAGAACACAGCTTTATTATACGAACTATATGCAGAGCAGTACATGGTATGCACCAGTGTAGGTATCTGGCAAAGAGGCCATAAGATGGCGCCAATCCCTTACATAGGGCAGTGCGGTGACGTGACGGGAAGTGCACGTCACCGCACTGCACTTCACAATAAAGTGCTGTTTCCCTCATACCGCATTTTCTTCCCACCTTAGAAAAGTCCAAAACCACACACACAATGAAAGCCACCCCAATTTAGGACCCGAAACACTCTCTACAATATCAAAAACGAATGTGCTTAACTGGCCTAACTCATTTACTCAAAACAACCTAAAATAGGACTGGAGGGTGGACTGCCACACAGCCCGCACGGCATGGTGGATTATTCTGCCACCAAATAAACTAAAAATGGCCTTTATTGAAACTAAAATCACAGCCGTGCTTCTAAACTAAAACACAAAAGCACATACAGTGGTGTGAAAAAGTGTTTGCCCCTTCCTGATTTCTCATTTTTTTGTATATTTGTCACACTTAAATGTTTCAGATCATCAAACAAATTTAAATATTAGACAAAGATAACAAGTAAATGCAAAATGCAGTTTTAAATGAAGGCATTTGTTATTCAGGGTAAAAAAAATCCAAATCTGCATGGCCCTGTGTGAAAAAGTGATTGCCCCTAAACCTAATAACTGGTTGGGCCACCCTTAGCAGCAACAACTGCAATCAAGCATTTGCAATAACTGGCACTGAGTCTTTACAGGGCAGCGCGGTGGAGGAGTGGTTAGCACTGCGGCAGCACAGCAACTCACCCTTGGCCGGGGGATCCAGGGTTCGATCCCCGACCAACAGTGATCTGTGTGGAGTTTTTGGTCGACAGCAGAATTCATGGTTCCATTTACCACAGCAAGTCTTCACGGGCCCTGAAGCAGCAAAATAGCCCCAGACCATCACACTACCACTACCATATTTTACTGTTGGTATGATATTCCTTTTCTGAAACGCTGTGTTACTTTTACGTGGATATGATGGGACACACACCTTCCAAAAAGTTCAGCTTTTGTCTTGTCAGTCCACAGAGTATTTTCCCAAAAGTCTTGGGGATCATCAAGATGTTTTCTAGCAAAACTGAGACAAGCCCTTATGTTCGTTTTGCTCAGCAGTAGTTTTCATCTTGGAACTCTGCCATCCAGGCCATTTTGTCCAGTCTTTCATATGGTGGAGTCATGAAGACTGACCTTAACTGAGGCAAGTGAGGCCTGCAGTTCTCTGGATGTTGATGTGGGGTCTTTTGTGACCTCTTGGATGAGTTGTTGCTGTGCTCTTGGAGTAATTTTGGTCGGCCAGCCACTCCTGGGAAGGTTCACCACTGTTCCATGTTTTTGCCACTTGTGGCTAATGGCTCTCACTGTGGTTCACTGGAGTCCCAAAGCTTTAGAAATGGCTTTATAACCTTTTCCAGACTGATAGATCTCAATTACTTTGTTTCTCATTTGTTCCTGAATTTATCTGGATCGCAGAATGATGTCTAGCTTTTGAGGATCTTTTGGTCTACTTCACTTTGTCAGGCAGGTCCTATTTAAGTGATTTCTTGATTGAGAGCAGGTGTGGCAGTAACCCAGGGAAGCCTGGGTGTGGCTAGAGAAACTGAACTCAGCTTTCCAAAGATGTGATAAACCACAGTTAATTTATGTTTTGGATGGGGGGGGGGGAATCACTTTTTCCACACAGGGCCATGTAGCTTTGGATGTTTTCTTACCCTTAATAATAAATACCTTAAAAACTGCATTTTGTGTTTACTTGTGTTATTTTTGTCCAATATTTAAATTTGATGATCTGAAACATTTAAGTGTGACAAACATACAAAAAAATGAGAAATCAGGAAGGGGGCAAACACTTTATCACACCACTGTATGTGATTTGGTGCATCACATAGAATAATACCCAAAAGCATAGTTTTTTTTTAGTAATTAATATACCCTTTATTGTCTAATTACACTGAATGGCTTCCCTCTCTTTTTAAGTAATTTCGTACATGGTTTTTGTTCTTAAATATAATGTATTTAAAAACCTACTTGAACAAGAATATGCAGTGGGGGGAAGCTTATGTCAAAGTGTAAAATATATTGAAGGTTTTTTTCATGGACATTTAATCAGTACTTGGATATTACAGATGTTATTTCATTCAAATTTAAAGGTCTGATGACGCAATTTTGACATTTTTTAGCATGTTGTGTAAACCCAAAAGTCATTGCGATGATCAACATAATATTTACAACTGCGCCTGCATAAACTAGTTATCATCAAAAAAAACGCAGCTGCTGACTGGACTGTGGTGCCTCCCACTGAATGAAGGGCGGCATCACCATGACGTAAGCAACAGAATGGACACCGGTGTTGTTGACTGGAATGACAGCAGTTTTGTAGCTCACAGTTTCTCTTGTTTCTTGTTTTAATTTTACAGCTATGCCTTCGCGTTGTGTCACAGGCTTAGATAAACAGCAGGTCATGAAAGACCACATCACACGCTTCAGCTCCAACTGTCATAAGCCTCCTCGTGCGCTCCTCATGTGCTTTTTCGCAGGAGGAGCGCAGGAGGGGAAGGATTAATGGATTTACGTGCAGCTTTGACCTACTTTCTGTGATCGCATGCTGACACTCGCTGGTCCGACCACGTCCCCTCTCTTATTATCATCAGCTGATTCAAACTGCTGCTGATCATCTTTCCCGGTCCTTGCCCAGGTGCTTCTCATCACACCATCACCAGCAGTGTGTGTACTTCGCGGCCGTTTGCCAATCATGCACTGTTGGTCCATAGTATTGTCATCTGTGCTGTTAGTCTGCCAGTATTTTCAGTACTCTCACAATGTGTTAGTCACTCCATATTCTCCGTGGTTCTTGTGCGTCCTTGAAGTGATGTTGGCTCTGGGGCGCACCTGTTGGCTAACATGTCTCCAAAAATCGGGTTTAAATCGGGTTTAAATAAATTATATTTATGAACAAATAATTTGTTGCAATATCTGTAACAAAAGCATAACACTCGGTGGTCCCCTGCCTTGTTTTTGTCGCTGCTGCTGTGGCGGGCATGTGTGCCTCTCCACTGTCACTCTCTGAGTCTGACTCACTTGGCACAATGCCCACTTGGCACGGCTCAGTACAGTCTAATACAGTCTGATGCCCCCAGACTCTTCATTGTCATCCCATTCTTTGGAACTATAATTGTCTGAAGACTGGACAACGCAAACCAATTCCAGACTACATGTGCTGGAACCCTTGTTGATGTTTTCAGCCGCTTCCATCCTGTGTGTACAATGGGCAGCCAAGTGCTGTGTTCTGTCGATGACATTATAACATGGCCGGGGGGGTTTCCAGCCACTGACGCAATTGGTGACGTGGCGCTCATGAAAACATTGGATATTTGCGTGAAAAAAAGCCTGTTTGACTTAGAACTGCACAGACCAACGTATTTTGTCATATTGTATTATGTGTTGAAAAATTAGATGAAGTCAATAACGTGTCATCAGACCTTTAAGCTGTGTTTGAAATAAAGTCATGTTTTCATTGCTGATTTTGTATCAATAATAACTTGGTTGTTGTATTTTTGTTAACAGGACTGAGCACTGAGTGGATACTGGACTCCCTGGATTTGGAATTCTACCTTATTTACATTATTTTTATATTTCGTACACTTTTGTTGCCTTTGCATCACACTTTAAAAAGGAGAAACAGTAATAATACTTCTAATGAAATTCAACCCGAAAAATATTCAAAAGACTTGCACTTAACTGCTGTGGACTATCAGGTTTGAATTCTGTGAATTGCTTATTTAGACTATTTATTATTTTTTATGTGATTGTTATCTAGTGACACGGGATGTCATAAAGTCAGAGATACACCATATGTTAACAATATGCCAACTTCAAGAAAATTAAATCCAATTACCTTAATATTTTGTGTACATTTTGTAATCCCTGTAATGAAGTCTTCAAGACATGCTCTTGCTCTACATATGGACTTGAGAAAAATGTTGTATTATAAAATATAATACAATACATAAAACTGTGATGAAATAATCCAAAAAGACCCCAAGGATTAGAAGATGCAAACATATGAATTTCTCATGTAGAGCAAAGACATTTTAGGATATCAAGGATGGGTTGAGTGGCAGACTTTACTTTTTTAACTTTGAAATTAAATTTTTTGTGTATCACTTTTTCTTAAACACACATGCCCAGTTGTTTCTACAAAGGAATTCACGCTGTGGATCTGCCGGACAGTCCATTTTAATTTTGAAGCAAATATTGGAGATATTCTTCTATAATACTGTACTTCAAGTATTTACTTTTAAAAAAGAATATCATATGTCTTACTGAGTTGTGCTTGACAAGTCATGATATTGCAAAGATTTTGCTTTCTTAGAGTCAAGGTTTTTGTTTTTTTTTCGCTGCTAAAAGCTTTGTCCTGGGAAATATTGAACTGTTGTCACTGTTTACTGTTTAAATGTTTTAAGATGTACATGTAGTCTGTTAAGGCTTATCAAAGCGTATGTGGTAAAATCTCTTGTGAATGGTTTGCTCGAGCCGAGAAACGACTTCTAAAATGAAGTCTAAACTTTGCTTAAAGTAGATTCTTGGCTGGATGGGCAGATCAAGAAAACACTGTATTTTAGATGGGAATATTTTATTTGTTTTCTTTAAGTTCTCAACAGTCCGTAAGATGTTAACTACTCAATTTTGTGCCTAAATTTTAGTAGAGGTTTATAATGAATAGGGCTACACCTTTAGAACTTTATCTGCAGTGTACCTCCTGTCACCATAGTCAAGAGAGGGACAAAATAATTTCCAATTATTTTGACTGATCTAATCCCACCTTAAATTGTATATTTCGAACATATCAAAATATCTTACCATGCTGCAGCTATAAAAGACTTTTAAAGTTATTCTGTAAGGTTAATTCTGCATTAGACTTTCAGTTATAATTCCAGCTTTGTGGGGTCTTTTAGATGCAGCAGAAAAAAATTACAAATACAGGACATTCAGAGAGTGCATACCTCTGCCAAGGCTCCATCCCTCTGTCCATCGGTCTGTGCATACCTTCAGCTGTCCAACCGTCCTTCTGTACCTGCGTCCCTGCATCCCTCCTTACATTGGCAGATAGGGCCTTGGGGGAGACATGTGCTCTCAGATCACCTACAAAATCTAACGGGCTCATCTGTAGCTGAAGGGCCATCTCTGGTGAACATTTCATCAAAATCTGTCCAGTAAATTTTTGCATAATCCTGCTAACACACTGCGAGAAGATACAGCCTTAATGGATGTATGCACTCTCTGATCATGTCCAAAAATCTAATGGGTTTATCCTTAAGCCAAGAAAATGTTATCAAAATTAGATGAGAAGTTTTTATGTAATCCTGCTAACAGACAAAAAACAAACCACCCCGATTACATTAGCTCCTTGGCCAAGGTAAATATTGGTTTCAGCTCTGTTTACTGCACGTTTTCTAAAATTCTACCAACACAATCCAAAGCCTGATTATCAGTTTAAAAAATACAGCTAGAGTCAGTGAGTCACCTTCACTGCTGATCTGTCTGGTAAATTTCCATTTTTAAAATGTCTTTCTCTCTTGCCAGATTAACTGACCTAGCAAAGTTACAGCTAGCTTGCTAATGACAGCGTTTGTCAACAGATGCTGTCAACTCAACCTACCCTGACATGGAGCTAAATTTTTTTCTCATGGGTTGCCGATTACTGCACAGTTTAAAACTGTGAATTCTCTTTTTTTTTTCAAGTTTCCTTGTTCCAAAGTTAGTGATACCATGAGATACAATGGTAAGCTGGCTGGTTCTGTGTTATAAGTTTAATGGCTGCTCTTTTAAATATGCATGTAGACTTGTTCTTTTTAACATTAAACTAGTTAACAGGTGTGTATGCCTGTAGGTACTTTTCCACAGGAGAACCTGAGGGTTTAGTTTTTTGATTTTTTTTTAAGTGGTCTTGGTACTTGAGTGTCTTTGTTGACACGTTATGTGGGTCATGAGCCCCATCAAACATGAATCAGTAAAGTGTCGGTGCAGCATCAGTAAGTGTAAAAGAAAGTTGGAGAGTAGAGTTGAGCACATTTGAGATTTTGGGAATAAAGTAGTAAGAGTATAGTTTGTTGTGGTGAAGAGGGAGCTTAGTTCTAAGGCAAAGCTGTCGATTTACCAGTCAATCTACGTTCCTACTCTCACCTATGGTCACGAGCTTTGGGTAATGACCGAAAGAACGAGATCGCGGATACAAGCGGCTGAAATGAGCTTTCTCCGTAGGATTGCTGGACTCACCCTCAGAGATAGGGTGAGGAGCTCAGTCATCCGGGAGAGGCTCAGAGTAGAACCGCTGCTCCTCCACATTGAAAGGAGTCAGTTGAGGTGGTATGGGCATCTGATTAGGATGCCTCCTGGACGCCTCCCACTTGAGGTGTTTCAGGCACGTCCCACTGGGAGGAGACCCCGGGGCAGACCCAGGACTCGGTGGAGAGACTATGTCTCCCAGCTAGTCTGGGAACGCCTTGGTATCCCCTCTGAAGAGCTGGAGCAGGTGGCTGGGGAGAGGGAAGTCTGGGCTTCTCTGCTTGAACTGCTGCCTCCGCGACCCGGACCTCCGGAAAAGCGGTAGACGATGGATGGATGGATGGAGTATAGTTTGGGTGGACTTACAGATGAAGGGAAATTAAACTGAAAAACGTAAATGCAGTTTATTGTTGAACACAAAACTATGGCTGCTTTACTTTTTTGTATCATTTTTTATGGTGAGATGTTTAACTACTGTATATTGTATGTTTAAAATCAGTTCTCAATGTTTAATAAGATGCTGTTAAATGTATTTGTGCAGAATGTGAATTTATTAAATAATATAATTTTTGCAAACGTGTCTCTTTCACTGAAAAATAGTAATTGGCGGTTATTAAAAATGGAAAACTACAAAGGTTAAAAATACAGACATTTAGTGTCCCTTTTCAGCATGCCCAATATATACTGATTCATTTCCTGCTGTCATCGTGGGACTGTTCAGCTGGATTCATGCTGCACCTCCACTGTCTGCGTACGCGCAACTGGAAGCCTTGTGTGACAAAATTTACATCTTCTGTCTCCAGTCCACTAGTGTCCGCAGGGCTCTACTGCGGAGGATCGCGTGCAGCCCTAACTTTCTGACCGCGTGGCCTGCCCAAGACCTGACCGTGTTGACAGCGCATGTGCAAAACTGAACATCTCATTCACGAGGTGACGCTACCAACACAGCATACAAAGACAACAAAGGAGACGAGAATAAACATACATGAATCCCTTGGCAGCAGCTTGAGTGGAGAAGCGCACTGGAATTCCTCCTTTTCCAAAAGGAAAAGGAGGAATTCCTGTAGTTTATAGGAACTACATGATTCCTATAGTTTATAGGAATCATGTTTATAGCCAGTGAACAAACTGGTGTGTTAGCGCATTTGCGCTATCCATAGGCTTGGGGCGAAACTATAAATAACAGTTGTGCGCATGCGTCAACCGCTTGACCTGGTGGACAAAAAAAGTGAGCATGTACAGCTCCACATGTGTGCCGGGCTCATCCAAAGCGCACGCGGACCAGAAGGGAAATGCAGCGTGTATCCTGCTTTAAACTGCTCTCCATGCCGTCTCACCGTGTGCTCTGCTGGACAACGTGCCTCTCCTCCTCAAATCTGGTAACTATTATCCAATCTTATTTTCTGCCACACAAATCCTCACCCTCCTCTTATCTCAGGACCATTATCTGGATCTTTCTGAGGCAGAATCTGGATACCCGTGTGCAGACAACCTACCTTCGATGGCGGATTGCCACACCAACCTCTTCCATCATCCCACTAACTGTAAGTCTCAAGCGAGTTCAGTATTATCTTCACCCAAAAATCCTCAGGCCTGGGGTATTCTCATCCCTCACCTGCAGCTGACTCCTTAAATGCACCATCTTGGCTAGAGCTGAAGAAACACTGGAAATACCATTCAGTACAGCACCTGTAAGAACAGCCCTTACCCCAGGACAGCTCTCTCTTCCACAAATTATTATGTACCACAGTTTTAAGTGGAATAATGTTTGCTGTATATTGAGAATGCCTATTTTAGTACAAACAGAGCAGTTTCAGTCTTATTTTAGGGAAAAAATGGAACAAATGCAAAAATAATAAAAGAAACAGCAGCAAACAGTCCCCACAAGATTTCAAATATACCAGAGACTCATAATATTTTAAATCAGTTGTCGCACCACATTCACAGCATGACACTTGAACCAAATTGCACAAACAGGATTTCTCTTTCCCAACAAAAACAAAATAATACTTCAACACCGAGAGCTTGCAAATAGGAAAGCTAAATTGTCCCAGATGAACTAAAATATTTTGTAGTGTTGAAGACAATCAAAATTAAAGAAAACACAAAGTTCAGGTGATCCCAAAAATCCACTAGCCTCCCTTCGATCGTTTCCCACCACCAGTTATCAGTCCCTTGTGTGCTGAGATTCTCAGTGTCCTGAATCAACAGCTTCACAGGCAGGTAATAGTCTTCTGTCTTTAGCAACGTGCACTGACGGTGACACAGCACACAGTTCAAATAATACCAGAAAGATTACCTCACTTGAGGTGTAGTGAATGAATTTAGAACAGTAGTATTGGGGGATGACGGTGGCTGGTACATCCACACAAAACAGGGTGAAGAGAAGATGCACTGGTGGGGTGATGTCTGAATGGCAGGGGTGTGCCATAGACTGTATAAATGGAGGCTTCTCACCGGCAACGCATAGATCATGCACTGAAAACTAAAAAGGACTGTTGGTGTGATCGGTGGTACAGATGCAACAGCACCAGATATGTTTTCACTTGTATGAATGTCACAGATCTGACGTTTATGCATCATATATGTCACCAGAATGAAGGCTGCATGAAGTAAAATAATAAATAAAAAATAGTAACAGTTTGCTTCCTAAGAAATGATTTAAGAAAGATATCAGTTTTTCACTTTTTGGGTTTGTTTTTTTTTTGCATTTGTTGTACTGTCTTGAAATGATATGGAGTTGATTTTAGCAGCTTCAGCATGCATTAATTTTTAAATTATCACAAACTATAGATCAATAAAATTGTGAACAATTGTCAGAAAAGGCCTGTGCGTGTTAAGTTAAATAACAAGCATTCACGGCATGACAGCAGCATGAGCATTTTAATTTTGGGGTAAAACAAACAGCTGCAGCTGTCTGTATTTACCCCGACATTAAAACACCCAAGCACGGTGTTGTGGTTCTTTGTGGCTCTGACTGTATTCTATGTCTTCTCTGAGGTAAATCTGATTATGTCCAGCATCTTTTAACAAAATGCATCTGACTTTATTGTGGTGGAGACACTGATATATCTCAAAGCTTTCATTTGTTTACAAGATTAGCATCTTAGCAGTGGAGCTAATTAACGGAGCTACTGTCTGCCAGGCCACTTTTTAAGGTCATCTTCTCATCCCCCCATAGTTCTGGGAAGTGGTATGATTATATTACTGGTTTTGATGTGCAAAAGGCCATGTTCCCGCATTGTTGATGCTGAAGTCATTGTTTTTTAACAAGGAAAAGTGTCCCGTTTCAGTAACAACCATACTTTCTAAACTAGTAGAGGAAGTTGCACCCATAATTTACGCAAGGCATCATGGAGGCTAGGAATAAGGTGGATACACCTGTTTACGAGGGGTCAAAATGATTGTGACACCATTTTATGGTGCAAATTAAATATATTAAACATGCTAGGCTAACCCTGCTAGTGGCCAGCACATAGATACTGTGCTTTTGAATGCCTGTGGGTAGAAACTGTTGTTAATTTATTACTGTCAGGATCTCGAGTGAGAACACACAGACACACCTGTTACTAATTGTTCCTGATTATCCACAGCAGTGCTTCATGCTCCTGAATACCACCTGCCTTATTCAAGCCCACACTGCCTGGGGGCAGACTGTGGGATCGATGCATACCTTCATGCTGCTCTGCTTGCTAGCCGTGTGTGCATGCCACTCAATATCCGCTTGATTGCCACTCAATCTGCCTGCCCTTGGTCAGTCTGCTCCTTGCCTACGTCTCATCCTGGAACTTCCTTGCCTGGATCCCCTGAGAAACAACCTCACGTGAGCAACTGTAATTCTCTATATTCAATCATCTACCACAGAACCAGGCCCAGGATCCAAGCCCCAGCTGGACATTCTCCTCTTCCACTGTCCTACTCCACCTACCCCTGGTTCTCGTGTAGCTGAGACATTATGTTTATTTGTAAGTGAACTTCTTCAAAACTATAGTAAAGTAATAATATTAATAATCTAGTTCATTTTGTGTCAGTGGAGCAAATTTATAATTTAGAGGTTCCGGTTTTCCTTGTTTTTAGTGGGTCAATAATTGGTGGGACACAGGAAATGGGCTCATTGCACATGCAGGGGTTTTACAGCTAAAAACTACATGGACCCTGTCCACAAACCTGGCAATGACGACCGGTGAGGATGCTGCCATTTACTGAACTTTATTACAAGAAAAGTATGAGCACAGGCACATGTGTAATGGGGCTGGCTGCCAACCACCTCTCAAACCATCACTGTATCAGGCTTAAGACTAACCTGAGATGGCGGGCTACCCAGTATATGACATGGTGATGTCATCCGCAGGATGCACCCCACTCCCAGATATTCAATTCAATTCAATTCAATTCAACTTTATTTATATAGCGCCATTTCACAACGACAGTCATCTCATAACACTATCAACTGTAGGGGGAACCCCCACAGTTGCAGAAAGACCCCAGCAATCAGGCGATCCCCTGTGAGCAAGCACTTGGCGACGGTGGAGAGGAAAAACTCCCTTTTAACAGGAAGAAACCTCCAGCAGAACCAGGCTCAGGGAGGGGCAGTCATCTGCCGCGACTGGCTGGGGGGTGAGGGGATAGAGAAGAAGAAAAGAACAAACATGTAGAGAGCAAACAGCACGATGGGGACTCAATCTATGGGAGAGAACAAACAAATGTTAATGACCAGCAAAAAAAAATATTTCATAGAGAGTGAGGAAAGGAGTGAGGCCCAGTGCATTACTGGAGGTCCCCCGGCTGACTAAACCTAATAGCAGCATAACTAAGGGAGGGTTCAGAAACACATGATCCCTCCCTAATTGTAGGCTATATCAAAAAGGTAGGTTTTAGCCCTATTCATAAAAACAGAGAACGAGTCTGACTCCCGAATCCAGATTGGCAGCTGATTCCACAGGAGAGGAGCTTGATAACTGAAGGCTCTGCCTCCCATTGTACTTTTGGAGATTCTAGGTATTACAAGTAATCCTGCATTTTGGGAGCGTAGTGCTCTGCTAGGATAATACGGTAGTATCAGATCTTTTAAATAAAAAGGAGCCTGATTGTTTAGAGCTTTGTAAGTAAGAAGAAGGATTTTAAACTTAATTCTAAACTCTATGGGAAGCCAATGAAGGGAGGCCAGAACCGGAGAGATATGATCTCTCTTTCTAGTACCTGTTAAAACTCTTGCTGCAGCATTTTGGATCAGCTGAAGACTTTTTAAAGATGTTTTAGGACAGCCTGATAATAAAGAATTACAATAATCTAATCTCGAGCTAACAAAAGCGTGGATCAGCTTCTCAGCATCACTCTGAGACAAGATGCTCCTAATCTTGGCAATATTACGCAAATGATAGAAGGCAGTCTTAGAAACAAATTTAATATGTGAATTGAAGGACAAATCCTGATCAAAAATAACTCCAAGGTTCCTCACAGAGCTATTAAGAGAAAGAGTAACTGCATCCAAACTGAAAGTTTGATTTGGAAAGGAATTTCTAAGGTTTTTTGGACCAACAAGAATGACTTCAGTCTTATCTGAATTTAATAGCAGGAAATTACAAGTCATCCAAGCTTTGATTTCCTTAAGACAGGCTTCTAACTTGGCTAATTGATTACTATCATCTGGCTTCATTGACAGGTATAATTGTGTGTCATCTGCATAACAATGAAAATGTATACAGTGCTTTCTAATAATGTTGCCTAACGGAAGCATATATAAACTAAAAAGAGTAGGGCCTAGCACAGATCTCTGTGGAACTCCATGACTAAGCTTTGAGCTGAAAGAAAACTCATCATTTACATGAACAAACTGGAACCTATCAGATAAATAAGATCTAAACCACTGCAAAGAAGTTCCATTAAGTCCAACATAGTGTTCTAATCTATGAAGTAGAATATTATGATCAATAGTATCAAAAGCTGCACTAAGATCTAAAAGGACAAGTACAGAAACTAGTCCATTATCAGATGCAATGAGGAGGTCATTAGTGACCTTCGCTAAGGCTGTTTCAGTACTATGATGGATTCTAAACCCAGATTGAAACTCTTCAAGTAAACCATTTTCCTGCAGGTGGTCAAATAATTGCGTAGCAACAACTCTTTCTGAAATTTTTGAAATGAAAGGGAGATTAGAGATTGGTCTATAGTTAGCTAAAGCTCCTGGATCTAGCGTTGGCTTTTTGGGTAAGGGTTTAATTACAGCCGTTTTAAAAGCCTGCGGTACATGGCCTAAAGTTAATGAAGAATTGATTATATGAAGAATAAAGCTACCAATAAGTGGGAAGACTTCTTTAAATAACCTGGTAGGAATAGGGTCTAAAAGACAAGTTGAAGATTTGGATGAGGAAACTACTTTGTCTAACTCACAAAGGTCGATTGGAGTAAACTCATCAAGACAGACATCAATAGAAGGAGTTGTAGTAGTTACGGTATTTAAGTTAACTGTGGGAAGAATCTGATTGATTTTATCTCTGATGGATGAAATTTTATTATTGAAAAAGTTCATAAAGTCCTGACTAGTAAGCTCTAAGGGGATGCTAGGAATGACAGAGTCCTGACTCTTTGTCAACCTGGCTACAGTACTGAAAAGAAACCTGTGATTATTCTTGTTCTCTTCTATTAATGCAGAGTAATAACTCGTTCTAGCTTTTCTAAGAGATTTTTTATAAATTAAAAGATGATTTCTCCAAGCTAAATAGATTTCATCTAAATTAGTAGAGCGCCATTTTCTTTCTAATTGACGAGTCTTCTGTTTTAAGCTACGAGTTTCTGTGTTGAACCAAGGAGTTAAAAATCTCTGATTAGACTTTTTCTTTTTTAAGGGGGCCACCAAGTCTAGAGCCTGATGCAGAGAAGCTGAAACACTATCCACCATGTTATCAATTACCGAAGGAGCAAGCTGTCTATAGCTTATTTCCGTTGTGTTGACACATGACATAGAGGAAACAATCTGCATAAATTTGGAAACAGCATCATCTGAGAGGCATCTACTGTGATAATATTTTTCTTTAGGAGCCAAATAGTCAGAAATAGTAAAATCAAAGGTTAACAGACAATGGTCTGACAGTACAGGGTTATGAGGAGACACTACAAGATTTTCTATTTCTATGCCATATGTCAGAACAAGGTCCAATGTATGGTGGAGGTAATGAGTAGAATTTCCTACTTTCTGAGAAAACCCAATCGAGTCTAATATTGAATTAAAAGCCACATTAAGGCAGTCACTATCTACATCCACATGTATATTAAAGTCCCCTACTATAATTATTCTATCAGATTTCAACACTAAATCAGCTAAGAAATCAGCAAATTCGGATAAAAATTCTGAATAGGTTGATGGGGGACGATAAACAATGGCAAATAAAATTGGGTTTAACCTGAAATTGCTAAAGTGCCCAATACTGAGGACCAGGCCCTCAAAGGAATTATAACATGTTTTTTGCTTTACATTAACTAGTAATTTGGAATGGTAAATTGTTGCTACTCCTCCTCCACGACCAGAACTTCTGGGATTTTGACAGTTTAAATAACCAGAGGGGGTTGATTCATTTAAACCAACATAATCCTCTTGCCCTAACCAAGTCTCTGTAAGGGAAATTAAATCAATCTGATGATCGATTAACAGATCATGGACTAACAGAGACTTGGGAGTTAGAGACCTAATATTTAATAAACCACATTTAATTTTTAAATTATGAGGAGGAACAGAGGCCAAATCATTCAATTTAGAGGCTTTATGTTTAATTTGAGTTTTACCAATATTTTGCTTTATCACTTTGGGATGCTTATACATTATATTTTTATTTACTTTGGAGGGAGCAGACAACGATTCTCTGATGGGGAAGACAGGGGCTAAGCTGAGAGGTGGCGGATGAAGAGGAGCTGCAGAGAGGCGTGTAAGACTGCGACTCTGCTTCCTGGTCCCAACTCTGAGTAGTCACGGTTTTGGAAATTTGGATAAAAAAGATGCCAGATTGTTAGATAAATGAGAAGCACCATCCAAAGTGGGATGAATGCTGTCTCGTCTCATAAGACCAGGTTTTCCCCAAAAAGAGCTCCAATTGTCAATGTAGCCCACGTCATTTGCAGGACACCACACAGACAGCCAGCGGTTCAAGGATGACGAGCGACTAAACATGTCATCACTGGTCAGATTGAGGAGGGGCCCAGAGAATACTACAGTGGCAGACATTGTTTTTGCAAACTCACACACCGATTCTACATTAAGTTTCGTGACTTCCGACTGCCGGAGACGGATGTCATTAATGCCGGCGTGAATAACAATTGTGGAATATTACAGTTACTTTTAGCCAGCATTTTCAAATTTGACTCGATGTCGCCTGCTCTGGCCCCAGGGATACATTGGACTATGGCCGCTGGAGTCTCTAGGTTCACGTTTCTGACTACAGAGTCGCCAATGATCAGAGTTTTTTCCTCAGCGGGTGTGTCGCTGAGCGGGGAAAAACGATTAGAAACGTGAACAGGTTGGTGGTGAACCGGGGCTTTGCGACTAGGCTTCCTTCTCACCGTCACCCAACCAGTCTCCTCGCTGCTGAGGAGAGCCGGGGAACCGCTGACAGGGGGGCCTAAGCTAGCTAGCTCCGCTGCAGCTAATGGGCGTCCGTCAAGATTAACTGGCGCAGACGGTGTTTCAATGCAGCGGAGCCGGGATTCCAAATCAGACAACCTCGCCTCGAGCGCCTCAAAAAGACAACATTTATTACATTTACCGTTATCGCTAAAAGAGGCAGAGGTGTAGCTAAACATCTGACAGAGAGAGCACACCAGAGGAGAGGAAAGAGAGCT
Source organism: Pholidichthys leucotaenia (assembly GCA_020510985.1). NCBI lineage: Eukaryota > Metazoa > Chordata > Actinopteri > Cichliformes > Pholidichthyidae > Pholidichthys > Pholidichthys leucotaenia. Next base: position 239,709,877 of record CM035836.1, read on the forward strand.
AGTAGCCATAGCTAGTGGCTCGAGAGCTGGAGAGCAAACCACACAGGCAGACAGCAAAACAGGAAGTGACGATACGTTACCACAAGGAAATGACGATCCGTCTCTTCCAACCAGCCAAGATATGCCCAATATCATACAGTACACCCTGTACAGGTAAGATGGGTGTGTGTGGCTCTCCTCCCTCTGAGTTTTTAAGTTTAAACTTAGTCTTCTTTGCTGTAGTAAGTGCTTATTAATAATTGTGTAACACTGCAGAAGGGTTTTCATTAGGTTTTAATAAGTTTTGAGCAGGAAAATGTCACTTTTATTGCCTTTTTGTCATCCATGTCCGCACAGAGGCCATTTTTTTCCCTTGTGCATTAGATGGGATGAGAGTGTGCTGAGTGTGCTGCTGCTATGTGTATCCCACTGATTAACCACTTGCACTCCGGGCAATTTTCCTAAAAATGCCAAAAAATAACATGCCCAAAGTAAATCGAAAGCTGTTCTTCAACCCTTTGCAGCATCTTCATGGGGTTGGTCTCATTCAAAAGAAAACACTTTGAATTTTTTGGCAAAAAAAACATAATCTCTCTACGTGCTCCGACCACTGAGTTACAGTCATCTAAACATACTGAACTTGAAGAAAAAAAATTTGGACACAGTGTTTTTTTTGATACAAATGCTTGTAAATAACACACAGCTGTCCGATCCGGCTGGAAAATGCAACAGAAATGTAGAACCAAGTGTTATCCAGCTGTGATCCAAATTTGGTGACAATACCACAAAAAATGAATATTTTACACAGCTTTGTTCTCAGGCTGTTCCCAGGCGTTTTGGAACTGTGCCAAATTGTGCCAAATGGCACAGTTTGGAAAAACGTCTGTAACTTTTGAATGATTCAATGTAGAAGCTTCATTTTAGGCTCAAAGGAAAGGTCACACTCAGGGCTGTGTCTGTGTGTGTGTGTGAGGGGGGTCGTCCCCCCCCCCCGCTATCAAAGACAGAGTTCGGCCCAAGCTACATGACAGATTACACTCATTGCATGTTTCCACAGCAACACTGTCACAGCGCCCCCCCCCCCCGCTACTGTGTGTGTGTGTGGGGGGGGGGTTGTCCCCCCCCCCCTGCTCGCTACAGAGGATGGACTTTAGCCATCGCTAAACAACGGATTAGCCTTATGTGGTGATGTAGGACAGCAGTGCAGTCACCGCGGCTCCCCCCCGCTCGCTGCAGAAGAATAGCGGGGGTGGGGGGCGTTCACAGCCTGTACACTGCGAGCAACCCCTTGTACCGCGGCGCACGAACTTCAGACTTCATGAACCGCACAGCTGTAATTTACTGATCGGTCAAAAGTCATTTTGGATTACAATTTTCAGGGATAGAGAATAATTTAGCTTATAACACCTTACCTCTTCACAGCGGAGTCTTGGCGAACTTGTCTTCCTCATTGTCAGACGAACGCGACGCTGGTCCGCTCTGGTTCTGGTCTCGCGACTCGATCAAAACATAATTCCATTATTGCGGTTTTGTGCTTCCATGATTGCGGTTTTTGGCGAACGATTTTTCAAAACAAATAACAGTAGTAATTAAAAAAAGACTGGTGAAGGCGTGTGTGTCACTCAGCCTTCGTCGTCAGCCTCCGTCGGTCTATAATGACCATGGAAGAAATCATAACGTCTACTCTGCTGGAACCAATACAAAATAAGCACCGCCTGTGGCCGAACATGTCGATCCACGAATGGCACTCCCTGTCACACAGGTTGCATTTGTGGATGGTCTCCATGCTGCTGGGTCTGTGGAGCTCTTCCTGTGTCCTTTTTTGATCCGCTCCAGCAGTCAGTCTTCACCCAGCCTTAAAAAAAAACAGCTCACGAACTTCTCTGCTTCAATTGGCTCACTGCATTCAAAGCGTTGGGAGGCGGGTCCTCCTTCCTAGGTTTTCATTCATTGGTTCTTCAAGGTTTCAGAAACCCAATTCAAGGCTCTTATTAGTTGAATGAGAGGTCAATCAGATGAACTAATCTGTTCGCGGCTGTGTTTGCAGATTTTTTTCCCAGTGGCGCTTGGAGGCCAGCACCATCTCCATCTGCACCATCATCAGTATATCATGCGTCATGCGTCCGAGCGCGCACTAGTGCGCTCTTGTGCGCCCTCGTGCGTCCTAGGACGCAGAGACTTGCCCGCCCGCGGAACAACGGAGTGCAAGTGGTTAATGCCTCTCTTTCATAGAATAAAGTGCCAGCTGTGAATCCACTGTTGGAGTTATTTCCCTACACAGCGCAGACGCAAACAACAGTTTCAAGTCCGCTACACTCGCTAAGCCGAAACTCTCTCCCTGCCCGCTGGTCTGAGTCTCTCCTCCCCACCTGTGAAGTAAGCACCAGTCTCACTGACTTCCATGTTGTCCACATTACCATTGTCAATCTACCAGTTAATTCACCTTCTCCCTTCTCTCTTCCCTGCAGGAGTGTTCTGATTTAGTCAAAAAACATTTTTACCAATAAACATGTTTCAACCTGTGTCTGGTGTACTAGCTGCTTTGTCTGCATTTGGGTCTGTTAGCTCATTGACACATCAGCAGTGAAGCCATGACACTTGAAGCAAAATGCACAAACAGGATTTCTTGTATTCAAATAGTGCTTTTTAAGTGTACAGCACAATAGCAGCGGTTTCAGATTATTCCAGACATTATGTAATAAGCATTATGCCAAATGTCAAACTTCTTCAAAAACACTTAAAAATATGCATTTTTATCAAGCGCTTTTAAAAAAGGTCCCAGTGGTTGTAAAAGTGTATTTTTGACAGACAGACCCCCACCACCATCACTAAATGCCAAAAAACTATTTTGAGGATAAATTTGGGCCAAATCCTTTGGACTAAACAGCACAATTATGACAATGTTTTATTGCCCAGTTTTCAACAGTTTGTGCTTGGGGGGGTGGGGGGGCATTTTATTTATTAAGGCCTTATCTGGTTTTGTTGACTCATGCACAGTTTTGTATTTTAACCTTGCAACTTTGCATTTATATGCATTACAACTTTACATTTATATTTTATTGCAGGCTTTCATGCAAATACTTTAATGTTGTGTTTTGATTTGCATGCTTGCATTTGATAGTTCTTTGTGTTTTGCTTCCCCCAACTAACAGCTTCCTCGATTAAAGGTAGACTGCCTAGACCGATCAGTGTACGTACAGACGTGGACAAAATTGTTTGTACCCCTCTGTTAATGAAAGAAAAACTCACAATGGTCACAGAAATAACTTGAATCTGACAAAAGTGGTAATAAATAAAAATTCTATGAAAATTAACCAATGAAAATCAGACAATGCTTTTGAATTGTGGTTCAACAGAATTATTTAAAAAAAACAAACTCATGAAACAGGCCTGGACAAAAATGATGGTACTCCTAGAAAAGATTGAAAATAATGTGACCATAGGGACATGTTCAACCAAGATGTGTCCTCTAATTAACTTCACAGGTGTCTACAAACTTGTAATCAGTCAGTCGGCCTGTTTAAAGGGTGAAAAGTAGTCACTGTGCTGTTTGTTGACATGGTGTGTACCACACTAAACACAGACCAGAGGAAGCAAAGGAGAGAGTTGTCTCAGGAGATGAGAAAGAAAATTATAGACAAGCATGTTAAAGGTAAAGGCTATAAGACCATCTCCAAGCAGCTTGATGTTCCTGTGACTACAGTTGCACATATTATTCAGAAATTTAAGATCCACGGGACTGTAGCTAACCTCCCTGGGCGTGGCCACAGGAGGGGATGGTAACAAAAGAGCCCAGAACAACCTCTAAACACATTCATGGTGAACTCCAAGGTCAAGGTATATCAGTGTCAGATCGCACCATCCGTCATTGTTTGAGCCAAAGTGGACTTCATGGGAGACCACCAAGGAGGACACCACTGTTGAAAACAAATCATAAAAAAGCCAGACTGGAATTTGCCAAACTGCATGTTGACAAGCCACAAAGCTTCTGGGAGAATGTCCTATGGACAGACGAGACAAAACTGGTACTTTTTGGCAAGGTTCATCAGCTCAATGTTCACAGACGCAAAAACGAAGCATACCAAGAAAAGAACACTGTCCCAACTGTGAAACATGGAGGAGGTTCTGTTATGTTCTGGGGCTGCTTTGCTGCATCTGGCACATGGTGTCTCGAATCTGTGCAGGGTACAATGAAATCTCGAGACTATCAAGGCATTCCAGAGAGAAATGTGCTGCCCATTGTCAGACAGCTTGGTCTCAGTCACAGGTCATGGGTCTTGCAACAGGATAATGACCCAAAACACACAGCTAAAAACACCCAAGAATGGCTAAGAGCGAAACAATGGACTATTCTAAAGTGGCCTTCTATGAGCCCTGATCTAAATCCTATTGATCATCTGTGGAAGGAGCTGAAACATGCCGTCTGGAGAAGGCACCCTTCAAACCTGAGACAACTGGAGCAGTTTGCTCATAAGGAGTGGGCCAAAATACCTGCTGAGAGGTGCAGAAGTCTCATTGACAATTACAGAAATTGTTTGATTGCAGTGATTGCCTCAAAAGGTTGTACAACAAAATATTAAGCTAAGGGTACCATCATTTTTGTCCAGGTTTGTTTCATGAGTTTGTTTGTTTTTAAATAATTCTGTTGAACCACAATTCAAAAGCATTGTCTGATTTTCACTGGTTAATTTTCATAAAATTTTTATTTATTCCACTTTTGTCAGATTCAAGTTATTTCTGTGACCATTGTGGGTTTTTCTTTCATTAACAGAGGGGTACCAACAATTTTGTCCACATCTGTATGTGCCTGCTTGTATAGTATGTATATTGCACATACAGTGGGGCAAAAAAGTATTTAGTCAGCCACCAATTGTGCAAGTTCTCCCACTTCTCCGGTTCCGCCGGACCGGTGGCGCCACACGAGTAGGCTGCCTGTTGCAACAGCCTTTTTTTTTTATCTTCCTTCTTCTTTCTACACCTTTCACTCTGTATATATATCACGGACGCACGGATCGCCCCGGGGGTCTCCTGGGTCGGCGGACGGAGCCACGGTTTGCAGCGGGAGACGTTACAGCGGGGACGAGCTAGTGCTAGCTAGCACTTGGCCGCCGCCTGGTGCTAATGGGAAACTCGACATACCGGGAGCTGTAGCGAAAACGACGCGGGTGCCGGGCTGGAGTTTAGGCGGCGTGAAAGAAATATAAGACAGAATAATAAAGAGCGATGGCAAGAACCAAGCAGACCGCCCGTAAAATCTACTGGAGGAAGAAGCCCCCCAGGTATACAGCTAGCCACCAGGGCTGCTCGGAGAGGCGCTCCGGCCACCGGCAGAGTGAAGAGGCCTCGCCGTCACAGGTCACAGGCCCGTGGCTCTGAGAGAGATCCGTCACTACCAGAAATCCACGGAGCTGCTCATCCGTAAGCTGCCCGTCCAGCGCCTGGTGAGGAAGATCGCTCAGGACTTCAAGACCGTCCTGCGTTTCCTGAGCTTCGCCGTCATGGCTCTGCAGGAGACCAGCGAGGCCCACCTGGTGGTCTCTTCTCTTCTTCGCTAAGGGGGTCACCATCATGCCCAAAGACTTCCAGCTGGCCCGCTGCATCCGCGGAGAGAGAGCTTAGACTTTCTGCTGCACATTCACCAGCCATAATGCTCTGCACTGTGTGTCTATATATATACATTTATAGTAATATGGACATATGTTTACTAGATGTTGTTTTTTCTTGCCTTCTGATTGTTGCTCTGAGTGTTGCTATCCCTATGCTGTTGCAATCCTGGAATTTCCCCATTGTGGGACTAATAAAGGTTTATCTTATCTTATCTTATCTTATCTTAAAAGATGAGAGAGGTCTCCAATTTTCATCATAGGTATACCTCAACTATGAGAGACAAAATGAGAAAAAAAAATCCAGAAAATCACATTGAAGGATTTTTAATGAATTAATTGGTAAATTCCTCGGTAAAATAAGTATTTGGTCACCTACAAACAAGCAAGATTTCTGGCTCTCACAGACCTGTAACTTGTTCTTTAAGAGGCTCCTCTGTCCTCCATTCATTACCTGTATTAATGGCACCTGTTTGAACTCATTATCAGTATGAAAGACACCTGTCCACAACCTCAAACAGTCAGACTCCAAACTCCACTATGGCCAAGACCAAAGAGCTGTCAAAGGACACCAGAAACAAAATTGTAGACCTGCACCAGGCTGGGAAGACTGAATCTGCAATAGGTAAGCAGCTTGGTGTGAAGAAATCAACTGTGGGAGCAATTATTAGAAAATGGAAGACATACAAGACCACTGATAATCTCCCTCGATCTGGGGCTCCACGCAAGATCTCACCCCGTGAGGTCAAAATGATCACGAGAACGGTGAGCAAAAATCCCAGAACCACATGGGGGGACCTAGTGAATGACCTGCAGAGAGCTGGGACCAAAGTAACAAAGGCTACATCAGTAACACACTACGCCGCCAAGGACTCAAATCCTGCAGTGCCAGACGTGTCCCCCTGCTTAAGCCAGTACATGTCCAGGCCCGTCTGAAGTTTGCTAGAGAGCATTTGGATGATCCAGAAGAGGATTGGGAGAATGTCATATGGTCAGATGAAACCAAAATAGAACTTTTTGGTAAAAACTCAACTTGTCGTGTTTGGAGGAGAAAGAACACCATACCTACTGTGAAGCATGGGGGTGGAAACATCATACTTTGAGGCTGTTTTTCTGCAAAGGGACCAGGACGACTGATCCGTGTAAAGGAAAGAATGAATGGGGCCATGTATCCTGAGATTTTGAGTGAAAACCTTCTTCGATCAGCAAGGGCATTGAAGATGAAACGTGGCTGGGTCTTTCAGCATGACAATGATCCCAAACACACTGCCCAGGCAACGAAGGAGTGGCTTCGTAAGAAGCATTTCAAGGTCCTGGAGTGGCCTAGCCAGTCTCCAGATCTCAACCCCATAGAAAATCTTTGGAGGGAGTTGAAAGTCCATGTTGCCCAGCGACAGCCCCAAAACATCACTGCTCTAGAAGAGATCTGCATGGAGGAATGGGCCAAAATACCAGCAACAGTGTGTGAAAACCTTGTGAAGACTTACAGAAAACGTTTGCCCTCTGTCATTGCAACAAAGGGTATATAACAAAGTATTGAGATGAACTTTTGTTATTGACCAAATACTTATTTTACTGAGGAATTTACCAATTAATTCATTAAAAATCCTTCAATGTGATTTTCTGGATTTTTTTTTTCTCATTTTGTCTCTCATAGTTGAGGTATACCTATGATGAAAATTGGAGACCTCTCTCATCTTTTAAGTGGGAGAACTTGCACAATTGGTGGCTGACTAAATACTTCTTTCCCCCACTGTACATGCTCATTCTGCATGCATTTGAGTTGCCAGTCTGTGAACTGTGCCTGTCTATATGTTGAAAATGAGAATAAAACTTGTAAGAAATGTTAAAAAGGACATTTTAAATAGTTGATAATGTTCAATCACCTCCATCATGCTGTCTTTTCACCATCGTATGATTAGGGGATCAGGGGGACACGCAGGATGGTCCAAAACTCAAGGGCAACCGGTGTGCCCCTTCAGGTGTGTCCATTCAGAAAAAATCTCCAGTCTATCTTCAGTATTGCACAATAACAGTGTATGATACTTGTGTGTGGTGGGGCGGGGTGCGCATGCCACATAAATTCCTCCCTTAAGCGTTCAAATCAGGAAACACCAGTTTTATTGTTTGCCATTACTGAAGAGAGAGGTGCTTTAGAGAAACAGAGAGACTCAAACTCTGACTAAAAAAATGAGATCTGATATTACTAGGACAATTGAAGAAAACAGAAATAAGGAAATCACAGAACACTTTTGCTCCATCCTCCTGTAAATTTTGTGTCAGCTGACAGACACTTCAAAGACAGACGGGACTCAAAGTGAACATATTTTTTAGCAACATTTCTGGAACTCTGACCACTCCTTTGTTGGTGAATCTCTGCTGTGACCACTGAAGCTTTCCTCTTCTCCGTTTTTGCCCTGATGAACTTGATGCTTATTATTATGTCTGGAAAATGTGGAATGACCAGCGGAGAGTGGAGTTTGCTGGGAGCATGAACTGTAATGCAAAAGAGCTAACTGTAATGGTACAAAGGTGTTGTTGGTGGAGGACGAGCGCCAAAGAGAGGCTGTAAAATGGCCGTCCCTTACATTTATATGTTCGGTGTGATGACATCACCGAATGGCCATGTCATCACGCCGACTCTGACCAAACCTGTGGTTTGAAACATCACATTCACCCCCCCTCCCTTGGAAAACAGAAAAACACTATCAAATAGCCCTCTCCAATATGGTAAATATAGAACCCCAAACTAGCTAGAGCCAGCGGGTGGACTACCGCATGGCCCAGCGCAGCTGAGTAGGTTATTTTGCCACTATGTTGGCAGACGCGCCCCTAGCTAAACACAGTCCTTCTTGTGTTGAGGAAGGCAACTCAGTTCAGAGGGGCCTTGTGGTGAGCCCATGGTGGATGCGCTTCTGGAGGTGTGAAGGGCCCACGGACCGGGATCGTCTTCCTCAAAACCCCAGTCCAGGTCCCACCCGTGCAAGTCAGTTCCCGCGTAGCTGTGTCATTTGGGGCAGCTGCTCAAAATCAGTAGAGATGGCGTGCCTCACCAAACCATCTGCCAGCTGGAAGGTGACTGGCCCCAGCTGTGCGGTGATCTTCATGGGTGTCGGTGGTGGTAACAATGGTGAGGCTGACTGCAGGTCCGGTCTTTTGGTTCTGCAGACCCGGACCCAGTCCATCACTGAAGCGGCGCTCTGTTCGGCTGCACTCGGTGTCGTGGTTGTGATGGTGCGGCTCTCACGTCTGCTGTAGGGTGTCCACCAAGTTGTGATGGTTCTGCTGCATTCTGTTGGTTCACAGGGTCTTCATCCTGTAGCTCAGTGGCGGCTCCTGGAGGCTGATGCCAAGCATGGATTTGAAAGCATTCCAGTGTCTCTACTGTGTTTCATTGAATCGTGGACCCTAATATCATGGTTCCCAATAGACGCAGACTCCATCTACTGCAGCACCTCCCTGAGGCTTATGCCGGGTGAGGATCTGAGGCGACTCTGATCCCTGCCCCTTCTCTGGGTGGTGCTCCTCCTGTGAGCACGATACGGCTGTACCCTCGTCGTCGTCTGAGTGTGCTGCGTCCCACTTGGCCATGGCTCCCTGATAGCGTCTCCTTGGCAGCGGCTCCCTGAAGCTTATGCCGGGTGGGGATCAGAGACAAGTCTGGTTTATGCCCTCACTCCATGTGCTAGCATCGCTGCCCCCTAGCCGGGCAGAAAAGCACTCTGTCTCAATGCGTCGGAAAGCCACAGTTACCACATGGGAAGTGCCTCATAGGATTCCTCCAATCCGCGGTGTCTACCTCAGCCTCTTCTACCATATCACCAGCCCCTTCTGTGGTTACCGCATGTGCTAGCGGTGTCTGGCTTGGTTGCTTGGCTAACTGGTCTCGCACCATTTTGTCCTGCAACAAACAAAATTTGCATGTGCTAGCTAGGTGGCGAAGGGCCGCGACGAATTGTTGCATCATCTCTCTGGTCTTACTGTTGCCATTGGTGAAATCTAATGTGCCCCGCCAACATGTTACCAGGTGCGGTGAAGTAGCCAGCTAGCAGCTCGACCGACTCAGCAAACGTTTCTGTCTAGCACATTCTTGCTAGCACACTGTGAGAAGATAAGAACCTTTGTGGAAGTATGTGTTCTCGGATCACCACTAAAATGTAACTGGTTTCTCTGTAGCCCACGAACCACCTCTGGTGAAAATTTCATCCAAATCTATCCAGTAGTTTTTGTGTAATCCTGCTGTACAAATGTGACCCGTGCTGGCAAAAATGAGTCAATTTGAGGAAATTATCAAAACTGAGGTAACGTTTTTTTTCCATATTCTGTATTGACCTTTGAAAGACCTTCAAAATGATATTTAACCCTTAACTGCCCAGATTAAATGGACGGGTCACGCGTCCCAAGTGACACAGCACAGCAACTGCACTTGTCAACTTATTGACGTCCCCTGGCTATACTGAGAATTTGTACTAATCTCTATTGATCTGACATTTTAGAAGGTGGCAGACATGCGCCGAAGGAATCATGGCTGACATGGAATATAGCAAAGGAGGAGAAATCCTCATTATTATTCTTCCTTTTTCCACTTTGAGCTCACACAGTAATGTGTATGCCTCCACGATCGGTCATCACGGCAGCGATGATGCTGGAAGCTGCATGAAACGGGAAAAATTGCCACGTAATACAAACGAAATTCATGTGGGATAATCATAAGAGTTTGTAGATGTGGTACATGGTGTAAATGGCTGAGCAAACACAGAAACATCGGCTACGATGAACAAAAATGGACCGGTCACGTGGGTGGGCGAGCCCCCCCTCCCGGTAACAGGTAAGAGAGAAATATGTTTTTTGACATTTTATTGATTTTCTGGTTCATATTCTATGAAGATTAGATAAAAACATACCCCTGTAGACAAATCGGCATCAAAAAAACGGACCATTTTTTATATAAATGTGTCCAAAGTCCACTTTTGACTGAGTTATGTAATTTATATAGCTGCCATAACAATATGCAAATTAGATGCGTAAATTTATTCCTATCTGAAACTTTGGATCATATTCTACATCTTTCTAATTGACAGTAAGCCTTTATCTGTTGTAACTTTTAAGTTATAGCCTTGGAAATCTGAACTATTTTATTGACAAAATTTTTACCACTCTTGACAACTAGGGGGGCCCTGAGTTGCCTTGCGTTTCCCCAGGCGCCACATGGCACCTAGGGCAGTTAAAGGGTTAATTTGTAGGAAGTGCACAAAAACGGACCTGGAAAAAGCAGATTTGTTTATACACTACGTTCAAAAGTTTGGGGTCACTTAGAAATGTCCTTATTTTTGAAAGAAAAGCACTTTTTTTCAATGAAGATAACTTTAAACTAATCAGAAATACACTCTATACATTGCTAACGGGGTAAATGACTATTCTAGCTGCAAATGTCTGGTTTTTGGTGCAACATCTACATAGGTGTATAGAGGCCCATTTCCAGCAGCTATCACTCCAGTGTTCTAATGGTACAATGTGTTTGCTCATTGCGTCAGAAGGCTAATGGATGATTAGAAAACCCTTGTGCAATCATGTTAGGTCTGCAATGCTGTAATTGCTGCAAATGGAGGATTCTTTGACAAAAGCAAAGTTTGAAGGATAAAATTATTATTTCAAATACAAATCATTATTTCTAACCTTGTCAATGTCTTGACTATATTTTCAATTCATTTTACAACTCATGGTGGTAAATAAGTGTGACTTTTCATGGAAAACACAAAATAATTGTCTGGGTGACCCCAAACTTTTGAACGGTAGTGTATTTTGGCTAGGTATAATACTTGTGTTTGATCGGTCAGGAGTTATGTCTTCTGCCAAAACATATGTATTTTTAGAAAGTACGATTGCTAAGCTTTACAATGATACCAGGCACTCAGGGGGGGTCTTCCTGGGACTTGCAGACTTGCTAGCAAACAAAGAAAGAGTCATGATTTATCACTTCTTCTGCCTGTGGCTCGCAATGACGCAGTGTGCATTCCGACTCATTTTGCCAGTACGGGTCACAAATACAAACAAGGTCCTTGGTGGAGGTTTGCACTCTCAGATAATCACCAAAATCTAATGGGTTCATCCTTGGCCCAAAGGCTACCTCTGGTGAAAATTTCATCAAAATCCGTACAGTAGTTTTTGCGTAATCCTGCTAACAGATGGACGGATGGACAGACAAACCACCCTGATTACAGATTACCCCAATTATTACCTCCTTGGTAGAGGTAATAATGTGTAATTCATCATAAACTTGAAGCCTTTATGCCATATGTTTTTATTTTGGCAAAGATTTTAAATTCTAGTCAAGGCAGTATAGGGTTTTGTCTTTGCTTTTTGGTGGGGTGGAGGGATGGTCAGTGGCAAACCCTGAGCTTTCCCCTGAGTGACCTCAGCATCGCGCTCTGAACTGTAGGTAATTCCCTTAACCAACATCAGCAAAGCATGCTGACTACCAGAAAGGGACCACGAAGAGCTCAAAAAGTCAGCGAGTGCACCCTCAACTGCTTCATGATTTCACATTGGGACGTCCCTAAGTCCTCAGCCACTTACTGTGAATGTGCTTCAAAGTCATCTAATCTATGAGGGTAGACATTGGTATTTGCCCTTTGTGTCTTACTGGCAGCACGGTCTTCCTTCTACTGCCTCTAGTAACCTGAAATGTGCTTTCACATGCTGAGCAAAAGTTGGAGGAGGGGCTTGAGTCAGATCTATGGGGAAAGGGGAGGGAGCTCACGTTCTCCGGAGTTTTGAAAACAGAAAAAACAAACCAATTACGTGTGCCACTTTAATAGGATGAAGGGACTGCAAAGAAAAAGTTGATCAGAAAAGGACTCTTTGATCAGCTCAAGATTTTCATCTGTCACAAGATTAAACTTCAACAGGATTATGTACACTGTGGTTAAGGGTAAACATCGGGACACACCTAGTTTACTGAGCTCAAAAATCACACAGTACAAGCCAGATAAGGCAAGACACAGGGAAAACCTTTGACAGAAGCAACAAGAAGATTCCAAACAATTACTGTGATTATTTCTTTGCACTTAAAAATGGCATCTAAGACTTTTCAGTCACAGGAAGACTTGTTTTGTTTGATCTGTCGGGAAGTGGTCAAAGATCCTGTTGTTCTGTCATGTAACCACAGTTTCTGTAAAGCCTGTCTGCAGAAATGGTGGTCAGATAAACTGATTCAGGACTGTTGCATTTGTGAAAGAAGATCTTTAAGTTGTGATCCACCCTGTAACTTGACTCCAAAGAAACTGTGTGAAGCCTTCTCTCAGGAAGTGTCTCTACATGAGAAATCTTCCACAGGGTCTGAGGATGTCTGCAGTCTGCACTCAGAGAATCTAAAGCTCTTTTGTTTGGACCATCAACAGCCAGTTTGTCTCATCTGTCAAGATTCAAAAGAACACTCCAACCACAGTTTTAGACCCATTGATGAAGTTGTACACGACTACAGGGAGGATCTTGAAAAATCCCTGAAACCTTTACAGTATGACTTAGGATTCGTTAGTAAGGTTAAAGTGAACTGGGATCAAACAGCAGAATACATCACTGTCCAGGCTCAGCAAACAGAGAGGCAGATTGAGGAGCAGTTTAAGAAGTTTCGCCAGTTTTTAGAAAAGGAAGAGGAGGCCAGGATCACTGAACTGAGGGATGAGGAGAAGAGGAAGAGTCACCTGATACAGAAGATGATCGAGGCTCTGACATAGCAGCTCTATCAGAAACAATCAGAAACACAGAGGAGAAGCTGAGAGCTTCAGACATATCCTTCTTGCAGAACTACAAGGCTGCAGTGGAAAGAGTCCAGCAGCACCCCATACTGGATGATCCAAAGATGGACTCAGAAATTTTGATTGATGTGGCCAAACATCTGGGCAACCTGAGCTTCAACATCTGGAACAAAATTAAGGACATGGTCTCCTATTCTCCAGTGATCCTTGACCCCAACACTGCATCTCAATTTCTGCTTGTGTCTGAAGACCTCAGATGTGTAAAATGCTTTGAGAGCCCAAGAGCGCTTCCATGGAACCCAGAAAGGTTTGACTACTACATCTCAGTCCTTGGCTCTGAAGGATTTAACTCTGGGACTCACAGCTGGGGTGTTGAGGTTGACAGTAATGCAGACTGGTGTATAGGTGTTAAATCAGAGGTTGTCCAAAAGAAAGAAGAGGTTGTGGAGAGAGGAATGACCAGGCCAAGCATTCAGAACAAATGAACTTTATTCCCTCTCTGTTGTTAGCAACAATGACTAGTAGTCTGTGTGCACACAAAAAATCAGCGCCTAAGATTGGGAAACTGCATGCCGCTATGATGAATGTCCACTGGTACGTACGGCCGTGCAGGGATACAGTCAGTGTCTTCTCACCAAAAGTCTTAATGTCTGAGCCGTTTGCGGCCGTCAGCTCGGGGCTGGCTCCCGCTAGGCGGTCAGCATAGGATGGCAGGATGAGGCTCTTTTGGGAGCTAAAAGTGAGCTGGCCAGATGTAGCAGACCAAGTTTTTTTTTGTCAGATGTCTGCAATTTATTGTCTTACCGATTCTTTATCTGGCACTTAGGAAATTTTTGTATTCAATAGCACAATCAAAAAGTCTTACTTCTAGATAAATGGTGTATTTGCTGCTCGAAAGAACTATAGAGAGTTTGAACAACAGTGGTGCCACCCTAGACTTACAGTGCATTATCAACTGTGGCAAGGTACTCTAACAATTTATCAGCCAGCAAAGGCAGCCTTCTTCTCTAAACTGAAACTGTAAATAATAAGCGTAATCCTAAACTTCTTTTTGACAGTGTTAATGGGCTCATGCATTATGAAGCAGTCAACAGTACTGATCATATTTACTCTTGAGAAAATGTTCTGCTTATTATGCCTCGGTGAAATGAAGGCATGCGGTAATCAGTTAGTGTGTATGTACTGTATGTGTGTGTATCTGTCCACCTGTCTGCCTGTCTGTTTCAGCTCGTCTGGTCAAAATTAAGTGCAACTTAATTAACACGCTTGTATCATTGTATCGCCATATTTTCTTGACTTTTAATTTACCAGAATTCCGAGATAAGGATTTGTTTTTTAAATAAACACAAATTTAACTCACCTTTAATGTCAACGAAGCAAAGGAAAAAGGTAATGTAATAACTATGCCAGGCCACTAGAGGCGGCAGTGCGACTCTTTTACAACACAACACAGCACTTTTTTTTTACAGCACGTGGAGCTGATGTGTTACAAAATAGTGTATACTGAAAAAAACCACATATTCAGCAACTACATTTATTCATCACACTGACTGTTTTCATACTGGTTTTACTGTTTAGTTTTGCAGAGGAAGGGCGAGGTAAAACTGTCATGTCACTGTCACCAAAAAGGCTCACATGCAGAGCAACCACACCGGATAAGAACTCAGACTCAGGTAGTGAAAGAAACACAATTTTAATGAAATGCACAAAACTCAAAATACACAAACTGAGATAAATGTGCAAAACTAAAGAACAGCACAAAACTAGACACACACTTAAGTTGACATAAAAACGCAGGAGCCCGTTGGAGCGCACGCAGCCTGAGGGGAGAGAAGAGAGAGAGGATTAGAGACAGGTAACACTCAGAGCGAGGAAAATGAGAGAAGGAGGAGACGGCTCACTGTGTGAAACAGAGGGCCCGGTAGGGAACTCCTGCATGGGTTAAAGGTGAGGATGGGACAGGGCTGGTTGACCTGGGTGGAGAATCCGTTGTCTCCACAGGTGAATGGTTCAGGCGAGCGTGACCAGCCCCGGAGAACACACCGCAGAGATGTTAGCAAACCTGAAGAGGAGAAACACAAAGGTGAGACAAATGGAGGAAAAACACCAAACAACATTAGCAGAGTTGTTGCCTGGTAGCAATACCCAACGGCCCAGCGGAGAAGCATTCGCACTCTGGCTCTTAAATATGCTGGCCGCCCAGAGAGCAACAGGTGCAGCCAATTGTGCAGGGGTGCAGATGACTCCAGGAGGGGAGGGGTGGACGCTCGCCTGATCATCACAAAAACTTGTTAAAAGCTTGTTAAAAAATTCCAAGTCCCAATATTCCTTGCCAGCAAATGGTCTCAGTGAACTGCACATGCGCCTGGAAACTCCCGCCACAGTGAAGTACTGAGCAATCCACCAAAACTGGGTGAACAAATGTCCGTCTTTTTGCCCGTCTGTTTTCTTCCTTTGCCACTAAACAGCAAAAGCTCCTGTTCGTCTTGATTGTCATTGTATTCACGTACCTCCTTCACTTCTGCCAATAAAAACATCTGCCACTGTGCTCTTCTTGTGGTTGGATTGCAGCTGTTAAAATCAGCTTGGTGGCTCTTGGCTGCCGCCAAAAGTATGGACATGTGAACTGTAGATTATTTTAACTGCGCATGTGTGTACTCCCAAACTAATGGATGGATTTGAATAAAATTTTTACCAGAGGTGGTCCTTGGACTAGAGAGGAACCCATAACATTTTGATGATGATCTCAGAATGTATACCTCCACCAAGGCTCTTAACTTCTCAAAGTGTGTTTGCAAGAATACCCCAAAACTACTGGATGGGTTTGAATGAAATTTTCACCAGAGGTGGTTCTTGGGCTAGAGAGGAACCCATAACATTTCGGTGATGATCCAAGAATGCATACCTCCACCAAAGCTCTAGCACCGAGGCATCAGCACCTTGGTGCTTTCATTGCTCTTGTTTTTTATAACAATTTTATGACAATGATTAAACTTAATGTTTCTCCTTGGCAACTCCTCTACAGTTAAAGCAGAGCATAGCTAAACATTAAGAACATGATTCATATAAGCCTTTTTCTAGAACAATTTCTAGAGCCTTAAGGTGTCAGATTTTCAGTTCAGTGCTTTTAAAATGTCTCTCTGCTATGCGTCCAGTTTTATCCCCTACCTGTCATGTTCATCTCTATGAGGCAGGAGAGACAAACCCAAATGCTGGATGATATTTGCAACATTTATTAAAGAAAATAACACAAGTCCAAAATAGTGCAAAAACACAAAATGCAAAAACCAAGATCAACTTACAAAGGATGCCCTCCTGAGCCGTTAAGCCCAGGAGGAGATGAGGATTGAGGAATAACAGGGCTGGGATCGAATCCAGGATCCCGCTTGGCGCCGGGGGGTCCTGGATTCGATCCCAGCCCCCGACCAACAATGATCTGTGTGGAGTTTGCATGTTCTCCCTGTGTCTGCGTGGGTTTACTCCGGGATTTCTTCGGTTTCCTCCCACATGCCAAAAACATACGTTAGGTTAATTGGCATCAAACTAGGGATTCTAAATTGTCCTTAGGTATGGATGTGAGAGTAAATGGTTGTCTGTCTCTCTGTGTTGGCCCTGTGATGGACTGGCGATCTGTCCAGGGTGTACCATGCCTCTCGCCCATAGATAGGATAAATGTCCTGAGGAGCACTCAGTGGAGGAACATTCAATGTAGCATCGAAAATAGTATGAACAGGCAGGGCTTAAATAGTAAATGTGAAAACAACATGAGTGATGACAGGTGTGGGGACGCCTGAGCAGGAAAAGGGAACAACAATTAATAATTGGAATCAGCTGTTGGGAATAAGAAATGAGGGAGGGGCAGGTGACAGCTTGACAGACGGCGCCAATACAAACCCGGAAATGCCACCTGACAGCTGTAAACCCAGAGACTGAATGTAAACAAACCCAAATACAGACTAGACAATAATTACAAATGAAACAAGACATAGCCAACTTGAATTGAAACAAACAGACAAATAGAAAGCAGTGAAAACTCAAAAGGGCACCAAAAATACAACAGATAAATATATAAATGGAAACAAAGAGCCACGAGACTGAGTCCATCAGAACATCGGACTCAGCTCGTGACACTACCAGTGTGTGTGTGTGTGTGTGTGTTTGTGTGTGTGTGTGTGAGAGAGAGAGAGAGAGAGAGAGAGAGAGAGAGAGAGAGAGAGAGAGAGGCTGTTTTCTCTCTCTTCCTTCCAGCCACATGAAGAGGACAAATAGGCAATGGGCTGCTCACAATCTGATTGACATTTGGGCTTTTGAGCAATCAAAAAAATGGAGGCTTCTTGTTTGATGGGCCTGATTAACTAGTGGGATTAACTAGTGGGCCTGGCCACCAGGAGCAACTGGGGGTTCAGTGTCTTGCTCAAGGACACTTCGACATGCGACTGCAGACAGAGCTGGAAATGATCCCATGACCCATGACCCTCCGATCAGGAGTCAGTCACACTACACCTGCGCCACAGTTGCCCCCAAGGTTGGGTCCCATCGCCACATCTCTGAAGCACCTCTCTATTCAATAATTACAAACAACAAACTGATGTTTCCTGATTTGAACACTAAGGGAGGAGTTTGTCACACACACACACGCACCCATACGCACGCACACATGCACGCACACACACACACACACACACACACAGGACCACAGGCTGCAGCTAGCAGCAATCTTACTTTCAGCTTCATTTTGCAGTTAAAAAAACAACAACAAAAAAAAAGCCACAGTGATGAGGGAGTAGGTGCCTCAACTGTTCTTAAAGGACTCTGACACAGTAATATAATGTTGGCTTCACTCCATACACAGGTCTTGTCATGCTCAGAGGTAGGTAAAGTTGCCAGAAATTGTATTCAAGCAAAAGCAGAGTTACCTTTGTAGCCAAATTTTATGTAAACACTTAGAAAGGTCCTGGAGTAAAATAATCAATCGGATCTGTGAGGTGAATCTTCCTTTTATTGTTGCAACAATAAAAGAGGTAAAGTCAGAAATACAGCTCTGCTCTCTCCTGAGAGGAGAGAGAAACACACACACATTTATTTGTAGATCCAGACTACAGAAAAAAAAAAAGGTAAATAGGCACAAAGCACTCTGTGCTACTGAGGAATATCTCACAGGTGGGGGCCCTCAAGGTCAAAACCGTCAGCAGGAGAAGGGAGTGAGAGCCTGGATACCTAAGCTGGTTACTGTGACATACAAGTTTTATCTTGGGACACAAAGCATCATAAAATCATCAAGCAGCTTGTAATAAAACAGTTCATATATGAATAAAGTTATAGTCATATGTTGTAACATACTCTTATAAAACATATGATCTCAACAGATAAATTCAAAGTCATTATATAACATGTGATCTCAACAGATAAATGCATAATCAGTGAATTTCCATTACATTATTCCCCCTTTTGGTCATATATGACCATATGTACAAAAAAAAAGTCAAAGTAAGAAAAATTAGCAAACGTACACCCTCTCAGGTTTAAACTAATGCATCATGACCAATGACATGGAATGACATATAGGTGGATATTCACAGACCATTGCATCATGAACTAGGAATAATATTGTATCATGGTAACAGCAGATTTTCAAAATTCATTCTGTAACAGTATCATAACCATCAGGGAAAGGAAGGTGTGGCATATCTGAAGCAGCATGAATAGACATTGTCTGTTTACTTGTGCCTGAATCCTGTTCTGCTGTGGGGAGAGCTGTGTAATGCATCATGTTGACAGCAAACATTTTGGACATCATATGGTGAATTATTGGAATCAGGCAACAGCCGCATAAAAGCAAAATTAAAAGAATCATTATAAACATCAGTCCAATACATTCAAGCCAGTCTTTCCAACCACCACTAGTTTAGTTAGCCAGGACCAGATATCCCAGGCAGAGGAGTCTGTAATGTCGCTTTGCAGCTGCTGCAAGAGAAGGTCATTACGGTGACTCACAACATATGTCACATTATCACTATGATTATGTAACCCAGCTGAGAAAATGACCCCTTTTTTTTCTCAGATGAGAAAAAAAGAGCTTACTAGTCAGGACTTTATGAACTTTTTCAATAATAAAATTTCATCCATCAGAGATAAAATCAATCAGATTCTTCCCACAGTTAACTTAAATAGTGTAACTACTACAACTCCTTCTATTGATGTCTGTCTTGATGAGTTTACTCCAATCGACCTTTGTGAGTTAGACAAAATAGTTTCCTCATCCAAACCTTCAACTTGTCTTTTAGACCCTATTCCTACCAGGTTATTTAAAGAAGTCTTCCCACTTATTGGTAGCTTTATTCTTCATATAATCAATTCTTCATTAACTTTAGGCCATGTACCGCAGGCTTTTAAAACGGCTGTAATTAAACCCTTACTCAAAAAGCCAACGCTAGATCCAGGAGCTTTAGCTAACTATAGACCAATCTCTAATCTCCCTTTCATTTCAAAAATCTTAGAAAGAGTTGTTGCTACGCAATTATTTGACCACCTGCAGGGAAAGGGTTTACTTGAAGAGTTTCAATCTGGGTTTAGAATCCATCATAGTACTGAAACAGCCTTAGCGAAGGTCACTAACGACCTCCTCATTGCATCTGATAATGGACTAGTTTCTGTACTTGTCCTTTTCGACCTTAGTGCAGCTTTTGATACTATTGATCATAATATTCTACTTGATAGATTAGAACACTATGTTGGACTTAATGGAACTTCGTTGCAATGTTTTAGATCTTATTTATCTGATAGGTTCCAGTTTGTTCATGTAAATAATGAGTTTTCTTTCAACTCAAAGCTTAGTCATGGAGTTCCACAGGGATCTGTGCTAGGCCCTACTCTTTTTAGTTTATATATGCTTCCGTTAGGCAACATTATTAGAAAGCACTGTATACATTTTCATTGTTATGCAGATGACACACAATTATACCTGTCAATGAAGCCAGATGATAGTAATCAATTAGCCAAGATAGAAGCCTGTCTTAGGGAAATCAAAGCTTGGATGACTTGTAATTTCCTGCTATTAAATTCAGATAAGACTGAAGTCATTCTTGTTGGTCCAGAAAACCTTAGAAATTCCTTTCCAAATCAAACTTTCAGTTTGGATGCGGTTACTCTTTCTCTTAATAGCTCTGTGAGGAACCTTGGAGTTATTTTTGATCAGGATTTGTCCTTCAATTCACATATTAAATTTGTTTCTAAGACGGCCTTCTATCATTTGCGTAATATTGCCAAGATTAGGAGCATCTTGTCTCAGAGTGATGCTGAGAAACTGATCCACGCTTTTGTTAGCTCGAGATTAGATTATTGTAATTCTTTATTATCAGGCTGTCCTAAAACATCTTTAAAAAGTCTTCAGCTGATCCAAAATGCTGCAGCAAGAGTTTTAACAGGTACTAGAAAGAGAGATCATATCTCTCCGGTTCTGGCCTCCCTTCATTGGCTTCCCATAGAGTTTAGAATTAAGTTTAAAATCCTTCTTCTTACTTACAAAGCTCTAAACAATCAGGCTCCTTTTTATTTAAAAGATCTGATACTACCGTATTATCCTAACAGAGCACTACGCTCCCAAAATGCAGGATTACTTGTAATACCTAGAATCTCCAAAAGTACAATGGGAGGCAGAGCCTTCAGTTATCAAGCTCCTCTCCTGTGGAATCAGCTGCCAATCTGGATTCGGGAGTCAGACTCGATCTTTGTTTTTAAGAATAGGGCTAAAACCTACCTTTTTGATATAGCCTACAATTAGGGAGGGATCATGTGTTTCTGAACCCTCCCTTAGTTATGCTGCTAATAGGTTTAGTCAGCCGGGGGACCTCCAGTAATGCACTGGGCCTCACTCCTTTCCTCACTCTCTATGAAATATTTTTTTTTTTGCTGGTCATTAACATTTGTTTGTTCTCTCCCATAGATTGAGTCCCCATCGTGCTGTTTGCTCTCTATATGTCTGTTCTTTTCTTCTTCTCTATCCCCTCACCCCCCAGCCAGTCGCAGCAGATGACTGCCCCTCCCTGAGCCTGGTTCTGCTGGAGGTTTCTTCCTGTTAAAAGGGAGTTTTTCCTCTCCACCGTCGCCAAGTGCTTGCTCACAGTGGATCGCCTGATTGCTGGGGTCTTTCTGCAACTGTGGAGGTTCCCCCCTACAGTTGATAGTGCTATGAGATGACTGTTGTTGTGAAATGGCGCTATATAAATAAAGTTGAATTGAATTGAATTGAATTGAATTAATACAATTGTGTGATTTTATTTTGAAAACCGATTATTTTGGGAAGAGGAAGTGTGATCCTCGCTATCCAACTTTTAAATTCCCGTTTCATGGTCACGTTGGGTGATCTGGGTCTTTTCATTCGTTAAGAGCGATATTAGCCCCGCCTTCTGAGCAGAGTGCCGAGGCGCTCTGCTGGTTTGTCAGTCTTTTTTGTCGGTCTTGTCCTGAGAGCGGACAAGAGAGGCTGTCGACGGTCTGGTTCACACTGATACCTCTTCTTGTTGACGGGAGCACGAGCTTGAGAGGCATTGTGGCTGTGTCCTTTTGCTGTGTTCACATTGATGCCTCATCTTGGCTAGGTTTTTTTTGGTTGCCGATCAAGAACCTTCTGGATCCTGGATTCTCTCCGAATGGAGATGGCGAGCCTGACCCGAGACTGAACCGAGATCTAACCAAGATCTCGATTGAAGAGCATCCTTCCTCTCTCCAGTGCCCAACATTCAAAGTGGTAACAACCCAAGTTGCCGCTTTAAAAGAGGAAAAGAAACCTGAGTCTGGAGATACAAGATATCTTGACTGGTCAAACGACTAAACTGAAAGGACAAACAAACACTGAGCTCAGTAGGACATTTTTGGGGTTTTATTTCATGCCGGCCGTTGTTATATTTGTACAGTATTAAATTGTTTGTATATATTGTTCGCTTTATCTCTACAAATAACAACCATTATTGCTCATTCCTTGCCTCCAGCTATTTCATTCCACACTCATTTTAATCCCCTATTGTAACCCTTACGAACCTAGCAACTTGTCTACACTTAAAGGTGAACTGAAACCACCTTTTTGTGCAAAAAGTAGAATAGCGGATTAATTCCTTATTACCTATTGTATTTTTCAACACATAAAAGAAATTTTTAGGCCATGCGATGGCCAAGCTATAAGCCGATAAACTTTTGCCTCTGGCTGGCAGTGCCAAACAAATCGGAAGTAGTGCAGACGACGTTGCGTGACGTCACGTGGAGTTTGCATGTTCTCCCCGTGTTGCGTGGGTTTACTCCGGGATTTCTCCGGTTTCCTCCCACATGCCAAAAACATGCATGTTAGGTTAATTGGCTGTTCTAAATTGTCCCTAGATATCTGTTTCCTATAGGCCCTTAGAATAGAGGGTTAGTATTAATGAAAGCGCTTTGAGTGGTCTTTGTGACTAGAAAAGCGCTTTATAAGTGCAGGTTAGTTAGTTAGTTAGTTAGTTAGTCACGAGTGTGATCCCTAACCAAAACAACAATGGCAGATGATAGCAGTTCCAGCTGTCAAGAACACCAGAGTTTTCAGAGTGAAGAGGCATTCAGGATCGGTGACGAGACAGAGGAGGATGCAGGAGTGTCAAGTGAACAGGAAGAGAGCGAGGGAGGCATCGAACCGTACAGATTCGAGCTAGAATTTTCGGGGGATTCCGGCACCGACTCAGAGTCAGACCACAGCAGTGATGGGGAGGAGAGTCGCTTATTGAATACAGAATGGTGAGTCTTTACTTCTCTACTTTGGCATGTTTGGGGTGTCAGGATAAGGAAAATTAACAATAAAAAAGAAAGAAAAAAAACCCATCAGCATTTTTCCAACTTATTATTTATACATAGGGCTAGGACTGTACAAAAGCCTGGCCGTGTACACACTTGGCATTGAATAGACACATCCGTGGCGTAGGGTTAACACGTGTATTCAGGACAGGTTCCATGACCATGGGCTATGTATTACAATACTTCTACAGACTATAGTGGCAATACACATGAACAGAACTGGCCTCTGCATTTGATTGTGCTATTTATAAATAATATCTACAGTGATCCCTCACTTATCCCGTTTAATGGGGACCAGAACCGACCGCGAAAAGTGAAAAACCGCGAAGTAGCGTCACCCCCCCCCCCCCAAGGGCGTCACAAGCACTATTTTGCACAAAAAGGCACAAGAGAACAGCGAAAAGTGCCATTAAGCAACACGAGCGATAAAGAACAATGAATGTGGTCTTCCTTCACTGGGTATGGGCGCTCGGCAGGGAGAGAAGCTGGGTAAAACGTCTCGGCCAATCAGCTTGCGAGATTCCCGAGCGGTGAAGAGGTGGGCGGAGAGGAGTGGAGCGGTGGTCAGAGAGGTGGATTTTGAGTTGTGTGGGCTCTCCGTGTTGATACCTGATGTTCTAATGTACTCTCCCTGCCTTCTGCTAGCGCCCGGGCGGCTTTCGTGCCATTTTTTCTCAATTTTGAATTTTTGATGAATATTTTTGAAAAATCCGCAATGCACTGAGGGCGCGAAAGGTGAAACGTGAAGTAGCAAGGGATCACTGTATATCTAGAAACGCATCACTTCCCGGTCGCTTTTCCTCCCCCTTTCTTTTCTTTCGTCGCCATGACAGCTTTCCTTGGCCACTGAACAGAACTTCCCAGGTGTTGGAAGTGTTTTGTAGTCGACTATCACGACAAAATGCACCAAAAACAACCAGTGTTGACGTGCTCGCAATGGTAAACATGAGGACTGGGTCACATTCGTGACGTCACGCGGAACTCCGGCTGCACTTCCAGGTAATAGGCGGATTCGTAGGATTTTTCAGGGCGGGAAATTCAAAATCGCAGTTTTCTCCAAGATTCCAGGATTGGTGGAGGGGGTGCCAATGATAAATTATCTTTATAATTGTATGTACTATCACCCAGTGCCGTTCAATGCCGTTCACTTCAGTTCACCTTTAATAATTTCCCTTACCTAATTAACATAAGGCAAGGGTTACAATAAGAAGTGGCGAGCCCAGCCAGGAGCCTTTTTCTTCTTTCTCTTACGTTATTTCAAGCCTATAACGTACCCAAAATTGTTGAATGTGAATCTCTGAAAATTCCAAATGCAGTGATAGTGAGTGAAATCGGGGGAGATGAGCAACTTGATGAAGTGACTGAGTTTTTGAAACGGTATGGATCGATTTCAAGAGTCATAAAAGTAGCAGATAGTAAGTCTGAGTTTTCCCAGAGTGCTATTTTTGAGTATCATTCGGGTATTGCTTTTGAAGCTCTTGACCCATTGCCATGTACTCATGTATCTGATAGTGGAGCCAGCTATATGATACAATCTCTTGCCAGTGTTTATACGCACCGTGTAGGGACCGAATTGACCAAGTTATATCTCACTGACATTAAAAACCTAGCGGAGATGAGTGGCAGAGATTTTGCAGATGACCTGAAAGACGTGATGTTACAGATTTCTGAGGCAATCAAATAATTTGAAAATGATCAATCAGCAAGTTAAGTTACCTGATAACTTACCTGAAGCTTTCTTGGATGAACCTCAACCTCAGCCTTCTGCAGCTGAGTCCAGTATTCAAGGTGCACAACCAACTAACCAGTCAAATCACACTGCAAGCACCCCAGCTCGAAGTATGCCCACCATTTCGGCACATGATTTAAATCCCCCAGAAGTGCAACATGTGGTAGTTGAGCACATTGTAAAAAGGGAAGATTTTTCCGTGCAGCCGTTTTCACAAAAGCTAGGAGCTTTTTCTGGCAAAGACCTCCGACCAACTTATGAGCTAGATTATGATACTTGGCACTCCATTGTAGAATTAATCTTGACTGATCCTGCTATGTCCAAATTGCAACAATCCCGAAAGATCATTGAGTCTCTTTTACCCCCAGCAGCTGATGTAGTCAAGTACTTGAACCCCAACAGCTCACCATCAGAATACCTTCAGCTGTTAGATTCTGCTTATGGTACAGTTCAAGATGGCGGAGAGCTTTACGCCAGGTTTGTTGACACCTTCCAAAACACAGGTGAGAAACCCTCGTCATATATACGTCTTCACACTGATACCTCTTCTTGTCAATGTGAACACAGCAAAAGGACACAGCCACAATGCCTCTCAAGCTCGTGCTCCCGTCAACAAGAAGAGGTATCAGTGTGAACCAGACCGTCCACAGCCTCTCTCGTCCGCTCTCAGATCGTAAAGACCGACAAACCAGCAGAGCGCCTCGGCACTCTGCTCGGAAGGCGGGGCTAATATCGCTCTTAGATAGATAGATAGATAGATAGATAGATACTTTATTTCAAACAAAAAAGTATAACAAAAACAAAACAAATGACAAATGCAATAAAGTAACAGTATACAGTGTTTGAAAGGGAGAAGGAAGAAGTGAACACTTATTAATTCCATCTCCTCTTTTCCATAAATACACCCATATGAATTATATACAAATTACCACCTTTAAGACCCCAAGTAAACAATTTACTGTATTTTTTACATATCAACAGTAACACCCATCCATCCTAACATACATTGATGTCCATACATCAAAACCAGCCTCAGACAACACAGATATACACAGTGCTGTCCCACCCACCATTCCATAGTGTCCCATAATGTCCCAGAGTGAGCACAGTGAATCGTACATATAAATACTACCCTTCTAACATATATCCTTTCAGCAAATAATGTTTATACCTCTTTTTGAATTGAATTCTGTTTGTACATAGTTTCAGTTCCGGCTCCAGATTGTTCCACAAATCCACCCCACAGACAGATATGCACATACTTTTCTTGGTTGTTCGTATCTTGGGTTTTGTAAAGTTTAAGTCTCCTCTCAAATTATGATCATTGTCTCTTTTTTTTAATTTTTTTTGTATATTAGTTGGGAGTTGATTATTAATTGCCCTGTACATTACTTGTGCTGTCTTAAATTTAACTAAATCGATGAACTTTATGACATGTGACTTTAAAAACAACGAATTGGTATGGTCTCTATATCCTACATTATTTATTATCCTTATAGCTCTTTTTTGTAATGCGCATATTGACTGTAGGTTGGTCTTGTAGGTGTTTCCCCAGACTTCTACACAGTAGTTAAGGTAAGGTAGAAACAGTGAATTGTACAGTAAGACCAATGATTTATAGTCCAAGATGTGTCTTGTCTTCCCCAGTATGCCTATACATTTTGCTAACTTGGCCCGGATGTGACTGATGTGAGGTTTCCAGCAGATTTTATTGTCTAGTGTCACCCCCAGAAACTTATTTTCCTGTACTGTTTCTATTCTGGTATCATCTATCGTTACCATTATTTCATGATTTATTTTATAATTTCCAAACAACATAATCTTTGTTTTTTTTTAGATTTAGAGATAATTTATTTTTGTTGAACCACTGCGTTAACTTTTTCATTTCAGTTGTGACCACCTCTAAAACTTGCTGCAAATTCTCACCAGTGCAAAGGATATTTGTGTCATCCGCAAACAAAATAAATTTCAGAACTTTTGATACTTGGCATATGTCATTTATATACAAAATAAAGAGTTTGGGTCCCAAAACTGACCCCTGGGGCACACCACAAGTGATGTCCATGAAGGGTGATTTGTGCTCACCAATTTGTACAAATTGTTGTCTGTTACTTAAATAACTTTCCACCCAACTCAGTCCTACCCCTCTTATCCCATACCTTTCCAGTTTCCTTAGTAGTATTCTGTGGTCAATGGTGTAAAAAGCTTTCTTTAACTCTATAAATACTCCTACAGCAACCTTTTCTTTTTATCTATACAACTAGTAATTTCTTCTATAAGTTCGATCAGTGCCAAAGATGTAGATTTATCTGCTCTAAAACCATACTGGCTGTCTGTAAGGAGGTTGTGTTTTTCAATGAAATCATCCAGTCTCTTAGTGAAGATTTTTTCAAGTATTTTGGAGAATTGTGAGAGTAAAGAGACTGGCCTGTAATTTGTGAAACAATGACTGTCTCCTGTTTTGTATAGAGGTATTACTTTTGCTATTTTCATTTTGTCTGGAAATTTACCAGTTTGAAATGACAGGTTACAGATGTGGGTGAGTGGCTTAACAATTCCTTCAATTACTTTTTTCACTATTGTCATGTCAATTTCATTCCAGTCCGTTGATTTTTTGTTCTTAAATGTACTCACAGTCTTCCTTTTCAGTAACTGCACCCAAAAAGATTGTGTTTGGATTTCTATCTTCTATTTCATTTACAGAACCACTGTTGTTTGTTTCTGGTGTCACTATTGATTTTGCTAATTCAGGACCAACGTTTACAAAAAATTTATTGAAACCACTGACCACATCCTCCATATTATTTATCAAATTGCCATTTTCAATAAAATATTCTGGATAATTAGCATTCTTAGGTCGATTACTAATAATCCCATTGAGTACTTGCCATATTCCTCTTAAGTTATTTTTGTTATCCTCTAATATTCTGTTGTAATATTCTTTCTTACAGGTCATCATTATATTAGTAAGCTTATTTTTATATTGTAGAGGATGTGATAATGACGAGGCTGAGTTTATTTCACAAGTCAGATTTATTCACATTCTCTAACATCAGCAGAACAGAAAGAGAGTGAACTCCAGACATTTGTCCCTTTTTATACCCCAGGACATCAAAGCATACCGTAACATTGTATTTTAATCCTACGTAACAATGCATCCCTTTCAGCCTTTATCCCCTTCACCCAAAGTCACTGGGAGTCAGGAAATCTCCCCAAGGCCATCTCTTTGCACCACATTTCACATCTCCCTGTTATCCCCCAGGAGGCTCAGCACTTTGTTCATCTGAGACGTGAAGCACACAGTAAGCATACAGTGGTATACATATGAAGCATCAGGTTATATACATTTGTGCATACGGAACCCACATATGTGTCCCACATGACCCCCCCCCCCCCCAAACCTCTAAGATGGAACAACGTAATAACAGCCTGCACTTTATGATAGAAACATTACACATCAGTCCACGTGCTGCTTGGGTCGCAATCTCCTCCCGTATCTGCTGTAAGTGTCATGGCGGCCTCTGGGCCGTCATTGGCGTCATCAACTCCAGCTGCGCACAGACCAACAGGTGCAAATCAATGGCTGTTAAAAGCCAGCGTCGCTGACAGCCCGTCAAGGAGTCGTCTGTCCTCCTTGTCGGAGTATGAGCCTGAACTCCGCTCTCTGGTCTCGTCAGGAATCTCTCTTGTCTCGTCAGGAACCTCTCTTGCCTCGTCAAGAACCTCTCTGGCCTCGTCAAGAACCTCTCAGTTTCAACCAAGTAAGAGAACAATTTGTTACTCAACTCCTTGTCTATACCCCTGTGCACAGGTGGACCTCCTAGGCGGCGGACCTGCGTCCCCAGCTGACGGGGCAACGCCATCTCGCCCACGTAGCGCTTCGCTACCACCGCGACTACCGGTATGTCTTGCTCCTCAGCTTCAAGGACTACTGTTATCTCAGTTGCAGGAGTATTCGCCACCGCTAACAGTGGAGTCCCTGTCATCGTTATCAGCTGTATTATCATCACCACGTTCAGTGGAATCACTAACCTTGTCATCATCTGGATCATCGTCATCCCGGTCTGTGAAGTCACGGCCGGTGTTATCACAAGGATTTCCCTCGCCACAGCCACGGGTGGTATCTCCAGCACGTTCACGGACACCTTCACCTCCACGCTGCACGGCCGCTGGAACTCAGCAGGGCGAAACCTGTGCTTCACTCAAGTAAGCTTCTCCATCTGCAGCTCTTCACGAGTGTGGAGCAAAAGTAATTATTTTCTGCTTCTATGTTCCAGGGTTGCCGGGTCTCCGTCCAGGCTGCTCAGCTCCAGTGACCAGAACACGATCCACGCACTCACTCACGCACTACACTCTCTCACTATTAAATAAAGATTATTGTCACTATCTGCCCGTGTCAGTGTCTGTCTCCTGGGTCCTAAAACATGTCAGTACGACTCCGTCACGTTGACCCAGCGGACAGTTCACTGTCGCGCCAAATCAACACTCTTAGCGCCCGGGTAGATTTACTAACACACCAACAGACAGTAATCTTAAACCAGTTAACCTTAATTAATGGTCGGCTGGATCGCCTGGAAGGACACCAGACGTTTCCCCCGACCGCAAATATCTCAGCCCCTGCAGGCTTAGCATCTGGACAAGCTAACACCTCTATGTCTTCTCGCCTCACCCCTATTCCCACACCTGCCCGGTTCAGCGGAAAACTCGGGGAAGCTCGAGGATTCCTATTACAATGTGAATCAGTTTTTCTTCGCATTCCGGGAGATTTCACCCTTGATTCAAGTCGGATTGGTTATGTCATAAATTTGCTGGCAGGAAGAGCCTTAGACTGGGCGTATTCTATCATGGCTAAACCAAGCTATTCCCTCATTACTTACCAGGAGTTTGTGACAGAGTTTATGTCCTTGTTTGACCATACTGATAGGGGTGAGGTGTTGACAGAACGGCTGCTGAGCTTACAGCAGGGAAAAAGATCAGCTGCTGACTACGCTATTGACTTCCGGGTCCTGGCTGCAGAGATTGGGTGGGGGGAGCCATCACTGTGTGGTATTTTCCTACGTGGTCTTAACGATGAGTTAAAGGATGAGTTAGCGGCACGGGATAAACCGGACAATTTGCGGGATTTGATCACCTTAGCGGTTAATCTGGATAGCAGATTAAGGGAGCGGGCGGCTGAACGGCGTACTACTTCCCGTTCGGTTAAACTCCGCCCCCGCGTCCCTAACTCTCCTCTTCTCGCTTTACCCGCGTCAGAGGAATCCCCGGATCAAGAGGCTATGACCATTGGCCGGTCTAAAGTGTCAGCAGCTGAGAAGCAACGCCGCAGGGATCAGAGCCTTTGTTTCTACTGTGGGAAAGAGTCACATGGGGTGTTCGAATGTCCCAGTAAGTTAAAAGGGAAGGCCCGTGGATCGCAGTAGGGGTATTCACGGGCAAGAACTCAGAAGAACCCCTTACTTGTTGTCGATTACCCCTCAGACTAATCCATACACATACAGAACACTCCACATTAGCGTTAGTAGATTCTGGAGCTGAGCAAAATTTCATTTCTAGAGACCTGGCAACCCGGATGGGCCTCAACTGTCAGACTCTAGACCCCCCTGTCAAACTGATCACCTTGTCTAAAGTGTCTTTGACCACCGTTGCCCATCAGACGGCCCCCGTGTCAATCATTGTATCAGGAAATCACAGGGAGGAAATTCAGTTTCTAGTGCTGCCCGTTTCTTCTTCGCCCGTTATCCTGGGGTACCCCTGGCTGCGCCTACATAACCCCACCATTGACTGGCAAGCTGGGAGAGTAACAGCATGGAGTACGTTCTGCCTTAGTGCCTGCCTCCAATCAGCGGCGTGCGCCCCATCCGTCAAGGTGCCTCTGCCTCATTCATCTCCACCGGACCTGTCCAAGGTGCCAGAGGTCTACCACGATCTGGGGCTAGTGTTTAGCAAGTCTCGGGCGTTGTCCTTACCCCTCCATCGTCCTTATGACTGCGCGATCAACCTGAAGGCTGGGGCCCCTCTTCCTGCAAGCCGCCTTTACAGCCTATCAGCCCCGGAGCGCGAGGCCATGGATACGTACATTAAGGAGTCCTTGGTCTCTGGTATCATCCGCCCGTCGTCTTCGGCAGTGGGAGCCGGATTTTTTTTCGTTGGGAAAAAGGACGGTTCACTACGCCCCTGCATCGACTTCCGGGGACTGAATGAAATAACAGTAAAAGACAAATATACTTTGCCTCTGATGAACACTGCTTTTGACTCCCTCCAGGGGGCATCCTGGTTTACCAAACTGGACCTTAGGAATGCCTACCATCTAGTGCGCATAAGGGAAGGAGATGAGTGGAAGACGGCTTTTCGGACCCCTAGCGGACATTTTGAGTATCTGGTAATGCCGTTTGGGTTAACTAACGCTCCAGCCGTCTTCCGGCGATTGATAAACGATGTATTACGGGATTTTCTGAACTCGTTTGTTTTTGTTTATCTTGACGACATTCTCATCTTCTCCCGCACACTAGAGGAACATCAGGTGCATGTCCGCAGGGTACTACAGCGCCTCCTGGAGAATCAACTATTCGTCAAGGCTGAAAAATGTGAGTTCCACACTGACCAAACCTCTTTCCTTGGGTTTATTATAGCTCAGAACCAGGTGCTCCCTGACCCGGCCAAGGTCAAGGCGGTAGTGGATTGGCCTGCGCCCACCTCCAGAAAGCAGCTTCAAGGATTCCTGGGGTTTGCTAATTTTTATAGGAGGTTCGTGCCAAACTTTGGTAATATTGCCCGTCCTCTGACTGCTCTCACCTCCCCTAAGACCCCGTTTTGCTGGAGTGAGGAGGCAGCTGGAGCATTTGAGAAGCTCAAGAGGGAGTTCGCCTCGGCCCGAGTCCTTACTCAGGTGGACCCAAAGCTGCAGTGCTTGGTGGAGGTGGACACCTCTGATTCGGGAGTTGGAGCGGTACTCTCCCAACGCTCACCTGAGGACGGTAAGATTCGCCCATGTGCTTATTTCTCTCACCGTCTCACCCCCGCAGAGAGGGATTACAGCATCGGAGACAGGGAGTTGCTGGCAGTGAAACTCGCCTTGGAGGAATGGAGACACTGGCTGGAGGGGGCTGCTCAGCCGTTCGTGGTTTGGACTGATCATCGCAACCTGGAGTACCTCAGGACGGCGAAGCGCCTGAATGCACGCCAGGCTCGCTGGTCCCTCTTCTTCGGCCATTTTAACTTTTCCATCACTTACCGGCCGGGAAGCAAGAACGGTAAGCCGGATGCCCTCTCACGGCAGTTTGACGCACCATCCTCTGAGGACCAGGAGACCCCTATCCTGCCGCCTTCCTGCGTCGTGGGCGCCCTGTCCTGGGGGATCTGCAAGACGGTTCGCCGGGCTCAGAGGACCGAGCCGGACCCCGGGGGGGGGGGGGCGCTTGTTTGTTCCACGCGCTATCCGGGGCAAGGTGATCGAGTGGGGTCACGCTTTCAAGTTGGCTTGTCATCCTGGAGTGGGTCGGACCGTGGATCTCCTCCAAAGGACCTTCTGGTGGCCAGGGCTACGGAAGGACGTTGTAGGTTACATCCGGGCCTGCGCTCAGTGCACCACCGGGAAGACGACATCATCCCCCCCGGCGGGCCTGCTACACCCGTTGCCGGTTCCTTCATGCCCCTGGTCTCACGTAGTTATGGACTTTGTGACTGGTTTACCCACTTCAGATGACTTCACCACGGTTTTAACCATCGTGGACCGGTTTTCGAAGGCAGCCCATTTTGTGCCACTTCGGGGTTTGCCTTCGGCCCAGGAAACAGCGGACCTGCTTGTGCAACATGTGGTCCGTCTTCATGGCATCCCTGCGGACATAGTGTCGGACCGAGGACCTCAGTTTGTCTTGCAAGTTTGGAAGGCTTTCTGTGCGGCACTGGGAGCCACAGCCAGCCTCTCCTCTGGTTATCACCCTCAGAGCAATGGCCAGTGCGAGCGGGCTAATCAGGAGCTTGAGGCCGCCCTACGCTGTGTCATCTCCTCCTGCTCATCCTCCTGGAGCAAGTTCCTTCCTTGGATTGAGTACGCTCACAACGCCACAATCTCCACGGCTACGGGGGTCTCCCCATTCAAGGCATCATTCGGGTTTGATCCACCGCTGTTCCCGGAGGAGGAAAGGGAGGTAGCGGTTCCCTCAGTCCAGGCACACATCAAGCACTGCCGGCGAGTTTGGCTCATCGCCCGCCAAGCCTTGCTTAAGACTACCAAACGCAATATCCAGGTGGCCAACCGGCATAGGAGACCTGCCCCGGACTAAAAGGTGGGTCAGAAAGTCTCGTTGTCAACCCGGAATATTGGTGTACCGGCCGAAAAGCGTAAGCTCACTAAGCGCTTCATTGGCCCCTACACCATCAGTCATGTTATTAACCCTGTGTCTGTGCGCCTGTCTCTCCCCTCTTCGATGCATATCTGCCCCACCTTTCATGTCTCCCAGGTCAAACCGTACGTCTCTGATCCCCTGTGCCCTGCTCCCGCGGCTCCCGCACCCCCGAGGATGATCGATGGCCATCCGGCCTGGGGGGTGACTGCCATACTGGATGTCCGCAGGTGGGGTCGTGGTCTTCAGTATTTGGTGGACTGGGAGGGCTTTGGACCGGAGGATCGTTCTTGGATTCGCCCAGCGTTGATCCTGGATAAACAGCTGATCCGCGATTTCCATCGGGCGAATCCAGGTAGAATTGGGCAGGTGCCTGGAGGCACTGCTAGAGGGGGGAGTACTCTCATGGCGGCCTCTGGGCCGTCATTGGCATCATCAACTCCAGCTGCGCACAGACCAACAGGTGCAAATCAACGGCTGTTAAAAGCCAGCGTCGCTGACAGCCCGTCACGGAGTCGTCTGTCCTCCTTGTCGGAGTATGAGCCTGAACTCCGCTCTCTGGTCTCGTCAGGAATCTCTCTTGTCTCGTCAGGAACCTCTCTTGCCTTGTCAAGAACCTCTCTGGCCTCGTCAAGAACCTCTCGTCGGTTTCAACCAAGTAAGAGAACAATTTGTTACTCAACTCCTTGTCTATACCCCTGTGCACAGGTGGACCTCCTAGGCAGCGGACCTGCGTCCCCAGCTGACGGGGCAATGCCATCTCGCCCACGTAGCACTTCGCTACCACCGCGACTACCGGTATGTCTTGCTCCTCAGCTTCAAGGACTACTGTTATCTCAGTTGCAGGAGTATTCGCCACCGCTAACAGCGGAGTCCCTGTCATCGTTATCAGCTGTATCATCATCACCACGTTCAGTGGAATCACTAACCTTGTCATCATCTGGATCATCGTCATCCCGGTCTGTGAAGTCACGGCTGGTGTTATCACAAGGATTTCCCTCATCACAGCCACAGGTGGTATCTCCAGCACGTTCACGGACACCTTCACCTCCACGTTGCACGGCCGCTGGAACTCAGCAGGGCGAAACCTGTGCTTCACTCAAGTAAGCTTCTCCATCTGCAGCTCTTCACGAGTGTGGAGCAAAAGTAATTATTTTCTGCTTCTATGTTCCAGGGTTGCCGGGTCTCCGTCCAGGCTGCTCAGCTCCAGTGACCAGAACACGATCCACGCACTCACTCACGCACTACACTCTCTCACTATTAAATAAAGATTATTGTCACTATCTGCCCGTGTCAGTGTCTGTCTCCTGGGTCCTAAAACATGTCAGTAAGCAGGCTTCAACACTTCCGCGGCGCCATCCCGCTGGGGAGCTGCTGTCTGGGGATTAGAACTGTTAGTCAATCCCTGTGGGTGTTCAGGGAAATGATCTCTAGGGGGTCTGCCGAGCCGAGGAGCCCTGACCAAGAGCACCCCTTCGTCAGCCAACACAAAAGCGGGTTTTAGCCTGTTTATGCCAATGTTTTCTTTTCTGCCCCCCAAATCTAGCAAGAAATGCTTATCCTCTGTTTCCAGCACTCTAAATGGTCAGTCATAAGGAGGTCGCAACGGTGGGCGATGGGCATCGTGTCTGACAAAAACAAACTCTGCATTTTTTAAAGCCTTAGGCACAAAAACGAGCAGAAAAGCATGGTGAACGGGGCCAGGCAGCGTGCCCAATTCCATGCCGCTCTGCAACCACTGAACCGGGGAACATTCTGGCGCAGGATTGTCTGGGAGAAACTCCCCAGGCAGCCGAAGTGGCTGCGCAAAAACTAACTCAGCCGGGGAGGCTTCTAAATCCTGTTTAGGTGCAGAACGCAACCCCAATAAAACCCATGGTAGCCTGTCCACCCAATTTGCGTCCGTAAGTGACGCTCTGAGAGCCGCCTTCAATGACCTATGAAAACGTTCGCATAATCCGTTAGCCTGCCGATTGTATGCGGTTGTGCGGTGAATCGTCACCCCCAGGCTGCGGGCCATTGCTGACCAAAGTTCGGAAACAAATTGAGGACCTCTGTTGGACGTAATGTCCGACGGGGCTCCAAAGCACGCTACCCATGCTGTTAAAAACGAGCGCGCCACCTCCTCGGCTGTGGTTGACGCCAGTGGGACCACTTCTGGCCAGCGGGTGGTGCGGTCCACCATTGTCAGAAGGTGTGTGCACCCCTGTGACGGCGGAAGGGGGCCTACGAGGTCCACGTGAACATGATCAAACCTCTTAGCCGGGATGTGAAATGGCTCCAAGGGAGCTCTTGTGTGTCTGTATACTTTGGCTCGTTGGCAGGCCGTGCAGGCTGCTGCCCACTCCCTAACTTGTTTGCGGAGGCTCGGCCATACAAATTTCTCTCCCACCATTTTGACCGACGCGCGCACCCCCGGGTGCGCCAGAGAATGAATCCAGTCAAAAATGCGGCGGCGCCACGTGGCCGGTACCACAGGACACGGTCGCCCAGTGGAGACATCGCAGATTAGGGGGGGCATACCGTCTTGCAGCACCCTGTTCTCCAGCCTTAACCCTGTTGGTCCAGACTGGAGCGCGCGCACGTCTGCGTCGCTAACTTGATCCACAGCCATGGCTGCATAATCTATCCCTACGCGGACTGGGGCCGCGTGCACTTCCGCGTTGCTAACCTGATCCGCGGCCATGGCTGCAAAATCTACCCCTACGTGGGCTGGAGCTGCCGCAGCGCACGAGAGACAGTCTGCCACTACATTAAGTTTACCTGCCACATGCTGGATATCGGTAGTAAACTCTGAGATCGCGGCCAGCTGTCTCTGCTGCCGGCCTGACTACGGTTCTGAAACCTTGGCCATCGCGTAAGTCAGCGGCTTGTGGTCAACGAACGCGGTGAAACGGCGTCCCTCCAGCCAGAACTGGAAGTGGCGAGTGGCCAAATGGAGAGCTAACAACTCCCTGTCGAATGCGCTGTATTTCCGTTCACTATCGCGCAAGGTCCAGCTGAAAAAGGCTAGCGGTTGCCAAACCCCGGCTACATGCTGCTCCACGACCACCCCGATGGCCACATCTGATGCGTCGGTAGTGAGCACTATGCGGGCCGTTGGGTCTGGATGTGCCAACAACGCAGCGTTTGCCAGGGCTGTTTTGACTTCCGAGAATGCTCGCTCCCGCTCCGGAGACCATTCGATTTTATTTGTGAGTTTTTGTTTTTTTAGTGCAGCATACAGTGGTTGCATGAGCTGCGCTGCGCGGGGGAGGAAACGGTTATAAAAATTCACCATTCCCAAAAACTCCTGTAACGCTTTGACCATTTGTGGCTGGGGGAAATTTGTTACCGCGCGCACTTTGTCAGGCAGAGGAACCGCCCCTTCTGGAGAGATGCAATGCCCCCAAAAATCAATCTGCGCCACCCCGAACTGGCACTTCGCTGGGTTGATTATTAACCCGTGCTCCCCCAACCTCCGGAAAACTGCCGTGAGGTGGTTTTCGTGTTCGTCTTCGGACGTGCTGGCTACCAATATGTCGTCCAGGTAGACGAACACAAAGGGGAGATCGCGCAACACTGCGTCCATCATGCGTTGGAACATCTGCGCCGTGCCTTTAAGCCCAAACGGCATGCGCAAAAACTCGAATAGCCCGAACAGAGTTATTACTGCTGTTTTGGGTATGTCCTCAGCGCGCACGGGGACCTGGTGGTAACCGCGAACCAGGTCTATCTTAGAAAAAACGCGCGCCCCCGCCAAATGAACTGAAAAATCTTGGATATGCGGGATTGGGTAGCGGTCGTGCGCCGTAGCATTATTCAACCTGCGGAAATCTCCGCAAGGTCACCACAAGCCATCAGCTTTCGGGACCATGTGCAGCGATGAAGCCCATGGACTTTTCGAATGCCTGATGATGCCCAACTTTTCCAGGTTGGTGAACTCCTCGCGCGCTATAGTCAGTTTAGCTGAATCCAAGTGCCGAGCTTTTGCAAAAACTGGCGGTCCGGTGGTAGTAATAAAATGTTCCACCCAGTGTTTAGCCACAGCCGCCGAAAACGTTGGAACCATGAGTGCTAGGAACTGAGTGAGCAGTGTGTGGAACTTACCGCCTGCGGCTGTGACGTTGTCTTGTGCTGTTGGTGGGACCACTCGAGCTGTACAGGGGATAGAATAAAAAGAGAGTGCATTAACCAGGCACCTGTGAGCACAGAAAATCAGCCCCTAACATATTGAAATTCACTGCTGCTATGATAAAAGTCCACTCAAATGAACGGCCTTGCAGAGACAGAAGCAGAGTCTTCTCACCAAAGGTCTTAATCCCCGAGCCGTTCGCTGCTACCACCCGGGGACCTTTGGAACCTGTCAGCCTGTCTGCGTAGGAAGGTGTGATGAAACTCAGCTGGGAGCCCGTGTCCACGAGGAAGTGCCTCCCCGAGCGGGTGTCCGACAAATAAAGCAGCTTGTTCTCCTCCCCGAGGGCCGCAGCTGCTACCGACTCCTGGTCTTGGTGTTTCCCGAATGCCCGAACTGGCACGGTGGTACACATTTGCGTGCCTTCTCTGCGAAACGGTGATGGTAGAAACAAAGGACGTCGTCTGATCCGTGTTTCTTGGCCCTTGCCGCTGCCGTCGTCGATGAGTCTGGCACTGCTGTCTCCGGCTCCCTGCCATCTCTGGATGCCGCACCGAGCTCCGCTGCCACTGCCGTGGCCGCGCGCCGTTTGGTGGCGTTGACGAGTCGTTGCGCCTCCTGGCCCAGCGCGTGGTAGTCCCGTTGGGCCAACAGTGGCGAGCTGGCCAGGGTCACTCTCACTGCTGATGGTAGAGTCCTGAGGAAGAGGTGGGTGAAGATGAAGTGATCATCGTCAGAGTCCTTCAACCTCAACAGCTTCTCCATAAGGTCCGCAGGCCTGTAGCTTTCAAATTCAGTCAGCGCCAGGAGCCCCTCTGCTCGCTCCTCCACCGAGGGGGTGAAGCGCCGGACGAGTGCAGCCTTCAACGCGTCATACTTGTCGGTGTCTGGCGGCTGGTTGATCAGGCTCTCCACATGCTGGGCTGTGTGGTTGTCCAGTTTTGCAACCACATGGTAGAACTTTGTGGCGTCTACCGAAATCCCCCGGAGGACGAACTGCGCTTCCACCGCATTAAACCAGGAGGGTGGATTGTTCTGCCAGAAGTCTGGCAGCTGGACTGTGTCTCCATTAGCTTGGTTGGCTCCTGTCGAGTCTGGCTCGGGGGAATTACTTCTGCTCATGATACGTCTTAGGGTCACCAGTGTAGAGGATGTGATAATGACAAGGCTGAGTTTATTTCACAAGTCAGATTTATTCACATTCTCTAACATCAGCAGAACAGAAAGAGAGTGAACTCCAGACATTTGTCCCTTTTTATACCCCAGGACATCAAAGCATACCGTAACATTGTATTTTAATCCTACGTAACAATGCATCCCTTTCAGCCTTTATCCCCTTCACCCAAAGTCACCGGGAGTCAGGAAATCTCCCCAAGGCCATCTCTTTGCACCACATTTCACATCTCCCTGTTATCCCCCAGGAGGCTCAGCTCTTTGTTCATCTGAGACGTGAAGCACACAGTAAGCATATAGTGGTATACATATGAAGCATCAGGTTATATACATTTGTGCATACGGAACCAACATATGTGTCCCACAATATCTTTTATATTTGATCTCAGCTTCCACCGTTCTGCATTTAATGAATTGTTTATATAATGCATTCTTCTTTTTACATGCATTTATTAACCCCTTGGTGACCCAAGAAATATTTTTTTTTGTTGTCTGTCACTGTATTGTTTTATAGGACAGTTTTTATTGTACAATGATTGAAATATTTGTAAAAATTTATCATATGCTTTATTTATATCATTTTCATCATAAACTACCTTCCAATCTTGTATTAATAATTCCTTTGTCAGTAAATACATAGATTCTTCGGTTCTTATTCTTTTATATTTAATATTTTTGGTATACTTTTTCTTCCTATAATCACATTGATAGACAACAAAAATCGGCAGGTGGTCACTGATATCATTCAATAAAAGCCCACTCCTGATATTATTTTCCATAATGTTTGTGAATATGTTATCTATTAGTGTGGCACTAATAGATGATTCTGCTAGGTCCGGTAATTGTTGGATGTAAGCCCATACTGTACATTGTGTTGATAAATTCTTCTGTCAAACTATGTTGTTTTGAGTTCATCAGATCTATATTGAAATCCCCACAGATGAACATAACTTTATGAGTTAGTTTTGCATACATTTTTTCCATCCAGTCCTTAAATAAGTCAATGTTTGATCCAGGTGTTCTATATACACAGCTCACTACTACATTCTTCACATTGTCCAGACCGATTTCTATTGTAATACATTCAAATAAATCATCCACAGTTACTGACAGATTTTCAACAACCTTGTATTTCAAGCTCTTGTCAACATAAATTGCAACTCCTCCTCCTTTTTTCAGCACAATGTTACGCATAGCCTTCATTTCAATTGTCATTGCTGACAAACCCATTTCAGTTAAAGCAGTGAGATTCTCCAAATCAATAGCCAGATGGTCAATATGGTGGGCTGTATTTACCATACCCCAAGTGGGTACTAATGCGCTAAGTGCTTTCACCCCTGGACTTATCCTGACCCTGGTTTGCTCATCAGCTGCTCTTTTCTGTTGCCCATGATGTTCATGTGGTGGAAAGTAATGGGAATGTGAAAATTGAGCTTAATGGGTCAGATTTGTTACAATGCGCATGCTAGGAATTAGTTTAGCCATGTAGCATGTCCCACACCAGCCGGGTGGCAAATTCTGATAAACCTGTGACCCACATACCCAAACATGAGCAGTTAGGCTACCGTAGCCATCAGAGCTAGGGAAAAACAATTGAGGATTGTCAGAGCACTGACTTTTTTTTTTACATCCACATGTAGCCCTTGGTAGGGTGAGGTTTGGTGTTGTGAAAAATGGTATCCTCAATGCATGCAAAGATGGGGTACCTGTCATGTGGAAGCCACAGGTAGCATTAAGGGTAGTGTTACATCGTTGTGTGGTTCCCAAGTATGTTGACCCATTGTGCTGGCAGCCGAGGTGAAAACATACTGTAGCTGTAAAAAGGGTGGGGTTAGTAGTGAATACAGGCCTCTGAGCTTTCTTGCTTATGCAAGTTACATTATGAACTCTAACTTGGCAAAAAGCAAAATCTGTTACACTGACATTTAACCACTCACAGTACTCTGTTGTATTTCCTGCAAATTCGACAGTAAACCCCTTATCACAGACGGTGCCATTGTGGTGTACCCTTTCAACTGTGAGTAACATGATGTGGCAAATATGTACAAACATAACAAGACCCAGTCACATTTGCTTGTCTAACTGATAAACATACCACCTGATACCATGAATTGTTGTCATAGGTGTCACTGGAATAATTGTCAAAGTTATAGCCCAGGGGGCTTGCCTCGCGCCTTGTCCGGAAAGGATTGTTTGATGAGGCAGAACAGCGTATCAATTAGTATATGATTATCCCAAGCAAGAAAGTGATAAGAAAGCACACCCACACTACGTCCGTTTTGATCCAGAAGAGATGGCACCGCTGGCGTCTTCGGCGATATTCCACTTCAGCAGCCTGACACTGCTGTGAGTCTGAATTGTTCGTCATATCAGTGTCAGTGTAAGTGAGATGCATGCTGTATGTTTCAACTGAGCAGCGCACGGCGTACATTCAGTTTGTTTGTGACGGCTGTCAAGTGCAGCAATACGATACGATGTCTGCTTCTTCTCGTCCTAGTCTACAATGTGGGGTGGTGATTGTTGCTAATCACCATCTGCTTCTACTCCTGGTCTGGTCTGGCTGTTCTTCTTCTTCTCGTCCTAGTCTACAATGTGGGGTGGTGATTGTTGCTAATCACCATCTGCTTCTACTCCTGGTCTGGTCTGGCTGTGTCTGCTTCTTCTCGTCATAGTCTACAATGTGGGGTGGTGATTATGGCTAATCACCATCTGCTTCTACTCCTGGTCTGGTCTGGGTTCTTTTGGCATGACCCCTGGGACCTTTCTGCAGTGTGTTGCATGGATCTACGTTGCCCTCTCAGCGATTTTCACAGCCGTGAATGTCATCAGAAGGACTTGGTGTGGACCCAACCACTGTTTGCTGTGCCAGTTCTTCCGCTTGAAAACTCTTGACCACCACCCAGTCACCTGGTCTTATGTCGTGGGGGATCCCCTCTGCTGGCTTGGGCAGGGCAACCTTTACCTGCAGTGAAATGTTTTGAAGTTGGCAGGACAATGCAGATCAATAGCACATGGCATTTTCTAAATGTGAAGTGGTTAGAGGAGGTGGTGCCTTCCTTTCCGAAGAGAAACTAAAAAATGAGGGGTGAACAAATAAAATCTCAAAAGGGTGACATGTCATATTTCTTTCTAACTCACATGCGCATGTACATGAGTGCTAATGGGAGGCAATTAGTCCAAGGTAGGCCAAGATAGGCACAATGCTTTCTCAGATTAAAGGCCAATGTAACACCCAATTGGTCAGTGCTTCATTTACAAAGTGTCTTACCATTATCACTGGAGATTTACTCTGGTATTCCCATCTGGGAATAATTTCTGACAGTAATGCTGTGGCTACAACAGTGCTTGTTGCATGTTTAGCTGGAAAGGCGTCTACCCATTTGGACCACAAGTCAACCATTACCAAACAGTACTTTTTGCCCTCCTGCAGGGGGCGGGTGAGCTGTTGGAACCTGTTTGGGGACCCTGTGAGCATTGTTAGTGGCACAGATTATACTTTTTTTTTTACAGAATTTGTCAGCATAAACAGTGAACGTCAGCATAAACAGTGAAACAGCATAAACAGTGAATAGTGAATGTCAGCATAAATAGTGAATGTCAGCATAAACAGTGAATCCATGGTTCTATCATCCCTTCTCTTGACACAAGGTTTCTCTCATGTGTCAATTTAGCAAAACTAGAAAAACACGCAGGGAGTTCATACCTCCGCCAAGGCTCCTTCCTTCCCGCCCATCTTAATCCATCCAGTACTTTCTGTGTAATCCTGCTGCACAAATGCAAACAAAGCCCTTGGTGGAGGTGTGCACTCACATATCATCACCAAAATCAAAATCCATACATAACTTTTGAGTTATGTTACAAACAAACAAACAAACAAACAAACAAACAAACAAACCCTGGCAAAAACATAACCTCCTTGGCAGAGGTAATGATGGAAGAAATGAGCTGGTAAGCAAGGGAGGGCATTTGTGATCCCTCCACACCAGCCTGGTCTCCCCCCCCCCCCTTGTCCTGTCAGGCAGCGAGGCAAACAGAACAGGGATCTGTCACCCTTATTG
Source organism: Pholidichthys leucotaenia (assembly GCA_020510985.1). Taxonomy (NCBI): domain Eukaryota; kingdom Metazoa; phylum Chordata; class Actinopteri; order Cichliformes; family Pholidichthyidae; genus Pholidichthys; species Pholidichthys leucotaenia. The sequence goes on from CM035836.1 coordinate 239,752,445, forward strand.
TGCCAAAACAGATTTACTTTGCCAAGAGGAGCTTATACAGTACCTAACTGTGTATTGTATATTGTTGTAAACTCCTCCTGTAATAACTTTTAATACTTTATTTTAATTGTTTTACCCATGGAAGACCCAACAGGATGGGGAACAGGGAAAGGAAGTGTGTAAAGGGGGAAAAGAAAAGGGAGGGGAACAGACATAAAAAACAAACAAACAAACAAACAAACAAACCAACAACTAAAACAAACAAAAGACAAACTGCTTCTTCCACTGAAGATGTGTCAACACGAATCTGGTTTCTGCGCCTGTTAAAGGAGAGACACTTGTGCGAGTATGTTTATGTGCATATATATGAGAATGCGCGCAAAATAAGTGTGTGCATGTGAGTGGTTTGTCAGGAAACATACGAGCGGAGGGCCGGTCACAGCAGCTCATCCCCAGGGAACCCCGAGCAGGCAAGGCCGCGCCACCAACCCCCAGCCCCGAGGTCAGCAAGCTCCAGGAAAGCCAGGCATCTGCCCCCGGAGGGACGATCAAGGAAGGGCAGGCTGCCCGGCGCCCAGCGCGGTGAGCCCCCACCCCCGGACCTGCCTGACCCACACCCTTCCCCCAGCGGGGCCAACATCCACCCCCGGGCCCCAGGCACCAGGAGGCCCGCGACCCCACCCCTGGGACAGAGACCGGCCCGCGCCCCTTGGCGCGAGCCCCCCCCAGGCACCCCCACAGCGGGCCCGCCCCAGCGCCTCTGTCACACACCCTGGGGACCCCCACGTCCAAAGAAGTCCCCCCGCCCAGGGGACCCCACGTTGCTGAGTGGCACTACTCCTCCCAACTCGCAGACACAACCCTCCCCACACCCTCACACTCACATGCTCCCATGCACACCCCTCACACTCACCCAGACTGACCCATTTTCTCTCACTCCTGTACCCACTCAAATTCACTCCGGCGGCTGCGAAGCAGATGCATCAAGCCTGAACATGCACCAGTGCCCGGCAGTAACCAGGGAGACCACCGGCGCAGGCCACAGAAGCAGACCCCCAACCCCGGCGCCCATCTGAGCGAACAATCAGCAGACCACCGCAGGTGCCCCAAGATGCCACCCGGCATGCAAAGCGCCGCACAAAACTGACCCACCATTACCACCTCCATTCTTCACCCCCTCAGACTCATATTCAGCCCCCATGTCACTTCCTTGGTTGTATCTAGATATTCAGTAGCACCCAGGGATTTTGACAACATGATAGGTCCCAGGCTCCCCACCAGGACCCCACGCCCCCAGCAAGAGCAGGGCAACAGGGGTGGGGGAAGACCCCCACCCCCTCCCCCCGCACAGAACATGGTGGGTGTGTGTCGATTATATGACATAATTGTGTGTAAATGTGTGGACTACCAAAGTGCAATTAAAATTGGGGGGATAGTGGGGGAATTGAGGGGATAGTGCCCATCGCTAGCCACTGCGATGGGCAGCAGGGCCCCCATCCCCCCAAGCCCTCAGTGTCTAAAATGCAATTAAAATTGAGGTGAGTGCAGCCCCACCACGCAGCAAAGGTATCCCCTTCACCGACACAGTGCAGCACACCCCCACCCCAAAGCCCTAAATGTAACAAAAAAGATGTATATTCCACCCAGAGTCAGGGGGAGGGCGGGAAATAAGACTGGGAGGTAGGCGGTCTAAAAGCGAGCCCCCCCCCCCCCCGCCCCAGAAGCCAGCTAGCCAGCTTGCAGACTGGTTCATGAGGCCACCCACTGCCCCCAAATCACCACTAACATGATGGGGCAGCCAAACATATTTCCACTCATCTTACACACACAAACATGGACAACAACAGTCATAATAGTGAACAATGGGCTGGACCCACATGGCGCCCAACACGCCAGGCGACACCCCCGAGCGCCCACGCAGGCCCATGACCACCCACCCCAGACACACACTGACAGCTGCAGGCTGCCCTGCGACCACAGCCACCCCGGGGCAACCCAATGGAAACACGGCCATCAACCTGCGCCAATGACCCCCCAACCACCCCCAAGCACCAACACACACCCGCCACCAATGACACCAGGGGCGATGCAACAAAGCGCCTCACCCCGCAACACAACAGCAGGGCGGCCGGGACAAGCAGGACCTGAAACGCCAGCCCCCATGCCACTAGCTGGACTGCTGAAACCCCTGCCACCCAACAAAGTTCTCCTACCCATACACACATCCTCCACCCCCTAGACATCTACCCACAAGTAACCGCTTCCATACACACATGTACCTCCACCCACCATCACACATACCCACCTAGACCCACACACAGCCCCACCTGCCCATTCAACACACACCCACTTCCACATCCGCTCATACACAAGCCCACACTCACACCCACCCTCACACACACACACATGCACACCCACACCCGCAGACCCCAGTGGACGGGCAGAGTGACCCAGGATGCAGGCACCAACCCCAGGGTGCCACCAGGACCCCAGGAAAAACATGACCCCGCCGTGCAAGGATGCACCGGGGACAACCCCCACTGCCGGCGCACACCCGACCCCGGCCCGGGGGGGGGACGCCCCCTCCCCCAGCAGCAGGGGCCCAGGTCCAGACCCAGACCCCCCCGAGGGGCGAGACCAGACGGCCAGGGGCCACAGCCCAACCCCCCTTGGTCTCTCCTTCCTTGCCATGGCAATAGGATGCCATGGCAAGGAAGGAGAGAAGTTCCTTCTTGGTTTTAGGCTTGTCCATGTGACAGATTGCTTGTGCACACTTTGGAGAAAGAGATTTGCTTTGATTAGAGATTTGATGACCCAAAAATGTGACCATTGGTTTGCAAAACTGCAATTTGGACTTTGAAGCCTTGTGGCCTTCTGTAGCAAGGTGACACAAAAGCTTCAAAGAATCTGCTTGGCATTGTGCTTCATTTGGCGTACACAGCAAAAGGTCATCAACATATTGAATCAGGACAGAGCCGTCTGACAGCTGAAGAGCGCTCAAGGAGCTTTCGAGAGCCGCGTTATAGATAGTCGGGCTTTCACAGTAGCCCTGGGCCAATCTGGTGAACGTGTAAAGAGCCCCATTGAATTGGAATGTGAACCAAAACTGTGAGTCTTTGTGGATAGGGACGCTGAAAAACACGTTTGACAAATCCACCACTGTAAAATGGGTTGAATTTGGAGGAATTTGAGTCAAAATGGTATGAGGATTAGGGACCACAGGAGTGCACTGCATGACGGCAGCATTGACAGCACTGAAGGTCTTGGACAAAACGCCATTCAGCAGGTTGGCCCTTATCTCTGATCTTTTTTACTGGAAAAAAAATGGCGTACAAACTGGAGAATTTGGTGCTTCAACAGTAATCCCTTCTTTTAAAAGTGATTCAAAAACAGGAGTGATGCCGTCACGTGTCTCAGCCCTCAGTGGGTACTGCACAGTGCGCAGCCCACAAAGATGGTGGAACACATGAGAGCATGTGGTCTTCCTGACTCTGTACAGATGGCATGATGACAGATTTCATCCATCTGTATCGCCAGGTGTCATCCAAAGTTTGGATGAAATGCTCGCAGGAAAGTGTCACCGTGTTCTCTGCACGATACATCTGCAGAGAAGGGGAGAATGAGAATGCACTGAGGCCCACATGGTGTAGTGATGCAGGTGAAACCCAGTCATCAGCGCGGTGAGCGGCAAGGGCCCGTGCACCCATATCGCTCCACGCTGAGGAGGGGGCCTTGGTGAGTGAAACATGCGGGTAACTGTGTGGAACTGAGAACACTGCAGACATGCAGGACATCAGTGCAATTAGCAAGAAGCCAAAATCTGCTGCCCACACAATGTGTGTCCTTTGCAATGGGGCAGATTTAACATTTTTTTTCTCATATTCTGTGTCAGGGCCCTGTGAGAGATGTGTTGTACAATGTGTTCTGTGTGGTGGCTCTGCCCTTCATCTGTCAGTGCCCATTCATAAATGTACAGCAGAGATGGAATTTTGGCAAATGTCGAACTAGGAGTTTCCATCTGGGTTCCCTGTGGCGAGCAGGATAATGAGAGTGACAAACTTCACATCACATCTCTGCCTAACAAACTGAAAGGTCACTGAGGTGAAAATAGAAATTGTGAGTGAATGTTTTCCCATCCACTGTACATGACAATGGTTCTGTGAAAAACTCATGTGTGAAGCTTCCACTCGCCACCTGTGATGTGAAAGAACAAGACGTGAGAGGAGGTATGATGCAAGTGTCAATGCTGTGTATTTAGTATGAGATGTGTGTGTGGCTGCAGCGTGATTTTTATTGGCAAGCGGCATCTGCTGGGGGGGGTGAGGGTAAAGAGAGAGCGAGCATTGTCCAGTCTTATCCACCTGACGTCACTGCTGAGGCTGTTGGGGTTGAGGCTGAAATGGTGGGGGCTGGGAGAAAGGGTGTGGTGGTTGGCCAGGGTTTTGTCGGGCCAGGATGCACGGTTGTCTTGCTGGAAGGTATCTCTGCCCCTCCCCCTTCCATGGGGTCCAGATTGTGGTCTTACTGGGCATGCTGTAGCCCAGTGTCCAGCTTGCTTGCAGTAACTGCAGGTTGACAGCTGTGGGCACTGTGTCATCCAGTGTCCTTCTTGGCCACAGTAGAGACACTGGTTAGGGCCAGCAGAGGAGTCTGGGTGTTGCTGCGTTGGAGTGGAGGCCCACTGCGCCATCGTGAGCAGGGCCTTTTCCAGGTTGACCTCCTTGCTTTTGTCTTCTTCTTCGTGGTTTATTCATGTTTACGGTGGTGATGGTTGGCATGGCGGAGGACAGTCTCACAATTTTCCTCCTCCCAGCCGATGCAGGTCACCATTTTGTCTGCTGCAAGGTGAGGATGCAATCCTGCCATGACCCACATATTAAGATGTGTGCAGTACAGCCCCATATCCTTCATGTAGTCGTTCAGGGCAGATGGGGAGGAATGCCCGCAATTGGAATGCCCGCAATTCTATGACACGGTGGTGGCATCAGCCATCACTTTTGGAGTGGTCTGCTGGGGCAGTGGCATTACTGCAGCCGATAGGAAGAGACTGAACAAACTGATCAAGAAAGCTAGCTCTGTCCTGGGGCAGCGCCTTGACCCGGTGGAGGAGATAGGAGAGAGAAGGACGGTGGCTAAACTGTCATCTCTGCTGGAGTCCGAGTTCCACCCTATGCAGGACATACTGAATGCACTGAGGAGCTCATTTAGCAGCAGACTACATCATCCCAGGTGCACAATCGAGAGGTTTCACAGGTCCTTCCTACCAACGGCTGTCAGACTGTACAACCTAAGCAGGGCTGCTCGCAGAGATAGCAAAAAAGACGTAACAACCTAATAGTTTTTTGAATGCAACAGATGCAATAGACTTACACAATGGTCCCCTCCGGCATACAACTAGGAAAATACCGGTCGCTATGGAGGGTGAGAATATGTATGGGTACATAATCATACCATGTAGGATAACTAAGTAGACGGTTGTGCTGTTTCATCCCATGTAGCAACAATGCTCTGCACTGTGTGTGTTTATATATTTACATATGTATTCCATCTAGCTACAATGCTCCGCACTGTGTGTTTATATATCTACATATTATTCCATCTAGCTACATTGCTCCGTACTGTGGGTGTTTATATATTTACATATTTATTCCATCTAGCTACAATGCTCCGCACTGTGGGTGTCTATATATCTACATATTTATTCCATCTAGCTACAATGCTCCGCACTGTGTTTATATACTCATATATTTATTCCATCTAGCTACAATGCTCTGCACTGTGTGTCTGTGTGTATATATATATATATATATATTTATAGTAATATGTACATATGTGTATTAGCTGCTCTTGCTTTTTTTTTTTCTTGCCTTCCGATTGTTGCTCTGAGTGTTGCTATCCCTGTGCTGTTGCAATCCTGAAATTTCCCCGTTGTGGGACTAATAAAGGCTTATCTTATCTTATCTTAATTGTTCATAGAAGTAGGCAGGGTCGTTCTCCAGCTGTGGCAATGTAGCTGTGAACTTGGGAATGTCTTCTGGAGCCCACGGGTGAAACACCAAGTGTGGACTTCCGTCCCCTGCCACCTCCATCATAGGCATGTTGACGTCTGGAGGTTGATCATGTTCTTGCTTTGATGAGTGGTCACGCAAAAGTGGAGTTTATGTGCGCGTGACCGCTTTGTGCTGAGATGGGGTTGCTGGTCAGTCAGCGGTTGGGCAGCAGCCCCTCCTCCAACCGCTCCTCATCCACCCCTTCCTGCAGTGCTGGGTCCTCTTGGGCATCTTGATGTGCTGGCCCCCTTTTAAAACTGTCATCTTCTGGTGTGAGGGCATATGGGTCAGGTAGTGCTGGGTATAATGCCGGAAGGATTAGTAGGGTGGGGTCTGAGGTGGCACAGGATCCCCAGCAGAGTGTAAAAGTAACCACCAGGACAATATCAGTCACTACGGAGGGTGACAATATGTATGGGTATATATTCATACTATATAGGATAACTAAATAAACAGTTACAGTATGTTGTGTAGTCCTTCTAACCACAATGCTCCGCACTGTGTATATACAGTATATTTATATATTTATGTGTACATATGTATATATCTTCTAAATTATTACTGAGTGTTCCTATCCTGTGCTGTTGCAATCCTGGAATTTCCCCATTCTGGGATTAATAAAGGCTCATCTTTTCTTATCTTAAAAACTGTTTTTGTGTAATTTGTGTATTTTCTCTTCTGTTCATTCTCTTTTCTATTCTGCTCCTGTTTCTCTCTCTCTCTCTCTCGTTTCAGTGAGCCACATCTCGACCGTGCCCTTTCCAACTGTAACTGCGTCAGCTTTTCTCTGTCCTTCTTACTCTACTTTTCCCTTGTTTGCACCTCCTGAATTCCAACATTTATTTTATCCCTCAGAGTAGTAATAATTTCTACAGAAAGTGACACCCCCCCCCCCCCCAGAAGGAAACTCAGCCTCGCAGATCCATTTTTTTTTCCCCAAAAAACTCCACACTCTCAGGACCATAGTTATCAGTCATGTATTTCACCTTCGGTCCCGTCATGCCGGACGAACCCTGTCTGGGCTTGGACTTGCAAGACCCATTTTAGCCGATTTGACTGCTCGGTGACCACAAAACATCTCAAGTGCATCCCAGCACATCCTTTGCTAGACTGTGGTCACCCCAGGCGTCCCCAGGCATTTCCACGCGTCTGACTGTGCAATTTGATCCTGCCACGAGATAAACCCGCCGGACCCAGAAATTGATCCTGCCACGAGATAAACTCGCCGGACCCAGAAGTTATACACAGGAATCGGTCTAAAATCGATCTATCAAGGTGAACTACACAACCGATATTTTATCAATAAATAACAGCAAAAATAAACAGCAAAAACAGCTGTTTTAAACAGCAAAAATAAACAGCAAAAATAAACAACAAAAATTCACTTACTGAGATTTGGAGGCTTCTGAGATGGTTCCCTGTATAATGTGTCACGATTCCATCAAGTGATGCGCTCACGTCGCCTATAAAGGTGGAACGAGCCGAACTTCGTTCAGGTGATCAATCCACGTCAGCCGCTGGAAATCGGTGATCAATTATCCCACTTCTGACACCAGTATTGTAGCCGAATTTTATGTAAACACTTAGAAAGGTCCTGGAGTAAAATAATCAATCGGATCTCTGAGGTGAATCTTCCTTTTATTGTTGCAACAATAAAAGAGATAAAGTCAGAAATACAGCTCTGCTCTCTCCTGAGGGAAGAGAGAAACACACACACATTTATACAGTTAGGCCCAAAAATATTTGGACAGTGACACAAGTTTTGTCATTTTAGCTGTTTACGAAAACATATTCAGGATACAATTATATAATCAATATGGGCTTAAAGTGCAGACTCTCAGCTGTAATTTGAGAGTATTCACATCCAAATTGGAGCTAGGGTTTAGGAATTACAGCTCTTTAATATGTAGCCGCCTCTTTTTCAAGGGACCAAAAGTAATTGGACACTTGACTCAGAAGGCTGCAAAAAAAAAAATAACAAGGCTGCATGGGCTCTTCCCTCGTTAAACTGTCATCAATTAAGCAGTTAAAAGGTCTGGAGTTGATTCCAGGTGTGACGTTTGCATTTGGAAGCTGTTGCTGTGAACACACAACATGCGGTCAAAGGAGCTCTCAATGGAGGTGAAACAGATCATCCTGAGGCTGAAAAAAAAGAATAAATCCATCAGAGAGATACCAGAAATGTTAGGAGTGGCCAAATCAACAGTTTGGTACATTCTGAGAAAAAAAGAGTGCACTGGTGAGCTTGGGAACTCAAAAAGGCCTGGACGTCCACGGAAGACAACAGTGGTGGATGATCACAGAATCCTTTCCATGGTGAAGAACAACCCCTTCACAACATCCACTCAAGTGAAGAACACTCTCCAGGAAGTAGGTGTATCAGTATCTAAGTCTACCATAAAGAGAAGACTTCATGAGAGTAAATACAAAGGATTCACCACAAGGTGCAATCCATGAATCAGCCTCAAAAATAGAAAGGCCAGAATTGACTTTGGCAAAAAACACCTGAAGAAGCCAGACCAGTTCTGGAACAGCATTCTTTGGACAGGTGAGACTAAGATCAACCTGTACCAGAATGATGGGAAGAAGAAAGTTTGGAGAAGAACTGGAACAACTCATGATCCAAAGCACTACATCTTCTGTAAAACATGGTGGAGGCAGTGTGATGGCATGAGCATGCATGTCTTCCAATGGCACTGGGTCACTTGTGTTTATTGATGATGTAACAAAAGACAAAAGCAGCTGGATGAATTCTGAAGTGTATAGGGATATACTTTCTGCTCAGATTCAGCCAAATGCAGCAAAGTTGATTGGACAGCGCTTCACCAATGATCCAAAACATACTGCAAAAGCAACCCAGGAGTTTTTTAAAGCAACGAAGTGGAATATTCTGCAATGGCCGAGTCAATCACCAGATGTCAACCCAATCGAGCATGCATTTCACTTGCTCAAGACAAAACTTAAGGCAGAAAGACCCACAAACAAGCAACAACTGAAGACAGCTGCAGTAAAGGCCTGGCAAAGCATCACAAAGGAGGAAACCCAGCGTTTGGTGATGTCAATGGGTTCCAGACTTCAGGCAGTCATTGTCTGCAAAGGATTCTCAACAAAATATTGAAAAGTAACATTTTACTTAGGGTTATGTTTATTTGTCCAATTACTTTTGAGCCCCTGAAATGAGGAGCGTTTGTATAAAAATAGCTACAATTCCTACATATTTAATCATATATTTTTGTTCAACCCCTTGAGTTAAACCTTAAAGTCTGCACTTCAATTCCGTTGTAGTTGTTTCATTTCAAATCCAATGTGGTGGCATGCAGAGCCCAAATCATGAAGATTGTGTCACTGTCCAAATATTTCTGGGCCTAACTGTATCTTCCAGGCTACAGAAAAAAAGGAAAAAAGGCACAAAGCACTCTGCGCTACTGAGGAATATCTCACAGGTGGGGGCCCTCAAGGTCAAAACCGTCAGCAGGAGAAGGGAGTGAGAGCCTGGATACCTAAGCTGGTTACTGTGACATACAAGTTTTATCTTGGGACACAAAGCATCATAAAATCATCAAGCAGCTTGTAATAAGACAGTTCATATATGGATAAAGTTATAGTCATATGTTGTAACACACTCTTATGTAGCATCATCTCACTTTGGCTCAGCAATAATTATTCTTCTGCTTAAAGACATTTTGTTTCACCCAGGAGTAAGACAGTCAAGAACTGATTTTCTTCCCTAGGCCACAGCTGAAATCCCATTCCTTTGCTAAAACCAGTCTAAAAGAATTCAACCTATTTCCTCCTGCGCCCCTTTATTGCCCGCATAAACATGGAACAGACCTGGAGCCCTCATGGCCTACACCGATCCACAGCTCAATAAAATTTCCTTAAACTTTGGGACATGCTGGATTTAAACAGTGAACTTTAAAGTACATTATTACAAACTCAATTCTAAACCTTCTCTTCTTTTCAGGACTATGAAAAGCAAATGGACTCTGATGTTTTAATGTGGAAAATCAATAATATGTGTGAAATGCATTAATCTGTGATTTTATATATATGCATGCCAAAAATGTTTAAATGAATGTTTATTCCTGCATGTTGATTTAGAAACACTGCTTATAAGTTACATTAAGGTTAGCTTAGTTATACATAAGTGTGTAAAAGCATATTCCAGTGTATTAAAATTGTGTGTGTCCATGTGGACCGATCAAATTGCACCCAGCCTTCACTGAGCCCCAGCTTCTCCATCCTATTGGTCCCTCGCAGACAAAGCCTGTCATTGGACTAAAGTTCATCAAGCCCGCCCGCGAAAGCTCAACAGAACTTATAAAAGGAGGAAAACCCCCTGCTACTTCCTCTTTTCGCCTCTTTTCGCCTCCGTTCACCTCTCTTTTGGACTCGCTCTTTTGACACGCTTTTTCGTCTTTTTTAACGCCTCTTTGGACGCCTCTTTCGCTGCCTCTTTCGCTGCCTCTTTTGCTGCCTCTTTCGCCGCTCTCTTTTTGTCTATTGTCTACACACAGCAAGAAAGAACTTTGGGAAGAACAAAGGACTGCCTGAACAAAGACTTCTCCCACGTGTTGCTTTTCTGAGCACAGAGCAGATAACTCGTAATTTGTTTATGTAACTTTGTATTTTAATGTTTTTTTTCTTTTTCTCTTAAATGCCTAGGAATTCCTATTTCTTTGAGCTCAATTCTTAATCGGAGTTAAACTCCAATTTTTATTTATCACTTTTTCTTTGTTAAACTTTCTTGTAAAATCACCGTTTGTTTTAATGTTAATGTAAGTTTTAATCTTGACTTTATTTTTATAATATTTTTCTTGACCAATCACACACCAGAAGCTATTATTTTATTTAAAGTCTGAAAGTCTTCCATATCAATGGCATAGCTGTTGAACGTGTCCCCAGCTTCAAATTCTTGGGGACCCACATCTCGGAGGACCTGTCCTGGTCAGTTAACACCACCAGCCTGATCAAGAAGGCCCATCAGCGCCTCTTCTTCTTGAGGACACTGAAGAAGAACCATCTGTCAAATGACGTCCTGGGCAACTTCTACCGCTGCGTGATAGAGAGCACCCTGACCAACTCTATCACAGTCTGGTATGGGAGCTGCTCTGTCGCTGACCGCAAGGCGCTGCAGCGGGTGGTGAAAACCGCCCAACGCATCACAGGGACTCCACTTCCAGTTATAGAGGATGTCTACAGGAAAAGATGTCTGCGCCGGGCACGCAGCATTCTTAGGGACTCCAACCATCCTGCTCATGGACTGTTCCAGCTTCTCCCCTCCAGAAGACATTTCAGAAGCCTTCGGACTAGAACCAGCAGGTTTAGGAACAGTTTCTTTCCAACAGCTGTCACGTTATTGAACTTAGTTCCCCGCTGACCCTCTTACCATCATCTCTTACCATCCTCACCTGTACATAACTGCATAACTACATAACTACATCTAACTTATTGCACATTATTTGCACATAACAGTACTCTTAACTTTCTGCACTGCTGCATATATTTGCATATATTTGCTTAAATTGCACATACTGTTAATTACCGTATATACTGCACTGTTGTCCTTTGCACTTCTGATTGGATGCTAAACTGTGTTTCATTACCTTGTATTCATACATGTGTAATGACAATAAAGTTGAATCTAATCTAATCTAATCGAAAAAGTCTTTTTCTAATTTGAGATCTGATTAGGTCTAATTATTCTCGAAGACCTCTGGAGCCGCTTGTCTACGAAGGAGAAAACGCACAGGTCTCTTCATCACACGCTGAAGAAACGTCGGCACCATCTGGCTCCGATCCAAGTTACAACTGTGGGTCATACAGCCAAAATCCAGCCACTTTGACCGCTTGACTTTAAAGGTCGAACTGTGGACCCTGAAATATCTGTGGGCAGATATTTCCTCTAACATCCACGAAATCTTGGGCTGAGGAAACGCCGAGCAAAGAATCAGGTGAGCTGCAACTTTAATTCATCTGCTGAATTAAATGTCTGAGGTTCTGTAATAATTTGTACAGTGGTACCTCTACTTACGAATTTAATTCGTTCCGGAAGAATTCTCGTAACGTGAAAAATTCGTAAGTAGAGGCGCGTTTTACATGTAAATGCCGTAATCCGTTCCAAGCCCCCAAAATTCGGGCATAAATTTTTTATAAATCGTAAAAACGCATCAAAAACATGTAACAAATACATGTTACAATTAGATTACTGCACAATAAACATAAAATGAGAGTTTAAAATGAGAGAAAGAATAATAAAAGCGAAAGAATAATAAAAATTATGTTCATTTACCTTTTAACTGCGATCGTCGGCGTCAGCGTCACCTTTTGCCTTCTTTGGTTCATGTTCTGTCTCATCAGTGGTTTTTGCCTGACGTTTTGTGATGAAACGATCCAAGGACGTTTGCTTTTATCGGCTTGTAAGGGCTTCCTTTTGTTTTAATACCGTGCTGATCGTTGATGTTGTTTTTTTTTCCCAAAACTTTATTAAGAACAAGGTGAAAGTACAGAGTTATAACGTAGATGGTGATAAACATGGCAGTTAACATTTTTTTTTTCTCTAAATTGTGTAGTTCAGTCAACAGTCTTACAAGAGGTAAGAAGGATAAAATAAAGTAGTAAGAATAGTAAATAATAATAAGATAAAGCGAGATCAACCAAACGCATCCATTCGTGGCCAGTGGGATACCAGGAAGATGCTAGACGATAGCCAATGGCAGAGCAGCTACAGGTATGTTTACGTTCGGTAAAATACGGGAGCTGCGAGGAGCGCGTACTTTTTTTGCCTTTCGTATCCTGAAATTTTGTTCGTAACTAGAGGCAATATTTTCCCATTGAGGCGTCTCGTAACCTGAAAATTTCGTATGTAGAGACGTTCGTAAGTAGAGGTACCACTGTATATCTAATCAGATGCAAATTAAGAAGCCATTAACATAACTCTTCTTTTCATTAAAATTCCGTTTTTATTTTCTTAAGATTAATCCAGGACTTTTCATATAATTAGTAAACTTTCTCCATAAATTTGTGTTGTTTCCATAATCCGTTAACTCAAACTGATAGAAATTCATTTCTCAGTTTAACCCTGGTTCCGAAAATATTGACATTGTTAATCTATCATTTACAAGATTGATTTTATGATTAATGAAATTACTGCAATGTCTGTTAATCATTCCGTTTAATAAATATGTGAAAATGAGAGAAGTTGTTGAGAATTTATTTCATTCTGAGTCTGTTTCAAGCCCAGGTATCGAATTCACGGAAAAAAATTTTTGAAACTGATAATTAATTTATTGAGTGATTAAACAGGTATAAAGTGAAAATAAAATTAAAATTGCTTCTTAAAGATAGAAGCTGGTGCCCCTACGAGTGTTATTAACTTTTCTGGTGTATATGAAATGAGATTTGATCTCAGATCCCAATACATCAATACAAATCAAATGATTTATACCTGATCATATTTATTAAATTTCATATTTTTCTATACTTATAAAACATATGATCTCAACAGATAAATTCAAAGACATTATAGAACATGTGATCTCAACAGATAAATGCATAATCAGTGAATTTCCATTACACCTTATTGTAGTATTGTGTTTTATTATGAAGTGCGGCCACTTCCTCCTCCGCCACTGCACCGCCCTAAAAATACCAGCGGGCATCTCTATCCGGCCTGTTTGCTGATGCCCCTGTCTGGTGGCTGTATTATGTTGCCAACCCCTTAATAAAGCTGAGATCAACTGTGCACATGGCCTCGTCATTACACAGGTATTTATAGACATAACACTTATGACATTAAAAAGTTAAGAGTAGCCACATTTTTAAATAATAGTAAGAAAGTATCTACTACTAAGTCTAATAAACAGACTAAACTAATTTAGGTTTTCCCTCCTAAATCTGTTGGTGTTTTTTTCATAAAATAACAAGCCTTTTTTATTTATTTATTTAGGACTTTTTTCCCCTCATGAATCCATTCCTTGTATATTTACTAGTGGTGTCACTTTAATCGCGATTAATCACAATTAAAACTTCCACCCCTGTTTGTTATGCACAGAGTGAAATGTCTCAAGTGGAGCACAGGTTTCATCGTAATTAACCATGAATCTGGCTGTGAATGAGCGTTACAGAGGTTGGATGACTCGCCCAAGACCTACTGCCTTTCCAGAGAGCATTTGGGTGGCCACGTCCAGAGGGATGATCGGGTTTAACCCCAATGCCCCTGAGGATACACCAGAAGAATCGCAATTAGAGTGACTCCACTAATATTTCAGTTTTTTCCAATGAATTTGATTTTTGCTACTTTTCACTGTTAAACTTGTAACTTTTTCCTCATAAATTTGTGACTTTTTTCATGAGATGAGTAAAAAACACTATATAAGTAAACATAATTTACCATTTACCATGTACATAGGAGAATTTATTCTTATAGATGTATGACTTTTTTATAACTTTTTATAAGATGGCAGCTTTGTACTTATAATTTTTCATTGTTTTTCCTCATAAATTTGTCACCTTTCCATAGCTAATTTACACTTCACCTCAGATGGAGGAACAATGATATCAACACCAATCTCACTGAAATAAGAGATTGGTATTAATTAAGCAGCAAACTATAACTCATTTTTGGATAGAAGTGTCATATGTCTGAGCGTCTGTCCACAGCGCTCAGACTTCCTTTGTAGTTTTGAGTGTTTTTCTGTTCATTATTATTTTCCTGTTAGTTCTGTTATGTGGTTTTAGTGATATGAGCCCCTTTCCTCCATTCCAGGCACAGTCACCTTTCACTCGCAGTTTGTTTTCAGTCCATCAGCTGCAAGTGATTGTGTTTTTGTTTTTTTTACTCCTGCTATTTTTCCCCTCTCACTGCTCTCAGTCGACTGGCTCATCATCTGAGAGCAGTTAGGTAATTAGTGCTCACCAGCTCGGCTCTCACACCTGTTGTTCATCACTTTTCATGGATTTAAACTCTGCCTTTCCTCTCTGCCCTTGCAGCTGTCACAACAGTGTTTAGACTGGACTACCCTCCGGAGCATTCATGACAGTTGACAGCTGCCAGTGTAAACCCAGCTTCTGCAGTAGGGCATTTTTTTTCACTTTTTGTGCTTTTTTTTCATTAACCTGTATTGGAGCTCACCATGTCCGCTCTAAGCAAGGTGGAGCGGTGGGTGGTGCACCTTCTGGAGGAGATCCGGTCGCAGACGCTGGCCTCCCATTCCCCCAAGACGGTCCAGGGGAGTTGGGATCATGCGGCGCAGGTGATGAAGGCCTTCCCCTGCGTGTGGAATCATCTGGGGGCGTCAGACATACTACACTCCATATTCTCCCTTCCTGGCACAAGGGGGGAGCCGGAGGAAGCAACCATAGCTCCAATGGGCTGCACGGTGGCGCAGTGGTTAGCACTGCGGCAGCACAGTTTACCCTTGGCCGGCGGATTGTGGGGCTCATGGGATCATGGGTTCGATCCCTGCCCCCGACCAACAGTGATCTGTGTGGAGTTTGCATGTTCTCCCCGTGTTGCGTGGGTTTACTCCGGGATTTCTCCGGTTTCCTCCCACATGCCAAAAACATGCAGGTTAGGGATAAGGGGCGCTTGCACACGCAGCGACCAGCAGCTGGTGGCTTGTCACCAGACTGCAAAACAAATCTACCTACGGGTACAAAATAAGTAATAAAAAAAAAGTGTCAGCTGAGGCAGTCCTTCCACAATCCTCTGAGGGGCCCATAGACACGGAGAGGGATGACTATACACATGCTGCAGATAGCATCAGACACCGTGAGAACAGGCAAGTGTCATTTATTTCATCTTCTGTTAATGATAATATGCCTTGCCTGGTTCTCGGTGATGAGGCTCAGGGTTTGCAGGCCCTTGAGCTCTCTCTGCCTGCTGCAGCCACCCACTGCTCACCTGTGCTCTCCATGTCTCCTCTAGTCACCGCTTAATGTCCGTCAGCCACAGGACAGAGCTCCCAGACGCGGAAGGAGCCTGAGGTCCTGGAAGACCTGGGATTGGCGGTGAGCCAATCCCCAGCTGCCACGCCGGAAGAGCCACCAGCATGTGTTACTTCGCCTGGGGGCACCATGACTGCAACTACCATCTTGCCTGCTGTAGATACCACAGCAGCAGAGTGGGAACCCGAGGTGGACCTCCAGAGGGCCGAGCCTAAAGCAACATCATCACCTGGATCTTCGAAGTCCTGGACGGCGGTGGAGCGTGAGCTCAAGCAAGTGCTCTCCTTTGTTTTCCTTTTGTCTGTGTTAGAGCAATCTTGCCTGGCTCTTGGTGAGGAGAGCCAGATGCAACTGCCCGCTGCACCTCGCGAGCTTCCATGGAGCCCAGAAAGGTTTAAATACTTCTTTTCAGTGCTTAGCTCTGAAGGGTTTAACTCAGGGACTCACAGCTGGGATGTTGAGGTTAAGATAATGCAAGTTGGTCTGTAGGTGTGGTTGGAGAGTCTGTCCAGAGAAGGAAGATTCAGTTTGGCTACTGGAGATTGTGGTTTCATGATGGTCAATACAAAGCATACGCTCCGTCAATTACAGACACAGTTCTGTCTACGCAGACACCAGTCCAGACAGTCAGAGTGAACTACAACTGAGGAAAGCTGCAATTCTCTGATCCAGAGAGCAACAGACACATTTATGTTTTTTCACAAATTTTCACAGAGACGGTCTTCCCATATATTAACACAACGAGTATGGTCCCACAGAAAATATCACTTTGTAAAGTCTCAAATTACAAACCTAAATTTTTTTTAGGACTAGTGCATGTCCATAGAACACAAGTATTCCTGTATGAAACAGGTATCCCAATCAGGCTTTACAGGCCCAAATATAGGCTGTGTTTGAAAATGGAATACAAAGAGGTGCAGCCTATATGTAGGCAATCACATGTTAGACTTTTGACAATTATAAAAGGGACTAAATGGCACTAAGATTTATTTGACTGTGTGAATATTAATTACAGAATACCTATTTATTGAAAATGAATGGGACGTCCATGTCATATTGACTGGACTATCAGCCTAAGTGCAAGACGCAACACCAACAGAATGACACATAAGAAACGTTTGACCCTTTTATTCAATTTCAAAAACGCAAACTTGAAGAAAGCTAGTCACTCGCCAGTGGAGCAGCAAACCTGCAGAAGGAGAGACGAGGCTGATTAATAGTAGAATGAAGGGGGAAATGGATATCCAAAATAATACCACTCATGTGGGAGGAGAAGACAGCCTGGCATAGAACCCAGCGAAAGAGGTGAACCAGCAGGTTAGGACTGCTGGTGGGGGAATGGGGAGCAGAGTCTGACAGGGTGGAGAGGATGGCTGCAACGGGGATGAGCAACAGGCTGGCGAGTGCTCCAACGCCCCTGAAGACGCACCGCTTTGTTGGCAGCAACCTGTGTGTAGCACCCCCCCCCCCCCCCCAGGGTGGGCGGATGGGGGAAAAGGCCTGGAGGGCGAGAATCAGAAGGAGCCAAAAAAACAAAAACACCATGACGATGACAGGGAACAAATGAAGCAATTACAGAGTATGGTAAAAAGGAAAACACAATACCCCATAATGCACAGATGATACATAGAGCAGGGCAAAAAAAAATGCAAATGATGGTCGGAGACCTAATACTGAACACACAGGCCTATACGACATAAAGTGACAGATGCAAATCATCCCTCAGACAGGGGAGGGGAGAAGAAAAAAAAACACACTAAACAGCGCTAAATACACAGATCGACATAGAGCAAAAAACAATACACCCGAGTGACCTTAATATTAAATGAAAATATGCAACACCTGGGGATGACGGCAGGCAGAGTCCAATGAAGCCGAAACTGTTCTAGTGGTCTCCCTGCATCCAATGTCCAACTGGTGAACAAGGGGAAAAGGAAACGTTTGGGCGGCCTACTCAAGTCCCAGGTCCGGAAAGTCAGAGCCTGCGACGGCCGAACCAGGTCACCCAGTAGAAAGCACCGTATGTCGGGTGGCCGACCCAGAACGTCGAACCGGAGAAACAGCTCACCAGGCGGCTGACCCGCATCACTCAGCCACCAGGACCGTAGGGGAAAAATTGAAGACGGCCTCCCTGGAGAGGGGGAAGATGAGGGAGAGCCAGACCGAATCTTGAGAACCCCAACGGCCCCCGGTGGAGATGAGCTGGGATGACGAAGACGGTGACGATGATGACGATGAAGATGATGATGATGATGAGCCAGTCCCATGCCAGGCGGCAGAGGGTCTGCAGCTCCCTCACCGACCTTGAACCACACCGGCGCTTCACCCGCGATGGACCCTGACTGGGTTGGCGCAGCACCAGTAACGACCTCCAACCCTGAACCCGGAACCTCCAGCACAGCGACCGGGATTGGCTTCACACTGGAGACCCTGGGAGAAGGCTCAGGAGAAGGAAAAGAACCGGGATCAGAATCACCGGTAGCAACAGAGCCCAGCGAGACAAGCTCGGGTACAGCGGACAGCTGCCCCTGGCTCATCTCCCCGAGAGACAGGCAAAAATGCTCCAAAATGGAAAGAAGGAAAACAAGGTAGAGCATTTGCCTGCACTCCAGTTCTGTCGCCATCCAGGACTTTGATGATCTGGGCTCAGGACGAAGAAGGTCGTCGTCTGGCTCCCACTCGGCTACGGCGGACTCTGCAGCCGGCATGATGGTCTCCGCAGCCTGAAGACCCTCTGGCGCTGACGTCCACACCGACGACCCCCACGGTGTGGTGGCAGGGGACCCTCAACCCGCTGGATCGAACCGCTCATCTGTGGAGACTCGGGGACGCTTTGTCGGCGGCGCAGGCTCCACGCTGCAGTCCGCTCTCCTCCTCTGCCCATGACGTGGCTGCAGGGCTGGAACCAGGCTCTCCAGAACCGCGGGCCCCCTCCTCGTCCGGTGACGTAGGCCTGGTGTCATGGACCGCTCAGCGGAGGGAGACACAGAGGCAGCAGGTTTAATGACAGAAGGTACAGCAGGTAATGGGAGCTCGGGGGACTGTGAAACCCGAACTCCACCCCCAGGAGTCAGACAAGGCAAATCACAACTACAGAGAGAAACATGAACTTGCACTTGCCTGTTTCCCGGAGGATGGATGGTGCCTGCTGTAGCGGACGTTGTTCCTCCCTTTCCCGGCTGGATGGTGACGGAGGGCCCCCTGGGAGGACGAGGAGGAGCTGCTCGCGATAGTCCAATAATGGGCTTTGCCGGAGCAGGACTCAAAACACTCACAGCTGCCGAGGAAGACGTCGAGGAGGAGGGGAGGACAGCCGAGGCGATCCGGGCCCAAGGAGCTGACGGAACAGCAGGACAAGGTGACGCGGGGAGAGAGGCTGTGGGGATTCCCTCGTGGCGAGACGTAGGAGTGACAGCTGTCTGAGAGGGGGAGTCCTTCCGACGACCCGGAACAGGATCCGGATGGGGTTCTCGCTGAGGTTTTCTGCTGGTGTGATAACGGTCACCGGCAGAGGGCGAGGCGAAGGAGAAGTTCTGGCTTCTTCGGGAATCACCCCTGTGCGGTGCGACCCCTGGCCTGGAGCGGGGACAGGAACGGGATTCCGAAGCGAGAAGTGAGGATGCATCCTCTTCGGCTTCCTGCCGGAGTTTCCCTCCAGCCCACGGAGTATCTCCCATTGTGCGGTGATGTCCACCTTCCTCGCAACAACTTCGAGGTGGTCGGAGTAGCGAGGAAGGCGATTAAGGATGTCCTCAACCAGGTCCAGGTGCCAGCGTACATTGCAAAGAGAGTTGTAGAGGGTAGCGGTGACGAGAGTTCCATCTACACTACCATTCAAAAGTTTGGGGTCACTGAGAAATTTCCTTATTTTTGAAAGAAAAACACTGTTTTTTCAATGAAGATAACTAAACTAATCAGAAATACACTCTAATATCTAATATACATTGCTAATGTGGTAAATAACTATTCTAGCTGCAAATGTCTGGTTTTTGGTGCAATATCTACATAGGTGTATAGAGGCCTATTTCCAGCAACTATCACTCCAGTGTTCTAATGGTACAATGTGTTTGCTCATTGCGTCAGAAGGCTAATGGATGATTAGAAAACCCTTGTGCAATCATGTTAGCACAGCTGAAAACAGTTTAGCTGGTTAGAGAAGCTATAAAACTGACCTTCCTTTGAGCAGGTTGAGTATCCGGAAAAAAATTATTATTTCAAATACAAATCATTATTTCTAACCTTGTCAATGTCTTGACTATATTTTCTATTCATTTTACAACTCATGGTGGTAAATAAGTGTGACTTTTCATGGAAAACACAAAATAATGGTCTGAGTGACTCCATACTTTTGAACGGTAGTGTACGTAGTCCAGGGCCTCCGCCAGCTCGTAGCCCAGGCTCTGAACGCGGCCCCTGAACGATGACAAAACCTTCCAGCGCACAGGCACCCAGACAGGGAGAAACAAGTCAAATTTTGGCAAAACTCATGGCGACAGGCGTCTCAGTCTGGAGGCAGTCTACTGTCATGGATGGCCCTCACGAGCCATCATAAGACACCACAAATCACCAATGAGTTTGCACAGTTTATTTACAGAACAGAAAAGGAACAAAATAACAAGCCACGGGGGGGGGGGGGGGGGGTAAAACACACTACAATGAATACTCAAACAATGACTAGGAGGAACAGATTCATAATGAAACACAAACATGGATGGAAAGTAGTCAGCGTCCGACCAGGGAAACACGGCGAGGAACGCTCGATGCTGTCAGACGGGGAAAATCTGATGGGAAATCTGGTGAGACTGCTGTGCCTTTTCGTTCTCAGCTGCCCTCCTAAGTAGAGAGCAGCTGATGAGGCGAAATGTGGCTCAGCTGTCCTCTGACAGCCAGAAGCCCCTCTGAGTGCTGTCACAATAAAGGCTCGGAGAACCAAAAGGGGCGCACCCATGCCAGAAAGGAGAAAATAGTGCATGGCGAGATCGGCGCTCGAACCATAACAAAAAGTGAGTAAAAACACCCTAAATATGTTTAGAACTACAAATTAACTTTCTTCTGTTGATTCTTGGTTTGTTTGTTTTAATTTGGCATTTAAATAGGCCATCACTTCTGTATCATCTCCAATTAACAGCTTCAACCAGCCTTTGAATTCAGGATTTGATTCCCACTCCTTTCTGTATTTTTGAGCGTACAGTTGAGACTGCGACATGACGAGCTAGCTGCTAGATGTTTAGCTTATGTCACACACACACACACACACACACACACACACGCACACAGAGTTGACGAAGTGAGTGTATGACTGAGGCTGTTAGTTAAATGCAGCGATTTATCAGTGCGACACTGACAGTGAAGAAACATTTACATTGATTGGCAAGGGGGTTGTGCAGGTGCAATTCATTTGCAGTCTGAACGTGAGTGGCGTGGGTGTGGGTCTCCCTCTCTGACTGCAGCTAACTGCTGCACAAGGCTACTCACCGCTAAGACACAGCATTTCTTCCCACCGGGTTGCGGTGTGAACTGGGGCAGGACAGGAGACCAACCCGTAAAGCAGCCTGTCTGCATAAAGCAGACGGAGGTCCGGGTGACAGTGGACCAATGAGCACACGCTATGTTCAGATAGTGCTTCTGGGAGTTGTAGTTTTGTAGTCTCACATTACAGATAGATTTTAGTTTAAATGCCATCTAAGGAAACTACAACCCGCCGAGCCCTGCACGTCAGAGTCTACAAAACACCAGAAAAGTCTCTGATAACACCAGAAAAAGTCACTAGATTTGTCCCGAGTTTTGACAAAAAAGTCATCAAGAGGTGAGTCAGCAAGAGGAGAGTTGCCAGATTTAGTGAGAAAGTCGCCAAGTTGGCAACAGTGCCTCGCTGCTGCCTTGGTTAAGGCCCTGTCACACCTAGATGATTTAGACAGTGTTTGCAAAACGTATGAAAAATTTGGAGAATATGCTGAGGTACGTAGAATCAGTTATGGCTCAGTTTCGTCTAATGTAAGAGCACGTTGAAGCACACTGGAATGCGTCACTGTTCTCCAAGCTCCTCTGAAAATGAATTTTCAGCATGCTGAAAATTTTCCGACATATCCAGGCTGATAACCTGTAGCCTGATAATGTCCTACATTCATGGCACAAATGGCATATTTGCAGCATTGGTTCACAGGGAAAACCCATACAGAGCTCTCTGCCTGCAGCACACACACATACACATGTATTTGCTTGTATAACGGGACCTGTCAGGGTTTTTCACATTTAACTGAAGTCTATATGATCATCTGTCCTGTGTTGTTCTGGCTGATATGCCAAAATGTCAGAACACCGGAGGAGGAGGATCCAATCAGCTGATCGCCTGAGCGCAGAGCGCAGCTGTTTGCTGTTGTCTGCGCCTCCCAGCAAAAGCAGACTCCATGTATTTGTTATGTCCACAAACCTGGTAATGAAGACGGACAAGGATGCTGTGCAGGAACTCGAACTTCATTACAAACTCTTTGTAATGCAATACACATATGTGAGCACTCAGCTCCTAACTGTGGTTATCAGGGGTGAGTCGGTGAAAGAGACCATAACATGGCCGACTCCTCCCTTATGTATGTCGGTGTGATGACGGTACCAGCCAGCTACGTCATCACACCGCTCTCTGTTATAAAATCCCATTTATAACATTCACCCCCCTTGGAAAACACAGAACACTTTATTCAATTAGTACCCTCCCCAGTTTGGCACAAATAACATCCTGAACTCGGGTCAATGGGTGGACCGCTGCTGTACCCGACATGGCTAAGTGGATTATTCTGCCACTTTAGCTGCACTCCTAACTTAAGACTTTTTTTTAACAGTCTTCCATGGGGAAGGCGGCTCTGCTGGAGGGGTCCTGTCGCAAGCCCATGGTGGATGCTCCCCTGGAGATGCTGAACCCCTGGGACCAGGACCAATCTTTATAATGTTGGAGCCCAGGTCCCTCGCTGCATCAGCTGACTCCTGCAAAGCCTCACCATCTGGAGCCATCACTTGGACATGCTGGAGATGGTTTGCGTGCCGAACCGAACCATCCGTCAGCCTGAAGTGCACTGGTCCCAGCTGTGTCACGATCCTCAGCAGTGTCCACAGTCTCGTCGACTGTGCCTTGTCCCGCTGTTGTCCCGGCCTCTTATCAGTGCGGACTCGAACCCAGTCCATGACTTTGAGGAGCACTTTGTTTGGTTTCATATGCCCTTGCAGTTGCAGTGGTGCTTTGTTTACCCCTGTCGTTATGTTGATTTTGGACTCTTCACCTAATGTCCCTGCAGCAGTCTCTGGGGTCCAAAGCTGGTCATGGGTACTTAAGATGTCTGGCGTCTCACTTGTGTCACTCACAACCATTGGCCCTTCACCCGTCGGCTCAGCTGTGGCTCCCATATACTGGTGCTGAACGAGGATACTGAAGCAGTCCGGCTCCTCTTCTCCTTTGCCTAGTGCGCTTTGTTGTTGTTGTTCCGTGTCGTGGATAACGTTTGTGCCCGGTTATCGTGCCCCGAGGTTCTCTGCATGCATGGGCTCCCTCTCCTGCAACTTGGCAGTGGCCTCCATAGTCTCCGACTGGGCAAGGATCTGAGGCGAGTCCAGCTGCTGCCCCCTCTCCAGGCAGCTCTCCTTCTGTGTGCTCAGGAAAGTTGGTTCCTCATTGGCGTCGCCCTCAATACTCTCGTCCCGCACCACATCATCATCACATCATAACCTGACAAGTTGAGCCTGTTGCTGTCGCGTATGGTGAAACCCAATCAGTACAAAAGGTCACACCCCATAATGTTTTCATCATGTGTAGCCACTTGAAACTTGAAATCATAAGCGATCTTCAACTTGTAGTAGACCGATAACTCAATTGTGCCAACGTTGCTAACTCTGTGACCTCCATATCCATACAGCGCTGCTGTTTTTTTTTCTGCTCAGGTGGTTGGGGAAAAATTTCTTCACCGTGGCCCAATTCAGCATCGACTTAACTGCTGCAGTGTCGAGAAGCAGCGTCACAGTCATGTCATTCAACTCAACCTTGCTGTATCCGCATGAATTAATTTCAGGGCTTACCGCGTGTATGATGGTTGTGGGCGGGTGACTTGGCTTCCTTGGCGGATCCCACGGTGTCGGCGACCAGCACATTTTGGCAAAATAGTTGAACCTCCCACACTTGTTACATCATTGTCCTCTTGCCGGGCAAAAACGTGTTCTTTCATGGTGCGTTGGGGAATCATATTTACCACACGTGGGGCCTCTCAGAGTGGTCCCCCAGTTCACAGCGTTTGCCTCAAGCTCCTCTGCCATGTCTCCATATTCCTCCATGCCCACAGTGTTGGTTAGCAGTGACTGTTCTAGCTGTCGATGTTGATGTTGGTGCACACCTCGCTCTGATGCTAACCGGGCCACTGACTCCAGTTGGAAAGCTAGCTTGATGGTATTAACTAGCATCATGTCGTTTGGTGCCATCAGCATCTTATCCCTTAGCCTCGGGTTGTTCATGTGCTCGGCCAACTGGTCCCGTACCATCTCCTCTTGTAACAGTCCAAATCTGCACATGCTAGCCAGTTGTCTCAAATCAGCGAAAAAAATTTTGGTAGACTCACCAATGCCCTGTTGCCTCTGGCAGAATCTTATATGGTGCACTAGCACATTGTCCGATGTAGCAAAGTAGCTAGCTAGTAGCAACACAGCATCTACATACGAGTCCGTCGGACCAAGCGTGTGAAAAATCCTCTGCCCTTCTATGCCCAGGTTGTGGACAAGCAGTGCCCCAGGGTTTCCTCTGGTAACATTTCTGTGTGGCGGCCTGCCGCGCTAAGGAAGTTTCCTGCCGCGCCTAATATATATTAATTGAAGAAAAATTAAATATGAAAGAAACGCTCCGCAAGCGTGCACACGAACAACGCGCGTGATTGACATCCACGCAGAAGCGCCCCTCTCACCCGGCACCCGCGTGACCGTTTCTGTAGGCTGAACGTGTCTCTAGTGTTGCTGTCCGAGAGAAACATGAGCTAATTAAAGTACTTTAAATGCGGAAAAAAGTACAAGAGTCATTTATGGTGGTTTTAACCCACTGGTAACTGGAACAATGAGGAGTCGCTTAGCTAACAGGTCTGGTTAGGTTTCATTGCAGGGAAAGGCAAGAGTGACTGATGAATCACTGAGGACTTACTTCATCAGCTACTGCGATATTAACTAATAATTTATGTTCATTATTATGTCCCTGGCAAGTTAAGATGACCGAAATTCACAAAGTCAATGACTTTAATCCGTCAGCAGCCTTCAGACAAACTAAATGTGCCAACATTTGGATTTCAAAATAAGGGAAGTCTTTCCTGCTGTCTGGTTGGTGAGGAGATTTCTAAAAAAACTATAAATACATAGTGTGGATATGTGAAAATGACGAGGCAGAGTTTATCTCATGAGTCAGGTTTATTCACATCATCCAACATCAGCAAAGCAGAAAGAGAAAGAACACTGAAGCATCCGTCCTTTATATACCAGGACTCTCCCAGTTCACAGTCACATTGCATTTAAATCACAAGTAACAATGACATTGCATTTCAATCACAAGTAACAATGCATTTACTCTTTGATCCCATAACCTCCTTTTCATAGTCTTCGGCACCACCGGAAATCCCCCAAGGCCATCTCTTGCATACCAAAGGCTAAACTTTCTCATCCTCCTGTTATCTCCAAGGAGACTCAGTCCTTTGTTCTAATCTGAGATGTGAGGCCTAAAGTGATACATATGTGTCCCACATGACCCCCCTAAACATCTAAGATGGAACAACAGAATAACAGTCTGCATGTCATGATAAAATCATTACACATCAACCCACATGCTGCTTGGACCTCAGCCTCCTCCCGTATCTGCTGTAAGCGGGCTTCACCACTCCTGCGGCGCCATCATGTGGAGGGGCTGCTGTCTGGGGGTGAAAACTGCTTGTCAGTCCCTGTGGGTGTTCCAGGGAATTTGTTCGAGGGGGTCTGCCGTGCCGAGGAGCCCTGGCCAACAGCACATCCTCGTCCGCCACAACAAAGGCGGGTTTGAGCCTGTTAATGCCAATCGTTTCCTTCCTGCCCCCCAAATCTAGCAAAAAATGCTTGTCCCCTGTTTCCAGCACACTAAATGGTCCATCATAAGGTGGCCGCAGCGGTGGGCGATGAGCATCATGTCTGACAAAAACAAACTCCGCGTTTTTCAAAGTCTTAGGTACAAAAACACGTGGAAAACTGTGGTGAACCGGGCCAGGCAGCGTGCCCGATTCCGTGCCACGCTGCAACAGCTGAGACGGGGAGCTATCTGGCGCAGGATTATCTGGGAGAAACTCCCCGGGCAGCCGAAGTGGCTGCGCAAAAACTAGTTCAGCCGGGGAGGCTTCTAAGTCCTCTTTAGGTGCAGAACGCAACCCCAATAAAACCCACGGTAGCTTGTCTACCCAATTTGCATCCATCAGTGACGCCCTGAGGGCCGCTTTCAATGACCTATGAAAACGCTTGCATAACCCATTAGCCTGTGGATTGTACGCGGTTGTGTGGTGAATTGTGACACCCAGGCTGCGGGCCATTGTTGACCAAAGTTCGGAAACAAATTGAGGGCCTCTGTCAGACGTAATGTCTGACGAGACTCCAAAACACGCCACCCACGCAGTTAAAAATGCGCGTGGCACCTCCTCGGCTGTGGTTGACGCCAGTGGAACCACTTCCGGCCAGCGCGTGGTGTGGTCTACCATTGTCAGAAGGTGTGTGCACCCCTGTGATGGCGGGAGGGGGCCTACGAGGTCCACGTGAACATGATCGAACCTCTTACCCGGAATGTGAAACGGCTCCAAGGGAGCTCTCGTGTGTTTGTGTACCTTGGCTCGTTGACACGCCATGCAGGCTGCTGCCCACTCCTTAACTTGTTTGCGCAGGCTCGACCATACAAATTTCTCTCCTACTATTTTGACCGACGCGCACACTCCTGGGTGAGCCAGAGAATGAATCGAGTCAAAAACGTGGTGGCGCCACGCGGCCAGTACCACAGGACGCGTTCGTCCAGTGGAGACGTCGCAGATTAGGGGGGGCATACCGTCTTGCAGCACCCTGTTCTCCAATTCAATTCAATTCAATTCAATTCAACTTTATTTATATAGCGCCATTTCACAACAACAGTCATCTCATAGCACTATCAACTGTAGGGAGGACCCCCACAGTTGCAGAAAGACCCCAGCAATCAGGCGATCCCCTGTGAGCAAGCACTTGGCGACGGTGGAGAGGAAAAACTCCCTTTTAACAGGAAGAAACCTCCAGCAGAACCAGGCTCAGGGAGGGGCAGTCATCTGCTGCGACTGGCTGGGGGGTGAGGGGATAGAGAAGAAGAAAAGAACAGACATGTAGAGAGCAAACAGCACGATGGGGACTCAATCCAGCCTTAACCCTGTTGGTCCAGACTGGAGCGCCCGCACTTCCGCGTCGCTAGCCTGATCCGTGGCCATGGCTGCATAATCTATCCCTACGCGGACTGGGGCCGCCACGGCGCGCGAGAGGCAGTCTGCCACTACATTAAGTTTACCCGCCACATGCTGAATATCGGTAGTAAACTCTGAGATCGCGGCCAGCTGTCTCTGCTGCCGGCCTGAAAACGGTTCTGAAACCTTGGCCTTCGCGAAAGTCAGTGGCTTGTGATCAACGAACGCGGTGAAACGGCGTCCTTCCAGCCAGAACTGGAAGTGGCGAATGGCCAAATGGAGAGCTAACAACTCCCTGTCAAACGCGCTGTATTTACGTTCACTATCGCGCAAAGTCCTGCTGAAAAAGGCGAGCGGCTGCCAAGCCCCTGCTACGTGCTGCTTCACGACCGCCCCTATAGCCACATCTGACTCGTCAGTAGTGAGCGCTATGCGGGCCGTTGGGTCCGGATGCGCCAACAACGCAGCATTGGCCAGGGCTGCCTTGACTTCCGAGAACGCTCGCTCTCGCTCCTGGGGACCATTCAATTTTATTCGTGGGTTTTTGTTTTTTTAGTGCAGCGTACAGTGGTTGCATGAGCTGCGCTGCACGGGGGAGGAAATGATTATAAAAATTCACCATTCCCAAAAACTCCTGTAACGCCCTGATCGTTTGTGACTGGGGAAAATTTGTTACCGCGCGCACTTTGTCAGGCAGCGGAACCGCTCCTTCTGGAGAGACGCGATGCCCCAAAAAATCAATCTGCACCACCCCGAACTGACACTTCGCTGGGTTGATTATTAAACCGTGCTCTCCCAACCTCTGGAAAACTGCCGTGAGGTGGTTTTCGTGTTCGTCTTTGGATGCGCTGGCTGCTAAGATGTCATCCAGGTAGACGAATACGAAAGGGAGATCGAGCAACACCGCGTCCATCATGCGTTGGAACATCTGCGCAGCGCCTTTAAGCCCAAATGGCATGCGCAAAAACTCGAATAGACCAAACGGAGTTATTACCGCTGTTTTGGGTATGTCCTCAGTGGGCACGGGGACTTGGTGGTAACCGCGGACCAAGTCTATTTTAGAAAAAATGCGCGCCCCTGCCCAATGAACTTAAAAATCTTGGATATGTGGGATTGGGTAGCGGTCGTGCGCTGTAGCGTTGTTTAATCTGCGGAAATCCCCGCAAGGTCGCCACGAGCCGTCAGCTTTCGGGACCATGTGAAGCGGGGAAGCCCATGGGCTGTTAGAACGCCTGATGATGCCCAACCTTTCCAGGTTGGCAAACTCCTCGCGCGCTATGGTCAGTTTAGCTGCATCCAAGTGCCGAGCTTTTGCAAAAACGGGCGGGCCGTTGGTAGTAATAAAATGTTCCATCCCGTGTTTAGCGACAGCTGCTGAAAATGTGGGAATCGTGAGTGCTGGGAACTGAGTGAGCAGTGTGTGGAACTTACCGCTTGCAGCTGTGACGTTGTGCTGTTGCCGGGGCCACTTGGGCTGTACAGGGAATAGAATAGAAAGAAAGTGCATTAACCAGGCGCCTGTTAGCGAGATCAACCAACAAACCATGTGAGCACAGAAAATCAGCCCCCTGCTATGACAAAAGTCCACTCTAATGTACGGCCGTGTAAAGACAGAAGCAGAGTCCTCTGACCAAAGGTCTTAATCTCCGAGCCGTTTGCTGCTGCCACCCCGGGACCTCGGGAAACTGCCAGCCGGTCAGTGGAGGAAGGTGTGATGAAACTCAACTGGGAGCCTGTGTCCACGAGGAAATGCCTCCCCGAGAGTGCATCCTTCAAGTAGAGCAGCTTGTTCTCCTCCCCGAGGGTCGCAGCTGCTACCGACCCCCGGTCTTGGCATTTCCCGAGCGCTTGAACTTGCACGGTGGTATACATTTGTGTGCCTTCTCTGCAAAGCGGCGATTGTAGAAACAGAGGGTGTCTCCTCCGCGATCCTTGGCCCCCGCCCCCGCCGTCGTCGGTGATTCTGCTACCGCCGTCTCTGGCCCCCCGCCATCTCCGGCTGCCGCGCCGAACTCCGTCGCTGCTGCTGTGGGAGAGTCCTGGTATATGAAGGACGGATGCTTCAGTGTTCTTTCTCTTTCTGCTTTGCCGATGTTGGATGATGTGAATAAACCTGACTCGCGAGATAAACTCTGCCTCGCCATTTTCAGCGGGACTTCCGCGCGCTGGCCCAGGAAGCGCATCGGATTCTCAACGCCAGCAAACAGCGCGCGGAAGTCCCGCTGAGCCAAAAACGGTGAGCTGGCCAGGGTCGCTCTCGTGGCCGACGGTAGGGTCCTGAGGAAAATGTGGGTGAAGATGAAGTCGTCGTCGTCTGAGCCCCTCAACCTCAGCATGTTCTCCATCAGATCAATGGGCGTGCCATCTCCCAAGTCGTTCAGAGCCAGGAGCCTCTCCGCTCTCTCCTCGACTGAGAGAGTGAAATGCTGGATAAGCGCAGCCTTCAACCCGCCGTATTTGTCGTTGGCTGGTGGCCGCTCCAATATGCTCTCCACATGCCGAGCCGTGTGGTTGTCGAGCTTTGCAATCACATGGTAGAATTTCGTGTCATCTACCGTTATCCCCCGGAGGGCGAACTGTGCTTTGACCAAGTGGAAGCAGGAGCGCGGGTTGTCTTGCCAAAAGTCCGGTAGCTGGACGGTAGCGGCATATGCTTGGCTGGGAGCTCCTGACTCGGCTGGCCCGGGGGACCTTCTTTCGTCCATGATACGTCTTAGGGTCACCAGTGTGGAGATGTGAAAATGGCGAGGCAGAGTTTATCTCGCGAGTCAGGTTTATTCACATCATCCAACATCAGCAAAGCAGAAAGAGAAAGAACACTGAAGCATCCGTCCTTCATATACCAGGACTCTCCCAGTTCACAGTCACATTGCATTTAAATCACAAGTAACAATAACATTGCATTTCAATCACAAGTAACAATGCATTTACTCTTTGATCCCATAACCTCCTTTTCATAGTCTTCGGCACCACCGGAAATCCCCCAAGGCCATCTCTTGCATACCAAAGGCTAAACTTTCACATCCTCCTGTTATCTCCAAGGAGACTCAGTCCTTTGTTCTAATCTGAGATGTGAGGCCTAAAGTGATACATATGTGTCCCACAATAGAAATATTATAATAGAAATAATTGCATATTTGGTCATTTGAGTTAATTTATTTCTTTAAATATAATTCCCATCCATCCATCCATCCATCTTCTACCGCTTTTCCGGAGGTCCGGGTCGCGGAGGCAGCAGTTCAAGCAGAGAAGCCCAGACTGCCCTCTCCCCAGCCCCCTGCTCCAGCTCTTCAGAGGGGATACCAAGGCGTTCCCAGACCAGCTGGGAGACATAGTCTCTCCACCGAGTCCTGGGTCTGCCCCGGGGTCTCCTCCCAGTGGGACATGCCTGAAACACCTCAAGTGGGAGGCGTCCAGGAGGCATCCTAATCAGATGCCCGTACCACCTCAACTGACTCCTTTCAATGTGGAGGAGCAGCGGTTCTACTCTGAGCCTCTCCCGGATGACTGAGCTCCTCACCCTATCTCTGAGGGTGAGTTCAGCAATCCTACGGAGAAAGCTCATTTCAGCCACTTGTATCCGCGATCTCGTTCTTTCGGTCATTACCCAAAGCTCGTGACCATAGGTGAGTGTAGGAACGTAGATTGACTGGTAAATCGACAGCTTTGCCTTAGAACTAAGCTCCCTCTTCACCACAACAGACCGGTACAACGTCCGCATCACTGCAGATGCTGCTCCAATCCGTCTGTCGATCTCTCGCTCCATTCTCCCCTCACTCGTGAACAAGACCCCAAGATACTTAAACTCCTCCACTTGGGGCAGGAGCCTGTCCCCAACCCGGAGAGGACAATCCACCTTTTTCCAGCTGAGGACCATGAACTCGGACTTGGAGGTGCTCATTCTCATCCCAGCCGCTTCACACTCAGCGGCAAACCGTCCCAGCAAGAGCTGTAGGTCATTGCTGGATGAAGCCAACAGGACAACATCATCTGCAAACAACAGAGATGAGATCCTGTGGTCACCAAGCATGACACCCTCCATTCCCTGGCTGCGCCTAGAAATCCTGTCCATAAAAATTATGAACAGGATCGGTGACAAAGAGCAGCCCTGGCGGAGTCCAACTCTCACTGGGAATGACTCCGACCGAGTGTTGGCAATACGAACCAAACTCTCACAACGGTTGTACAGAGACCGAATAGCTCGTAACAACAAGCCCGATACCCCATACTCCCGAAGCACCCCCCACAAAAATCCACGAGGGACGCGGTCAAATGCCTTCTCCAAGTCCACAAAACACATGTAAACTGGTTGGGCAAACTCCCACGAACCCTCGAGAATTCTCGAGAGGGTAAAGAGCTGGTCTGATGTGCCACGGCCAGGACGAAAACCACATTGCTCCTCCTGAATCCGAGGTTCGACCAACGGCCGGACTCTCCTCTCCAGTACCTTGGCATAGACCTTCCCAGGGAGGCTGAGGAGTGTGATCCCTCTAAAGTTGGAGCACACCCTCCGGTCCCCTTTTTTAAAGAGAGGAACCACCACTCCGGTTTGCCATGCCAAAGGCACTGCCCCCGACCTCCACGCAATGTTGCAGAGGTGTGTCAACTATGACAACCCAACAACATCTAGGGCCTTGAGGTACTCGGCCACCAAGGAGATTTTTAACCACCTTGGCGACCTCAGCCCCTGTGATAGGCGAGTCATCCCCCTCGTCCCCAAACCCTGCTTCCACTGTGGAAGGCGTATCAGTGGGATTGAGGAGATCCTCGAAGTATTCCTTCCATCGCCCGACGATGTCCCCAGTCAAAGTCAACAGTGTCCCATCCGCACCATACACAGTGTGGACGGGGAGCTGCTTTCCCCTCCTTAGCCGCTGGACAGTTTGCCAGAATCTCTTTGAGGCTGACCAAAAGTCTTCTTCCATGGCCTCACCGAACTCCTCCCATACCCTGGTTTTTGCTTCAGCAACCACCCGAACTGCACTCCGCTTGGCCTGCCGGTACACCTCAGCTGCTTCGGGAGTCTCACAAGCCAACCAAGCTTGATAGGACTCCTTCTTCAGCTTAATGGCCCCCCTCACCACTGGTGTCCACCACTTGGTTCGGGGGTTGCCACCACGAGATGCACCTTGCGGCCGCAGCTCTGGGCCGCCGCTTCAACAACAGAGGTGGAGAACATGGCCCATTCAGACTCCATGTCTCCAGACTCCCTCGGAATGTGGTTGAAGTTCTTCCAGAGGTGGGAGTTGAAGACCTCCCGGACAGGGGCCTCAGCCAGACGCTCCCAGCACACCCTCACTATACGTTTGGGTCTACCAGGTCTGAATGGCTTCCTCCCCTGCCATCGGATCCAACTCACCACCAGGTGGTGATCAGTTGACAGCTCTGCTCCTCTCTTTACTCGGGTGTCCAAGACATACGGTCGCAGGTCTGATGATACGATAACAAAATCGATCATCGACCTGCGACCTAGAGTGTCCTGGTGCCAGGTGCACATATGGACACCCTTATGCTTGAACATGGTGTTTGTTATGGACAGACTGTGGTTAGCACAGAAGTCCAATAACTGAACACCACTCGGGTTCAGATCGGGCAGGCCGTTCCTCCCAATCACCCCCCTCCAGGTTTCACTGTCGTTGCCCACGTGCGCATTGAAGTCCCCCAGTAAGACAATGGAGTCTCCAAGAGGAGCACCCTCCAGCACCCCAGTCACAGACTCCAAAAAGGGTGGGTACTCTGAAACATCATTTGGTGCATAGGCACAAATTATGGTCAGGACCCATTTCCCAACCTGAAGGCGCAGGGAAGCAACCCTTTCGTCCACCGGAGAAAACTCCAATATAGAGGCAGCAAGGTGGAGCGATACAAGAATACCCACCCCTGCTCGTCGCCTCTCACCCGGGGCAACTCCAGAAAAGGCCAAGCTCCAGCCCCTCTCCAGGAGACTGGTTCCGGAACCGGAGCTGTGTGTTGAAGTGAGGCCGACTATATCTAGCCGGTATCTCTCAACCTCGTACACCAGCTCAGGCTCCTTCCACACCAGAGAAGTGACATTCCACGTATCAAAAGCCAGTTTAGAAAGCTTGGGATCAGTCTGCCAAGGTCTCCGCCTTTGACCGCCACCTGATCCACATAGCACCGGACCCCCATGATCCCTCCTGCAGGTGGTGATCCCACTGGAGGGCGGACCCATGTAACTCCTTCGGGCTGAGCCCGGCCGGGTCCCATGGGTGGAAACCCGGCCACCAGACGCTAGCCTTCAAGCCCCTTCCCCAGGTCTGGCTCCAGGGTGGGGCCCCGGTAACCCCATACCGGGCGGGGTACACTGAATCCTTGATATACAATTCATGAGAGTCTGTTGGACCGTTCTTAGTCTGGCCCTTCACCCAGGACCAGTTTGTCTTGGGAGACCCTATCAGAGGCAAATTGCCCCGGACAACATAGCTCCTGGGATCACTGGGGCACGCAACCCCCCCCCCCCCCACCACGATAAGGTGACGATCCATGAGGGGGATAAATATATTATATATATATTATATATAATTATATAAATACAATTCTAATAATTATATTTCTTTGAATTCAGAGTTATTGTTCTTTTCTGGCTCTACAAAAATTATGGTCAAAAGTTTAAATTGTATGAGGAAACAAGTAAAAAATTTGCCACATTCTGTTTCACATTAATTAAAAAAATAAGCAATTTTATAATAATCTGCCTTTGTCCACTGGACAGGCCTCTTCACTGTCCAGTTTTAACACTCCTCTTAAAACCCATTTTTATTCTCTGGCGTTTGATCCAGTTTGAGATGCTGATTTTATTTTTTCTTATTGTCTCTATTGTATAACGATTGTTTTGTTTGTGCTGTTTTGTACTTTAGCTGTATTTTTTTGTTTTTATATTTTATTTATCGTTGATGTACAGCACTTTCTGTCAACTGTGCTTTTTAAAGAGCTTTATAAATAAAGTTGGATTGGATTAAAAAATAAACATCAGCCATAAAATAATTCACATGTTTATAATAGTTTCAAATGTACAAAAAGTCACAAGAGGAAATTACAAATTTGAGGAAAATGGTTTCAAATTTCAATAAATTTATAGAGAAAAGTAGAAAACTATAAGAAAATTGTTATAAATTTTGGAGAAAAACCTCAAACCTTCAAGACTGAGGTCATTACTCAAGTTTTTAAATGGGTGCTCTTTGTACCCTGAACTCAACTAGAAAATTTTTGTTGTCCACTTTTAATTATTAATTTCAAATCACTGCTTTTACATGAGTAGAATTTCCAGCTACTGTACCCACCTCTGATCATATAATTTAGGTATGAATGAGTAAATTCCTATTATGACTGTTTTTTTTTCCCCTTCCTACTCTTTGTCAGTGGAAAAAAGAAACACTGGAATAAAAATACAAAAAAATACACATTTTGGTCATTTATGTAAACCATGAAAAAAAAAAAATCCTGCAGGACAAAACATGACACTTGGTATTTTCTAGCCTGTTTCTATACCACCATAGACAGAGAGAACTTGAATTAGACAAGGCTCAGAGAGGGAAAGATGAGACAGAAGAGAGGAGCCAAGGAGAGGAAAGTGTTCAGGCAGAGGGTCCAGGAGAGGTGAGAGCAGAGGAAGGAGAGAAGGATGACACCAGTAAAAAGTCCAAACACAGGACATCTTGGTGGGACCCCAACTGGCCCAATATTCCAACATTCAAGCCTTGGCTGTACAATACTTCAAATGGTAAGTTCCATTATGTAATATTACTGTGCAAAATAATAAAAAAATAAATAAATAAAAATAGTGTAAAATTAACATTTCTGGTTACAATTGTGTCATGTGTCATCCCCGTCCCCCTCCCTGGAAAAATATGTTACCACCGCGCCAAGGTCTTTAAGCCAGAGGAAACACTGAGTGCCCACTTCCTTGCCTTATCCAACTTTCCCAGGTCCAATGCTGTAATGTAGGTCTCAAACATGTCCAGCCAACGTGGCCACGGGATGGGTGGTTCACCTGGGCACTCGAGGAAAGGCCTCAGAGGTCTTAAGCATACTTCCATGGTTTGTAAATTCTCATTGCCAAATGGTATGTCCACAAACCTGGTAATAAAGACAGACAAGGATGCTGTGCAGAAACATGAACGTTATTACAAAGTCTTAGTAATGCAATACACACATGTGAGCACTCAGCTCCTAACTGTAGCTATCAGGGGTGAGTCAGTGAAAGAGACCATAACATGGCCGACTCCTCCCTCATGTATGTTGACCTGATGACGGTGCAGGCCAGCTACATCATCACGCCGCTCTCAGTTATAAAATCCCCTTTATAACAGTATTATCTTGGTTTTATTTTTTTTCACTTTATTGAAAATAAACTTTTTATTGCCATCAGTTCACATGCCTTTGAGCCAGGTTGGGGCAACTGTTATCTGATGTTCCTGATGTATCGCATCAGCTGTTTTAGGTACGACTGACCTGACAGATTTGACAGCTCTGCCAGGTCTGTCACGCTCCCCACCGTGGTCTCTGGAGGGGAGAATCATCTGGGTTGAACAGAGATGATCTCTCGTATACCTAGGATTCATGGATTGGGTGTCAACGACAGTTTGGCATGACTGCGCTATGCAGAAGTTAGACTATTGTTGGGCATAAGTTGTGAATGTCAGCAACACTCTAAACATTAGCTGGTTTAAGTTACTATTACTCAATTATATGTCGAAGTCATTATGGATGCACGATGCATACAGCCAAAAGTAAAAATTTCAGCGTATCCCAGCGTTTTAGACCAATTTTTATACGTTTGGCAAAAGTTACCTAAATCGTCAGAGTGTGACAGACAGCTCAAGTTTGCAAACAGTGTCTGGCTCCAAGTATCTACCCGATGAGTTGCAAAGAACAGACATTCCCAGCAAGATAATTTGCAGCACTCGTCAGAGGCTGTAATCCAAGAATACCGCTTGTTGTTAATATGGAAGGAACAGACAAATCCTTTCCCTGGCTGAGACGGGCCTGTAGTGTTTCCTCTGGTTTAAAGACTGGCGAGGTGGCAACATATTTTTCCAGTGGGGGAGCAGAAAACACAGGACACTATTGTAACTGGAATATGTTGATTTTATACAATTTATTTCTTGTTTTTTTAATTTTGCACAGTAACTTTGCATATGGAACTTACCATTTGAAGTATTGTACAACCGAGGCTTGAATGTTGGAATGTTGGGCCAGTTGGGGTCTCACCCAGACGTCCTGTGTTTGGACTTTCTACTGGTGTCATCCTTCTCTCCTTCCTCTGTTCTCACCTCTCCTGGACCCTCTGCCTGAAAACTTTCCTCTCCTTGGCTCCTCTCTTCTGTCTCATCTTTCCCTCTCTGAGCCCTATCTTATTCAGTTTCTCTCTGTCTATGGTGAAATATGAACAGGTTACAAAATATTAAGTGTCATGTTTTGCCCTGCAGGATTTTTATGTCATGGTTTACATAAATGACAAAAAGGTGTATTTTTTGTATTTTTATTCTCGTGTTTCTTTTTTTTTTTCCATTGAGAGAGTAGGGAAAGGGAAAAACATTCATAATAGTAATTTACTTATGCATACTTAAATTATATGATCAAAGGTGGGTATAGTAGCCAGAATTCTACTCAAGTAACAGCAGTGGTTTGAAATTAATAATTAAAAGTAGACAACCAAAAATTTCTAGTTGACTTAAAGGTACAAAGAGCACCTACTTAACCTCTTGCGCTCCGTTGTACCGCGGACGGGCAAGTCTCTGCGTCCTAGAGCGCACGAGAGCGCACAAGGGCTTATCAATAGATCACTTAACCCAGCAGGCTCAGTCACTTCTCACCCAGCTAGCTAAAGTTGTTGACCACAGTAATAAGACTTGTTCCTCATCCATTTCCACCTTCCCTTCTCCATCTGTGTTTTCTCGGGTGGGTCGCTCTTGTACAGTTCCTACCCCAGCCCAGTTACAATGGGGAACCGTGAGGGGGCAACGGGTTCCTGTTGCAGTGTAAGCCTGTTTTTCAGTGCATCCTAGGTGACATTCCCACCGATCACAGCATGATTAGTTACGTGGTTGGTTTATTAGACTGCTGGGTGCTCAGGTGGGCACGTGCCGTAGTTTCGGGTACGGAGTTCTCTTTGATCACCTTTGATCGTTTTTCCACAGTGTCTCAGAGTGTTTGATCATTCCAACCGTGAAGGTAATGCTTCCACCCAGCTCCTCAGTCTCCATCAAGCCTCCACCAAGCCTCACGTTCAGCTGTGGATCATTCAGCTGATTTCCGGGTGCTCGCCACCGAGGTGGGGTGGGGTGACACTGCTCTTTGGTCGGTTTTGTGGGTAGCCTACGCTCCAGCTTAAGAAACAAGTTAGCCTGCCGCAACGAACCAGATTCCTTCGATGCACTCATTTCCCTCGTCATTCGGCTCGGTGTGAACGTGCTCGAGAACAACATAGCACGTTCTCCCAAACTCATGTTCCTTCCTTCTCGGTTATGCGCCACTTGGCGCATCCATCATTTGCAGTAGGGAGACTTGCAGACGTCTCATTCTAGTCATTTCTGTCTACGCTTGAGCTTCCAGTCCATTTACAATTTTCTATGCACGAGCACATGGATGTTGCACTAATTGACTCTGAGGGTCTGGCAACTTGATTAAGGGTTCAGTGCATTCCCCTCCCCAAATCAGTAAAGGTCATAGCTCTGTCGGGGAGTTCCCTATTCACTGTGACTGATAAGACTGCCCCTATTTCTCTATTAGTCTCTTGTAATCATAAAGAGAGTATTCAGCCCTTCATCCTCCCATCTGTCACTTCCCTCATTGTTCTTGGTTACCCCTGGCTACTCTTACATAACCCCTCCATTGATTGGGAGAGGGTACTACATCATGGAGCACCATGGGCTGCACGGTGGCGCAGTGGTTAGCACTGCGGCAGCACAGTTTACCCTTGGCCGGGGGATTGTGGGGATCGTGGGATTGTGGGTTCGATCCCAGCCCCCGACCAACAGTGATCTGTGTGGAGTTTGCATGTTCTCCCCGTGTTGCGTGGGTTTACTCCGGGATTTCTCCGGTTTCCTCCCACATGCCAAAGACATGCATGTTAGGTTAATTGGCTGTTCTAAATTGTCCCTAGATATCTGTTTCCTATAGGCCCTTAGAATAGAGGGTTAGTATTAATGAAAGCGCTTTGAGTGGTCTTTGTGACTAGAAAAGCGCTATATAAGTGCAGGTTAGTTAGTTAGTTAGTTAGTTAGTTAGTTAGCACCTTCTGCTTGTCCTCCTGTTTGCGATCTGCTGCATGTTCTCCATAGCACTGTCCCTGTCAAATAAACTAATCTACTACTACTACCTCTATACCCATTTCCCCTCCCGCAGTGGAACCACTGGGCCTATCCAACGTTCCCCCCGAATATTACGATCTGGGTCCAGTGTTCAGTAAGGCCTGAGCCCTGTCACGTCCCCCTCACAGACCTTATGACTGAGTCATTGAACTAAAACCAGGGTCCAGACTCCCTTCCAGTCGTTTGTATAGTCTATCTGGCCCAGGAGGCTATGGATAAATATATTAAAGAATCCCTCAGCTCCGGCCTCATCAGACCCTTCTCATCGGCCATGGGCGTGGGGTTTTTCTTCATAAAGAAGAAAGATGGCTCCGCCCTTGCATAGATTTTCGGCAGCTTAATGACATTATCATTAAGGACAAATATGCTCTTCTTTTAATTAATTCTGCCTTCATTCTCCTTCAGGGCACCACCATCTTCACCAAGCTGGATCTTAAGAACGCCTACCACCTGATTCAAATCCAGGAGGGCGACCAGTGGAAGACTGAGTTCTGTACCCTGAGTGGCCATTTTGAGTATGAGGTAATGCCATTTGGTCTCACCAATGCCCCACCAGTGTTTTAAAGGCTGATCAATGATGAATTGAGAGATTTTCTGAACATCTTTGTTTTCATTTATCTCGATGATATTCTCATCTTTTCCCGGTCCGAGTCTGAGCATCGGTTTCATGCCCACATTGTGCTTCAGTCCTTGTTGGAGAATCAGCTCTTTGCGAAGGGGGAGAAATGTGAGCTCCATACCTTATCCACCACCTTCCTCTGATTTATTATTTCCAAGGGGCAGATCCAATCCGACCTCCAGAAGATAAAAGCCTTCTGTGAGTGGCCCACCCCCACCTCAAGAAGACACCTGCAGCTGCAGCAGTTCCTGGGGTTCGCCAGCTTTTACAGGCGTTTCATCCATAATTATAGTAATGTTGCTCTTCCACTCACCTGTCTCACCTCCACCAAGATTCCTTTCACCTGGTCCCCGGAAGTGGTCAGGGCCTTCACACTGCTTGAAGAGAAGTTTACCGACGTCCCCATCCTGATGCAGGTCGACCCCAGCTTGCAATTCGTGATGGAGGTGAACACATCAGAGACAGGGGTATGTGCAGTGTTGTCCCAGTGTTCTCCTGCAGATGGCAACCTCCACCCCTGTGCTTTCTTCTCCCAGTGACTGACCCCTGCTGAGAGAAATTATGATGTGGGTGATCGGGAACTGCTCGCTGTCAAACTGGCCCTGGAGGAGTGCTGTCACTGGTTGGAGGGGTCAGTTCTGCCATTCTTGGTGCTGACCGTCCATAAGAATCTGGAATATCTTCGGTCGGCTAAGAGCCTTAACCCCTGACAGGCCAGGTGGGCGTTGTTTTTTGGGTGGTTCTACTTCTCCATCACCTATTGCCTGGGGTCTAAGAACATCAAGCCCAGTGCCCTTTCCAGGCAGTTCACTACAGAGCCTCGTAACGAATGCCAAGAGACCATCATCCTGGCCAAGTGTCTGATGGGGGTCTTTTCATGGGACACTGAGCAGAGGATTAAGGAGGCCTTCAAGACCAAACCTGACCCTCGTGGTGGTGGTGGTGGTGGTGGGGGTGACTCTGCAAAACTCTCAGTTTGTGCCCATGGCTGTCAGAGGGGAGGTTCTGCGGTGGCTGCACACTACCAAACTCTCCTGCCACCCAGGGGTCGCCAGAACACTGTCCCTCCTTAAGCACTTATTTTGGTGGCCGGCCATGGATAAGGATTTACGGAACTACATCAAGGCCTGTCCGCAGTGTGCCACAGGGAAGTCCCTCACCACCACCCCCTGCTGGTTTTCTACAACCTTTGCCCATTCCTAGTTGGCCCTGGTCACACATTGCCATGAAGTTTATCACTGGGTTGCCCCTGTCCGACGGCTACACAGTTATACTTGGTTATGCTGGTATACAGGTTTTCTAAAGCTGCACACTTTGCTCCTCTTCCCAAACTACCACTGGCGAGTGAGACAGCTGAACCCCTGGTTTTACATGTGGTAAGGCGCCATGGCATCCCTGTTGATATTGTATCTGATCGCAGTCCTCAATTCTCTTTGCAGGTCTGGCGCCCCTTCCATTGGGGCCACGGTCAGCCTCGCGTCAGGTTACCACCCACAGAGTAATGGACATTGTGAGAGGGCTAACCAGGAACTGAAGGCCTCCCTGCGGTGTATCACCTCCTCTAATCTTTTGTCATGGAGTCGTCACCTCCCGTAGGTTGAGTACGCCCACAGCTCAGCCACTTCTTCAGCCACTGGGCTCTCTCCTTTTGAGGCCTCCCTCAGCTACAATCCCTCACTGCTCTTTACCTCTGAGGATGAGTTTGCGGTGCCCTCCATTCAATACCACATAAAGAGGTGTCACCGCATTTAGAGGGAGACCAGGGCGGTGCTCCTTCACACAGCTGAACAAAACTGATGATGATGATGGAGTCTCGCGTCGCTGGCGATGCATGAGTATCTTGCGAAGTATAGTTCACCAGTGTGTCTTCTGGTGGGAGATGAGTCCAATCTTGGACAAACAAACTCTGTTGCAGACATTGCAGATGAGAGTTGTGTTACTGCTGGAGGATGGCATAGCTGAAGCCTTCCTTCAAGCTCTCTTCTCGATTAAGTGTGTAGTCCTGGACTGTTCAAACTGCTTGCCGCCCTGCATACACAGATGGTGCCATGCGAGTCAGTCTTGGGCATTATGTTGCCAAGAGTTGATATCCATGTCACAGGATTTAAGGGTAGCTTTGAAGATGTCTTTATAACAGAGACGGGGTCTGCCGACTGACCTCTTTCCTTGCTGCAGTTGGCTGAAGAACATTGCCTTTGGGATCCTAATATCCTCCATCCTGGCCAGATGTCCAGTCCAACGCAGCTGGGCCTTGATGATCAGGCTTTCAATGCTGGGTAGCTTGCATTTGTCCAAAACCTCTGTATTGGTCACTCTATCCTGCCACTTGATACCGCATATGGATCTCAGGCATCGCTGTTGGAACTGTTCAAGAAGCTTGATATGTCGGCGATATGGTGTCCACGTTTCACAACCATACAGGAGGGAGGCAAGAACGATAGCCTTGAACACTTTAATCTTGGTGTGGAGCTTGATACCACGTTCATCCCACAACCTCCTTCAAAGCATGCCAACGGAACCACTTGCCTTGGTTAATCGCTGGTTGATCTCTTCGTCAAGGGTTGCAGAGTAAGAGAGGGTGCTTCCAAGGTAACAGAACTTCTCTACGGACTTGAGCGGGCTGTTGTTGATAGTTACCACAGGATGAACATGGCATTTTCCGGGGGCTGGTTGGTACATGACCTCTGTCTTCTTAATACTGATGGTAAAACCATATTTCTCTGATGCCGTGGCAAATTTGTCAGTGTTGAGCTGAATATCTTCCAGTGTGTGTGCAACTAAGGCACAGTCATCAGCCAACAGAAGGTCTCTGACTAGCATTGACATGGTCTTCGTCCGAGCTTGTAAACGTCTCAGATAGAATAGGCCACCATCTGTTCTAAACTGAATTTGCACTCCTTTATCCAAGTCGCGAAAAGCCTCCATGAGCATGAAAGAAAAGGCAATGGAGAAGAGTGTTGGGGCCAGGACACAGCCTTGCTTGGTACCATTTGTCACTGGAAATGGGTCAGAGATATTTCCATTCCCTTGGACTTTTGCTTGCATTCCCTCATGGAAAGACCTTATGATGGAAATGAACTTGTCAGGGAAACCAACTTTGCGAAGTATCTTCCACAGGCCAGGTCTATTTACCGTGTCGAATGCCTTGGTGAGATCGACAAACACCATGTAGAGGTCCATGTTCTGTTCCCTACATTTCTCCTGTATCTGTTGCATTGCGAAGATCATGTCCACTGTACCTCTTCTAGGTCTGAATCCACATTGAGATTCTGGGTAGACCGTAGCAGTGAGACAGCATGACACCCTGTTGAGGACAATGCGTGCCAGTATTTTCCCGGCAACGGACAGGAGGGAAATACCTCTGTGGTTATCACAGACAGAGCGGTCTCCTTTACGCTTGTAGAGATATACAATAGAAGCATCCTTAAACGCTTGTGGGACTGTGCCATACTGCCAGATAAGTATAAATAACTGTAGGAGTTTGTTCTGCAGATGCACGCCACCGTTTTTGAAAATCTCAGCAGGGATGCCATCGGCACCTGGAGACTTTCCCTCAGATGACTGTTTTATGGCACGCTTGACTTCATCCAGTGAAGGAGGGAGGTCCAGCTCGGCCAGTATCTGCCTCTGGGGGATGGCGTCCAGGGTTTCTTCACACATTGATGATGGCCTATTGAGCAGGGTGTTGAAGTGTTCAGCCCAGCGTTGTAGTATTTCCGATTTGTCAGTATGGAGGTTATTTCTGTCAGACGATCGGATGGGTGTGCTACCAGTGGACTTAGGTTCAGGTTCAGGTTACTTTATTTGTACCCGTAGGTAGATTTGTTTTGCAGTCTGGTGACATCCATATTTACAAGCCACAAATTACATTCAACATAGACACAAACACAGGCACACATGAAGCTGACTATAAACATGATAAAAATACTCAAGGCTCCGTCAATCAGGGTATGAAAAGACAAAAAGATGGGAGAAAAACCAGAGGTAAGAGAGAAGGGTCATATTAAAAGTTCAAAACTAGTCAAAGAGGTTAAAAACTCAAAGGTCTAAAACCCAATAAAATATTTAGAACCCAAATAACATCCTACAAAAATAAGTAAATATAAAATGGAGTTAATAAATAGGTACCTAAATTATGTGCAGTATATTGTCACAGCTTGTTCAACTCTTTGACAGCAGCAGGAACAAAGCTGTTTTTGTAGCACTGGGTTCTACTTTTTGGGACAGCAAACCTCCGTCTTGAGGGAAGAAGCTGAAAGTTGCAGTGCAAAGGGTGGGAGTCATCATTTAAAATGGAGGTAGCCATCCTCTGTACTTGTCTGGTATACAGGGATGTCAGGCTCAGCTGTGGCTCACCAAGCAAACGACTTAGGACCATACACCGCCCTCAGCCCTTCATGGAAGAGCTTACTGTTATGCTTATCAGCTGCTTCCTGAAGCTCTGTGGCTTTACTGTCCCACCATGATTCCTTCATCTGGCCGAGTTTTCTCTGCAAGGTGTGCCTTGCGTTCAAGTAGAGCGATCTTTTGGCTGGTGATGATTTGTCATCAATGTAGTTCCTGTGAGCTTTATGCATCGTGTGCAGAAGCTGTGAGATTTCCAGGTCAATTTCATCAAACCAATCCTGGTGTTTGCGTTTGACGAATCCAAGGACATCTGCACTAGCAGAGTAGGTGGCATCCTTGAACTGCTTCCAGGCTGCCTCGACCTCCATACCCTCAAAATTTTCAGGTACGTTGGTTTCCTGACGTTTCCTCTGCAGATCCTCTTGGATATGGGAGTCCTTAATGCAGGAGACTTGAAGTTTGGCTGGTGGTTTTACTCTCCTGGTTTGTATCTTGGGCCTGATGTGGAGTTCCATCTTGCTTCTGACCAGCCTGTGGCCAGACCAGCATTCGGCTCCACGCATGGCTCTGGTATGCTTGACATCTCTGGCATCTCTCTGTCTGACGATGAAGACAGAGAGATGCCACAACTTTGAATGAGGGTGCATCCAGGTTATCTTATACTTATTGGCTTGCTGGAAGAGGGTGTTAGTGATTGTGAGTTGGTGCTCACTGCACTTTTCCAAAAGGAGCTGGCCATTTGAGTTGAGCTTCCCTATACCATGTTTGCCAATAGCACCTTTCCAGGCATCATTGTCGCAGCCTACCCGGGCGTTGAAGTCTCCAAGGATTACGAGCTTATCGCTAGAGGGAGTTGACCTGATGGCT
Source organism: Pholidichthys leucotaenia (assembly GCA_020510985.1). Classification (NCBI taxonomy): domain Eukaryota; kingdom Metazoa; phylum Chordata; class Actinopteri; order Cichliformes; family Pholidichthyidae; genus Pholidichthys; species Pholidichthys leucotaenia. The sequence goes on from CM035836.1 coordinate 239,797,032, forward strand.
TGGTCAAGGTCACTGTAGAAAGCTTCCTTCTCCTCGTCGCTGTATGTCATGGTGGGAGCATATACACTGAGAATGGTCAAGTGGCGTCCCTTGTGGAGACCAATACGCATGCACATAATTCTATCGCTGATGGCAGTAGGTAGTCTGTCGAGCTTCTGAGCAATAGATGTTGTTATTGCAAAGCCACACCTCCAATTCTGGGTTCTCCCTCTGGCTTGCCTCTCCAATAGAAGGTGTAGCCTGTACCAACCTCCTCCAGACTAGATTCACCAGCGAGTCTGGTCTCACTGAGGGCTGCAATATCAATGCTGTACTGCCCCAGCATCTTTGCCAGTATTGCAGTATGGCGCGGTGGTCTGTTGTCACAGTCTAAAAGGGTTTTGACATTCCATGAGGCAAAGATCATTTGGTGTTTTCGTGTTGGTCTTCGGCCGCAGTATTGGATGACCAGTCAGGTGCGGCTGCCTGGCAGGTTCTTAGTGGAGTAAGCAATGTTTAAGATCCCTTTTAAGTACCCTTCCCCATCTGGGGAGTGCTGTCCATGAAGAAGGCTGCTCTGTCACTCATGCAGGATACGAGTGCCGCATTTACCCCAGTATACAACAAACAACCGCCACACATGAGCCGTCTGAGTGCAGGTGTGTAGCTAAGAACTTCTAGCATCATCCTGTTCCCGTCGCCACTTGCCCATCGCCCCAGGACTTGAAGTAATAGATGTGATGTGATTCGCAAGATGACCTGCACATGAATGGATTTAAGTGAGAGAGGTTTGTGCACTCCCAGTCCCACTCTCTCATCAAATGCATGTCATATGCCACCTGGTGCAAAGGTTGCCACAAGATGAGCGGCATGCATGGGTGCAGCCTTTCTCCGGTGTGGAGACAAATCTGCAAGGCAGCAGATGGATTTGAATTCGGAGTTACCTACTCCTGGCCTTTGCTTAAAGAGGCACAACCTACAAGGCAGCAGGTGGATTTGATTTCAGAGTTACCTTCTTCTAGCCTTTGCCTACAGAGGCACAACCTACAAGGCAGCAGGTGGTTGGATTGGTAAGTGTTAGGGCATATCCACACGCCGGTGGGCCTGCACACTGTACCTCTGGGGATCCAACCTGTGCCGAGATCTCTCACTGTTCTGTCCTGGAACCACAAGGATCCAGTTAACATGGTGTACCGCTGGAAGGCTACGTGGCAGTCTTGATGCATAGAGATGTAAAAACCATCAGAGAGGACTTACGCACTCTGCCTCCTTTTCACTCCAAGGAGCTAGATGGCAGCTGCAGCTGGAAGCGAGAGACATGCAGAAGCAGGCAGACACAACACTATGCTACAGCACTACATACTAAGCACCCTGTGCTTAGAAGCACCACATCAAAACTATAGGTGGGCTAACTGACGGAGGAGTGTGGTTCCCTCTTACAAAGTGGGTCAGAGGGTATGGCTTTCTACCTAGAACATTCAACTCAAGACTCAGTCTAAAAAACTGTCTCCTTGTTTCATTGGTCCTTATCCTATCAAACAAATCATTAACCCCTCTGCTGTTCACCTCAGTCTTCCCCCCACTCTCCGTATTTGTCCCACTTTTCACATTTCCCAGGTCAAGCCTTTTGTCACCAGTCCGCTCTGCCCCCCAGCCAAGCTGCCTCCTCCTCCAAGAGTGGTTGACGGAGGGTTGACCTAGACCGTCAACCATATCATTGACACTCGTCGCCATGGACTGGGCATCCAGTTTTTGGTCAACTGGAAAGCTTATGGGCCTGAGGAGCGGATGTGGGTCTCTAGATCGTTCATTCTCAACAAACAACTTAATCTACAACTTCTACAGGAGGAATCCAAACAAGCCTCAGGCTCCAGGAGGTGCCCTTTGAAGGAAGGGTACTGTAATGGTTCTGGCTGCACACTTTTTGCTCTCTCTCTGATTAACTCACTTATTTCCCACAGCTGCACCTACCATGTGTGGGCAATCAGCACACCCTTCAAAGTGGGCCACTCTCCTCCAGAGGTTTAGGAGCATGTCAGACTTCTTCAATGCACTTGGAGTACTCTTTCCCAGTGTGCTGCCTGCCTGTCGACCTGTCCCTCCTGGAGACCTGAAGACAAGTAAGATCAATTATTCCCTCAAAATCTCCCTCTCATTTTGCCCAGAAAAGTGGCCTGGTGGATTTGGACCCTGCCTGGTGGATTCCCCAATGTGGATCCTATCCCAGCTGCTAACGCCCAGTAAGTCATCTTACTATGTGCATATCCTACTCCCTTTCCCTTCACTCCCTGCACCAGCGCGCTGCTTTGTAAATACTCACCCACTGTATGGAACTCCCACATCGAGAATCTGCTGGTGTCCTGCTCCCCGGGGGATGGAATTCGACAGCTTGTAAGAAAACAGACACATAGTAGCATTGTCAGACTGTGAAAGTTTGTACTAACCCCTCGTCTCCTCTCTCCGCTCTGCAGGGTTGCCAGACTCTCAGCGCCCTATCACTATCACAATTTTTGTAATAAAGATTATTGTCTCAGCTATTAGGGTCTCTTTGCTGCTTGCTTTTGGGTCTGTTGTGGTGACACAATAGGAGATAGCACTCCACCCAGGACTTTGGGGTATTGGGGGAAGTAAAAGGAGAGATGGTAATGGGGGGAACAAGTGAAATTGGTGCCAGAGTGCTAGGTGGTATTAAACTGAATAAAGATGCCCCTTCACCCCCGCTGTGCCAGGTGTGGAATGTATTGTGGAGAGGTAAGACGCTTTTAACACCTGAGGACTCCGGGGCACGAAAGTATTGTGTTAAGCCATGCTCTGTGACGTGTATATGGATGTGTGTACATGCTCTCTGACGCATGTGTCAATGTGTTCACCCTGGGTGCCAAAGGCGAGAATAAAGTGATATAAAGGGGTTCACTTTGGCACCCAAATTTAGTCTCTTCTGTTGTTAGAGGTGAATAAAGTTCTGGGTCGTCAGCTGATGTCTCGTCTGATTCCATTGTCCACATTGGTGGCCTAGATAGGTGAAATGGAAAATGGACTGAGCTCCTCTATGGAGACACTCCCGCTAAAGTCCTCCACCGCTGCATGTGCCGTTGCAGTCAGACTCCCAGACTTTTTGCTCCAGGACCCGGCTTCTTGGTTTATACACATGGAATCCCAATTTGCCCTTTGTGAAGTCTCAACAGACGACACAAATTACCATCATGTGGCGGCTGCGCTGGACACACGCTGGACACAGCAAGCAATGAGTCTACCCCGAGCCCTGTAAGCCCAAGGAAAATACGGTGCTCTCAAGCAGCTGCGGCTGCACCGTTAAAGCCCTTTTGGACAGAGAGAGGGCAGAAAAGCTCCTCACCCACTTGGAGTTAGGAGACAGATCAGCTGTGAAACTGATGGAGAGCATGGTTGCACTAATTTGCATGGACAACAGATCTTTTCTGTTTGCCCACTTCTTCCTCAGGAACCTACCGGCTGTGGCAGCACGGTGGTGCAGTGGTTAGCACTGTTGCCTTACAGTAGAAGGTTCCTGGTTCAAATCCCCAGGCTGGCAGGGGTTGGAACCTTTCTGTGTGGAGTTTGCATGTTCTCCCTGTGCTGCGTGGGTTTACTCCGGGGGCTCCGGTTTCCTCCCACAATCCAAAGACATGCATGTTAGGTTAATTGGCTGTTCTAAATTGTCCCTAGATATGTTTCCTATAGGCCCTTAGAATAGAGGGTTAGTACTAGTGAAAGCGCTTTGAGTGGTCTTTGTGACTAGAAAAGCGCTATATAAGTGCAGGTTAGTTAGTTAGTTAGATCCTCACTGCTGCTGGTGGCCAGGGACTACCGCGTGCTGGCAGAGGAGGCAGACCGCATCATCCTGGCAAACAAGGCTCTCAGCATTCAGGCAATGAGACCGGGATCTCCAGTGGAACCCAGCAAGGTTGAGGAGCCAATGGTAGTGGCCGGGACGGCCACCAGGAGACACAGGAACAGGATGCTGTGCTTTTATCACCGCCATTTTGGCACCGAAGTACAATGTTGTCTGCCGCCGTGCTGCTTCAAGAAGCTGGGAAACAGGACAGCCAGCGGTCAGTAGCAGCTGCAACCACTGCTGACAGGGAAAATCTGCTCTTCATCAAGGACACACATTCTGGGAGACGTTTTCTGGTTGACTCTGGCTCCCAGAAGAGCCTCATTTTGCTGGTCAGCACAGACAGGCTGGCAGAAGGCTTCGGCCCGGCTTTAACGGCCACCACCGGATCCCACATCAGGACGTTTAGAGAAAAGACGGTGCTGTCTGAGTTCCCAGCACTCATGTTGCCCACTTTTTCTGCTACAGTAACCAAGCACGAGGTCAAGCATTTTATCACTATGAAAGGTCCACCCATTTTTGCGCGACTTGCTGCCTGGATGCGGCTAAACTTGCCATTGCACATGAGGAGTTTGCTAACTTAGAATACTTAGGCATTGTTTGGCACTCCAACAGACCTTGGACATCCCCACTGCACATGGTGCCCAAGTCTGATGGGTCGTGGCAGCCGTACGGCGATTTGCAACACTTGAACAATGCCACGGAACGTGACCGTTACTCCATCCCGCACATCCAGGATTTTTCAGTGCACCTGGCTGGGATTTTTTTTTTTTTTTTAGATTTAGTATACTTTATTGATCCCCAGAGGGGAAATTGAGGGCATCCACCACCTGGATGGATGAAGCAGCCATGATACGGCACTATCCCTTAACCATTCACACACACATTCACACCTAGGGCCACTTTAGAGTCTCCAATTAACCTAACCTGCATATTTTTGGCATGTGGGAGGAAACCGGAGAAATCGCGGCGTAAACCCACGCAAACACGGGGAGAACATGCAAACTCCACACAGCTCATTGTTGGTCCGGGGCTGGGATCGAACCCACGATCCCACGATCCCCACGATCCCCCGGCCAAGGGTAAACTGTGCTGCCGCAGTGCTAACCACTGCGCCACCGTGCAGCCCATGCTGCACCGTGCTGCCCGGGATGCGCATTTTCTCAAAAGTGGATCTGGTCCACGGTTACCACCAGGTCCAGGTTCACGCAGAGGATGTTCCCAAAATGGCAGTAATAACTCCCTTTGGTCTTTTCGAGTTTTTACACATGCCGTTCAGGTTAAAGGGCACAGAACAAACTTTCCAAAGGATGGTGGACGCGGAGCTCCCAGGCCTGATTACTGCCATACCTGTTCTCAATCAAGACCGTGCACCACCGTGGTGGTGCATGGTTAGCACTGTTGCCTTACAGCTAGAAGGTTCCAGGTTCAAATTCCCAGGCTGGCAGGGGTAGGAACCTTTCTGTGTGGAGTTTGTATGTTCTCCCTGTGCTGCATGGTTTTACTCTGGGGGCTCCGGTTTCCTCCCACAATCCAAAGACATGCATGTTAGGTTAATTGGTTGTTCTAAATTGTCCCTAGATATCTGTCTCCTATAGGCCCTTAGAATAGAGGGTTAGTACAAGTAAAGCGCTTTGAGTGGTCTTTGAGACTAGAAAAAGTGCTATATAAGTATAGGTCCTTATCCCCTTATCCGTATCCCTAAAACACTTAAATAGGACTTGCCTGACAAAGTGAAGTAGACCAAAAGATCCTCAAAAGCTAGACATCATGCTACAATTCACAGAAATTCAGGAACAAATGAGAAACAGAGTAATTGAGATCAATCAGTCTGGAAAAGGTTATAAAGCCATTTCTGAAGCTTTGGGACTCCAGTGAAACACAATGAGAGCCATTATCCACAAATGGCGAAAACATGAAACAGTGGTGAACCTTCCCAGGAGTGGCCAGCCAACCAAAATTACCCCAAGAGCACAACAACGACTCATCCATGCTTCAGTATATTGAGAGTGAGCTCCGCTCACTGGCCAAGTAACTTTTCTTGGACGTGAAGCGAGTTTGTTGGAAACACAAAGTGGTCTCTGACCATTTCATCACTATTTGGGTAAGCACAGTCTTTAACCAGTAGTTTTAGCTCAGTTACAAACTGTTCAAATGATTCGTGGTCTCCTTGCATTCTTTGATGGAACTTGTATCTGGCATATATGGGGTTGGCCTTTGGTGTGACACACTTGGTATATTTATCACAGTCTGTAACTTTTTGGCTTTGTCTAGCGTGGGGGTCCAGGTATTATAAATATCACAACCTTTTTCTCCTATTCACAAAAGAAAGTAGCTGCACTTATCTGCCTCATCCTTGTCACACAGAGGACTTGTGAACATGAGCTCAGCATGCTGCTGGAACTTCCTCCAAGCCTCCGGTAAGTTGGTTGAATCCCAATCCATCCTTGGAGTTGGAACGCTGTAAGATTCCATTTCCGCCACTATGTCGACTATGGGTTCACTGCTCTGACACCATGTGATGTTTGGTACCCTTGTGTATGATAAAAGATGTCTCTTTAGGGACGGGACCATTCTGCCTTTTGGTTATAAGATTTTTTTGAGGAAAAAAAATGTCACATCTTACCGAGGATATAGAGGAGATTGATTTTGATCCTAGGTTCACCTTTCCATTTTCACGTTTGGTGGTGGGACCCAGCGGCTGTGGGAAGACTTATTTTGTTTCAAAGGTACTGGAAGACTGTGAACATGTTGTAAATATTGTACATGAAAACATTGTATGGATTTATACGTGTCATCAGCCTATGCACAGTGAACTGCAGAAGGTGAATAAAAGAATAAAATTTGTTGAAGGACTCCCCGATTCTTTTGAAGATGAAAACCTGTTTCCTCCCGATCAGAAACACTTGATTATTCTGGATGATGCTATTTTTCAAGCCTCTGACCATCCTGAAGTAGTAAGAATTTTTACCCAGTACAGGTATCATAGAAACATGAGTGTCATGATGCTGACGCAAAACATGTTCCATTAGCCTGAACAGCAATTATCTGGTGATGTTTAAAAATGGGTATACTTCCTCACGAGAGGTTGACCGTCTATGTGCCCAAAACATCACCCTAGTTTATTATGCTCGATTGAGTGTCAGGGGAAGAACATCTTCACTGTGGCCTCATCCAGCAGGGACCTCATGGCAGCAGTGTCCAGCAGTAGTGGTAGACTGATGCCATGCAATTCCACTGTGCACCACTAGTACAGTGTGTTAATGGAGTCCATTGCATGTATGGTGGTTGGACTGAGCCAACTGAGCGAGTTAGATGGTGGGCTTGTCGGGGCTGAGTGGCACATTTTGGTGAAGTGGTTCAGCTTACCGCAGCATTGGCCTTTGCGTCCTTTGACGGGGCAGGCAGGTGAGCCTGTCCGGTGTGAGGGAGAGCCACAGTTACCACATGTGTGGCGTGCTTTATTGTCCTGTCATCCTGCGATATTAACCCCTTGCACTCTGGTCAATTTCCCTAAAAACGCCCAAAAATAGCGTACCCAAAGTAAATCAAAAGCTGTTCTTCAACCCTTTGCAGCATCTTCATGGGGTTGGTCTCATTTAAAAGAAAACACTTTGAATTTTTTGGCAAAACAGTCATAATCTCTCTACGTGCTCCTGCCCCTGAGTAACAGTCATCTAAACATACTGAACTTGAAGAAGATAAATTTCGCCTGGATGTTTTTTTTTTGGATACAAATGCTTGCAAATAACACACAGCTGTCAGATCCGGGCTGGAAAATGCAACAGAAATGTAGAACCAAGTGTTATCCAGCTGAGGTCAAAATTTTGTAACAATACCACAAAAAAATGAATATATTACACAGCTTTTTACTCAGGTTGTTCCCAGGCGTTTTTGAACTGTGCCAAATGGCAGAGTTTGGAAAAACGTCTATAACTTTTGAATGATTCAATATAGAAGCTTGATGTTGGGCTCTAATGAAAGGTGACACTCAGGGCTGTGTGTGTGTGTGGGGGGGGGATGGTGTTTATTCATTCATGAATGAATGAATGAACAAACAAGCCCCCACTCACAAAGAAGCATGCCACGTTAAAAATGTGTGGCTTTTTTTTACAAGAAAAAATAACCTACAGTGCATTAAAAATTATACTAAAATATATGTAATATAGAAGATAACAACCCCCCCCCCCCCACCTCACTACAGAGGACGGACATCGCCCATCGGTACATGACGGACCACGGGGACGGTGCGCCGCGGTCTACTACGCACAGTTGTACTAAAATATCTGCAATAATATCTGTAATCTGCTACAGAAGAGTAGTGGGGGGGAGGGGCGTTCACGGTCCGGACGCGGCACATGGACCGGTCTGTCATATTGCAATGACGCACAATTGTAATTTACCGATCGGTCAAAAGTCATTTTGATTACAATTTTCAGGGATAAAGAATAAATTAGCTTATAACACTTACCTGTCCACAACAGCAGTGTCGCTGGCAAACTTCTCTTCCTCATTGTCAGACGAACATGACGCTGGTCCGCTTGTTACGGACTTGTGGTTCTGGTCACGCGACCCGGTCAAACCATAATTCCATTGTTGCGGTTTTGCGCTTCCATGATTGCGGTTTTGGATAACGATTTTTTAAAACAAATAAGAACAGTAGTAAGAAAAAAAGACTGGCGAACGCATGTGTGTCACCCAGCGGCTTACACAAAACAGATTTTATGCACGGGACGCACGCTTTCAATTGTGTAACTTCTCTGCTTCAATTGGCTCGCTGCATTCGCAGCAGTTGGTAGGCGGATCCTTCTTGCTAGGTTTTCAGTCATTGGTTCTTCAAGGTTTCAGAAACCCAATTCAAGGCTCTGATTAGTCGAATGAGAGGTCAATCAAATCTAAACCAATCAAAGCACTCCTTTGGCTTTCTGTTCGCGGCTGTGTCTGCAGCTTTTTTTTTTCAGTGCGCCCTAGGACGCAGAGACGTGACCGCCCGCAGTATCCCGGAGTGCAAGAGGTTAACCGTCTGAGTGTGTATGATGCAGAACTGCGACATACCCCCTAGTGGTGAAGAGTGGTAAATATTTTTTGTCAATGAAATAGTTCAGATTTCCAAGGCTATAACTTGAAGGTGCAAATAATGTAATAATTTGACAGTAATGGCTTACTGTCAAATTAGAAAAATGTAAAATATGACCCAAAGTTTCAGATAGGAAAAAATGTATGCATCTAATTTGCATAATGTCACGGCACCTCTTTAAATTCCATAACTCAGTCAAAACTGGACTTTGGATGTATTTACACAAAAAAAATGGTTCCGTCTTTTGACACCATTTTTTGTGCAGAGGTACCTCATCATCTTATCTTCAAAGTATATGAACAAGAAATCAGTACATTTAAAAACAATAAAACAGAAATTGCTCACTTACTTTTGACAAAGTCAGTGAGAAGGCAGGCGCAGTGCCGCGCTCTGCCACTAGAGGCACTCAAATTCTCACACTCAAAGAGTTAACATTGGGGTACTCGAGAGAGGATGCGGGATTGTCGGGCTGAGTAGCTGGGGTAACAGCTTGTGCAAGTGGAGCAAAGTGTGGAGAGTGTGGGCTGGAGGCTCCTAGCTGGGTGTTTAGCCAAGAAAACCTCTAGTTGGGATGCTAACTCCACCGCCCTGAAAAGTGGCAAGTCATATTGTGCCATTAACAGCTTCTCCTGTTGCTTCAGGTTGGTGGTCTGCTCCACTAACTGGTCCCACACCATCTTGTCTGTGCAAGCCTATTCGTACTTACCAGACAGTGGAGGTAAGTGACATACTGTTGGACCGACTCACCTACACACTGTTGGCTTTAGCAAAATCTTCCTCTTGACTATCCCGCTCTTGGGAGTGGCGAAGTGTCCAGCTTACACAGCAACACACTCTTCGTAGCTATTTGCAGGTCCAAGTGTATTGAAGACACACTGTCCCTCGCTGCCTAAGCAATGAATTAGCATGACGCATAACCATAGCTTGCTAATCTTAGCTAGGTCCAGGGCGGACACGAAAATCTCGAATGACTCATGCCAATGTGACCAAGGAATTGGCGGCTCACCGGGCAAAGTGAGGAAGGGTGGCAGGGATGTTAGCAGCATTTCGATCTTGATGTTTTCAAAGTTTCTCCTCGTCACCAATTGTTACAATGGGGCAAAAAAGTATTTAGTCAGCCACCAATTGTGCAAGTTCTCCCACTTAAAAGATGAGAGAGGTCTCCAATTTTTATCATAGGTATACCTCAACTATGAGAGACAAAATGAGAAAAAAAAAATCCAGAAAATCACATTGAAGGATTTTTAATGAATTAATTAAATGAATGAATTTAATGAATTAATTCCTCTGTAAAATAAGTATTTGATTACCTACAAACAAGCAAGATTTCTGGCTCTCACAGACCTGTAACAACTTCTTTAAGAGGCTCCTCTGTCCTCCACTCATTATCTGTATTAATGGCACCTGTTTGAACTCATTATGAGTATAAAAGACACCTGTCCACAACCTCAAACAGTCAGACTCCAAACTCCACTATGGCCAAGACCAAAGAGCTGTCAAAGGACACCGGAAACAAAATTGCAGACCTGCACCAGGCTGGGAAGACTGAATCTGCAATAGGTAAGCAGCTTGGTGTGAAGAAATCAACTGTGGGAGCAATTATTAGAAAATGGAAGACATACAAGACCACTGATAATCTCCCTCAATCTGGGGCTCCACACAAGATCTCACCCCGTGAGGTCAAAATGATCACGAGAATGGTGAGCAAAAATCCCAGAACCACACGGGGGGACCTAGTGAATGACCTGCAGAGAGCTGGGACCAAAGTAACAAAGGCTACATCAGAAACACACTACGCCGCCAGGGACTCAAATCCTGCAGTGCCAGATGTGTCCCCCTGCTTAAGCCAGTACATGTCCAGGCCCGTCTGAAGTTTGCTAGAGAGCATTTGGATGATCCAGAAAAGGATTGGGAGAATGTCGTATGGTCAGATGAAACCAAAATAGAACTTTTTGGTAAAAACTCAACTTGTCGTGTTTGGAGGAGAAAGAACACCATACCTACTGTGAAGCATGGGGGTGAAAACATCATACTTTGGGGCTGTTTTTCTGCAAAGGGACCAGGACAACTGATCCGTGTAAAGGAAAGAATGAATGGGGCCATGTATCATGAGATTTTGAGTGAAAACCTCCTTCCATCAGCAAGGGCATTGAAGATGAAACGTGGCTGGGTCTTTCAGCATGGCAATGATCCCAAACACACTGCCCGGGCAACGAAGGAGTGGCTTCGTAAGAAGCATTTCAAGGTCCTGGAGTGGCCTAGCCAGTCTCCAGATCTCAACCCCATAGAAAATCTTTGGAGGGAGTTGAAAGTCTGTGTTGCCCAGCGACAGCCCCAAAACATCATTGCTCTAGAGGAGATCTGCATGGATGAATGGGCCAAAATACCAGCAACAGTGTGTGAAAACCTTGAGAAGACTTACAGAAAACGTTTGACCTTTGTCATTGCCAACAAAGGGTATATAACAAAGTATTGAGATGAACTTTTGTTATTGACCAAATACTTATTTTACCGAGGAATTTACCAATTAATTCATTAAAAATCATTCAATGTGATTTTCTGGAATTTTTTTTCTCATTTTGTCTCTTATAGTTGAGGTATACCTAGGATGAAAATTGGAGACCTCTCTCATCTTTTAAGTGGGAGAACTTGCACAATTGGTAGCTGACTAAATACTTTTTTCCCCACTCTATATCTGGAAATAAGGGTCTGCAGACAGGTGCACATGTTGCGGTGAACTTTATTAAACAGTTAAGCCCCATTTCCACCAGTATCACCTTGGCTTAACTTTTTTTTACTTGGTTCTGTTTTTCGCCATTTCCACCTAAGTACTCACGGTTTAACCGGTACGATTTTCGTGCCTGTTCAGAGACAGGGTATAGGCGAGCGAAAAGCGAGGTGTGATTTGACGTCAATCGACTGCTAAACGCTGATTGGTCAGGGCGTAACGTCACAAAACGCGTCCGTTTTCTGTTTTCTGTTGAAGCTACACGACCGCCATTTGTAATTTCAGCGAGTAACCGCGGTGACTGGATTCACTATTGTGTTCTCATATAACGATGTCCACGCGCAAGTTTATTCCATGAACAAATGAGGAGGTGCGGACTTTTCTGTCCCTCGTAGCCGATGACTACATCCAGAGCGAGTTGGATGGGGCAACTCGCAATGAAAAAATATACCAGGAGGTGTCCGGCCTGCTAGCAATGGCAGAGAATTTGGACTCGACAGGGCCACGCAATTGGAAAACGGTGACGGTGAGTGTTGTTTTGTTATTGTCCGTCTTCTCGCCTTTCGGTCAAAAGCGCACTTTATTTAAGCAATAAAGAAAGTTGTTTGATTGTGAGCAATTGTGGTGATGGCTAGCCCGCTAATAGCTAGCTACCTCTGTACCTTGCTGCTACCTCACATCAAGCTGCTGAATCACGCTTTTATTTCAGTATTCACGTGAACAAAACGCTGACGTAAGCTTATTGTATCCTGGTTAAAAAGTTTTGTGTTTGCGGTACATGTTGCACTTTGTTTGTGAGCTTTATTGTGTGTTTTTTCCTTCTATACACAGTTTTCAAATCCCGGGGGTCCGCCTCACTGGACTGCCAGCTCCATCACCATCCGGCATCTCCCGGTCAAGTGCTGGAAAGGCACAACAAACTGAAAATTACCACCCGGTTGTTTTTATATGTGATTGTTATTTTCTATAGACGCATAATAAGGAATTTAAAATGTCTTTCTACGTTTATAAAAATACTAGATTCAGGGGTGTTCATAGCCACAGTGGCCCAGTGTTATAGGTGTGTTGGTGGTGGAAATACTGTTGTATTTTCACAAAAAAAAAAAGGAGCACATGTACCGACTTCAAATCAACATGCTTGATTGAAATTCTTCAAGTCAGCTAACACTATTAACCCATTCTGATTTATTAGGCCACAGTACAAAGAAATTCTTTTAAAAATAACCCATTAAATCAAAATACTTTTTACAATTAATCCTTTTTGAAATGAAGGGGGCCTAACCACAGCACCACAGAAGTTGCACAGTCCACTCTACTGAGGGGCAGCAACATGACAGTTGAGCTTAAATACAGCAACGAAGCATCCCACCACAGGCTTTCAACAGTTTAATTCCATAATATTTTTTCTGACATGTTTTGATCCAGTGTTATCTAAATACAATGACTTCTGTCTTTCATATAGGCAAGCTGAAAAGGTCCAACAACATTGCAGACCTTGCATCACTGATGGCCCAGAATCATGCTGAGGAGATGCGGATCCATGAAAGGATGCTCTAACAGCGTGAAAGGATGCTCGAACAGCATCAACGGCAGCATGAACAGCGCGAAAGACAACTGCAGTTAGCCCAGGAGCAGGAAGCTGCATTAAGAAGGGATGAGCTGACAGAGACGGCTTCCTTCCACGGAGCCTTCCTAAACCATTTTGGCAGTCTGGTCGAAGTACTGAAAGCTCCCCATTTGTAAACATGTTTTGGGAATATTTGTAATGTAATAAAATGTTAGTCTTTTGGATAAAAGTGTGGTTTGTATATTATAACACTGGATGATAAAGTCGAATAATTACATACACATTCCATTGCCTCATATGACCCTAATCCTGCTGTTCAGCCATAAAGGCGTCAAGATTTTTAATGGTAATGTAATTGTTATTATTAAATTTAATAAATATTACCACTGCTGTATCCTTTGCTCTACATTGGGTACAGTTTTTAAGTAAAATTGTAAGCAGTTGCACAGGTGTAATTTACATTCAGCAGTAGACACTGATAAAGGTAAAAGTCGAATTAGGTAAAAGGTAAGTACATGTGAATTGAATGTTCTATCGGCATTCCAAATTCTGAGAATTCCAATACATTATAAGCAGTCTAGTATAATATAAAGCGAAAATACCCATACATGTAAACCCAAACATAACATTTTCGATGTTGTAAACGTTGACATGAATATGATAAACCTATGCTATTGTGATTCAATAGGTCCATAGTGATCTTTGGTTTGAAAAAGAAAATTATAATTTGGTGTTGGGCAGTGTGACAATGTCACAGTATTTAATAGGATTAAAAAAAGTTTCATCATAAAATTTCTAGGTTCATTGGCAATTCCATCAAACCAAAAGTGAGTTGTCTAGCTGCAACATTTTTTTAGAGTCATTTCTACGTTGTTTTAGTGTGTAATTAGCCACCACTGAACAGATAACCCTTATAAATAACAATAGATGGGAAAAATGATACTCAAATGATACACAATGGGCCTAGATTTGGATTGGCTTTTTTATAATATTATAAATTATTTGGTAAGTTAAAGTTAACTGGAAGTATAACAAGTTTCCACATATAATTCCAAGGTCAATTAGCAATTCCATCAAACCAAAAGTGAGTTGTCTAGCTGCAGCATTTTCTTTGCAGTCATTTTCTACGTTGTTTTAGTGTGTAATTAGCCACCACTGAACAGATAACCCTTATAAAGAACAATAGATTGTAAAATGATACTCAAATGATACACAATACAAAAAATGGGCCTAGATTTGGATTGGCTTTTTTATAATATTTTTAATTATTTTGTAAGTTAAAGTTAACTGGAAGTATAACAAGTTTCCTCATATAATTCCAAGGTCAATTGGCAATTCCATCAAACCAAAAGTGCGTTGTCTAGCTGCTGCTTTTTTTTGGGAAGTCAGTTTATCATCAGTGTATCATTATTACACAATACACAAAATGGGCCTAGATTTGGATTGGCTTTTTTATAATATTATAAATTATTTGGTAAGTTAAAGGGGTTTAGGATTAAGCTTCTGCATTATTTTAAATTACTCCGGTGTTTTAGCATTTAATTAACCGTCTGTTAACATTTAACCGTTTTGAACAACAGAGGCGACGTAGATGAAAAGTGCACAACATTTTATTTAAAAAACACGTTTGACATATGTATGCACATGAACACTGAACAAATGAAATGATCTCTGAATGATCTCTGCTTCATATGCAGCTGCTTCAGATTCCTCCTGGGCAACCGCTATTCTCCTCTCCTGCTCCAACGTGTGTTGTCTCAATCCACGTCGTCTTCTCCTGTAAAATTCTCTTGTCTCGTTAAAGACATTCATTGTGTTAAAAACCCACAGAAGAATAGTGACCACCGTGGAAATCCTCCACTCGTAATCCGCTATTTTTTTCTTTGTTGTGGAGGAGTCGGTCGCGTCCTTTACATCAGCAGAGTGTGGCGCCGCCTCAATCCCGCCCACCCCCAGCAATACTTGGCTTTCCGCGGTTGAGATGGAGGCACAGCCGCAGGAGAAACAAGTAGTAAAGAAAAGAAAAGAGTAGAGCAGAACTATAAGATAAGATAAGATAAGATAAGCCTTTATTAGTCCCACAATGGGGAAATTCCAGGATTGCAACAGCACAGGGATAGCAACACTCAGAGCAATAATTAAGAAGATACGAAAAATATAAATAAGAGCAGCGGATATACAGTATATACGTACACATAAATATATAAATATATATACAAAGTGCGGAGCATTGTAGCAAGATGGAATAAACACCATAACCGTCTACTTAGTTACCCTACATGGTATTAATATGTACCCATACATATTGTCACCCTCTGATATTGTCCTAGTTGTATACTGGAGGGGACCATTTGTGTAAGTCTGTTGCGTCTTTTGCATTCAATACTACTAGGTTGTCACGTTTTTTTGCTATCTCTGCGAGCAGCCTTGCTTAGGTTATACAGTCTGACAGCCGTAGGTAGGAAGGACCTGCGAAACCTCTCGGTTGCGCACCAAGGATGATGCAGTCTACTGCTAAATGAGCTCCTCAGTGCGTTCAATATGTCCTGCATAGGGTGGGACTCGGACTCCAGCAGAGATGACAGTTTAGCCACCATCCTTCTCTCTCCTATCTCCTCCACTGGGTCAAGGCGTTGCCCCAGGACAGAGCTAGCTTTCTTGATCAGTTTGTTCAGTCTCTTCCTATCGGCTGCTGTAATGCCGTTGCCCCAGCAGACCACTCCAAAAGTGATGGCTGATGCCACCACCGTGTCGTAGAATGTCTTCAGCAGCGCCCCTTGTACACCAAAAGACCTGAGCCTCCTCAGTAGGAACAGCCTGCGCTGTCCCTTCTTGTAGAGTGCGTCGGTATTGTGTGACCAGTCTAGTCTATTGTTCAGATGAACACCCAGGTACTTGTAGGATGTCACCATCTAAATGTCTGTTCCCTGTATATTTACTGGTGCTGTGAGGGGTTGTCCATGCCTGCGGCAGTCCACCACCAGCTCCTTAGTTTTCCTCACGTTGATCTGGAGGCAGTTCCGATGGCACCAGTCCATGAAGTCCTGGATAAGTCCTCTGTACTCAGCTTCATCTCCGTTGGAGATGAGGCCGACGATCGCAGAGTCGTCAGAGAACTTCTGTAGATGGCAGTGTGTTGTGTTGTGTGAGAAGTCCGCAGTATAAAGGGTGAACAGGAAGGGAGCCAAAACCGTTCCCTGGGGGGCCCCCGTGCTACCGATGATCGTGTCAGACACACAATCTCGGGTTCTCACAAACTGTGGCCGGTTAATGAGGTAGTCCAGGATCCATGATGACAGGTGCTGGTCCACCCCTGCGCACAGCAGCTTGTCCTTCATGATCATCGGTTGAATGGTGTTGAAAGCACTGGAGAAGTCAAAGAACATGATCCTCACTGCATTCCCGGGCTTCTCCAGGTGGGACAGAGAACGGTGAAGGAGGAAGATCACTGCATCCTCCACTCCAATGCCATGCTGGTAGGCAAACTGGAGTGGATCCATCGATGGTCCCACCAGGGAGCGGAGGTGAGCAAGGAGCAGTCTCTCCAGGGTCTGCATCATGTGAGACGTCAGGGCCACTGGTCTGTAGCTGTTCAGATCTTTGGGGTGGGAAGTCTTTGGTACAGGTACCACACAAGATGTTTTCCACAACTGTGGTACCCTCCCCAGCTTCAGGCTCAGGTTGAAGATGTGCTCCACAATCCCACACAGCTGGTCTGCACAGGACTTGAGGAGCTTCGCGCTGATGCCGTCCAGTCCCGAGGCCTTCCTCGCCTTGATCTTCCTCAGCTCCATCCTCACCTGGGTCTTAGTGAGGGACAGGTTGGGGGGCTGTGTGCTGGGAGTGGGGGGGTGTTGGTGGAGTGGGGTGTGGACAGCAGGTCTCGATGACTTTAGAGGCAGCAGTGGTTGTCGTGCAGTCGGGGGGGGGGGGGGCGGTTGGTCAAACCTATTAAAAAACAGGTTCAGATTGTTCGCCCACTCCCTGCCCCCCGTGGCCTGGGGGGAGGTATGCTGGAGCCCAGAAATAGTTTTAAGGTTTCTCCAGACCGCTCTGTTGCAGCTTGTCCTCCATCTTCTTCCTGAAGCTGTCCTTGCCTTCTCTGATCTTCCTCCTCAGCTCCCTCCGTACGGACTTCAGCATCTCCCTGTTCCCCGACCTGAAGATCCTCTTCTTCTCTCTCAGAAGTGTTTTTATCTCAGGGTTGATCCAGGGTTTGTGGTTCGAGCAACACCGTATGGTCTTGGTGGGTACGGTGTTGTCCACACAGAAGCTGATGATGTAGTCCGTGATGGTGTGAGTGAGGCCAGCGATGTCCTCACCATATGGATCACAGAGCTGCTCCCAGGCGGTGGTTTCAAAACAGTCCTTTAGCGCATCCATTGCCTCCTCAGACCATAACTTTACCGTGCGAATGACCGGAGGTTGTCTGTGTTCTAAGGGTTTGTACACCGGCAGAAGATGAACCAAGTTGTGATCCGATCTCCCGAGTGGGGGGGAGTGGTGATGAGGTGTACGCCTCCTTAGTATTTGCATAGAATAAGTCCAGTGTTTTATTGTCTCTAGTGTGGCATGTGACATACTGGGTGAACGTGGGTAGAATGGGGAACAGTGAAATATGGTTGAAATCACCTGAGGTGAGGAGAAGAGCATCTGGGTGTTCTGTCTGCAGCCTGCCAGTTACTGAGCGGATGACGTCACGCGCTGTCCCAGCGTTCGCCGTCGGATTTGCATAAATAACAATGCAGATCACGTGTGAGTATTCCCTCCGGAGATATGTAGGCCGCATGCTAACAGCTAGCAACTCAATGTCTTTGCTACAGTGCTGTTCCTTAACCGTGATATGTCCCGGTCTGCACCAGTTGTTATTGACATACATTATCACTCCTCCGCCCCTTGTCTTCCCACTGTCTGGTGTCCGGTTGTAGTGAGAACTACCACCAAGCAACACTGTGTCTCAGTGCAAGGAGTCAGACTGTGGAATGCTTTTGGACCTGAATTAAAATCATGTACAACGCTTGGACAATTTAAACAAAAACTAAAGGAAGAAATACTCCAAACATATATACAACATGACACGTAAATTCACATAAGGATTGTCATATCCAGTCTGTGTTGTGTTGTAGCTTAGTTTTTTTGTCACATTTTGTCTTAGCTTTGTTCTGAATTGTAATCGCTCTAGTTTTGTTTTTCTTTTGAATTCTTGGATGGAATATGGGTGGGCAATATAAGCTGCGGCTTCAGCCATCACCCATTTCGGATAACTTATATAGTGGAAATGTGGCATTAGTAGAACCTGCTAAGGAGGGACCACAGCAAGGTGACTGGCAGGTGGTACCAAAGGTGGAGAGCAAGAGATCAGCTAGCCCTGGGTAGCTGGCTGTTATAGCTTACAGCTTCACACAGCTCAGCATGCTTTTGTTTCCATTACAGCAGAGTACCACCTGAGGTGGGTGGGAGATTTTTACAGCAAGGCGGTGCAACACTCCCTTGATGTAAAGCACGTGACACACAAGCAACACACAAAATGGAGGAATACGAGGGGATGATTTACGTATTTACGTACTGATCACTCTGTGACTTTTTGTCACAGTAAAGGCCAAACAGGAGAGCCAGAGAAGACTATGTGTGTTGAGAGAAAACACTGTGGAAAAGTACAGGGGAGTTTTGGATGCCATAGCAGAATATGAAGTGGAATATGAAGCTGCAAACATGAGGATGCATACTACTCGAAGACGGATGAGGACGAGGATGAGGGTAAGCTAACAAATGCTAATGCTTGCTACAGTCATTATAATCCTGCGTACTACATTGTGATGGTGCCAGGTTATCGCTATTAAAGGTATTAAAATATGTATGCTATGTGTGTGTTTCAGATGGCTGCTTTGTTGCGAAATGATCGCTGCAAACCGAGATAACAGGTGGGGGCTACCACTCTGTGTTGGTGCTATTGATGGCTCCCACATAAAGCATATGATGGGAGATTTAAAGACATCATCCAGGACATCTTTGAAAAAAATTACAAGCCACAATTTGACAAGATGAAGATCTGGTATGAGCACAGATTCATAGCACCACAGAATCGTAGCACCACAACAATATCACACTGATTACTTCAATCATAAAGGCTGGCACTCCATAATCCTTCAAGGTGTCGTTGATGGAAAGGAGCTGTTGTGGAATGTGTTTGCTGGGTTTCCAGGGAGCTTGCTTGATGCTAGGGCTCTGAGACTGTCCACACTGTTTGAGTTAGCCAGCCGGGGAACCCTCTTCCCACCTCACATCAGGAACATTGGTGCAGTAAGTGCGGGCTATTACATCCTCGGAGACTCAGCTTATCCCTTGAAAAACTGGCTCTTGAAACCATTCCATGACACTGGACAACTGACAGAAGAACAGCACATGTTCAACCAAAACATCACTAGAGTACGGGTGATTGTGGAGAATGCTTTGGGCAGGCTGAAGAGTAGGTGGCACTGCCTTCTGAAAAGGACATCCAACTGTGACATCCAACTGGTGAAAGCTATGGTGCTGACTTGTTGTGCTCTGCATAATCTGTGTTAAAGTCATGGAGAGACATTTGACACTACGTGGGATGATCCAGCAGCTGCAGCACGTGAAGTAGTCATAGCTTGCTAATCTTAGCTAGGTCCATGGCGGACACGAAAATCTCGAATGACTCATGCCAATGTGAACAAGGAATTGGCGGCTCACCGGGCAAAGTGAGGAAGGGTAGCAGGGGTGTTAGCAGCATTTCGATCTTGATGTTTTCAAAGTTTCTCCTCGTCACCAATTGTTATATCTGGAAATAAGGGTTGGCAGACAGGTGCATGTGTTGTGGTGAGCTTTATTGAACAGTTAGTAGAACATGCTAAGGAGGAAGCACAGCAAAGTGACTGGGAGGTGGCTCCAAAGATGGAGAGCAAGAGATCAGCTAACCCTGGGTAGCTGGCTGTTATACCTGCAGCATGATGATGTCATGTATACATACGTGCAAGCGTGATGTGTCGTACCATTTTCCATATATCCCAGCCACCAAGCTAGCTTTATCAAAAATAAGGTGTTTTTTTGACTGTTAAATAGTTCCATTCATGTGTGGTTTACATGGCCGCTGAGCCCAGGTTATATTAAAATATTTTTTTCTTTCTCATAGGCTGTTGAGCAGCATGTAGCCTATTATGGCCCTTTTTCCACGAGTACCTGTTTGGCCCTACTCACTTCGACTCGGCTTCACACAGCTCAGCATGCTTTTGTTTCCATTACAGCAGAGTACCGCCTGAGGTGGGTGGGACTTTTTTACAGCAAGGCAGTGCAACACTCCCTTGACGTAAAGTATGACACACAAGCAACACACAAAATGGAGGATTATGAGGGGATGATTTACATATTTACATACTGCTCGCTCTGTGGCTTTCTGTCACAGTAAAGGCCAAACAGGAGAGCCAGAGAAGACTACCTGTGTTGAGAGAAAACACTGTGTTTCCACAGTGTTTTCCAGGACAGGGGAGTACAGGGGAACCTGTACAGGGGAGTTTTGGATGCCATAGCAGAATATGAAGGTCTCGGTACCTCAACAGAGCTACTGCCATCATTAAAGACTGTGCTCATCCAGGCCATGACTTCTTTTACTTGCTCCTCTCGGGAAAGCAGTACAGATCCCATAAAACCCGGACTACCAGGTTTAATCATAGTTTTTTCCAAGCAGCAGTATGTATTTTGAACGGATTTATGTAACACGCACAGACTGCTGATATATTTTTGTTATTTTAGATTATTTTGTAGCAACAACCCTGTGTGCATAAGCTGGTCTTTTGTATTTATCACTCAGTATGTTTTTCTTCATTGCTACGTACATACTGTATTCAACTTTTAGGTAATTTTATTTCAAGCATTATTTATTGTTGTAATTATAAGAATGTTAAATGCATGAGTGAACTGTGAGTGTGATAGTTTGTTTATAGTTTGTTTTTAGGGAGCAGCATCTCAGTTTCATTGCATTGTTCATTAACAATGGAATGACAATAAAGGCACTTTGACTTTGACTTTGACTTTGAAGTGGAATATGAAGCCGCAAACATGAGAATGCAGACTACTCGAAGACGGATGAGGACGAGGATGAGGGTAAGCTAACAAAGGCTAATGCTTGCTACAGTCATTATAATCCTGCGTACTACATTGTGATGGTGCCAGGTTATCACTATTAAAGGTATTAAAATATGTATGCAGCCATCACTTTTGGAGTGGTCTGCTGGGGCAGTGGCATTACCGCAGTCGATAGGAAGAGACTGAACAAACTGATCAAGAAAGCTAGCTCTGTCCTGGGGCAGCGCCTTGACCTGGTGGTGGAGATAGGAGAGAGAAGGACGGTGGCTAAACTGTCATCTCTGCTGGAGTCCGAGTTCCACCCTATGCAGGACATACTGAATGCACTGAGGAGCTCATTTAGCAGCAGACTACATTATCCCAGGTGCACAACCGAGAGGTTTCACTTGTCCTTCCTACCAACGGCTGTCAGACTGTACAACCTAAGCAGGGCTGGTCGCAGAGGTAGCAAAAAGACGTAACAACCTAATAGTTTTGAATGCAAAAGATGCAATAGACTTACACAATGGTCCCCTCCGGCATACAACTAGGAAAATACCGGTCGCTATGGAGGGTGAGAATATGTATGGGCACATAATCATACCATGTAGAATAACTAAGTAGACGGTTGTGCTGTTTCATCCCATCTAGCAACAATGCTCCGCACTGTGTGTGTTTATATATTTACATATTTATTCCATCTAGCTACAATGCTCCGCACTGTGTGTGTTTATATATTTACATATTTATTCCACCTAGCTGCAATGTTCCGCACTGTGTGTGTTTATATACTCATATATTTATTCCATCCAGCTACAATGCTCTGCACTGTGTCTGTATATACACACACACACACACACACACACACACACACACACACACACACACACATATATATATATATATATATATATATATATATATATATAGTATATATATATTTATAGTAATATGTACATATTAGTATATTAGCTGCTCTTGTTTTTTTTTTCTTGCCTTCTGATTGTTGCTTTGAGTGTTGCTATCCCTGTGCTGTTGCAATCCTGGAATTTCCCCATTGTGGGACTAATAAAGGCTTATCTTATCTTATCTTATTTTATCTTATCTTATCTTAATGTACTACAGACACGCAACCTGATTTACAGCTGAATTTGGTCAGAAGAGAGGATGTGTGACATGATTAGTAACCCAGGAGACAGATGCTGACAGGAGTGATAACAGACAATTATCTTTTATTGAATAAAGTGAGAGTGTTCCAAGGTTCCAAGGTTGTCATAGCCAGGAGCGGCACTGGGGTTAAGCTCCCAGTGCTCATAAAATGCTCCTTATGGCGTGCGTCTCGAAAAGCCTCTGACAACTAAGTCCAACTCCTAGCCTGCCCGTGTGGTTTAGTCTCTAAGCCCGGCGGAACTGCTTTTACTAATAGGAGAAGGGGCAAGGGCAGATCTCTGGCGCCTTAAAACCAGATGCTTCGGGTAGATGGTGGCTCGTCAACCTGGGAAGGTAGCCCATCTAGGGAAAGGTAAACCCTGATTTCAAACCTCCGCTGCCTTGCGGCATACCCGGTCACGGGAAAGGCTTCGGGAGTCAACCCTGAGGAAAAATTCGGAGTCGGAGCCCCTAAGGCAGTTCTATGCTGTGCTCAACATCGTTCTGGCAGCTCCTGCAACGGCGCTGGTGCCAAACTGTAGCAGCCCTGCTGTTCCTTTGGATTCATCAGTGACGTGGAGAGGGGGGACATGCTGCATGGGCAACATCTTGTCCTCCATATCTTCCTGACCAGGCTTGAATCCTACCAACGCCCAATGCTGGAAGGTAGAACACCGGATCACTGGAGAGGACACTCCAGCTTCGCCTTTGGCGTAGACAAAACACGGGGAATGACAGTTACCGGTTATAAGCCACCGCTCAATTGGCGTAGAGCGCGGCGCCAGGGGTTGTTCCTGACGGTGGGAGGGATCATCGGATCTCACTGGACAGCTACCGCCTGCCTCAAGCTGGGCAGCCCCCAGCCAATAAGGTGTTGCCCCGCCACAGCTTGCTTTCCTCGTTGGGTGCATGGGGATGAGGAGAAGTCCAAACAGCAGGCTGAGAACCTTCACACCAGGCAAGACAATAAAACAAAAGAGACCAACTCTAAAACTAGGAACTTGCAACGTCCGCACTATGATGACAGGACTCGCTGCTAACCTCAAGGACATCAACGACACCAGGAAGACTGCCATCATCAATAATGAGCTGAAGAGACTGGGAGTTGATATCACCACTCTCCAGGAAACACGGCTGGCTGACGCAGGCACACTGAGAGAGAAGGACTACACATTTTACTGGCAGGGAAAGGGCAGTGACGAACACAGGGAACACGGAGTGGGCTTCGTAGTGAAGAACACCTTGCTGAAGATGGTGGAACCGGGCAGCAATGGCTCTGCATGACTCCTCACCCTCCGCCTGAACACCACTCAAGGCCCAGTCACCCTCGTCAGTGTGTATGCTCAAACACTGACAGCCACACCAGAGGCAAAAGACGAGTTCTACGAGAATCTCGCAACAACTGTCAGGATCATCCCCAACTCTGAACAACTCATTCTCCTTGGAGACTTCAATGCCAGAGTGGGTGCTGACCACGACTCCTGGCCCTCCTGTCTTGGACCTTTTGGCGTGGGCAGAATGAACGACTACGGACAGCGGCTGCTCGAGTTCTGCACATATCACGATCTGTGCATCACAAACTCGTTCATCAAGACCAAGCCCCAACACAAGGTTTCCTGGCAACATCCGCGCTCAAAGCACTGGCACCAGCTGGACTTGATCCTGACCAGGTGCACCTCACTGAAGAACATGCTAATCACCCGTACGTTCCAGAGTGCAGATTGCGACACAGACCATTCATTGGTGTGTTGGAAGGTCAAGCTGCAGCTGAAGAAATTCCATCGTGCTAGACAGCCTGGAAAGGCACGGATTGACACCAGCAAGATGGCTCAACCAGAACTTGTTGAGCAGTTTGCCTCCATCTTTGAGAAGGAACTTGGTGTACCACAAGAAGGAGAATCTGCAAAGCAGAAGTGGGAAGAGCTGAGAAACACCATCCACCGCACAGCCTTGGCTACCTTTGGGAGGAAGACCTCGAAGTCACAGGACTGGTTTGATGCCAAGTTGACCGAGATGACCCCTGTCATTGAAGCCAAGCGCTCAGCACTTGGTGAGTACAAGAAGTACCCAAACGAGAAGAATCTCCAGATTCTCAGGGCTGCGAGAAGCAAAGTTCAGCAGACTGCTCGGCACTGTGCCAACGAGTACTGGACTCAGCTCAGCCAAGACATTCAAACCGCTGCCATAACAGGGAACATCCGTGGTATGTACGATGGCATCAAGAAAGCACCTGGTCCGGCTCAGAGCAAGACGGCCCCCCTCAAATCCTCCACTGGGGAGATGATCACAGAAAAGAACAAGCACATGGAGAGATGGGTGGAATACTACTCCGACCTCTACTCCAGACAGAACAACGTGACACCGTCATCCCTTGATGCCATCGACTGCCTGCCATCCATGGATGAACTTGACGCCGAGCCAACCATCGATGAACTCAGCAAGGCCATTGATAGCTTGGCCGCTGGCAAGGCACCCGGCAACGACAGCATACCCCCTGATCTGATCAAGCACTGCAAGACCTCCCTACTGCTGCCATTGCATGACGTCCTCTGCCAGTGTTGGAAGGAAGGTGCCGTACCACAGGACATGAGGGATGCCAAGATCATCACCCTCTACAAAAACAAAGGGGAGAGAAGCGACTGCAACAACTACAGGGGCATCTCCCTCCTCAGCGTTGTTGGCAAAGTCTACGCACGAGTTGTTCTCGTATGTCTACAGAAGCTTGCCGAACGTGTCTACCCCGAGTCTCAGTGTGGCTTCCGCGCTGAGCGATCGACAGTAGACATGATATTCTCCATCCGCCAACTCCAGAAGAAATGCAGAGAACAGAACATGCCCCTGTACATCGCCTTCATCGACCTCACCAAAGCGTTCGATCTGGTCAGCAGAGAGGGCCTTTTCAAGATCCTGCCAAAGATAGGATGCCCACCAAAGTTGCAAAGCCTCATCGAATCATTTCACACCAACATGCAGGGGATAGTGCAGCACGATGGCAATGTCTCAGAGCCATTCAACATACGCAGCGGAGTGAAACAGGGCTGTGTACTTGCGCCAACCCTCTTTGGGATTTTCTTTGCTATGCTCCTGAGGCATGCCTTCAGCACAGCAACAGAGGGAATCTACCTGCACACAAGATCTGACGGCAGGCTTTTCAACCTCGCCCGCCTGAAAGCCAGAACCAAAGTACGCGAGGCCCTAATCAGAGACATGCTGTTCGCAGACGACGCTGCAGTCGCAACCCATACACAGCAGGAGCTTCAGACCCTGATGGACCGCTTCTCCCAGGCATGCAAGAACTTCGGGCTTACCATCAGCCTGAAGAAGACTAACGTCTTGGTGCAAGGCACGGAAGCACCACCAACCATCACCATTGATGACTACAAGCTGGAGGTCGTGAATCAGTTCACGTACCTGGGGTCCACGATTAGCAACAACCTCTCCCTTTGATACAGAGATCAACAAGAGGATTGGAAAATCAGCCTTCACACTCGCTCGCCTCACCACACGAGTGTGGGAGAATCCAAAACTCTCTGTCAAGACGAAGATGGCAGTGTACAACACCTGGGTCATCAGCACACTGCTCTATGGGAGTGAGACGTGGACAACATACGCCTGGCAGGAAAAGAGACTGAACTCTTTCCACTTGTGCTGCATTCGCCACATCCTGGACATATCCTGGCAGGACAAAGTGCCCAACACAGAAGTTCTGTCCCGCGCCGGCCTTCCCTCCACGTTCACTCTACTCAGGCAGCGCAGGCTCCGCTGGCTAGGCCACGTTCACCGTATGGAGGATGGCAGAATCCCCAAAGACGTCCTCTACGGAGAACTTGCAACTGGCAGGAGAGACGTTGGCCGACCACAGCTGCGCTTTAGAGACGTCTGCAAGAGAGACATGAAGGCCCTGGAGATCAACACAGAGCACTGGGAGGACCTTGCAACGGTCCGCTCCAAATGGAGAGGCACCCTGACCAGACAGCTCAAGGCGGGTGAAGAGAGACTGACTGCTGCAGCAGATGAAAAAAGGACCCGCAGGAAGAACCGCCACAGACCCAGCAGCACGGAGATCACCCACAAGTGCGACCTGTGTGTCAGGGACTGCCATTCGCGCATCGGCCTGTTCAGCCACAGGCGGTACTGTTCCAGCAGAGTAGACATTTAGGATTCTCTTCCATGGTCATCATAGACCGACGGAGGCCAACGATGTAGTGTGTGAGTGGATGTATGTGTGCTCGTCTGGTCACTGGAGCTGAGCGCGTCTTGTGGCGACCTGGCAACCCTGGAACACACACGCACAAAGGTTACTGCTGCTCAATAGAGATAGCGGCGTTTATGCTGCAGGTGCTTACTTGCAGGTCCCCACTGTGTAAGTCTTGCTGGCTCCTTGTGTCCGTGAGGTGTAGTGCTCGAGGTGCCCGGCGTAGCGGGGGTGAGGAGGAACTCCGAGGAGGAGGAGATTGTGCCTCATCAGATGAGGAGGGTTGTCCGCCGCCAAGGAGGTCCACCTGTGCACAGGGGAGAGAACTAGAAGGTGATGAGTGCCGGGTTTGCTTACGTGGCTTGGCTTGGCGTGCGCTTCTTGACTTGTGGTCGAGATCTCGGCGCATTGCTTGGCAAGGATGACAGACGACTCTGTGCTGAGGAGTCTGCGGGTCGAGCTTTTGAAGCCCACTGATTGCCACCTGCTGGAGTGAGCGCAGCTGATGATGATGATGATGATGATGATGACGGCCTAGCGGCCATCATGACAGTACTCCCCCCTCTAGAAGTGCCTCCAGGCACCTGCCCAATCCTACCTGGATGCGCCCGATGGAAATCGTGGATCAACTGTTTATCGAGGATCAACGCAGGGCGAATCCAGGAGCGATGCTCAGGACCAAACCCCTCCCAGTCCACCAAATACTGAAGGCCCCGACCCCTCCTGCGGACATCCAGGAATGCTGTCACTCCCCAGGCCGGATGGCCATCGATCATCCTCAGGGGGACAGGAGCCGCGGGGGGTGGGCACAGCGGGTCGGCGATGTAGGGCTTGACCTGGGAGACATGGAAAGTGGGGCAGATGCGCATGTGAGGGGGGAGAACAAGACGCACAGACACAGGGTTGACAATGCGGGCAATGACAAAAGGGCCGATGAAGCGCTTGGTCAGCTTACGCTTCTCGGCCGGCACACTGATGTTTTTCGTGGACAACCATACCTTCTGACCCACCTTGTAATCCGGGGCGGGCCTCCTGTGACGGTTGGCCACTTCGATGTTACACTCCGTGGTGGTTCTCAGAAGGGCTCTGCGGGTGATGGACCAAATCCGCCGACAACGCCTGGCGTGAGCCTGTACTGACGGAACCACTACCTCTCTCTCCTCCTCAGGGAACACAGGTGGCTCGAACCCCAATGATGCCTTAAAGGGGGACATCCCCGTGGCAGAGGACACCGTGATGTTGTGAGCGTACTCGATCCACGGGAGATACGTGCTCCAAGAAGAGGAGCAGGAGGAGATGACACAGCGCAGCACAGCCTCCAGCTCCTGATTGGCCGCCTCGCACTGGCCGTTGCTCTGCGGGTGGTACCCAGAGGAGAGACTGGCCGTGGCCCCCAGTACCGTGCAGAACGCCTTCCAGACTTGAGACACAAACTGTGGTCCTCGATTCGAAACGATGTAAGCGGGGATCCCGTGAGAATGAACCACATGAAGGACTAACTAACTAACTAACTAACCTGCACTTATATAGCGCTTTTTCTAGTCACAAAGACCACTCAAAGCGCCTTCATTAATACTAACCCTCTATTCTAAGGGCCTATAGGAAACAGATATCTAGGGACAATTTAGAACAGCCAATTAACCTAACAAGGACGAGAAGGTCCTAAGGACGAGAAGGTCCACCGTCTCCCACGCCGATAGTAACCCCCGGAGAGGCACAAAGTGGGCAGCTTTAGAAAAGCGGTCCACTATTGTCAAAACAGTCGTGAAATGGCCGGAAGGGGGCAAACCGGTCATGAAGTCCATGGCCACAAGGGATGGGCAGAGGGTGCAGAAGGCCCGCCGGGGCCGATGATGACGTCTTCCCAGTAGCGCACTGAGCGCAGGCCCGGACATAGTTGTTAACGTCCTTCCGTAGCCCTGGTCACCAAAAAGTCCTCTGGAGGAGGTCAATGGGTCGACCCACACCCGGATGGCACGCCAGTTTAGACGCGTGCCCCCACTCTATTACCTGGCCTCTGACGGAGCAGGGAACGAATAGGCGACCCGGGGGCCTCCCACCCGGATCAGGCTCCACCTCCTGAGCTCTTCTGACCTTGTCGCATATCCCCCAGGACACAGGTGTCAAACTCATTCCATGGAGGGCCAAGATCCTGCAGGTTTTACCTCCACCCAGTGTCTTCAGCAGGTGATTTCACTGAATTTCTTCACACTGATTGCTGATCAGTGAAAACACCTGCTGATGACACTGGGTAGAAGCAAAACATGCAGGGTCTTGGCCCTCCATGGAATGAGTTTGACACCCCTGCCCCAGGACAACGCACCCACCACACAGGCAGACGGCAGAATAGTCTCCTCCTGCTCATCAGAGGATGGCACGTCAAACTGCCTGGAGAGGGCGTCAGGCTTACCATTCTTGCTTCCCGGCCGGTAGGTGATGGTAAAATTAAAACGACCGAAGAAGAGGGACCAGCGGGCCTGACGTGCGTTCAACCGCTTGGCCGTCCTGAGGTACTCAAGGTTGCGATGGTCAGTCCAAATGACAAACGGCTGGGCAGCCCCCTCCAGCCAGTGCCTCCATTCCTCCAGAGTGAGTGTGATGGCCAGCAGCTCCCTGTCACCAATGCTGTAGTTCCTTTCAGCGGGTGTCAGGCGATGGGAGAAGTATGCGCAGGGTCGGATCTTTCCATCCGCCGGGGAGCGCCGAGAGAGAACGGCCCCAACTCCTGAATCCGAGGCGTCCACCTCCACCAGACACTGTAGTTCCGGGTCCACCTGGGTCAACACACGAGCCGAGGCAAACTCCCCCTTCAGTCTCTCAAATGCCGCAGCAGCCTCCTCACTCCAGCGAAAGAGAACCTTCGGGGACGTGAGCGCAGTCAGGGGTTGGGCGATGTTCCCAAAGTTAGGCACAAATCGCCGGTAAAAATTGGCGAAACCCAAAAACCCCTGCAGCTGCTTCCTAGACGTAGGTGTGGGCCAGTCCACCACCGCCTTGACCTTGGCCGGATCAGGAAGCACCTGGTTTAGGGTGATAATAAACCCCAGGAAGGAGGTGCGGTCCATGTGAAATTCACATTGGGGCTGCACGGTGGCGCAGTGGTTTAGCACTGTGGCAGCACAGTTTTACCCTCGGCCGGGGGACCACGGGGATCATGAGATCGTGGGTTCGATCCCAGCCCCCGACCAACAGTGAGCTGTGTGGAGTTTGCATGTTCTCCCCGTGTTGCGCGGGTTTACTCCGGGATTTCTCCGGTTTCCTCCCGCATACCAAAACATGTAGGTTTAGGGCGCTCGCGCACGCAGCGACCAGCAGCCGGTGGCTTGTCACCAGACTGCAAACCATGTCTACCTACGGGTACAAATAAGTAACAAAAAAAAAAAAAAAAAAAAAAAAAAATTTCTCCGCCTTGACAAACAACTGATTCTCCAGGAGGCGCTACAGAACCCGCCACAAATGCACCTGGTGCTCCTCCAGTGTGCGCGAGAAGATGAGGATATCATCGAGGTACACGAAGACGAAGGAGAAAGTCCCGGAGGACGTCATTGATTAGGCGCTGGAACACCGCCGGAGCATTGGTTAACCCAAACGGCATCACTAGATGTTCGAAATGGCCGCTTGGGGTCCGGAAAGCAGTCTTCCATTCATCGCCCTCTCTAATACGCACCAGGTGATAGGCGTTCCGCAGATCTAATTTGGTGAACCATGACGCCCCCTGGAGGGAGTCGAAGGCAATGTTCATCAAGGGGAGTGTGTATTTGTCCTTGATCGTGATTTCATTGAGGCCCCGGAAGTCGATGCAGGGGCACAGCAAGCCGTCCTTCTTCCCCACGAAGAGGAACCCTGCACCTACGGCCAAGGATGAAGGACGGATGATGCCCTAAGCCAGAGACTCCTATATACAGTGGTACCTCTACTTACAAACGTCTCTACATACGGAATTTTCAGGTTACGAGATGCCTCAACGGGAAAATATTGCCTCTAGTTACGAACGAAATTTCAGGATACGAAAGGCAAAAAAGTACGCGCTTCTCGCAGCTTCCGTAGTTTACCGAACGTAAACATACCTGTAGCTGCTCTGCCATTGGCTATCGCCTAGCATCTTCCTGGTATCCCATTGGCCACGAAGTTTTTTTTTTTTCCAAAACTTTATGCGTTTGGTTGATCTCGCCAAAGAATATGGCCGTAATACATCAACGATCAGCACGGTATTAAAACAAAACGAAGCACTTACAAGCCGACAAAAGCAAACGTCCTTGGATCAGAACATGAACCAAAGAAGGCAAACGGTGACGACGTCGACGACGATAGCAGTTAAAGGGTAAATGAACATAATTTTTATTATTCTTTCTCTTTTATTATTCTCTTTTATTATTCCTTCTCTCATTTTAAACTCTCATTTTATGTTTATTGTGCAGTAATCTAATTGTAACATGTATTTGTTACATGTTTTGATGCGTTTTTACGATTTATAAAACATTTATGCCCGAATTTTGGGGGCTTGGAACGGATTACGGCATTTACATGTAAAACGCGCCTCTACTTACGAATTTTTCATGTTACGAGAATTCTTCCGGAACGAATTAAATTCGTAAGTAGAGGTACCACTGTATACGTGTCCATGGCCTCGCGCTCTGGGGCTGACAGGCTGTAAAGGCGGCTCGCCAGGAGAGGGGCCCCAGCCTTGAGGTTGATTACGCAGTCATATGGATGATGGGGGGGGAAGGGACAGCGCCCATGACTTGCTAAACACCGGACCCAGGTCATGGTAGACGTCAGGTACTTTGGACAGGTCCGGGGGAGACGTCGAGGGAGGAAGCATCGGGATCGAGGGGGCACACGCCGCTGACTGGAGACAGGCACTCAGGCAGAACGAGCTCCACACCGTGATACTCCCAACTTGCCAGTCAAAAGTGGGGTTGTGTAGCTGAAGCCAGGGGTACCCCAGGATGACGGGTGAAGAGGAGATGGGCAGAATCAGGAACCGTATTTCCCCTCGGTGATTCCCAGAGACTATTATGGACACAGGGGCCATCTGGTGGGAAACTGATGTCAATGACGCCTTGGACAGGGTGACAAGATGGACAGGGGGGCGTAAGGGCTGACAGCTGAGGCCCATCAGGGTTGCCAGGTCTCTGGAGATGAAATTCTGCTCAGCTCCAGAGTCAACTAAGGCGTGTGTGGTGTGTTCCTTGTGTTTGTGGAGAAGCCTAATGGGGATGTGGCAACTTGTGAGGGGTTTTTCCTGATCTTTGTCCGCGAATTCCCCGACTGAGATCCGCGGACCTCCCCTTTTAACCGGGCATTCAGCCACCCCATGTGACCCATTACCACAATAGAAACACAACCCCTGCTCCCTGCGGCGCTGTCTTTCAGCCGCTGTAATTCCCGATTGCCCCTCTAACATGTCCTCCTGCTCCGGAAATACCTCTGACGAGGGTAGAGCGAGGGGGGAGGACCTAACGGAGCGAGGGCGCGGTTTACTCGAACGGGAAGCTGTTTGTCGTTCGGCCACTCGCTCCCTTAGCCTGCTATCTAAGCTGATGGTGAGAGAGATTAACTCCCCTAACCTATCTGGTTTGTCCCGTGCCGCTAGCTCATCCTTCAACTCTGGGCTAAGACTGCGGAGGAATAATCCACAGAGCGCTGGTTCCCCCCACTCAACCTCAGCAGCTAATACCTGGAAGTCAACGGAATAATTGGCAGCTGACCTGCTGCCCTGCTGAAGGCTTAGCAGCTGTTTGGTTAGCACCACGCCCCGGTCAACATGATCAAACACCTCCATGAACTCTGCCACGAACTGCTGGTAAGTCAAAAATGGATTGCTTGGTTTGGCAATGATGGTATAAGCCCAGTCTAAGGCTCTGCCCCCCAGCAGGTTGATAATATATCCAATTTTGTTTGAATCAGTGGCAAAGCCCCCCGGGATGCGGAGAAACACAGACTCGCACTGCAGCAAAAACCCTCGTGCCTCCCCGAGTTTTCCATTAAAACGAGCGGGGGTTAGCACGGGAGTGAGGCGATGTGCAGATGGTGGGTTAGTTTGGCTAGTAGCGGCGGCTGCAGGAGCAGAAGACATCCCGCTGGCCGGGGGAAACGCCTGATGTCCCTCCAGGCGGTTCAGCCGGCTGTTAACTTGTGTTAATTGATTTAAGATTACCGTCTGTTGATGGGAAATCATGTCAACTCGTGCGCTGAGAGTGTTTAAGTGGCGCGACAGCGTGCTGTCTGCTGGGTCATCTTGACGGAGTCGTACTGACATGATTAGTAACCCAGGAGACAGACGCTGACACAAGTGATAACAGACAATTATCTTTTATTAAATAAAGTGATAGTTTAGTGTGTGAGCGGATGTATGTGTGCTCGTCTGGTCACTGGAGCTGAGCGCGTCTTGAGGTGACCTGGCAACCCTGGAACACACAAGCACAAAGGTTACTGTTGCTCAATAGAGATAGCGGCGTTTATGCTGCAGGTGCTTACTTGCAGGTCCCCACTGTGTAAGTCTTGCTGGCTCCTTGTGTCCGTGAGATGCAGTGCTCGAGGTGCCCGGCGTAGCGGGGGTGAGGAGGAACTCCGAGGAGGAGGAGATTGTGCCTTGTCAGCTGAGGAGGATTGTCCGCCGCCAGGGAGGTCCACCTGTGCACAGGGAAGAGAACTAGAAGGTGATGAGTGCCGGGTTTGCTTAGGTGGCTTGGCTTGGCTTGGCGTGCGCTTCTTGACTTGTGGTCGAGATCTCGGGGCATTGCTTGGCAAGGATGACAGATGACTCCGTGCTGAGGAGTCTGCGGGTCGGGCTTTTGAAGCCCGCTGATTGCCACCTGCTGAAGTGAGCGCAGCTGATGATGATGATGATGATGACAGCCTAGCGGCCATCATGACAATGTGTATGTAATTATTGACTCTTTTCTCACCAGTGTCATAACAGACAAAACACAATCATGATGCAAACTCAGTCACTGGTTTATTACAAGTATCAGCACAATTACAGACTGTTTTGTTTCCCATGTGCACGTTTAAAAAAAACACTGGTGGTGGGGAGACAGGGTCACACACGCCGGCTGCTCATCACGTTCACAAGCCTGCCCAGTTTAGCTAGGAAAGCTTGATTGAAGGCAGCAGTTTGTGCCATCTCCTCCCTTTGGAAGGCGGCTTCTTGCTCCCTTGCTTCACGTGCGTCATCAGCAAGCCGGTTGATGGTCTGCATGTGCTGGGCAAGTGCATCACTGCTGCTGTTCAAGCTGCCGTTCAAGCTGCCGTTCATGGAGCCGCACCTTGTCACCATGCATCCGGGCAAACACAGTGGCAAGATCTGTTGTGGAGTGGCTCCTTTTCCTCTTGCCGAGATGAAAGACAGAAATGGATGGTGGTTAGTTAAAGTAAGTTCAAAACATATATTAGGGAAATACACTTGTGAAAGCCAGTGGTGGGATGTGACAAAAATGCTTCGTTGTTGTATTTAAGCACAATTGTCACGTTGCTGCGCCTCAGTAGAGCAGATTTTGCAGGCACCAGGTTATGTTTAAAATAATTTGTTGTTATTGTGGCCTCAGAAATCTGAATGAGTTAATACAGTCAGCTGACTTGAATCATTTCAATGAAGCACGTTGACTGCAAATACATTTGAAAGTGACTTCATGTCTTGTTTTTCAAAGACAAGAATTATATCAGTTCTTCTTCCACCACAGCTAAAAAGGGACCAGATTGTGGACCCCTGACAAGTGAGCACCCCAGGATCGACTCAGTACATGCACAAGTACATTTTCAATCTAGGGATTTATGGTGGAAAAGAAACAGCACGGCAACACTGTTTTTGGGAAAATCCACAGAATAGGTATGTGGGTCTATTATGAGGCTTTAGGAAATTATATAAATCACTTTATAAATTACTGGTTTGAAAATGCATTTATATGTTGAGATTTTGGATCATGGAGTCCACTTGACCTGTATCCACAAACACAACAGAGTGTTAATCTTTTGTTTATTGTGCCTTACCAGCACTTAAACGTGCCATGCCAGACGTTGACAGAGCTGGTGATGGGGCTGGTATCGGAGCTGGTGATGGTGTCGACTCCGATGCTGGTGCTGCAACAGATGCAGGAGAGCCCAGGGGATTCATGCTGAGGGAGACGGACCCCTGTCATGTGGAAACAGATTCTAGAAAGAAAATACACACAACTTAATGCACAACACCCAAGTGCAACACATAGACAAAACTTTTTAACCAGGATTAGTATATTTCATGTTTTTTCTCTCACAAGCAAATACTTCAGACAAAGCAAGTGTGAACCATCAGAGTTGGCTACTAGCTAGCTAGTTAATAGCTAGCTTGCACTCCTCGCTAACACTCATTAGCCAGGAGAGAACGGTGTTGTTATTGCTCAAAAAAGTAAGCTTGCCACCAATAGGATAAATAAACGAAAAGATGCACAATATCACAAAACACTCACCATCCATGGTTTGCAACAATGACATGGCCGTGGCCGGGTCAACCCCAATCTCCCTCCCATTGCTGGCCGGCCAATGGCCGTAAATGGCGTCCAGTGGTTGAACCACTTCCAGTCCTTTCTGTTCACCCCACTTCAATTATTGTGATCCTTGATGGCCCGGTAATCACTTTTCATTTTCTTCAGCTTCTCCCTACATTGTTTTACTGTCCGGTTGTATCCGTGGGCTGTCATCTGTTCGGAGACCTCCTGGTAAACTTTTTCGTTGTGGGTCACTCCATCTAACTCTCTCTGGATTCTATCGTCAGCCACCAAGCGCAGAAAAGTCCGCACGTCTTTGTTGGACCATGGTGTTGATTTCTGTGAAACCTGCGAAGCCATCTCTACCGTGTTTAATTCATCCATCCATCCATCCATCTTCTACCGCTTTTCCGGAGGTCCGGGTTGCGGAGGCAGCAGATCAAGCAGAGAAGCCCAGACTTCCCTCTCCCCAGCCACCTGCTCCAGCTCTTTAGAGAGGATACCAAGGCGTTCCCAGACCAGCTGGGAGACATAGTCTCTCCATCGAGTCCTGGGTCTGCTCCGGGGTCTCCTCCCAGTGGGACGTGCCTGAAACACCTCAAGTGGGAGGCGTCCAGGAGGCCCTGGACGCCTCATGGCCCTGAATCCCCCCTCATGGATCGTCACCTTATCGTGGTGGGGGGGTTTGCGTGCCCCAGTGATCTCAGGAGCTATGTTGTCTGGGGCAATTTGCCTCTGATAGGGTCACCCAAGACAAACTGGTCTTGGGTGAAGGGCCAGACTAAGTATGATCCAACAGACTCTCATGATAAATTCTATACCAAGGATTCAGTGTACCCCGCCCGGTATGGGGTTATCGGGGCCCCACCCTGGAGCCAGGCCTGGGGGAGGGGCTCGAAGGCTAGCGTCTGGTGGCCGGGTTTCCACCCATGGGACCCGGCCGGGCTCAGCCTGAAGGAGTTACAAGGATCCACCCTCCAGTGGGCTCACCACCTGCAGGAGGGATCATGGGGTTCTGGTGCTATGTGGATTAGGTTGCGGTCAAAGGCGGAGACCTTGGCGGACTGATCCCAAGCTTTCTAAACTGGTGTTTAATTCAATTCAACTTTATTTATATAGTGCCATTTCACAACAACAGTCATCTCATAGCACTTTCAACTGTAGTACTGGCTAAAGAGTTTTTTGCAAATGGCAGTTGTAGATTCTGCAGAAGACGGCATTCTCATGACGTTACGCCCTGACCTGCACTCTGTTGACATCACATTTTCAGCTCGACACAGCATGGCTGGAACCCGACTGGAGTAGGTACGAAAAAAGTACCTGGTACGAGGTACTTTTTTCGTACCCTACAAACTGAGGAGAGTCGAGGCAGAAGGACTGAGTAGGTGCTAGTGGAAAAGGTGTTTTATTCACAAACTTTCACTGAGAGGGTCTTTCCTTTCATTAATACCTTAAACCTAATGTACATTAAAATAATACCAGTAAAAGTCAATGTAAACATGGAGATGTAGGTGAAACTTACAATGATAGCAATGATGGTGCATAAGTTTAGGATAAAGATGTTGGAGTCATCCATTTGAACAGGAACCTGTCCCGAAAACCACTGGACTGCACAACCTTGCCAGCAAATAATGAGGTGAAAGTCCCGATGGCTTGTCTAAAAGCCCAGTCACTGTCTATAATACAACATTTTTCCTCTGTTAATTTAATTACCATCCCCTTGATTTAAAGCTTCTAGTGAGATTTGGTTTGACATAAAGGTGAATTACCACTCCTGATGGAACTTTGTCCTCCCAAGACAAGCATTTTCAGTTGTCCCAGACCAGTGGTCAGTATCCTGTACTACACAACGAGCCACATTGAGAGATTTATATAAAAAAAAAAACTCAGCATGGAGCCACAGAAATATCTAGTTCTGTAAACTAAGGTGAAACAGCAGTGTTTCAAGTACAATCTCACCCAAAAATTTTAGTATTAAGACTGCTTTTTGTTCTCATACATTTTAAACTTTTTTGTAAATCTATAACTTTCTTTGGAAAACTGCTACTTTTCCTTTTCATTTGGGGTGGTTTTCATCATAAATTTTCTGCTTTTTCTGTTAATATTTTTTATATCATTGTAAATTTGTTAGCTCCATAGGTATCATTGCAGCATTCTTCACACAAATCTGTAGCCTTTTTCTCATAAAATACCAACATTTTTCATGAACTGTGCTTTTTTTTCATTATTTTTTTTTGTAAATTCATGGGGACATTTTCCTGATAAAATGGAAACTTTCCGTCCTACTTTTACAAGAATTTTGCCATAAATTTTCTGCTTTTCTCTTAAATTTTTTAACTTGTTTTTAGTAAATTTGTAATATTTTCCACATAAATTTGTGACTACTTTTCTCTGAAACGGAGTTGTTTTTGCAAAGGCCTCAGGGAGCCACTGGCCATGGGCAATGAGTCACATGTGGCTCCAGAGCCACAGGGTGCAGACCCCTGTCCTAGACTGACTGGACTAGGAATGGGTATGATTTCACATTTTAATGACAATCTTAAGTGCAGATTTCTGATCATGCTGTTTGTGCTAGTTTTGAACTTTAGAATTTTACTTTGAACAAAACATGTTGTTTTATTCTCTTTTATTTATCATCCACCAAACAATAATTATTCTGTTCTCTCAGAGTTTGCAGATTTATTTTGTCTGGTGTTATTTTGCTCTAAATGTCACAGGTCATCATCATCATCATCATCATCATAATAATAATAATAATAATAATAATAATCGTCGTCGGCTCCTGCTCGTGTCCAAGCATAGGGTTGCTCCCGTTCCAGAAATCACTTGTGCTTGTGACGGATGTGGCTCTGTAGCCCGAGCCGGTGATGGAAGAGGCGTGGGCAGAGACCGCAGGGAAGTGACGGTGGAGGCCGCGGCTGCTGCGAGCGCTCCTTCCTTCTTCTTCGCGTCTCCTCCTCAAATGCACATCTGTTTTTCTCAAAGGCTATAGTTCCATTGCGGATAGCTTCTCTCCATACCATTCTCTCCTTTGCTAGGTGTTCCCATCTATGGATGTTGGTTTGGGCCAAGGTGGACTTTAGTTGGTCTTTGTAGCGCAATTTTGGTCTGCCTAGTGGTCTTGTTCCTGAGGTGATTTCTCCATAGAGCAGAATTTTCGGTAGATGATTTGAGTCCATTCGTTGGACATGGCCTGCCCAGCGGAGACGGTGCTGAATAATGGTAGCTTCAACACTAGGTAATGCAGCGCGGGCGAGAACTTCAGTATTTGTTACCCGGTCTGTCCATTTGGTTTTAAGGATTTGCCTAAGCTTCAGCTGTTGGAAGTGCTCAAGATGTTTGATTTGGCAATGGTAGAGAGTCCAGGTCTCGCAGGCGTAGAGAAGGGTAGACAGAACTACAGCCCTGAAAACCGTAATCTTTGTTTTGATAGTCAGTGCGTGGTTGTTGAAGACTCGATGGTTAAGACATCCAAAAGCAGAGTGAGCTGCCATAACGCGATTCTCCACGTCCTGATCGCATGTAGGTGTCTTTGATAGAATGCTTCCTAGATAACAGAAATGGTCCACTTTTTCCAGAGGCTTTTCATCAATAGTGATGATTGTGTCAGGGAGCATGTAGCCTGGGGGTGGTTGGATGAGGGCTTTGGTCTTGTCAGTATTCACCTCCATTCCAAAACGCTCATAAGCATTATTGTAGAGGTCAGCCATCCTCTGTAGATCTTCAGCAGTTAAGCTAGGGATAGCGTTGTCATCTGCATACTGCAGCTCTTTGACTGTGGTGGTTAACGTTCTTGTTTTTGCTCAGAGTCGACTGAGATTGAAGAGGCCTCCGTCCATGCAATATTGTACATCAATGGAAGGGGTGTCTGGTGGGATTTCATTGAGCATTGCCGCCAGGTACAGTGAGAAGCAGGTTGGGGCTAGAACGCAGCCTTGCTTGAGTCCTCCTGTTATGGGAAAAGGGTCAGAGAGAGCTTTTTGATGGCATACTCTGCCCACCCTTCCATCATGAAGTGAGCGGATCAGCATAATGAAGTCATCTGGGCAGCCAAATCTTGCCAAGACTGCCCACGTAGCCAGCCGTGGGACCTTGTCGAAGGCTTTCTTTAGGTCCCAGAAGATGAGCATAAGCGGCTGTTGCTGTTCTTGACATTTCTCCCGCAGTTGTCGGGCACAGAAGATCATGTCTATTGTCCCGTGAGAAGGTCGGAAACCGCACTGTGATTCAGGAAGTATTTCTTCTGCGATGACAAGGAGTCGGTCCACTCCCTTTTGCATCCGGGAGTGCACACTTTGGTGAAGCTAGTGGGGGTGAAATTTGTCTGGCCGCGCTTGCACAGAGATGTGAAAGAGTGGGCTGCAGCTTGCGTCGCGTGCCAGCGGACCAAAGTGCACAACCACACCAGAGCTCCCCTCAAGCCGTTCCAAATCTCGTCTAGGAGGTTCAACCACGTCCACATGGATTTGGTGGGATCCCTCCCACTGTTGCACGGTTTCATGCACCTTTTGACAGTCGTGGACCGCACCATGTGCTGGCCTGAAGTGGTGCCGCTGGTTTCTACCACATCCACGGAAGTGGACTGTGCTTTTTTGTCGACTTGCGTTGCACATTTCGGATCTCCATCAGACATCACATCCAACAGGGGTCCAGAATTCGATTCGGAACTCTGGTCTACGATGACCCAGAGCCTGGGGGTCAAAATTCACCGCACTACCGTGTACAATCCCCAGGCTAATGGGTTATGCGAGCGTTTCCATAGATCAATAAAGCAGCGCTCAGAGCCTCACTCACGGACACAAATTGGGTCAACTGCCTGCCCTGGGTTCTTTTAGGGTTGCGCTTCACACCTAAGGAGGATTTGGCCGCCTCCCCGGCTGAACTCATTTTTTCTCAGCCGCTGCAGATCCCTGGAAGAGTTTTTACTGGAAAACCCCACACCTGAGATTGATCTACCTGCACAATTTTTACACAGTGCGGAGGCTGTGAGCATTCTGGGCCCGGCCCACCATTGTTTTCCCTGCACATTCATCCCAAAAAGCTTGCAGAATGCCAGTTTTGCTTTTGTCGGGCACAATGCGCCCCGGACCCCACTGCGCCCACTGTATGATGGACCGTTCAGGGTGTTGGAACCTGGGGCGATGCATTTTGTGTTAGACTTGTGGGGGCATAGGGAGACTGTCTGCATCGACATGCTGAAGCCCGCTTTTGTGTTGGCATACGAGTAGGTGGTGTTGGCCCAAGCTCCCCAGTGACCAATGTTGGTGGCTCCGCAAAGTGGTGATCCCTCGGGATGGACCTGCGCTCTCAAAGTTACTGTGTTTTCCCCTCCTCCCTCTTTTCCTCCACAGACTGAAGTGCCCTCCGTTACACCTCACCAGCAGGGTGGCTCGACTGGATCGGCAACTCCCCGCTACAACTGCTATGGACGCCAGCTCAAGCCCAAAGGACAGGGGGGTAGTGCCCCTTCTGGGTGTTCGGGGGGGGGGGGGATGCTGTGTGGGGGGCATGGTGTTGGACTTCTCCACCCAGAGAAGGCAGGGGGAAAGAGGAGGACAATGGACCGAAGGAAGAGGTGTCACCAGGGGGCATCAGAGGGACCCATTGTAGTGCATCATTTTATATTTTGGCAATATTTTGTTATTAAAGGTTTTTTTAAAACTGTAATCAACCGAATTAACTACAACACACCCAGCATCAATAAAGTACATCTATCTATTATTATTCACAGCAGAAGGACCCGTCTGACTGCAACTGTTGCATCAGTGTTCCCCATTTCTCAGCAAATATTTAACTAAAAATTATTTATTTCATTATTTGGGTGTTTCTGTGTCCTGCGTTTGGTCTTTTAGTCATTCCGGCCATTCCACTCCACAATCATGGCAGTATGAAGCTTTTAATTTTTAGATACTCATGCGGGAGGGGGGAATCGCAGTCCTGCAAAGTACAGTGGTACCACACAGGTAAAGCAGAAGCAGAGACTCCCGTCTACTACTGACTGGCAGGCTGGGCGTGCCTCCCCGCGAACGACTGTGGTCTGCCTGTTAGGCTGCTGCTTTTCCCGGCATGATCTGTGTTGATACACCGGTATTCTTTGTCAGACCCGGGTCCCCACTGACACTCTGCCCAGTCTGCTTGCGCACCTCATGCTGTCCACACATGCCGAATTATCCTTTAGACCTACGCAATCATGGCAACGTCAGTATTATCTTTTTCTAGTCAAATTTGTCTGACAGGTCGTGATGCTGTGTTATCCAATCAGCATGACCATGATGTGACGTATTCTCCAATGAGCATGGAGTCAATCCAAAAACCCGCCCACACTTCTTGAAGCCAGGGGATGAAGACATAGAGCGGTCACACAGTGGTGGCTAAACTTTTATTGATAAAAATTACATACATTGACTGAGTGACTTCATATTTGGGGATGCACACCCTTGTAGCTTCAGCAAAGCACGTTTAAAATCTTTGGTCAGTGTGACGATCGGTTTGAGAGATATCTGAGGAACACACACACAGACAGGCAGAGATCCCTTGAATTTATAGATCGATTTAGTTTAGTTTAGTTTAGTTGAAAAGGGAAAATGCAATTTCATAAAACACAAGGTTAAAAAACACATGGTTAAAAAAGCCAGAATTAGCCAAAAGGCTAGTTTTCATCTGTAGTCCCCTGGCCAAGATGTAAAAAAGCAGTAAAATGCATCTACAAGAAAAAAACATGGTTAGACATTTAAGAGGGCACTAATGTAACAAATAACATATACATAACAAACCGTACATTTAATCACAACATCAAACATCACAACAGACTTAATTTTGGCAGCTGTAGGTGTTTATAAGCCACATTTTCAATTTTTTTTTGAAGG
Source organism: Pholidichthys leucotaenia (assembly GCA_020510985.1). Taxonomy (NCBI): domain Eukaryota; kingdom Metazoa; phylum Chordata; class Actinopteri; order Cichliformes; family Pholidichthyidae; genus Pholidichthys; species Pholidichthys leucotaenia. Next base: position 239,838,993 of record CM035836.1, read on the forward strand.
CCTTGTATGTTGTAAGCAGTTTAACCTCCTCAGGTACTGAGTTCCACTCACTAGCGCTCCTCTCTGACCAGGCCGACTTACTGAAAGTGCTCCTGCGCAGAGGAATGAAACAGTCACCTCTGACAGAGCCTCGAGTGACGCGCTCAGAGCTGTTTCTTTGGCTGATGAACTCTGCCAGAGGATCTGGAGCCAAATCATGCAGTACTTTATAAATCAAATTTAAATCTGCAAATGTATGAAGATTATCCCAGTTTAAAAGACTGTTGTAGCGGTTTGATTAAACCCCCCACAACACACAAACAGAACACAGAGACAGTCAGCTCGCTCTCCTGGGGTTTGTTCCGCTGCATGCTGAGTTTACAGCCTTGAAGTTAAAGTGTTCATGCATTTTGCCCTTACTGTGACCTAGAGACTCAGATCAATATGTAGATGTGCTTGTTAGCCTCTTTGTCTGACACTTGGAGCGAGGTCTAGCTAATCTGCCCATTGTGATGTATGTCTTACAAATGCAAATACCTCCTGCCTGTTCTGTTGTCCCTTTGATCATTCTAAACTGTGGGGTACGTCTCTTTGATGTATTGTTATGATCAAGTATTTAAGGTGCAACTCTGTAACGCAATCTCTCTCACTCTGATCCTGCAACTGGTAGACACACACATGTCCGCCTCTCCTCTTCTTCACTGAGAGCCTGAGGAATTCGGCTTCAGCCTGCTCATGCTAAGGGCTGGAGCCGAGTTCCCGTGACGGCGGTATGATTAATAAAACCTGCTTAAAACCACAGCATCGCTGCTTATTTTTGCATGCCGCCGCACTGGTGACCCCTCGAACACGCACACATTTTGTGCGAAAGCAACCTTCCGAGCTGGACAGCCGCGCAGCTGCGTTGGTGACCCCTTGAAGACGCACACGCTTTGTGCGACGCAGCCTTCTGATTTGGACGGCCACGCTGGCGAACCGATGCTGAAAAAAATGAGCGGCCAGTGAACGCAACACCCGGACACGCACACGCTTTGTGCGAAGCAAACTTCTGGTCCGGACCGCGACTGGTGACCGCTTCACGGTGAGATCTGCACGCCTGAGATCTACACATCCACGCTGGACCGGCCGCTCTCACAGAGAGCGCACACACCTCGTCCTCTCTCCACGATGGCAACCTCCAGGGCCGACGGAGAGCGCGGCGCGTGGAACTGAACGCACCATGGCTGCACGAGCCCGGGGCACAAAGATCGCCTATTGCCTCGCACCGCTCCAACGCGTCTCCTCCCTCTCACCGCTCCAACGCAGCTGCATGAGCCGAGGAACAAAAGATCGTCTATTTCCTCTCACCGCTCCAACGCACCATGGCCAATCTGCAGCAACAGCTCAACCTGGATTTTATCGGCGCCGTCTGCGCTGATCTCCGCCAAGTTTCTGCACCCTGACTCGCCACTCCAGCGGCCCACCCACGCCACGGAACCCCCGCGCACGCTCGGGGAGTTACAAGGACGGCGCATCACGCACGGGACAAGTAACGGCTCCACAGACTGCTTTCCTCCTTCGCCGCTGCCTTTCAGGGCTGCACGCTCACCTGAGGCACGCATGCAGCATGATCGAAGGATTTGTTAACAGTCTCAGCCACGCCAGAGACCGCCATCGTCCTCCGCCGCTGCTCACAGAACCTTCAGGGCTGCTCGTTCACCTGAAGCAAGCACGCAGCTCGCCACTGGATTTTTTAATGGTCTTAGCCACGGCACAACGGGATTTCAGCCGTCAGCTGTTCCCGGGAGCTTTGGGGTTGCTTCAGCACCCAAAGCCAACAGTCCCTATGCTTTGTTTACTTTTTCTCTTACAGCCGCTCCTGCTTTTCTTCATGGCCACGAGAGGAGTCAGAGACTAATTTTTCTTCTTGTGGACCGCTGCACGTTCAACGGGACCAGCCCTTCGACATTGCGGACCCACAAGCCATTTTTGCGCGGCTCAGGACGATTTCACAGCTCCTGCCGGCACTTACTACCCCTCCCCTCCCTCCCCCTCTGCCTGCAGCGAGCTTCTCCCACAGCTCGCTCACACAGATGGATCATCGAGGTCGCGGCCCCCTGCCGCGTCCTCTGGGGGGGAGCGTGTGTGGCGGTTCGTTTTAACCCCACAACAGACTAAGGACACTCAGCCCTCTTTTCTCTGTTTTCCTACCACACTACTGAGATGCAATGTGCCATTCATGTATTTGTGATGCAAACATGCATGTATTGTGATGTAATGTGCCATTCTGTATAGTGTGCATATGGCTTGTCCTTACTGTGCTTTTTCTGAGCATCTTACATATGTAGATGTGCTTTGGTGTATTAATGTCTACAGGTAGACGAGTTTCTTCTGTCTCACCTATGTGATGTTAATCGTTGCCTTTCATGCATGGTATTCACATCGCGGAGCAGCAAACACTTTTGGCGCGACTACCCCCCCCCCCCTCCTCCTGCACAGAGCTTTTCCCTGCTCGCTGCCCAGACTGCAACATCGAGGTCACGGTCCCCTACCATTTCCCTCTTGGGGGGGAGCAGTGTAGCGGTTTGATTAAACCCCCCACAACACACAAACAGAACACAGAGACAGTCAGCTCGCACTCCTGGGGTTTGTTCCGCTGCATGCTGAGTTTACAGCCTTGAAGTTAAAGTGTTCATGCATTTTGCCCTCACTGTGACCTAGAGACTCAGATCAATATGTAGATGTGCTTGTTAGCCTCTTTGTCTGACACTTGGAGCGAGGTCTAGCTAATCTGCCCATTGTGATGTACTGTATGTCTTACAAATGCAAATACCTCCTGCCTGTTCTGTTGTCCCTTTGATCATTCTAAACTGTGGGGTACGTCTCTTTGATGTATTGTTATGATCAAGTATTTAAGGTGCAACTCTGTAACGCAATCTCTCTCACTCTGATCCTGCAACTGGTAGACACACACGTGTCCGCCTCTCCTCTTCTTCACTGAGAGCCTGAGGAATTCGGCTTCAGCCTGCTCACGCTAAGGGCTGGAGCCGAGTTCCCGTGACGGCGGTATGATTAATAAAACCTGCTTAAAACCACAGCATCGCTGCTTATTTTTCCATGCCGCCGCACTGTATTTTTTAAAAAATTGCACAATGATGATAATGCCTAGGTTTTTTATCCATAACTTTAACTGCTTGTTTGTACAAAACTTCCAATGGTTTTTTTGCACTCAAACCCGCATGGGACCAGCTAGTTAGGCAATAGTTGAAGTGACTCAGAATCATTGAATGCAAGTATATTTTTGCGGCTTCAGTTGACATTTCATTTCGAATTGCAAGAAAACTTGCAAGATTAAACTTGATTTTTTTAACACAATTTAGCAATATGGGCTTTAAAGGAAAGCTGTGAATCTATTATTAACCCAAGATATTTATATTGGCTAACAATTTGTATTTTTCCTCCATTAACATGTATGTCAGTGTCGGGTGACACTTTATTTATTTTAGTGAAACACATGCCTACAGTTTTAGAAACATTTAACTGTAGACAGCACTCCTGCAACCAAGTTGTGACACAGGACATTGTTTTACTAAGTTTAGCAGCAACAGTGTCTTTGGAGCGACTATGAACACAAAAAAACCCTGTGTCGTCTGCATACATTAAGCATTGGCTTCAGGACAAACAGTGGGCAAATCAATAATATAAAGACTAAATAAAAGGGTGCCTAATATTGATCCCTGAGGGACTCCAGAAGTTAGCCTAAGAGAATCAGATCTGCAGTTGTTAACTGATACAGACTGTGTTCGATCATGGAGATATGATTCAATCCAGCTCACAGCATTGTGAGAAAAGTTAAATTTAAAGAGCTTGGTAAGAAGAACAGCGTGATTTACTGTATTGAATGCTTTCCTGAGATCCAAAAACACCGCCCCTACAACTCCACCCTTATCAAGAAAAGATTTTATTTTCTCAGTGAAGAGGCATGTAGCCATTTCAGTGGAATGCTTGGATCTGAAACCAAATTGCATGGCGTGGAGAGAGGGGGAACTACTGTTTAAATAATGGACAATCTGCTCTGCCACCCATTTTTCTGCAATTTTGGAAATGACCGGAAAAATGCTTATTGGTCGGTAGTTATGCAGAAGAGTTGAGTCACCGGATTTAAAAACAGGGTTAACAATAGCAGATTTCCAGGCCTTTGGAAAATGGCCAGATGAAATTGAAAGATTAATGATTGAGGCAATAGGAGTGGCGAGAGCTGAACCTAAATCTTTGAGCATGTTCGTGTTCATTCCAAAAACATCCTTTGCTTTAGATGGTTTGAGTGATTGAATTAAATCGATAATTTTGGTCTCAGTAATATTTGTAATAGTAAAAGACTGCGTTGCAGACAATGCAGGGTATTTCTTCCTGTTTTACTATAAACTTATCAGAGATTTCTAACACAGATTCAATGAAGTAGTTGTTAAAGCATCAGCCATCACTTGGGGTTCCGTCAGGATGTTTCCATTTAATTGAATTTGCATTAGTTTTGTTTTGTTTTTTTGGGAATCACCCAATAGTTTTTTAATATAATTCCAGGTTATTTTAGAATTTCCCCTTGCACTATTCAAAACAGTAATGAAAAAGTCAGCTTTAGATTTTCTTATTTCTTTCACTACCCTATTTCTCACTGAAATAAATTGGTGCCTGTTGTGTCCTGATTTAACTGACAACTTCAAAAAGTGATCTCGTTCTTTCATCAATTTCAGAATAAATTTGCTTAACCAAGGAAGGCCATTCTTTCTAGCTTTTAGTTTAATTATCCGTGTAAATTGTATAATAATTTGTTGTATTGTGTTGGCAAATTTAGAACAATCCTCATCTAAATTTTTGCCAGCGAGTAATTCATCCCAATTTACTTCTTGAATTGAATCTTGAAAATTTTGTTGTTCCTGTTTTGGTATCCTATAGAATTCAGTGGTGGCCAAGGATTTGAAGCACTTTTTATTTAATTTTCTTGTGACCATTATGTAGAGGATGTGCTCGAATGATGAGGCTGAGTTTATTTCTCAGGTTCAGCTTTATTGACAGAACACATCGTCTAGCATTCTCAAAGCAGGAAGAAGAGGAAGAATCATATCACATCACCCTTTTATATGTTTCCAGCATCAGAACTCAAGTCACATGGTGCTTCAGTAAACATACAGTCACAAAGCATCCCTTTGAACCTTCACCATTGTCTCTCATTCATTGATGAACCGGAAATCCCCCCGGGGCATCTTCTGTGGGACAAAAAGGCAAATCTCACACCTCCTCGTTATCTTCTGCAGATTCGAGTCCTTTGTGTCACACACGGCTCTAGGGAGCCGCGCAATAAGAGCCAAGGGCGAGCCAGTGAGTCGTGATGTTTTATTTAGGGTGAGGGATGAGGGATGAGGAGAGCACAGATACTCATACAGAAGTACATTCACAGGTTGCACAGCACAGGGGTAGGAAGCTTGTACCGGACATAGGGGTAACAAGGCGTACATACTCACAGCGGGTTACAATCACAGGAATGCTGCAAGGGGAGTAGAGGCTGACACCAGACGAAGGGGCTTCAGCCTAGCAGTGCTTATGTCGCAGCCCCGAGTCATCGAGGCTGCTCCTATTTATTCTCATTGGCAGCGCCCCAGCTGATGAGGACTAATTGGCCCCAGCCGTCCGTAATGCTGCCAGCTGGGAGCCTGCTGAGACGCTGCTCAATGAGAAGCAGGGATGAAGGAAAACATGGGCTGAGCGCTGAGACGGCATCTCAACCCATGGTGACAGAATCTCCCCCTCAAGGTCGGGCTCCTCAACGACCAGGAACATCCCAGCCCCCCCCCCCCCCCCCCACCTAGGGTGGGAGGAAGGGAGGCAGGACCGGAGGGGAAGAAGCCAAGGGAAAGACAACACCAATGGGACAATGTAGGGGAGCAGGAAAAAAGGAAAAAAAAAAAAAGAGGAAAAAAACCCAAATACAATACTGAACAAAACATGGAATAATTAACCCAGGTACAGATGGGGAGAAAAACTGGGTCAGAACGCCGGTTACACACTACTCAGAGAGTACCAACAATGCGTGACCCAGAGCAAGGAAAAAAAACCACTAAAAAGGTAACAGGGCAAAAACGCTGAGAATGGTTAATAAGGGGAAAACACAATACACAGCGCTAATATATATATACATACACACACAGTCACCAAGAGAAGTGAAGGTGACTGGAACAAACGGACAATTACAGAGCATGGTTTAAAGGAAAACAAAGCGCATGACTCTATAATGAACAGACAAAATTACAAACAGGGCACAAAAAGGAAATGCTGAGTGCGGGCAAAGGAAAACCCACAGCACAACGAATATACTGTATAAATACACAGTCACCTAAAGAAGCGAAAGTGACTGGAACAAACGGACAACTGCAGAGTATGGTCTGATAAGAAACAAAACGCATAACTCTACAATGCAAGGACAAGGCTAAAAACCAGGCACAAAAAGTAAAATGCTGAGTACGAGGAATGGAAAACACACAGCACTATGAATACATATCCACCAACAGGACAAAATATTACACCCGAGTGACCTTAATAATGATAAAAGAAAAAGTGACACCCGAGAAATATGGCAGGCAGAGTCCAAAAATGGCCGAGATGGCTCCGGAGATCTCCCCGCCCATTGTCCAGTTGGCGAACCAGGGAAAGGGAAATGTTCGGACGGCAAACTCCGGACCCAGATCCCAGGAATCCAGTCCACCGGCAGCCGAACCAGGCCACCCAAAGGCAAACACAGACCAGCGGGGGGAACCAGATCACCGAACCGAAAGTCTTGCGGGTCGGGTCGTAGACCCGCATCACTCAACCACCAGGACCGTTGAGACGGACGAAGGGTCAGAGCGGGTCCCGGTGGAAGAGGCACAGGGGAGAGCCGAAGACGAGGGCGACGAGCGTCAGGCCGCAGGAAAGCGGCCACCTCCTCACCGGACCTGAACAACACTGGGGCAGCACCCACGTCGGACCCCGATCGGGCCTTAGACGAACCCACGTCGGACACCGCTGGAGCAGCACCCACGTCGGACCCCGATTGGGTCTCGGGCGAACCCACATTGGACGCCGCTGGAGCAGCACCCACGTTGGACCCCGATTGGGTCTCGGGCGAACCCACATTGGACACCGCACCAGAACCGACCTCCAATGTCGAACCTGGACCCTCCAGCACCACGAGGAACAGCAACTCCTCGCCGGTGACCCTGGAAGAAGGCTCAGAAGAGAAAACAGAACCGGGATCAGGATCACCGGCAGCGCCAGAACCCGGCGAGACGAGCTCAGATGCAGCGGGCGGCTGCACCCGGCTCGTCTCCCCTAGAGACAGGCTGAAGTGCTCGAAGATAAAAAGGGAGAAAAGAAAGGAGAGCACTCGCCTGATCTCAGGTTCTGACGCCGTCCAGGACTGCGAAGATCCAGGATCCGTCGTCAGGAGGTCATTGTCAGGCTCCCATCCAGCCGCGTCGGGCCCCGCAGCCAGCACGATGGTCAGCGCAGCTTGAGGTTCCTCCAGCTCCGGTAACCCCGCCGACGATCCACTCGGCGTGAAGCCAGAAGAACCTTGTCCCGCTGGACCGAACCGCTCCTCCGTGGAGACCCGGGGACGCTCAGTCGTCGGCGCAGACTCCACGCAGCAGTCAGTCCCCCTCCTCCATCCGCAACGTAGCTGCAGAACCACAGGCCCTCTCCTTATCCCACCACGTTGACCCGGAGCCGGGGATCGCTCGGCGGAGAGAGACACAGAGGATGAGGGATTAGGAACACAGGTTACAGCAGGTGGGGGGAGTTCAGGGAGCTGCGAACCCTGAACTCCTCCTCCAGGAATGTGACAGAGCAAATCATTAAGCAGGTGTGAAAAAACTATGACTTGCCTGCCTCCTGGAGGTTGAGTATCGCCTGCTGTGGTGGATACTGCTTCTTCCTCTCCCCGCCCGGCGATAACGGAGGACCCCCCGGGAAATCGTCTGAGGATCGCTCGCGTTGTCTCCAGCAGAGAGCTCACCAGGCCGGAATTCCAGGCACACACAGCAGTCAGGGAGCGCGTCGAGGAGGAGGGGAAAACAGCCGGGGTGAGCCAGCCCGAATGTCCAGGAATGACAGCGGGGAAATGAGGCTCAGGGAACGAGGCTGTGAAAACTCCACACTGACGAGGTGAAGAGGTGACAGCTGTGTGGGAGGAACGGTCCTGGCGGCGGCCCAGAACTGGATCCGGACGAGGTTCGTGCAGAGGTGACTCGGCGATGTGATGACGGCCATTCCCAGGGGACGAAGCGAGGGGGGAACCCAGGAATCGCCGCTCCTGATCAGAGATCAAGGCGAGGAAGGCGTCGAGCACGGGAAAGCTTCGTAGCCCTGGAGTCCTCTCCATCAATCTCACTGCCGCCGCCACATGCCTGAAGATGGTAACAGGACACACAGTGGAGCTCGCGACAGCCACTCGACCCCAGACATAACTGCTGTCAGCTGCGGCTCCTTGAAGGGAATCCTGAGTGACGTGGCGCGGGTGGGGGAAGCCCTCTGGTTGGCGCGAACTCCCGGACTGGAATGGCGGCAGGAACGGGATCCCGAAGCGGGAGGCAACGTCACCCACTTCGGCTTCCTGCCGGGATTTCCATCCAACCCGCGGAGCTTCTCTCGCTGTGTACCTGTGGCGTCTATCCTGGCACTGTCCTCGAGATGGAACACAGAATGAGGGTAACAGTCCAGGAGTTCCTCAGCACGGCCCGGATGCCAGCGTCTCGCGTTGGAGGCGTCGTACAGGGTGAAGAGCGTCCCGTCGACAGCCTCCGAGATGGACCTCAGCTCGTCGCCCTGGCGCCGGGAGTGACTCCTGGGAAACGGCATGCTAGTAGCGCTGACACCCGGACAGAAAGGTACAGTTCCACGGCGACTCACGGCCGCCGGTAACTCGCCTGGCTGCGACATACTGTCACACACGGCTCTAGGGAGCCGCGCAATAAGAGCCAAGGGCAAGCCAGTGAGTCGTGATGTTTTATTTAGGGTGAGGGATGAGGGATGAGGAGAGCACAGATACTCATACAGAAGTACATTCACAGGTTGCACAGCGCAGGGGTAGGAAGCTCGTACCGGACATAGGGGTAACAAGGCGTACATACTCACAGCGGGTTACAATCACAGGAATGCTGCAAGGGGAGTAGAGGCTGACACCAGATGAAGGGGCTTCAGCCTAGCAGTGCTTATGTCGCAGCCCTGAGTCATCGAGGCTGCTCCTATTTATTCTCATTGGCAGCGCCCCAGCTGATGAGGACTAATTGGCGCCAGCCGTCCATAATGCTGCCAGCTGGGAGCCTGCTGAGATGCTGCTCAATGAGAAGCAAGGATGAAGGAAAACATGGGCTGAGTGCTGAGACGGCATCTCAACCCATGGTGACACTTTGTCCTTCCAGACGTGAAACCCCCAATATACATGCAGTCATATCTCTGTGGAAATGTGAGCCCAACATGTGTGTCACCCACACTTATAAGATTGTGATCAGACAATCCTGTGAGCATATTGCATGACTTCAAGATCCTTTCTGGCCTATTAGTAAAAGCTAGATCAATCTGAGTGCTAGTGGAGTTTGTGATTCTCGTAGGACCATTAATTACCTGAGTCATATCCATGTCATCCATAACCTTTTTCAGATTTTTCCTAACTTTGTTGACTTCCCAATTAACATTTAGGTCACCCATTATTATTACCGCTTTTGCAAAATTAAGTTGTTTCAATAAAATTTCCAGCTTTTCATAAAAATCTACATTTGATGAAGAAGGCCTATAAATAACTACAAGAATAAGACATTTGCTGTGACAAGGAAACAGTTAGTCCAAGAAATTCCAATCCATTCTCATCTGTAACATGTATCTCATTACAATTAAAAGTATCCTTGGCATAAATCATAACGCCTCCTCCCTTAGAACCCTGTCTGTCGTTTCTAAACATTTTATAACCAGGTGAGGGAGAAGATTCACGGAGCCATGTCTCAGATAGGCAAAGAAAGTCAATATTTGAATCAATGAGAAGATGATGAACCTGATCACTTTTTGTTAGAATACTTCGTATATTTAAGTGTGCACAAAGAATGCCTTTTGGTTTATATGCTGAGTCCCATATTAATTTAGAGTTATTAACAGTTTGAAACATCCTGAATTTCCAGTGTTTTAATATTGCAGGATTTGGCAGCCTCCTCTTTCTTTTATTGGCAATGTTTGCACATAGTGAAGGCCCGGCTGGTGTTGGTAAAGATTCACTTAGAGGTGATGATGACTCAAATATCAACGGAAGTGGCCCGGCTATTATTGAAGGTGATTCGACTGGCTGCAATGTAGGTCCAGCTGGCTGTGTTGTTAGCCCAGGTCCAAACCCAGCTAGCAAACTTGGAAGCCCAGCTGGCAGAGGTGGAGATCCAGCTAGCAGAGGTGGAGGCCCAGCTAGCAAACTTGGAAGCCCAGTTGGCAGAGATGGAGATCCAGCTAGCAGAGGTGGAGATCCAGCTAGCAGAGGTGGAGATCCAGGTAGCAGAGGTGGAGATCCAGCTGGCAGAGGTGGAGGCCCAGCAAGCAATGGTGATAGCCCAGCCAGCAGAGGTGGAAACCCAGCTTGCAATGATGTTAGCCCAGCTAGCAGAGGTGGAGGCACAGCTAATGATGGTGTTGGCCCAGGTAACAATGGTAAAGGCCCAGATAGCAGAGGTGGAGGCCCAGCTGGCACTGGCCCAGGGTTTAATTCAACATCACCAGCCAAAAGAAGTATCAGCAAGAGATTAAAAACACCCAGGAGTGGTTTGCCTGTAACAGCCTGTTCCTACTCACCTGGGGGTGGCCTGGCATGGCCATAGATGATGATGAGATGTATTTTTCTGTCAAGGTTAAGAAATAGCCTGTATCTTTAAGAAAAATTCCTCACGTACAGTCTTGTGGAAAAGTCCACTGATGACTGTCAAAATAGGGCCCAAAGACTTTGATTTCTTGTAGACATGTCCTGTGGTCTGGAAGTAAAATTGAACTGTTTTGCCATAATGACCATTGTTACATTTGGAGGAAAAAAAGGGAAGCCTGCGAGCCTGAGAACACAATCCCAACTGTCCAACTGTGAAGAACAGGAGTGGCAGTGTAACCAGGGTAGTCAACCCCCCCCCCCCCACCGTTATCTCTATATCATTTTTAGGAATACGATGTACTGAATGTTTTATTTTCTTAAGTTTTTATTTCTTTAAGTTGAAATCAAACTTTATCTGATAGTAAAAGTGTAACAGTAGGAAATATTCTTTTTTTTTGTTCTTTTTCCAGACAAAATATGAAACCTTGCCCTGCAATGGACTGGTGATCTGTCCAGGGTGTACTTCCCTGTATCCTAGCCCAAATATGCTGGGATAGGCTCCAGCCCCCCCGTGATCCGAAAAGGATTAAGCGGTAGAAGATGGTTGGATATTTAACCTTAAAGTGTCTGTGACACGATTTAGGAACTATGGATCAATATTCAGTATGAATTTATCTTCAATCATCCATATAGTTTGCTCTTTTGACTTAGAACGCTAAATAAGTGGAAAAATATTTCCAAGTGAATTCAAATTTAGCGCCGAGTTGCACTAACGCGATCTCCTGAACTCGCCTCATTTCCGGATATGACGTCATGAGGTGAAATTCATCTCGACTGATCTGTGTGCTGTCAATGTAAATAAGCTGTTTAGCTTCTATATGCCAAAACGTTGCATGGCGGCTGGGTGTTCTAATTACTCCAGTGAACATCTAAGCCTTTTCTCATTCCCAAAATATCCAGGTCTTCTTAAAAAATGGGTGAAGCAAGTACAGAGAACAAGGGGCAAATGGCAACCAACGCCATCTTCTATACTCTGTAGCGATCATTTCACTGCAGTTTTGAGGAAGCGCCTGCTATACAGGAATCTTTAGGCTTGAAAGGTCCTTACAAACGGGTTCTAAAACCGACTGCCATACCTACAGTTTTTAAACGAAAACCCACAGCTCAAGATGATATCAACATATCAAAACAGCGCAGAGAAGCAACAGTGTCAAAACTCACCCAGAAAAGGGTTTGTGTAATTGATTTCTTTTTCCACATAAGGCGATAAGTGCATTGGGTCCTGTTTTACTAGTGGCGGACCATATATTTTTCAAATAGGCCTTCAGTGGTGATCTACCCAATTTAAGTGCCATTTGTTGTGTGGGGATTTATTATGAAGTGCGGTGTGATGACACTGCCTTCCTGTTGCGCCATCACACTGCCCTCTATTAAGGGGCAGCCATCACTAGGACTTCCTCTTTGCCCTGGATGACTCCGCTGTGGTGTGTTCCATGCTATTCGTCGGCCTCCGTCGGTCTATGATGACCATGGAAGAGAATCCTAAACGTCTACTCTGCTGGAACAGCACCGCCTGTGGCTGAACAGGCCGATGCGCGAATGGCAGTCCCTGTCACACAGATCGCACTTGTGGGTGGTCTCCGTGCTGCTGGGTCTGTGGCGCTTCTTCCTGCGGGACCTTTTTTCATCTGCAGCAGCAGTCAGTCTCTCTTCACCCGCCTTGAGCTGTCTGGTCAGGGTGCCTCTCCATTTGGAGCGGTCCGTTACAAGGTCCTCCCAGCGCTCTGTGTTGATCTCCAGGGCCTTCATGTCTCTCTTGCAGACGTCTCTAAAACGCAGCTGTGGGCGGCCAACGTCTCTCTTGCCAGTTGCCAGTTCTCCATAGAGGACGTCTTTGGGGATTCTGCCATTCTCCATACGGTGAACGTGGCCTAGCCAGCGGAGCCTGCGCTGTCTGAGTAGAGTGAACGTGGAGGGAAGGCCGGCGCGGGACAGAACTTCTGTGTTGGGCACTTTGTCCTGCCAGGATATGTCCAGGATGTGGCGAATGCAGCGCAAGTGGAAGGAGTTCAGTCTCTTTTCCTGCCGGGCGTATGTTGTCCACGTCTCACTCCCATAGAGCAGTGTGCTGATGACGCAGGCGTTGTACACTGCCATCTTCGTCTTGACAGAGAGTTTGGGATTCTCCCACACTCGTGTGGTGAGGCGAGCGAGTGTGAAGGCTGATTTTCCAATCCTCTTGTTGATCTCTGTATCAAGGGAGAGGTTGTTGCTGATCGTGGACCCCAGGTACGTGAACTGATTCACGACCTCCAGCTCGTAGTCGTCAATGGTGATGGTTGGTGGTGCTTCCGTGCCTTGCGCCAAGACGTTAGTCTTCTTCAGGCTGATGGTAAGCCCGAAGTCCTTGCATGCCTGGAAGAAGCGGTCCATAAGGGTCTGAAGCTCCTGCTGTGTGTGGGTTGTGACTGCAGCATCGTCTGCGAACAGCATGTCTCTGATTAGAGCCTCGCGTACTTTGGTTCTGGCTTTCAGGCGGGCGAGGTTGAAAAGCCTGCCGTCAGATCTTGTGTGCAGGTAGATTCCCTCTGTTGCTGTGCTGAAGGCATGCCTCAGGAGCATAGCAACGAAAATCCCAAAGAGGGTTGGTGCAAGTACACAGCCCTATTTCACTCCGCTGTGTATGTTGAAAGGCTCTGAGACGTTGCCATCGTGCTGCACTATCCCCTGCATGTTGGTGTGAAACGATTCAATGAGGCTTTGCAACTTTGGTGGGCATCCTATCTTTGGCAGGATCTTGAAAAGGCCTTCTCTGCTGACCAGATCGAACGCTTTGGTGAGGTCGATGAAGGCGACGTACAGGGGCATGTTCTGTTCTCTGCATTTCTCCTGGAGTTGGCGGATGGAGAACATCATGTCTACCGTCGATCGCTCAGCGCGGAAGCCACACTGAGACTCGGGGTAGACACGTTCGGCAAGCTTCTGTAGACGAGCGAGAACAACTCGTGCGTAGACTTTGCCAACAACGCTGAGGAGGGAGATGCCCCTGTAGTTGTTGCAGTCGCTTCTCTCCCCTTTGTTTTTGTAGAGGGTGATGATCTTGGTGTCCCTCATGTCCTGTGGTACAGCACCTTCCTTCCAACACTGGCAGAGGACGTCATGCAATGGCAGTAGTAGGGCGGTCTTGCAGTGCTTGATCAGGTCGGGGGGTATGCCGTCGTTGCCGGGTGCCTTGCCAGCGGCCAAGCTATCAATGGCCTTGCTGAGTTCGTCGATGGTTGGCTCGGCGTCAAGTTCGTCCATGGATGGCAGGCAGTCGATGGCATCAAGGGCTGACGGTGTCACGGTGTTCTGTCTGGAGTAGAGGTCGGAGTAGTGTTCCACCCATCTCTCCATCTGCTTGTTCTTTTCTGTGATCATCTCCCCAGTGGAGGATTTGAGGGGGGCCGTCTTGCTCTGAGCCGGACCAGGTGCTTTCTTGATGCCATCGTACATACCACGGATGTTCCCTGTTATGGCAGCGGTTTGAATGTCTTGGCTGAGCTGAGTCCAGTACTCGTTGGCACAGCGCTGAGCAGTCTGCTGAACTTTGCTTCTCGCAGCCCTGAGAATCTGGAGATTCTTCTCGTTTGGGCACTTCTTGTACTCAGCAAGTGCTGAGCGCTTGGCTTCAATGACGGGGGTAATCTCGGTCAACTTGGCATCAAACCAGTCCTGTGACTTCGAGGTCTTCCTCCCAAAGGTAGCCAAGGCTGTGCGGTGGATGGTGTTTCGCAGCTCTTCCCACTTCTGCTTTGCAGATTCTCCTTCTTGTGGTACACCAAGTTCCTTCTCAAAGGTGGAGGCAAACTGCTCAACAAGTTCTGGTTGAGCCATCTTGCTGGTGTCAATCCGTGCCTTTCCAGGTTGTCTAGCACGATGGAATTTCTTCAGCTGCAGCTTGACCTTGCAACACACCAATGAATGGTCTATGTCGCAATCTGCACTCTGGAACGAACGGGTGATTAGCACGTTCTTCAGTGAGGTGCGCCTGGTCAGGATCAAGTCCAGCTGGTGCCAGTGCTTTGAGCGTGGATGTTGCCAGGAAACCTTGTGTTGGGGCTTGGTCTTGAAGAACGAGTTTGTGATGCACAGATCGTGATATGTGCAGAACTCGAGCAGCCGCTGTCCGTTGTCATTCATTCTGCCCACGCCAAAAGGTCCAAGACAGGAGGGCCAAGAGTCGTGGTCAGCACCCACTCTGGCATTGAAGTCTCCAAGGAGAATGAGTTGTTCAGAGTTGGGGACGATCCTGACAGTTGTTGCGAGATTCTCGTAGAACTCGTCTTTTGCCTCTGGTGTGGCTGTCAGTGTTGGGGCATACACACTGACGAGGGTGACTGGGCCTTGAGTGGTGTTCAGGCGGAGGGTGAGGAGTCGTGCAGAGCCAGTGCTGCTCGGTTCCACCATCTTCAGCAAGGTGTTCTTCACTGCAAAGCCCACTCCGTGTTTCCTGTGTTCGTCACTGCCCTTTCCCTGCCAGTAGAACGTGTAGTCCTTCTCTCTCAGTGTGCCTGCGTCAGCCAACCGTGTTTCCTGGAGAGTGGCGATATCCACTCCCAGTCTCTTCAGCTCATTATTGATGATGGCAGTCTTCCTGGTGTCGTTGATGTCCTTGAGGTTAGTAGCGAGTCCTGTCATCATAGTGCGGACGTTCCAAGTTCCCAGTTTTAGAGTTGGTCTCTTTTGTTTTATTGTCTTGCCTGGTGCGAAAGTTCTCAGCCTGCTGTTCGGACTTCTCCTCATCCCCATGCACCCAATGAGGAAAGCAAGCTGTGGCGGGACATCACCTTATTGGCTGGGGGCTGCCCAGCTTGAGGCGGGCGGTAGCTGTCCAGTGAGATCCGATGATCCCTCCCACCGTCGGGAATAACCCCTGGCGCCGAGCTCTACGCCAATTGAGCGGTGGCTTATAACCGGTAACTGTCATTCCCCGTGTTTCGTCTACGCCAAAGGCGAAGCTGGAGTGTCCTCTCCAGTGATCCGGTGTTCTACCTTCCAGCGTTGGGCGTTGGTAGGATTCAAGCCTGGGCAGGAAGATATGGAGGACAAGATGTTGCCCATGCAGCATGTCCCCCCTCTCCACGTCACTGATGAATCCAAAGGAACAGCAGGGCTGCTACAGTTTGGCACCAGCGCCATTGCAGGAGCTGCCAGAACGATGTTGAGCACAACATAGAACTGCCTTAGGGGCTCCGACTCCGGATTTTTCCTCAGGGTTGACTCCCGAAGCCTTTCCCGTGACCGGGTATGCCGCAAGGCAGCGGAGGTTTGAAATCAGGGTTTACCTTCCCCTAGATGGGCTACCTTCCCAGGTTGACGAGCCACCATCTACCCGAAGCATCTGGTTTTAAGGCGCCAGAGATCCGCCCTCGCCCCTTCTCCTATTAGTAAAAGCAGTTCCGCCGGGCTTAGAGACTAAACCACACGGGCAGGCTAGGAGTTGGACTTAGTTGTCAGAGGCTTTTCGAGACGCACGCCATAAGGAGCATTTTATGAGCACTGGGAGCTTAACCCCAGTGCTGCTCCTGGCTATGACAACCTTGGAACCGTTCCATGCTATATGCTCTTAATAAAGCAGTGTTCAGTGCTACCTCTCCGTCAGTCTCATTCATCACCAGTTTTGTGGACATAACAGTTGGCAACTGAAGATTAAACCATGGGGGAGTGTGTGGCACCTCTGTGGCCATTTCTTGAGCACCCAGGGGAAGCACCAATTCTGTGGACGCGGTGGCTCGATGCGTTTGAGTCGTACATTGCACCGTTGGGCCTGGGTAAAGTCAACACAGGGAGGAAATGAGCACTCCTTGTTCACAAACATGGTGTAGAAGGTCAACGAATTCTCCACACGTTAGAACCGATGGAGTCATATGAGCATGCTGTCGAGCTTCTTACTAACTATTTCGTTGAACACACATGTAGCACGAAGCTGTGGGTTGAGATGCTACTGGCACCAAAAGACGCAAAGCTACCGAGCACAGAGGAGCTAATGTCCCAGCTAGTAGCAGCGGAATACTTAGCCACGGTGCTAAGTGGGCACCAAGCACAGAACTTACCCAGACAGACAGCGTTAGCTGGCACGGTGAATGCAGCAGGAAAGGGGGGCCCAAGCATGTGGAGAGCTCTGAGGCACAGCAGTACACTTCAGACAGTGGAGGGGCAGAGCCAGACTGTATTCCGTTCCCTTGTTCCACAAGCTACGGAGGTTATAACTGAGCTGATGGGTGGACAGTCTGCTTCAATGAGCTACACCGGAGAGGCTCCGGACACCTTCTGTGCCCACAATGGCGCCAGACAGAAGGACAACATGGAGCTGCCAAAAGCACAGCGGCACATCAAACCAAGTAAAGCGCCGCTCCAAATACTGGACTGGGTTTGAGTTTGCGATGGCAGGAGACCAGGACAGCGACTGACCAGGCCGCAGCCAGCAAAACAACAGGCGCTGCTGAGGATCGTGGTGAAGCTGGGAACAGCGTGATTTCGGCTGACGAATGATTCGGTTTGGCACGCAAACAGACTACGGCATGTCCGGGTGGTGGCTCAAGATGGCGGGGTTCCACAGGAGTTGGCTGCTGCAGTGTGGGACCCGGAGCCCAGTGTCATGAAGATTGACTCTGGGGGGCTGACAGCTCTGGAGGGGTGGCCGCCACAAGCCCATTTCAAAGCCCCATGGGGCCATCTCAAAAGCCCTCAGGCTGAACTGTTTTTCCCCTGCCTGACCCACTGTCCACTTGAGTGACTGTGCTAACAGACTACTGTTCATAGTTTGTTGTTTAGTTTAGGAGCACGGCTGTTTTTAGTTTGTTTTAATAAAGACTTTGTTAGTATCAGTGGCAGAATAACCCACTGCGCCGTGCGGGCCGTCCACCCGGAGGTAGTCCACCCACCGGCCCTACTTTAGGTTTTTGTGTGTGTGAGTGTGTGAGTGTTTTTATGCCTTAGTTTTGCTTTTGCTTTTAGTTTAGTGTGTTTTGCGTGATTGTGGTTCCAAATTTGTGTGGGTTTAATTTGAGTGTGTATGTTTTGGACTTTGTAAAGGCGAGGGGAGAATGTTGTGTGGGTATTTATTATGAAGTGCGGTGTGATGACGCCGCCTTCCTGTTGCGTCATCACACTGCCCTATCTTTAAGAGGCAGCTGCCATGTCACAAAGCAATGAGGACAACGTCACAAGCGATAAGACGAAAATGTCACAGAGCTATGAGTAAGACGTCACAAAACTATGAGGAAAACATAATCAAGTCTGTGGTGGTAATGCACCTTTGAGCGGATTGGCAACCACCAATTTATTTATTTATTTATCGAATGCAAAGTCCTCAAGCCCAGCAGTTGCCTCCTGGTTTGCTGTATGGAGGGTGTGTAATCCTCCTTCCAGTCTTTGGAGCGGGCAAGCCTCTATGATGTGTTCCATTGTTTGCTCCTCTCCACATGCGCACAGTGGGCTAGGGCTACTGCCCCATCTGTGAAGGCTGGCCAACCAGGGGCCATGTCCAGTCCTGAAGCGATTGAGTGTAGACCACTGTCTCCTTGGGAGGTTCGTGCCCGGGACCTGTTGGTTGGGGTTTGTCACCAGGTGTTTGTTTGGGACCTCCTTGGTCTCCCATTCCTCTTGCCAAGCTGTTTGGATGGTGAAGTCAGCTGGTGGAGGGTTTTTCCAAATCGGCCGTCTGGAAGGAAGTTGGGCAGTGGGTGGAGTGTAGATATCTGCATGGATTGGTAAGTGAGGAAAATCTTTGGCTTTTTGAAGCATCCTTTGAATTAGTGCTGCTCGCCGGATGTGTGGGGGGGGCTATGGTTGACAGTACAGGGAGCCAGGGGAGTGGTGTTGAACGGATTGTCTTAGTTATGGTTCTCATGGTTGTGTTGAGCTGGGTGTCTACGTAGTGTGTGTAGGATGACCTGGACCAGACAGGGGCACAATATTCTGCTACAGAGTATGAAAGGGCCAGTGCTGAGGTGCACAAGGTGGAGGCTGCCGCCCCCCATTTTGCACCAGTGAGCTTGCAGAGCAGGTTGTTTCATGCCTTCACCCTAGCAGCCGTCCCCTTTAAATGTTCCTTGAAGGATAAGGTCCTGTCAAGGGTCACTCCAAGGTAGATTGAATTCGAGGCATGCTTAAGCTTGAGTCCGCTCAGGTGGATGTTTAGTTCTATGGCAGCTTTTACATTGTGAAGATGGAATACACTGGAGATGGTTTTTGCTGGACTTGGTTTTATTTTATTTTTATTTTATTTAGCATTGTGATCTTGTCTCAGGCCGGCCATTCAGGGTGGTATTCTTTAAAGTGGTGAGCTGTGGATCTTGACTTGTTACCTCCTTGACCTCTTTCAGCCTCTGGTCACTTACGGGAACATTGTTGATGACTGTGCGTATATGGGCTTCCATTCATTCATTTAGGGCTTGATCCTGGTATTCTATAGATTTTCTGGACAATGTGTCTGCTACTGGAATGTCTTTTCAAGGTCGATGGATGATGCTGATGTCGTATCTTTGGAAATGCAGTATCATTCTTTGTAGCCATGGTGGTGCTGCTGCTAATGGTTTTCTTAGTATTGATTCTAAGGGCTTGTGGTCTGATACATGTAGTCATGAAAACGTTTGCAGCCGAAAAGCACAGTATACAGCTCCTTTTCGATTTGTGCATAATTACCTCCTTTTTACCTCCGCCAAAGGGGGAGGTTATGTGATCATCGGCGTTGGTTTGTCTGTTTGTTTGTCTGTTTGTTTGTCTGTTTGTCTGTTTGTTTGTCTGTTTGTTAGCAAGATAACTCAAAAAGTTATGGACGGATTTTCATGAAATTTTTACAGATTGTCAGAAATGGGGTATCCTACAGATGATTAGATTTTGGTGGTGATCCGGATCACCGTCCACAAGAAAACCGCCATTACGCAAAATGCCATTTTCGTGAATAACTACTAAACCACTAATCCTATCATTGTCAATCCAATTGTTGTGAATCCAATTGATAGTCGTTATGTGATCATCGGTGTTGGTTTGTCTGTTTGTCTGTTTGTTTGTTTGTCTGTTTGTTAGCAAGATAACTCAAAAAGTTATGGACGGATTTTCATGAAATTTTCACAGATTGTCAGAAATGGGGTATCCTACAGATGATTAGATTTTGGTGGTGATCCGGATCACCGTCCACAAGAAAACCGCCATTACGCAAAATGCCATTTTTGTGAATAACTACTAAACCACTAATCCTATCATTGTCAATCCAATTGTTGTGAATCCAATTGCTAGTCATATGTTTTCACGGTCAAGGAATCTGAAAACATACACACAAACACTGTATGGGGGGAACTGTGGCCGCCATTACGGAAAAGGCTATTTTCAAGAATAACTACTGAACCACTAATCCTATCATTGTCAATCCAATTGCTAGTCATATGTTTTCATGGTCAACGAATCTGAAAATGTACACACAGACACTGTATGGGGGGAACTGTAGCACTAAACCGCCATTACGGAAAATGTCATTTTCATCAATAACTACTGAACCACTAATCCTATCATTGTGAATCCAATTGCTTGTCATATGTTTTCATGGTCATGGAATCTGAAAACATACACACAAACACTGTATGGGGGGAACTGTGGTGCTAAACCACCATTACGGAAAATGCCATTTTCGTCAATAACTACTGAACCACTAATCCTATCATTGTGAATCCAATTGCTTGTCATATGTTTTCATGGTCAAGGAATCTGAAAACGTACACACAAACACTGTATGGGGGGAACTGTGGTGCTAAACCACCATTACGGAAAATGCCATTTTCGTCAATAACTACTGAACCACTAATCCTATCATTGTGAATCCAATTGCTTGTCATATGTTTTCATGGTCAAGGAATCTGAAAACGTACACACAAACACTGTATGGGGGGAACTGTGGCCGCCATTACGCAAAATGCCATTTTCGTGAATAACTACTAAACCACTAATCCTATCATTGTCAATCCAATTGTTGTGAATCCAATTGCTAGTCGTTATGTGATCATCGGCGTTGGTTTGTCTGTTTGTCTGTTTGTTTGTTTGTTTGTCTTTTAGCAAGATAACTCAAAAAGTTATGGACGGATTTTCATGAAATTTTCACAGATTGTCAGAAATACAGATGATTAGATTTTGGTGGTGATCCGGATCACCGTCCACAAGAAAACCGCCATTACGCAAAATGCCATTTTCGTGAATAACTACTAAACCACTAATCCTATCATTGTCAATCCAATTGTTGTGAATCCAATTGATAGTCGTTATGTGATCATTGGTGTTGGTTTGTCTGTTTGTCTGTTTGTTTGTTTGTTTGTCTGTTTGTTAGCAAGATAACTCAAAAAGTTATGGACGGATTTTCATGAAATTTTTACAGATTGTCAGAAATGGGGTATCCTACAGATGATTAGATTTTGGTGGTGATCCGGATCACCGTCCACAAGAAAACCGCCATTATGCAAAATGCCATTTTCGTGAATAACTACTAAACCACTAATCCTATCATTGTCAATCCAATTGTTGTGAATCCAATTGATAGTCGTTATGTGATCATCGGTGTTGGTTTGTCTGTTTGTCTGTTTGTTTGTTTGTCTGTTTGTTAGCAAGATAACTCAAAAAGTTATGGACGGATTTTCATGAAATTTTCACAGATTGTCAGAAATGGGGTATCCTACAGATGATTAGATTTTGGTGGTGATCCGGATCACCGTCCACAAGAAAACCGCCATTACGCAAAATGCCATTTTTGTGAATAACTACTAAACCACTAATCCTATCATTGTGAATCCAATTGCTTGTCATATGTTTTCATGGTCAAGGAATCTGAAAATGTACACACAAACACTGTATGGGGGGAACTGTGGCCGCCATTACGCAAAATGCCATTTTCGTGAATAACTACTAAACCACTAATCCTATCATTGTCAATCCAATTGTTGTGAATCCAATTGCTAGTCGTTATGTGATCATCGGCGTTGGTTTGTCTGTTTGTCTGTTTGTTTGTTTGTTTGTCTTTTAGCAAGATAACTCAAAAAGTTATGGACGGATTTTCATGAAATTTTCACAGATTGTCAGAAATACAGATGATTAGATTTTGGTGGTGATCCGGATCACCGTCCACAAGAAAACCGCCATTACGCAAAATGCCATTTTCGTGAATAACTACTAAACCACTAATCCTATCATTGTCAATCCAATTGTTGTGAATCCAATTGATAGTCGTTATGTGATCATTGGTGTTGGTTTGTCTGTTTGTCTGTTTGTTTGTTTGTTTGTCTGTTTGTTAGCAAGATAACTCAAAAAGTTATGGACGGATTTTCAAGAAATTTTCACAGATTGTCAGAAATGGGGTATCCTACAGATGATTAGATTTTGGTGGTGATCCGGATCACCGTCCACAAGAAAACCGCCATTACGCAAAATGCCATTTTTGTGAATAACTACTAAACCACTAATCCTATCATTGTCAATCCAATTGTTGTGAATCCAATTGCTAGTCATATGTTTTCATGGTCAAGGAATCTGAAAACATACACACAAACACTGTATGGGGGGAACTGTGGCCGCCATTACGGAAAAGGCCATTTTCAAGAATAACTACTGAACCACTAATCCTATCATTGTCAATCCAATTGCTAGTCATATGTTTTCATGGTCAACGAATCTGAAAATGTACACACAGACACTGTATGGGGGGAACTGTAGCACTAAACTGCCATTACGGAAAATGCCATTTTCATCAATAACTACTGAACCACTAATCCTATCATTGTGAATCCAATTGCTTGTCATATGTTTTCATGGTCATGGAATCTGAAAACGTACACACAAGCACTGTATGGGGGGAACTGTGGCCGCCATTACGAAAAAAGGCCATTTTCGTGAAAAACTACTGAACCACTAATCCTATCATTGTCAATCCAATTGCTAGTCATATGTTTTCATGGTCAACGAATCTGAAAACGTACACACAAACACTGTATGGGAGGAACTGTGGCCGCCATTACGGAAAATGCCATTTTCGTGAATAACTACTGAACCACTAATCCTATCATTGTCAATCCAATTGCTAGTCATATGTTTTCATGGTCAAGGAATCTGAAAACGTACACACAAACACTGTATGGGAGGAACTGTGGCCGCCATTACGGAAAATGCCATTTTCGTGAATAACTACTGAACCACTGCTTGTCATATGTTTTCATGATCAAGGAATCTGAAGACTGTATGGGGGGAACTGTGGCACTTGGCGGAGGTCTGCGCTCTCCGAGTGCTTTTCTAGTTTTCTTCTGTGTCATTAAGTGGCTTTGATGCATAGGCAACAGGTTTGCCATCTTGAAGCATGACTGCTCCAAGGCCACTTTTGGAGGCATCAGCTTGGAGTTGTAGCTCTTTTTGGGGGTTGAAATGTGCAAGTACTGGACCTAGCTGTTGCGTTATTTTTTTTTTTTTGATTTTGTATACTTTATTGATCCCCAGAGGGGAAATTGAGGGCATCCACCTGGATGGATGAAGCAGCCACGGTACGGCGCTATCCCTTAACCATTCACACACACATTCACACCTAGGGCCACTTAAAGCCTGTTTTCCACTAGCCCAGCACACCTCGGTACGGCTCGATTCACTTCAGTACAGCTCGGAACGCTTCTGTCTCCATTAGCACAGTGTTGCGGGGCAGCAGCAGATTCTCAGCGAGGCGGGGCCACACTCCCCTGATGTTATGCACCGGACTGAGTCCTTATTTACACCAGACAAAAAATGGAGGATCCAAGGATTATTGCCTTGCACGCTCTGTGGTTTTATCTCACAATTAATTTTATCTCATAATTAAGCTGCAACAACACAAGTCACTTTTGTTTTGAATTAACTGCCAAATGACCTAGAAATAATGAGCTGAAACTTGTTTTTATTCGTATTAAATAATGAGACGGTGGCACACTGGACTACACCACATCCTAGGGCATTTTGGATGTACTGAATTAAAAAAATTCATGTTTTTCACCTTCAGGTCAATGTTTGGAACAACAGTATTATTATTTTCCGTTTAGATGATGCTACACTCCTTCTAAAGTATTGTAAATCTCTGAATTTGGAATGCCGATAGAACATTCAATTTACATATACTTGTACCTTTGACTTGGTGCTAATTTTTTATGATATTTCAATAAAAAGAACAGAAAGCGTACAAAAAGATTTCTTTTTTGGTCAAGTTAAAAATTACATTACCTTTACAATGGTTGACCCTCAGTATCATTTTGATCAGACTAGGCAATGGAATTTCTATGTAATTATACTGTTTTATAATTCAGTGTTATAACAGACAAACCACACTTTCCAAAACAATTCCATTTTATTATATACAAAATATTAAAATTAAAAAAAAACTTTGCAACACAACATGAAGGTTAATCGACATTTTATACACGCCGACCACTGAGTGCTGAGGCTCAGTAGAATTAATCCGTCTCTGCCAGCTGTGGGTCAGGAAGGCTCGGTTGAATAATCCGTGCGGGCTGTCGCGGCGGACGCGTGGGATGATTCTACAAGGAAAATGCACACAATAAAATACAGCACGAAATATATACAGAAAAGACAATAGTTTTTAACAAGAATACATAAGCTTATTTCAGCGTATTGTTCACATGAATAATTACAATAAAAGCTTTAGTCCGCATTGTGCTGCAATAAAGCAGCGATCATCATCCACAAATGAACAGCTTTTTTATTGCATAAATAAACTGAGCGTCTTACCGAATATATTTGCGAAAAAACGCACAATAAAAAAAAATTAAAACTCACCGTTAAAGGACTCCGATGTCGAGACCTCCCGGTATATTTTTTCATTCCGGGCGGCTCCGTCTAACTCGCGCTGAATACGTTCGTCTGACAATGCAGTGAGCAGACACTGCAGCTCCTTACTGCTCCATGGAACACCCTTATTATGCGAAGCCATTTTTGATAGAGAATAAATGAAAAATAGCACAGCAATACACTGAAAAGGAACCGCCAACAGTGGTTGCGTGCTGAGTAGGTCGTGAAGATTCTTTTTTTTTTTTTTTTCAAAAACTTTATTGAGAAGGTCGTGAAGATTTGGTAGAACAGGAGGAGGAGAGAGGCGGTTACAACCTGACCAATCAGCGCCGGTTACGACCTGACCAATCAGCGGCGACCAGTCTGTTAACGTCACAACACGGCACAGCTCAGCACTGCTGTACCCTGCCCTTCAGCGGGGCTGAGAATCACGGCTGTTAAACCGTGTTGGGGCTTGTGGAAAAGCGTACAAAGCGTGCTGAGCCGTCCCGTGTCGCGCTAAAGCGTGCTAGTGGAAAAGGCCCTTTAGAGTCTCCAATTAACCTAACCTGCATGTTTTTGGCCTGTGGGAGGAAACCGGAGAAATGCCGGAGTAAACCCACGCAGATACGGGGAAAACATGCAAACTCCACACAGATCACTGTTGGTCAGGGGCTGGGATCGAACCAGGGATCCCACGGTCAAGGGTGAATTGCTGTGCTGGCGCAGTGCTAACCACTGGGCCACCGCACCGCCCAGTCAAGCGGGTCTTTCATGTGCTGAAATGCTCTGTCATGGATAGAGTCCAATACAGAATCATTCTGTTCTTTTAATAGCTGGTGCAGTGGTTCATTAATTTCATAAAGGTACGGTGCGAACCAGGACAGGTAGGTGAACATCCCAAGAACTGTTTCTAACTCTGCTTTGATTCGTGGTGGCTGCATCTCATTGATTGATTTCACTTTCTGTGGGTCTGGTTTCAAACCTTCATGTGTCAGTGTGTGTCCAAAGTAACTGACCATAGGTAAGCAGATGCAGCATTTGTCAGGGTTTAGTTTCAAACCTCTCTCTCGTGTGTGCTGTAGCATGGCTTTGAGGTTACGGTCGTGGTCTTGTTTGGTCTTGCCAAATACCAGCACATCATCGACAATGGCTGCCACGCTGTCGAAGCCTTCATACGTTTCGTCTATGCGCTGCTGGAACTCATCTTGGGCTGAGATGATGCCGAAAGGTAGTCTGAAGAAATGATACCTTCCAAAAACAGTATTAAACATTGTTAGGAGTGATGACTCATGACTCAGTTTAGTGTTCCAAAACCCTGACTTGGCATCTAAGATGCTGAAGTATTTTGCTTCTGCAAGCCTTGCAGTGACATCTTCTAATGTAGGCAAGGGACAGTGAGGTCTCTGTACTGCGTTATTGAGGGGTCTCAGGTCCAGGTACACTCTGAGTTTGTTTGACTTAGGCTTCTCTACAACCACAAGTGCATTTACCCATTCTGTGGGTTCTCTGACTCTGTGACATTTTTCTCCATGTTGTTGAGTTCCTCTCTCAGTCGATTTCTTAGTGCAAAGAGAATTCTGCATGGTGGGCAGACTCAGGTGTTATGTTTGGATCAACACAGAAGTTGCATTCACCTGGGAGCTCTCCTATACCTTTGAATACATTTGTGTATTCCTTCAGTATATTGAGAGTGAGCTCCGCTCACTGGCCAAGTAACTTTTCTTGGACGTGAAGCGAGTTTGTTGGAAACACAAAGTGGTCTCTGACCATTTCATCACTATTTGGGTAAGCACAGTCTTTAACCAGTAGTTTTAGCTCAGTAACAAACTGTTCAAATGATTCGTGGTCTCCTTGCATTCTTTGATGGAACTTGTATCTGGCATATGTGGGGTTGGCCTTTGGTGTGACATACTTGGTATATTTATCACAGTAAGTCTGTAACTTTTTGGCTTTGTCTAGCGTGAGGGTCCAGGTATTATAAATATCACAACCTTTTTTCTCCTATCCACAAAAGAAAGTAGCTGCACTTATCTGCCTCATCCTTGTCACATAGAGGACTTGTGAACATGAGCTCAGCATGCTGCTGGAACTTCCTCCAAGCCTCCGGTAAGTTGGTTGAATCCCAATCCACCCTTGGAGTTGGAATGCTGTGAGATTCCATTTCCGCCACTATGTCAACTATGGGTTCACTGCTCTGACACCATGTGATGTTTGGTTCCCTTGTGTATGATAAAAGATGTCTCTTTAGGGATGGGACCATTCTGCCTTTTGGTTATAAGATTTTTTTGAGGAAAAAAAATGTCACATCTTACCGAGGATATAGAGGAGATTGATTTTGATCATAGGTTCACCTTTCCATTCTCACGTTTGGTGGTGGGACCGAGCGGCTGTGGGAAGACTTATTTTGTTTCAAAGGTACTGGAAGACTGTGAACATGTTGTAAATATTGTACATGAAAACATTGTATTGATTTATATGTGTCATCAGCCTATGCACAGTGAACTGCAGAAGGTGAATAAAAGAATAAAATTTGTTGAAGGACTCCTCGATTCTTTTGAAGATGAAAACCTGTTTCCTCCCGATCAGAAACACTTGATTATTCTGGATGATGCTATTTTTCAAGCCTCTGACCATCCTGAAATAGTAAGAATTTTTACCCAGTACAGGTATCATACAAACATGAGTGTCATGATGCTGACACAAAACGTGTTCCATTAGTCTGAACAGCAATTATCTGGTGATGTTTAAAAACGGGTATACTTCCTCACGAGAGGTTGACCGTCTATGTGCCCAAAACATCACCCTAGTTTATTACGCTCGATTGAGTGTCAGGGGAAGAACATCTTCACTGTGGCCTCATCCAGCAGGGACCTCATGGCAGCAGTGTCCAGCAGTAGTGGTAGACTGATGCCATGCAATTCCACTGTGCACTACTTGTACAGTGTGTTAATGGAGTCCATTGCATGTATGGTGGTTGGACTGAGCCGACTGAGCGAGTTAGATGGCGGGCTTGTCAGGGCTGAGTGGCACATTTTGGTGAAGTGGTTCAGCTTACCGCAGCATTGACCTTTGCGTCCTTCGACGGGGCAGGCAGGTGTGCCTGTCCGGTGTGAGGGAGAGCCACAGTTACCACATGTGTGGTGTGCTTTATTGTCCTGTCATCCCGCGATATTAACCCCTTGCACTCTGGTCAATTTCCCTAAAAACGCCTAAAAATAGCGTACCCAAAGTAAATCAAAAGCTGTTCTTCAACCCTTTGCAGCATCTTCATGGGGTTGGTCTCATTTAAAAGAAAACACTTTGAATTTTTTGGCAAAACAGTCATAATCTCTCTCAGTGCTCTTGCCACTGAGTAACAGTCATCTAAACATACTGAACTTGAAGAAGATAAATTTCGCCTGGGTGTTTTTTTGGATACAAATGCTTGCAAATAACACACAGCTGTCAGATCCAGGCTGGAAAATGCAACAGAAATGTAGAACCAAGAATCCAGCTGAGGTCAAAATTTTGTAACAATACCACAAAAAATGAATATATTACACAGCTTTTTACTCAGGTTGTTCCCAGGCGTTTTTGAACTGTGCCAAATTGTGCCAAATGGCAGAGTTTGCAAAAACGTCTATAACTTTTGAATGATTCAATATAGAAGCTTGATCTTGGGCTCTAATGAAAGGTGACACTCAGGGCTGTGTGTGTGTGTGTGGGGGGGGGGTTGTTTATTCATTCACAAATGAATGAATGAACAAACAAGCCCCCACACACAAAGAAGCATGCCACGTAAAAAATGTGTGGCTTTTTTTTACAAGAAAAAATAACCTACAGTGCACTAAAAATTATACTAAAATATCTGTAATATAGAAGATAACAACTCCCACCCCCCCACCCCGCTACAGAGGACGGACATCGCCCATCGCTACATGACGGACCGCGGGGACGGTGCGCCGCGGTCTACTACGCACAGTTGTACTAAAATATCTGCAATAATATCTGTAATCCGCTACAGAAGAGTAGCGGGGGGGGGGGAGGGGCGTTCACGGTCCGGACGCGGCGCATGGACCGGTCCGTCATGTTGCGATGACGCACAGTTGTAATTTACCGATCGGTCAAAAGTCATTTTGATTACAATTTTCAGGGATAAAGAATAAGTTAGCTTATAACACTTACCTGTCCACAACAGCAGTGTCGCTGGCAAACTTCTCTTCCTCATTGTCAGACGAACATGACGCTAGTCCACTTGTTACGGACTTGTGGTTCTGGTCACGCGACCCGGTCAAACCATAATTCCATTGTTGCGGTTTTGCGCTTCCATGATTGCGGTTTTGGCGAACGATTTATCAAAACAAATAAGAACAGTAGTAAGAAAAAAAGACTGGCGAACACGTGTGTGTCACCCAGAGGCTTACACAAAACAGATTTTACGCACGGGACGCATGCTTTCAATCGTGTAACTTCTCTGCTTAAATTGGCTCGCTGCATTCGCAGCCGTTGGTAGGCGGGTCCTTCTTGCTAGGTTTTCAGTCATTGGTTCTTCAAGGTTTCAGAAACCCAATTCAAGGCTCTTATTAGTTGAATGAGAGGTCAATCAAATCTAAACCAATCAAAGCACTCCTTTGGCTTTCTGTTCGCGGCTGTGTCTGCAGCTTTTCTTTTTCAGTGTGCCCTAGGACGCAGAGACTTTTTTCCTATCTGAAACAATTTATGCATCTAATTTGCATAATGTCACAGCACCTCTTTAAATTCCATAACTCAGTCAAAACTGGACTTTGGATGTATTGACACAAAAAAATGGTTCAGTCTTTTGACACCATTTTTTGTACAGAGGTACCTCATCATCTTATCTTCAAAGTATATGAACAAGAAATCAGTACATTTAAAAAAAAACTAACAAACAAACAGAAATTGCTCACTTACTTTTGACAAAGTCAGTGAGAAGGCAGGCGCAGTGCCGCACTTTGCCACTAGAGGCACGCAAATTCTCACACTCAAAGGGTTAACTTTGGGGTACTCGAGAAAGGATGCGGGATTGTCGGGCTGAGTAGCTGGGGTAAAAGCTTGTGCAAGTGGAGCAAAGTGTGGAGAGTGTGGACTGGAGGCTCCTAGCTGGGTGTTTAGCCAAGCAGAAACCTCTAGTTGGGATGCTAACTCCACCGCCCTGAAAAGTGGCAAGTCATATGGTGCCATTAACAGCTTCTCCTGTTGCTTCAGGTTGGTGGTCTGCTCCACTAACTGGTCCCACACCATCTTGTCTGTGCAAGCCTATTCGTGCTTACCAGACAGTGGAGGTAAGTGACATACTGTTGGACCGACTCACCTACACACTGTTGGCGTTAGCAAAATCTTCCTCTTTACTATCCCGCTCTTGGGAGTGGCGAAGTGTCCAGCTTACACAGCAACACACTCTTCGTAGCTATTTGCAGGTCCAAGTGTATTGAAGACACACTGTCCCTCGCTGCCTAAGCAATGAATTAGCATGGCGCGTAACCATAGCTTGCTAATCTTAGCTAGGTCCATGGCGGACACGAAAATCTCGAATGACTCATGCCAATGTGACCAAGGAATTGGCGGCTCACCAGGCAAAGTGAGGAAGGGTGGCAGGGGTGTTAGCAGCGTTTCGATCTTGATGTTTTCAAAGTTTCTCCTCGTCACCAATTGTTACAATGGGGCAAAAAAGTATTTAGTCAGCCACCAGTTGTGCAAGTTCTCCCACTTAAAAGATGAGAGAGGTCTCCAATTTTTATCATAGGTATACCTCAACTATGAGAGACAAAATGAGAAAAAAAAATCCAGGAAATCACATTGAAGGATTTTTAATGAATTAATTAAATGAATGAATTTAATGAATTAATTCCTCGGTAAAATAAGTATTTGGTCACCTACAAACAAGCAAGATTTCTGGCTCTCACAGACCTGTAACTTCTTCTTTAAGAGGCTCCTCTGTCCTCCACTCGTTACCTGTATTAATGGCACCTATTTGAACTCATTATCAGTATAAAAGACACCTGTCCAGAACCTCAAACAGTCAGACTCCAAACTCCACTATGGCCAAGACCAAAGAGCTGTCAAAGGACACCGGAAACAAAATTGTAGACCTGCACCAGGCTGGGAAGACTGAATCTGCAATAGGTAAGCAGCTTGGTGTGAAGAAATCAACTGTAGGAGCAATTATTAGAAAATGGAAGACATACAAGACCACTGATAATCTCCCTCAATCTGGGGCTCCACACAAGATCTCACCCCGTGAGGTCAAAATGATCATGAGAATGGTCAGCAAAAATCCCAGAACCACACGGGGGGACCTAGTGAATGACCTGCAGAGAGCTGGGACCAACGTAAC
This sequence comes from Pholidichthys leucotaenia, assembly GCA_020510985.1. Taxonomy (NCBI): domain Eukaryota; kingdom Metazoa; phylum Chordata; class Actinopteri; order Cichliformes; family Pholidichthyidae; genus Pholidichthys; species Pholidichthys leucotaenia. The sequence continues at coordinate 239,869,973 of CM035836.1, forward strand.
AAAGGCTACATCAGAAACACACTACGCCACCAGGGACTCAAATCCTGCAGTGCCAGATGTGTCCCCCTGCTTAATTCAGTACATGTCCAGGCCCATCTGAAGTTTGCTAGAGAGCATTTGGATGATCCAGAAGAGGACTGGGAGAATGTTGTATGGTCAGATGAAACCAAAATAGAACTTTTTGGTAAAAACTCAACTTGTCGTGTTTGGAGGAGAAAGAACACCATACCTACTGTGAAGCATGGGGGTGAAAACATCATACTTTGGGGCTGTTTTTCTGCAAAGGGACCAGGACAACTGATCCGTGTAAAGGAAAGAATGAATGGGGCCATGTATCGTGAGATTTTGAGTGAAAACCTCCCTCCATCAGCAAGGGCACTGAAGATGAAACGTGGCTGGGTCTTTCAGCATGGCAATGATCCCAAACACACTGCCCGGGCAACGAAGGAGTGGCTTCGTAAGAAGCATTTCAAGGTCCTGGAGTGGCCTAGCCAGTCTCCAGATCTCAACCCCATAGAAAATCTTTGGAGGGAGTTGAAAGTCCATGTTGCCCAGCGACAGCCCCAAAACATCACTGCTCTAGAGGAGATCTGCATGGAGGAATGGGCCAAAATACCAGCAACAGTGTGTGAAAACCTTGTGAAGACTTACAGAAAACGTTTGACCTCTGTCATTGCCAACAAAGGGCTGCACGGTGGCGCAGTGGTTTAGCACTGTGACAACACAGTTTTACCCTCGGCCGGGGGACCGTGGGAATCATGAGATCGTGGGTTCGATCCCAGCCCCCGACCAACAGTGAGCTGTGTGGAGTTTGCATGTTCTCCCCGTGTTGCGCGGGTTTACTCCGGGATTTCTCCGGTTTCCTCCCGCACGCCAAAAACATGTAGGTTTAGGGCGCTCGCGCACGCAGCGACCAGCAGCCGGTGGCTTGTCACCAAACTGCAAACCAAGTCTACCTACGGGTACAAATAAGTAACAAAAAAAAAAAAAAAAACAACAAAAAGGGTATATAACAAAGTATTGAGATGAACTTTTGTTATTGACCAAATACTTATTTTACCGAGGAATTTACCAATTAATTCATTAAAAATCATTCAATGTGATTTTCTGGATTTTTTTTTCTCATTTTGTCTCTCATAGTTGAGGTATACCTATGATGAAAATTGGAGACCTCTCTCATCTTTTAAGTGGGAGAACTTGCACAATTGGTGGCTGACTAAATACTTTTTTCCCCACTGTATATCTGGAAATAAGGGTCTGCAGACAGGTGTACGTGTTGCGGTGAACTTTATTAAACAGTTAGTAGAACCTGCTAAGGAGGGAGCACAGCAAGGTGACTGGGAGGTGGTACCAAAGGTGGAGAGCAAGAGATCAGCTAGCCCTGGGTAGCTGGCTGTTATACCTGCAGCATGTATACGTACGTGCAAGCGTGATGTGTCATACCATTTTCCATATATCACAGCCACCAAGCTAGCTTTATCAAAAATAAGAGGTTTTTTGGACTGTTAAATAGTTCCATTCATGTGTGGTTTACATGGCCGCTGAGCCCAGGTTATATTAAAATATTTTTTTCTTTCTCATAAGCTGTTGAGCAGCATGTAGCCTATTATGGCCCTTTTTCCACTAGTACCTGTTTGGCCCTACTCACTTCGACTCAGCTTCACACAGCTCAGCATGCTTTTGTTTCCATTACAGCAGAGTACCGCCTGAGGTAGGTGGGACATTTTTACAGCAAGGCGATGCAACACTCCCTTGATGTAAAGCACACGACACACAAGCAACACACAAAATGGAGGAATACGAGGGGATGATTTACGTATTTACGTACTGGTCACTCTGTGACTTTTTGTCACAGTAAAGGCCAAACAGGAGAGCCAGAGAAGACTACGTGTGTTGAGAGAAAACACTGTGGAAAAGTACAGGGGAGTTTTGGATGCCATAGCAGAATATGAAGTGGAATATGGAGCCGCAAACATGAGGATGCAGACTACTCGAAGACGGATGAGGACGAGGATGAGGGTAAGCTAACAAATGCTAATGCTTGCTACAGTCATTATAATCCTGCGTATTACATTGTGATGGTGCCAGGTTATTGCTATTAAAGGTATTAAAATATGTATGCTATGTGTATGTTTCAGATGGCTGCTTTGTTGCGAAATGATCGCTGCAAACCGAGAGAACAGGTGGGGGCTACCACTCTGTGTTGGTGCTATTGATGGCTCCCACATAAAGCATATGATGGGATACATGGCTCCCACATAAAGCATATGATGGGATACATGGCTCCCACATAAAGCATATGATGGGAGATTTAAAGACATCATCCAGGACATCTTTGAAAAAAATTACAAGCCACAATTTGACAAGATGAAGATCTGGTATGAGCACAGATTCATAGCACCACAGAATCGTAGCACCACAACAATATCACACTGATTACTTCAATCGTAAAGGCTGGCACTCCATAATCCTTCAAGGTGTCGTTGATGGAAAGGGGCTGTTGTGGAATGTGTTTGCTGGGCTTCCAGGGAGCTTGCATGATGCTAGGGCTCTGAGACTGTCCACACTGTTTGAGTTAGCCGGCCGGGGAACCCTCTTCCCACCTCACATCAGGAACATTGGTGCAGTAAGTGCGGGCTATTACATCCTCGGAGACTCAGCTTATCCCTTGCAAAACTAGCTCTTGAAACCATTCCATGACACTGGACAACTGACAGAAGAACAGCACATGTTCAACCAAAACATCACTAGAGTACGGGTGATTGTGGAGAATGCTTTGGGCAGGCTGAAGAGTAGGTGGCACTGCCTTCTGAAAAGGACATCCAACTGTGACATCCAACTGGTGAAAGCTATGGTGCTGACTTGTTGTGCTCTGCATAATCTGTGTTAAAGTCATGGAGAGACGTTTGACACTACGTGGGATGATCCAGCAGCTGCAGCACGTGAAAAGGTGGTGGCAGCGGCACAGGGTGTAGAGGAGCAGGGCAGAGATGTACGAGATGCTCTGATACAGTACTTGTGTAGCAATAATGACTAAACAATGTGAGTGCCTTCTCATTCATGTGCCTACAAATGTCCAACTTCTCTATTTTGAAAATAAAATTTTGTACATCTCCTCTTTTGTTTATAAGGACTATTTGTGAAGGTAAGAGTGATTAAATGCTAAAACACAAGGGAAGCCATCTACAAATAATCCAGCAGTTAGATAAATCACTTTTGGTTTGATGCAAGTCTGTTAACAGAATTATGAATCGTGTTGAAACATGTTGTATCCCATTTAACCCTATCCCATTATTATGAAATACTAAATGTTTTGTTTACTTTTTCTTAACCCCTTAGCATTCCTGCCAATTTTCCAGGGTGGAAAAGTAGAATTTTAGTTAATAAAAAGCTTTCATTATTTACCATTACACACACATAACATGGAAACATGTTATGTTGGATTACCAAAACGTGTCTAAATATTTTTAACTACAAAGTCATGATTCACTGCATCACAAGATTTTGTTGGTCCAAAACTGCTCCCACAACCTACAACCTGACCTTGATCCATTCGCTTTTTTAGGATGTTTAAGTAATTAGACTCCATAATATACTCCAGTTTGTGAGAACCTGGGACTGTGTGTCCGACACGATCATTGGTAGTATCGGGGCCCCCCAGGGAATGGTGTTGGCTCCCTTCCTGTTCACTCTTTATACTGCAGACTTCTCACACAACACAACACACTGCCATCTACAGAAGTTCTCTGATGACTCTGCGATCGTTGGCCTCATCTCCAACAGAGATGAAGCTGAGTACAGAGGGCTTATCCAGGACTTCGTGGACTGGTGCCATCGGAACTGCCTTCAGATCAACGCGAGGAAAACTAAGGAGCTGGTGGTGGACTGCCGCAGGCAAGGACAACCCCTCACAGCACCAGTAAATATACAGGGAACAGACATCGAGATGGTGACATCCTACAAGTACCTGGGTGTTCATCTGAACAATAAACTAGACTGGTCACACAATACTGACGCACTCTACAAGAAGGGACAGCGCAGGCTGTTCCTACTGAGGAGACTCAGGTCTTTTGGTGTACAAGGGGCGCTGCTGAAGACATTCTATGACACGGTGGTGGCATCAGCCATCACTTTTGGAGTGGTCTGCTGGGGCAGTGGCATTACCGCAGTCGATAGGAAGAGACTGAACAAACTGATCAAGAAAGCTAGCTCTGTCCTGGGGCAGCGCCTTGACCTGGTGGAGGAGATAGGAGAGAGAAGGACGGTGGCTAAACTGTCATCTCTGCTGGAGTCCGAGTTCCACCCTATGCAGGACATACTGAATGCACTGAGGAGCTCATTTAGCAGCAGACTACATCATCCCAGGTGCACAACCGAGAGGTTTCACAGGTCCTTCCTACCAACGGCTGTCAGACTGTACAACCTAAGCAGGGCTGCTCGCAGAGATAGCAAAAATACGTAACAACCTAATAGTTTTGAATGCAAAAGATGCAATAGACTTACACAATGGTCCCCTCCGGCATACAACTAGGAAAATACCGGTCGCTATGGAGGGTGAGAATATGTATGGGCACATAATCATACCATGTAGGATAACTAAGTAGACGGTTGTGCTGTTTCATCCCATATAGCAACAATGCTCTGCACTGTGTGTGTTTATATATTTACATATTTATTCCATCTAGCTACAATGCTCCGCACTGGGTGTGTTTATATTTATATATCTATATATTTATTCCATCTAGTTACAATGCGCCGCACTGTGTGTGTTTATATATTTACATATTTATTCCACCTAGCTGCAATGTTCCGCACTGTGTGTTTATATACTCATATATTTATTCCATCCAGCTACAATGCTCTGCACTGTGTGTCTGTATATATATATATATATATATATATACCAGGTTATTATTCCAGGTTATTTTAGAATTTCCCCTTGCACTATTCAAAACAGTAATGAAAAAGTCAGCTTTAGATTTTCTTATTTCTTTCACTACCCTATTTCTCACTGAAATAAATTGGTGCCTGTTGTGTCCTGATTTAACTGACAACTTCAAAAAGTGATCTCATTCTTTCATCAATTTCAGAATAAATTTGTTTAACCAAGGAAGGCCATTCTTTCTAGCTTTCAGTTTAATTATCCGTGTAAATTGTATAATAATTTGTTGTATTTTGTTGGCAAATTTAGAACAATCCTCATCTAAATTTTTGCCAACGAGTAATTCATCCCAATTTACTTCTTGAATTGAATCTTGAAAATTTTGTTGTTCCTGTTTTGGTATCCTATAGAATTCAGTGGCGGCCAAGGATTTGAAGTGCTTTTTATTTAATTTTCTTGTGACCATTATAAGATTGTGATCAGACAATCCTGTGAGCATATTGTATGACTTCAAGATCCTTTCTGGCCTATTAGTAAAAGCTAGATCAATCTGAGTGCTAGTGGAGTTTGTGATTCTCGTAGGACCATTAATTACCTGAGTCATATCCATGTCATCCATAACCTTTTTCAGATTTTTCCTAACTTTGTTGACTTCCCAATTAACATTTAGGTCACCCATTATTATTACCTCTTTTGCAAAATTAAGTTGTTTCAATAAAATTTCCAGCTTTTCATAAAAATCTACATTTGATGAAGAAGGCCTATAAATAACTACAAGAATAAAAGACATTTGCTGTGACAAGGAAACAGTTAGTCCAAGAAATTCCAATCCATTCTCATCTGTAACATGTATCTCATTACAATTGAAAGTATCCTTGGCATAAATCATAACGCCTCCTCCCTTACAACCCTGTCTGTCGTTTCTAAACATTTTATAACCAGGTGAGGGCGAAGATTCACGGAGCCATGTCTCAGATAGGCAAAGAAAGTCGATATTTGAATCAATGAGAAGATGATGAACCTGATCACTTTTTGTTAGAATACTTCGTATATTTAAGTGTGCACAAAGAATGCCTTTTGGTTTATGTGCTGAGTCCCATATTAATTTAGAGTTATTAACAGTTTGAAACACCCTGAATTTCCGGTGTTTTAATATTGCAGGATTTGGCAGCCTCCTCTTTCTTTTATTGGCAATGTTTGCACATAGTGAAGGCCCGGCTGGTGTTGGTAAAGATTCACTTAGAGGTGATGATGACTCAAATATCAACGGAAGTGGCCCGGCTATTATTGAAGGTGATTCGACTGGCTGCAATGTAGGTCCAGCTGGCTGTGTTGTTAGCCCAGGTCCAAACCCAGCTAGCAAACTTGGAAGCCCAGCTGGCAGAGGTGGAGATCCAGCTAGCAGAGGTGGAGGCCCAGCTAGCAAACTTGGAAGCCCAGTTGGCAGAGATGGAGATCCAGCTAGCAGAGGTGGAGGCCCAGCTAGCAAACTTGGAAGCCCAGTTGGCAGAGATGGAGATCCAGCTAACAGAGGTGGAGATCCAGCTAGCAGAGGTGGAGGCCCAGCTGGCAAAGTTGGAAGCCCAGTTGGCGGAGATGGAGATCCAGGTAGCAGAGGTGGAGATCCAGCTGGCAGAAGTGGAGGCCCAGCTAGCAATGATGTTAGCCCAGCTAGCAGAGGTGGAGGCACAGCTAATGATGGTGTTGGCCCAGGTAGCAATGGTAAAGGCCCAGATAGCAGAGGTGGAGGCCCAGCTGGCACTGGCCCAGGGTTTAATTCAACATCACCAGCCAAAAGAAGTATCAGCAAGAGATTAAAAACACCCAGGAGTTTTTTGCCTGTAACAGCCTGTTCCTACTCACCTGGGGGTGGCCTGGCATGGCCATAGATGATGATGAGATGTATTTTTCTGTCAAGGTTAAGAAATAGCCTGTATCTTTAAGAAAAATTCCTCACGTACAGCAGAAAGTCTTGTGGAAAAGTCCACTGATGACTGTCAAAATAGGGCCCAAAGACTTTGATTTCTTGTAGACATGTCCTGTGGTCTGAAAGTAAAATTGAACTGTTTTGCCATAATAACCATTGTTACATTTGGAGGAAAAAGAGGGAAGCCTGCGAGCCTGAGAACACAATCCCAACTGTCCAACTGTGAAGAACAGGAGTGGCAGTGTAACCAGGGTAGTCACCCCCCCCCCCCCCCATTATCTCCATATCATTTTTAGGAATAAGATGTACTGAATGTTTTATTTTCTTAAGTTTTAATTTCTTTAAGTTGAAATCAAACTTTATCTGATAGTAAAAGTGTAACAGTAGGAAATATTCTTTTTTTTTTTCTTTTTCCAGACAAAATATGAAACCTTGCCCTGCAATGGACTGGTGATCTGTCCAGGGTGTACTCCCCTGTATCCTAGCCTAAATATGCTGGGATAGGCTCCAGCCCCCCCGTGACCCGAAAAGGATTAAGCGGTAGAAGATGGTTGGATATTTAACCTTAAAGTGTCTGTGACACGATTTAGGAACTATGGATCAATATTCAGTATGAATTTATCTTTAATCATCCATATAGTTTGCTCTTTTGACTTAGAACGCTAAATAAGTGGAAAAATATTTCCAAGTGAATTCAAATTTAGCACCGAGTTGCACTAACGCGATCTCCTGAACTCGCCTCATTTCCGGATATGACGTCATGAGGTGAAATTCATCTCGACTGATCTGTGTGCTGTCAACGTAAACAAGCTGTTTAGCTTCTATATGCCAAAACGTTGCATGGCGGCTGGGTGTTCTAATTACTCCAGCGAACATCTAAGCCTTTTCTCATTCCCAAAATATCCAGGTCTTCTTAAAAAATGGGTGAAGCAAGTACAGAGAACAAGGGGCAAATGGCAACCAACGCCATCTTCTGTACTCTGTAGCGATCATTTCACTGCAGTTTTGAAGAAGCGCCTGCTATACAGGAATCTTTAGGCTTGAAAGGTCATTACAAACAGGTTCTAAAACCGACTGCCATACCTACAGTTTTTAAATGAAAACCCACAGCTCAAGATGATATCAACATATCAAAACAGCGCAGAGAAGCAACAGTGTCAAAACTCACCCAGAAAAGAGTTTGTGTAATTGATTTCTTTTTCCACATAAGGCGATAAGTGCATTGGGTCCTGTTTTACTAGTGGCGGACCGTATATTTTTCAAATAGGCCTTCAGTGGTGATCTACCCGATTTAAGTGCCATTTGTTGTGTGGGGATTTATTATGAAGTGCGGTGTGATGACACTGCCTTCCTGTTGCATCATCACACTGCCCTCTATTAAGGGGCAGCCATCATGAGGACTTCCTCTTTGCCCTGGATGACTCCGCTGTGGTGTGTTCCATGCTATATGCTCTTAATAAAGTAGTGTTCAGTGCTACCTCTCCGTCAGTCTCATTCATCACCAGGTTTGTGGACATAACAGTTGGTGACTGAGGATTAAACCATGGGGGAGTGTGTGGCACCTCTGTGGACATTTCTTGAGCACCCAGGGGAAGCAGCAATTCTGTGGATGCGGTGGCTCGATGTGTTCGAGTCATACATTGCACCGTTGGGCCTGGGTAAAGTCAACACAGGGAGGAAATGAGCACTCCTTGTTCACAAACATGGTGTAGAAGGTCAACGAATTCTCCACACGTTAGAACCGATGGAGTCATATGAGCATGCTGTTGAGCTTCTTACTAACTATTTCGTTGAACACACATGTAGCACGAAGCTGTAGGTTGAGATGCTACTGGCACCAAAAGACGCAAAGTTACTGAGCACAGAGGAGCTAATGTCCCAGCTAGTAGCAGCGGAATACTTAGCCACGGGGCTAAGTGGGCACCAAGCACAGAACTTACCCAGACAGACAGCGTTAGCTGGCACGGTGAACACAGCAGGAAAGGGGGGCCCAAGCATGTGGAGAGCTCTGAGGCACAGCAGTACACTTCAGACAGCGGAGGAGCAGAGCCAGACTGTTTCCGTTCCCTTGTTCAGCAAGCTATGGAGGTTATGACTGAGCTGATGGGTGGACAGTCTGCTTCAATGAGCTACACCGGAGAGGCTCCGGACACCTTCTGTGCCCACAACGGCGCCAGACAGAAGGACAACATGGAGCTGCCAAAAGCACAGCGGCACATCAAACCAAGTAAGGCGCTGCTCCAAATACTGGACTGGGTTTGAGTTTGCGATGACAGGAGACCAGGACAGCGACTGACCAGGCCGCAGCCAGCGAAACAACAGGCGCTGCTGAGGATCGTGGTGAAGCTGGGAACAGCGTGATTTCGGCTGACAAATGATTCGGTTTGGCACGCGAACAGACTACGGCATGTCCGGATAGTGGCTCAAGATGGCGGGGTTCCACAGGAGTTGGCTGCTGCAGTGTGGGACCCGGAGCCCAGTGTCATGAAGATTGACTCCGGGGGTCTGACAGCTCTGGAGGGGTGGCCGCCACAAGCCCATTTCAAAGCCCCATGGGGCTGCCTCAAAAGCCCTCAGGCTGAACTGTTTTCCCCCTGCCTGACCCACTGGCCACTTGAGTGACTGTGCTAACAGACTACTGTTCATAGTTTGTTTGTTGTTTAGTTTAGGAGCACGGCTGTTTGTAGTTTGTTTTAATAAAAACTTTGTTAGTATCAGTGGCAGAATAACCCACTGCGCCGTGCGGGCCGTCCACCCGGAGGTAGTCCACCCATCGGCCCTACTTTAGGTTTTTGTGTGTGTGTCTTAAAACAGAAGACTCGTCAATTAGAAAGAAAATGGCGCTCTACTAATTTAGATGAAATCTATTTAGCTTGGAGAAATCATCCTTTAATTTATAAAAAATCTCTTAGAAAAGCTAGAACGAGTTATTACTCTGCATTAATAGAAGAGAACAAGAATAATCCCAGGTTTCTTTTCAGTACTGTAGCCAGGTTGACAAAGAGTCAGGACTCTGTCAATCCTAGCATCCCCTTAGAGCTTACTAGTCAGAACTTTATGAACTTTTTCAATAATAAAATTTCATCCATCAGAGATAAAATCAATCAGATTCTTCCCACAGTTAACTTAAATACTGTAACTACTACAACTCCTTCTATTGATGTCTGTCTTGATGAGTTTACTCCAATCGACCTTTGTGAGTTAGACAAAATAGTTTCCTCATCCAAACCTTCAACTTGTCTTTTACACCCTATTCCTACCAGGTTATTTAAAGAAGTCTTCCCACTTATTGGTAGCTTTATTCTTCATATAATCAATTCTTCATTAACTTTAGGCCATGTACCGCAGGCTTTTAAAACGGCTGTAATTAAACCCTTACTCAAAAAGCCAACGCTAGATCCAGGAGCTTTAGCTAACTATAGACCAATCTCTAATCTCCCTTTTATTTCAAAAATCTTAGAAAGAGTTGTTGCTACACAATTATTTGACCACCTGCAGGGAAATGGTTTACTTGAGGAGTTTCAATCTGGGTTTAGAATCCATCATAGTACTGAAACAGCCTTAGCGAAGGTCACTAACGACCTCCTCATTGCATCTGATAATGGACTAGTTTCTGTACTTGTCCTTTTAGATCTTAGTGCAGCTTTTGATACTATTGATCATAATATTCTACTTGATAGATTAGAACACTATGTTGGACTTAATGGAACTTCGTTGCAGTGGTTTAGATCTTATTTATCTGATAGGTTCCAGTTTGTTCATGTAAATGATGAGTTTTCTCTCAGCTCAAAGCTTAGTCATGGAGTTCCACAGGGATCTGTGCTTGGCCCTACTCTTTTTAGTTTATATATGCTTCCGTTAGGCAACATTATTAGAAAGCACTGTATACATTTTCACTGTTATGCAGATGACACACAATTATACCTGTCAGTGAAGCCAGATGATACTAATCAATTAGCCAAGTTAGAAGCCTGTCTTAAGGAAATCAAAGCTTGGATGACTTGTAATTTCCTGCTATTAAATTCAGATAAGACTGAAGTCATTCTTGTTGGTCCCAAAAACCTTAGAAATTCCTTTCCAAATCAAACTTTCAGTTTGGATGCAGTTACTCTTTCTCTTAATAGCTCTGTGAGGAACCTTGGAGTTATTTTTGATCAGGATTTGTCCTTCAATTCACATATTAAATTTGTTTCTAAGACTGCCTTCTATCATTTGCGTAATATTGCCAAGATTAGGAGCATCTTGTCTCAGAGTGATGCTGAGAAGCTGATCCACGCTTTTGTTAGCTCGAGATTAGATTATTGTAATTCTTTATTATCAGGCTGTCCTAAAACATCTTTAAAAAGTCTTCAGCTGATCCAAAATGCTGCAGCAAGAGTTTTAACAGGTACTAGAAAGAGAGATCATATCTCTCCGGTTCTGGCCTCCCTTCATTGGCTTTCCATAGAGTTTAGAATTAAGTTTAAAATCCTTCTTCTTACTTACAAAGCTCTAAACAATCAGGCTCCTTTTTATTTAAAAGATCTGATACTACTGTATCATCCTAACAGAGCACTACGCTCCCAAAATGCAGGTTTACTTGTAATACCTAGAATCTCCAAAAGTACAATGGGAGGCAGAGCCTTCAGTTATCAAGCTCCTCTCCTGTGGAATCAGCTGCCAATCTGGATTCGGGAGTCAGACTCGATCTCTGTTTTTAAGAATAGGGCTAAAACCTACCTTTTTGATATAGCCTACAATTTGGGAGGGATCATGTGTTTCTGAACCCTCCCTTAGTTATGCTGCTAATAGGTTTAGTCAGCCGGGGGACCTCCAGTAATGCACTGGGCCTCACTCCTTTCCTCACTCTCTATGAAATATTTTTTTTTTGCTGGTCATTAACATTTGTTTGTTCTCTCCCATAGATTGAGTCCCCATCGTGCTGTTTGCTCTCTACATGCCTGTTCTTTTCTTCTTCTCTGTCCCCTCACCCCCCAGCCAGTCGCAGCAGATGACTGCCCCTCCCTGAGCCTGGTTCTGCTGGAGGTTTCTTCCTGTTAAAAGGGAGTTTTTCCTCTCCACCGTCGCCAAGTGCTTGCTCACAGGGGATCGCCTGATTGCTGGGGTCTTTCTGCAACTGTGGGGGTCCTCCCTACAGTTGATAGTGCTATGAGATGACTGTTGTTGTGAAATGGCGCTATATAAATAAAGTTGAATTGAATTGAATTGAATTGAATTGTGTGAGTGTGTTAGTGTTTTTATGCCTTAGTTTTGCTTTTGCTTTTAGTTTAGTGTGTTTTGCGTGATTGTGGTTCCAAATTTGTGTGGGTTTAATTTGAGTGTGTATGTTTTGGACTTTGTAAAGGCGAGGGGAAGATGTTGTGTGGGTATTTATTATGAAGTGCGGTGTGATGACGCCGCCTTCCTGTTGCGTCATCACACTGCCCTATCTTTAGATAGATGATAGATGGCAGCTGTAAGAGGCAGCTGCCATGTCACAAAGCAGTGAGGACAACATCACAAGCGATAAGACGAAAATGTCACAGAGCTATGAGTAAGACGTCACAAAACTATGAGGAAAACATAATCAAGTCTGTGGCGGTAATGCACCTTTGAGCAGGTTGGCAACCACCAATTTATTTATTTATTTAGCGAATGCAAAGTCCTCAAGCCAAGCAGCTGCCTCCTGGTTTGCTGTATGGAGGGTGTGTAATCCTCCTTCCAGTCTTTGGAGCGGGCAAGCCTCTATGATGTGTTCCATTGTTTGCTCCTCTCCACATGCGCACAGTGAGCTAGGGCTACTGCCCCATCTGTGAAGGCTGGCCAACCAGGGGCCATGTCCAGTCCTGAAGCGATTGAGTGTAGACCACTGTCTCCTTGGGAGACTGGTGCCTGGGACCTGTTGGTTGGGGTTTGTCACCAGGTGTTTGTTTGGGACCTCCTTGGTCTCCCATTCCTCTTGCCAAGCTGTCTGGATGGTGAAGTCAGCTGGTGGAGGGTTTTTCCAAATCGGCCGTCTGGAAGGAAGTTGGGCAGTGGGTGGAGTGTAGATATCTGCATGGATTGGTAAGTGAGGAAAATCTTTGGCTTTTTGAAGCATCCTTTGAGTTAGTGCTGCTCGCCGGATGTGTGGGGGGGCTATGGTTGACAGTACAGGGAGCCAGGGGAGTGGTGTTGAACGGATTGTCCTAGTTATGGTTCTCAAGGTTGTGTTGAGTTGGGTGTCTACGTAGCGTGTGTCGGATGTGTGTGTAGCCGCCCCCCATTTTGCACCAGCGAGCTTGCAGAGCAGGTTGTTTCATGCCTTCACCCTAGCAGCCGTCCCCTTTAAATGTTCCTTGAAGGATAAGGTCCTGTCAAGGGTCACTCCAAGGTAGGTTGAATTCGAGGCATGCTTAAGCTTGAGTCCGCTCAGGTGGATGTTTAGTTCTCTGGCAGCTTTTACATTGTGAAGATGGAATACACTGGAGACGGTTTTTGCTGGACTTGGTTTTAGGTGCCAGGTTTTGCAGAACTGGTCCAGTTTGGCAAGCTCTTCCATGAGCACCCATTCCAGTGGCTCAAAGTCTGGTGCTTGGAGTGCCAAACAGATGTCATCTGCATAGGTGAATTTGCCGGATTTTGTAGTGGGCAGGTCGTTTATGTAGAGGTTGAACAGGGGTGGAGCTAGAACTGAGCCTTGTGGGAGTTTTTCTGCGTTCTCCATGCGCTTGTGTTCTGACCGAGGTGGACTCTGAACCTTCGGTTGGTCAGCAGGGTTTTTATAATTGCTGTTGCCCAGGCAGGGATCACCTTTGTAAGTTTCAGGAGGAGGCCTTTGTGCCAGACCGTTTCATAAGCGGCTGTAAGATCAAGAAACACAGCCCCTGTCTTCAGTCTGCTCTCAAAACCATTTTCAATGAAGGTGGTTAGGGCCAGTACTTGTTCTCCTGTGCTGCGGTCCTGGCGGAAACCTGCTTGATCCACACTTAGAATTTCCTCTACTCCTGGGGAAATACGTTGCAGTATTAGGCGCTCCATGATTTTATAAGGAACGCTGAGTAGGGAGATTGGGCGGTAGCTTGCTGGTATTGTGGTCTTTGCCAGGTTTTGGTAAGGCAATGACCTTTGCTGTCCGCCATTTCTTTGGGATCGAGTTTGTTGGTAGAATTGTGTAGAATTGTGTCAACCAGGTTAGGGTTCGGGGGCCAAGATTTTTCATGAATTCTGGGAAGATGTTGTCGTATCCTGCTGCCCACATTTCAGGCCCTGTAGGACTTTCTCCAGTTCAGCAGCCTCGAAGGGTTCAGGGTTTGTTTCCTCTACAGGCATTTTTTGGTGATTTTTTAGCTCAGTTGTAACTGCTCTACTGGTGTCTTTGTCTTGGGGTGCTTTGGCGATGGTCAGTAGGTGGGATGCAACTTGGTTTGGTGTGACAGATGCTCGGCTTTGGCTAGGGGGCTAGGGGGCTTCTGTGCAGCTCCTAGGCGACGGATGAGGCTCCAGCATTTCCTGCTAGAGTGGGTTAAGCTCCGATCAGCAACTGTCTCCTCCCATTTCTTTCGCTGGGCTGTACTTAGCGATTCAATGAGATGGTCTGCTATCTCTGGGTCCCCTGATGTTTGATAGGATTGTAGGAGGGCAGTGCTTTCTCCGTCCAGGCTTGGGACATAGAGGGGTCGGTAGCCTCGTGGGATTGCAATGTGAGCAGCCTTGAAGATTGCGCTGCAGAAGCGGTTGTATGCTTCATCTACAGTGATGGTGTGGAGTGGGATGGTAACAACACTCCGATCCAGGGTTTCACTGAATTTCTTCCAGTTGGCTTTGCGGAAGTTCCAGCGCATCTTCCTTGGGCTGTTTATGAGAGAAGAAGAAGAAGAAGAAGAAGAAGAAGAAGAAGAAGAAGAAGAAGAAGAAGAAGAAGAAGAAGAAGAAGAAGAAGAAGAAGAAGAAGAAGAAGAAGAAGAAGAAGAAGAAGAAGAAGAAGAAGAAGGCTTCCTCTTTGCCCTGGATGACTCTGCTGTGGTGTGTTCCATGCTGTATGCTGTTATTCTTAATAAAGCAGTGTTCAGTGCTACATCCCCGTCAGTTTCATTCATCATCAGGTTTGTGGACATAACACCATTCATATCAAGCTCCATAAAAATAGCCTATAGGGCTGTCCACTCAAAGCATGTTAAAGATAACTTTAACTATAAAATTACAGTTTTAAAACTCTTTACCTTTTCACTGTAGAGCTCCACTTCCCTGTGCATTTGTTTGTTGAGCTGCAGATCTACTCTTGTTTCCACAAAAGTTTAAAAGTACTGTTGCTTGTCCAACTGGCAGCTGTGCTTTGGTGCCTCCCTGCACTGTTGCCAACTCCTCAGTAAGGAAAGTAGCTATTGGCTGTCCTACAAGTCGCTAGAAGTTGCTAAATGACACCATTGCCTAATTTGCATAATTGGTCATTTGCATGTAATTGTAATGGGTGCTGTAGGAGAGAATAATAATGTCGTGGGAGAGACAAAAAGGGAGTAAAAAACACCCTAAATATGTTTAGAACTACAAATTAACTTTCTTCTGTTGATTCTTGTTTGTTTTTTTTAATTTGGCATTTAAATAGGCCATCACTTCTGTATCATCACCAATAAACGGCTTCAACCAGCCTTTGAATTCATAGATAGATTTGTTTATTTGACAGGGACAGTGCAATAAACATAGACAATTAATCAATGACAATCTGATGTGTTGCACAGAGTGTATAGCTATTAGCTAATTTGCAACTCTTGTCATTCAGAGTTTGATTCCCACACCTTTCTGTATTTTTGAACGTACAGTTGTCACGACCCGCCGCTCATCAGCTGCCTCAGCTGCGCGCACACCTGCGCCTCGTCAGCCGCGGGCTATTTAGCCCACTCAGCCCAATGCAGCGGTCTGGAGCCGTCTGTTCGCATCGGCACTTCTTTGCTGTTGTATCTACCCCTGATTACCAGCGAGACTACGCTTCACGTAAGCATACCTTACCTTTCTCCAAGTCTTCTCCCCTGTGCACAGGTGGATTCCCTGGCGGTGGATTCCTCGTCATCGCCACCCAATCCTCACCATCGTCACAGGCTCTGCAGGACGCTGTCTTCCGGGCTTCTTCCTTGGCCAACGCCAGCCACCTGCCTCCTACAAGTAAGCAGCACACAGCTCAGTATTCCTGTCCAGGTGTGGTGCCCTTTACCCTTGTCCTTTGCTCTCTCCATAGGGTTGTCCGGCTGTACGGCGCACTGCTCTGCTTCCTGTGCATCGGCGTTCACCCTCATCACATACACATATCTCACACATCCATCCAGACACCCCTGCTTGTTGAATAAAGCTGTTAAATCTATCCTGAGCCTGCGTGCGTGTTTCCTGAGCCGGACATTATGTCAGTACGGCTCCAGCAGAGCGGCTCAGCAGACAGCGGGCTCGCACGCCGTCTTTCCACCCTCGAAGCTTGGGTGGATTTAATATCCCATCAACAGCAGGTGATTTTCAACCAGTTGGTCACCATCACTCACCGGTTAGACCGCTTGGACCCCCAGCAGGCGTTCCCCTCGGCTCGTCGGGGGGGCAGCTCCTGCCGCTCCGGTGCCCGGTCAGTCTGCCACAGGAACGCCAACCTGACTCACACCGATCCCTACCCCCGCCCGCTTCAGCGGGAAGCTCGGCGGAGCACGGGGGTTCATCATGCAGTGTGAGTCGGTGTTTCTGCGCGTTCCCGGGGATTTTCCCTTGGACCACAGCCGAATTGGCTACATTTGTAACCTTCTGGAGGGGCGAGCGCTAACTTGGGCTTACGCCGTTAAGGCGAAGCCCAGTTACGCAAACCTCTCCTACAGCCAGTTTGTGCAGAGCTTTCTCGAGGTTTTTGAGCATTCCCGGCGTGATAGCGTCCTCACTGACCGGCTCCTTGGCCTCCAACAGGGAAGCCGGTCAGCGGCGGACTACGCTATCGACTTCCGGGTCACAGCGGAGGAGGTTGGCTGGGATGAGGCAGCTCTCTGTGGCATCTTCCTCCGCAGCCTCAGCTCGGGTCTGAGGGATGAGCTGGCCGGTCGAGATCTCCCGGAGATGCTTTCGGAGCTGATCTCCACAACCATTAGTTTAGATAACAGGCTGCGTGAACGGTCCACCGAGCGGAAATCTATCAGCCGCTCGCGTGGAGGCTCCGTCCGCACGCCTCAAGGCCGCCCCCTGGCGTTACCTCCACCGGAGTCTTCCAAGGAATCGGAGGCGATGGTGGTTGGTCGGTCAAAGCTCCCCCTAGCAGAGAAACAGCGCCGCCGGGAGTTGGGCCTCTGCATGTATTGCGGAGGAAATCAACACACCGTGGAGCATTGTCCAGAGAAGCCAAACGGGAGGTCTGTGAGTCACTGCAGGGGGCCTCGCGGACTCTAACCGGTCAAATCCCCTCACAAGTCTATCCTTGCCCATCCGATTTTGTCACAATGCCACGGGGCACCTCACACACACACTGGTGGACTCAGGAGCAGAGCAGAGCTTCATTTCAAAGAGCCTGGCAACCCAATTGGGCATCCCCTGCCACTCTCTGGTCGCTCCTCTCAGCCCGATCACCCTTTCCCGTGCGCCCCTCGGACAAGTGACTCATCGCACCCAACCAGTCCCGGTCATAATCTCAGGAAACCACCGAGAGGACCTCACCCTGTACGTTCTGTCCTCCTCTGTGTCGCCAGTCATCCTAGGGTACCCCTGGTTGCGTCTGCACAACCCGGTGCTGGATTGGCAGACAGGAAGAGTTGCCGCCTGGAGTTCCTTCTGCATGGGTACCTGCTTACAGTCCACAGCCTGCGACCCATCTTCTCCTCCTCCGGCTAAAGACGCCGCACCTCCGGATCTCTCTCTGGTGCCCTCTGAGTTCCATGACCTGGGTCTCATATTCAGCAAGTCCAGGGCGATGTCTCTCCCTCCTCACCGGCCCTACGACTGCGCCATCAACCTCCGCCCGGGGGCGCCCCTACCCTCTGGACGCCTCTACAGCTTGTCAGTGCCGGAGCGAGAAGCAATGGACAGTTATATCAAGGAGTCACTCAACGCGGGAATCATCCGCCCCTCCTCGTCTCCGCTCGGCGCAGGGTTCTTCTTTGTGTCGAAGAAGGATGGGTCACTCCGCCCTTGTATCAATTTTTGGGCCCTGATTGACATCACGGAGAAGGACCGATACACCCTGCCACTAATGGACACTGCCTTCCACTCCCTCCAGGGGGAGACCTGGTTGACCAAATTGGATCTCAGTAGTGCATACCACCTCGTCCGGATCAGGGAGGGGGATGAGTGGAAGACGGCCTTTCGAACGCCTAGTGGGCACTTCGAGTGTCTGGTGATGCCATTTGGACTGACGAACACCCCTGCTGTATTTCAACACCTGATCAATGACGTCCTGCGTGACTTTCTCGGTCTCTTCGTGTTTGTATACTTGGATGACATCCTCATCTTCTCCAGGTCATGGGAGGAACACCAGGTCCATGTGAGGCGGGTCTTACAGCGGCTGCTGGAGAACAGGCTGTACGTCAAAGCCGAGAAGTGTGAGTTTTACGCCAAGACCACCTCCTTCTTAGGATTCGTAATCTCACACAATCAGGTCCTACCTGACCCCGCGAAGGTTAAAGCGGTGGTTGAATGGCCCACACCGACCTCCAGGAAGCAGGTCCAGCAATTTATTGGGTTTGCCAATTTCTACCACCGTTTTGTGCCTAATTTCGGTGCCATCGTTGCCCCGCTGACCCGTCTCACTTCCCCCAAGAACCCCTTCCGCTGGACCGAAGAGGTCGCTGCGGCGTTCCAGGAGTTGAAGACGGAGTTCTCCTCCTCCCAAGTCGACCCAGGTCGACCTCGCACTGCAGTGTCTGGTGGAAGTCAACGCTTCTGATACGGGAGTGGGGGCGGTGCTATCCCAGCAATCACCCACCGATGGGGTCAAGCGACCCTGCGCCTTCTTCTCACGGCGTCTGTCTCCGGCCGAGCGGAACTACGACGTCGGGGACAGGGAGCTTCTCGCCATCAAGCTCGCCCTGCAGGAGTGGCGCCACTGGCTGGAGGGGGCTGCGTTACCATTTGTGGTGCTGACGGACCACGAGAACCTGGAGTACCTTCGATCTGCCAGATGTCTGAATGCCCGCCAGGCGTGCTGGTCCTTGTTCTTTGCCCGGTTCCGCTTCACCATCACCTATCGCCCTGGCTCTAAGAACGGCCTGCCCGATGCCCTCTCCAGGCAGTTTGCCCCTGAGACGTCAGAGGAGCCGGGTCATACCATTCTGCCCAGCTCGTGTGTGGTAGGGGTGATTTCCTGGTCCATCAGGGACAAGATCCAGAGGGTGCAGGAGACCGAACCGGACTCAGGCGGCGGACCGGAGGGAAGGCTGTTCGTTCCATCTTCTGTCCGGGGGGAGGTCATCCATTGGGTCCACACCTCTAAACTCGCCTGTCACCCTGGGGTATCCCGGCTAGTGGATCTCCTCCAGCATTCCTTCTGGTGGCCAGGTCTGCAGAAGGACGCCACCAACTACGTCCGGGCGTGTCCTGTTTGTGCCACCGGCAAGTCAGGAAACTCTCCTCCCGCGGGTCTGCTCCAGCCCCTGCTGATCCCTGGCAGGCCCTGGTCCCACATAGCCCTCGACTTCGTCACCGGTCTCCCGACCTCTAACACCTATGACGCTGTCTTGACCATCGTGGATCGATTCTCCAAGGCTGCCCACTTCGTGACACTTTGGGGCCTTCGAACGGCACGGGGGACAGCAGACCTTCTGGTTCAACACGTGGTCAGGCTGCACGGGATACCGGTGGACGTTGTTTCGGATCGGGGGCCCAGTTTGTCTCAGAGGTATGGAAGTGTTTCTGCAACGCCTTGGGTGCCACAGTCAGCCTCTCCTCCGGTCACCACCCACAATCCAATGGGCAGTGCGAACGGGCCAACCAGGAGCTGGAAGCTGCTCTACGCTGCGTCACTTCCTCCAACCTGTCTACATGGAGCACGCACCTGGCCTGGGTGGAGTACGCCCACAACACAGCGCGGTCTTCTGCCACAGGGATGTCCCCCTTCAAGGCATCCTTGGGATATGATCCACCTTTGTTCCCGGAGCAGGAGGCTGAGCTAGCTGTCCCTTCCATCCAGGCGCACCTGAGATGGTGTCGAGGTCTGTGGGCTAAGGCGCGCGATGCGCTTTTACGCACGGCGACGCGCAACAGCACCACGGCAAATCGCCACAGGAGACCGGCCCCTGCCTACCAGGTGGGCCAACAGGTCTGGTTGGCCTCTCAAGACATCCATCTTAAGGCTGAAAAGAGGAAGTTGGCCCCACGCTTCATTGGCCCCTTCACCATTTCTAAAATTATTAACCCGGTGGCTGTGCGTCTGCCCCCCCCTCCGCATTTGTCCCACCTTCCACGTGTCCAAAATTAAGCCCTTTGTCTCCAATCCCCTCTGTCCCCCGCCCACAGCGCCACCCGCGCCTGTGATGATCGACGGCCACCCGGCCTGGAGAGTCACCTCCATCATGGACTCCCGGCGCCGAGGTCTCGGGCTCAAACTGCTGATTTCCAATAAAGACACCAAGATACTTAAACCCTCCTTTTTTCCAAATCAGCCCACCAGGCAGCGTAAGCTGATCTTCTAGTTTCTCCCCCACCATCAGAGCCTCGCTTTTTCCCCAGTTTATTTTTGCAGAGGAAAGTTGGCCAAAAAGATTGACACTCCTAACCAAAACGTCAATATCACTCTGCTTGTTTAGCAGAATGACTACATCATCTGCATAGGCTGACAGCTTGAACGTGGTGTCACAGCCAGGAAAAGTAACTCCTGATAGATCCCTTCTCAGGCAGTGAAGCAAAGGCTCTATGGCGAGGGAGTACAGCATCCCTGAGAGAGGGCAGCCCTGCCGAACCCCCCTCTGGACTTTTAAAGGGGCAGACAGGCCCCCATTTATCTTCAGCACACTCTCAATGTCACTGTACAAGACCCGTATCCTGGCTATGAAGCCTGGGCTGAACCCAAAAGCAGCTAAAACTGTCCATAAATATTGGTGTTCAACCCGGTCAAACGCCTTTTCCTGGTCAATTGAAATCAAACCAATTTCTACCGCCAATGAACCAGAGACCTCCAAAACATCCCGAATTAAAGTGACGTTGTCACTAATCAGCCTGCCAGGCACACAGTAAGTCTGGTCTACATGAATGAGCTCGCTCATCACCTTTCTCAGTCTTCGGGCCAGAGCTTTTGAAAGAATCTTATAGTCTGTGCAGAGCAGAGAGACTGGCCTCCAGTTCTTTAGGCTCTGGAGGTCCCCCTTTTTCGGCAACAGTGTGATGATGGCCCTCCTGCAGGTCGTGGGTAGGGTCCCCCTTTCCAAGCTATCTTGGAGAACCTCCAGCAGGTCTGGACCAGGCAGGGGCCAGAATTCCTTAAAAAAGTCCACAGAGAGACCATCTATGCCTGGTGATTTTCCATTCTGGAGGCTCATTAGCGCTGTATGCAGCTCAGACAGAGACAGTGGAGCATCCAAGCCGGCAACAAGGTCCTCTGAGAGCACTGGAAGACCATCAAGGAAAACCTGGCCCAGTGACGTGTCCTCCCTCCACTCTGCTCTAAACAATTCACTGTAAAAGCTAGCAGCGTATTTCCTGATCTCTGCTGCTGTGGAGATTGTTCTCCCGTCATCGCCCAACAAGGAGTGAATAAGTTTTCTCTGTCCATTTTTCCCCTCCAGTCCAAAAAAGTACTGGGAGGGCGAGTCCATCAGAGCTACATCCATGTAGCGTGAGCGGACCAGAGCACCCTGTGCGGTGACCCCTAGCAAGCTAGCCAAGGCTGACCTTTTTGACTTGAGAGCCTCTAAGTGCTCTTGTTTTCCTGTAGAACTGAGCAACTCCTCTAGCTCTACCACCTCAGTCTCCAGAACTTTCAAGGATTGGGTCAAGCTACGAGTGACATTTTGAGTGTACTGTTGGCAGAGTTGTTTTATCTGTGCCTTACCAAAATCCCACCACATTTGGAGAGAACTAAAAGAGGGTTTTTGTTCCCTGTGTGACTTCCATACATCATGAAAAACCTCTTTAAAAAACACATCATTTAAAAGTGTATTGTTAAAATGCCAAAAAGCACTCTTACACTTTACATTTTCAATAAACACAGAACAAAACAGCAGGCAGTGATCAGTGAAACCAACAGGACAGATACAACTATTTTTAAAAACACTCATTTGATGTTTAAAACCATAAAAACGGTCTAACCTAGCCATAGATAAAAGGTTATCTTTAACATGGCTCCAGGTGTACTGCCTCTGGTCCCCATGATGTGATCTCCACACATCGGCCATTTCATGTGTCTTCACCAGTTCTCTCAGCCTATTGGCAGAAGCAGAGTGAGGCTCCTGATGGTTCCTGTATAGTCTGTGGTTTAATGTACAGTTAAAATCACCCCCCAGAAATAAAAAACTATTTGGATTACAGGACCTAACCGTATCCGATAGCACGTCAAAGACCCTGATCCTCTCTGCTCTCTGTGTTGGCACATACACGTTTATAAAAACGAAGTTCACGTTTTCAAACTGTACCTTTAATAAGAGGAAATGACCTTTCACCACCTCTTCTACCTCATAAGAGACAGGCACACAACCCCTAGAGAAAAGTACAGCCACCCCCCCACTGTTATTGGATTTGTGGCTAAAAAAAAATGCAGCCATCCCACTCTTTTCTCCAGTGGCTCTCAATGTCTACAGTGCTGTGAGTCTCCTGGAGCATCAGCACGTCAAGTTTCTTTAAATTAAAAAGCTTGTATAAAGAGGCCCTTTTTACATCATCCCTGGCCCCGTTTATATTAAGAGTGCCAATTCTAAGGTGGGGCATTAAAAAGGATAAAAAAAAGGTACAGTAAAAAAACACACACATAGCATAAAAGGGAAGAAACAAACTGAGAGTCAACATGACTGTTAGTAATTTGCGATTTCAGTTTAACAACCAGTTTCTTTAAACGATATATTTCCTGATCAGTGAAAGTCTCATTCCCATCATTCAGTTTCATAAATTTGCGAGCTGATGCCACGAATAACTCCAGATCTGGAAAGTAATTTTCCACTTTCACAGCTCTGCTCCCCTTAGTCACCTGGAGAAATTTCCTAATCTTGGTAAAACAATAGGAGCTTTGCTCCTCCTGCGTCTGCATCAGTTCAGACTCAGCTCCACTTTCGTCAGAAGCGCTCTCATCCAGTAAATCTAAATTCCCAACCCTACTAGATTTAGCAGAGCTCTGCAAGTTTTCAGCACTTTTCCTTTTTTGTGCAGCTTTAAAAGGATCCTCTTCGACAAAATTACATCCCTGCATTTCTTCGTCAAATGCAACGTTTGTAATGCAGTGTTTACTCTGAGTGTCCGTCACAGCCTCAAACCGCTCCTCCCCCGCTTGCAAAGTCTGTTCATTCATGTTCTTACGTTTAACTGCCCTCATTTCGCCCTCCACCTCTTTACTCCGGGTGACAGGCTCGTCACAATGATCGGAGCTGCCGCCAGACAGAAAATCCCCACCATCACTGTTTGGGGGGGCAACTACTGCGCCCGCCGCGGCCACCCCAGCAGAGGCAGAAGCGGACGCGGACGCGGCTGCAGCCGCGACCGCCCCAGCAGAAGCGGGTGCCGCAGCAGCCGCGACCGCCCCAGCAGAAGCGGGCGCCTCAGCGGCATCCGCCGCACCACATGTAGCGCTACCCTCCGGACCACCAGAAACAGCGGCGTCACCTTTCTTACTGCCAGTGCTCTTTGTGTTCGCCTTTTCAGGACATGATCTTATGAGATGGCCTTCTGCACCACACGCAAAACACTTCATGGTTTCAGATGTTGTAAACACCAAGTAGCTAAAGCCATCAATCCTAAAGTTAAAAGACACATGCAGTTCAGCAGAGCTGTCTTTTAACACCATGAAACACTGCCTCCTGTGACATACAACATGCTTCAGCAGGGGGGACTTACTACCCAGAGAGACCATTCTGATGGGGGAAACAACTTGGCCAAAACGGGACAACTCTCTTATCAGCTGATCATTTTTAATGAAAGGAGGAGCGTTTGAGATGGTGATCCTCCTAGACGGGTTCACCAGCGGTAAAACGGGAGTAAAAGTGTAATTTATGACCACTCCCTGTGCCACCACCTGATCAGCTTTTTCAGTCGAATCCAGGAAAATCACAATTGCGCTGTTCATCCTCGATGCTGATTTTATACTGTCATGCCCAACCACCTGTCCTACAGAGAGGCCGGCCTCCTCCACAGAACAGGGAACTGTCGGGAGGATTTTCACACCATGCCGCCGGGTCAAACGCTCAAACTCCACACCACCGTCAAACACCGGCATGATGCCGGCCGGGAAAAACAGGCAGCAGAAGCTACCGTTCCCCGACACACTCACACCAACACTCACACCCCAGCACACATACACTCAACCCACTATATTAAACACACACACCTCAAACACACACGATAGAGAAAAGTTAGAAAAAACAAAGTTTAAAGTACTCACTCGACACCACTCCACACCCCTGCTCCCACAAACGCTCACGCATGCGCACGAGAGAGAGAGAGAGAGAGAGAGAGAGAGAGAGAGAGAGAGAGAGAGAGAGAGAGAGAGAGAGATTTTTGATTTTTAAAAGATCTTTAATAAACACACTTGTCCATCAGTCAATACAATTTCTATATCATGCTATGTTACACAGAAAATTAATCCCCCAAAAAACGCCCCAAAAAAAGCTGTCCATCATGAACTGAACAGAGGACATTCTCCAGGGACCAGAGGGTCCTGAAACCTTCCACATCCCCATTCCCCATAAAAAACTGAAAGTCCAGCCTGATTCTGGCTTTAAGTAGCCTCACAAATAAAATTTTGACATCAACATCATTCTCAACATTTTCAAGTTTTCTTCTCCGGCTTACATAGATAGCCAACTTTGCCTGTCCTAAAACAAAGTTCAGTAGTTGACACTTCTGCTTAAAACGACGATTGTACATAAAACCACAAATGAAAACCTGCTTAGAGAAAACTTCCTTAAAAAAATGAAAAAGTTTTGTGAGAAGTTCAAAGAGGCCACTCAGGCGCTGACATTCAATAAAACAATGAAAAACAGTCTCCCTAGAGGAACAAAAAACACACTGATCACTGACACTGCTGTTAATCACAGAAACAAAAGCATTGACAGCTATAATACCATGCAGGACCCTCCACTGTAAGTCTCCATGTCTCTTAGGGAGAGGGGCTTTGTAAAGAGCCCTCCAGGCAGGCCGATGCCCTTTTCCTAGTTTAAAATAGGCTCTCCAAGGAGTGTCCACACAGGTGTTCAATCGGTCCTTGTTGAGTGCCATCACCACCAGTCTGTAGAGTGCCTTACCACTGGCTCCTCCAAAGTCCACACCAGTGGGAGCACAGAATGCCAGTAAGGAGCAAGGAGCGACGTCAAAGTCCATATAGAGCGTGAGAGAGGGAAAGGGGTCAGTGCTTTCTGGCTGCAGCGTGCCATTGCTAAAGTCCAAGAGTAGGGAGTGCTCAAGTCCATGAAGCTCCTGTTTCCAGTGTGCAAGAAGACCATCGATGAAACGAATCGACCTGACACCAAGATGAGCTGCTAAAGCTGAGGCGTTGTTGAGGCCAGGACCAGCCAGTTCCACCACTTGCTTCAGAGTGAGAACGTTCCTGGAACACAGCCTATCAAGGAAGGTCCTCCCAACTCCCGGCAGGACACCAAGGCGACCACCAAAAACCAGCGGCTCCCTCAACAACCAGTAGAGGGAATCGCATGGCCCTCTTTGTTTTTTAAAAAGAGTCCACACTGAAAAGAGACTGCGGTAAAAACTGGGCAAAGACAGTGCATTAGAGTTCTTAAAATCCATTAAAAACACAGGGAGGTCTAGCCCAAGCCCAAGGACTCTCTGTAAAATAACACAGGCCAAAGGCCTCCATACCAGGTCCTGGGGGCCCGTCAGCAGTCTCTGTATGAAAGTCAGTCTAAAAGCAGCACCTCTACTAGCTAAATGAATCACTCCTTGCCCCCCCTCCTCTTTGGGAAGAAATAACAGGGCTTGAGGAACCCAGTGGAGTCCACCCCCCCAAAAAAAGTCCACCAAAACAGACTGAATTTTGGACAACAAACCAGCAGGGGGGTCCATGCACATGAGGCGGTGCCACAGGGATGAGGAAACAAGATTATTTAAAATGAGCACTCTTCCTCTAAAAGATATTCTCGGCATTAGCCACTTCCACTTGTTTAGTCTCCCGTTAATCTTCTCTATGACCCCATCCCAATTTTTTTGCTCAAACTGCTGATTTCCAATAAAGACACCAAGATACTTAAAACCTCTTTTTTTCCAAATCAACCCACCCGGCAGCGTAAGCTGATTTTCTAGTTTCTCCCCCACCATCAGAGCCTCGCTTTTTCCCCAGTTTATCTTTGCAGAGGAAAGTTGGCCAAAAAGATTGACACTCCTAACCAGAACGTCAATGTCACTCTGCTTGTTTAGCAGAATGACTACATCATCTGCATAGGCCGACAGCTTGAACGTGGTGTCACAGCCAGGAAAAGTAACTCCTGATAGATCCCTTCTCAGGCAGTGAAGCAAAGGCTCTATGGCGAGGGAGTACAGCATCCCTGAGAGAGGGCAGCCCTGCCGAACCCCCCTCTGGACTTTTAAAGGGGCAGACAGGCCCCCATTTATCTTCAGCACACTCTCAATGTCACTGTACAAGACCCGTATCCTGGCTATGAAGCCTGGGCTGAACCCAAAAGCTGTTAAAACTGTCCATAAATATTGGTGTTCAACCCGATCAAACGCCTTTTCCTGGTCAATTGAAATCAAACCAGTTTCTACCGCCAATGAACCAGAGACCTCCAAAATATCCCGAATTAAAGTGACGTTGTCACTAATCAGCCTGCCAGGCACACAGTAAGTCTGGTCTACATGAATGAGCTCGCTCATCACCTTTCTCAGTCTTCGGGCCAGAGCTTTTGAGAGAATCTTGTAGTCTGTGCCGAGCAGAGAGACTGGCCTCCAGTTCTTTAGGCTCTGGAGGTCCCCCTTTTTCGGCAACAGTGTGATGATGGCCCTCCTGCAGGTCGTGGGTAGGGTCCCCCTTTCCAAGCTATCTTGGAGAACCTCCAGCAGGTCTGGACCAAGCAGGGGCCAGAATTCCTTAAAAAAGTCCACAGAGAGACCATCTATGCCTGGTGATTTTCCATTCTGGAGGCTCATTAGCGCCGTATGCAGCTCAGACAGAGACAGTGGAGCATCCAAGCCGGCAACAAGGTCCTCTGAGAGCACTGGAAGACCATCAAGGAAAACCTGGCCCAGTGACGTGTCCTCCCTCCACTCTGCTCTAAACAATTCACTGTAAAAGCTAGCAGCGTGTTTCCTGATCTCTGCTGCTGTGGAGATTGTTCTCCCGTCATCGCCCAACAAGGAGTGAATGAGCTTTCTCTGTCCATTTTTCCCCTCCAGTCCAAAAAAGTACTGGGAGGGCGAGTCCATCAGAGCTACATCCATGTAGCGTGAGCGGACCAGAGCACCCTGTGCGGTGACCCCTAGCAAGCTAGCCAAGGCTGACCTTTTTGACTTGAGAGCCTCTAAGTGCTCCTGTTTTCCTGTAGAACTGAGCAACTCCTCTAGTTCTACCACCTCAGTCTCCAGAACTTTCAAGGATTGGGTCAAGCTACGAGTGACATTTTGAGTGTACTGTTGGCAGAGTTGTTTTATCTGGGCCTTACCAAAATCCCACCACAATTGGAGAGAACTAAAAGAGGGTTTTTGTTCCCTGTGTGACTTCCAAACACCATGAAAAACCTCTTTAAAAAACACATCATTTAAAAGTGTATTGTTAAAATGCCAAAAAGCACTCTTACACTTTACATTTTCAATAAACACAGAACAAAACAGCAGGCAGTGATCAGTGAAACCAACAGGACAGATACAACTATTTTTAAAAACACTCATTTGATGTTTAAAACCATAAAAACGGTCTAACCTAGCCATAGATAAAAGGTTATCTTTGACATGGCTCCAGGTGTACTGCCTCTGGTCCCCATGATGTGATCTCCACACATCGGCCATTTCATGTGTTTTCACCAGTTCTCTCAGCCTATTGGCAGAAGCAGGGTGAGGCTCCTGATGGTTCCTGTCTAGTCTGTGGTTTAATGTACAGTTAAAATCACCCCCCAGAAATAAAAAACTATTTGGATCACAGGACT
The DNA here is from genome assembly GCA_020510985.1 of Pholidichthys leucotaenia. Lineage (NCBI taxonomy): Eukaryota > Metazoa > Chordata > Actinopteri > Cichliformes > Pholidichthyidae > Pholidichthys > Pholidichthys leucotaenia. The sequence continues at coordinate 239,897,976 of CM035836.1, forward strand.
TAACCGTATCCGAAAGCACGTCAAAGACCCTGACCCTCTCTGCTCTCTGTGTTGGCACATACACGTTTATAAAAACGAAGTTCACGTTTTCAAACTGTACCTTTAATAAGAGGAAATGACCTCTCACCACCTCTTCTACCTCATAAGAGACAGGCACACAACCCCTAGAGAAAAGTACAGCCACCCCCCCACTGCTACTGGATTTGTGGCTAAAAAAAATGCAGCCATCCCACTCTTTTCTCCAATGGCTCTCAATGTCCACAGTGCTGTGAGTCTCCTGGACCATCAGCACGTCAAGTTTCTTTAAATTAAAAAGCTTGTATAAAGAGGCCCTTTTTACATCATCCCTGGCCCCATTAATATTGAGAGTGCCAATTCTAAGGTGGGGCATTAAAAAGGATAAAAATAGGGTACAGTAAAAAAACACACACATAGCATAAAAGGGAAGAAACAAACTAAGAGTCAACATGACTGTTAGTAATTTGTGATTTCAGTTTGACAACCAGTTTCTTTAAACGAAAAATTTCCTGATCAGTAAAAGTCTCATTCCCATCATTCAGTTTCATCAGCTTGCGAGCTGATGCCACAAATAACTCCAGATCTGGAAAGTAATTTTCCACTTTCACAGCTCTGCTCCCCTTGGTCACCTGGAGAAATTGCCTAATTTTGGAAAAACAATAGGAGCTTTGCTCCTCCTGCGTCTGCGTCTGCATCATTTCAGACTCAGCTCCACTTTCGTCAGAGACGCTCTCATCTAGTAAATCTAACTTCCCAACCCTACTAGATTTAGCAGAGCTCTGTAAGTTTTCAGCACTTTTTCTTTTTTGTGCAGCTTTAAAAGGATCCTCTTCAGCAAAACTACATTCCTGCATTTCTTCATGAACTGCAACGTTTGTCATGCAGTGTTTGCTCTGTGTGTCCCCTACAGCCTCAAACCGCTCCTCCCCCGCCTGCAAAGTCTGTTCATTTACGTTCCTTCGTTTAACTGCACTTTTACTTACACCCTCCACCTGTTTACCCCGGGCGACAGGCTCGTCACAATGATCAGAGCTGCCGCCAGACAGAAATTCCCCACCATCACTGTTTGGGGGGGGCAACTACCGCGCCCGCCGCGGCCACCCCAGCAGAGGCGGCCGCGGCCGCCCCAGCACAAGCGGACGCGGACGCGGACGCGGACGCGGACGCGGACGCCCCCGCAGAAGTAGAAGCGGACGCGGACGCGGACGCGGACGCGGACGCGGACGCCCCCGCAGAAGTAGAAGCGGACGCGGACGCGGCCGCGACCGCCCCAGCAGAAGCGGGCGCCACAGCGGCATCCGCCGCACCACATGTAGCGCTACCCTCCGGACCACCAGAAACAGCGGCGTCACCTTTCTTACCGCCAGTGCTCTTTGTGTTCGCCTTTTCAGGACATGACCTAATAAGATGGCCTTCTGCGCCACACTTCATGGTTTCAGATGTTGCAAACACCAAGTAGCTAAAGCCGTCAATCCTGAAATTAAAAGACGCATTCAGTTCAGCAGAGCTGTCTTTCAACACCATGAAACACTGCCTCCTGTGACATACAACATGCTTCAGCAGGGGTGATTTACTACCCAGAGAGACCATTCTGATAGGGGACACAACCTGGCCAAAACGGGACAACTCTCTAATCAGCTGATCATTTTTAACGAAAGGAGGAGCGTTTGAGATGGTGATCCTCCTAGACGGATTCGCCAGCGGTAAAACGGGAGTAAAAGTGTCACCTATGACCACTCCCTGTGCCACCACCTGATCAGCTTTCTCAGTCGAATCCAGAAAGATCACAATTGCGCTGTTCATCCTCGATGCTGATTTTATGCTGCCATGCCCAACCACCTGTCCTACAGCGAGGCTGGCCTCCTCCACAGAACAGGGAACTGTCGGGAGGATTCTCACACCATGACGCCGGGTTAAGCGCTCAAACTCCACACCACCATCAATCACCGGCATGATGCCGGCCGGGAAAAACCGGCAGCAGAAGCTACCGTTCCCCAACACACTCACTCCAACACACACACACACTCAACCCACTATATTAAACACACACACCTCAAACACACAAGATAGAGAAAAAGTTAGAAAATACAAAGTTTAAAGTACTCACTCGACACCACTCCACACACCTGCTCCCACAAACGCCCACGCATGCGCACGAGAGAGAGAGAGAGAGAGAGAGAGAGAGAGAGAGAGAGAGAGAGACTTGACTTTTAAAATAAGCTTTTATTGCACACTTCAAAAAAATGTAAGCACACCAACATCCTTCCTCCAAGTGTGTCACATTGGAAAAAGTGCAAACTGAAATGTCCCCCCCCCCACACAACACAGAGCAGTCCCTGCAGTCCACCTATTCAAAGATCCAGTTCTGTGACAGTCAATTACAGTCAATTAAATGTCATATACAAGTCTATTCAAACAATATCCCAAAAATGTGTAAAACAGGCAGAGGAACGACCGCCATTCATTCCTCCTGTCGGGCGCGCTTGACCGGCGTTCCCCCAGCTGCTTTACGCAGGGCTGTCAGGTGTTTCTTGAGGCGATAATGCTTCCTTTCATCCAGGAGGTCCAGACCATCCTGCCTTCTTAGCACATCCACAGACTTAATGAATTTATCAGTGTTACTGAAGTAGTCGGCGACCCTAATGGCTTTGTTATAGGTTTCATCCAGAAATGCATTTATTTCTTCCAGTGAGTACAAACTGTGTTTGTACTGCATTTTGCCTCAATAGACTCAGCATTAGACACAGTGTCGTTCTCAGATTCCATTTCCTCGTCAGCACAACTCAGCTGACTGCTTGGTTCTCCGGGGCCAGTGGATTCATCAGGGGCCACATTTTCCTGGACGCCACCCTCAGCAGCTGACTGTCGCTGTTCCATCCCCCGCTGTGTAACGGTAGTAGCCTCCGGAAGCACAGCCGCTGATGTCACACAGCGAGATTCTGACGCACCATCAGGTCGGTGCTCCGTCCCCTCCTCCGAAGCGGCAGCAGCTGGCGGAGGCACAGCCGCTGACGTCACACAGCGAGATGATTGTGACGCACCATCAGGTCGGTGCTCCGTCCCCTCTTCCGAAGCGGTAGCAGCTGCCGGCAGCACAGCTGTTGACGTCACACGGCAAGGTGATTGTGACGCACCATCAGTGACCTTTTTGGCGCCATCGCCATCCACGCTCCTGACTGCAAGCTGGGCCGCGGGCGGCGCAGCCGGGCCGTCCACAGACACAGCGGCAGGCTCCGGAGCTGGGGCAGCGGGAAGCGGAGGCCGCGCCGCCGTCCGCAGCTGCGGCGTGAGCGGAGGGCTCGCCGCCGGCACCATCCGCGGCCCCATCAGGGCCCTCCGCCTGCTGCCTGTGCGGACAAGCGAACCGTTTATGGCCCACGTCTCCACATTCAAAACACTTCATCTGTCCCGAGCTCGCATACACCATGTAAGATCCGTCCCCGTGCTTGACCCTGAAGGAGACTTCCAGAGTCTGAGTGGGCGAGTCGAGAAACATGAACACCTGTCGCCTAAGCGATTTCACATGTTTGAACTTGGCGGCCTTGCATCCCAAAGGCAGAGTCGTAAACGGGCCTGCAAACTTCCCAAATCTGCGGAGCTCTGTCGCCAGCTGCTCGTCAGTGATGAAAGGTGGAACACCTGAGACGGTGATTCTCGTTGATGGGACAGATAAGGGGGACATCTGTACATACGTTTCCCTGATAACCACACCGCTTACAATCAGGGTGTGAACATCGTCTTGAGAGAGAGAGAGAGAGAGAGAGAGAGAGAGAGAGAGAGAGAGAGAGAGAGAGAGAGAGAGAGAGAGAGAGAGAGAGAGAGAGAGAGAGAGATTTGATTTTTAAAAGATCTTTAATAAACACATTTGTCCATCAGTCAATACAATTTCTATGTCATGCTATATTACACAGAAAATTATTCCCCCAAAAAACGCCCCCAAAAAAGCTGTCCATCACGAACTGAACAGAGGACATTCTCCAGGGACCAGAGGGTCCTGAAACCTTCCACATCCCCATTCCCCATAAAAAACTGAAAGTCCAGCCTGATTCTGGCTTTAAGTAGCCTCACAAATAAAATTTTGACATCAACATCATTCTCAACATTTTCAAGTTTTCTTCTCCAGCTTACATAGATAGCCAACTTTGCCTGCCCTAAAACAAAGTTCAGTAGTTGACACTTCTGCTTAAAACGACGATTGTACATAAAACCACAAATGAAAACCTGCTTAGAGAAAACTTCCTGAAAAAATGTGAAAAAGTTCTGTGAGAAGTTCAAAGAGACCACTCAGGCGCTGACATTCAATAAAACAATGAAAAACTGTCTCCCTAGAGGAACAAAAAACACACTGATCACTGACACTGCTGTTAATCACAGAAACAAAAGCATTGACAGCTATAATGCCATGCAGGACCCTCCACTGTAAGTCTCCATGCCTCTTAGGGAGAGGGGCTTTATAAAGAGCCCTCCAGGCAGGCCGATGCCCTTTTCCTAGTCTAAAATAGGCTCTCCAAGGAGTGTCCACACAGGTGTTCAATCTGTCTTTGTTGAGTGCCATCACCACCAGTCTGTAGAGTGCCTTACCACTGGCTCCTCCAAAGTCCACACCAGTGCGAGCACAGAAAGCCAGTAAGGAGCAAGGAGAGACGTCAAAGTCCATACAAAGCGTGAGAGAGGGAAACGGGTCCGTGCTTTCCGGCTGCAGCGTGCCATTGCTAAAGTCCAAGAGTAGGGAGTGCTCAAGTCCATGAAGCTCCTGTTTCCAGTGTGCAAGAAGACCATCGATGAAACGATTTGACCTGACACCAAGATGAGCTGCTAAAGCTGAGGCGTTGTTGAGGCCAGGACCAGCCAGTTCCACCACTTGCTTCAGAGTGAGAACGTTCCTGGAACACAGCCTATCAAGGAAGGTCCTCCCAACTCCCGGCAGGACACCAAGGCGACCACCAAAAACCAGCGGCTCCCTCAACAACCAGTAGAGGGAATCGCATGGCCCTCTTTGTTTTTTAAAAAGAGTCCACACTGAAAAGAGACTGCGGTAAAAACTGGGCAAAGACAGTGCATTAGAGTTCTTAAAATCCATTAAAAACACAGGGAGGTCTAGCCCAAGCCCAAGGACTCTCTGTAAAATAACACAGGCCAAAGGCCTCCATACCAGGTCCTGGGGGCCCGTCAGCAGTCTCTGTATGAAAGTCAATCTAAAAGCAGCACCTCTACTGGCTAAATGAATCACTCCTTGCCCCCCCTCCTCTTTGGGAAGAAATAACAGGGCTTGAGGGACCCAGTGGAGTCCACCCCCCCCAAAAAAGTCCACCAAAACAGACTGAATTTTGGACAAAAAACCAGCAGGGGGATCCATGCACATGAGGCGGTGCCACAGGGATGAGGAAACAAGATTATTTAAAATGAGCACTCTCCCTCTAAAAGATATTCTTGGCATTAGCCACTTCCACTTGTTTAGTCTCCCGTTAATTTTCTCTATGACCCCATCCCAATTTTTTTGCTCAAACTGCTGATTTCCAATAAAGACACCAAGATACTTAAACCCTCCTTTTTTCCAAATCAGCCCACCAGGTAGCGTAAGCTGATTTCCTAGTTTCTCCCCCACCATCAGAGCCTCGCTTTTTCCCCAGTTTATTTTTGCAGAGGAAAGTTGGCCAAAAAGATTGACACTCCTAACCAAAACGTCAATATCACTCTGCTTGTTTAGCAGAATGACTACATCATCTGCATAGGCCAACAGCTTGAACGTGGTGTCACAGCCAGGAAAAGTAACTCCTGACAGATCCCTTCTCAGGCAGTGAAGCAAAGGCTCTATGGCGAGGGAGTACAGCATCCCTGAGAGAGGGCAGCCCTGCCGAACCCCCCTCTGGACTTTTAAAGGGGCAGACAGGCCCCCATTTATCTTCAGCACACTCTCAATGTCACTGTACAAGACCCGTATCCTGGCTATGAAGCCTGGGCTGAACCCAAAAGCAGCTAAAACTGTCCATAAATATTGGTGTTCAACCCGGTCAAACGCCTTTTCCTGGTCAATTGAAATCAAACCAGTTTCAAACCAGTTGAAATCAAACCAGTTTGGGCTGCACGGTGGCGCAGTGGTTAGCACTGCGGCAGCACAGTTTACCCTTGGCCGGGGGATTGTGGGGATCGTGGGATCGTGGGTTCGATCCCAGCCCCCGACCAACAGTGATCTGTGTGGAGTTTGCATGTTCTCCCCGTGTTGCGTGGGTTTACTCCGGGATTTCTCCGGTTTCCTCCCACATGCCAAAAAAAACCATGCATGTTAGGTTAATTGGCTGTTCTAAATTGTCCCTAGATATCTGTTTCCTATAGGCCCTTAGAATAGAGGGTTAGTATTAATGAAAGTGCTTTGGGTGGTCTTTGTGACTAGAAAAGCGCTATATAAGTGCAGGTTAGTTAGTTAGTTAGTTAGTTAGTTTCTACCGCCAATGAACCAGAGACCTCCAAAACATCCCGAATTAAAGTGACGTTGTCACTAATCAGCCTGCCAGGCACACAGTAAGTCTGGTCTACATGAATGAGCTCGCTCATCACCTTTCTCAGTCTTCGGGCCAGAGCTTTTGAGAGAATCTTATAGTCTGTGCAGAGCAGAGAGACTGGCCTCCAGTTCTTTAGGCTCTGGAGGTCCCCCTTTTTCGGCAACAGTGTGATGATGGCCCTCCTGCAGGTCGTGGGTAGGGTCCCCCTTTCCAAGCTATCTTGGAGAACCTCCAGCAGGTCTGGACCAAGCAGGGGCCAGAATTCCTTAAAAAAGTCCACAGAGAGACCATCTATGCCTGGTGATTTTCCATTCTGGAGGCTCATTAGCGCCGTATGCAGCTCAGACAGAGACAGTGGAGCATCCAAGCCAGCAACAAGGTCCTCTGAGAGCACTGGAAGACCATCAAGGAAAACCTGGCCCAGTGACGTGTCCTCCCTCCACTCTGCTCTAAACAATTCACTGCAAAAGCTAGCAGCGTATTTCCTGATCTCTGCTGCTGTGGAGATTGTTCTCCCGTCATCGCCCAACAAGGAGTGAATAAGCTTTCTCTGTCCATTTTTCCCCTCCAGTCCAAAAAAGTACTGGGAGGGCGAGTCCATCAGAGCTACATCCATGTATCGTGAGCGGACCAGAGCACCCTGTGCGGTGACCCCTAGCAAGCTAGCCAAGGCTGACCTTTTTGACTTGAGAGCCTCTAAGTGCTCTTGTTTTCCTGTAGAACTGAGCAACTCCTCTAGTTCTGCCACCTCAGTCTCCAGAACTTTCAAGGATTGGGTCAAGCTACGAGTGGCATTTTGAGTGTACTGTTGGCAAAGTTGTTTTATCTGGGCCTTACCAAAATCCCACCACAATTGGAGAGAACTAAAAGAGGGTTTTTGTTCCCTGTGTGACTTCCATACATCATGAAAAACCTCTTTAAAAAACACATCATTTAAAAGTGTATTGTTAAAATGCCAAAAAGCACTCTTACACTTTACATTTTCAATAAACACAGAACAAAACAGCAGGCAGTGATCAGTGAAACCAACAGGACAGATACAACTATTTTTAAAAACACTCATTTGATGTTTAAAACCATAAAAACGGTCTAACCTAGCCATAGATAAAAGGTTATCTTTGACATGGCTCCAGGTGTACTGCCTCTGGTCCCCATGATGTGATCTCCACACATCGGCCATTTCATGTGTTTTCACCAGTTCTCTCAGCCTATTGGCAGAAGCAGGGTGAGGCTCCTGATGGTTTCTGTCTAGTCTGTGGTTTAATGTACAGTTAAAATCACCCCCCAGAAATAAAAAACTATTTTGATCACAGGACCTAACCGTATCCGAAAGCACGTCAAAGACCCTGATCCTCTCTGCTCTCTGTGTTGGCACATACACGTTTATAAAAACGAAAGTCACGTTTTCAAACTGTACCTTTAATAAGAGGAAATGACCTTTCACCACCTCTTCTACCTCATAAGAGACAGGCACACAACCCCTAGAGAAAAGTACAGCCACCCCCCCACTGCTATTGGATTTGTGGCTAAAAAAAATGCAGCCATCCCACTCTTTTCTCCAATGGCTCTCAATGTCTACAGTGCTGTGAGTCTCCTGGACCATCAGCACGTCAAGTTTCTTTAAATTAAAAAGCTTGTATAAAGAGGCCCTTTTTACATCATCCCTGGCCCCATTAATATTGAGAGTGCCAATTCTAAGGTGGGGCATTAAAAAGGATAAAAATAGGGTACAGTAAAAAAACACACACATAGCATAAAAGGGAAGAAACAAACTAAGAGTCAACATGACTGTTAGTAATTTGCGATTTCAGTTTAACAACCAGTTTCTTTAAACGATAAATTCCTGATCAGTGAAAGTCTCATTCCCATCATTCAGTTTCATAAATTTGCGAGCTGATGCCACGAATAACTCCAGATCTGGAAAGTAATTTTCCACTTTCACAGCTCTGCTCCCCTTAGTCACCTGGAGAAATTGCCTAATTTTAGTAAAACAATAGGAGCTTTGCTCCTCCTGCGTCTGCGTCTGCATCAGTTCAGACTCAGCTCCACTTTCGTCAGAAGCGCTCTCATTCAGTAAATCTAAATTCCCAACCCTACTAGATATAGCAGAGCTCTGCAAGTTTTCAGCACTTTTTCTTTTTTGTGCAGCTTTAAAAGGATCCTCTTCAACAAAACTACATTCCTGCATTTCTTCATGAACTGAAACGTTTGTCATGCAGTGTTTGCTCTGTGTGTCCGCTGCAGCCTCAAACCGCTCCTCCCCCGCATGCAAAGTCTGTTCATTCACGTTCCTTCGTTTAACTGCACTCATTTCGCCCTCCACCTCTTTACTCCGGGTGACAGGCTCATCACAATGATCGGAGCTGCCGCCAGACAGAAATTCCCCACCATCACTATTTGGGGGGGCAACTACCGCGCCCGCCGCGGCCACCCCAGCAGAGGCGGCCATGGCCGCCCCAGCACAAGCGGACGCGGACGCCCCCGCAGAAGCAGAAGCAGAAGCGGACGCGGCCGCGGTCGCAGCCGCGACCGCCCCAGCAGAAGCGGGCGCCGCAGCGGCATCCGCCGCACCACATGTAGCGCTACCCTCCGGACCACCAGAAACAGCGCCGTCACCTTTCTTACCGCCAGTGCTCTTTGTGTTCGCCTTTTCAGGACATGATCTAATGAGATGGCCTTCTGCACCACACGCAAAACACCTCATGGTTTCAGAGGTTGCAAACACCAAGTAGCTAAAGCCGTCAATCCTGAAATTAAAAGACGCGTTCAGTTCAGCAGAGCTGTCTTTCAACACCATGAAACACTGCATCCTGTGACATACAACATGTTTCAGCAGGGGGGACTTGCTACCCAGAGAGACCATTCTGATAAGGGAAACAACCTGGCCAAAACGGGACAACTCTCTTATCAGCTGATCATTTTTAACGAAAGGAGGAGCGTTTGAGATGGTGATCCTCCTAGACGGATTCGCCAGCGGTAAAACGGGAGTAAAAGTGTAATTTATGACCACTCCCTGTGCCACCACCTGATCAGCTTTTTCAGTTGAATCCAGGAAGATCACAATTGCGCTGTTCATCCTCGATGCTGATTTTATACCGTCATGCCCAACCACCTGTCCTACAGCGAGGCTGGCCTCCTCCACAGAACAGGGAACTGTCGGGAGGATTCTCACACCATGACGCCGGGTCAAGCGCTCAAACTCCACACCACCATCAATCACCGACATGATGGCCGGCCGGGAAAAACAGGCAGCAGAAGCTATCGTTCCCCGACACACTCACACCAACACTCACACCCCAGCACACACACACTCAACCCACTATATTAAACACACACACCTCAAACACACACGATAGAGAAAAGTTAGAAAAGACAAAGTTTAAAGTACTCACTCGACACCACTCCACACCCCTGCTCCCACAAACGCTCACGCATGCGCACGAGAGAGAGAGAGAGAGAGAGAGAGAGAGAGTGAGAGAGAGAGAGAGATTGAGAGAGAGAGACTGTGTGTGTCCTTCCAGCCACATGAAGAGGACGAATAGGCAATGGGCTACTCACAATCTAATTGACATTTGGGCATTTGAGCAATCAAAAAAATGGAGGCTTCTTGTTTGATGGGCCTGATTAACTAGTGGGTGAGCACATGCTCATTCAGGTCCACCCACAGCTATGCCAGAGCCAAGAGAAAAATTAAAAGCATGCTTTAATAATTTCACAACTTTTGAAAGAAATGGGATTAAAAGAATTTCAACTCGTAAACTGTTGATGGTTAATGTAATGTAATGTTTTGCTGAAGAGGGAGGCCATGGAGAAATACATTAAAAATCCTTCAGTGCTGCCTGGCATAATTATGCCTCAGTGAAACTGAGAGGCATATGGTAATCAGTTAATACGTCTGTGTGTGTATCTGTGTATCTGTCCATCTGTCCGCCCCTTTAAGCTCGCCCGGTCAAAATTAAGTGGAACTAAAGGCTTGCATCATTGTATGGCCATATTTTCTCAAGTTTTAATTTGCCCGAATTTTGAGATAAGGTTTTGTTTTCACAAGTTTAATTCACCTTTACTGTGAATGAAGCCGGGAAAAATGGTATTGTAATAACTATTCCGGGCCACTAGAGGTGGTTGTACAACTTTTTTTAAAGCACATGGTTGACTTCCTGTTACAGTGGATTTTTAGCAGAGAGATAAATAGCGGTTATAAAATAATGGTTACTAAAAAAAAACCTACGTATTCAGCAACTACACCATTCATTCATCACACCGATTGTTTTCACACTGGTTTTGCTGTTTAGTTTTCAGTTTCAGTAATTATTTATATTTGTTTCTCATACAGTTACTCGGGAGTAACATCTGTATGATTGTATTCAACAACTGTATGACAACTGTATTCAACCGCTGGACGAAAGTGGCCAACCGGTGGAAAAGTGCTATTTGCCGGTGGAGATTCGGCATTTGCCGCTCTGCCGACACTGGCCTACCATTGGCCACTTTTTGATCTCACTGTCTCTCCATAGCAGACCACTGAAGCAGACGCCTGTGCAAAGTAAGTTTTCAGCTTAAATTATGCAACTGTGACGGGTTTGGGATAACCCCCACAACAGACTAAGGACAGTCAGCTCGCTACTCCTGGTTTTTTCCGCTGCATGCTGTGATGTAATCTGCCATTCATGCATTGTTTCACTGCTGTGATGCTAATGTGCCATTCATGCATTGTGTTCATGCATCCTGTCCTGTCTGTGCCTCTCATATGCTAATGCCCATATCGACTGCTGTGAATGTATTTGATGTATTGTCTGAGTTGGGTATATATGCTGCACGATTCTGTAACTCATCCTCTCATTCTCTCATTCCTGCAACTGCTGCTGACACACAGACACGCTGTGTCTCTTCTCTGAGAGCCTGAGGACGCCGCTCCAGCCTGCTCACACTTTGGGCTGGAGCGGAGTTCGTGACGGCGGTATGATTTAATAAACCTGCTTAAAACCTTCACCAATGCCGCTTTATTTCATGCCGCTTCACAACGATTTCAATATTAAAACACCAATAACTCCTACAACTGCAATATTTGCTTCTTAAAGCTGAAGTTAAGTCACATTTTTTTTTTTCCAATGTCTGATGTTTTTTCCCATATGGGGACTGCTTGGTTCCATTACTGTAATTTAACCAGTTAAATTGTTTTATAAATTGTTTTCTCTGAAGTTCAGCTGATTTGTTTAAGTCTTAATGCTCATGTCAGTCATATAAATACACCACGGTGTGACATGCTTCATTCACTCACTTTGAAATGATTAACTCACTAAACCAAACAATTTATTAAGCTGAGGAGAAACAAGACATGTATGTGTTATATATATATATATATATATATATATATATATATATATATATATATATATATATATATACTGTATATATATATATATATATCACATCTGTAACAATAATTACATTTTTAGGCTGTTATTCTTTCCTCTTTGTCTCTCTGAGGTCCATGGTGGTGAACCTGAGGGTCAGCAGTCAGAGCAGCTGTGAACACGCTGGAAGCTAAATAAGAAGATTACATGTTTACTGTTTAAACCAGAAACTGCTACTGTATTTCAATAAATTAATGTTTCGACAAACTTCGTTTTTTGCAAGATTATTTAAGAAACTCTCAATATTCATTCCATAATTATGAAACATTCCAAACTGTTCTGATTTAATATTCATAATTTTGCTTTTGCTTTGGGAAATTTTGATGTTTATCTGCTATTGCACACCATTGTGTAACTATACATGCATCCATTTAATAAAATCTGCTAGTCCTGCATTTTTCTTTGTACTCCTAGTTTCATTTTTGTGCTTCTGTATTTTTATGCCTCAGTGCAAAGGCAGCGTAGGCATACGGTAATCACTCCATGTGCCTGTGTCTGTATCTATCTGTCTGTCTATCTGTCTGTTAGCAGCTTTTCAGCTCACCTACTCAAAATCAACTAAAACTAAAGGCTTGTATCATTGTATCACCATATTTTCACAACTTTTAATTTGCCACAATTTTCAAAATAAACACAAATTTAACTCACCTTTACCATCAATGTAGCTGCGGAAAAAGGTCTTTTAATAACTATGGCTGCTCACTAGAAGTGGAAGAGTGGCTTTTTTACAGCCCCCCCCCCCCTCCCATGCTACCATACCACAGGCACTGAGGCACCAGCACCTTGGTGCTTTCATTTGACCTGGTATTTACAGCACTGCTGTACAGCACTGCTGTAAATACCAGGTCACTTTTATTTTATGACACTCTTATGACACTCTTATTTTCTCTCGCCCCCAAGAACAACACCACACCCATGTTCGGACTGTGCTTCAGAGACTTCTTGAGAACCGGCTGTATGTCAAAGCAGAGAAATTATTTTTTTCTTCTTCAACTACTTTTTTTTGGGATTCATTATTTCAGATGGGCAAATTAAACCTGACCCGGCCAAGGTTTAGGTGGTCATTGAGTGGCCCACTCCTATCAACTGTAAACAACAACAATGCTTTCTGAGGTTTAATTGTCTATAGGAGGTTTATCAGCAACTACAGCAAGCTTGTTTCTCCTCTTGCACAGCTCATCCCTACCAAGTCTCTCTTCAGCTGGTTCAAGTCCACCGGGGCAGCCTTCTCCAGACTAAAGCCCTTGCTCTCCCAAGCTCCCATCTTGGACAAAGTGGATCCCACTTCTCAGTTTGTGGTGGAGGTGGACACCTTGAACAGTGGAGTGGTGGGCATCATCTCCCAGTGTTCACCTGTTGATGGCAAACTCAACCCGTGCACCTACTTCTCTGAATGACTATCACCTGCTGAAGAAATTATGATGTGGGACATCGCAAGCTTCTGGCAGTGAAGATGGCTCTAGAGGAATGGTGACACTGGCTGGACTGGTCTAGACTGATCATAAGAACCTTGAGTACCTCTGATCCGCCAAGCGACTCAGTGCCCATCAAGCATGATGGCCATGTTGGCCATCTTTGGAAGGTTTGACTTTGTCCTCACCGACAGACCAGGCACCAAGAACACAAAGCCAGACGCCCTCACTCAGCCACTATACTAATACAAAACCAAACAAGGTTCACAACTAGTGAGCAGTGAGCAGAGACAGTCTAGTCTCTATAGACCAAATCCCATTTACAGATAAGAAAAGGATCATAACCAAACAACCAACAAAAATTAATAACATGAACTCAGAGGACAATCTTCATAGCTCTTCGTGTACTTTTTACACTCTTCGTGTTCATAGCTCTTCGTGTAATTTTTATGACCATTTTGTAACCCTTGCCTTATGTTAATTAGGTAAGGGAAATAATTAAGTGTAGACCAGTTGCTAGGTTCGTAACGGTTACAATTGGGAATTAGAGTGAGTGTGGAATGAAATAGCTGGAGGCAAGAAATGAGCAATTCATGTCTGTATTAATAAATATAGAAAGAAGGAGCAAAATATACAAACAATGTACAAATATACAAATATATCAACCGCCGGCATGAAATAAAACCCCAAAAGTGTCCTACTGAGCTCAGTGTTTGTTTGTCCTTTCGGGTTAGTCGTTTGACCAGTCAAGATATCTTGTATCTCCAGACTCAGGTTTCTTTTCCTTTTTCTAAAGCGGCAGCTTGAGTTGTTACCACTTTGAATCCTGGGCACTGGAGAGAGGAGGGATGCTCTTCAATCGAGAGCCTGGTTAGATCTCAGGTCAATCTCGGTTCAGTCTCGGGTCAGGCTCGCCATCTCCATTCGGAGAGAATCCAGGATCCAGAAGGTTTTTGGTCGGCAACCAAAAAAACCTAGCCAAGATGAGGTTTCAGTGTGAATACAGCAAAGGACACAGGCACAATGCCCCTCACGCTCGTGCTCCCGTCAACAAGAAGAGGTATCTGTGTGAATCCGACTGCTTCACAACCTCTCTCATCCGCGCTCATATCGTGAAAGACTGAATTCCTAGTGCGGGCTTGCTGCCTCTACTCGGAAGGCGGGGCTAATATCGCTCTTAACGAATGGAAAGACCCAGATCACCCAACGTGACCATGAACCGGAAATTCAAAGGTTGGATGACAAGGATCATACTTCCTCTTCCCCAAGATAGTCGGTTTTCAAAATAAAATCACACACTTTCATTAATACAAATGAAATCTGAGAAAAAGGGTCATTTTCTCAGCTGGGTTACACACTCCCCCGCTAAATATCATGCACATCCCGTTGCATGTGTAACCAAGACTGTCCATCGTCAGTATTTAGAAACTCTGAGAAAGCTGTATTCAAACCTTGGAAAAAGGACTTAACAACAGTCACTAGAGGATTTCCTAATTCAGGATACTCTAGTCTTTTTGGGAGTTGTCTGATTCTTTCAGATCGTCGTATTGGTTGAATTGCAATGTGATCATTTTGTCCATTTCATCAGGCAAATCATTCAATTGGTGTTCTTGCCCCTCGACTGAATTGTCAGAAGGTTCCTCTAGTATTGTTGCTGTTTCATTTTCCACAGGCGAATTATAGGAAGATTCACTCTCAATTGCATTATGCGTCCTATCCGGTTCTGCATTGGCAGTGGTCTCAGGTAAATCACAACCAGGTGGGTTTGTCATTTCCGGTGTTTGCAAAGGTTTTGGATAATCATGTACAGTAGTAAATCTGGTTATCTCTCCACATGGGGAATCCTCAACCCACGGAATCAAAAATTCATTTTCAATTTCGGTTAACTCTTCGTGATCATTGTTCTCTGCAACAGTTGTTTAGCGTGTCTTAGGGTGGTGAATAGGCTCTGGTTCAGGTGTTTCTGCGGTGGCAACAGGGAGGAAACTGCAGGGAAGCAAAAGTTCTCTGTGTAAAGTTCTTGAGGGACCTTGCTTTGACTCGGGCTTAACCGTGTAAACGGGTAAATTACCTGCACGTTTGACTACCACATGAATATCGGCCTCCCATTTATCAGCAAGCTTATTTTTTCCACGCAGTCTCACATTTCTAACTAAAACCCTATCCCCAGGTTCAAATTCAGAAACAGTGATTTTGCGGTCAAACCTGGCCTTGTTCTTGTCTGCAGTCTTTTGTGCATTTTGTGAAGTTAACTTGTAGCTTTCTTCGAGCCTTTTCTTGAGATTTTCAACGTATTGCAAGTGAGTAACTTTCTGATCTTTGTTGAGAGGAAGTCTGAACGCTAGATCAGCTGCCAATCTGGGTTTTCTACCAAACATTAATTCGTAGGGAGTAAACCCGGTTACATCACTGCGTGTGCAGTTGTATGCATGTACTAACGGCATAACATAGTCTTTCCAGTGGGACTTTTGTTTGGACTCAAGTGTTCCTAACATACTCAGTAGCGTTCGGTTGAATCTTTCAGTAGGGTTACCCCTGGGGTGGTATGGGGTTGTTCTTATTTTCTTTATGCCTGAGATCTCACAAAGGTCTTTTATTAGTTTTGCCTCAAAATCAGGACCCTGATCGCTGTGCAGGCGCTCAGGTATACCGTAGTGAAAAATGAATTGATCCCACAAGCACCTGACAACCGTTTTGGACCTTTGATTTGAGGTAGGCAACGCAAGGGCAAATTTACACTACCGTTCAAAAGTATGGGGTCACTTAAGGGCCTTTTCCACTAGCACGCTTTAGCGCGACTCGGGACGGCTCAGCACGCTTTGTACGCTTTTCCACAAGCCACAACACGGTTTAACAGCCGCGATTCTCAGCCCCGCTCCAGGGCAGGGTACAGCAGTGCTGAGTTGTGCCGTGTTGTGATGTTAACAGACTGGTTGCCGCTGATTGGTCAGGTCGTAACCGGCGCTGATTGGTCAGGTTGTAACCGCCCCTCTCCTCCTCCTCTTCTACCGAATCTTCACGACCTTCTCAATAAAGTTTTTGAAAAAAAAAAAAAAAAGAATCTTCACGACCACCATTACTCAGCACGCAACCACTGTTGGCGGTTTCTTTTCAGTGTATTGCTGTGCTATTTTCATTTATTCTCTATCAAAAATGGCTTCGCGTAATAAGGGTGTTCCATGGACCAATAAGGAGGTGCAGTGTCTGCTCACTGCATTGTCAGACGAACGTATCCAGCGCGAGTTAGATGGAGCCGCCCGGAATGAAAAAATATACCGGGAGGTCTCGACATCTCGGTCTCGAGATTGGGCTGCACGGTGGCGCAGTGGTTAGCACTGCGGCAGCACAGTTTACCCTTGGCCAGGGGATTGTGGGGATCATGGGATCGTGGGTTCGATCCCAGCCCCCGACCAACAGTGATCTGTGTGGAGTTTGCATGTTCTCCCCGTGTTGCGTGGGTTTACTCCGGGATTTCTCCGGTTTCCTCCCACATGCCAAAAACATGCATGTTAGGTTAATTGGCTGTTCTAAATTGCCCCTAGATATCTGTTTCCTATAGGCCCTTAGAATAGAGGGTTAGTATTAATGAAAGCGCTTTGAGTGGTCTTTGTGACTAGAAAAGCGCTATATAAGTGCAGGTTAGTTAGTTAGTTAGACATCGGAGTCCTTTAACGGTGAGTTTTAATTTTTTTTTATTGTGCGTTTTTTCGCAAATATATTTGGTAAGACGCTCAGTTTATTTATGCAATAAAAAAGCTGTTCATTTGTGGATGATGATCGCTGCTTTATTGCAGCACACTGCAGACTAAAGCTTTTATTTTAATTATTCATGTGAACAATACGCTGAAATAAGCTTATGTAATCTTGTTAAAAACTATTGTCTTTTCTGTATATCTTGCACTTTCGTGCTGTATTTTATTGTGTGCATTTTCCTTGTAGAATCATCCCACGCGTCCGCCGCGACAGCCCGTCCGGATTCATTCAACCGAGCCTTGCTGACCCAGAGCTGGCAGAGACGGCTTCATTCAACCGAGCCTTGCTGACCCAGTTTGGGAAGCTGGTGTAGAGGCACTCAGTGGTCGGCGTGTATAAAATGTCGATTACACAAGACAACACACACAATACTGACGCACTCTACAAGAAGGGACAGCGCAGGCTGTTCCTGCTGAAGAGACTCAGGTCTTTTGGTGTACAAGGCGCGCTGCTGAAGACATTCTATGATACGGTGGTGGCATCAGCCATCACTTTTGGAGTGGTCTGCTGGGGCAGTGGCATTACTGCAGCCGATAGGAAGAGACTGAACAAACTGATCAAGAAAGCTAGCTCTGTCCTGGGGCAGCGCCTTGATCCGGTGGAGGAGATAGGAGAGAGAAGGACGGTGGCTCATTTAGCAGCAGACTACATCATCCCAGGTGCACAACCGAGAGGTTTCGCAGGTCCTTCCTGCCAACGGCCGTCAGACTGTACAACCTAAGCAGGGCTGCTCGCAGAGATAGCAAAAAGACGTAACAAACTAATAGTTTTTTTGAATGCAAAGATGCAATAGACTTACACAATGGTCCCCTCCGGCATACAACTAGGAAAATACCGGTCGCTATGGAGAGTGAGAATATGTATGGGCACATAATCATACCATGTATGATAACTAAGTAGACGGTTGTGCTGTTTCATCCCATCTAGCAACAATGCTCTGCACTGTGTGTGTTTATATATTTACATATTTATTCCATCTAGCTACAATGCTCCGCACTGGGTGTGTTTGTATTTATACATCTATATATTTATTCCATCTAGCTACAATGCTCCGCACTGTGTGTTTATATATCTACATATTATTCCATCTAGCTACAATGCTCCGTACTGTGGGTGTTTATATATTCACATATTTATTCCATCTACCTACAATGCCCCGCACTGTGCGTTTACATATTCATATATTTATTCCATCCAGCTACAATGCTCTGCACTGTGTGTCTGTGTGTGTGTATATATATATTTTATAGTAATATGTACATATGTATATTAGCTGCTCTTGCTTGCTTGTTTTTTTTCTTGCCTTCTGATTGTTGCTCTGAGTGTTGCTATCCCTGTGCTGTTGCAATCCTGGAATTTCCCCGTTGTGGGACTAATAAAGGCTTATCTTATCTTATCTTATCTTATTAACCTTCATGTTGTGTTGCAAAGTTTTTTTTTATTTTAATATTTTGTATATAATAAAATAGAATTGTTTTGGAAAGTGTGGTTTGTCTGTTATAACACTGAATTATAAAACAGTATAATTACATAGAAATTCCATTGCCTAGTCTGATGAAAATGATGCTGATCATCCTGTCAGGGGTCAACCATTGTAAAGGTAATGTAATTTTTAACTAGACCAAAAAACAAATGTTTTTGTAAGCTTTCTGTTCTTTTTATTGAAATATCATAAAAAATTAGCACCAAGTCAAAGTAGGTACAAGTATATGTAAATTGAACGTTCTATCGGCATTCCAAATTCAGAGAATTACAATACTTTAGAAGGAGTGTAGCATCATCTAAATGGAAAATAATAATACTGTTGTTCCAAACGTTGACCTGAAGGTGAAAAACATGAATTTTTTTTTTATTCAGTACATCCAAAATGCCCTAGGATGTAAAAAATAATACAATTTGGTGTTGGCCAGTGTGCCACTGTCTCATTATTTAATACGAATGAAAATAAGTTTCAGCTCATTATTTCTAGGTCATTTGGCAGTTAATTCAAAACAAAAGTGACTTGTGTTGTTGCAGCTTAATTATGAGATAAAATTAATTGTGAGATAAAACCACAGAGCGAGCAAGGCAATAATCCTTGGATCATCCATTTTTTGTCTCGTGTAAATAAGGACTCAGTCGGGTGCGTAACGTCACGGGAGTGTGGCCCCGCCTCGCTGGGAATCTGCCGCCGCCCCGCTTCTAAAACCTCCTAACACAAACCATCACAGCACAAGCACAACACTGTGCTAATGGAGACAGAAGCATTCCGAGCCGTACTGAAGTGAATCGAGCCGTACCGAGGTGTGCTGGGCTACTGGAAAACAGGCTTTAGAAATTTCCTTATTTTTGAAAGAAAAGCACTGTTTTTTCAATGAAGATAACTTTAAACTAATCAGAAATACACTCTAATATCTAATATACATTGCTAATGTGGTAAATGACTATTCTAGCTGCAAATGTCTGGTTTTTGGTGCAATATCTACATAGGTGTATAGAGGCCCATTTCCAGCAACTATCACTCCAGTGTTCTAATGGTACAATGTGTTTGCTCATTGCGTCAGAAGGCTAGTGGATGATTAGAAAACCCTTGTGTAATCATGTTAGCACAGCTGAAAACAGTTTAGCTGGTTAGAGAAGCTATAAAAACTGACCTTCCTTTGAGCAGGTTGAGTATCTGGAAAAAATTATTTCAAATACAAATCATTATTTCTAACCTTGTCAATGTCTTGACTATATTTTCTATTCATTTTACAACTCATGGTGGTAAATAAGTGTGACTTTTCATGGAAAACACAAAATAATTGTCTGGGTGACCCCAAACTTTTGAACAGTAGTGTAGTAAAATGATCAGTTATTACGAGAATATTGCTGGTATTGCTACTGTCTGGTTCCAGACTGAGGAAGTCCATGCAGACTAGCTCTAAAGGTAGTGTGGTGGTTATGTTGACCAGGCTAGCCACTTTTTCAGGAGGACTCTTCCTTCGTATGCACCGATCACATGTTTTTACCTTTTGCTCGACATCTGTTGCCATACGTGGCCAATAGAATCATGTTCAGACCAGATCAAGGGTTCTGTCAATACCTAAGTGGCCCATGTCATTGTGCAGACTTTGGAGTACTTAGGTAAGGGAAATAATTAAGTGTACACCAGTTGCTAGGTTTGTAAGGGTTACAATAAGAAGATTAGAGTGAGTGTGAAATGAAATAGCTGGAGGCAAGAAATGAGCAATTCATGTCTGTATTAATAAATATAGAAGGAGCAAAATATACAAACAATGTACAAATATACAAATATAACAACGGCCGGCATGAAATAAAACCCCAAAAGTGTCCTACTGAGCTCAGTGTTTGTTTGTCCTTTCGGGTTAGTCATTTGACCAGTCAAGATATCTTGTATCTCCAGACTCAGGTTTCTTTTCCTTTTTCTAAAGCGGCAGCTTGAGTTGTTACCACTTTGAATCCTGGGCACTGGAGAGAGGAAGGATGCTCTTCAATTGAGATCCTGGTTAGATCTCAGGTCAATCTCGGTTCAGTCTCGGGTCAGGCTCGCCATTTCCATTCGGAGAGAATTCAGGATCCAGAAGGTTTTTGGTCGGCAACCAAAAAAACCTAGCCAAAATGAGGTTTCAGTGTGAATACAGCAAAGGACACAGGCACAATGCCCCTCACGCTCGTGCTCCCGTCAACAAGAAGAGGTATCTGTGTGAATCAGACCGCTTCACAACCTCTCTCGTCCGTGCTCATATCGTGAAAGACTGAATTCCTAGTGCGCGCTTGCTGCCTCTACTCAGAAGGCGGGGCTAATATCGCTCTTAACGAATGGAAAGACCCAGATCACCCAACGTGACCATGAACCGGAAATTCAAAAGTTGGATGACGAGGATCGCACTTCCTCTTCCCCAAGATAGTCGGTTTTCAAAATAAAATCACACACTTTCATTAATACAAATGAAATCTGAGAAAAAGGGTCATTTTCTCAGCTGGGTTACAATTTCCTTTCCAGGGCAGCCCAGCTGAAACAGCCGTTGTATGCCGCGCTTAAAAAAAAGAAGTCCGCGGAAGCTATTGACCTGACTCCCGAGCGAGTCCAGGCTTTTACGAATGCCAAAACAGTGCTTGCGGATGCCACGTTGTTAGCCCACCTGGATCCGTTTGCAGGGATAGTGCTCACAACGGATGTGTCTGATGTTGCCATAGGGGCAGTGGTGTAGCAGTGCGTCTCAGGTGCGTGGCAGCCGCTCACATTTTTTAGCCGGACTTTGCGCGACAATGAATGCAAGTACAGCACATTTGATAGAGAATTGATGGATCTCCACCTGGCGATGCACCATTTCCAGTTCTGGCTGGAGGGGCGCGAGCTCACCGAGTTCATGGACCATAAGCCGCTGATGCACGTGATGTCCAAGACCTCGGAACCATGGACAACCCAGCAGCAATGGCAGTTGGCAGCAATTTTGGAGTTTACTACCAACATTCAACACGTTGCCAGTAAAATCAACATCGGGGCCGATTGCCCGTCACGTGCATTAATCACCCCGGTCTACATGGGAATAGATTTCCCCACTATGGCCGCGGAGCAAGCCGGGGACGTGGACATTTGCGCGCTCCAGTCTGCGCTAATTGGATTAAGGCTGGAGAGCAGGGTGGTGCAAGAATGGTGCCCTCCATTGCTCTGTGACGTCTCCACTGGCCGCCTGTGCCAGGTGCTTCCAAGCTCTTGGCACCGTCGCATTTTCGAGTTGGTCCACTCCCTTTTGCATCCGGAAGTGCGCGCTTCGATGAAGCTAGTGGGGGCGAAATTTGTCTGGCCACGCTTACGCAGAGATGTGAAAGAGTGGGCTGCAGCTTGCATCGCATGCCAGTGGACCTAAGTGCACAAGCACACCAGAGCTCCCCTCAAGCCGTTCGAAATCCCGTCTAGGAGGTTCGACCACGTCCACGTGGATTTGGTGGGACCCCTCGCGCTGTCGCACGGTTTCATGCACCTTTTGACAGTCATGGACCGCACCACGTACTGGCCTGAAGTGGTGCCGCTGGTTCGTTTCGGATCTCCATTGGACATCACATCCAACAGGGGTCCACAATTCATTTCAGAACTCTGCTCTACGATGACCCAGAGCCTGGGGGTCAAAATTCACCGCACTACCGTGTACAACCCCCAGGCTAACGGGTTATGCGAGCGTTTCCATAGATCACTTAAAGCAGTGCTCAGAGCCTCACTCACGGACACAAATTGGGTCGACTGCCTGCCCTGGGTTCTTTTAGGGTTGCGCTTCACACCTAAGGAGGATTCGGCTGCCTCCTCGGCTGAACTCATTTTTTCTCAGCCCCTGCAGATCCCTGGAGAGTTTTTACCGGAAAACCCCACACCTGAGATTGATCTACCCACACAATTTTTACACAGTGCGGAGGCTGTGAGCGTTCCAGGCCCAGCCCACCATTGTTTTCCTCACACAATCATCCCAAAAATCCCACATTCATCCCACATTCAGGTTGTTAGTCCAAGCTCCCCGGTGACCAATGTTGGTGGCTCCGCAAAGTGGTGATCCCTCGGGATGGACCTGCGCTCGCAAAGTTACTGTGTTACCCTCCTCACTCTTTTCCTCCACAGACTGAAGTGCCCTACGGTACACCTCACCAGCAGGGTGGCTCGACTGGATCGGCAACTCCCCGCTACAACTGCTATGGACGCCAGGACAGGGGGGTAGTGCCCCTTCTGGGTGTTCGGGGGGGGGGGGGGGTTGCTGTGTGGGGGGCATGGTGTTGGACTTCTCCACCCAGAGAAGGCAGGGGGAAAGAGGAGGACAATGGACCAAAGGAAGAGGTGTCACCGGGAAGCATCAGAGGGACCCTTCATTTTATATTTTAGCAATATTTTGTTATTAAAGGTTTTTAAAACTGTAATCAACCGAATTAACTACAACACACCCAACATCAATAAAGTACATCTATCTATTATTATTCACAGCAGAACGACCCGTCTGACTGCAACCGTTGCATCAGTGTTCCCCATTTGTCGGTAAATATTTAACTAAAAACGATTTATTTCATTATTTGGATGTTTTTGTGTCCTGCGTTTGGTCGTTAAGTCATTCCGGCCATGCCGCTCCACAATCATAGCAGTATGAAGCTTTTAATTTTTAGATACTCAGCGGGAGGGGGGAATCGCAGTCCTGCAAAGTACAGTGGTACCACACAGGTAAAGCAGAAGCAGAGACTCCCGTCTACTACTGACTGGGCAGGCTGGGCATGCCTCTCCGCGAAGGACCACAATCACCAGGAACTTTATCCTCTCATATTTCTCCACTTTATAGTGTACACAGGCATGATCTGTGTTGATACACCAGTATTCTTTGTCAGACCCGGGTCCCCACTGACGCTCTGCCCAGTCTGCTCGCGCACCTCATGTTGTCCACACATGCCGAATTATCCTTTAGACCTACGCAATCACGGCAACTTCAGTATTATCTTTTTCTAGTCAAATTTGTCATTTTTCACATCCTTGTTTTATCCAGGGAACACTGTGGTGAGTGGCATATATGCAGCACTACGGGTCCCCGGCAGCAACCCCCCCACACACACCTTGTGTTCTCTATGGCAAATATATCCATTAGACCTACGCAATCACAGCAACTTTATAGTATATATTTTGACTGAGCGGCTCCATACTCATGGATGCACACCAAAGCAGCAAAGTACTTCGAAAATCTTTGTTTGCGAAGCATTGTTTTGACTGACAGGTCGTGATGCTGTGTTATCCAATCAGCATGACCATGGGTCCATTGGTGTATTCTCCAATGAGCATGGAGTCAATCCAAAAACCCGCCCACACTTCTTGAAGCCAGGGGATGAAGACATAGAGCGGTCACACAGTGGTGGCTAAACTTTTGATAAAAATTACATACTTTGACTAAGTGACTTCATATTTGGGGATGCACACCCTTGTAGCTTCAGCAAAGCACGTTTAAAATCTTAGGTCAGTGTGACGATTGGTTTGAGAGATATCTGAGGAACACACACACAGACAGACAGAGATCCCTTGAATTTATAGATAGATGATGATGAGATGTATTTTTCTGTCAAGGTTAAGAAATAGCCTGTATCTTTAACAAAAATTCCTCGCGTACAGCAGAAAGTTTGGTGGAAAAGTCCACTGATGACTGTCAAAATAGGGCCCAAAGACTTTGATTTCTCGTAGACATGTCCTGTGGTCTGAAAGTAAAATTGAACTGTTTTGCCATAATGACCATCGTTACATTTGGAGGAAAAAGAGGGAAGCCTGCGAGCCTGAGAACTGTTGGAATGCAGTCCTCCTCGTAATCTTATCAATGTGTGTGTATGCATTCCCCCGAATTCGTTGATAAAGGCAATAGGAGAGGATATTTAGGTCTTGGAAAATGTGTATTTATTCAGCAGTTGAATATAGTATACAGAGCTCTGGGTCCAAACTCTGTCCCTAACAGCAACGAAGTGTGTCAGGGCACGAAGTCTGACTCTCTGTGCTCTCCCTGACCCAGTTATTTTATGTGAGTCCAAGCTTATCAGCAAAAGCACAATGTCATAGGTCAAGCTGCTCCAGCATTGCACAATCTCATGGGAGCTGCCTAGCTGAGTTTCGGTCACTCCCCAGCACAGCCGGTTCTCTGTTTCCTCCCACACATCTGCGTCTTTAATCACAAGACGTTGTTCCTCTTTGTGCTGGGTCAAAGTTTCACTCCCGTTGCAGATAATAAGCCACACATATTTTTACCAGTATATTTCCATTGGTTATATTACGTAAGCATAAGCAGAACACACATATTTTGAGTCAAACAGCACATTGCTTTTTATGGTTATGTTCTACACCCATCAGAACACTATCCCAACTGTGAAGAACGGGAGTGGCAGTGTAACCAGGGTAGTCACCCCCCCTCCCATTATCTCCATATCATTTTTAGGAATAAGATGTACTGAATGTTTTATTTTCTTAAATTTTAATTTCTTTAAGTTGAAATCAAACTTTATCTGATAGTAAAAGTGTAATAGTAAAAAATACTCTTTTTTTTCTTTTTCCAGACAAAATATGAAACCTTGCCCTGCAATGGACTGGTGATCTGTCCAGGGTACTTCCCTGTATCCCAGCCCAAAGATGCTGGGATAGGCTCCAGCCCCCCCCCCCCCCCCGCAACCCAAAAAGGATTAAGCGGTAGAAGATGGTTGGATATTTAACCTTAAAGTGTCTGTGACACGATTTAGGAACTATGGATCAGTATTCAGTATGAATTTATCTTCAATCATCCATATAGTTGGTTCTTTTGACTTAGAACGCTAAATAAGTGGAAAAATATTTCCAAGTGAATTCAAATTTAGCGCCGTGTTGCACTAACGCGATCTCCTGAGACTCGCTTCATTTCCAGATATGATGTCATGAGGTAAAATTCATCTCGGCTGATCCGTGTACTGTCAATGTAAACAAGCTGTTTAGCTGGGTGTTCTAATTGCTCCAGTGAACATCTAAGCCTTTTCTCATTCCCAAAATATCCAGATCTTTTTAAAAAATGGGCGAAGCAAATACAGAGAACAAGGAACAAATGGCAACCAGCACCATCTTCTGTACTCTGTAGCGATCATTTCACTGCAGACAGTTTTGAGGAGGCGCCTGCTATACAGGAATCTTTAGGCTTGAAAGGTCGTTACAAACGGGTTCTAAAACCGACTGCCATACCTACAGTTTTTAAACGAAAACCCACAGCTCAAGATGATATCAACATATCAAAACAGCGCAGAGAAGCAACAGTGTCAAAACTCGCCCAGAAAAGAGTTTGTGTAATTGATTTTTTTTTTCCACATAAGGCGATAAGTGCATTGGGTCCTGTTTTACCAGTGGCGGACTGTATATTTTTCAAATACACCTTCAGTGGTGATCTACCCGATTTAAGTGCCATTTGTTGTGTGGGGATTTATTATGAAGTGCGGTGTGATGACACTGCCTTCCTGTTGCATCGTCACACTGCCCTCTATTAAGGGGCAGCCATCATGAGGACTTCCTCTTTGCCCTGGATGACTCCGCTGTGGTGTGCTCCATACTATATGCTCTTAATAAAGCAGTGTTCAGTGCTACCTCTCCGTTCATTCTCATTCATCACCAGGTTTGTGGACATAACAGTTGGCGACTGAGGATTAAACCATGCTGATTAAACCATGCTGACATTCGACTTTTCCTGAATTTAGGAGGATTTATGATCATTTTGTATTTCATATTTATTTAAGGTGTGGCACCTCTGTGGCCATTTCTTGAGCACCCAGGGGAGGCAGCAATTCTGTGGCTGCGGTGGCTCGATGCGTTCGAGTCATACATTGCACCATTGGGCCTGGGTAAAGCAACACAGAGGGGAAATGAGCACTCCATGTTCACAAACATGGTGTAGAAGGTCAACAAATTCTCCACACGTTAGAACCGATGGAGTCATATGAGCATGCTGTTGAGCTTCTTACTAACTATTTCGTCAAACACACATGTAGCACGAAGCTGTGGGTTGAGATGCTACTGGCACCAAAAGGACAGCATAGAGGAGCTAATGTCCCAGCTAGTAGCAGCGGAATACTTAGCCACGGGGCTAAATGGGCGCCAAGCACAGAACTTACCCAGACAGAAAGCGTTAGCTGGCATGGTGAACGCAGCAGGAAAAGGGGGCCCAAGCATGTGGAGAGCTCTGAGGCACAGCAGTACACTTCAGACAGCGGAGGGGCAGAGCCAGACTGCTCCCATTCCCTTGTTCGGCAAGCTACGGAGGTTATGACTGAGCTGACAGGTGGACAGTCTGCTTCAGTGAGCTACACCGGAGAGGCTCCGGACACCTTCTGTGCCCACGATGGCGCCAGATGGAAAGACAACATGGAGCTGCCAAAAGCACAGCGGCACATCAAACCAAGCAAGGCGCTGCTCCAAGTACTGGACTGGGTTTGAGTCTGCACCGGCGGAAGACCAGGACGGCGACTAACTGGGATGCAGCCAGCGAAACAACGGGCGCTGCTGAGGATCGTGGTGAAGCTGGGAACAGCGTGGTTTCGGCTGACAGATGATTCGGTTTGGCACGCGAACAGACTACGGCGTGTCCGGGTAGTGACTCAAGATGTCGGGGTTCCATAGGAGTTGGCTGCCGCAGTGTGGGACCCGGAGCCCAGCATCATGAAGATTGACTCCGAGGGGCTGACAGCTCTGGAGAGGTGGCCCCCACGAGCCAGTTTCAAAGCCCCATGGGGCCGCCTCAAAAGACCCCAGGCTGAACTGTTTTCCCCCTGCCTGACCCACTGTCCACTTGAGTGACTGTGCTAACAGACTTTATACTGTTCGTAGTTCGTTTGTTGTTTAGTTTAGGAGCACGGCTGTTTTTAAGTTTGTTTTAATAAAAACTTTGTTAGTATCAGTGGCAGAATAACCCACTGCGCCGTGCGGGCCGTCCACTCGGAGGTAGTCCACCCACCAGCCCTACTTTAGGTTTTTGTGTGTGTGTGAGTGTGTGAGTGTTTTTATGCCTTAGTTTTGCTTTTGCTTTTAGTTTAATGTATTTTGCGTGATTGTGGTTCCAAATTTGTGTGGGTTCGATTTGAGTGTGTATGTTTTGGACTTTGTAAAGGCTTGGGGAGGATGTTGTGTAGGGATTTATTATGAAGTGTGGTGTGATGACGCCACCTTCCTGTTGTGTCATCACACTGCCCTATCTTAAGGGGCAGCCGCCATGTCACAATGCGATGAGGACAACGTCACAAGCGATAAGACAAAAATGTCACAGAGCTATGAGTAAGACGTCACAAAGCTATGGAGGACGTCACAAAACTATGAGGGGAACGTCGCAGAGCAATGAGGAAAACGTCACAAAGCTATTAGGAAAACATAATCAAGTCTGTGGCGGTAATGCACCTTTGAGCGGGTTGCCAACCGCCAATCAAATCTAAGAGACAAAGAAGAAGAAGAGGGCTTCCTCTTTGCCCGGATGACTCTGCTGTGGTGTGTTCCATGCTGTATGCTGTTATTCTTAATAAAGCAGTGTTCAGTGCTACCTCTCCGTCAGTTTCATTCATCATCAGGTTTGTGGACATAACACCATTCATACCAAGCTCATAAAAATAGCCTATAGGGCTGTCCACTCAAAGCATGTTAAAGATAACTTTAACTATAAAATTACAGTTTTAAAACTCTTTACCTTTTCACTGTAGAGCTCCACTTCCCTGTGCATTTGTTTGTTGAGCTGCAGATCTACTCTTGTTTCCCCAAAAGTTTAAAAGTACTGTTGCTTGTCCAACTGGCAGCTGTGCTTTGGTGCCTCCCTGCACTGTTGCCAACTCCTCAGTAAGGAAAGTAGCTATTGGCTGTCCTACAAGTCGCTAGAAGTCGCTAAATGATGCCATTGCCTAATTTGCATAATTGGTTATTTGCATGTAATTGTAATGGGTGCTGTAGGAGAGAAGAATAATGTCGTGGGAGAGACAAAAACACCCTAAATATGTTTAGAACTACAAATTAACTTTCTTCTGTTGATTCTTGGTTTGTTTGTTTTAATTTGGCATTTAAATAGGCCATCACTTCTGTATCATCACCAATAAACAGCTTCAACCAGCCTTTGAATTCAGGGTTTGATTCCCACTCCTTTCTGTATTTTTGAGCGTACAGTTGAGACTGCGACATGACGAGCTAGCTGCTAGATGTTTAGCTTATGTCACACACACACACACACACACACACACACACACACACACACACACACACACACACACACAGACAGAGTTGACGGAGTGTATGACTGAGGCTGTTAGTTAAATGCAGCGATTTAACACTGACAGTGAAGAAACATTTACATCGATTGGCGAGGGGGTTGTGCAGGTGCAATTCATTTGCAGTCTGAACGTGAGTGGCGTGGGTGTGGGTCTCCTCTCTGACTGCAACTAACTGCTGCACAAGGCTACTGTGAGTCTGACCATCTGTGAGTGCTTTGGGGTGGGGAGAGGCTCACGGTAGCACCCGCTGCTTGTTGAGGACATTAACTGTAGAGCAATAGTGCTTTCATGTCAGCAGCCACTGTGGCTAGTGATTTTCCAAAGTTACTAGCCACTCAGCCTTTTCACTGGCCACAATTTTGTAGCTGGAAAATTATGGTTAATATGATGAAATTTATTTATCGCATGTTAAAATGTAGTTGAATTAAATGTACAACCTTTTTAAATGCAATGACCCTTATACATGCTGTACATAAAAATAGCAAGAGAAACAGTTTAAGTAGTTATTAACAGCAGTAAATACTGTAAAATAGTTAATAAAAATATTTGCCATGTGAGAGTGAAGTACAGGTAGATTTGGGGTCCATCCCCTTCACCTACCCCTTGGCCCTTGAAATCAAGGGCTCCTTGTTCCCATCAGAAAAAAAAATAAAAGAAAACTGATGAGAAAAAAGTCTCATCTTACAGAGAACAAATGTCTCAAATTTACACAAACTATTCTAATCAGTAGAAAGTCAGAAATTTACTAAAAAGAAAGCTATAAGTTCACACAGAAAGTTTTGGACCCCCTGGTGTGCCATTTTTGGCCCACGGGCCATATGTTTGACACCCCTGGACCGGCCCATTAAAAATTCATATTTATAGGATTTACTTCCATGAAATAGTTGCATATCACAACAGCATCTAAATGAATAAAATAAAATAAAATAGAAAGTACAGATAAATGAAAGTTCACCTAAGAAGAAGCTTCATCTGTTCTTTACAGCAACAGCTCACAGTCACTTTTTCTCTGTGTGGCAAGAAAACTTAATTTGCACAACTGAGGACATTAAATGTG
Organism: Pholidichthys leucotaenia; assembly: GCA_020510985.1. Lineage (NCBI taxonomy): Eukaryota > Metazoa > Chordata > Actinopteri > Cichliformes > Pholidichthyidae > Pholidichthys > Pholidichthys leucotaenia. The sequence continues at coordinate 239,927,866 of CM035836.1, forward strand.
AGCTTGTTGCTCTAAAAATACTCATGTTTAACCACAGGGGTAAGGAGCTGATGTTGGGGGCTACTCACCGCTAAGACACAGCATTTCTTCCCACCGGGTTGCGGTGTGAACTGGGACAGGACAGGAGACCAACCCGTGAAGGAGCCTGTCTGCGTAAAGCAGACGGAGGTCCAGGTGACAGTGGACCAATGAGCACACGCTATGTTCAGATAGTGCTTCTGGGAGTTGTAGTTTTGTAGTCTCACATTACAGATAGATTTTAGTTTAAATGCCATCTAAGGAAACTACAACCCACCGAGCCCTGCACGTCAGAGTCTACAAAACACCAGAAAAGTCTCTGATAACACCAGAAAAAGTCACTAGATTTGTCGCGAGTCGGTTTTGACAAAAAAGTCATCAAGAGGTGAGTCAGCAAGAGGAGAGTTGCCAGATTTAGTGAGAAAGCCGCCAAGTTGGCAACACTGCCTCGCTGCTGCCTTGGTTAAGGCCCTGTCACACCTAGATGATTTAGACAGTGTTTGCAAAACGTATGAAAAATTTGGAGAATATGCTGAGGTACGTAGAATCAGTTATGGCTCAGTTTCGTCTAATGTAAGAGCACGTTGAAGCACACTGGAATGCATCGTTGTTCGCCGAGCTCCTCTGAAAATGAATTTTCAGCATGCTGAAAATTTTCCGACATATCCAGGCTGATAACCTGTAGCCTGATAACGTCCCACATTCATGGAGCAAATGGCATATTTGCAGCATTGGTTCACAGGGAAAACCCATACAGAGCTCTCTGCCTGCAGCGCACACACATACACATGTATTTGCTTGTATAACGGGACCTGTCGGGGTTTTTCACATTTAACTGAAGTCTATACGATCATCTGTCCTCTGTTGTTCTGGTTGATATGCCAAAATGTCAGAACACCGGAGGAGGAGGATCCAATCAGCTGATCGCCTGAGCGCAGAGTGCAGCTGTTTGCTATTGTCTGCTCCTCCCAGCAAAAGCAGACTCCATGTATTTGTTATGTCCACAAACCTGGTAATGAAGACGGACGAGGATGCTGTGCAGGAACTCGAACTTCATTACAAACTCTTTGTAATGCAATACACATATGTGAGCACTCAGCTCCTAACTGTGGATATCAGGGGTGAGTCGGTGAAAGAGACCATAACATGGCCGGCTCCTCCCTTATGTATGTCGGTGTGATGACGGTACCAGCCGGCTACGTCATCACGCCGCTCTCTGTTATAAACCCCATTTATAACATTCACCCCCCTTGGAAAACACAGAACACTTTATTCAATTAGTACCCTCCCCAGTTTGGCACAAATAATATCCTGAACTCGGGTCAATGGGTGGACCGCTGCTGTACCCGACGTGGCTAAGTGGATTATTCTGCCACTTTAGCTGCACTCTTAACTTAAGACTTTTTTTAACAGTCTTCCATGGGGAAGGCGGCTCTGCTGGAGGGGTCCTGTCGCAAGCCCATGGTGGATGCTCCCCTGGAGATGCTAAACCCCTGGGACCAGGACCAATCTTTATAATGTTGGAGCCCAGGTCCCTCGCTGCATCAGCTGACTCCTGCAAAGCCTCGCCATCTGGAGCCATCGCTTGGACATGCCGGAGATGGTTTGTGTGCCGAACCGAACCATCCGTCAGCCTGAAGTGCACTGGTCCCAGCTGTGTCATGATCCTCAGCAGTGTCCACAGTCTCGTCGACTGTGCCTTGTCCCATTGTTGTCCTGGCCTCTCATCAGTGCGGACTCGAACCCAGTCCATGACTTTGAGGGGCACTTTGTTTGGTTTCATATGCTCTTGTGGTTGCAGTGGTACTTTGTTTACCCCTGTCGTTATGTTGATCTTGGACTCTTCACCTAATGTACCTGCAGCAGTCTCTGGGGTCCAAAGCTGGTTATGGGTACTTAAGATGTCTGGCGTCTCACTTGTGTCGCTCACTACCATTGGCCCTTCACCCGTCGGCTCAGCTGTGGCTCCCATATACTGGTGCTGAGCGAGGATACTGAAGCAGTCCGGCTCCTCTTCTCCTTTGCCTAGTGCGCTTTGTTGTTGTTGTTCTGTGTCGTGGATAATGTTTGTGCCCGGTTATCGTGCCCCGAGGTTCTCTGCATGCATGGGCTCCCTCTCCTGCAACTTGGCAGTGGCCTCCATAGTCTCCGACTGGGCAAGGATCTGAGGCGAGTCCAGCTGCTGCCCCGTCTCCAGGCAGCTCTCCTTCTGTGTGCTCAGGAAAGTTGGCTCCTCGTTGGCGTCGCCCTCAATACTCTCGTCCCGCACCACATCATCATCACATCATAACGTGACAAGTTGAGCCTGTTGCTGTCGCGTATGGTGAAACCCAATCAGTACAAAAGGTCACACCCCATAATGTTTTCACCATGTGTAGCCACTTGAAACTTGAAATCATAAGCGATCTTCAACTTGTAGTAGACCGATAACTCAATTGTGCCAACGTTGCTAACTCTGTGACCTCCATATCCATACAGCGCTGCTGTTTTTTTTCTGCTCAGGTGGTTGGGGGAAAATTTCTTCACCATGGCCCAATTCAGCATTGACTTAACTGCTGCAGTGTCGAGAAGCAGCGGCACAGTCATGTCATTCAACTCAACCTTGCTGTATCCGCATGAATTAATTTCAGGGCTTACCGCGTGGATGATGGTTGTGGGCAGGTGACTTGGCTTGCTTGGCGGATCCCACGGTATCGGCGACCAGCACATTTTGGCAAAATAGTTGAATCTCCCACACTTGTTACTTCGTTGTCCTCTTTCCGGGCAAAAACGTGTTCTTTCATGGTGCGTTGGGGAACCATATTTACCACACGTGGGGCCTCTCAGAGTGGTCCCCCAGTTCACAGCGTTTGCCTCAAGCTCCTCTGCCATGTCTCCATATTCCTCCATGCCCACACCGTTGGTTAGCAGTGACTGTTCTAGCTGTCGATGTTGATGTTGGTGCACACCTCGCTCTGATGCTAACCGGGCCACTGACTCCAGTTGGAAAGCTAGCTTGATGGTATTAGCTAGCATCATGTCGTTTGGTGCCATCAGCATCTTATCCCTTAGCCTCTGGTTGTTCATGTGCTCGGCCAACTCGCCCCGTACCATCTCCTCTTGTAACAGTCCAAATCTGCACAAGCTAGCCAGTTGTCTCAAATCAGCGAAAAAAATTTTGGTAGACTCACCAATGCCCTGTTGCCTCTGGCAGAATCTTATATGGTGCACTAGCACATTGTCCGATGTAGCAAAGTAGCTAGCTAGTAGCAACACAGCATCTACATACGAGTCCGTCGGACCAAGCGTGTGAAAAATCCTCTGCCCTTCTATGCCCAGGTTGTGGACTAGCAGTGCCCCAGGGTTTCCTCTGGTGACATTTCTGTGTGGCGGCCCGCCGTGCTAAGGAAGTTTCCCGCCGCGCCTAATATATATTAATTTAAGAAAAATTAAATATGAAAGAAACGCTCCGCAAGCGTGCACACGAACAACGCGCGTGATTGACATCCACGCAGAAGCGCCCCTCTCACCCGGCACCCGCGTGACTGTTTCTGTAGGCTGATCGTGTCTCTAGCGTTGCTGTCCGAGAGAAACATGAGCTAATTAAAGTACTTTAAACACGGAAAAAAGTACAAGAGTGTGGAGGCATTTATGGTGGTTTTAACCCGCTGGTAACTGGAACAATGAGGGCCTGGTCCTCAGTGTTGGGCACTTTTGCAATTTCAGGTTAAACCCAATTTTATTTGCCATAGTTTATCGTCCCCCATCAACCTATTCAGAATTTTTATCCGAATTTGCTGATTTCTTAGCTGATTTAGTGCTGAAATCTGATAGAATAATTATAGTAGGGGACTTTAATATACACGTGGATGTAGATAGTGACTGCCTTAATGTGGCTTTTAATTCAATATTAGACTCGATTGGGTTTTCTCAGAAAGTAGGAAATTCTACTCATTACCTCCACCATACATTGGACCTTGTTCTGACATATGGCATAGAAATAGAAAATCTTGTAGTGTCTCCTCATAACCCTGTACTGTCAGACCATTGTCTGTTAACCTTTGATTTTACTATTTCTGACTATTTGGCTCCTAAAGAAAAATATTATCACAGTAGATGCCTCTCAGATGATGCTGTTTCCAAATTTATGCAGATTGTTTCCTCTATGCCATGTGTCAACACAACGGAAATAAGCTATAGACAGCTTGCTCCTTCGGTAATTGATAACATGGTGGATAGTGTTTCAGCTTCTCTGCATCAGGCTCTAGACTTGGTGGCCCCCTTAAAAAAGAAAAAGTCTAATCAGAGATTTTTAACTCCTTGGTTCAACACAGAAACTCGTAGCTTAAAACAGAAGACTCGTCAATTAGAAAGAAAATGGCGCTCTACTAATTTAGATGAAATCTATTTAGCTTGGAGAAATCATCTTTTAATTTATAAAAAATCTCTTAGAAAAGCTAGAACGAGTTATTACTCTGCATTAATAGAAGAGAACAAGAATAATCCCAGGTTTCTTTTCAGTACTGTAGCCAGGTTGACAAAGAGTCAGGACTCTGTCAATCCTAGCATCCCCTTAGAGCTTACTAGTCAGGACTTTATGAACTTTTTCAATAATAAAATTTCATCCATCAGAGATAAAATCAATCAGATTCTTCCCACAGTTAACTTAAATACTGTAACTACTACAACTCCTTCTATTGATGTCTGTCTTGATGAGTTTACTCCAATCGACCTTTGTGAGTTAGACAAAATAGTTTCCTCATCCAAACCTTCAACTTGTCTTTTACACCCTATTCCTACCAGGTTATTTAAAGAAGTCTTCCCACTTATTGGTAGCTTTATTCTTCATATAATCAATTCTTCATTAACTTTAGGCCATGTACCGCAGGCTTTTAAAACGGCTGTAATTAAACCCTTACTCAAAAAGCCAACGCTAGATCCAGGAGCTTTAGCTAACTATAGACCAATCTCTAATCTCCCTTTCATTTCAAAAATCTTAGAAAGAGTTGTTGCTACGCAATTATTTGACCACCTGCAGGGAAATGGTTTACTTGAAGAGTTTCAATCTGGGTTTAGAATCCATCATAGTACTGAAACAGCCTTAGCGAAGGTCACTAACGACCTCCTCATTGCATCTGATAATGGACTAGTTTCTGTACTTGTCCTTTTAGATCTTAGTGCAGCTTTTGATACTATTGATCATAATATTCTACTTGATAGATTAGAACACTATGTTGGACTTAATGGAACTTCGTTGCAGTGGTTTAGATCTTATTTATCTGATAGGTTCCAGTTTGTTCATGTAAATGATGAGTTTTCTTTTAGCTCAAAGCTTAGTCATGGAGTTCCACAGGGATCTGTGCTAGGCCCTACTCTTTTTAGTTTATATATGCTTCCGTTAGGCAACATTATTAGAAAGCACTGTATACATTTTCATTGTTATGCAGATGACACACAATTATACCTCTCAATGAAGCCAGATGATACTAATCAATTAGCCAAGTTAGAAGCCTGTCTTAAGGAAATTAAAGCTTGGATGACTTGTAATTTCCTGCTATTAAATTCAGATAAGACTGAAGTCATTCTTGTTGGTCCAAAAAACCTTAGAAATTCCTTTCCAAATCAAACTTTCAGTTTGGATGCAGTTACTCTTTCTCTTAATAGCTCTGTGAGGAACCTTGGAGTTATTTTTGATCAGGATTTGTCCTTCAATTCACATATTAAATCTGTTTCTAAGACTGCCTTCTATCATTTGCGTAATATTGCCAAGATTAGGAGCATCTTGTCTCAGAGTGATGCTGAGAAGCTGATCCACGCTTTTGTTAGCTCGAGATTAGATTATTGTAATTCTTTATTATCAGGCTGTCCTAAAACATCTTTAAAAAGTCTTCAGCTGATCCAAAATGCTGCAGCAAGAGTTTTAACAGGTACTAGAAAGAGAGATCATATCTCTCCGGTTCTGGCCTCCCTTCATTGGCTTCCCATAGAGTTTAGAATTAAGTTTAAAATCCTTCTTCTTACTTACAAAGCTTTAAACAATCAGGCTCCTTTTTATTTAAAAGATCTGATACTACCGTATCATCCTAACAGAGCACTACGCTCCCAAAATGCAGGATTACTTGTAATACCTAGAATCTCCAAAAGTACAATGGGAGGCAGAGCCTTCAGTTATCAAGCTCCTCTCCTGTGGAATCAGCTGCCAATCTGGATTTGGGAGTCAGACTCGATCTCTGTTTTTAAGAATAGGGCTAAAACCTACCTTTTTGATATAGCCTACAATTAGGGAGGGATCATGTGTTTCTGAACCCTCCCTTAGTTATGCTGCTAATAGGTTTAGTCAGCCGGGGGACCTCCAGTAATGCACTGGGCCTCACTCCTTTCCTCACTCTCTATGAAATATTTTTTTTTTTTGCTGGTCATTAACATTTGTTTGTTCTCTCCCATAGATTGAGTCCCCATCGTGCTGTTTGCCCTCTACATGTCTGTTCTTTTCTTCTTCTCTATCCCCTCACCCCCCAGCCAGTCACAGCAGATGACTGCCCCTCCCTGAGCCTGGTTCTGCTGGAGGTTTCTTCCTGTTAAAAGGGAGTTTTTCCTCTCCACCGTCGCCAAGTGCTTGCTCACAGGGGATCGCCTGATTGCTGGGGTCTTTCTGCAACTGTGGGGGTCCCCCCTACAGTTGATAGTGCTATGAGATGACTGTTGTTGTGAAATGGCGCTATATAAATAAAGTTGAATTGAACTGAATTGAATTGAATTGAATTGAACAATGAGGAGTCGCTTAGCTAACAGGTCTGGTTAGGTTTCATTGCAGGAAAAGGCAAGAGTGACTGATGAATCGCTGAGGACTTACTTCATCAACTACTGCAATATTAACTAATAATTTATGTTCATTATTATGTCCCTGGCAAGTTAAGATGACCGAAATTCACAAAGTCAATGACTTTAATCCGTCAGCAGCCTTCAGACAAACTAAATGTGCCAACATTTGGATTTAAAAATAAGGGAAGTTTTTCCTGCTGTCTGGTTGGTGAGGAGATTTCTAAAAAACCATAAATACATAGTGTGGATATGTGAAAATGACGAGGCAGAGTTTATCTCATGAGTCAGGTTTATTCACATCATCCAACATCAGCAAAGTAGAAAGAGAAAGAACACTGAAGCATCCGTCCTTTATATACCAGGACTCTCCCAGTTCACAGTCACATTGCATTTAAATCACAAGTAACAATGACATTGCATTTCAATCACAAGTAACAATGCATTTACTCTTTGATCCCATAACCTCCTTTTCATAGTCTTCGGCACCACCGGAAATCCCCCAAGGCCATCTCTTGCATACCAAAGGCTAAACTTTCACATCCTCCTGTTATCTCCAAGGAGACTCAGTCCTTTGTTCTAATCTGAGATGTGAGGCCTAAAGTGATACATATGTGTCCCACATGACCCCCCCAAACATCTAAGATGGAACAACAGAATAACAGTCTGCATGTCATGATAAAATCATTACACATCAACCCACATGCTGCTTGGGCCTCAGCCTCCTCCCGTATCTGCTGTAAGCGGGCTTCACCACTCCTGCGGCACCATCATGTGGAGGGGCTGCTGTCTGGGGGTGAAAACTGTTTGTCAGTCCCTGTGGGTGTTCCGGGGAATTTGTTCGAGGGGGTCTGCCGCGCCGAGGAGCCCTGGTCAATAGCACATCCTCGTCCGCCACAACAAAGGCGGGTTTGAGCCTGTTAATGCCAATCTTTTCCTTCCTGCCCTCCAAATCTAGCAAAAAATGCTTGTCCCCTGTTTCCAGCACTCTAAATGGTCCATCATAAGGTGGCCGCAGCGGTGGGCGATGAGCATCATGTCTGACAAAAACAAACTCCGCGTTTTTCAAAGTCTTAGGTACAAAAACGCGCGGAAAACTGTGGTGAACGGGGCCAGGCAGCGTGCCCGATTCCGGGCCACGCTGCAACAGCTGAGACGGGGAGCTATCTGGCGCAGGATTATCTGGGAGAAACTCCCCGGGCAGCCGAAGTGGCTGCGCAAAAACTAGTTCAGCCGGGGAGGCTTCTAAGCCCTCTTTAGGTGCAGAACGCAACCCCAATAAAACCCACGGTAGCTTGTCTACCCAATTTGCATCCATCAGTGACGCCCTGAGGGCCGCTTTCAATGACCTATGAAAATGCTCGCATAACCCATTAGCCTGTGGATTGTACACGGTTGTGTGGTGAATTGTGACACCCAGGCTGCGGGCCATTGCTGACCAAAGTTCGGAAACAAATTGAGGGCCTCTGTCAGACATAATGTCCGACGAGACTCCAAAACGCGCCACCCACGCAGTTAAAAATGCGCGCGCCACCTCCTCGGCTGTGGTTGACGCCAGTGGAACCACTTCCGGCCAGCGCGTGGTGCGGTCTACCATTGTCAGAAGGTGTGTGCACCCCTGTGATGGCGGGAGGGGGCCTACAAGGTCCATGTGAACATGATCGAACCTCTTAGCCGGAATGTGTAACGGCTCCAAGGGAGCTCTCGTGTGTTTGTGTACCTTGGCTCGTTGACACGCCATGCAGGCTGCTGCCCACTCCTTAACTTGTTTGCGCAGGCTCGACCATACAAATTTCTCTCCTACCATTTTGACCGACGTGCGCACTCCTGGGTGAGCCAGAGAATGAATCAAGTCAAAAACGCGGCGGCGCCACGCGGCCGGTACCACAAGACGCGGTCGTCCAGTGGAGACGTCGCAGATTAGGGGGGGCATACCGTCTTGCAGCACCCTGTTCTCCAGCCTTAACCCTGTTGGTCCAGACTGGAGCGCGCACACTTCCGCGTCGCTAGCCTGATCCGCGGCCATGGCTGCATAATCTATCCCTACGCGGACTGGGGCCGCCACGGCGCGCGAGAGGCAGTCAGCCACTACATTCAGCTTACCCGCCACATGCTGAATATCAATAGTAAACTCTTAGATCGCGGCCAGCTGTCTCTGCTGCCGGCCTGACAACGGTTCTGAAACCTTGGCCATCGCAAAAGTCAGCGGCTTGTGGTCAACGAACGCGGTGAAACGGCGTCCTTCCAGCCAGAACTGGAAGTGGCGAATGGCCAAATGGAGAGCTAACAACTCCCTGTCAAACGCGCTGTATTTACGTTCACTATCGCGCAAAGTCCTGCTGAAAAAGGCGAGCGGCTGCCAAGCCCCTGCTACGTGCTGCTCCACGACCGCCCCTATAGCCACATCTGACGCGTCAGTAGTGAGCGCTATGCGGGCCGTTGGTTCCGGATGCGCCAACAACGCAGCATTGGCCAGGGCTGCCTTGACTTCCGAGAACGCTCGCTCTCGCTCTGGGGGCCATTCGATTTTATTTGTGGGTTTTTGTTTTTTTAGTGCAGCGTACAGTGGTTGCATGAGCTGCGCTGCGCGGGGGAGGAAACGATTATAAAAATTCACCATTCCCAAAAACTCCTGTAACGCCCTGACCGTTTGTGGTCAGGGAAAATTTGTTACCGCGCGCACTTTGTCAGGCAGCGGAACCGCTCCTTCTGGAGAGACGCGATGCCCCAAAAAATTAATCTGCGCCACCCAGAACTGACACTTCGCTGGGTTGATTATTAAACCGTGCTCTCCCAACCTCTGGAAAACTGCCGTGAGGTGGTTTTCGTGTTCGTCTTTGGATGCGCTGGCTACTAAGATGTCGTCCAGGTAGACAAATACGAAAGGGAGATCGAGCAACACGGCGTCCATCATGCGTTGGAACATCTGCGCAGCGCCTTTAAGCCCAAAGGGCATGCGCAAAAACTCGAATAGACCAAACGGAGTTATTACCGCTGTTTTGGGTATGTCCTCAGCGTGCACTGGGACTTGGTGATAACCGCGGACCAAGTCTATTTTAGAAAAAATGCACGCCCCTGCCCAATGAACTGAAAAATCTTGGATATGTGGGATTGGGTAGCGGTCGTTCGCCGTAGCGTTGTTTAATCTGCAGAAATCCCCGCAAGGTCGCCAAGATGGCGCCCACAGTGGTCGACATGGTGCTTCGCTGCGCTCTTTGTTTGTTTTTGTTTGTCAATTGTGTGTCTGCTTGCACTTATACCCGTGAAGAACTTTTAAATATCAGGACTTTGACCCCCACGGACCTCCTCCCAGTTTTTCTAGCCCCTGCCGCCGATCTGGTTTATTGTTTGGCTCGGAAAGTGAGACGGCGGAAGAGAGGAAGACGAGCGGGCGCTCTCGTACGACTTCGCAGGAGAGGCTCGCGAACGGCGCTGCCTGGCATATTTCTGTCCAATACCAACTCTCTCTCTAACAAGGTGGATGAACTGAGACTGCTGATGCGTTTTAAGGACCTCGCCTCCTCAGCTGTCCTCTGCTTTACTGAGACCTGGCTCCGGGAAAATATACCGGACAGCGCGCTGCGCCTCGACGGCTTTCAGCTCTTCCGTGCTGATCGTGACACAGAGCTTTCCGGCAAGACCACAGGAGGCGGAGTCTGCTTCTACATCAACTGCAACTGGTGCTCTGATGTAACGGAAATTTCCAAACACTGTTCTCCTGCCTTGGAATTTCTTGTTATCAACTGCAAGCCTTTTTATTCCCCACGGGAGTTTGCTTCTTTTATACTGATCGCTGTGTACGCCCCTCCCGACGCGGACACGCGCGAAGCTCAGCGCGTGCTCGCGGATCACATTCAACACACAGAGCGGAGTTTTCCAGACTCGCTGATTATTGTGGCTGGCGACTTTAATCAGTGCAATCTGAGCCACGATCTCCCCCGCTACAAACAGTTTATTAAATGCCCCACCAGAGGATTAAACACACTGGATCACTGTTACACCACAGTGAAAGACGCATATCGCGCTGTCCCTCGAGCTGCGCTGGGATTATCTGATCACGTGATGGTTCACCTCATTCCCACATACAGACAGAGATTGAAGCTCACTAAACCTGTTGTGAGCACTACGAAGATACGGACCAGTGATGCTGAGGAGAAGCTGGAAACGTGCATGGAAATATCTGACTGGGGCATGCTTAAAGGAGCCACGCATGATCTGGATGAGTACACGGACACTGTGAACTCATATATCCACTTTTGTGAAGAGAACATTCTTCCATCACGCACCAGGGTGAGTTACTCTAATGACAAACCCTGGTTCACAGCTAAGCTCAGACAGATCAGGAAGGAGAAGGAAGCAGCGCTGAAAAGTGGAGACAGGGACTGCTACAGGGAGGTTAAATACCGGTTTAACAGAGAGCTGAAGAGGGCTAAATCTGTGTACTCAGAGAGACTCCAGCAGCAGTTCACTGCTAATGATTCGGCTTCCGTGTGGAGAGGACTGAGGCAGATCACCAACTATCGGCCTCAGGCTCCTAAAGGTCAGGATGACAAAGCCCTTTGTCAGAGACTGTCCCAACACTATGCCCGTTTTGACACCTCGTCATCTGTGTCCAACTCCCCCCCTCCCTCCAGCTCCACAGCCACATTCCCTACTTCATTTAAGGCACCCCCCCCCCCCACCTCCCCCCCTCCCCTTATCATCAGTGAGCAGGATGTGCTCAAACAGTTCTCCAGACTGAACCCGCGCAAGGCCCCCGGCCCAGACGGCGTGTCTCCCTCCACCCTGAGACTCTGTGCGAAACAGCTGGCTCCTGTATTCACAGACATTTTTAACACCTCCCTTAAGTTATGCCACGTGCCGTCCTGCCTCAAATCCTCCACCATCATCCCTGTCCCCAAGAAGCCACGGATCACTGGACTTAATGACTACAGACCTGTAGCGCTCACCTCTGTAGTCATGAAGTCCTTTGAGCGCCTGGTCCTGTCCCACCTCAAGTCCATCACCACCCCTCTCCTGGACCCGCTGCAGTTTGCCTACCGAGCCAACAGGTCTGTAGACGATGCAGTCAACCTGGCCCTCCACTCCATCCTGCAGCACCTGGACTCCCCGGGAACCTACGCCAGGATCCTGTTTGTGGACTTCAGCTCCGCATTCAACACCATCCGCCCCGCTCTGCTCCGGGACAAGCTGTCCCTGCTCAACGTGCCTGACTCCCTCTGCAGGTGGATCATCGACTTCCTGACGGACCGGAGGCAGCATGTGCGGCTGGGAAAGACTGTCTCAGACTATACTAGCATCAGCACCGGATCACCCCAGGGCTGTGTACTTTCCCCCCTACTCTTCTCCCTTTACACCAACTCCTGCACCTCCAGCCACCAGTCTGTCAAGTTGATCAAGTTTGCGGACGACACCACCCTCATCGGGCTCATCTCCAACGGCGACGAGTCCGCCTACAGGAGAGAGGTGGCCCAGCTGGCGTCCTGGTGCAGCAATAACAACCTGCAGCTGAACGCTCTGAAGACAGTGGAGATGATTGTAGACTTCAGGAAAGTCACTACTCCTCTGCCCCCCCTCACCCTCTCAGGCTCTCCCATCACCACTGCTGATTCCTTCCGCTTCCTAGGCACTACCATCACCAGGGACCTCAAATGGGAGCTGACCATCAGCTCACTCATCAAAAAAGCCCAGCAGAGGATGTTCTTCCTGCGGCAGCTGAGGAAGCTCAAGCTACCCACCAAGATGTTAGTGCAGTTCTACACAGCCATCATCGAGTCCATCCTCACCACCTCCATAACCGTGTGGTACGCAGGAGCCACTGCCAGGGACAGACTAAGGCTGCAGCGCGTCGTGCGCACTGCTGAGAAGGTGATCGGCTGCAAGCTCCCATCTCTCCAGGATCTGTACATCTCCAGGACCCGGAGGCGTGCTGGCCGGATCATAGCCGATCCCTCACACCCTGGTCATGTACTGTTTGCCCCCCTCCCCTCTGGTAGAAGACTTCGGTCCATCCAGACTAAAACCTCCCGTCACATGAACAGCTTCTTCCCCTCTGCCATTAGACTGCTGAACACTAAGTGACTCTCGTGCACCATGTACAGCAGCTCAACCAGACTCATGTCAATCATCACTGTTTTCTTCCTGCATTACCGACTGCACTATATAGTTCTCCACAGTATCTGCTGCTGGCTAATATATATTTTAACTGTTGACCAGTATCACTTAATCTTATCCTACACTTTATTACATGTATAGTTTATTTCTCTTATCTTATCATGTTTAATGTTGCAGCATTGTACCGAGACAAATTCCTAGTTTGTGTACTACATGAACAATGGCAATAAACCTGATTCTGATTCTGATTCTGATTCTGATTCTGACGAGCCGTCAGCTTTCGGGACCATGTGAAGCGGGGAAGCCCATGGGCTGTCAGAACGCCTGATGATGCCCAACCTTTCCAGGTTGGCAAACTCCTCTCGCGCTATGGTCAGTTTAGCTGCATCCAAGCGCCGAGCTTTTGCAAAAACGGGCGGGCCGGTGGTAGTAATAAAATGTTCCATCCTGTGTTTAGCGACGGCTGCTGAAAATGTGGGAACCATGAGTGCTGGGAACTGAGTGAGCAGTGTGTGGAACTTACCGCTTGCAGCTGTGACGTTGGCTTGTGCTGTTGGCGGGGCCACTCAGGCTGTACAGGGAATAGAATAGAAAGAAAGTGCATTAACCAGGCGCCTGTTAGCGAGATCAACCAACAAACCATGTGAGCACAGAAAATCAGCCCCTAACATATTGAAATTCACTGCTGCTATGACAAAAGTCCACTCGAATGTACGGCCGTGTAAAGACAGAAGAAGAGTCCTCTCACTAAAGTTCTTAATCTCCAAGCCGTTTGCTGCTGCCACCCTGGGACCTCCGGAAACTGCCAGCCGGTCAGCGTAGGAAGGTGTGATGAAACTCAACTGGGAGCCTGTGTCCACGAGGAAATGCCTCCCCGAGCGTGCATCCTTCAAGTAGAGCAGCTTGTTCTCCTCCCCGAGGGTCGCAGCTGCTACCGACCCCCCGGTCTTGGCATTTCCCGAGCGCTTGAACTGGCACGGTGGTATACATTTGCGTGCCTTCTCTGCAAAGCGGCGATGGTAGAAACAGAGGGTGTCTCCTCCGCGATCCTTGGCCCCCCGCCCCCGCCGTCGTGGGTGATTCTGCTACCGCCGTCTCTGGCCCCCCGCCATCTCAGGCCGCCGCGCCGAACTCCGTCGCTGCTGCAGTGGCCGGTGTTTGCTGGCGTTGAGAATCCGATGCGCCTCCTGGACCAGCGCGCGGAAGTCCCGCTGGGCCAAAAACGGTGAGCTGGCCAGGGTCGCTCTCGTGGCCGACGGTAGGGTCCTGAGGAAAATGTGGGTGAAGATGAAGTCGTCGTCGTCTGAGCCCCTCAACCTGAGCGTGTTCTCCATCAGATCAATGGGCGTGCCATCTCCCAAGTCGTTCAGAGCCAGGAGCCTCTCCGCTCTCTCCTCGACTGAGAGAGTGAAACGCTGGATAAGCGCAGCCTTCAACCCGCCGTATTTGTCGTTGGCTGGTGGCCGCTCCAATATGCTCTCCACATGCCGAGCCGTGCGGTTGTCGAGCTTTGCAATCACATGGTAGAATTTCGTGTCATCTACCGTTATCCCCCGGAGGGCGAACTGTGCTTCGACCAAGTGGAACCAGGAGCGCGGGTTGTCTTGCCAAAAGTCCGGTAGCTGGACGGTAGCGGCATATGCTTGGCTGGGAGCTCCTGACTCGGCTGGCCCGGGGGACCTTCTTTCGTCCATGATACGTCTTAGGGTCACCAGTGTGGAGATGTGAAAATGGTGAGGCAGAGTTTATCTCACGAGTCAGGTTTATTCACATCATCCAACATCAGCAAAGCGGAAAGAGAAAGAACACTGAAGCATCCGTCCTTTATATACCAGGACTCTTCCAGTTCACAGTCACATTGCATTTAAATCACAAGTAACAATAACATTGCATTTCAATCACAAGTAACAATGCATTTACTCTTTGATCGCATAACCTCCTTTTCATAGTCTTCGGCACCACCAGAAATCCCCCAAGGCCATCTCTTGCATACCAAAGGCTAAACTTTCACATCCTCCTGTTATCTCCAAGGAGACTCAGTCCTTTGTTCTAATCTGAGATGTGAGGCCTAAAGTGATACATATGTGTCCCACAATAGAAATATTATAATAGAAATAACTGCATATTTGGTCATTTGAGTTAATTTATTTCTTTAAATATACACTACCGTTCAAAAGTTTGGGGTCACTTAGAAATTTCCTTATTTTTGAAAGAAAAGCACTTTTTTTCAATGAAGATAACTTTAAACTAATCAGAAATCTTTACCGGAGTGGTGGCTCAGTTGGTAGAGCATCCGCCCCACACCCGGGAGGCAGGGGTTCAAATCCCGGCCGGGTCATGCCGAAGACCATATAAAAGTGGAACTTCCTGCCCTCCAGCTTGGTGCTCAGCAATAATGGAATGGAGGAGGGAAATTTGTGGCGGCGCCTTGCATGGCAGCGGCCCTCTGATTCTGCACTTGGGGTGTGTGTGATTAACACAGTAGATAGGTAAAGCACAATCTCGTTCTACTGTATATGATTGGTTGTGCAGTTGAATGACAATAAGGGTGAAAAAAAAATACACTCTATACATTGCTAATGTGGTAAATGACCATTATAGCTGCAAATGTCTGGTTTTTGGTGCAATATCTACATAGGTGTATAGAGGCCCATTTCCAGCAACTATCACTCCAGTGTTCTAATGGTACAGTGTGTTTGCTCATAGCGTCAGAAGGCTAATGGATGATTAGAAAACCCTTGTGCAATCATATTAGGTCTGCAATGCTGTAATTGCTGCAAATGGAGGATTCTTTGACGAAAGCAAAGTTTGAAGGAAAAAATTATTATTTCAAATACAAATCATTATTTCTAACCTTGTCAATGTCTTGACTATATTTTCTATTCATTTTACAACTCATGGTGGTAAATAAGTGTGACTTTTCATGGAAAACACAAAATAATTGTCTGGGTGACCCCAAACTTTTGAACGGTACTGTAATTCCAATAATTATATTTCTTTGAATTCAGAGTTATTGTTCTTTTCTGGCTCTACAAAAATTATGGTCAAAAGTTTAAATTGTATGAGGAAACAAGTAAAAAATTTGCCACATTCTGTTTCACATTAATTAAAAAAATAAGCAATTTTATAATAATCTGCCTTTGTCCACCGGACAGGCCTCTTCACTGCCCAGTTTTAACACTCCTCTTAAAATCCATTTTTATTCTCTGGCGTTTGACCCAGTTTGAGACGTTGATTTTATTTGTTCTTATTGTCTCTATTGTATAACAATTGTTTTGTTTGTGCTGTTTTGTACTTTAGCTGTATTTTTTTGTTTTTATATTTTATTTATCGTTGATGTACAGCACTTTCTGTCAACTGTCCTTTTTAAAGAGCTTTATAAATAAAGTTGGATTGGATTAAAAAATAAACATCAGCCATAAAATAATTCACATGTTTATAATAGTCTCAAATGTACAAAAAGTCACAAGAGGAAATTACAAATTTGAGGAAAATGGTTTCAAATTTAAATAAATTTACAGAGAAAAGTAGAAAACTATAAGAAAATTGTTATAAATTTTGAAGAAAAACCTCAAACCTTCAAGACTGAAGTCATTACTCAAGTTTTTAAGTGGGTGCTCTTTGTACCCTGAACTCAACTAGAAAATTTTTGGTTGTCTACTTTTAATTATTAATTTCAAAGCACTGCTTTTACATGAGTAGAATTTCCGGCTACTGTACCCACCTCTGATCATATAATTTAGGTATGAATGAGTAAATTCCTATTATGAATGTTTTTCCCCCCCTTCCTACTCTTTGTCAGTGGAAAAAAAGAAACACTGGAATAAAAATACAAAAAAAATACACATTTTGGTCATTTATGTAAACCATGAAAAAAAAAATCCTGCAGGACAAAACATGACACTTGGTATTTTCTAGCCTGTTTCTATACCACCATAGACAGAGAGAACTTGAATTAGACAAGGCTCAGAGAGGGAAAGATGAGACAGAAGAGAGGAGCCAAGGAGAGAAAAGTGTTCAGGCAGAGGGTCCAGGAGAGGTGGGAGCAGAGGAAGGAGAGAAGGATGACACCAGTAAAAAGTCCAAACACAGGACATCTGGGTGGGACCCCAACTGGCCCAATATTCCAACATTCAAGCCTTGGTTGTACAATACTTCAAATGGTAAGTTCCATTATGTAATATTACTGTGCAAAATAATAAAAAAATAAATAAAAAGAAATAGTGTAAAATTAACATTTCTGGTTACAATTGTGTCATGTGTCATCCCCATCCCCCTCCCTGGAAAAATATGTTACCACCGCGCCAAGGTCTTTAAGCCAGAGGAAACACTTAGTGCCCACTTCCTTGCTTTATCCAACTTTCCCAGGTCCAATGCTGTAATGTAGGTCTCAAACATGTCCAGCCAACGTGGCCACGGGATGGGCGGTTCACCTGGGCACTCAAGAAAAGGCCTCAGAGGTCTTAAGCACACTTCCATGGTTTGTAAATTCTCATTGCCAAATGGTATGTCCACAAACCTGGTAATGAAGACAGACAAGGATGCTGTGCAGAAACATGAATGTTATTACAAAGTCTTAGTAATGCAATACACACATGTGAGCACTCAGCTCCTAACTGTAGCTATCAGGGGTGAGTCAGTGAAAGAGACCATAACATGGCCGACTCCTCCCTCATGTATGTTGACCTGATGACGGTGCCAGCCAGCTACATCATCACGCCGCTCTCAGTTATAAAATCCCTTTTATAACAGTATTATCTTGGTTTTATTTTTTTTCACTTTATTGAAAATAAACTTTTTATTGCCATCAGTTCACGTGCCTTTGAGCCAGGTTGGGACAACTGTTATCTGATGTTCCTGATGTATCGCATCAGCTGTTTTAGGTACGACTGACCTGACAGATTTGACAGCTCTGCCAGGTCGGTCACGCTCCCCACCGTGGTCTCTGGAGGGGAGAATCATCTGGGTTGAACAGAGATGATCTCTCGTATACCTAGGATTCATGGATTGGGTGTCAACGACAGTTTGGCATGACTGCGCTATGCAGAAGTTAGACTATTGTTGGGCATAAGTTGTGAATGTCAGCAACACTCTAAACATTAGTTGGTTTAAGTTACTATTACTCAGTTATATGTCAAAGTCATTATGGATGTACGATGCATACAGCCACAAGTAAAAATTTCAGCGTATCCCAGCGTTTTAGACCAATTTTTATACGTTTGGCAAAAGTTACCTAAATCGTCACAGTGTGACAGACAGCTCAAGTTTGCAAACCGTGTCTGGCTCCAAGTACCTACCCGATGAGTTGCAAAGAACAGGCATTCCCAGCAAGATAATTTGCAGCACTCGTCAGAGGCTGTAATCCAAGAATACCGCTTGTTGTTAATATGGAAGGAACAGACAAATCCTTTCCCTGGCTGAGACGGGCCTGTAGTGTTTCCTCTGGTTTAAAGACTTTGGCGAGGTGGCAACATATTTTTCCAATGGGGGAGCAGAAAACACAGGACACTATTGTAACTGGAATATGTTGATTTTATACAATTTTATTTTTTTAATTTTGCACAGTAACTTTGCATATGGAACTTACCATTTGAAGTATTGTACAACCGAGGCTTGAATGTTGGAATATTGGGCCAGTTGGGGTCTCACCCAGACGTCCTGTGTTTGGACTTTTTACTGGTGTCATCCTTCTCTCCTTCCTCTGTTCTCACCTCTCCTGGACGCTCTGCCTGAAAACTTTTCTCTCCTTGGCTCCTCTCTTCTGTCTCATCTTTCCCTCTCTGAGCCCTATCTTATTCAGGTTCTCTCTGTCTATGGTGGAATATGAACAGGTTACAAAATATTAAGTGTCATGTTTTGCCCTGCAGGATTTTTATGTCATGGTTTACATAAATGACAAAAATGAGTATTTTTTGTATTTTTATTCTCGTGTTTCTTTTTTTTTTTTCCATTGAGAGAGTAGGGAAAGGGAAAAACATTCATAATAGTAATTTACTTATGCATACTTAAATTATATGATCAAAGGTGGGTATAGTAGCCAGAATTCTACTCACGTAACAGCAGTGGTTTGAAATTAATAATTAAAAGTAGACAACCAAAAATTTCTAGTTGACTTAAAGGTACAAAGAGCACCTACTTAACCGCTTGCGCTCCGTTGTACCGTGGACAGGCAATTCTCTGCGTCCTAGAGTGCACGAGAGTGCACGAGGGCGCTCTCGTGCGCTCTAGGACGCATGGTGTAGATGGTGATGTAGGTGGTGATGGTGATGTAGTGGCGTCCAAGCGCGCACTGAAAATAAAAGCTGCAGACACAGCTGCGAACAGATTAGTTCATCTGATTGACCTCTCATTCGACTAGTAAGAACCTTGAATTGGGTTTCTGAAACCTTGAAGGACCAATGACTGAAAACCTAGCCAGAAGGACCCGCCTGCTGTGAATACAGTGAGCCAGTTGAAGCAGATAAGTTCGCGAGCTGTTGTTTTTTTAAGGCTGGGTGAAGACTGACTGCTGGAGCGGATCAAAAAAGGATTAGACGTTATGAGACGTTATGATTTCTTCCATGGTCATAGACCGACGGAGGCTGACGACGAAGGCTGAGTGACACACACGCCTTCGCCAGTCTTTTTTTTAATTACTACTGTTATTTGTTTTGAAAAATCGTTCGCCAAAAACCGCAATCATGGAAGCACAAAACCGCAATAATGGAATTATGTTTTGACCGGGTCGCGAGACCAGAACCAGAGCGGACCGCGTTCGTCTGATAATGAGGAAGAGAAGTTCGCCAGGACAATGTGGCTGTGAAGAGGTAAGGTGTTCATCCGTAAGCTGCCCGTCCAGCGCCTGGTGAGGGAGATCGCTCAGGACTTCAAGACCGTCCTGCGTTTCCTGAGCTTCGCCGTCATGGCTCTGCAGGAGACCAGCGAGGCCCACCTGGTGGTCTCGTCTTCGCTAAGGGGGTCACCATCATGCCCAAAGACTTCCAGCTGGCCCGCTGCATCCGCAGAGAGAGAACTTAGACTTTCTGCTGCACATTCACCAACCAACCATAATGCTCTGCACTGTGTGTCTATATATATACATTTATAGTAATATGGACATATGTTTACTACTACTTTTTCTTGCCTTCTGATTGTTGCTCTGAGTGTTGCTATCCCTATGCTGTTGCAATCCTGGAATTTCCCCATTGTGGGACTAATAAAGGCTTATCTTATCTTATCTTATCTTATAAGCCAAATTATTTTTTATCCCTGAAAATTGTAATCCAAAATGACTTTTGACCGATCGGTAAATTACAACTGTGCTTCGCGGCGCAGTTTGTGTGCCGCTGTACAAGGGGTTGTTCGCTGCGTACAGGCTGTGAACGCCCCCCCCCACCCCCGCTATTCTTCTGCAGCGAGGGGGGGGGGGGGGGAGCCGCAGTGATTGCGTTGCTGTCCCACATCACCACATGAGGCTAATCCGTTGTGTAGCAATGGCCGAAGTCCATCCTCTGTAGCGAGTGGGGGGGGGGGACCAACCCCATGAAGATGCTGCAAAGGGTTGAAGAACAGCTTTCGATTTACTTTGGGCACATTATTTTTTGGCGTTTTTAGGAAAATTGACCGGAGTGCAAGGGGTTAAAGGGTACCTGCAGTGAATTTTAATCAAAAGCTATTTCAAAGGTTCAAATACGGTACCAATGGTTCCGTCTGATAATTTCGGTCATGATTCTTTCTCAAATTGTCATGGTCGCGAGCACGCGCCCCCTCCTTCCCGGTGTTTCCTTCCTCAGGTCATCAACACACCTGTGTGAGAAGATGCACCTGCTGCTTTTCATCAGCCAGCATTTAAAAGAAGCAACCCTTCAGTGCACTGACACTGGCTCGTCTGGGTATACTGCCGTAGCAGAGTCCTATTGAAGCAAGCGTTATTTTCTGAAGGTGTAGTTTCCGTACTCAACTGTCTCTTTTCTCCTTTCCAGGTTGCTGCCACTGTGCGGTTACATCTCCGGGGACTGCATGTGCTCACTGCCCCATCATCTCCACTCAGCTGCAACCATTCTCCACCCGGTCAGGCACCACCGACTCCACCAACTTCACCCTGCTGGTTCGTCTCTTCCCCTGCTCGGGGTTGTGCCGGTTCTCCCTATTATCCCACGAAAGTGGCAGTTTGGCTCGCCCATTTTCCCTATCTCCATTTCTCCTCTCACAGCTCTTGTTCTCTCTCCACAGGCTGCTTCCTCTGGTGAGTGACATTTTCCTTAAGCTGTGCTTTTTAAAGATATTTAAAAGATATTTAATAAACTCCTCAAACATTTGTTTGTGTTCTCGATTGTCCTTCTGTTGCTGCATAGTATGTGTGTGTGCTGTCTATGATTGGTAATCATGACACAAATATGCACGAGTTTCAAGTCACTGCTCTCTCAGTCATCTATGGTCTGCGACATCTTGTCTCCTCCATGGCCAGTTTCAGCACAGATAGCAGTCAACAAAGTTTCAACATCAGAATTTTATGTAATTTTTGTAACCATGTACAAGCAAATCTACCCACATATAATTTAATGAAATAAAATTCGAGTATATCAAGATTTATTCAACGTGTTCTGAAGTTACTCGACTGGGAACTTGCCTGTTTGTCAGGTCCCCTTCAGCTGCTGGACCCCGGAGGTACCTGCGGGTCATGCTGTCAGTGAAGACCGTCCTTGGAGGAACCGTTCCAAGGACGGTTTGTGCAGTATATATCCGTGCGGATTTTGCGGCATTTTCAACTCGGATCTTGACCCACTGAGCATCTGCTGAACATTTGACCATGAACATGAACAGTTTTTGACCATAATTTTAAGGAGCCAGAAGAGAACAACAATTTAACTCTGATTTCAAAGAAAAAAAATATTAATAAAATTGTATTTAATTAAATAAATTAACTTAAATGACCAAAGATGCAGTTATTTCTGTTATAATATTTCTATGTATTTATAGTTTTGTTTTGTTTTTTTTAGAAATCTCCTCACTACCCAGACAGCAGGAAAAACCTTCCTTATTTTGATATCCAAATGTTGGCAGTTTTGTTTGTCTGAAGGCTGTTGACAGATTAAAGTCATTGGCTTCATGAATTTCGGTCATCTTAACTTGTCAGGTACATAATAATGAACATAAATTAGTTAATTAATATTATCTAAGGTAAAGGTAAAAACATCTCCTTTTTATTCTTGTCTGAAATAAGAAAAACAAAAAACTAATAATTAAAAAGAAGACACAATAATCCTACTTGAGTCCCTAACTACACATGTTAGCGAAGCGATTCTTCATTATTGCTCCTGTTACCAGCGGGTTAAAACCATGATAAATGCCTCCAGTGTTTACATACCTCTTCTGTTTTTTTTTCCACATTTAAGGTACTTTAAAGTTTTGGCGTTTCGGCCTCAGTGTGAAGGAAGCTTGGGAAGCTACAAACATTGAGGCCTATATGGAGGATGCCCACACCTCCCACACACTGGAGGTAAACTTCCTCTGCATAAAATGTGCCGAGGAGTTGAATGAGGTGCTTCCAGATTTCTGACGGTTCCCTCAGCTCGCCCGTCTGCACGAGTAGAGCATTAACATGCAGATCATCATCCAGGGCTTGATGAAATCATTCCTGGTGGCGGGAGAGGTGCCGAGGGAGGAAGGACTGCATCCATCCGGGGGAAGACGAGGTCGTCGCCGAAACCATGGGACACAGCGGCCCAGCTTTTCATCCCCGGCAAGGGCGTGCCAGGCTTCCACTTCCTCCTTCGGTTCACTACGAGCATACCACCATCGGGAATCATTCCCCCATCTGATGAGCTCCAGCTTCTCCCAGGAGGACTTGCCGGATGGGTCATTGGTAGCAGAGCAGGAATATAGGCAAGTACTGGTTCGTTTTTTGGTTTTTTTTTTTTTACATCAGTTAATGAAGGGACTTGTCTGGGTCCCGGTGGAGAGACTCAGCCACGGCTGCCTCCCGCTGCTGAGTTCTCTCCACCTCACTTTGCTATTTACTCTGCTGCCCTGTCCATCCACCCATCCTCACCTGCATCTCCTATATTTCTTTCTGGTTTTTGTGAGAGACTGGCTATACTGGGAGGCAACTTACTGGTCTGGGATGAGCCGGCTGCCCCTGAAGCTCTTCCAGCTGCAGCTACCTCCAGGAGGGGATTCCAAGGAGCTATAACCCCTAGACCTGACGTTCTACTCTTTGTTGTTGCTGCGTTTGGGCTGCATGAGGCTCCACACTGCTCCCCAGCTCCAGTACCAGCACCACATCATTTCCCAGCACCACTACCAGTTCTGGCTGTTCCCCGGACAACTCCAGATGCTCACGAGGTTTGCATCCCAGCTCCAGTTGCTTCTGAGATGCACACAACAGCTTCAGCCGCCCCCGAGATGCACACAATAGTGCCAGCCATCCCTGAGGTGCACACAATGGCTCCCACCGTCCCTAAGGACACAACGGCTTCTGCCATCTCTGAGGTGCACACAATGGCTCCTGCTGTCTCTGAGGTGCACACAGAGGCTCCTTCTGTCTCCAAGGTGCACACAATGGCTCCCGCTGTCCCTGAGCTCCAGCTGTTTCCATAGTACATGCTCCTGTTCCTGCTCAGCCTGAGGTGTGCATAGGGCTCCTCTGTGTTTGTTTGGTGAGATGTGTTCTGCGGCCACTGTTCCACCATGTTCTCCAGACTGGTGGCTTTTGGACATTGGCAGGCTGCCAGACCAGCCCTGCATTCCGGTCTGGGGGTCCATGGACTGGGGTAGGCCCCCCAACCCACGTTGTTCTCCGGTCCAAGGGACTATGGACTTTGGTACACACCCTGACCCATTGTTTGTTGCGGTCCGGTGGCCCATGGACTTGGTTAGACCTCCTAACCCATTTTGATTTGGGTCTTGGGGCCTTGGACTTTCTTGGACCTTATTCGGCCCATGAACTGTGTTTGTTTTGGACATTGCTGTAGGGGGTTACAGGTTGTTTTGGCCCACCTGGCCTTGTACCCCCACCACCCACTCTGTAAGGATTTTTGGGTTTTTCTTTCTGAATCAGAATCAGAATCAGATTTATTGCCATTGTTCATGTAGTACACAAACTAGGAATTTGTCTCGGTGCCATGCTGCAACATTAAAAACATGATGAGATAAAGAGATAAACTAAAAAACTAAAGGACTAAAAACATGCAATAAGTGTAGAAAAATAAGTAATAATAATAATAATAATAATAATAATAATAATAATAATAGTAATAATGAGTAATACTAGTCAAGGCAGTTTTAAATAAATTAGCAAGTAGCAGATAATATGGGGTACCACAGTGCAGTTGATAATGCAACAGAAAAACAGTGATGAATGTCATGAGTCTGGTTGAGCTGCTGTACATAGTGCACGAGAGTCAATAAGTCACTTAATGTTCAGCAGTCTGATGGCAGAGGGGAAAAAGCTATTCATGTGCCGGGAGGTTTTAGTCCGAATGGACCGAAGTCTTCTACCTGAGGGGAGGGGGGCAAACAGTACGTGACCAGGGTGTGAAGGATCGGCTATGATCCGGCCAGCACGCCTCCGGGTCCTGGAGATGTACAGGTCCTGGAGAGATGGGAGCTTGCAGCCGATCACCTTCTCAGCAGTGCGCACGACGCGCTGCAGCCTTAGTCTGTCCCTGGCAGTGGCTCCTGCATACCACACAGTTATGGAGGAGGTGAGGATGGACTCGATGATGGCCGTGTAGAACTGCACAAACATCTTGGTGGGTAGCTTGAGCTTCCTCAGCTGCCGCAGAAAGAACATCCTCTGCTGGGCCTTTTTGATGAGGGAGCTGATGGTTGGCTCCCATTTGAGGTCCCGGGTGATGGTGGTGCCCAAGAAGCGGAAGGAATCTGCAATGGTGATGGGAGAGCCTGTGATGGTGAGGGGGGGCAGGGGGGTTGTGACTTTCCTGAAGTCCACAATCATCTCCGCTGTCTTCAGAGCGTTCAGCTGCAGGTTGTTGTGGTTGCACCAGGACACCAGCTGGGCCACCTCTTTCCTGTAGACGGATTTGTCGCCGTTGGAGATGAGCCCGATGAGGGTGGTGTCGTCCGCAAACTTAATCAGCTTAACAGACTGGTGGGAGGAGGTGCAGGAGTCGGTATAAAGGGAGAAGAGTAGGGGGGAAAGTACACAGCCCTGGGGTGATCCGGTGCTGATGCTAACAGAGTCCAAGACAGACTTCCCCAGCCGCACATGCTGCCTCCGGTCCGTCAGGAAGTCGGTGATCCACCTGCAGAGGGAGTCAGGCACATCGAGCAGGGACAGCTTGTCCTGGAGCAGAGCGGGGTGGATGGTGTTGAATGCAGAGCTGAAGTCCACAAACAGAATCCTGGCGTAGGTTCCCGGGGAGTCCAGGTGCTGCAGGATGGAGTGGAGGGCCAGGTTGACTGCGTCGTCCACAGACCTGTTGGCATGGTAGGCAAACTGCAGTGGGTCCAGGAGGGGAGTGGTGATGGACTTGAGGTGAGACAGGACCAGGCGCTCAAAGGATTTCATGACTACGGAGGTGAGCGCTACAGGTCTGTAGTCGTTAAGTCCAGTAATCCGTGGCTTCTTGGGGACAGGGATGATGGTGGAGGATTTGAGGCAGGTCGGCACGTGACATTGCTTAAGGGAGGTGTTAAAAATGTCTGTGAAGACAGGAGCCAGCTCTTTCGCACAGTGTCTCAGGGTGGAGGGGGACACACCGTCCGGCCCGGAGGCCTTGCGCGGGTTCAGTCTGGAGAACTGTCTGTGCACGTCCTGCTCACTGATGACAAGGGCGGGGGGGGGGAGGAGGAGGAGGGGGGGACCGCTTTTGATGAATTAGGGGCCGAGGAGGCAGTGGAGCTGGGTGGAGTGGGGGAGTTGGACACAGCTGACGAGGTGTCAAAACGGGCGTAATGTTGGGACAGTTTTTGACAAAGGGCTTTGTCATCCTGACCTTTAGAAGCCTGAGGCCGATAGTTGGTGATTTGCCTCAGTCCTCTCCACACAGAAGCCGAGTCATTAGCAGTGAACTGCTGCTGGAGTCTCTCAGAATACACAGATTTAGCTCTCCTCAGCTCTCTGTTAAACCGATATTTGACCTCTCTGTAGCGGTCCCTGTCTCCTCTTTTCAACGCTGCTTCCTTCTCCTTCCTGATCTGTCTGAGCTTGGCAGTGAACCAGGGCTTATCATGAGAGTACCTCACCCTGGTGCGCGATGGGAGAATGCTCTCCTCACATAAGTTGATATATGAGTCCACAGTGTCTGTGTACTCATTAAGATCATGTGTGGCTCCTTTAAACATGTCCCAGTCAGTTATTTCCATGCATGTGTTCAGATTCTCTGCAGCTTCACTGGTCAATTTCTTCGTGGTGGTCACAACAGGTTTAGTGAGTTTAAGTCTCTGTCTGTATGTGGGGATGAGGTGGACCATCACGTGATCAGATAGTCCGAGCGCAGCGCGGGGAACAGCGCGATATGCGTCCTTCACTGTGGTGTAACAGTGATCCAGCGTGTTAAATCCTCTGGTTGGACATTTAATAAACTGTTTGTATCGGGGAAGCTCGTGACTCAGATTGCTCTGGTTAAAGTCGCCTACCACAATAACCAGGGAGTCTGGAAAAGTCCGCTCCGTGTGTTGGATGTGATCCGCGAGCACGCGCTGAGCTTTGCGCGTGTCCGCGTCGGGAGGGATGTACACAGCGGCGAGGATGAATGAGGCGAACTCCCGCGGGGAATAAAATGGCTTGCAGTTAATAAAAAGAAATTCCAGGGCGGGAGAACAGTGTTTGGAAATTACCGTTACATCAGAGCACCAGCTGCTGTTGATGTAAAAGCAGACTCCTCCTCCAATAGACTTACCGGAGAGCTCTGTGACGCGATCAGCACGAAACAGCTGAAATCCCTCGAGGCTGATCGCGCTGTCCGGTATGTTCCCTTTAAGCCAGGTCTCAGAGAAACAGATAACAGACGAGGAAGCGAGGTCCTTAAATCGCATCAGCAGTCTTAATTCTTCTACCTTGTTCAAGAGAGAATTGGCATTGGATAGAAATATGCCAGGCAAGGCTGTTAGCATGCCTCTCCTTCGCAGCCGAGTGAGAATCCCCCCTCGCTTTCCTCTTTTACGCCGTCTTACTCTTTGAGCCAAACAATGAATCAGATCGGCGGCAGGAGCTAAAAATACTGGGAGAAGGTCCGTGGGAGTAAGAGTCCTGATATTTAATAACACTGAGGGCGCATGCGCACGCAGCGACCAGCAGCTTGATGATATAGTGCGTGTGTGCGTGTGTGTGTTTTTTGTACTTTTTTACGTTTTTAGAAAATCCTCTGTGTCGTTTCTGCCCTGGAGCGTTTGTGGAATATATGGCGAAGAGTTCCCTGCTATCCACAACATGAATTTCCTCTCCTCTCTCGCACTGCTGCTATCTGTGCTGTGGCTCTTTGTCTCTGAGGTAAACGCGTTCGGCTCCATGGCGAGCAGAATAGCGGGCAGAATACAATATTCCAGGGACGTGTTGCTGCGCTTTAACACAGCTGGTGCAGAGTCTCTGATTGCGCCCAAATTTCAGCTGCCGGACTTTATTTTGAGAGACGGACACAGCGGTGAAAAAAGAAGCGGCAGGAGGAAGCGTGGAAGACGTGGAGGTGTGAAATTGCGCCTTAGGAGACGTCAGTTTGGTAACATTCCTCTTCCTTCGATCATTTTTGGGAATGCACAGTCTGTGAGAAACAAGGTGGAGGAAATTCAAGGCAACGTACGTTACCAGAAGGATTTTAAGAACTGCTGCGTCATGGCTTTCACTGAATCTTGGCTTACTGCGCATGATCGGGATGCAGACCTGTGGATTGACGGCTTTGGAACTCCGCTGCGCTCGGATCGGCAGGAAGAGGTAACTGGGAAACGTCAAGGGGGCGGCGTATGTTTATACATTAATAAGCAGTACTGCACATCTGTCACGGTCAGAGAGCGCATCTGTACACCCCATGTGGAGCTGCTGTCTGTGTCACTACGCCCCTTTTATTTGCCTCGAGAGTTTCCCCAACTTTTCATCACAGTTGTGTACATTCATCCGAGGGCAGACGCTGACTCCGCCTCCAGCACCATCTCTGATGTGGTGCAGCGACTGCAGTCAATTTCTCCAGAGGCGCCAAACTTCATTCTTGGGGATTTTAACCATGTTTCTTTAAAGAAGACACTTAAAAACTTTCATCAGTATGTCTCCTGCCCAACCAGGCGAAAAAAGACATTGGACCTGTGCTATGGATCCATAGAGAGGGCCTATAAATCACTCCCCCTTCCTCCTTTAGGATCATCAGATCACAACTGTGTTCATTTGCTGCCCACAAATAAAACTGCTCTCAGAAGAGGCAAGGTGGAGATGAGAGACATTGATGTGTGAACAGAAGATTCAGAGCACAGCCTCCAGGAATGCTTTGACTGTACAGACTGGAAGATGTTCATAATGGCCTGCGGGGATGATTTAGACTCTCTGGCTGAGCTCACATGCTCATACATGGCTTACTGTCAAAATAAGTTTGTTCCACGTAAACGTGTCAAAATATACCCCAACAACAAACCATGGGTAACTAAATCAGTTAAATCCTCCTTACAGAGGAAAGCTCTTGCCTTTAAACAGGGGTCTGTTTCTGAGCTACAGGTTGCCACCAAGGAGCTGAAGTCTGAAATTTTAAGAGCAAAACAGAATTATAAATCAGAGTTGGAAAGGAAGATGGCAGCAAATAAACTTGGTTCGGCCTGGGCCAGTATGAAAACTATTGCAGGCCTTCAGAGCACAGAGCGCAGTAATCGTGTGTTTTTAGATGGTTTTAGTTCAGACACAGAGCTGGCTAATGCTCTTAATTGTTTTTATGGTCGTTTTGACTCCTTTGATTTTAGCACAGAAATCCAAGATTTGAAACAGAAATTCAAAGACAATCAGCACTTTAATATTGAGATGCAGGATGTTAAAAGGGAGTTCCGCGCTGTAAAAGTGAACAAAAGTCAGGGCCCTGATAATATATGTGGACGCCTGGTAAAGTCCTGTGCACATGAACTGAGTCCTATATTTCATTATATTTTCAATAAGTCCTTACAGACACAACATGTGCCTAAGATCTGGAAAGATGCTGTGGTTGTTCCCGTTCCAAAATCCAGCTGTCCTAAAACGGTAAACGACTCTAGACCAGTTGCTTTGACTTCAATTTTAATGAAAATTTTTGAAAAACTGGTCAGATGTGAGGTCCTAAGGCAGACTGAACATGCATTGGATCCTCTGCAGTTTGCCTATAGGCCTCACAGAGGAGTGGAGGATGCCACTGTCACTCTGTTTGACATGCTTTTTAAACATCTGGATTTTAATGGGACACACGCCAGGCTTTTATTTGTGGACTTTTCTTCTGCCTTTAATACAATCCAACCTCATATTTTAGTTGAAAGGCTCCTGCAACAATTTGATTTCAGCAATAATCTGGTGGGTTGGATTCTGGATTTCTTAACCAACAGGACGCAGAGAGTAAGGGTCAATGGCACATTGTCTGACCTAAAGTGCTCTTCTACTGGCTCTCCTCAGGGGTGTGTGTTGTCACCACTACTCTAAATCCTGTACACAAACATGTGTCGGAACAGACATGACAACAGACACATTATAAAGTATGCTGATGACTCAGTCATTGTCAGTCTCCTCCAGGATGGTGAGAGTGGCCACGGCCCAGTAGTTGATGACTTTGTTCACTGGTGTGAGGATTCCTACCTGCAGCTGAATACAACAAAAACTAAAGACATGATTATTGACTTTAGGAGGAAAACTCCCAGGCACAAAGTCACCATACTAAAAGGCCAGACCACCGAATGTATACGATCGTACAAATATCTTGGGACGATTATTGATAGTGGATTGAACTTTGAGGTGAACTGTGAAAGGGTGTGCAAAAAGGGTCAGCAAAATTTGCATTGTTTGAGGAAACTTGCACGCTTCCAAATTGACCGAACCATAATGATTATGTTCTATCGGGCTTTTATTGAATCTGTTTTATCCTTTTCTTTAATGTCATGGTTTGGTCAGATAAGACTGAAACAGAGGAAATCCTTGGATCAGGTAGTCAGATGGTCCAGTCGTTTGCTTGGTGAGTCACAGCTGAGCCTGACATCCCTGTACACCAGACAAGTACAGAGGATGGCCGACTCGATTTTAAATGATGACTCCCACCCTTTGCACTGCAACTTTCAGCTTCTTCCCTCCAGACGGAGGTTTGCTGTCCCAAAAAGTAGAACCCAGCGCTACAAAAACAGCTTTGTCCCTGCTGCTGTCAAAGAGTTGAACAAGCTATAAAAATTATATTGCACATATTTTATATTTACCTATTTTGTAAGATGTGTGCCTGTGTTTGTGTCTATGTTGAATGTAATTAGTGGCTTGTAAATATGGATGTCACCAACTGCAAAACAAATCTACCTACGGGTACAAATAAAGTAACCTGAACCTGAACCTGAACCTGAACTCTTCACGGGTGTATGAGCTGGCAGACGCACAATCGATGAACAGAAACAAACAAATTAAAAAAATTAAAGGGCAGCGAAACACCATGGCGACCACTGTGGGTGCCATCTTTTCCAAGATGGCGCCCACAGTGTCTTTTGTTGGTGTTACCCTGGGGTCCTCTGGAGGCCGCCCCTTAAGAGGGGGATACTGTCAGGGGATGGATCTCATGCCCTCATCCTTATTTATTATGGTTGTATGGTCTTCAGGGCATTATCTCAGCCCTCTCCCTCGCTTTAAGTTCATTTTGGGATTTTCTGTGTTTTACTGGTTATTATCGTTATCCTAGTTTGCCATTATCATGATTCTGTTTTGTATAATTATTTCTCCATGGATCATCCTTATTATTATTATTATTATTATTATTATTATTATTATTATTGTCATCATTACGTGCTGCGGTCCTGTCTCCCCTTTGACTGTGGTGCATCTGTCAAGGGGTGGAAGTTACAGGCGTGGACAAAATTGTTGGTATCCCTCTGTTAATGAAAGAAAAACCCACAATGGTAACAGAAATAACTTGAATCTGGCAAAAGTGGTAATAAATAAAAATTCTATGAAAATTAACCAATGAAAATCAAACAGTGCATTTGAATTGTGGTTCAACAGAATTATTTTAAAAAACAAACTCATGAAACAGGCTTCGACAAAAATGATGGTACCCCTAGAAAAGATTGAAAATAATGTGACCATAGGGACATGTTCAGCCAAGATGTGTCCTCTGATTATCACAGGTGTCTACAAGCTTGTAATCAGTCAGTCGGCCTATTTAAAGGGTGACAAGTAGTCACTGTGCTGTTTGTTGATATGGTGTGTACCACAATAAACATGGACCAGAGGGAGCAAAGGAGAGAGTTGTCTCAGGAGATTAGAAAGAAAATTATAGACAAGCATGTTAAAGGTAAAGGCTGTAAGACCATCTCCAAGCAGCTTGATGTTCCTGTGACTACAGTTGCACATATTATTCAGAAATTTAAGATCCACGGGACTGGAGCCGACCTCCCTGGGCGTGGCCGCAGGAGGAGATGGATAATACGAATGGTAACAAAAGAGCCCAGAACAACCTCTAAACACATTCATGGTGAACTCCAAGGTCAAGGTACATCAGTGTCAGATTGCACCATCCGTCGTTGTTTGAGCCAAAGTGGACTTCATGGGAGACGACCAAGGAGGACACCACTGTTGTAAATAAATCATAAAAAAGCTAGACTGGGCTGCACGGTGGCGCAGTGGTTAGCACTGCGGCAGCACAGTTTACCCTTGGCCGGGGGATTGTGGGGATCGTGGGATCGTGGGTTCGATCCCAGCCCCCGACCAACAGTGATCTGTGTGGAGTTTGCATGTTCTCCCCGTGTTGCGTGGGTTTACTCCGGGATTTCTCCGGTTTCCTCCCACATGCCAAAGACATGCATGTTAGGTTAATTGGCTGTTCTAAATTGTCCCTAGATATCTGTTTCCTATAGGCCCTTAGAATAGAGGGTTAGTATTAATGAAAGCGCTTTGAGTGGTCTTTGTGACTAGAAAAGCGCCATATAAGTGCAGGTTAGTTAGTTAGTTAGTTAGTTAGACTGGAATTTGCCAAACTGCATGTTGACAAGCAACAAAGCTTCTGGGAGACGAGACAAAACTGAAACTTTTTGGCAAGGCACATCAGCGCTATGTTCACAGATGCAAAAATGAAGCATACCAAGAAAAGAACACTGTCCCTACTGTGAAACATGGAAGAGGTTCCGTTATGTTCTGGCGCTGCTTTGCTCCATCTGGCACAGGGTGTCTTGAATCTGTGCAGGGTACAATTAAATCTCAAGACTATCAAGGTATTCTAGAGAGAAATGTGCAGCCCAGTGTCAGACAGCTTGGTCTCAGTCGCAAGTCATGGGTCTTGCAACATGATAATGACCCAAAAAACACAGCTAAAAACACCCAAGAATGGCTAAGAACAAAACATTGGACTATTCTAAAGTGGCCTTCTATGAACCCTGATCTAAATCCTATTGAACATCTGTGGAAGGAGCTGAAACATGCCGTCTGGAGAAGGCACCCTTCAAACCTGAGACAAACTGGAGCAGTTGGGTCATGAGGAGTGGGCCAAAATACCTGCTGAGAGGTGCAGAAGTCTCATTGACAGCTACAGAAATGGTTTGATTGCAGTGACTGCCTCAAAAGGTTGTGCAACAAAATATTAAGTTAAGGGTACCATCATTTTTGTCCAGGCCTGTTTCATGTGTTTGTTTGTTTTTAAATAATTCTGTTGAACCACAATAATGCATTGTCTGATTTTCACTGGTTCATAGAATTTTTATTTATTACTAACTAACTAACCTGCACTTATATAGCGCTTTTCTAGTCACAAAGACCACTCAAAGCGCTTTCACTAATACTAACCCTCTATTCTAAGGGCCTATAGGAAACAAATATCTAGGGACAATTTAGAACAGCCAATTAACCTAACATGCATGTCTTTGGATTGTGGGAGGAAACCGAAGCCCCCGGAGTAAACCCACGCAGCACAGGGAGAACATGCAAACTCCACACAGAAAGGTTCCAACCCCTGCCAAACTGGGGATTCGAACCAGGAACCTTCTAGCTGTAAGGCAACAGTGCTAACCACTGCACCACCATGCTGCCCACCCTATTACCACTTTTGTCAGATTCAGGTTATTTCTGTGACCATTGTGGGTTTTTCTTTCATTAACAGAGGGGTACCAACAATTTTGTCCACGTCTGAATTTTGTTGTGTTTTTTGTGTTTTATATAGTTTTAAGTTTATGTTGCATGTTTTATAACTTTGCATTTTTGTAGTTTTTATATTTTAATCGTGTACTTTTTTTTTCCCACAATATCTTTATTGAACCTTTTTTTTTTAACAAACATGATACAAACAATCAAACACTAACACTAAAGTACTACAAAAAAAAAAAAAAAAAAAAAAAAAGGATGCACTAAAAACACCAACAACCACCAGCAAAATCAAATCTTCAACAATGCTCCTCTGTTTAGTCTAGACAATCCAATACATAAGTATACATATTATGTTCACCAGTTTGGAATTTACAAGGTCCACACACATCATTCACCTTCTTCTTCAAAAGTTATGTTTAATTTTTTTACATAATCAATAAAAGGTCTCCATATATTCTCAAACACAATTTCCTTTGATTTCAGTATATATGTTATTCTTTCTAATGGAAGGTTTGTTAACATCTGTCTTAACCACTGAGTCACATCTGGTCTATGAGTCTTTTTCCATAATAGTGCAATACATTTTTTGGCATTAAGCAAACTGAGGTCTATGAATGTTCTTTCACTTTTATTAAAATTATGCTTTTCTGGGTACAGACCCAACAAAAACAATTTAGGATTCAATATGATTTGTTTTGAGATTATTTTTTCAATTGTTACCCTCACCTCTTCCCAAAACATTCTTATTAATCTACATTCCCATACACAATGAAATAGAGTTCCTTTACTTTCCATGCATTTTGTGCATGTATCTGGTATATTTTTGTTATATTTATTTAACTCCTCCGGTGTAACATACATCCGCATTAACCATTTGAAATGTATCAATTTAAGGCATACATTTATTGATTTGGTTTGAGCTTCTGTACAAGCCAATTCCCATTGTTCCTCTGAAATTTCAGTTTGCAGATCTTCTTTCCAGTAGTTTAATCTTTTCAGTGAATTTTCACTTGAAGATAGTGTCAATGAGTTATAAAACTCTGAAATAATACCCTTTCTTTTACTATCTTTCATCATCATTTTTTCCAAGGATGAATAAATAGGTCGAGTGAGAGCTTTATTTTGATTTGATCGAATAAAGTTTCTAAGTTGAAGATATTTAAAAAAATGTGTTCTATTGAGATTAAATTTGATCCTCAGCTCTTCAAAAGACATTATGTTATCTGCACATGGCAAATATAAATCCTGAATCTTTTGTATCCTTTTTAAATTCCATACTTTAAATACAGCGTCCGCTCTCCCTGGTTTAAAATATTGATTACCCCATATTGGACTAAATTGTGACAGTAACTGTGGTTCTTTTAAATAGTTTTTAGCTTCACACCATATTTTGATCATATGCTTTACAAATGGATTTTTAACTTGTTTTTGTAATTTTTTTGCCGAATCTGAGTATATGAATATGGGAAGAGGTAAAGGTAAATTGTATGATTCCATTTCAGTCCAGTGAGGGAGATCATTTGATGAAAAATAATATGTCATAGACCTCAGTTGTGCCGACCAATAATACAACATAAAATTTGGACATTTCAGACCTCCACGATCAAATGGTAAATATAATAAAGACAGACGTAATCTAGCCCTCCTGTTGTTCCATATAAATTCCACTAACTTTTTTTTTATTCTTGAGAATAAATCTAAAGGTGGTGATAAGGGAATGTATTGAAATAAATAAAGTATTTTAGGTAAAATATTACTTTTAAGTATATTGATTCTCCCGATCATCGACATTGGTAGTGACATCCATCTCTGAGTTAACTCATTGATATCTGTCATTAAGGCTTCATAGTTGACACTGGCGACTGATTCTAGCTTAGGCACAATTTGGATTCCTAAATATTTAAACTGATTTACAACATTGAATTGATTTACCTCAGGGGCTGGGTAATTTCTCTGGGTCTCATTTAGCA
The DNA here is from genome assembly GCA_020510985.1 of Pholidichthys leucotaenia. Taxonomy (NCBI): domain Eukaryota; kingdom Metazoa; phylum Chordata; class Actinopteri; order Cichliformes; family Pholidichthyidae; genus Pholidichthys; species Pholidichthys leucotaenia. The sequence continues at coordinate 239,962,966 of CM035836.1, forward strand.
TTAATATTGAAGATTTAGTTTTATTTATTTTATATCCTGATATTTCCCCAAAATTCTTTATTAAATTCAACAAGGTTGGAATTGATTTTTTTAGATTCGACATAAACAAAATTATGTCATCGGCGTACAGGGAGATTTTATGTTCTGTTGGTCCAACTTTAATTCCATATATTTGTGAATGTAAACGTATCGCTATCGCTAAAGGTTCAATTGCCATAGTAAACAGTAAAGGTGAAAGTGGACAGCCTTGTCGACATCCTCTATTGATTTTTATTGGTTTTGAAATATTGTTATTTGTTAGGATTTCTGCTGTAGCATTATTGTATATTATTTGAACCCATTTTATGAAATTATTTCCAAGTCCAAACCTTTGTAGGACTTCAAAAAGAAAGGGCCATTCAACTCTATCAAAGGCCTTTTCGGCGTCCAGTGATAGGAGAGCTGTATCCGGTGCTTCTTTATTAAAATAAATAATATTAAATAGTCTTCTTACATTATGGAAGCCTTGTCTTCCCTTTATAAAGCCATTCTGATCTCGATTAATAATATTTGGTAAAATTTCTTGTATTCGTCTTGCTAAAATTTTACAAATTATCTTAAGGTCGGCGTTTAATAGGCTTATTGGTCTCATATTTTCACATTTATTAGAGGGCTTACCTGGTTTTGGCAGCAGTATAATTAAGGCATTATTTATGTATGATGGTAAATTATTATTTTGAAATGCTTCTAAAACCATTTCCAAAAAAGGTTTTATTAATTTATTCTTAAATTTCTTATAAAGGTCAACTGGAAGACCATCTGGTCCTGCACTTTTTCCTGATTTCATATTATCAATGGCTAGCCCAACTTCTTCTTGACTAATTTTAGACTCCAATATCTCCCTGTTTTCATTTGGAATACACGGTATAGATAGTTCGTTCAAAAACCCATTTAGTTTTGTTAAATCAAATTCATTTTTAGTATCATATAATTTTTCATAGTAATCTCTAAAGGCTCTGTTAATTTCTAAAGGATCTATAACTACCTGTCCGTTACTTATAATACTAGTAATTGGTGTTTTAATTTCTAATTGTTTAATCTGCCATGCCAATAATTTTCCTGATTTTTCACCTTGTTCATAAAAAGATTGTTTCAATCTTAGAAGACTCGAGGCAGCTCTATTCGCTGATTTTTTGTCGTATTCAGCTCTCAAAATCAGTAATTCATTCTCCAACCTTGGATCACTTCCTGCATACACTTTTTCCTGAAGACTTTTCATTTTATGTTCCAATTTAGCTCTCTCCTCTCGAGTCTTCTTAGATTTTGATCCTGTATAACTAATAATATGTCCCCTAATAAAAGCTTTGAAAGCTTCCCACTTTACACATGCTGATGTTTGTGTAGTATTGATGTCAAAGTACTCGTCTATCTGTTTTTCTATATACTTGACAAATTCCTCATCCTGAAGCCATTTATGCTGAAATTGCCATCTACCTGATTCCTTTGTCAATTTTTTATCTACATATATTAGACAACAGGGTGCATGATCAGAGATCACGATGTTATCATAAAAGCAGTTTTGAATCTTGGATCTTAATTCTGTGGAAATCAAAAAATAATCAATACGTGAGAATGTCTTGTAGGTACTGGAATAACAAGAATAGGCTTTAACTTGTGGTTTCATTTCTCTCCATATATCTAACAATCTCAATTCTTTCATAAAATGATTAATAGTCATCCTACATCCATTGTGCGTACACTCCAGTCCTGTTGATCTATCTATACCTGGATTCAATGTACAATTAAAATGCCCTGCTATTATATGTTGCCCTGTAAGTGATGATAAAATAAGAAATAAATTAGCAAAGAACTTTTGATCATCTATATTGGGACCATATAAGTTCACAAGATTTATATTTTCTAATAGCAAAGAACCTTGAATGATTACATATCTTCCAAGTTTGTCTCCAATTACATTTTTCACTTGAAAAGGGACTGATTTATGTATGAGAGTCATAACTCCCCTGGCCCGGGATGAAAATGATGAGGTGAATACACTTCCTTGCCATCTACTCCTAATTCTTTTTATATCCTCCTCTATTAGATGAGTTTCTTGTAAAAACACAATTTTTGAACCCATGTCTTTTATTTTATTCATAACTTGTCTAAGTTTTTTAAATTTTGTAGACCTCTGCAATTCCATGAAGTTAAATTAAGATTAACACTTTGGTTTATGATCAACAGAGAGTTTGGGATTACCTTGCAGTGTAAACATGCTCATACAGAGAAGCAAAAACATGAGTGGTTGAACATTCATCCTACAAACTACACACAAACAAATTCCCCCTTCCCACACTTGTGGCGAACCCCCCAAAATCAAAAGAAAAATTCCGTCTCCCGATATAGCCATCGACCGTTCCACATCCACGGGGAACAGCCTAAGCCACTCCTTCTTCATCCTCCCAATCACCCTAACTCTACTGCTTTTAATTACGTAACATTAACTCTCCTCTGTAGTTTTCCAACTTAACTCCAAAATTTTTAACAACTTTGTACATCATAGTTTTTTTTTTGTTTGTTTTGTTTTTGTTTTTTTTTAATATATAATACAATCTATATTTTGTAAACTTGCTGTTTACTTCAAGTCAGTCAGATGCCTGTGCAAATGCTTAATTATTCTACCTTATATTTTGTTCATGCTGAGCTCCCACCAGTCTCTTCTTCTTCTTTGATCTTCTTGATGAACTCCTGCGCCTCCTCTGGGGTCTTGAAGATGTGGGTTCTGCCCTCATACGTGGTCAACAGTCTCGCAGGATAGATTACACCATGACGAATCCCAAGGTTGCGCAGCTCCTTACGTATGGGATCAAACTGCTTCCTCAATTGTTGGATTCCTGTGGCCAAATCTGGGTAGAACCGCACCTGCTGATCCTGGTGTTTAATCTCTCCTTTAGCTCGTGCAGCGTTGAAGATCTTCATCCTGTCTCTGTTGCTAAGAAACTTCATAATTAAGGTCCTCGGCGGTCCCTTATCTCTCCGTGGGCCAATACGATGTGCTTTTTCCAGAACCACTGCTGATTGCAACTCCTCGCTGCCCAGCACCTCCGGAATCCACTTTTCCAGAAAGGAATATACGTCCCGACCTTCTGATTCCTCTGGAAGACCCACCAGCCTCAAGTTATTCTGTCTCGACCGAGATTCCAAATCCAAAATATTATCTTCTAGACATTTATTTTTTTTTCCAAAGTGCGCACCTTTAATTGAAGACGGGTGACGTCATCTTCAGCACTAGCGAGACGGAGCTCCATCTGCGCCGTTCGTTCTACACAGTCACCCAATTCCTTTCTTATTCCTTCCAACGCTGTCATAATCCCATCAAATCTAGAGGAAAAGTCCGCTCTCATTGAACTCATGGCAGCCATCAGCGCATCTGCGCTGATGGCTGCCATGAGGGCTGCAGATATCGCACCGTTGCCAGCCTCCTCCGCCATATATGGAGTTTTGTTTGCTGCGTCACAGACCTGAAAGTCCGTTAATTTGGACTGTTTCGGCGGCTCGCTTTTTCCTTTACCTGGTTTTCCAGCCTTAGGCTTCGCCGACATATCCTCGCCCAAACGCTGGGATACGTTCTGTCCCAAATGAGAGAGTTATTTGCCGATTTTTTTCTCCAGGAGCAGAGCAGAGTGAAACGCGTCCGTCTTACGTGGCAGCCATAACCGGAAGTTAATCGTGTACTTTTAGTTGGAAATGTCAGCTTCCACCCTGTGCTTCCCCTAATTACTACTCAGCAGCACCTGTCTTGATTGGGGATATTTTTAAAGGTGCTCTGGCAGTCCAGAGGAGAAAGTGCTGCTGGATGAGAGTCCTTCCTGAGGTGAGCCCAGCCGGATGAAAGGAGGCTGTTGGTCCCAGAGGAAATGGCAGAAGGAGGGCATGACTGAGGAGGAGCAGTAACTGCCAGGACCACCATGATGCCGGCATTTGCGGGAGGACACTTCTGTGTGGAGCAGTTTGAGTGCTGCAGGTGAAGGACAGCAAGAGGCAGAGTGAGGAGCTCTGCCTGGGCTGTACGTATTTGTTTCCCAGATAGCAGCACCCCATGATGATGATGTTTATGTTGAGGATGACAATGAGAAATATGGATATACTGCTGACAAGTGTCTTCCCCTGTGCAAGTTTCCTGAGGGCGTCAGTGTTGTGGAGGCAGATGGAGCCTGGCCTGGAAGTGTGGATCCTCCTCCTCAGCTTTTAAGGACTTTTATCGTTTGTTTTTAGCCCACTTTTAGTCTTTTTTTTTTATCTTCAGTTTTTTAGTTAGTATGTTATTCTATTTTAGCTTAATTTAGCTTAATATTAATTCTTAGGTTTTAGGTTTGGCTTTTTTATTTAAGTGGGCATTTGTTTGTGTAATTGTTCTGGCTGCACACTTTTTGCTCTTTCCCTGATTAACCCACTTATTCCCCACAGCTGCACCTACCATGTGTGGACAATCAGCACACCCTATAAATGGGCCACTCTCCTCCAGAGCTTCAGGAGCACGTCAGACTTCCTCCATGCACTTGGAGTACTCTCTTCCCAGTGTGTAGCTTACCTGTTGACCTGTTCCTCCTGGAGACCTGCAGAGAAGTAAGATCAATTATCCCCCCAACATCTCCCTCTCATTTTCCACAGGAAAGGGGCCTGGTGGATTTGGACCCTGCCTGGCGGATTCCCCAACGTGGATCCTATCCCAGCTGCCAAAGCCCAGTAAGTTGACTTACTGTGTGAACATCCTACTTCCTTTCCCTTCACTCCCAGAACCAGTGCGCTGCTTTGTAAATACTCACCCACTGTATGGAACTCCCACATCGAGGGTCTGCTGCTGTTCTGCTCCCCGGGGAATGGAACTCCGCATCCTTCAAGAAAACGGACACATAGTAGCATTCTCAGACTGTGAAAGTTTGTACTAACCCCTCGTCTCCTCTCTCCGCTCTGCAGGGTTGCCAGACTCTCAGCGTCCTATCACTATCACAATTATTGTAATCAAGATTATTGTCTCACCTATTTGAGTCTCTTTGCTGTCTGCTTTTGGGTCTGTTACCAAAACCATGCCAGTACGTGCTCCTCAGCAAGACCCAGCAGCTGCAGTGTGGGGGGGGGGGGGCCCTCTCAGCTCGGGTAGATGGGTTAGAATACCGGATAGATCACTTAACCCAGCAGGCTCAGTCACTTCTCACCCAGCTAGCTAAAGTTGTTGACCACAGTAATGAGACTTATTCCCCATCCACTTCCACCTTCCCTTCTCCATCCGTGTTTTCTCGGGTGGATCGCTCTTGTACAGTTCCTACCCCAGCCCAGTTACATTGGGGAACCGTGAGGGGGCAACGGGTTCCTGTTGCAGTGTAAGCCTGTTTTTCAGTGCATCCTAGGTGACATTCCCACCGATCACACCATGATTAGTTACGTGGTTGGTTTATTAGACTGCTGGGTGCTCAGGTGGGCACGTGCCGTAGTTTCGGGTACGGAGTTCTCTTCCTACACCTTTGATCATTTTTCCACAGTTTCTCAGAGTGTTTGATCATTCCAAACGTGAAGGTAATGCTTCCACCCAGCTCCTCAGTCTCCATCAAGCCTCCCGTTCAGCTGCGGATCATTCAGTTGATTTCCGGGTGCTCACCACCGAGGCGGGGTGGGGTGACACTGCTCTTTGGTTGGTTTTGTGTGTAGCCTACGCTCCAGCTTAAGAAACAAGTTAGCCTGCCGCAACGAACCAGATTCCTTCGATGCACTCATTTCCCTCGTCATTCGGCTCGGTGTGAACATGCTCGACAACAACATAGCACGTTCTCCCAAACTCATGTTCCTTCCTTCTCGGTTATGCGCCACTTGGCGCATCCATCATTTGCAGTAGGGAGACTTGCAGACGTCTCATTCTAGTCCTCTCTGTCTAAGCTTGAGCTTCCAGTCCATTTACAATTTTCTATGCACGAGCACATGGATGTTGCACTAATTGACTCTGAGGGTCTGGCAACTTGATTAGGGGTTCAGTGCATCCCCCTCCCCAAACCAGTAAAGGTCATAGCTCTGTCGGGGAGTTCCCTATTCACTGTGACTGATAAGACTGCCCCTATTTCTCTATTAGTCTCTTGTAATCATAGAGAGAGTATTCAGCTCTTCATCCTCCCATCTGTCACTTCCCTCATTGTTCTTGGTTACCCCTAGCTACTCTTACATAACCCCTCCATTGATTGGGAGAGGGTACTACATCATGGAGCACCTTCTGCTTGTCCTCCTGTTTGTGATCTGCTGCATGTTCTCCCTCTATACCCATTTCCCCTCCCGCAGTGGAACCACTGGGCCTATCCAACGTTCCCCCCGAATATTACGATCTGGGTCCAGTGTTCAGTAAGGCCTGAGCCCTGTCACGTCCCCCTCACAGACCTTATGACTGAGTCATTGAACTAAAACCAGGGTCCAGACTCCCCTCCAGTTGTTTGTATAGTTTATCTGGCCCAGGAGGCTATGGACAAATATATTAAAGAATCCCTCAGCTCCGGCCTCATCAGACCCTTCTCATTGGCCATGGGCGTGGGGTTTTTCTTCATAAAGATTTGTTTTCGTTTATCTCGATGATATTCTCATCTTTTCCCGGTCCGAGGCTGAGCATCGGTTTCATGCCCACATTGTGCTTCAGTCCTTGTTGGAGAATCAGCTCTTTGCAAAGGGGGAGAAATGTGAGCTCCATACCTTGTCCACCACCTTCCTCGGATTTATTATTTCCAAGGGGCAGATCCAACCCGACCTCCAGAAGAAAAAAGCCGTCTGTGAGTGGCCCACCCCCACCTCAAGAAGACACCTGCAGCTGCAGCAGTTCCTGGGGTTCGCCAGTTTTTACAGGCGTTTCTTCCGTAATTATAGTAACGTTGCTCTTCCACTCACCTGTCTCACCTCCACCAAGATTCCTTTCACCTGGTCCCCGGAAGTGGACAGGGCCTTCACACTGCTTGAAGAGAAATTTACCGACGTCCCCATCCTGATGCAGGTCGACCCCAGCTTGCAATTTGTGATTGAGGTGAACACATCAGAGACAGGGGTATGCGCAGTGTTGTCCCAGTGTTCTCCTGCAGATGGCAACCTCCACCCATGTGCTTTCTTCTCCCAGCGACTGACCCCTGCTGAGAGAAATTATGATGTGGGTGATCGGGAACTGCTCGCTGTCAAACTGGCCCTGGAGGAGTGCTGTCACTGGTTGGAGGGGTCTGTTCTGCCATTCTTGGTGCTGACCGACCATAAGAATCTGGAATATCTTCGGTCGGCTTAGAGACTTAACCCTTGACAGGCCTGGTGGGCGTTGTTTTTTGCGTGGTTCTACTTCTCCATCACCTATTGCCTGGGGTCTAAGAACATCAAGCCCAGTGCCCTTTCCAGGCAGTTCACTACAGAGCCTCGTAGCGAATGCCAAGAGACCATCATCCTGGCCAAGTGTCTGATGGGGGTCTTTTCATGAGACACTGAGTAGAGGATTAAGGAGGCCTTCAAGACCAAACCTGACCCTTGTGGTGGTGGTGGGGGGGTGACTCTGCAAAACCTCAGTTTGTGCCCATGGCTGTCAGAGGGGAGGTTCTGCGGTGGCTGCACACTACCAAACTCTCCTGCCACCCAGGGGTCGCCAGAACACTGTCCCTCCTTAAGCACTTATTTTGGTGGCCGGCCATGGACAAGGATTTACGGAACTACATCAAGGCCTGTCTGCAGTGTGCCACAGGGAAGTCCCTCACCACCACCCCCTGCTGGTTTTCTACAACCTTTGCCCATTCCTAGTCGGCCCTGGTCACACATTGCCATGAAGTTTATCACTGGGTTGCCCCTATCCGACGGCTACACAGTTATACTTGGTTATGCTGGTAAACAGGTTTTCTAAAGCTGCACACTTTGCTCCTCTTCCCAAACTACCACTGGCGAGTGAGACAGCTGAACTCCTGGTTTTACATGTGGTAAGGCGCCATGGCATCCCTGTTGATATTGTATCTGATCGCAGTCCTCAATTCTCTTTGCAGGTCTGGCGCCCCTTCCATTGGGGCCACGGTCAGCCTCGCGTCAGGTTACCACCCACAGAGTAATGAACATTGTGAGAGGGCTAACCAGGAACTGAAGGCCTCCCTGCGGTGTATCACCTCCTCTAATCTTTTGTCATGGAGTCGTCACCTCCCATGGGTTGAGTACGCCCACAGCTCAGCCACTTCTTCAGCCACTGGGCTCTCTCCTTTTGAGGCCTCCCTCAGCTACAATCCCTCACTGCTCTTTACCTCTGAGGATGAGTTTGCGGTGCCCTCCATTCAATACCACATAAAGAGGTGTCACCGCATTTAGAGGGAGACCAGGGCGGCGCTCCTTCACACAGCTGAGCAAAACTGATGATGATGATGGAGTCTCGCGTCGCTGGCGATGCATGAGTATCTTGCGAAGTATAGTTCACCAGTGTGCCTTCTGGTGGGAGATGAGTCCAATCTTGGACAAACAAACTCTGTTGCAGACACTGCAGATGAGAGTTGTGTTACTGCTGGAGGATGGCATAGCTGAAGCCTTCCTTCGAGCTCTCTTCTCAATTAAGTGTGTAGTCCTGGACTGTTCAAAGTGCTTGCCGCCCTGCATACACAGATGGTGCCATGCGAGTCAGTCTTGGGCATTATGTTGCCAAGAGTTGATATCCATGTCACAGGATTTAAGGGTAGCTTTGAAGATGTCTTTATAACAGAGGCGGGGTCTGCCGACTAACCTCTTTCCTTGCTGCAGTTGGCTGAAGAACATTGCCTTTGGGATCCTAATGTCCTCCATCCTGGCCAGATGTCCTGTCCAACGCAGCTGGGCCTTGATGATCAGGCTTTCAATGCTGGGTAGCTTGCATTTGTCCAAAACCTCTGTATTGGTCACTCTATCCTGCCACTTGATACCGCATATGGATCTCTGGCATCGCTGTTGGAACTGTTCAAAAAGCTTGATATGTCGGCGATATGGTGTCCACGTCTCACAACCATACAGGAGGGAGGCAAGAACGATAGCCTTGAACACTTTAATCTTGGTGTGGAGCTTGATACCACGTTCATCCCACAACCTCCTTCAAAGCATGCCAACGGAACCACTTGCCTTGGTTAATCGCTGGTTGATCTCTTCGTCAAGGGTTGCAGAGTAAGAGACGGTGCTTCCAAGGTAACAGAACTTCTCTACGGACTTGAGCGGGCTGTTGTTGATAGTTACCACAGGGTGAACATGGCATTTTCCGGGGGCTGGTTGGTACATGACCTCTGTCTTCTTAATGCTGATGGTAAAACCATATTTCTCTGATGCCGTGGCAAATCTGTCAGTGTTGAGCTGAATATCTTCCAGTGTGTGTGCAGCTAAGGCACAGTCATCAGCGAACAGAAGGTCTCTGACTAGCATTGACATGGTCTTCGTCCGAGCTTGTAAACTTCTAAGATAGAATAGGCCACCATCTGTTCTAAACTGAATGTGCACTCCTTTATCCAAGTCGCGAAAAGCCTCCATGAGCATGAAAGAAAAGGCAATGGAGAAGAGTGTTGGGGCCAGGACACAGCCTTGCTTGGTACCATTTGTCACTGGAAATGGGTCAGAGATATCTCCATTCCCTAGGACTTTTGCTTGCATTCCCTCATGGAAAGACCTTATGATGGAAATGAACTTGTCAGGGAAACCAACTTTGTGAAGTATCTTCCACAGGCCAGGTCTATTTACCGTGTCGAATGCCTTGATGAGATCGACAAACACCATGTAGAGGTCCATGTTCTGTTCCCAACATTTCTCCTGTATCTGTTGCATTGCGAAGATCATGTCCACTGTACCTCTTCTAGGTCTGAATCCACATTGAGATTCTGGGTAGACCATAGCAGTGAGACAGCATGACATCCTGTTGAGGACAATGCATGCCAGTATTTTCCCGGCAACTGACAGGAGGGAAATACCTCTGTGGTTATCACAGACAGAGCGGTCTCCTTTACGTTTGTAGAGATATACAATAGAAGCATCCTTAAACTCTTGTGGGACTGTGCCATACTGCCAGATAAGTATAAATAACTGTAGGAGTTTGTTCTGCAGATGCACGCCGCCGTTTTTGAAAATCTCAGCAGGGATGCCGTCGGCACCTGGAGACTTTCCCGCAGATGTCTGTTTTATGGCATGCTTGACTTCATCCAGTGAAGGAGGGAGGTCCAGCTCGGCCAGTATCTGCCTCTGGGGGATGGCGTCCAGGGTTTCCTCACACATTGATGATGGCCTATTGAGCAGGGTTTTGAAGTGTTCAGCCCAGCGTTGTAGTATTTCCGATTTGTCAGTATGGAGGTTATTTCCGTCAGACGATCGGATGGGTGTGCTACCAGTGGACTTAGGTTCAGGTTCAGGTTACTTTATTTGTACCCGTAGGTAGATTTGTTTTGCAGTCTGGTGACATCCATATTTACAAGCCACAAATTACATTCAACATAGACACAAACACAGGCACACATGAAGCTGACTATAAACATGATAAAAATACTCAAGGCTCCATCAATCAGGGTATAAAAAGACAAAGAGATGGGAGAAAAACCAGAGGTAAGAGAGAAGGGTCATATTGAAAGTTAAAAACTAGTCAAAGAGGTTAAAAACTCAAAGGTCTAAAACCAAATAAAATATTTAGAACCCAAATAACATCCTACAAAAATAAGTAAATATAAAATGGAGTTAATACATAGGTACCTAAATTATGTGTAAATTACAGCTTGTTCAACTCTTTGACAGCAGCAGGAACAAAGCTGTTTTTGTAGCGCTGGGTTCTACTTTTTGGGAACTTACTTTTTGGTGGGAGCATATACACTGAAAATGGTCAAGTGGCGTCCCTTGTGGAGACCAATACGCATGCACATAATTCTGTCGCTGATGGCAGTAGGTAGTCTGTCGAGCTTCTGAGCAATAGATGTTGTTATTGCAAAGCCACACCTCCAATTCTGGGTTCTCCCTCTGGCTTGCCTCTCCAATAGAAGGTGTAGCCTGTACAAACCTCCTCCAGACTAGATTCACCAGCGCGTCTGGTCTCACTGAGGGCTGCAATATCAATGCTGTACTGCCCCAGCATCTTTGCCAGTATTGCAGTATGGCGCGCTGGTCTGTTGTCACAGTCTAAAAGGGTTCTGACATTCCATGAGGCAAAGATCATTTGGTGTTTTCGTGTTGGTCTTCAGCCGCAGTATTGGATGACCAGTCAGGTGCGGCTGCCTGGCAGGTTCTTAGTGGAGTAAGCAATGTTTAGGATCCCTTTTCAGTACCCTTCCCCATCTGGGGAGTGCTGTCCCTGAAGAAGGCTGCTCTGTCACTCATGCAGGATACGAGTGCCGCATTTACCCCAGTTTACGACAAACAACCATCACACATGAGCCGCCTGAGTGCAGGTTTGTAGCTAAGAACTTCTAGCATCATCCTATGCCTGTTCCCGTCACCACTTGCCCGTCGCCCCAGGACTTGAAGTAATAGATGTGATGTGATTCGCAAGATGACCTGCACATGAATGGATTTAAGTGAATTCAATTCAATTCAATTCAACTTTATTTATATAGCGCCATTTCACAACAACAGTCATCTCATAGCACTATCAACTGTAGGGGGGAACCCCCACAGTTGCAGAAAGACCCCAGCAATCAGGCGATCCCCTGTGAGCAAGCATTTGGTGACGGTGGAGAGGAAAAACTCCCTTTTAACAGGAAGAAACCTCCAGCAGAACCAGAATCAGGGAGGGGCAGTCATCTGCTGCGACTGGCTGGGGGGTGAGGGGACAGAGAAGAAGAAAAGAACAGACATGTAGAGAGCAAACAGCACGATGGGGACTCAATCTATGGGAGAGAAGAAACAGATGTTAATGACAAGCAAAAAAAAAATATTTCATAGAGAGTGAGGAAAGGAGTGAGGCCCAGTGCATTACTGGAGGTCCCCCGGCTGACTAAACCTATTAGCAGCATAACTAAGGGAGGGTTCAGAAACACATGATCCCTCCCTAATTGTAGGCTATATCAAAAAGGTAGGTTTTAGCCCTATTCTTAAAAACAGAGATCGAGTCTGACTCCCGAATCCAGATTGGCAGCTGATTCCACAGGAGAGGAGCTTGATAACTGAAGGCTCTGCCTACCATTGTACTTTTGGAGATTCTAGGTATTACAAGTAATCCTGCATTTTGGGAGCGTAGTGCTCTGTTAGGATAATACGGTAGTATCAGATCTTTTAAATAAAAAGGATCCTGATTGTTTAGAGCTTTGTAAGTAAGAAGAAGGATTTTAAACTTAATTCTAAACTCTATGGGAAGCCAATGAAGGGAGGCCAGAACCGGAGAGATATGATCTCTCTTTCTAGTACCTGTTAAAACTTTTGCTGCAGCATTTTGGATCAGCTGAAGACTTTTTAAAGATGTTTTAGGACAGCCTGATAATAAAGAATTACAATAATCTAATCTCGAGCTAACAAAAACGTGGATCAGTTTCTCAGCATCACTCTGAGACAAGATGCTCCTAATCTTGGCAATATTACACAAATGATAGAAGGCAGTCTTAGAAACAAATTTAATATGTGAATTGAAGGACAAATCCTGATCAAAAATAACTCCAAGGTTCCTCACAGAGCTATTAAGAGAAAGAGTAACCGCATCCAAACTGAAAGTTTGATTTGGAAAGGAATTTCTAAGGTTTTTTGGACCAACAAGAATGACTTCAGTCTTATCTGAATTTAATAGCAGGAAATTACAAGTCATCCAAGCTTTGATTTCCTTAAGACAGGCTTCTAACTTGGCTAATTGATTACTATCATCTGGCTTCATTGACAGGTATAATTGTGTGTCATCTGCATAACAATGAAAATGTATACAGTGCTTTCTAATAATGTTGCCTAACGGAAGCATATATAAACTAAAAAGAGTAGGGCCTAGCACAGATCCCTGTGGAACTCCATGACTAAGCTTTGAGTTGAAAGAAAACTCATTATTTACATGAACAAACTGGAACCTATCAGATAAATAAGATCTAAACCATTGCAACGAAGTTCCATTAAGTCCAACATAGTGTTCTAATCTATCAAGTAGAATATTATGATCGATAGTATCAAAAGCTGCACTAAGGTCTAAAAGGACAAGTACAGAAACTAGTCCATTATCAGATGCATTGAGGAGGTCGTTAGTGACCTTCGCTTAGGCTGTTTCAGTACTATGATGGATTCTAAACCCAGATTGAAACTCTTCAAGTAAACCATTTCCCTGCAGGTGGTCAAATAATTGCGTAGCAACAACTCTTTCTAAGATTTTTGAAATGAAAGGGAGATTAGAGATTGGTCTATAGTTAGCTAAAGCTCCTGGATCTAGCGTTGGCTTTTTGAGTAAGGGTTTAATTACAGCCGTTTTAAAAGCCTGCGGTACATGGCCTAAAGTTAATGAAGAATTGATTATATGAAGAATAAAGCTACCAATAAGTGGGAAGACTTCTTTAAATAACCTGGTAGGAATAGGGTGTAAAAGACAAGTTGAAGGTTTGGATGAGGAAACTATTTTGTCTAACTCACAAAGGTCGATTGGAGTAAACTCATCAAGACAGACATCAATAGAAGGAGTTGTAACAGTTACAGTATTTAAGTTAACTGTGGGAAGAATCTGATTGATTTTATCTCTGATGGATGAAATTTTATTATTGAAAAAGTTCATAAAGTCCTCACTAGTAAGCTCTAAGGGAATGCTAGGATTGACAGAGCCCTGACTCTTTGTCAACCTGGCTACAGTACTGAAAAGAAACCTGGGATTATTCTTGTTCTCTTCTATTAATGCAGAGTAATAACTCGTTCTAGCTTTTCTAAGAGATTTTTTATAAATTAAAAGATGATTTCTCCAAGCTAAATAGATTTCATCTAAATTAGTAGAGCGCCATTTTCTTTCTAATTGACAAGTCTTCTGTTTGAAGGTACGAGTTTCTGTGTTGAACCAAGGAGTTAGAAATCTCTGATTAGACTTTTTCTTTTTTAAGGGGGCCACCAAGTCTAGAGTCTGATGCAGAGAAGCTGGAACACTATCCACCATGTTATCAATTACAGAAGGAGCAAGCTGTCTATAGCTTATTTCCGTTGTGTTGACACATGGCATAGAGGAAACAATCTGCATAAATTTGGAAACAGCATCATCTGAGAGGCATCTACTGTAATAATATTTTTCTTTAGGAGCCAAATAGTCAGAAATAGTAAAATCAAAGGTTAACAGACAATGGTCTGACAGTATAGGGTTATGAGGAGACACTACAAGATTTTCTATTTCTATGCCATATGTCAAAACAGTGAGCTGTGTGGAGCTGTGTGGAGTTTGCATGTTCTCCCCGTGTTGCGTGGGTTTACTCCGGGATTTCTCCGGTTTCCTCCCGCACACCAAAACATGTAGGTTTAGGGCGCTCGCGCATGCAGCGACCAGCAGCCGGTGGCTTATCACCAGACTGCAAACCAAATCTACCTACGGGTACAAATAAGTAACAAAAAAAAACAAAAAACAAAAAAAACCCAAGGTCCAATGTATGGTGGAGGTAATGAGTAGAATTTCCTACTTTCTGAGAAAACCCAATCAAGTCTAATATTGAATTGAATGCCACATTAAGGCAGTCACTATCTACATCCACATGTATATTAAAGTCCCCTACTATAATTATTCTATCAGATTTCAGCACTAAATCAGCTAAGAAATCAGCAAATTTGGATAAAAATTCTGAGTAAGTTGATGGGGGACGATAAACAATGGCAAATAAAATTGGGTTTAACCTAAAATTGCTAAAGTGCCCAATACTGAGGACCAGGCCCTCAAAGGAATTATAACATGTTTTTTGCTTTACATTAACTAGTAATTTGGAATGGTAAATTGTTGCTACTCCTCCTCCACGACCAGAACTTCTGGGATTTTGACAGTTTAAATAACCAGAGGGAGTTGATTCATTTAAACCAACATAATCCTCTTGTCCTAACCAAGTCTCTGTAAGGGAAATTAAATCAATCTGATGATCAATTAACAAATCATGGACTAACAGAGACTTGGGAGTTAGAGACCTAATATTTAATAAACCACATTTAATTTTTAAATTATGAGGAGGAACAGAGGCCAAATCATTCAATTTAGACGCTTTATGTTTAATTTGAGTTTTACCAATATTTTGCTTTATCACTTTGGGATGCTTATACATTATATTTTTATTCACTTTGGAGGGAGCAGACAACGATTCTCTGATGGGGAAGACAGGGGCTAAGCTGAGGGGTGGCGGATGAAGAGGAGCTGCAGAGAGGCGTGTAAGACTGCGACTCTGCTTCCTGGTCCCAACTCTGAGTAGTCATGGTTTTGGAAATTTGGATAAAAAAGATGCCAGATTGTTAGATAAATGAGAAGCACCATGCAAAGTGGGATGAATGCTCTCTCGTCTCATAAGACCAGGTTTTCCCAAAAAAGAGCTCCAATTGTCAGTGTAGCCCACGTCATTTTTAGGACACCACACAGACAGCCAGCAGTTCAAGGATGACGAGCGGCTAAACATGTCATCACTGGTCAGATTGGGGAGGGGCCCAGAGAATACTACAGTGGCAGACATCATTTTTGCAAAGTCACACACCAATTCTATATTAAGTTTCGTGACTTCCGACTGCCGGAGACGGATGTCATTAATGCCGGCGTGAATAACAATTGTGGAATATTTACAGTTACTTTTAGCCAGCATTGTCAAATTTGACTCGATGTCGCCTGCTCTGGCCCCAGGAATGCATTGGACTATGACCGCTGGAGTCTCTAGGTTCACGTTTCTGACTACAGAGTCGCCAATGATCAGAGTTTTTTCCTCAGCGGGTGTGTCGCTGAGCGGGGAAAAACGATTAGAAATGTGAACAGGTTGGTGGTGTACCGGGGCTTTGCGACTAGGCTTCCTTCTCACCGTCACCCACCCAGTCTCCTCGCTGCTGAGGAGAGCCGAGGGACCGCTGACAGTGGGACCTAAGCTAGCTAGCTCCGCTGCAGCTAATGGGTGTCCGTCAAGATTAACTGGTGCAGACGGTGTTTCAATGCAGCGGAGCCGGGATTCCAAATCAGACAACCTCGCCTCGAGCGCCTCAAAAAGACAACATTTATTACATTTACCGTTATCGCTAAAAGAGGCAGAGGTGTAGCTAAACATCTGACAGAGAGAGCACACCAGAGGAGGAGAGGAAAGAGAGCTAGTAGCCATAGCTAGTGGCTAGACAGCAAACCATAAAGCAAACCACACAGGCAGACAGCAAAACAGGAAGTGACGATACGTTACCACAAGGAAGTGACGATCCCACTTCTGCAACCAGAAGTGGGAGAGGTTTGTGCACTCCCAGTCCCACTCTCTCATCAAATGCATGTCATATGCCACCTGGTGCAAAGGTTGCCACAAGCTGAGCGGCATGCATGGGTGCAGCCTTTCTCCGGTGTGGAGACAAATCTGCAAGGCAGCAGATGGATTTGAATTCGGAGTTACCTACTCCTGGCCTTTGCTTAAAGAGGCACAACCTACAAGGCAGCAGGTGGATTTGATTTCGGAGTTACCTTCTCCTAGCCTTTGCCTACAGAGGCACAACCTACAAGGCAGCAGGTGGTTGGATTGGTAAGTGTTAGGGCATATCCACACGCCGGTGGGCCTGCACACTGTAACTCTGGGGATCCAACCTGCGCTGAGATCTCTCACTGTTCTGTTCTGCAGCCACAAGGATCCAGTTAACATGGTGTACCGTTGGAAGGCTACGTGAGAGTCTTGATGCATAGAGATGTAAAAACCATCAGAGAGGACTTACGCACTCTGCCTCCTTTTCACTCCAAGGAGCTAGATGGCAGCTGCAGCTGGAAGCAAGAGACATGCAGAAGCAGGCAGACACAACACTATGCTACAGCACTACATACTAAGCACCCTGTGCTTAGAAGCATCACACCAAAACTATAGGTGGACTAACTGACGGAGGAGTGTGGCTCCCTCTTACAAAGTGGGTCAGAGGGTATGGCTTTCTACCTAGAACATTCAACTCAAGACTCAGTCTAAAAAACTGTCTCCTTGTTTCATTGGTCCTTATCCTATCAAACAAATCATTAACCCCTCGCTGTTCACCTCAGTCTTCCCCCCACTCTCCGTATTTGTCCTACTTTTCACATTTCCCAGGTCAAGCCTTTTGTCACCAGTCCGCTCTGCCCCCCAGCCAAGCTGCCTCCTCCTCCAAGAGTGGTTGACGGAGGGTTGACCTAGACTGTCAACCATATCATTGACGCTCGTCGCCATGGACTGGGCATCCAGTTTTTGGTCAACTGGAAAGCTTATGGGCCTGAGGAGCGGATGTGGGTCTCTAGATCGTTCATTCTCAACAAACAACTTAATCTACAACTTCTACAGGAGGAATCCAGACAAGCCTCAGGCTCCAGGAGGTGCCCTTTGAAGGAAGGGTACTGTAATGGTTCTGGCTGCACACTTTTTGCTCTCTCTCTGATTAACCCACTTATTTCCCACAGCTGCACCTACCATGTGTGGGCAATCAGCACACCCTTTAAAGTGGGCCACTCTCCTCCAGAGGTTCAGGAGCATGTCGGACTTCTTCCATGCACTTGGAGTACTCTTTCCCAGTGTGCTGCCTGCCTGTCGACCTGTCCCTCCTGGAGACCTGAAGACAAGTAAGATCAATTATTCCCTCAAAATATCCCTCTCATTTTGCCCAGAAAAGTGGCCTGGTGGATTTGGACCCTGCCTGGTGGATTCCCCAATGTGGATCCTATCCCAGCTGCCAAAGCCCAGTAAGTCATCTTACTATGTGCATATCCTACTCCCTTTCCCTTCACTCCCAGCACCAGCGCGCTGCTTTGTAAATACTCACCCACTGTATGGAACTCCCACGTCGAGAATCTGCTGGTGTCCTGCTCCCCGGGGGATGGAACTCAACAGCTTGTAAGAAAACAGACACATAGTAGCATTGTCAGACTGTGAAAGTTTGTACAAACCCCTCGTCTCCTCTCTCCGCTCTGCAGGGTTGCCAGACTCTCAGCGCCCTATCACTATCACAATTTTTGTAATAAAGATTATTGTCTCAGCTATTAGGGTCTCTTTGCTGCTTGCTTTTGGGTCTGTTGTGGTGACACAATAGGAGATAGCACTCCACCCGGGACTTTGGGGTATTGGGGGAAGGAAAAGGAGAGATGGTAATGGGAGGAACAAGTGAGATGGGTGCCAGAGTGCTAGGTGGTATTAAACTGAATAAAGATGCCCCTTCACCCCCGCTGTGCCAGGTGTGGAATGTATTGTGGAGAGGTGACCCTACCTGGTGGATTTCCAGCACCAGCGCGCTGCTTTGTAAATACTCACCCACTGTATGGAACTCCTGAGGACTCCGGGGCACGAAAGTATTGTGTTAAGCCATGCTCTGTGACGTGTATATGGATGTGTGTACATGCTCTCTGATGCATGTGTCAATGTGTTCACCCTGGGTGCCAAAGGTGAGAATAAAGTGATATAAAGGAGTTCACTTTGGCACCCAAATTTAGTCTCTTCTGTTGTTAGAGGTGAATAAAGTTCTGGGTCGTCAGCTGATGTCTCGTCTGATTCCATTGTCCACATTGGTGGCCTAGATAGGTGAAATGGAAAATGGACCGAGCTCCTCTATGGAGACACTCCCGCTAAAGTCCTCCACCGCTGCATGTGCCGTTGCAGTCAGACTCCCAGACTTTTTGCTCCATGACCTGGCTTCTTGGTTTATACACATGGAATCCCAATTCGCCCTTTGTGAAGTCTCAACAGACGACACAAATTACCATCATGTGGCGGTTGCGCTGGACACACGCTGGACACAGCAAGCAATGAGTCTACCCCGAGCCCTGCAAGCCCAAGGAAAATATGGTGCTCTCAAGCAGCTGCGGCTGCACCGTTAAAGCCCTTTTGGACAGAGAGAGGGCAGAAAAGCTCCTCACCCACTTGGAGTTAGGAGACAGATCAGCTGTGGAACTGATGGAGAGCATGCTTGCACTAATTTGCATGGGCAACGGATCTTTTCTGTTGGCCCACTTCTTCCTCAGGAATCTACCGGCTGTGGCGTTAACGATCCTCACTGCTGCTGGCGGCCAGGGACTACCGCGTGCTGGCAGAGGAGGCAGACCGCATCATCCTGGCAAACAAGGCTCTCAGCATTCAGGCAATGAGACCGGGATCTCCAGTGGAACCCAGCAAGGTTGAGGAGCCAATGGTAGTGGCCGGGACGGCCACCAGGAGACACAGGAACAGGATGCTGTGCTTTTATCACCGCCATTTTGGCACCGAAGTGCAATGTTGTCTGCCGCCGTGCCGCTTCAAGAAGTTGGGAAACAGGACAGCCAGTGGTCAGTAGCAGCTGCAACCACTGCTGACAGGGAAAATCTGCTCTTCATCGAGGACACACATTCTGGGAGACGTTTTCTGGTTGACTCTGGCTCCCAGAAGAGCCTCATTTTGCCGGTCAGCACAGACAGGCTGACAGAAGACTGTGGCCCGGCTTTAACGGCCACCACCGGATCCCACATCAGGACGTTTAGAGAAAAGACGGTGCTGTCTGAGTTCCCAGCACTCATGTTGCCCACTTTTTCTGCTACAGTAACCAAGCACGAGGTCAAGCATTTTATCACTATGAAAGGTCCACCCATTTTTGCGCGCCCTTCATATATCACAGCCACCAAGCTAGCTTTATCAAAAATAAGGTTTTTTTTTGGACTGTTAAATAGTTCCATTCATGTGTGGTTTACATGGCCGCTGAGCCCAGGTTATATTAAAATATTTTTTTCTTTCTCATAGGCTGTTAAGCAGCATGTAGCCTATTATGGCCCTTTTTCCACTAGTACCTGTTTGGCCCTACTCACTTCGACTCAGCTTCACACAGCTCAGCATGCTTTTGTTTCCATTACAGCAGAGTACCGCCTGAGGTGGGTGGGACATTTTTACAGCAAGGCGGTGCAACACTCCCTTGATGTAAAGCACGTGACACACAAGCAACACACAAAATGGAGGAATACGAGGGGATGATTTACGTATTTACGTACTGGTTGCTCTGTGACTTTTTGTCACAGTAAAGGCCAAACAGGAGAGCCAGAGAAGACTATGTGTGTTGAGAGAAAACACTGTGGAAAAGTACAGGGGGAGTTTTTGATGCCATAGCAGAATATGAAGTGGAATATGAAGCCGCAAACATGAGGATGCAGACTACTCGAAGACGGATGAGGACGAGGATGAGGGTAAGCTAACAAATGCTAATGCTTGCTACAGTCATTATAATCCTGCGTACTACATTATGATGGTGCCAGGTTATCGCTATTAAAGGTATTAAAATATGTATGCTATGTGTGTGTTTCAGATGGCTGCTTTGTTGCGAAATGATCGCTGCAAACCGAGATAACAGGTGGGGGGTACCACTCTGTGTTGGTGCTATTGATGGCTCCCACATAAAGCATATGATGGGAGATTTAAAGACATCATCCAGGACATCTTTGAAAAAAATTACAAACCAGAATTTGACAAGATGAAGATCTGGTATGAGCACAGATTCATAGCACCACAGAATCGTAGCACCACAACAATATCACACTGATTACTTCAATCATAAAGGCTGGCACTCCATAATCCTTCAAGGTGTCATTGATGGAAAGGGGCTGTTGTGGAATGTGTTTGCTGGGCTTCCAGGGAGCTTGCATGATGCTAGGGCTCTGAGACTGTCCACACTGTTTGAGTTAGCCAGCCGAGGAACCCTCTTCCCACCTCACATCAGGAACATTGGTGCCGTAAGTGCGGGCTATTACATCCTCGGAGACTCAGCTTATCCCTTGCAAAACTGGCTCTTAAAACCATTCCATGACACTGGACAACTGAGAGAAGAACAGCACATGTTCAACCAAAACACCACTAGAGTACGGGTGATTGTGCAGAATGCTTTGGGCAGGCTGAAGAGTAGGTGGTACTGCCTTCTGAAAAGGACATCCCACTGTGACATCCCACTGGTGAAAGCTATGGTGCTGACTTGTTGTGCTCTGCATAATCTGTGTTAAAGTCATGGAGAGACTTTTGACACTACGTGGGATGATCCAGCGGCTGCAGCACGTGAAGCTTCTCTGCATCAGACTCTAGACTTGGTGGCCCCCTTAAAAAAGAAAAAAGTCTAATCAGAGATTTCTAACTCCTTGGTTCAACACAGAAACTCGTACCTTAAAACAGAAGACTCGTCAATTAGAAAGAAAATGGCGCTCTACTAATTTAGATGAAATCTATTTAGCTTGGAGAAATCATCTTCTAATTTATAAAAAATCTCTTAGAAAAGCTAGAACGAGTTATTACTCTGCATTAATAGAAGAGAACAAGAATAATCCCAGGTTTCTTTTCAGTACTGTAGCCAGGTTGACAAAGGGTCAGGACTCTGTCAATCCTAGCATTCCCTTAGAGCTTACTAGTCAGGACTTTATGAACTTTTTCAATAATAAAATTTCATCCATCAGAGATAAAATCAATCAGATTCTTCCCACAGTTAACTTAAATGCTGTAACTGCTACAACTCCTTCTATTGATGTCTGTCTTGATGAGTTTACTCCAATCGACCTTTGTGAGTTAGACAAAATAGTTTCCTCATCCAAACCTTCAACTTGTCTTTTACACCCTATTCCTACCAGGTTATTTAAAGAAGTCTTCCCACTTATTGGTAGCTTTATTCTTCATATAATCAATTCTTCATTAACTTTAGGCCATGTACCGCAGGCTTTTAAAACGGCTGTAATTAAACCCTTACTCAAAAAGCCAACGCTAGATCCAGGAGCTTTAGCTAACCAATCTCTAATCTCCCTTTCATTTCAAAAATCTTAGAAAGAGTTGTTGCTACGCAATTATTTGACCACCTGCAGGGAAAGGGTTTACTTGAAGAGTTTCAATCTGGGTTTAGAATCCATCATAGTACTGAAACAGCCTTAGCGAAGGTCACTAACGACCTCCTCATTGCATCTGATAATGGACTAGTTTCTGTACTTGTCCTTTTAGACCTTAGTGCAGCTTTTGATACTATCGATCATAATATTCTACTTGATAGATTAGAACACTATGTTGGACTTAATGGAACTTTGTTGCAATGGTTTAGATCTTATTTATCTGATAGGTTCCAGTTTGTTCATGTAAATAATGAGTTTTCTTTCAACTCAAAGCTTAGTCATGGAGTTCCACAGGGATCTGTGCTAGGCCCTACTCTTTTTAGTTTATATATGCTTCCGTTTGGCAACATTATTAGAAAGCACTGTATACATTTTCATTGTTATGCAGATGACACACAATTATACCTGTCAATGAAGCCAGATGATAGTAATCAATTAGCCAAGTTAGAAGCCTGTCTTAAGGAAATCAAAGTTTTGATGACTTGTAATTTCCTGTTATTAAATTCAGATAAGACTGAAGTCATTCTTGTTGGTCCAAAAAACCTTAGAAATTCCTTTCCAAATCAAACTTTCAGTTTGGATGCGATTACTCTTTCTCTTAATAGCTCTGTGAGGAACCTTGGAGTTATTTTTGATCAGGATTTGTCCTTCAATTCACATATTAAATTTGTTTCTAAGACTGCCTTCTATCATTTGCGTAATATTGCCAAGATTAGGAACATCTTGTCTCAGAGTGATGCTGAGAAACTGATCCACGCTTTTGTTAGCTCGAGATTAGATTATTGTAATTCTTTATTATCAGGCTGTCCTAAAACATCTTTAAAAAGTCTTCAGCTGATCCAAAATGCTGCAGCAAGAGTTTTAACAGGTACTAGAAAGAGAGATCATATCTCTCCGGTTCTGGCCTCCCTTCATTGGCTTCCCATAGAGTTTAGAATTAAGTTTAAAATCCTTCTTCTTACTTACAAAGCTCTAAACAATCAGGCTCCTTTTTATTTAAAAGATCTGATACTACCGTATTATCCTAACAGAGCACTACGCTCCCAAAATGCAGGATTACTTGTAATACCTAGAATCTCCAAAAGTACAATGGGAGGCAGAGCCTTCAGTTATCAAGCTCCTCTCCTGTGGAATCAGCTGCCAATCTGGATTCGGGAGTCAGACTCGATCTCTGTTTTTAAGAATAGGGCTAAAACCTACCTTTTTGATATAGCCTACAATTAGGGAGGGATCATGTGTTTCTGAACCCTCCCTTAGTTATGCTGCTAATAGGTTTAGTCAGCCGGGGGACCTCCAGTAATGCACTGGGCCTCACTCCTTTCCTCACTCTCAATGAAATATTTTTTTTTGCTGGTCATTAACATCTGTTTGTTCTCTCCCATAGATTGAGTCCCCATCGTGCTGTTTGCTCTCTACATGTCTGTTCTTTTCTTCTTCTCTATCCCCTCACCCCCCAGCCAGTCACAGCAGATGACTGCCCCTCCCTGAGCCTGGTTCTGCTGGAGGTTTCTTCCTGTTAAAAGGGAGTTTTTCCTCTCCACCGTCGCCAAGTGCTTGCTCACAGGCGATCGCCTGATTGCTGGGGTTTTTCTGCAACTGTGGGGGTTCCCCCCTACAGTTGATAGTGCTATGAGATGACTGTTGTTGTGAAATGGCGCTATATAAATAAAGTTGAATTGAATTGAATTGAATTGAATTGAATTGAATTGAAGTAGTCATAGCTTGCTAATCTTAGCTAGGTCCATGGCGGACACAAAAATCTCGAATGACTCATGCCAATGTGAACAAGGAATTGGCGGCTCACCGGGCAAAGTGTGGAAGGGTAGCAGGGGTGTTAGCAGCGTTTCGATCTTGATGTTTTCAAAGTTTCTCCTCGTCACCAATTGTTTTATCTGGAAATAAGGGTTTGCAGACAGGTGCACGTGTTGTGGTGAACTTTATTGAACAGTTAGTAGAACATGCTAAGGAGGAAGCACAGCAAGGTGTCTGGGAGGTGGTTCCAAAGGTGGAGAGCAAGAGATCAGCTACCCCTGGGTAGCTGGCTGTTATACCTGCAGCATGATGATGTCATGTATACATACGTGCAAGCGTGATGTGTCGTACCATTTTCCATATATCACAGCCACCAAGCTAGCTTTATCAAAAATAAGTTTTTTTTTTGGACTGTTAAATAGTTCCATTCATGTGTGGTTTACATGGCCGCTGAGCCCAGGTTATATTAAATTTTTTTTTTCTTTCTCATAGGCTGTTGAGCAGCATGTAGCCTATTATGGCCCTTTTTCCACGAGTACCTGTTTGGCCCTACTCTCTTCGACTCGGCTTTACGCAGCTCAGCATGCTTTTGTTTCCATTACAGCAGAGTACCGCCTGAGGTGGGTGGGACATTTTTACAGCAAGGCGGTGCAACACTCCCTTGACGTAAAGTACGTGACACTCAAGCAACACACAAAATGGAGGATTATGAGGGGATGATTTACATATTTACGTACTGCTCGCTCTGTGGCTTTCTGTCATAGTAAAGGCCAAACAGGAGAGCCAGAGAAGACTACCTGTGTTGAGAGAAAACACTGTGGAAAAGTACAGGGGAGTTTTGGATGCCATAGCAGAATATGAAGGTCTCGGTACCTCAACAGAGCTACTGCCATCATTAAAGACTGTGCTCATCCAGGCCATGACTTCTTTTACTTGCTCCTCTCGGGAAAGCAGTACAGATCCCATAAAACCCGGACTACCAGGTTTAATCATAGTTTTTTCCCAGCAGCAGTATGTATTTTGAACGGATTTATGTAACACGCACAGACTGCTGATATATTTTTGTTATTTTAGATTATTTTGTAGCAACAACCCTGTGTGCATAAGCTGGTCTTTTGTATTTATCACTCAGTATGTTTTTCTTCATTGCTACGTACATACTGTATTCAACTTTTAGGTAATTTTATTTCAAGCATTATTTATTGTTGTAATTATAAGAATGTTAAATGCATGAGTGAACTGTGAGTGTGATAGTTTGTTTATAGTTCTTTTTTAGGGAGCAGCATCTCAGTTTCATTGCATTGTTCATTAACAATGGAATGACAATAAAGGCACTTTGACTTTGACTTTGACTTTGAAGTGGAATATGAAGCCGCAAACATGAGAATGCAGACTACTCGAAGACGGATGAGGACGAGGATGAGGGTAAGCTAACAAAGGCTAATGCTTGCTACAGTCATTATAATCCTGCGTACTACATTGTGATGGTGCCAGGTTATCACTATTAAAGGTATTAAAATATGTATGCTACGTTTGCGTGTTTCAGATGGCTGCTTTGTTGTGAAATGATTGCTGCAAACCGAGATAACAGGTGGGGGCTACCACTCTGTGTTGGTGCTATTGATGGCTCCCACATACCCTTCATAGCACCACAACAATATCACACTGATTACTTGAATTGTAAAGGCTGGCACTCCATAATCCTTCAAGGTGTCGTTGATGGAAAGGGGCTGTTGTGGAATGTGTTTGCTGGGCTTCCAGGGAGCTTGCATGATGCTAGGATTCTGAGACTGTCCACACTGTTTGAGATAGCCGGCCAGGGAACCCTCTTCCCACCTCACATCAGGAACATTGGTGCAGCAAGTGCAGGCTATTACATCCTCGGAGACTCGGCTTATCCCTTGCAAAACTGGCTCTTAAAACCATTCCATGACACTGGACAACTGAGAGAAGAACAGCACATGTTCAACCAAAACATCACTAGAGTACGGGTGATTGTGGAGAATGCTTTGGGCAGGCTGAAGAGTAGGTGGTACTGCCTTCTGAAAAGGACATCCAACTGGTGAAAGCTATGGTGCTGACTTGTTGTGCTCTGCATAATCTGTGTTAAAGTCATGGAGAGACTTTTGACACTACGTGGGATGATCCAGCAGCTGCAGCACGTGAACCGGTGGTGGCAGCGGCACAGGGTGTAGAGGAGCAGGGCAGAGATGTACGAGATGCTCTGATACAGTACTTGTGTAGCAATAATGACTAAACAATGTGAGTGCCTTCTCATTCATGTGCCTACAAATGTCCAACTTCTCTATTTTGAAAATAAAATTTTGTACATCTCCTCTTTTGTTTATAAGGACTATTTGTGAAGGTAAGAGTGATTAAATGCTAAAACACAGGGGAAGCCATCTACAAATAATCCAGCAGTTAGGTAAATCACTTTTGGTTTGATGCAAGTCTGTTAACAGAATTATGAATCATGTGTTGAAACATGTTGTATCCCATTTAACCCTATCCCATTATTATGAAATACTAAGTGTTTTGTTTATTTTTTCTTAACCCCTTAGCATTCCTGCCAATTTTCCAGAGTGGAAAAGTAGAATTTTAGTTAATAAAAAGCTTTAGTTAATAAAAAGCTTTCATTATTTACCATTACACACGTTCTTCTTCTTGCTCTGAGAGAGAGCAGTCGCATTTTTCTTCCCTCCTCCTGTCTGCCTTCCTGACCTATTCCCAGCTTTGCAATGTTGCGTTTTTGTCTGTGTCTGTGTTTAGTCGCTCTTCTTCTGCTGAATCTTAATCTAAATGGAAATTATGGATTTGGAAGCGGCTTAAATGTGCTATTGTCACTATTTTTCAACAAGAATCGGCCAAGGGGGAGCCCAAGAATTGGAACCTGCGAGGAGACTCATGGACATTGGAATTCATGCGTCTGTGGAAACGTTATTGGTTATGATCTCAGGACTTCTATTTTTGGCTGTGAAGTTCCCTGATGTATCAGAAATTGAAGGAAGGTGAGAGAGCTGATCAAAGCGGACCCGGCAAGCTCCTTCATCAAATTCGACCAGTTGGGGAGGGCACGAGTAGCGGCAAACGGTGAACTGAATGACAGTGATTCAGCGGAGGAATACATCTGGAGCCCTGTGCTCTCCATGGAATAAAGTTTAAGCCTGCACATGGAAATTATGAAAGCACTGAATTGCACGGGTGAGGAAAAATCTATTCTCTGAGTGCACTGTGCAGATTTGATTTGACCTTGTCTTTGGTGCCCTGTATTTACATTCCTCCTGATGAAGATAAGCGGAAGGAGCGGCTCTGCCTGCTAACCCAAACAATTGACACAGTTGTTGTTGTTTCAGCAGATGAACGCTCAAGGACAGTGCACCATGTGACAATTTACCATCTGCAAGCAAGAGCGAGAGACTCTAGACTGCTTAGATCACATGACTTTAACATCTATCCACTGCCAGGAGGCGCCCTCTGCTGTTCACTAGCAATTGACACACCTACACTTGCATTCAACATTACACTACTGATACAATTACTGATATATATTCACAATACACTGACTCTCTCAACTACTGCTTTGTCATTGTGTGATCTATTGTCTGCTAATTGTGCATTTGAGAGTTTTTTTCTTGTAATCAAAATTTTGGTCATAAAATGAGCTCTATTTTGATCAACAATGCTTTTTTCTATCTCCTATTGTGTTTTTCCCTATCCTTCCCCCCCTCCCCCCTCTTCACCCCCCCCTATATGACAGGTGCCTCATCATGGCTGCCGTGTCATTGGGATGCGCCTTTCGTGCGCGCCCAATGTCAAGTCAAATTCCTCGTATGGTTACTTGTTTACTTGTAAATGTGCTTGGCAATAAATCTGATTCTGATTCTGATTCTGACATAACATGGAAACATGTTATGTTGGATTACCAAAACATGTCTAAATATTTTTAACTACAAAGTTATGATTCACTGCATCACAAGATTTTGTTGGTCCAAAACTGCTCCCACAACCTACAACCTGACCTTGATCTATTCGCTTTTTTAGGATGTTTAAGTAATTAGACTCCATAATATACTCCAATAAAATTGTCTAATAACCCTTTTTTTCTAAAACTTTGAGAAATTTGGTAATCCGTTCCCACCAAGACCATACGGTGTTGCTCAAACAACAAACCCTGGATCAACCCTGAGATAAAAACACTTCTGAGAGAGAAGAAGAGGATCTTCAGTTCGGGGAACAGGGAGATGCTGAAGTCCGTACAGAGGGAGCTGAGGAGAAAGATCAGAGAAGGCAAGGACAGCTTCAGGAAGAAGATGGAGGAAAAGCTGCAACAGAGCGACATCAGCGGGGTCTGGAGAAACTTTAAAACCATCTCTGGGCTTCAGAATACCTCCCCCAAGGCCAAGGGGGGCAGGGAGTGGGCGAACAATATGAATCTGTTTTTCAATAGATTTGACCAACCGCCCTCCCCCTGACTGCACAACAACCACTGCTGCCTCTAAAGACATGAAGTCCTGCTGCCCACTCCCCACTCCACCAACACCCCCCCACTCCCAACACACAGCCCCCCAACCTGACCCTGACCAAGACCCAGGTGAGGACGGAGCTGAGGAAGATCAAGGCGAGGAAGGCGTCGGGACCGGACGGCATCAGCGCAAAGCTCCTCAAGTCCTGTGCAGACCAGCTGTGTGGGATTGTGGCATGCATCTTCAACCTGAGCCTGAAGCTGGGGAGGGAACCACAGCTGTGGAAAATATCTTGTGTGGTACCTTTACCAAAGACTTCCCACCCCAAAGACCTGAACAGCTACAGACCGGTGGCCTTGACATCCCACTTGATGAAGACCCTGGAGAGACTGTTCCTTGCTCACCTCCGCCCCCTGGTGGGACCAGCGATGGATGCACTCCAGTTTGCCTACCAGCATGGCATTGGGGTGGAGGATGCGGTGATCTTCCTCCTTCACCGTTCTCTGTCCCACCTGGAGAAGCCCGGGAATGCGGTGAGGATCATGTTCTTTGACTTCTCCAGTGCTTTCAACACCATCCAACCGATGATCCTGAAGGACAAGCTGCTGCGCGCAGGGGTGGACCAGCACCTGTCATCATGGATCCTGGACTACCTCACGAACCGGCCTCAGTTTGTGAGAACCTGGGACTGTGTGTCCGACATGATCATCGGTAGCACGGGGGCCCCCCAGGGAACGGTGTTGGCTTCCTTCCTGTTCACTCTTTATACTGCGGACTTCTCACACAACACAACACACTGCCATCTACAGAAGTTCTCTGATGACTCTGCGATCGTTGGCCTCATCTCCAACGGAGATGAAGCTGAGTACAGAGGGCTTATCCAGGACTTCGTGGACTGGTGCAATCGGAACTGCCTCCAGATGAACGCAAAGAAAACTAAGGAGCTGGTGGTGGACTGCCGCAGGCAAGGACAACCCCTCACAGCACCAATAAATATACAGGGAACAGACATCGAGATGGTGACATTCTACAAGTACCTGGGTGTTCATCTGAACAATAAACTAGACTGGTCACACAATACTGACGCACTCTACAAGAAGGGACAGCGCAGACTGTTCCTACTGAGGAGACTCAGGTCTTTTGGTGTACAAGGGGCGGTGCTGAAGACATTCTATGACACGGTGGTGGCATCAGCCATCACTTTTGGAGTGGTCTGCTGGGGCAGTGGCATTACCGCAGTCGATAGGAAGAGACTGAACAAACTGATCAAGAAAGCTAGCTCTGTCCTGGGGCAGCGCCTTGACCTGGTGGAGGAGATAGGAGAGAGAAGGACTGTGGCTAAACTGTCATCTCTGCTGGAGTCCGAGTTCCACCCTATGCAGGACATACTGAATGCACTGAGGAGCTCATTTAGCAGCAGACTACCTTATCCCAGGTGCACAACCGAGAGGTTTCGCTTGTCCTTCCTACCAACGGCTGTCAGACTGTACAACCTAAGCAGGGCTGCTCGCAGAGATAGCAAAAAGATGTAACAACCTAATAGTTTTGAATGCAAAAGATGCAATAGACTTACACAATGGTCCCCTCCGGCATACAACTAGGAAAATACCGGTCGCTATGGAGGGTGAGAATATGTATGGGCACATAATCATACCATGTAGGATAACTAAGTAGACGGTTGTGCTGTTTCACCCCATCTAGCAACAATGCTCTGCACTGTGTGTGTTTATATATTTACATATTTATTCCATCTAGCTACAATGCTCCGCACTGGGTGTGTTTATATTTATATATCTATATATTTATTACATCTAGCTACAATGCTCCGTACTGTGTGTGTTTATATATTTACATATTTATTCCACCTAGCTGCAATGTTCCGCACTGTGTGTGTTTATATACTCATATATTTATTTCACCCAGCTACAATGCTCTGCACTGTGTGTCTGTGTGTATATATATATATATATATATATATATATATATATATATATATATATATTTATTTTTTTTTTATAGTAATATGTACATATTAGTATATTAGCTGCTCTTGCTTTTTTTTTTTTCTTGCCTTCTGATTGTTGCTCTGAGTGTTGCTATCCCTGTGCTGTTGCAATCCTGGAATTTCCCCATTGTGGGACTAATAAAGGCTTATCTTATCTTATCTTATCTTAATGTACTACAGACACGCAACCTGATTTACAGCTGAATATGGTCAGAAGAGAGGATGTGTGACATGATTAGTAACCCAGGAGACAGATGCTGACAGGAGTGATAACAGACAATTATCTTTTATTGAATAAAGTGAGAGTGTTCCAAGGTTCCAAGGTTGTCATAGCCAGGAGCAGCACTGGGGTTAAGCTCCCAGTGCTCATAAAATGCTCCTTATGGCGTGCGTCTCGAAAAGCCTCTGATAACTAAGTCCAACTCCTAGCCTGCCCATGTGGTTTAGTCTCTAAGCCCGGCGGAACTGCTTTTACTAAAAGGAGAAGGGGCGAGGGCAGATCTCTGGCGCCTTAAAACCAGATGCTTCGGGTAGATGGTGGCTCGTCAACCTGGGAAGGTAGCCCATCTAGGGAAAGGTAAACCCTGATTTCAAACCTCCGCTGCCTTGCGGCATACCCGGTCACGGGAAAGGCTTCGGGAGTCAACCCTGAGGAAAAATTCGGAGTCGGAGCCCCTAAGGCAGTTCTATGTTGTGCTCAACATCGTTCTGGCAGCTCCTGCAACGGCGCTGGTGCCAAACTGTAGCAGCCCTGCTGTTCCTTTGGATTCATCAGTGACGTGGATAGGGGGCACATGCTGCATGGGCAACATCTTGTCCTCCATATCTTCCTGACCAGGCTTGAATCCTACCAACGCCCAACGCTGGAAGGTAGAACACCGGATCACTGGAGAGGACACTCCAGCTTCGCCTTTGGCGTAGACAAAACACGGGGAATGACAGTTACCGGTTATAAGCCACCGCTCAATTGGCGTAGAGCGCGGTGCCAGGGGTTGTTCCTGACGGTGGGAGAGATCATCGGATCTCACTGGACAGCTACCGCCCGCCTCAAGCTGGGCAGCCCCGAGCCAATAAGGTGTTGTCCCGCCACAGCTTGCTTTCCTCATTGGGTGCATGGGGATGAGGAGAAGTCCGAACAGCAGGCTGAGAACCTTCAAACCAGGCAAGACAATGAAACAAAAGAGACCAACTCTAAAACTGGGAACTTGCAACGTCCGCACTATGATGACAGGACTCGCTGCTAACCTCAAGGACATCAACAACACCAGGAAGACTGCCATCATCAATAATGAGCTGAAGAGACTGGGAGTGGATATCGCCACTCTCCAGGAAACACGGTTGGCTGACGCAGGCACACTGAGAGAGAAGGACTACACATTTTACTGGCAGGGAGAGGGCAGTGACGAACACAGGGAACACGGAGTGGGCTTCGCAGTGAAGAACACTTTGCTGAAGATGGTGGAACCGGGCAGCAATGGCTCTGCATGACTCCTCACCCTCCGCCTCAACACCACTCAAGGCCCAGTCACCCTCGTCAGTGTGTATGCCCCAACACTGACAGCCACACCAGAGGAAAAAGTTCTATGAGAATCTCGCAACAACTGTCAGGATCATCCCCAACTCTGAACAACTCATTCTCCTTGGAAACTTCAATGCCAGAGTGGGTGCTGACCACGACTCCTGGCCCTCCTGTCTTGGACCTTTTGGCGTGGGCAGAATGAACGACAACGGACAGCGGCTGCTCGAGTTCTGCACATATCACGATCTGTGCATCACAAACTCGTTCATCAAGACCAAGCCCCAACATAAGGTTTCCTGGCAACATCCGCGCTCAAAGCACTGGCACCAGCTGGACTTGATCCTGACCAGGCACACCTCACTGAAGAACGTGCTAATCACCCGTTCGTTCCAGAGTGCAGATTGCGACACAGACCATTCGTTGGTGTGTTGCAAGGTCAAGCTGCAGCTGAAGAAATTCCATCGTGCTAGACAGCCTGGAACAGCACGGATTGACACCAGCAAGATGGCTCAACCAGAACTTGTTGAGCAGTTTGCCTCCATCTTTGAGAAGGAACTTGGTGTACCACAAGAAGGAGAATCTGCAAAGCAGAAGTGGGAAGAGCTGCGAAACACCATCCACCGCACAGCCTTGGCTACCTTTGGGAGGAAGACCTCGAAGTTACAGGACTGGTTTGATGCCAAGTTGACCGAGATGACCCCCGTCATTGAAGCCAAGCGCTCAGCACTTGCTGAGTACAAGAAGTACCCAAACGAGAAGAATCTCCAGATTCTCAGGGCTGCGAGAAGCAAAGTTCAGCAGACTGCTCGGCGCTGTGCCAACGAGTACTGGACTCAGCTCAGCCAAGACATTCAAACCGCTGCCATAACAGGGAACATCCGTGGTATGTACGATGGCATCAAGAAAGCCCTTGGTCCGGCTCAGAGCAAGACGGCCCCCCTCAAATCCTTCACTGGGGAGATGATCACAGAAAAGAACAAGCACATGGAGAGATGGGTGGAACACTACTCCGACCTCTACTCCAGACAGAACAACGTGACACCGTCAGCCCTTGATGCCATCCACTGCCTACCATCCATGGACGAACTTGACGCCGAGCCAACCATCGACGAACTCAGCAAGGCCATTGATAGCTTGGCCGCTGGCAAGGCACCCGGCAACGACGGCATACCCCCTGACCTGATCAAGCACTGCAAGACCGCCCTACTGCTGCCATTGCGTGATGTCCTCTGCCAGTGTTGGAAGGAAGGTGCCGTACCACAAGACATGAGGGACGCCAAGATCATCACCCTCTACAAAAACAAAGGGGAGAGAAGCGACTGCAACAACTACAGGGGCATCTCCCTCCTCAGAGTTGTTGACAAAGTCTTCGCACGAGTTGTTCTCATTCATCTACAGAAGCTTGCCGAACATGTCTACCCCGAGTCTCAGTGTGGCTTCTGCGCTGAGCGATCGACGGTAGACATGATATTCTCCATCCGCCAACTCCAGGAGAAATGCAGAGAACAGAACATGCCCCTGTACATCGCCTTCATCGACCTCACCAAAGCGTTCGATCTGGTCAGCAGAGAAGGCCTTTTCAAGATCCTGCCAAAGATAGGATGCCCACCAAAGTTGCAAAGCCTAATCGAATCGTTTCACACCAACATGCAGGGGATAGTGCAGCACGATGGCAACGTCTCAGATCCATTCAACATACGCAGCAGAGTGAAACAGGACTGTGTACTTGTGCCAACCCTCTTTGGGATTTTCTTTGCTATGCTCCTGAGGCATGCCTTCAGCACAGCAACAGAGGGAATCTAACTGTACACAAGATCTGATGGCAGGCTTTTCAACCTCGCCCGCCTGAAAGCCAGAACCAAAGTACGCAAGGCCCTAATCAGAGACATGCTGTTCGCAGACGACGCTGCAGTCGCAACCCACACACAGCAGGAGCTTCAGACCCTGATGGACCGCTTCTCCCAGGCATGCAAGGACTTCGGGCTTACCATCAACCTGAAGAAGACTAACGTCTTGGCGCAAGGCACGGAAGCATCACCAACCATCACCATCGATGACTACGAGCTGGAGGTCGTGAATCAGTTCACGTACCTGGGGTCCACGATTAGCAACAACCTCTCCCTTGATACAGAGATCAACAAGAGGATTGGAAAATCAGCCTTCACACTCGCTCGCCTCAACACACGAGTGTGGGAGAATCCCAAACTCTCTATCAAGACGGAGATGGCAGTGTACAACACCTGCGTCATCAGCACACTGCTCTATGGGAGTGAGACATGGACAACATATGCCCGGCAGGAAAAGAGACTGAACTCCTTCCACTTGCGCTGCATTCGCCACATCCTGGACATATCCTGGCAGGACAAAGTGCCCAACACAGAAGTTCTGTCCCGCTCCGGCCTTCCCTCCATGTTCACTCTACTCCGCTGGCTAGGCCACATTCACCATATGGAGGATGGCAGAATCCCCAAAGACGTCCTCTAGGGAGAACTGGCAACTGGCAGGAGAGACATTGGCCACCCACAGCTGCGCTTTAGAGACGTCTGCAAGAGAGACATGAAGGCCCTGGAGATCAACACAGAGCACTGGGAGGACCTTGCAACGGTCCGCTCCAAATGGAGCCACATCCAAATGGAGCCGCTCCAAATGGGCCACATCCATCCAAATGGATGTGGCCCTGACCAGACAGCTCAAGGCGGGTGAAGAGAGACTGACTGCTGCAGCAGATGAAAAAAGGACCCGCAGGAAGAACCGCCACAGACCCAGCAGCACGGAGATCACCCACAAGTGCAACCTGTGTGTCAGGGACTGCCATTCGCGCATCGGCCTGTTCAGCCACAGGTGGTACTGTTCCAGCAGAGTAGACGTTTAGGATTCTCTTCCATGGTCATCATAGACCGACGGAGGCCAACGATGTAGTGTGTGAGTGGATGTATGTGTGCTCGTCTGGTCACTGGAGCTGAGCGCGTCTTGTGGCGACCTGGCAACCCTGGAACACACAAGCACAAAGGTTACTGCTGCTCAATAGAGATAGCGGCGTTTGTGCTGCGGGTGCTTACTTGCAGGTCCCCACTGTGTAAGTCTTGCTGGCTCCTTGTGTCCGTGAGATGTAGTGCTCGAGGTGCCCGGCGTAGCGGGGGTGAGGAGGAACTCCGAAGAGGAGGAGATTGTGCCTCATCAGCTGTGGAGGATTGTCCGCCACCAGGGAGGTCCACCTGTGCACAGGGGAGAGAACTAGAAGGTGATGAGTGCTGGGTTTGCTTACGTGGCTTGGCTTGGCATGCGCTTCTTGACTTGTGGTCGATATCTCGGCGCATTGCTTGGCAAGGATGACAGACGAATCCGTGCTGAGGAGTCTGCGGGTCGGGCTTTTGAAGCCCACTGATTGCCACCTGCTGGAGTGAGCGCAGCTGATGATGATGATGATGATGATGACGGCCTAGCGGCCATCATGACAGTACTCCCCCCTCTAGAGGTTCCTCCAGGCACCTGCCCAATCCTACCTGGATGCGCCCTATGGAAATCGCATATCAACTGTTTATCGAGGATCAACGCAGGGCGAATCCAGGAGTGATGCTCAGGACCAAACCCCTCCCAGTCCACCAAATACTGAAGGCCCCGACCCCTCCTGTGGACATCCAGGATTGCTGTCACTCCCCAGGCCGGATGGCCATCGATCATCCTCAGGGGGACAGGAGCCACGGGGGGTGGGCACAGCGGGTCGGCGATGTAGGGCTTGACCTGGGAGACGTGGAAAGGGGCAGATGCGCATGTGAGGGGGGAGAACAAGACGCACAGACACAGGGTTGACAATGCGGGCAATGACAAAAGGGCCGATGAAGCGCTTGGTCAGCTTACGCTTCTCGGTCGGCACACTGATGTTTTTCGTGGACAACCATACCTTCTGACCCACCTTGTAATCCGGGGCGGGCCTCCTGTGATGGTTGGCCACTTCGATGTTACACTCCGTGGTTCTCAAGAGGGCTCTGCGGGTGATGGACCAAATCCACCGACAACGCCTGGTGTGAGCCTGTACTGACGGAACCACTACCTCTCTCTCCTCCTCAGGGAACACAGGTGGCTTGAACTCCAATGATGCCTTAAAGGGGGACATCCCCATGGCAGAGGACACCGTGGTGTTGTGAGCGTACTTGATCCACGGGAGATACGTGCTCCAAGAAGAGGAGCAGGAGGAGATGACGCAGCGCAGCGCAGCCTCCAGCTCCTGATTGGCCGTCTCGCACTGGCCGTTGCTCTGCGGGTGGTACCCAGAGGAGAGACTGGCCGTGGCCCCCAGTACCGTGCAGAACGCTTCCAGACTTGAGACACGAACTGTGGTCCTCGATCCGAAACGATGTAAGCGGGGATCCCGTGAGAACGAACCACATGAAGGACAAGAAGGTCCATCGTCTCCCGCGCCGATGGTAACCCCCGGAGAGGCACAAAGTGGGCAGCTTTAGAAAAGCGGCCCACTATTGTCAAAATAGTCGTGAAATAGCCGGAAGGGGGCAAACCGGTCACGAAGTCCATGGCTACAAGGGACGGGCAGAGGGTGCAGAAGGCCCGCCAGGGCCGATGATGACGTTTTCCCAGTAGCGCACTGAGCGCAGGCCTGGACATAGTTGTTAACGTCCTTCCGTAGTCTGGCCACCAAAAAGTCCTCTGGAGGAGGTCAGTGGTTCGACCCACACCTGGATGGCACGCCAGTTTAGACGCGTGCCCCCACTCTATTACCTGGCCTCTGACGGAGCAGGGAACGAATAGGCGACCCGGGGCCCCCCCACCCGGATCAGGCTCCACCTCCTGAGCTCTTCTGACCTTGTCGCAGATCCCCCAGGACAACGCACCCACCACACAGGCGGACGGCAGAATAGTCTCCTCCTGCTCATCAGAGGATGGCATGTCAAACTGCCTGGAGAGGGCGTCAGGCTTACCATTCTTGCTTCCCGGCCGGTAGATGATGGTAAAATTAAAACGACCGAAGAAGAGGGACCAGCGGGCCTGACGTGCGTTCAACCGCTTGGCCGTCCTGAGGTACTCAAGGTTGCGATGGTCAGTCCAAATGACAAACGGCTGGGCAGCCCCCTCCAGCCAGTGCCTCCATTCCTCCAGAGCGAGTTTGACAGCCAGCAGCTCCCTGTCACCAATGCTGTAGTTCCTTTCAGCGGGTGTCAGGCGATGGGAGAAGTATGCGCAGGGTCGGATCTTTCCATCCGCCGGGGAGTGCCGAGAGAGAACGGCCCCAACTCCCGAATCCGAGGCGTCCACCTCCACCAGACACTGTAGTTCCGGGTCCACCTGGGTCAACACATGAGCCGAGGCGAACTCCTCCTTCAGTCTCTCAAATGCCGCAGCAGCCTCCTCACTCCAGCGAAAGGGAACCTTCGGGGACGTGAGCGCAGTCAGGGGTTGGGCGATGTTCCCAAAGTTAGGCAAAAATCGCCGGTAAAAATTGGCGAAACCCAAAAACCCATGCAGCTGCTTCCTAGATGTAGGTGTGGACCAGTCCACCACCGCCTTGACCTTGGCCGGATCAGGAAGCACCTGGTTTAGGGTGATAATAAACCCCAGGAAGGAGGTGCGGCCCGTGTGAAATTCACATTTCTCCGCCTTGACGAACAACTGATTCTCCAGGAGGCGCTGCAGAACCCACCGCAAATGCACCTGGTGCTCCTCCAGTGTGCGCGAGAAGATGAGGATATCATCGAGGTACACGAAGACGAAGGAAAAAGTTCCGGAGGATGTCATTGATTAGGCGCTGGAACACCGCCGGAGCATTGGTTAACCCAAACGGCATTACTAGATATTCGAAATAGCCGCTTGGGGTCCGGAAAGCAGTCTTCCATTCATTGCCCTCTCAAGTATGCACCAGGTGATAGGTGTTCCGCAGATCTAATTTGGTGAACCATGACGCCCCCTGGAGGGAGTCGAAGGCAATGTTCTTCAAGGGGAGTGTGTATTTGTCCTTGATCGTGATTTCATTGAGGCCCCGGAAGTCGATGCAGGGGTGCAGCAAGCCGTCCTTCTTCCCCACGAAGAAGAACCCTGCACCTACGGCCGAGGATGAAGGACGGATGATGCCCTAAGCCAGAGACTCCTATATATACGTGTCCATGGCCTCGCGCTCTGGGGTTGACAGGCTGTAAAGGCGGCTCGCCAGGAGAGGGGCCCCAGCCTTGAGGTTGATTGCGCAGCCACACGGACGATGGGGGGGAAGGGACAGCGCCCGTGACTTGCTAAACACCGGACCCAGGTCATGGTAGATGTCAGGTACTTTGGACAGGTCCGGGGGAGGCGTCGAGGGAGGAAGCATCGGGACCGAGGGGGCACACGCCGCTGACTGGAGACAGGCACTCAGGCAGAACGAGCTCAACGCCGTGATACTCCCAACTTGCCAGTCAAAAATGGGGTTGTGTAGCGGAAGCCAGGGGTACCCCAGGATGATGGGTGAAGAGGAGATGGGCAGAATCAGGAACCGTATTTCCCCTCGGTGATTCCCAGAGACTATTATGGACACAGGGGCCATCTGGTGGGAAACTGATGTCAATGACGCCTTGGACAGGGTGACAAGATGGACAGGGGGGCGTAAGGGCTGACAGCTGAGGCCCATCAGGGTTGCCAGGTCTCTGGAGATGAAATTCTGCTCAGCTCCAGAGTCAACTAAGGCGTGTGTGGTGTGTTCCTTGTGTTTGTGGAGAAGCCTAATGGGGATGTGGCAACTTGTGAGGGGTTTTTCCTGATCTTTGACTGCGAATTCCCCTACTGAGATCCGCGGACCTCCCCTTTTAACCGGGCATTCAGCCACCCCATGTGACCCATTACCACAATAGAAACACAACCCCTGCTCCCTGCGGCGCTGTCTTTCAGCTGCTGTAATTCCCGATTGCCCCTCTAACATGTCCTCCTGCTCCGGAAGTACCTCCGACGAGGGTAGAGCGAGGGGGGAGGACCTAACGGAGCGAGGGCGCGGTTTACTCGAACGGGAAGCTGTTTGTCGTTCGGCCACTCGCTCCCTTAGCCTGCTATCTAAGCTGATGGTGAGAGAGATTAACTCCCCTAACCTATCTGGTTTGTCCCGTGCCGCTAGCTCATCCTTCAACTCTGGGCTAAGACTGCGGAGGAATAATCCACAGAGCACTGGCTCCCCCCACTCAACCTCAGCAGCTAATACCCGGAAGTCAACGGAATAATCGGCAGCTGACCTGCTGCCCTGCTGAAGGCTTAGCAGCCGTTCGGTTAGCACCGCGCTCCGGTCAACATGATCAAACACCTCCATGAACTCTGCCACGAACTGCTGGTAAGTCAAAAATGGATTGCTTGGTTTGGCAATGATGGTATAAGCCCAGTCTAAGGCTCTGCCCCCAGCAGGTTGATAATATATCCAATTTTGTTTGAATCAGTGGCAAAGCCCCCCCAGGACGTGGAGAAACACAGACTCGCACTGCAGCAAAAATCCTCGTGCCTCCCCGAGTTTTCCATTAAAACGAGCGGGGGTTGGCACGGGAGTGAGGTGATGTGCAGATGGTGGGTTAGTTTGGCTAGTAGCGGCGGCTGCAGGAGCAGAAGACGTCCCGCTGGCCGGGGGAAACGCCTGATGTCCCTCCAGGCGGTTCAGCCGGCGGTTAACTTGTGTTAATTGATTTAAGATTACCGTCTGTTGATGGGAAATCATGTCAACTCATGCGCTGAGAATGTTTAAGTGGCGCGACAGCGCACTGTCTGCTGGGTCATCTTGACGGAGTCGTACTGACATGATTAGTACCCCAGGAGACAGACGCTGACACAAGTGATAACAGACAATTATCTTTTTTTAAATAAAGTGAGAGTGTAGTGTGTGAGTGGATGTATGTGTGCTCGTCTGGTCACTGGAGCTGAGCGCGTCTTGAGGTGACCTGGCAACCCTGGAACACACAAGCACAAAGGTTACTGCTGCTCAATAGAGATAGCGGCGTTTATGCTGCGGGTGCTTACTTGCAGGTCCCCACTGTGTAAGTCTTGCTGGCTCCTTGTGTCCGTGAGATGCAGTGCTCAAGGTGCCCAGCGTAGCGGGGGTGAGGAGGAACTCCGAGGAGGAGGAGATTGTGCCTCGTCAGCTGAGGAGGATTGTCTGCCACCAGGGAGGTCCACCTGTGCACAGGGAAGAGAACTAGAAGGTGATGAGTGCCAGGTTTGCTTAGGTGGCTTGGCTTGGCTTGGCGTGCGCTTCTTGACTTGTGGTCGAGATCTCGGGGCATTGCTTGGCAAGGATGACAGATGACTCCGTGCTGAGGAGTCTGCGGGTCGGGCTTTTGAAGCCCGCTGATTGCCACCTGCTGGAGTGAGCGCAGCTGATGATGATGATGATGATGATGACGGCCTAGCGGCCATCATGACAATGTGTATGTAATTATTGACTCTTTTCTCACCAGTGTCATAACAGACAAAACACAATCATGATGCAAACACAGTCACTGGTTTATTACAAGTATCAGCACAATTACAGACTGTTTTGTTTCGTATGTGCACGTTTAAAAAAAACACTGGGGGTGGGGAGACAGGGTCACACACGCCGGCCGCTCATCACGTTCACAAGCCTGCCCAGTTTAGCCAGGAAAGCTTGATTGAAGGCAGCAGTTTGTGCCATCTCCTCCCTTCGGAATGCGGCTTCTTGCTCCCTTGCTTCACGTGCGTCATCAGCAAGCCGGTTGATGGTCTGCATGTGCTGGGCAAGTGCATCACTGCTGCTGTTCAAGCTGCCGTTCAAGCTGCCGTTCATGGAACCGCACCTTGTCACCATGCATCCGGGCAAACACAGTGGCAAGATCTGTTGTGGAGTGGCTCCTTTTCCTCTTGCCTAGATGAAAGACAGAAATGGATGGTGGTTAGTTAAAGTAAGTTCAAAACATATATTAGGGAAATACACTTGTGAAAGCCAGCGGTGGGATGTGACAAAAATGCTTCGTTGTTGTATTTAAGCACAATTGTCATGTTGCTGCGCCTCAGTAGAGCAGATTTTGCAGGCACCAGGTTATGTTTAAAATAATTTGTTGTTATTGTGGCCTCAGAAATCTGAATGAGTTAATACAGTCAGCTGACTTGAATCATTTCAATGAAGCACGTTGACTGCAAATACATTCGAAAGTGACTTCATGTCTTGTTTTTCAAAGACAAGAATTATATCAGTTCTTCCTCCACCACAGCTAAAAATGGACCAGGTTGTGGACCCCTGACAAGTGAGCACCCCAGGATCGACTCAGTACATGCACAAGTACATTTTCAATCTAGGGATTTATGGTGGAAAAGAAACAGCACGGCAACACGGTTTTTGGAAAATCCACAGAATAGGTATGTGGGTCTATTATGAGGCTTTAGGAAATTATATAAATCACTTTATAAATTTCTGGTTTGAAAATGCATTTATATGTTGAGATTTTGGATCATTGAGTCCACTTGACCTGTATCCATAAACACAACAGAGTGTTAATCTTTTGTTTATTGTGCCTTACCAGCACTTGAACGTGCCATGCCAGACGTTGACGGAGCTGGTGATGGGGCTGGTATCGGAGCTGGTGATGGTGTCGACTCCGATGCTGGTGCTGCAACAGATGCAGGAGAGCCCAGGGGATTCATGCTGAGGGAGACGGACCCCTGTCATGTGGAAACAGATTCTAGAAAGAAAATACACACAACTTAATGCACAACACCCAAGTGCAACACATAGACAAAACTTTTTAACCAGGATGAGAATATTTCATGGTTTTTCTCTCACAAGCAAATACTTCAGACAAAGCAAGTGTGAACCAGCAGAGTTGGCTACTAGCTAGCTAGCAAATAGCTAGCTTGCACTCCTCGCTAGCACTCATTAGCCAGGAGAGAACGGCGTTGTTATTGCTCAAAAAAGTAAGCTTGCCACCAAAAGGATAAATAAACGAAAAGATGCACAATATCACAAAACACTCACCATCCATGGTTTGCAACAATGACATGGCCGTGGCCGGGTCAACCCCAATCTCCCTCCCATTGCTGGCCGGCCAATGGCCGTAAATGGCGTCCAGTGGTTGAACCACTTCCAGTCCTTTCTGTTCACCCCACTTCAATTATTGTGATCCCTGATGGCCTGGTAATCACTTTTCATTTTCTTCAGCTTCTCCCTACATTGTTTTACTGTCCGGTTGTATCCGTGGGCTGTCATCTGTTCGGAGACCTCCTTTTTCGTTGTGGGTCACTCCATCTAACTCTCTCTGGATTCTATCGTCAGCCACCAAGCGCAGAAAAGTCTGCACGTCTTTGTTGGACCATGGTGTTGATTTCTGTGAAACCTGCGAAGCCATATCTACCGTGTTTAATTCATCCATCCATCCATCCATCCATCCATCTTCTACCACTTTTCCGGAGGTCCGGGTTGCGGAGGCAGCAGATCAAGCAGAGAAGCCCAGACTTCCCTCTCCCCAGCCACCTGCTCCAGCTCTTTAGAGAGGATACCAAGGCGTTCCCAGACCAGCTGGGAGACATAGTCTCTCCATCGAGTCCTGGGTCTGCTCCGGGGTCTCCTCCCAGTGGGATGTGCCTGAAACACCTCAAGTGGGAGGCGTCCAGGAGGCCCTGGACGCCTCATGGCCCTGAATCCCCCCTCATGGATCGTCACCTTATCGTGGTGGGGGGGTTTGCGTGCCCCAGTGATCTCAGGAGCTATGTTGTCTGGGGCAATTTGCCTCTGATAGGGTCACCCAAGACAAACTGGTGCTGGGTGAAGGGCCAGACTAAGAATGATCCAACAGACTCTCATGATAAATTCTATACCAGGGATTCAGTGTACCCCGCCCGGTATGGGGTTATCGGGGCCCCACCCTGGAGCCAGGCCTGGGGGAGGGGCTCGAAGGCTAGCGTCTGGTGGCCGGGTTTCCACCCATGGGACCCGGCCGGGCTCAGCCCGAAGGAGTTACATGGGTCCGCCCTCCAGTGGGCTCACCACCTGCAGGAGGGATCATGGAGTTCTGATGCTATGTGGATTAGGTGGTGGTCAAAGGCGGAGACCTTGGCAGACTGATCCCAAGCTTTCTAAACTGGTGTTTAATTCAATTCCACTTTATTTATATAGTGCCATTTCACAACAGCAGTCATCTCATAGCACTTTCAACTGTAGTACTGGCTAAAGAGTTTTTTGCAAATGGCGGTTGTAGATTCTGCAGAAGACGGCATTCTCATGACGTTACGCCCTGACCAATCAGTCGCCTGCACTCTGTTGACATCACATTTTCAGCTCGACACAGCATGGCTGGACCCCGACTGGAGTAGGTATGAAAAAAGTACCTGGTACCAGGTACTTTTTTCATACCCTACAAACCGAGGAGAGTCGAGGCAGAAGGACTGAGTAGGTGCTAGTGGAAAAGGGGCTTTATTCACAAACTTTCACTGAGAGGGTCTTTCCTTTCATTAATACCTTAATGAAAAGTACCTGGTACCAGGTACTTTTTTCATACCCTACAAACCGAGGAGAGTCGAGGCAGAAGGACTGAGTAGGTGCTAGTGGAAAAGGGGCTTTATTCACAAACTTTCACTGAGAGGGTCTTTCCTTTCATTAATACCTTAAACCTAATGTACATTAAAATAATACCAGTAAAAGTCAATGAAAACATGGAGATGTATGTGAAACTTACAATGATAGCAATGATGGTGCATAAGTTTAGGATAAAGATGTTGGAGTCATCCATTTGAACAGGAACCTGTCCCGAAAACCACTGGACTGCACAACCTTACCAGCAAATAATGAGGTGAAAGTCCCGATGGCTTGTCTAAAAGCCCAGTCACTGTCTATAATACAACATTTTTCCTCTGTTAATTTAATTACCATCCCCTTGATTTAAAGCTTCTAGTGAGATTTGGTTTGACATAAAGGTGAATTACCACTCCTGATGGAACTTTGTCCTCCCAAGACAAGCATTTTCAGTTGTCCCAGACC
Organism: Pholidichthys leucotaenia; assembly: GCA_020510985.1. NCBI lineage: Eukaryota > Metazoa > Chordata > Actinopteri > Cichliformes > Pholidichthyidae > Pholidichthys > Pholidichthys leucotaenia. The sequence goes on from CM035836.1 coordinate 240,006,553, forward strand.
AGTGGTCAGTATCCTGTACTACACAACGAGCCACATTGAGAGATTTATATAAAAAAAAACTCAGCATGGAGCCACAGAAATATCTAGTTCTGTAAACTAAGGTGAAACAGCAGTGTTTCAAGTACAAGCTCACCCAAAAATTTCAGTATTAAGACTGCTTTTTGTTCTCATACATTTTAAACTTTTTTGTAAATCTATAACTTTCTTTGTAAAACTGCTACTTTTCCTTTTCATTTGGGGTGGTTTTCATCATAAATTTTCTGTTTTTTCTGTTAATAATTTTTATATCATTGTAAATTTGTTAGCTCCATAGGTGTCATTGCAGCATTCTTCACACAAATCTGTAGCCTTTTTCTCATAAAATACCAACATTTTTCATGAACTGTGCTTTTTTTTCATCATTTTTTTTTTTTGTAAATTCATGGGGACATTTTCCTGATAAAATGGAAACTTTCCGTCCTACTTTTACAAGAATTTTGCAATAAATTTTCTGCTTTTCTCTTAAATTTTTTAACTTGTTTTTAGTAAATTTGTAATATTTTCCACATAAATTTGTGACTACTTTTCTCTGAAACTGAGTTGTTTTTGCAAAGGCCTCAGGGAGCCACTGGCCATGGGCAATGAGTCACATGTGGCTCCAGAGCCACAGGGTGCAGACCCCTGTTCTAGACTGACTGGACTAGGAATGGGTATGATTTCACATTTTAATGTCAAGCTTAAGTGCAGATTTCTGATCATGCTGTTTGTGCTAGTTTTGAACTTTAGAATTTTACTTTGAACAAAACATGTTGTTTTATTCTCTTTTATTTATCATCCACCAAACAATAATTATTCTGTTCTCTCAGAGTTTGCAGATTTATTTTGTCTGGTGTTATTTTGCTCTAAATGTCACAGATCATCATCATCATCATCATCATAATAATAATAATAATAATAATAATAATAATAATAATCGTCGTCGGCTCCTGCTCGTGTCCAATTATAGGGTTGCTCCTGTTCCAGAAATCACTTGTGCTTGTGACGGATGTGGCTCTGTAGCCCGAGCCGGTGATGAAAGAGGCGTGGGCAGAGACCGCAGGGAAGTGACGGTGGAGGCCGCGGCTGCTGCGAATGCTCCTTCCTTCTTCTTCGCTTCTCCTCCTCAAATGCACATCTGTTTTTCTCAAAGGCTATAGTTCCATTGCGGATAGCTTCTCTCCATACCATTCTCTCCTTTGCTAGGTGTTCCCATCTATGGATGTTGGTTTGGGCCAAGGTGGACTTTAGTTGGTCTTTGTAGCGCAATTTTGTTCTGCCTAGTGGTCTTGTTCCTGAGGTGAGTTCTCCATAGAGCAGAATTTTGGGTAGACGATTTGAGTCCATTCGTTGGACATGGCCTGCCCAGCGGAGACGGTGCTGAATAATGGTAGCTTCAACACTAGGTAATGCAGCGCGGGCGAGAACTTCGGTATTTGTTACCCGGTCTGTCCATTTGATTTTAAGGATATGCCTAAGCTTCAGCTGTTGGAAGTGCTCAAGACGTTTGATTTGGCGATGGTAGAGAGTCCAGGTCTCGCAGGCGTAGAGAAGGCTAGACAGAACTACAGCCCTGAAAACCATAATCTTTGTTTTGATAGTCAGTGCGTGGTTGTTGAAGACTCGACGGTTAACCCCTTGCACTCCGGGCAATTTTCCTAAAAATGCCAAAAAAAAACGTGCCCAAAGTAAATCGAAAGCTGTTATTCAACCCTTTGCAGCATCTTCATGGAGTGGGTCTCATTTAAAAGAAAACACTTTGAATTTTTTGGCAAAAAAAAACATAATCTCTCTACGTGCTCCGGCCACTGAGTTACAGTCATCTAAACATACTGAACTTGAAGAAAATACATTTGGACGGTGTTTTTTTGGATACAAATGTTTGCAAATAACACACAGCTGTCCGATCCGGCTGGAAAATGCAACAGAAATGTAGAACCAAGTGTTATCCAGCTGAGGTCCAAATTTGGTAACAATACCACAAAAAATGAATATTTTACACAGCTTTGTTCTCTGGTAGTTCCCAGGCGTTTTGGAACTGTGCCAAATTGTGCCAAATGGCACAGTTTGGAAAAACATCTGTAACTTTTGAATAATTCAATGTAGAATCTTCATTTTGGGCTCTAATGAAAGGTCACATTCAGGGCTGTGTCTGTGTGTGTGTGTGTGTGTGGGGGGGGGGGTTGTCCCCCCGCTACAAAAGACGGAGTCCGGCCCTCGCTACATGACGGATTACACTCCTTGCATGTTTTCACAGCGCCCCCCCCCCCGCTACTGTGTGTGTGTGTGTGGGGGGTTGTCCCCCCCCTCGCTACAGAAGACGGCCATCGCTACATGATGGAATAAACTCATATGCTTCCCCCCGCGGACCGGGGGCGTTCGGACCGTGAACGCCTCCCCCCGCTCCTCTTCTGCAGCGGGGGGGGGGGGGGGGGGGCGTTCACGGTCCGAACATGGCAAATGAACCATTTATCGCTGTGCACGCACTTCGTACTTCGTGCGCAGTACGGTTGTAATTTACCGATCGGTCAAAAGTTATTTTTGGGTTACAGTTTTCAGGGAGAAATAATAATTTAGCTTATAACACTTTACCTCTTCACAGCAGCAGAGTCCTGGCGAACTTCTCTTCCCCTCTGTCAGACGAACGCGACGCTGGTCCGCTCGTGGATCCCGATCAAAACAATTCCATTATTGCCGTTTTGGCGAATGATTTACGACCTTTGTCGTCGGCCTCCGTCGGTCTATGATGACGGAAGAGAATCCTAAACGTCTATTCTGCTGGAATGAGTGCAGGTCCCACTTGTGGGTGTTCTCCATGCTGCTGGGTGAGCCTGGGTCTGTAGCAGGTTCGTCCAGCGTCCTTTGTTTTCATCTGCTGCAACAGTAAATATCTCTTCACCAGCCCGAATTTCGATGCTTCAATTGGCTCCTGCATTCACAGTAGGCGGGTCCTCCTTCCTAGGTTTTCATTCATTTGCTCTTCATGGTTTCAGAAACCCAATTCAAGGCTCTTATTAGTTGAATGAGAGGTCAATCAGATGAACTAATCTGTTCGCGGCTGTGACTGCAGCATTTTTTTTCAGTGGCGCTTGGAGGCCAGCACCATCTCCATCTGCACCATCATCAGTATATCATGTGTCATGCGTCCAAGCGCGTACGAGGGCGCTCTCATGCGCCCTCGTGCGCCCTCGTGCGCCCTAGGACGCAGAGACTTGCCTGCCCTCGGAACAACGGAGCGCAAGTGGTTAAGACATCCAAAAGCGGAGTGAGCTGCCATAACGCGATTCTCCACGTCCTGATCGCATGTAGGTGTCTTTGATAGAATGCTTCCTAGATAACAGAAATGGTCCACTTTTTCCAGAGGCTTTTCATCAATAGTGATGATTGTGTCAGGGAGCATGTAGCCTGGGGGTGGTTGGATGAGGGCTTTGGTCTTGTCAGTATTCACCTCCTTTCCAAAACGCTCATAAGCATTATTGTAGAGGTCAGCCGTCCTCTGTAGATCTTCAGCAGTTAAGCTAGGGATAGCGTTGTCATCTGCATACTGCAGCTCGTGGACTGTGGTGGTTAACGTTCTTGCTTTTGCTCAGAGTCGGCTGAGATTGAAGAGGCCTCCGTCCATGCAATATCGTACATCATCAATGGAAGGGGTGTCTGGTGGGATTTCATTGAGCATTGCCGCCAGGTACAGTGAGAAGCACGTTGGGGCTAGAACGCAGCCTTGCTTGAGTCCTCCTGTTATGGGAAAAGGGTCAGAGAGAGCTTTTTGATGGCATACTCTGCCCACCATTCCATCATGAATTGAGCGGATCAGCATAATGAAGTCATCTGGGCAGCCAAATCTTGCCAAGACTGCCCACGTAGCCGGCCGTGGGACCTTGTCGAAGGCTTTCTTTAGGTCCCAGAAGATGAGCATAAGCGGCTGTTGCTGTACTTGACATTTCTCCTGCAGTTGTCGGGCACAGAAGATCATGTCTATTGTCCCGTGAGAAGGTCGGAAACCGCACTGTGATTCAGGAAGTATTTCTTCTGCGATGACAAGGAGTCGGTCCACTCCCTTTTGCATCCGGGAGTGCACACTTTGGTGAAGCTAGTGGGGGTGAAATTTGTCTGGCCGCGCTTGCACAGAGATGTGAAAGAGTGGGCTGCAGCTTGCATCGCGTGCCAGCGGACCAAAGTGCACAACCACACCAGAGCTCCCCTCAAGCCGTTCCAAATCTCGTCTAGGAGGTTCAACCATGTCCACGTGGATTTGGTGGGATCCCTCCCACTGTTGCACGGTTTCATGCACCTTTTGACAGTCGTGGACCGCACCATGTGCTGGCCTGAAGTGGTGCCGCTGGTTTCTACCACATCCACGGAAGTGGAGCGTGCTTTTTTGTCGACTTGCGTTGCACGTTTCGGATCTCCATCAGACATCACATCCAACAGGGGTCCAGAATTCAATTCGGAACTCTGGTCTACGATGACCCAGAGCCTGGGGGTCAAAATTCACCGCACTACCGTGTACAATCCCCAGGCTAATGGGTTATGCGAGCGTTTCCATAGATCAATAAAGCAGCACTCAGAGCCTCACTCACGGACACAAATTGGGTCAACTGCCTGCCCTGGGTTCTTTTAGGGTTGCGCTTCACACCTAAGGAGGATTTGGCCGCCTCCCCGGCTGAACTCATTTTTTCTAAGCCGCTGCAGATCCCTGGAGAGTTTTTACTGGAAAACCCCACACCTGAGATTGATCTACCCGCACAATTTTTACACAGTGCGGAGGCTGTGAGCGTTCTGGGCCCGGCCCACCATTGTTTTCCCTGCACATTCATCCCAAAAAGCTTGCAGAATGCCAGTTTTGTTTTTGTCGGGCACAATGCGCACCGGACCCCGCTGCGCCCACTGCACAATGGACCGTTCAGGGTGTTGGAACCTGGGGCGATGCATTTTGTGTTAGACTTGTGGGGGCATAGGGAGACTGTCTGCATCGACATGCTGAAGCCCGCTTTTGTGTTGGCATACGAGTAGGTGGTGTTGGCCCAAGCTCCCCGGTGACCAATGTTGGTGGCTCCGCAAAGTGGTGATCCCTCGGGATTGACCTGCGCTCTCAAAGTTACTGTATTTTCCCCTCCTCCCTCTTTTCCTCCACAGACTGAAGTGCCCTCCATTACACCTTACCAGCAGAGTGGCTCGACTGGATCGGCAACCCCCCCACCCCCCACAACCGCTATGGACGCCAGCTCAAGCCCAAAGGACAGGGGGGTAGTGCCCCTTCTGGGTGTTCGGGGGGGGGGATGCTGTGTGGGGGGGCATGGTGTTGGACTTCTCCACCCAGAGAAGGCAGGGGGAAAGAGGAGGACAATGGACCAAAGGAAGAGGTGTCACCGGGGGGCATTAGAGGGACCCATTGTAGTGCATCATTTTATATTTTAGCAATATTTTGTTATTAAAGGTTTTTTAAAACTGTAATCAACCGAATTAACTACAACACACCCAACATCAATAAAGTACATCTATCTATTATTATTCACAGCAGAAGGACCCGTTTGACTGCAACTGTTGCATCAGTGTTCCCCATTTCTCAGTAAATATTTAACTAAAAATTATTTATTTCATTATTTGGGTGTTTTTGTGTCCTGCGTTTGGTCGTTTAGTCATTCCGGCCATTCCACTCCACAATCATGGCAGTATGAAGCTTTTAATTTTTAGATACTCATGCGGGAGGGGGGAATCGCAGTCCTGCAAAGTACAGTGGTACCACACAGGTAAAGCAGAAGCAGAGACTCCTGTCTACTACTGACTGGCAGGCTGGGCGTGCCTCCCCACGAAGGACTGTGGTCTGCCTGTTAGGCTGCTGCTTTTCCTGGCATGATCTTTGTTGATACACCGGTATTCTTTGTCAGACCCGGGTCCCCACTGACGCTCCGCCCAGTCTGCTCGCGCACCTCATGCTGTCCACACATGCCGAATTATCCTTTAGACCTACGCAATCATGGCAACTTCAGTATTATCTTTTTCTAGTCAAATTTGTCTGACAGGTCGTGATGCTGTGTTATCCAATCAGCATGACCATGATGTGGCGTATTCTCCAATGAGCATGGAGTCAATCCAAAAACCCGCCCACACTTCTTGAAGCCAGGGGATGAAGACATAGAGTGGTCACACAGTGGTGGCTAAACTTTTATTGATAAAAATTACATACATTGACTGAGTGACTTCATATTTGGGGATGCACACCCTTGTAGCTTCAGCAAAGCACGTTTAAAATCTTTGGTCAGTGTGACGATCGGTTTGAGAGATATCTGAGGAACACACACACAGACAGGCAGAGATCCCTTGAATTTATAGATCGATTTAGTTTAGTTTAGTTTAGTTTAGTTGAAAAGGGAAAATGCAATTTCATAAAACACATGGTTAAAAAACACATGGTTAAAAAAGCCAGAATTAGCCAAAAGGCTAGTTTTCATCTTTAGTCCCCTGGCCAAGATGTAAAAAAGCAGTAAAATGCATCTACAAGAAAAAAACATGGTTAGACATTTAAGAGGGCACTAATGTAACGAATAACATATACATAACAAACCGTACATTTGATCACAACATCAAACATCACAACAGACTTATCTTTTAGTGTTGGCAGCTGTAGGTGTTTATAAGCCATATTTTCAATTTTTTGGTGAAGGCCTTGTATGTTGTAAGCAGTTTAACCTCCTCAGGTACTGAGTTCCACTCACTAGCGCTCCTCTCTGACCAGGCCGACTTACTGAAAGTGCTCCTGCGCAGAGGAATGAAACAGTCACCTCTGACAGAGCCTCGAGTGACGCGCTCAGAGCTGTTTCTTTGGCTGATGAACTCTGCCAGAGGATCTGGAGCCAAATCATGCAGTACTTTATAAATCAAATTTAAATCTGCAAATGTATGAATACTATCCCAGTTTAAAAGACTGTATTTTTTAAAAATTGCACAATGATGATAATACCTAGGTTTTTTATCCATAACTTTAACTGCTTGTTTGTACAAAACTTCCAATGGTTTTTTTGCACTCAAACCCGCATGGGATTAGCTAGTTAGGCAATAGTTGAAGTGACTCAGAATCATTGAATGCAAGTATATTTTTGCGGCTTCAGTTGACATTTCATTTCGAATTGCACGAAAATTTGCAAGATTAAACTTGATTTTTTTACACAATTTAGCAATATGGGCTTTAAAGGAAAGCTGTGAATCTATTATTAACCCAAGCTATTTATATTGGCTAACAATTTGTATTTTTCCTCCATTAACATGTATGTCAGGGTCGGGTGACACTCTATTTATTTTAGTGAAACACATACCTACAGTTTTAGAAACATTTAACTGTAGACAGCACTCCTGCAACCAAGTTGTGACACAGGACATTGTTTTACTAAGTTTAGCAGCAACAGTGTCTTTGGAGCGACTATGAACACAAAAAAACCCCGTGTCGTCTGCATACATTAAGCATTCAGCTTCAGGACAAACAGTGGGCAAATCAATAATATAAAGACTAAATAAAAGGGTGCCTAATATTGATCCCTGAGGGACTCCAGAAGTTAGCCTAAGAGAATCAGATCTGCAGTTGTTAACTGATACAGACTGTGTTCGATCATGCAGATATGATTCAATCCAGCTCACAGCATTGTGAGAAAAGTTAAATTTAAAGAGCTTGGTAAGAAGAACAGCGTGATTTACTGTATCGAATGCTTTCCTGAGATCCAAAAACACCGCCCCTACAACTCCACCCTTATCAAGAAAAGATTTTATTTTCTCAGTGAAGAGGCATGTAGCCATTTCAGTGGAATGCTTGGATCTGAAACCAAACTGCATGGCGTGGAGAGAGGGGGAACTACTGTTTAAATAATGGACAATCTGCTCTGCCACCCATTTTTCTGCAATTTTGGAAATGACCGGAAAAATGCTTATTGGTCGGTAGTTATGCAGAAGAGTTGAGTCACCGGATTTAAAAACAGGGGTAACAATAGCAGATTTCCAGGCCTTTGGAAAATGGCCAGATGAAATTGAAAGATTAATGATTGAGGCAATAGGAGTGGCGAGAGCTGAACCTAAATCTTTGAGCATGTTCGTGTCCATTCCAAAAACATCCTTTGCTTTAGATGGTTTGAGTGATTGAATTAAATCAATAATTTTGGTCTCAGTAATGTTTGTAATAGTAAAAGACTGTGTTGCAGACAATGCAGGGTATTCCTTCCTGTTTTACTATAATCTTATCAGAGATTTCTAACACAGATTCAATGAGTTAGTTAGTTAAAGCATCAGCCATCACTTGAGGTTCCGTCAGGATGTTTCCATTTAATTGAATTTGCATTAGTTTTGTTTTGTTGTTTTTTTTTTGGAATCACCCAATAGTTTTTTAATATAATTCCAGGTTATTTTAGAATTTCCCCTTGCACTATTCAAAACAGTAATGAAAAAGTCAGCTTTAGATTTTCTTATTTCTTTCACTACCCTATTTCTCACTGAAATAAATTGGTGCCTGTTGTGTCCTGATTTAACTGACAACTTCAAAAAGTGATCTCGTTCTTTCATCAATTTCAGAATAAATTTGTTTAACCAAGGAAGGCCAGCTAGAAGGCCTAGCTTTTAGTTTAATTATCCGTGTAAATTGTATAATAATTTGTTGTATTTTGTTGGCAAATTTAGAACAATCCTCATCTAAATTTTTGCCAGCGAGTAATTCATCCCAATTTACTTCTTGAATTGAATCTTGAAAATTTTGTTGTTCCTGTTTTGGTATCCTATAGAATTCAGTGGCGGCCAAGGATTTGAAGCACTTTTTATTTAATTTTCTTGTGACCATTATAAGATTGTGATCAGACAATCCTGTGAGCATATTGTATGACTTCAAGATCCTTTCTGGCCTATTAGTAAAAGCTAGATCAATCTGAGTGCTAGTGGAGTTTGTGATTCTCGTAGGACCATTAATTACCTGAGTCATATCCATGTCATCCATAACCTTTTTCAGAATTTTCCTAACTTTGTTGACTTCCCAATTAACATTTAGGTCACCCATTATTATTACCTCTTTTGCAAAATTAAGTTGTTTCAATAAAATTTCCAGCTTTTCATAAAAATCTACATTTGATGAAGAAGGCCTATAAATAACTACAAGAATAAAAGACATTTGCTGTGACAAGGAAACAGTTAGTCCAAGAAATTCCAATCCATTCTCATCTGTAACATGTATCTCATTACAATTAAAAGTATCGTTGGCATAAATCATAACGCCTCCTCTCTTAGAACCCTGTCTGTCGTTTCTAAACATTTTATAACCAGGTGAGGGAGAAGATTCACGGAGCCATGTCTCAGATAGGCAAAGAAAGTCAATATTTGAATCAATGAGAAGATGATGAACCTGATCACTTTTGTTAGAATACTTCGTATATTTAAGTGTGCACAAAGAATGCCTTTTGGTTTATATGCTGAGTCCCATATTAATTTAGAGTTATTAACAGTTTGAAACACCCTGAATTTCCGGTGTTTTAATATTGCAGGATTTGGCAGCCTCCTCTTTCTTTTATTGGGAATGTTTGCTCATAGTGAAGGCCCGGCTGGTGTTGGTAAAGATTCACTTAGAGGTGATGATGACTCAAATATTAACGGAAGTGGCCCGGCTATTATTGAAGATGATTCGACTGACTGCAATGTAGGTCCAGCTGGCTGTGTTGTTAGCCCAGGTCCAAACCCAGCTAGCAAACTTGGAAGCCCAGCTTGTTACAACTCGCCGCTCATTAGCGGCGCCAGCTGAGCGCACACCTGCACCTCGTCAGCAGCATGGCATATAAGCCACTCTGCCCTGGGCCTCTGCCTGAAGCCGTCTGTTCCCTTCGGCTACTTGCTTCAGAGGAACCCCCTCGCCTACCAGCAAGATTTCTCGCGTAAGCATACCTCCACTTGTGTTCCAGTCTCTCCCCTGTGCACAGGTGGATCTTCCCCGGCGGCGGACTCCGCCTCTGCATCACCACCTTGCAGCTGCTGTCAGGTGCATCGTCAGGTCGCTGTCTTCTGGACTCTCCCTTGTGCACGCCTGCCACCTGCCCTGCCAAGTAAGCCAACAAGTCCCTCATTACCTGTTGTACTGGTTTGGTGCCCGTCACCTTCTCCCTGTGCTCTCTCCCCAGGGTTGTCTGGCTGTACGGTTTCCTGCCTCCGTGCCTGACGCTGACGTCCGCCACCAGTACATCCACATATCACAGACACGCATCCACACACACTTGTTGTTTAAATAAACCGTTAAACCTATTCTGAGCCTGCGTGTGTGTCTCCTGAGCCGTGCATTATGTCAGTAAGGCTTCAGCAAAGCGGCTCGGCGGACAGCGGGCTCACGCGCCGTCTCACCATCTTAGAGGCTCAAATAGATTTGATAGTTTATCAACAACAGGTGATGTTGAATCAATTGATCAAGATTACTGACCGGTTAGACCGCCTGGACCCCCGTCAGCCGTTCCCCCCGCTCGTCAGGGAGGCGCAGCTCCAGCTGCTCCAGCGGCCGTCCAGCCTGCTCCGGGTGTCCCAGCCTGACTCACTCCTATCCCGACCCCCGCCCGCTTTAGCAGTAAGCTTGGTGGAGCGCGGGGGTTCATTATGCAATGTGAGTCGGTGTTCCTGCGCGTTCCCGGAGATTTTCCCTCAGACCACAGCCGAATTGGCTTCATAGGAAATCTCCTGGAGGGTCGTGCGCTCACCTGGGCTTATGCCGTAATGGCGAAGCCCAGCTACGCCACCCTCACCTATGGCCAGTTCATTAAACTATTCCTGGAAGTCTTTGATCACTCTCGTTTTGAGAGTGTCCAGGTCGATCGCCTCCTCAGCCTTCAGCAGGGGAGCCGATCGGCCGCCGATTATGCCATTGACTTCCGGGTTACAGCGGAGGAGGTTGGCTGGGAGGAACGCGCCCTCTGTGGCATCTTCCTCCGCAGTTTAAACTCTGGTCTGAGGGATGAACTGGCTGGTCGGGATCTCCCTGGAACATTTGTGGAGCTAATCTCTCTCACCATCAGCTTGGATAACCGGTTTCGCGAACGCGCCTCGGAGCGGAAGTTGCCTTCTCGCTCGCGGGGTGCCTCGTCACGCCCGTCCCAAGCTCGCCCCCTGGCGTTACCGCCATCGGAGGTTTCCGAGGAGTCGGAACCTATGGTGACGGGCCGGGCAAAGCTCCCCCTTGTGGAGAAACAACGCAGCCGTGAGTTGGGTCTCGCGGACGCTAACCGGTCAACTCCCCTCACTCATTTGTCGCTGCCCATCCGTTTCTGCCACAACATCACAGGGCATCTCACTCATGCACTGGTGGACTCAGGCGCGGAAGGCAGCTTCGTTTCACAAAGCCTGGCAACCCGATTGGGCATCCGTTGCCAGCCCCTTAAAACTCCTCTCACCCTCATCAATCTCTCCCGTGCATCTCTGGGGAAGGTGACCCACCGGACAAACCCCGTCTCTGTCATCGTCTCTGGAAATCACCGGGAGGAGATCTCCTTCTACATCTTGCCATCCTCAGTGTCTCCGGTGATCCTGGGTTATCCGTGGCTCCGTCTCCATAACCCCGTCCTGGATTGGAAGACCGGAAAGGTGACAGCCTGGAGTACCTTTTGTATGAGCACCTGCCTCCAATCCGCTGCCTGCTCGCCATCCTCTCCTCCCGTGGTCAAGGATGCCGTGTCCCCGGACCTCTCCTTGGTGCCCGCGGAGTTTCACGACCTGGGCGCAGTCTTTAGTAAGTCCAAGGCGATGTCCCTTCCCCCACACAGGCCTTACGATTGCACCATAAACCTTCACCAGGGGGCGCCTCTCCCCTCGGGACGTCTCTACAGCCTGTCAGCGCCGGAGAAGGAGGCCATGAACTCCTACCTTAAGGAATCTGTCAGTGCAAGTATTATTCGCCCATCATCATCTCCATTAGGTGCAGGGTTCTTCTTCGTGGGCAAGAAGGATGGCTCTCTTCGTCCATGCATCGACTTCCGAGCCCTTAATGACATCACGGAGAAGGACCGTTACACCCTGCCCTGATGGACACTGCCTTCCACTCCCTCCAGGGGGCGACCTGGTTTACTAAGCTGGATCTCCGCAGCGCGTACCACCTCGACCGGATCCGGGAGGGAGATGAATGGAAAACAGCCTTCCGTATCCCGAACGGCCACTTTGAATACCTGGTCATGCCGTTTGGGTTAACCAACGGTCCAGCCGTCTTTCAGCGCCTGATAAATGACGTTCTCCAGGACTTCATTGGCTTGTTTGTGTTCGTTTACCTGGATGATATTCTCATCTTCTCCAAGTCCAGGGATGAGCACCAGGTGCATGTGAGACGGGTCCTTCAGAGGTTACTGGAGAATCGGTTGTACGTGAAGGCGGAGAAGTGCGAGTTCTATGCCAAGAAGACGTCATTTCTTGGGTTTGTCATCTCCCATGACCAGGTGCACCCAGACCGAGCTAAAATTAAAGTGATGGTAGATTGGCCGACTCCCACATCTAGAAAGCAGGTGCAACAATTCGTCGGCTTTGCCAACTTCTACCGCCGCTTTGTGCCCAACTTTGGAGCCATCGTCGGCCCTCTGACCCGTCTCACCTCCCCTAAAACCCGGTTCCAGTGGACTGATGAGGCCGCGGCGGCCTTCCAGGCGCTGAAGGTGGAGTTTTCATCCTCCCGGGTCCTCAGCCAAGTCGATCCCTCTTTGCAGTGCATCATGGAGGTCGACGCCTCAGATACGGGGGTGGGGGCGGTGCTGTCTCAGCGGTCACCTGCTGATGGGGTCAAACGGCCTTGCGCCTTCTTCTCCTGGTGCTTGTCACCGGCGGAACGCAATTACGACGTGGGGGACAGGGAGCTTCTTGCCATCAAGCTCGCGCTCCAGGAGTGGCGTCACTGGCTGGAGGGGGCCGTCCTGCCTTTCGTGGTGTTAACGGATCACAAGAATCTGGAATATTTAAAAACTGCCAAGCGTATGAACGCCCGCCAGGCCCGTTGGTCCCTGTTTTTTGCAAGATTCCGTTTCACCATCACATTCAGGCCGGGCTCCAAGAACGGACTCCCTGACGCCCTCTCCAGGCAATTCGCCCCTGAAGACTCGGAGGGCGCTGTACATACCATCCTGCCCAGGTCGTGCATCGTGGGGGCCGTTACCTGCGAGATCGAGGATAAAGTCCGGAAGGCGCAGGAATCGGAGCAGGAATCGGAGCCGGACCCGGGCGGCGGACCGGAGGGGAGGCTCTTCGTTCCATCTTCCGTTCGGGGGGAGGTCATCCATTGGCTTCACACGTCCAAGCTAGCCTGCCACCCTGGGACCTCCTCAATGATTGACCTGCTCCAACGCTCCTTCTGGTGGCCGGGATTGCGCAAGGACGCTGCCCGCTACGCCCGGGCCTGCCCCATCTGTGCCACCAGTAAAACCGGCAACTCCCCCCCTGCGGGTTTGCTCCAGCCCCTGCCCGTTCCTGGTAGGCCCTGGTCGCACATCACATTGGACTTCGTCACCGGTCTCCCCGTCTCTAACAACTTCAACACTGTCCTGACCATCGTCGACCGTTTCTCCAAGGCTGCCCATTTCGTGCCATTATGGGGGCTTCCCTCTGCCTTGGAGATGGCAGATCTCCTCGTCCAACACGTGGTCAGGCTGCACGGGATACCAGTTGACGTGGTCTCTGACCGGGGTCCCCAATTTACCTTCGACGTCTGGCGGGGTTTTTACAAGGCATTAGGAGCCCAGGTAAGCCTCTCCTCCGGCCATCACCCCCAATCTAACGGGCAGTGTGAACGGACCAACCAGGAGCTGGAGGCTGCTCTCCGCTGCGTCACCGCCTCGAAGCCTGCGTCATGGAGCAAACACCTTGCCTGGGTGGAGTACGCCCACAACACCGCTCGCTCCTCAGCCACAGGGATGTCCCCCTTCAAGGTGTCCCTGGGTTACGATCCCCCTCTGTTTCCCTCACTGGAGAACGAGTCGGCTGTTCCCACGGTTCAGGCTCACCTCAGGAGGTGCCGCTCCATTTGGACAGCTGCGCGCGATGCGCTTTTATGCACGGCGGAGCGCAATAAGGCCACGGCGGATCGGCATAGAAGACCTGCTCCTGCCTACCAGGTAGGCCAACCGGTCTGGGTATCCACGCAAGATGTTAACCTAAAGGTTAACATAACTTGTTATGTTAACCTAAAGGTTAACATAACTTGCTTCAGAGGAACCCCCTCGCCTACCAGCAAGATTTCTCGCGTAAGCATACCTCCACTTGTGTTCCAGTCTCTCCCCTGTGCACAGGTGGATCTTCCCCGGCGGCGGACTCTGCCTCTGCATCACCACCTCGCAGCTGCTGTCAGGTGCATCGTCAGGTCGCTGTCTTCTGGACTCTCCCTTGTGCACGCCTGCCACCTGCCCTGCCAAATAAGCCAACAAGTCCCTCATTACCTGTTGTACTGGTTTGGTGCCCATCACCTTCTCCCTGTGCTCTCTCCCCAGGGTTGTCTGGCTGTACGGTTTCCTGCCTCCGTGCCTGACGCTGACGTCCGCCACCAGTACATCCACATATCACAGACACGCATCCACACACACTTGTTGTTTAAATAAACTGTTAAACCTATTCTGAGCCTGCGTGTGTGTCTCCTGAGCCGTACATTATGTCACAGCTGGCAGAGGTGGAGATCCAGCTAGCAGAGGTGGAGGCCCAGCTAGCAAACTTGGAAGCCCAGTTGGCAGAGATGGAGATCCAGCTAGCAGAGGTGGAGATCCAGCTGGCAGAGGTGGAGATCCAGCTGGCAGAGGTGGAGGCCCAGCTAGCAATGGTGATAGCAATGGTGGTAGCCCAGCCAGCAGAGGTGGAAACTGTTAGGATTAAAAATTCAGTAGAAAAACCATTTAAGTCTAATCTTAAAACCTTGTCTATGTGTGTAGATGGTTTACCCAGATTCGTTTTTCAAGGAAGAGATTGAGTTTACTTGGAACATGTATTTATTAAGTAAGCAAGTTGAATATGATAGGTTACAGCGCCGGGTCAAACATTCTCTCCCTGACAGCAACAGATCGTGTCAGTTCATGAAGTCTGACTGACTATGCTACCCCTGACCCGGAATATTTGTACACAAATGAACAAAGAAGAAAGCATGCATTATCAAAATGAAGTCCAGGTGTATGGTCCACGGGAGGATTCGTTCCTGGCACCGAATGTATCCACTGAAGGCCACTTCACCTCCCAGGTCAGCGTAGGCCAGGCTCAGCCATTCCTTATCGCAACTGTGCCTCCTTTCCATAAATCCCAGGCGTTTGTTATCCTCTGTGGTGAGACAAAGGTCCACTATTTTGCAGAGAGTTAAGCACACACTTGGCAATATATATTCCATTATGGTATATTGGTCATTTTAACTAGATATAAGCAGAATACAAACATTTTGAGTCACACAAATAACTGTTATATGATTATATTGAACACACATATATTTTGAAGCACACAACTAACTACTATGCGGTTATATTGATCACACACATATTTTAAATCACACAGATAACTGTTATATGGTTATTTTGATCACTTTATCCCATCAATTTCCCCCTTTTGGTCTCATCCAAAATGAGACCAATAACTCAAACCCTTTAAGCCTTCAAAGCCACGTCACAGTCCTCCTCATTATCATCTTTGTCTGATTCCATGTCAAGTGCAATTGATCCATCAGGTTTTAATAGTGGCATTTGATATGGAGGAGGTTGTTTGCACTCCACTGCTGTAGTGATGACCCTGAGGCAAAGAGATCTGATAGAAGATACACAACAGCATCCACAAAAAGCAAAAATAGCAATAACACTTACAATGGATATAATTATAGAAACAATCACATTTTTCCATTTTCCAAGCATTCTCTCCAGTCATCGATCTAGGGGATTATTAATGCCAGAGGCCATTCACCATACAGTCACACAGTTATGCAATTACAGAGTTCACTAATTACTGATTATGTTCAATTCAATTCAATTCAACTTTATTTATATAGCGCCATTTCACAACAACAGTCATCTCATAGCACTATCAACTGTAGGGAGGACCCCCACAGTTGCAGAAAGACCCCAGCAATCAGGCGATCCCCTGTGAGCAAGCACTTGGCGACGGTGGAGAGGAAAAACTCCCTTTTAACAGGAAGAAACCTCCAGCAGAACCAGGCTCAGGGAGGGGCAGTCATCTGCTGCGACTGGCTGGGGGGTGAGGGGACAGAGAAGAAGAAAAGAACAGACATGTAGAGAGCAAACAGCACGATGGGGACTCAATCTATGGGAGAGAACAAACAAATGTTAATGACCAGCAAAAAAAAAAAAAAAAAGATGATTGATACTTCTTAGCAAACAAATAAAAACATTTAAGCAATTAATGCCTACAAAACACTCTTATTATATAAAAAGTCACTGGTTACTGTCCTTTTAGTCCTTGTTTGATGTCACTCAATGTATGTCCAGGCTCTTCAGCAGCTGCACACATACTCCAGTGATACCATGTGTTGCCTTTACCTTTTAACCTCACAGCGTGTGTAATATGTTATAAATAAAAGGTTTCAATTATTTTCCACTGTGTCTGAATTTCCCTTCTGTGTGTTTTGTTGTTCTTCACAACTCCAAGAAAATGTCAAATTGAATCTAGAATTTCTATTAACTACTGAATCCACAGAGCTCTACAGCTAGAGAATACCTTTTCTACACATATCATTTTAGCAGTAACTGTGGATTAAGAAAGATATAGCTAATTCAAGTCTTTATGGATGGTAAAAAAAAAAACAAAGAACCGAAGGTTATTCTCTTGGATTCTGCAAAGGACTGCAGCACACGACCTGAGGCTGTCACCGACAGGTTTATAAATGGACAGAATGATGCTGTAGTGCACTTCCAGGGCCATTTACAGTTAACAGTAATATGTTTGTGATAAACTGGTGTGAGGAAAAATTGCATTGCACCACATTATAGCTGGTAGCTATTTTCCATCTTCAGCCCCTGTGACACATAAGACTTTTTTTTTTTTTAATTTAACCTATATTTTACCAAGGACAGAACAATTGAGGTACCTCTTTTACAGTGGTGCCCTGGTCAAGATGGCGGCACTGATAAAAACAACCAATTACAAAACAACACAGAGGTATAAAATAAAAAAAAAATGAATAAATACATAAAAACAGATAACTCAATAAAAAAAAACAAATATCAAGTATTTATCAGGCCACTATGAAAGGCCCAGACAAACAGTGAAGGCCTCATTCATTAGTGCATCTATAGACTTAAATTTAGACATCTTTACTAGGTTGTGTAAACAGGTTATTTTGGAGCTTTGGACTGGAGCAGAATACATAAAAGCTTTTTTCCCATCTCTGTCCTGACCTTTGGGACGGCCAACAAATGTGAATTTTCTGGTCAAAGATTGTAAGCAGTTGGTGAATTCCACATAATATATTGTAACGTTGGGGCCATGTTAAGGGGGGCAGGGGTTTCCCAGCATGCTTTGACAATTGAAACGTTACTGTGTGTGTGTAGTAAATGTTATTACTGAGCTATTCAACTGCTGTGTAATTATATCTGCATTATAATTACCCAACAGTATTTCATAGGCAAGATTTATTATCTGTGTGTAACCGTGATTTAAACGGAGGTCTGGGAGAATGACCTCCCCTCCTGCCTGTGCTCAGAGTGTGTGTAAAATAAATCCCGTTCATCACAACCATCTTGCTCCATTTTCTTTGTGTGAACCCTGCATACGTTACACTGGTGTCAGAAGTGGGCATGGAGCAAATGGAAGCTAGGATCAGAATGGAGATCCAGCAGCTGGAGCAGGCCATTGCTCAGCTGGTGATGGACGATGGGACCGAGGCACCACCACCGAGAGCCCGGAGCCGGGACGAACGAAGCGGCGGACCTGACGGGGCCAGCGCATCCCGCCTCCTGTCTTTTTCAAGACAGAGCGCGCAGAACAGAGCAAACATTCCCCCCTTCTCAGGACAGGACGGGCTGGCGATCCCACGGCAATCAAGAGTGGTGATCGATCAGGAGACGACCACCCCACCTGTTCGACAGCGGGCCAAGATTCCCCGTTTCAACGGCGAAGCCACATTGGATGACTACCTGACACAGGTCGAACTGACTGCGGCGCTGAATGGCTGGTCGCCAGAGGAAACCGCCGTACAGGTCGCGCTGGCCTTGGAAGGGAAAGCCCTCTGCACGCTCTCTGATCTCCGGCCTGAGGAGCACCACAGCTGGCCAGCACTACAAGGGGTGCTCCAGAGACGATTTGGGAGAATAGCGGACGCTGAGCACGCCCAAGAACAACTGACCCGCCGCCGCCGGAACCACCAGGAAAAACTAGGAGCCTATGCTGCAGACATATGGCTGTTAACCCGGCGCAGCTACCCAGATTTCGCACCGGAGGCAGTAGAGAATCTCGCCCTCCGGAGTTTCATCCAAGGTCTCCGCCCGGCCCAGCTCCAGAACCATGTACGGCTCCACGCCGCGAGCGACTGGAAGACTGCAGTGGCAGAAGCAGAGCGGGCAGAGCCGCTAATAAATCGCACAACTGAAGCGCCAACGCACAGCCGAAGAACCTACCAGACCACGATGGAGCGCGAGGGGGAGGAGGAGGAATTACGGCAGACCACGGCGGCACGACCACGGAGAAGATGGCCGCGGCGGCGTGAGGAAGGGTGCTTCCGCTGCGGAGAGATGGGACACATCGCACGATACTGCCCCGCACCCACCCCACGGCAAACTGGCCCCTCGCCGGCGTTAAACTAGAGCGAGGTGGCGTGAACGGGGACAGGCCACCTCCAGCAGATGTTTCCCCCGAGGAGCTGGCACCGCGCGTGGGCCGAGTTGGACACTCTCCAGGGATGTATCTACAGTGCAGCTTGGGGAAGACGTCGATCCGGGCCCTGGTTGACACCGGCTCTACAATCTCCTTGGTACGACCTGGTGTGCTGCTGGGCACAAGGAAGATGGCTCCGCGGGGGTGGGAACCCACCGAGCGCTGCGTCACCACGGCTACCGGTGAGCGCGCCCGACTGAAGGGACGGAGAGTGCTGGTGGTGGGGGTGGCCGGTCAGAACACAAGACATCCGTTCTGGTTGGCTGACATCCAAGACCCCTGAATTATTGGACTAGACCTGCTCGCAGCCTGGCGTGCCAAGATCGACACCGCCGGACCTTCCCTCCAGCTGGGAAACCGGACCATCACGCTCCACAGCAGAACCCAGGGAAGGGACACGGGGGCCCGTGCAATCGAGGGATCGCCAAGACAGACCGGACCAGGCGGGCCACCACGAGGACTGGACACGATGACGTCACCAGCGTGGACAGAGGGAGCACGAACGCACACAAGGTCAGCAAGGGGAGGGGTCAACGTGTCAGCAGAGACGCAGCAGGCGGTGGAGGAATTATTTCAATGGAGCTGCAGCAGGCTGGACCCGGAACAGAGACGCCAGCTGCGGGAGCTATTGGACTATTACATGGGTGTTTTCGCCGCGAAGGATGAGGAATGCGGCCGGACCGGGTTGGTGCAGCACGAGATCGACACCGGTGAGGCCAGGCCGATTCGACTCCACCCACGCCGGCTGCCCTTTGCAAGGCGGGCAGCGGCGGAACAAAAAGTGCGAGAAATGCTGGAGGCAGATGTTATTGAGCCCTCCAGCAGCCCCTGGGTGGCGCCTGTGGTGCTGGTCAAGAAGAAGGACGGGTCGTGGCGGTTCTGTGTGGATTACCGACGCCTGAACAACGCCACCAAGAAAGATTCCTACCCCCTGTCCCGCATCGATGACGCACTGGACCACATCGCCGGCTCCAGCTGGTTCAGCTCGCTGGATCTAAGCAGCGGCTATTGGCAGGTAGAGCTGTCACCCGTGGCCCGCCAAAAAACAGCCTTCTCCATCGGGCAGGGATTGTACCAGTTTAAAGTGATGCCGTTTGGACTCTGCAACGCTCCGGCCACCTTTGAACGCTTGATGGAGTGAGTGCTGGCTCACGTGCCCCGGAGTCGCTGCGTTGTTTACCTGGATGACCTACTGGTGCATGCAGCTGATTTTGACAGCACCCTGTCAAATCTCCAAGAGGTGCTGGGAGCCATCCAGCAGGCGGGGCTACGGTTACACCCTAAGAAATGCCACCTGTTCCGGCGGGAGACCACTTTTTGGGCCACGTCGTCAGCGCAGCGGGGGTTGCCACCGACCCGGAAAAAGTGGCAACAGTGAGAGACTGGCCAGTGCCGCAGAACGTCGGAGAACTGAGAAGTTTTCTTGGATTGGCCTCCTATTATAGGAGGTTTGTGAAAGACTTCGCCACCATCGCCAGCCCGCTGCATCAGCTGACGCAGAAAGGACGCACGTTCCAGTGGAGTGACAGCTGTGCTGCTGCCCAGCTTCGCGCAGCGCTCATCAGAGCTCCCGTCCTGCAGTATCCCGACCTGAACCGGCCTTTCATCGTGGACACGGACGCCAGCAACTAGGGCATTGGGGCGGTGCTATCCCAGGAGGGAGAACATGGAGAGCAGGCAGTCGCTTTTTTCAGCCAAACTCTTTATCTTTTCACTGTAGAGCTCCACTTCCCTGTGCATTTGTTTGTTGAGCTGCAGATCTACTTTTGTTTCCCCAAAAGTTTAAAAGTACTGTTGCTTGTCCAACTGGCAGCTGTGCTTTGGTGCCTCCCTGCACTGTTACCAACTCCTCAGTAAGGAAAGTAGTTATTAGCTGTCCTACAAGTCGCTAGAAGTCGCTAAATGACGCCATTGCCTAATTTGCATAATTAGTTATTTGCATATAATTGTAATGGGTGCTGTAGGAGAGAAGAATAATGTCGTGGGAGAGACAAAAACACCCTAAATATGTTTAGAACTACAAATTAACTTTCTTCTGTTGATTCTTGATTTTTTTGTTTTAATTTGGCATTTAGATAGGCCATCACTTCTGTATCATCTCCAATAAAAGGCTTCAACCAGCCTTTGAATTCAGGGTTTGAGTCCCACTCCTTTCTGTATTTTTGAGCGTACAGTTGAGACTGCGACATGACGAGCTAGCTGCTAGATGTTTAGCTTATGTCACACACACACACACACACACACACACACACAGAGTTGACGAAGTGAGTGTATGACTGAGGCTGTTAGTTAAACGCAGCGATTTATCAGCGTGACCGCCTGTTGTTACATTAAAGCACCACACACTGATCATGAATGTACCCTCTACTTACCTTGTAGATACCCTGTAGGTACCTGTAAGATCCCAGTAGTGTTCATGCTTCAGACAATAGTTCATCTAATCTCATGGGTAAGTAATCCAGAATAACCCGGTTCTAATTTTGCAATTACCCCAAAATAACTGGTATTTACTGCTATCTAACACTGTAATTACCTAGTATTTAATTGGTTTCTAATTCTGCAAATACCTCAAAATCACTCTGTCCTTACTGGTTTCTAATTTTGTAATTATTGAAAATTACCCAGTACTTAACTTGCTTTAAGCTGCAGTTACAATGATTTGTCAAAGTAACTCTGAAATTACCCAGTGTTAATTGTGTTCTAATTTTATAATTACCCCAAGATTAATTTGTAAATTCAGGGAAATTTCAGATGAGCAAAGTGACTGAAGAATACAGCCCAAAATTCAGTGAAGTACCAGTGTAATTTTAGGATTATTAGGAAATTACAATTTAGTAGGTATGAAGTAATTTCAGGGTACTAACACATAGGGTTACTTAAACAAATAAGCTTATCTGAAGCACTGAAACTACAGGGTCTTAAATGGTAACCAGAGGGTCCTTTTTTTTTTTGTAAAAATTGGCCTTGTCAAAGTTATTTGACCTTATACTATCCTTGCTCTGGTTTACGCCAGTTTCAAAACGAAAGTACACAGTAATTTCATAATACATCATGGGCTGTGCTATAAAGCGTTACCTAAGAATTGCCAAAGCATCAGTTTATGGCAGGCATCTGAAATCTGTAGCTTCAAAACCACATACATCTGTTTTGGTTATGTAAAGTGGCTCCTTCCTTTGCCATTGATTTAAAAAAAGACATGAAAATTAGCAAACTGACAAAAAAAAGTTACACATTTACAGCAAAAAGGTCACAAATTTACAAATAACAAATAAAAAGGTATAAATATGGTTAATAAGGGTCACAGATTTAAGAGACATCTTGCAAATTTCTGAAAATAATGCAGACATTTACAAGTTCAAAGTTAAATCTAAAAATTCAAGATTAAAATTAAATGTACAGCGTAGACAAAATTGTTGGTACCCCTCTGTTAATGAAAGAAAAACCCACAATGGTCTCAGAAATAACTTGAATCTGACAAAAGTGGTAATAAATAAAAATTCTATGAAAATTAACCAATGAAAATCAGACAATGCTTTTGAATTGTGGTTCAACAGAATTATTTAAAAAACAAACTCATGAAACAGGCCTGGAAAAAAATGATGGTACCCCTAGAAAAGATTGAAAATAATGTGACCATGGTGACATGTTCAACCAAGATGTGTCCTCTAATTAACATCACATGTGTCTACAAACTTGTAATCAGTCAGTCGGCCTATTTAAAGGGTGACAAGTAGTCACTGTGCTGTTTGGTGACATGGTGTGTACCACACTAAACATGGACCAGAGGAAGCAAAGGAGAGAGTTGTCTCAGGGGATTAGAAAGAAAATTATAGACAAGCATGTTAAAGGTAAAGGCTATAAGACCATCTCCAAGCAGCTTGATGTTCCTGTGACTACAGTTGTACATATTATTCAGAAATTTAAGATCCCCACGGGACTGTAGCCAACCTCCCTGGACGTGGCCGCAGGAGGAGATGATCAATACGAATGGTAACAAAAGAGCCCAGAAAAACCTCTAAACACATTCATGGTGAACTCCAAGGTCAAGGTACATCAGTGTCAGATCACACCATCCGTCGTTGTTTGAGCCAAAGTGGACTTCATGGAAGATGACCAAGGAGGACACCACTGTTGAAAATAAATCATAAAAAAGCCAGACTGGAATTTGCCAAACTGCATGTTGACAAGCCACAAAGCTTCTGGAAGAATGTCCTATGGACAGACGAGACAAAATTGGAACTTTTTGGCAAAGCACATCAACGCTATGTTCACAGACGCAAAAATGAAGCATACCAAGAAAAGAACACTGTTCCTACAGTGAAACATGAAGGAGGTTCTGTTATGTTCTGGCGCTGCTTTGCTGCATCTGGAACAGGGTGTCTTAAATCTGTGCAGGGTACAATGGAATCTCAAGACTATCAAGGTATTCCAGAGAGAAATGTGCTGCCCAGTGTCAGACAGCTTGGTCTCAGTCGCAGGTCATGGGTCTTGCAACAGGATAATGACCCAAAACACACAGCTAAAAACACCCAAGAATGGCTCAAGTAGGTTCATTATGTCTTCTTTTAATTATTTACCTTTTGTTCTTATTAAAGACAAAAATAGAAAGGAGATGTCTTCACCTTCTTAACATGTTTCGACTGTTCACTGTAGCCTTCGTCAGAAGAGTCAGCTGATTGCTGCCAGGTGACATTTATCAGCTGACTTTCGTAGGCGGGGCCAATTCAGCAGACCTGTCAGATCCACTGAGCCGGCCCCACCTTCCGCCGTCAGATGGTCTCTGGAGAGTGTGATCCCAGGTGTGGGAAAGCATAAAGGCCCCCTCCTCTCGGTTCATGGTGTCTTTTCCACGCTTCCTGATTTCTATGGCCTCCTTGATCCAGCGTTTGTGTCTGTTGCTCTCTGATCCAATAATTTTTGTGTTGTCCCAGTCCATGATGTGATTATTTCTTTTGCAGTGATCTGATATTGCTGATTTTAATGTTTCTTGTTCTGCCTTTTCTTTTTGTGATCTTGTGAGTCGTCCTTTTTTTTTTTTTTTTTTTTTTTTGTTACTTATTTGTACCCGTAGGTAGATTTGGTTTGCAGTCTGGTGACAAGCCACCGGCTGCTGGTCGCTGCATGCGCGAGCGCCCTAAACCTACATGTTTTTGGTATGCGGGAGGAAACCGGAGAAATCCCGGAGTAAACCCGCGCAACACGGGGAGAACATGCAAACTCCACACAGCTCACTGTTGGTCGGGGGCTGGAATCGAACCCACGATCTCATGATCCCCGCGATCCCCCGGCCGAGGGTAAAACTGTGCTGCCACAGTGCTAAACCACTGCGCCACCGTGCAGCCCTTGTGTTTCCTTCTCACATTCCTTCTGGTGTTCTTTTTTTCTTGTGGTGAATGATCTTCCAGTTTCTCCAATGTAGGTTTTGTTGCATGATCTACATGATATTTCATATATTACATTGCATTTTTTGGCTTGTTCTATTCTGTCCTTGGGGTGTACTAATAACTGTCTTAATTTTTTGTGTGGTTTCACTGCTGTGTTTATTTTGTATTTTTTCATGAACCTTTGAATTGGTTCCGTGATCCCTCAGATGTATTGTATAGTTATGGTGTCCTTGTTTTTGATTTCGGCTTTTGTTCTGTGTCTTATTTCCTGTTTGTTTTCTTTCCAAGAATGGCTAAGAGCGAAACATTGGACTATTCTAAAGTGTCCTTCTGTGAGCCCTGATCTAAATCCTATTGAAGATCTGTGGAAGGAGCTGAAACATGCCGTCTGGAGAAGGCACCCTTCAAACCTGAGACAACTGGAGCAGTTTGGTCATGAGGAGTGGGCCAAAATACCTGCTGAGAGGTGCAGAAGTCTCATTGACAGTTACAGAAATGGTTTGATTGCAGTGATTGCCTCAAAAGGTTGTGCAACAAAATATTACGTTAAGGGTACCATCATTTTTGTCCAGGCCTGTTTCATGAGTTTGTTTTTTAAAATAATTCTGTTGAACCACAATTCAAAAGCATTGTCTGATTTTCATTGGTTAATTTTCATAGAATTCTAATTTATTACCACTTTTGTCAGATTCAAGTTATTTCTGTGACCATTGTGGGTTTTTCTTTCATTAACAGAGGGGTACCAATAATTTTGTCCACGTGTGTAGCTTCATGCAGCAATCACTGGGCTCCAAGCAGCTGTAGACTTTAAGGTTTTGTACTGTTTAGCAGCAGCATTTAAAACTTAAGGTGTGCTACATATTAAGCCTGTATCTCATGGTGCTGCAAATGCTGACAAATGTAGCAATTTTTTGGTTTTGTCACGGGTCGTAAAATGTTGCCAAACAGTTCACAGTTTTTAAGGTTTCAAACAATTTTTCTTGTGACAGAAAACTGTATTTTTCCACAAACAGTTGCAAACATTTGCAAAATGGATGTAAGCATTTGCAAATGGTTATGGTTTTAACTTGTGTCACTAAAGTTCTTTGTGGTTCAACTGTTATATATGGAAATACCTGGGTGAAGGATGAGGCACGATGGACTTGTGAAGCTGTGTTTACCAGAACACAGCTTTATTATACGAACTATATGCAGAGCAGTACATGGTATGCACCAGTGTAGGTATCCGGCAAAGAGGCCATAAGATGGCGCCAATCCCTTACATAGGGCAGTGCGGTGACATGACGGGAAGTACACGTCACCGCACTGCACTTCACAATAAAGTGCTGTTTCCCTCATACTGCATTTTCTTCCCACCTTAGAAAAGTCCAAAACCACACACACAATGAAAGCCACCCCAATTTAGGACCCGAAACACTCTCTACAATATCAAAAACGAATGTGCTTAACTGGCCTAACTCATTTACTCAAAACAACCTAAAATAGGACTGGAGGGTGGACTGCCACACAGCCCGCACGGCATGGTGGATTATTCTGCCACCAAATAAACTAAAAATGGCCTTTATTGAAACTAAAATCACAGCCGTGCTTCTAAACTAAAACACAAAAGCACATACAGTGGTGTGAAAAAGTGTTTGCCCCCTTCCTGATTTCTCATTTTTTTTGTATGTTTGTCACACTTAAATGTTTCAGATCATCAAACAAATTTAAATATTAGACAAAGATAACAAGTAAATGCAAAATGCAGTTTTAAATGAAGGCGTTTGTTATTCAGGGTAAAAAAAATCCAAATCTGCGAGGCCCTGTGTGAAAAAGTGATTGCCCCTAAACCTAATAACTGGTTGGGCCACCCTTAGCAGCAACAACTGCAATCAAGCATTTGCAATAACTGGCACTGAGTCTTTACAGGGTGGCGCGGTGGAGGAGTGGTTAGCACTGCGGCAGCACAGCAACTCACCCTTGGCCGGGGGATCCAGGGTTCGATCCCCGACCAACAGTGATCTGTGTGGAGTTTTTGGTCGACAGCAGAATTCATGGTTCCATTTACCACAGCAAGTCTTCACGGGTCCTGAAGCAGCAAAATAGCCCCAGACCATCACACTACCACTACCATATTTTACTGTTGGTATGATGTTCCTTTTCTGAAACGCTGTGTTACTTTTACGCGGATATGATGGGACACACACCTTCCAAAAAGTTCAGCTTTTGTCTTGTCAGTCCACAGAGTATTTTCCCAAAAGTCTTGGGGATCATCAAGATGTTTTCTAGCAAAACTGAGACAAGCCCTTATGTTCTTTTTGCTCAGCAGTAGTTTTCATCTTGGAACTCTGCCATCCAGGCCATTTTTTTTGCAGTCTTTCATATGGTGGAGTCATGAAGACTGACCTTAATTGAGGCAAGTGAGGCCTGCAGTTCTCTGGATGTTGTTGTGGGGTCTTTTGTGACCTCTTGGATGAGTTGTTGCTGTGCTCTTGGGGTAATTTTGGTCGGCCAGCCGCTCCTGGGAAGGTTCACCACTGTTCCTTGTTTTTGCCATTTGTGGCTAATGGCTCTCACTGTGGTTCACTGGAGTCCCAAAGCTTTAGAAATGGCTTTATAACCTTTTCCAGACTGATAGATCTCAATTACTTTGTTTCTCATTTGTTCCTGAATTTATTTGGATCGCAGAATGATGTCTAGCTTTTGAGGATCTTTTGGTCTTCTTCACTTTGTCAGGCAGGTCCTATTTAAGTGATTTCTTGATTGAGAGCAGGTGTGGCAGTAATCAGGCCTGGGTGTGGCTAGAGAAATTGAACTCAGCTTTCCAAAGATGTGATAAACCACAGTTAATTTATGTTTTGGATGGGGGGGGGGGATCACTTTTTCACACAGGGCCATGTAGCTTTGGATGTTTTCTTACCCTTAATAATAAATACCTTAAAAACTGCATTTTGTGTTTACTTCTGTTATTTTTGTCTAATATTTAAATTTGATGATCTGAAACATTTAAGTGTGACAAACATACAAAAAAATGAGAACTCAGGAAGGGGGCAAACACTTTTTCACACCACTGTATGTGATTTGGTGCATCACATAGAATAATACCCAAAAGCATATTTTTTTTAGTAATTAATATACCCTTTATTGTCTAATTACACTGAATGGCTTCCCTCTCTTTTTAAGTAATTTCGTACATGGTTTTTGTTCTTAAATATAATGTATTTAAAAACCTACTTGAACAAGAATATGCAGTGGGGGGGAAGCTTATGTCAAAGTGTAAAATATATTGAAGGTTTTTTTAATGGACATTTAATCAGTACTTGGATATTACAGATATTATTATATTACTTGGATATTACATATTACAGCCTGATCTGAACCCGAGTGGTGTTCAGTTATTGGACTTCTGTGCTAACCACAGTCTGTCCATAACGAACACCATGTTCAAGCATAAGGGTGTCCATATGTGCACCTGGCACCAGGACACCCTAGGTTGCAGGTCGATGATCGATCGATTTTGTTATCGTATCATCAGACCTGCGACCGTATGTCTTGGACACCCGAGTAAAGAGAGGTGCAGAGCTGTCAACTGATCACCACCTGGTGGTGAGTTGGATCCGATGGCAGGGGAGGAAGCCATTCAGACCTGGTAGACCCAAACGTATAGTGAGGGTGTGCTGGGAGCGTCTGGCTGAGGCCCCTGTCCGGGAGGTCTTCAACTCCCACCTCCGGAAGAACTTCAACCACATTCCAAGGGAGTCTGGAGACATGGAGTCTGAATGGGCCATGTTCTCCACCTCTGTTGTTGAAGCGGCGGCCCAGAGCTGCGGCCGCAAGGTGGTCGGTGCATCTCGTGGTGGCAACCCCCAAACCAAGTGGTGGACACCAGTGGTGAGGGGAGCCATTAAGCTGAAGAAGGAGTCCTATCAAGCTTGGTTGGCTTGTGGGACTCCCGAAGC
Source organism: Pholidichthys leucotaenia (assembly GCA_020510985.1). NCBI lineage: Eukaryota > Metazoa > Chordata > Actinopteri > Cichliformes > Pholidichthyidae > Pholidichthys > Pholidichthys leucotaenia. The sequence goes on from CM035836.1 coordinate 240,034,709, forward strand.
AGCTGAGGTGTACCGGCAGGCCAAGCGGAGTGCAGCTCGGGTGGTTGCTGAAGCAAAAACCCGGGTATGGGAGGAGTTCGGTGAGGCCATGGAACAAGACTTTCGGTCGGCCTCAAAGAGATTCTGGCAAACTGTTCAGCGGCTCAGGAGGGGAAAGCAGCTCCCCGTCCACACTGTATATGGTGCGGATGGGACACTGTTGACTTCAACTGGGGATATCGTTGGGCGGTGGAAGGAATACTTCGAGGATCTCCTCAATCCCACTGATACGCCTTCCACAGAGGAAGCAGGGTTTGGGGACGAGGGGGATGACTCGCCTATCACAGGGGCTGAGGTCGCCAAGGTGGTTAACAATCTCCTTGGTGGCCGGGCCCCGGGGGTGGACGAGATTCGCCCCGAGTACCTCAAGGCCCTGGATGTTGTTGGGTTGTCATGGTTGACACGCCTCTGCAACATTGCGTGGAGGTCGGGGGCAGTGCCTTTGGCATGGCAAACCGGGGTGGTGGTTCCTCTCTTCAAAAAGGGGGACCGGAGGGTGTGCTCCAACTTTAGAGGGATCACACTCCTCAGCCTCCCTGGGAAGGTCTATGCCAAGGTACTGGAGAGGAGAGTCCGGCCGTTGGTCGAACCTCGGATTCAGGAGGAGCAATGTGGTTTTCGTCCTGGCCGTGGCACATCGGACCAGCTCTTTACCCTCTCGAGAATTCTTGAGGGTTCGTGGGAGTTTGCCCAACCAGTTTACATGTGTTTTGTGGACTTGGAGAAGGCATTTGACCGTGTCCCTCATGGATTTTTGTGGGGGGTGCTTCGGGAGTATGGGGTATCAGGCTTGTTGTTACGAGCTATTCGGTCTCTGTACGACCGTTGTGAGAGTTTAGTTCGTATTGCCAACACTCGGTCGGAGTCATTCCCAGTGAGAGTTGGACTCCGCCAGGGCTGCCCTTTGTCACCGATCCTGTTCATAATTTTTATGGACAGGATTTCTAGGCGCAGCCAGGGAATGGAGGGTGTCATGCTTGGTGACCACAGGATCTCATCTCTGTTGTTTGCAGATGATGTTGTCCTGTTGGCTTCATCCAGCAATGACCTACAGCTCTTGCTGGGACGGTTTGCCGCTGAGTGTGAAGCGGCTGGGATGAGAATCAGCACCTCCAAGTCCGAGTCCATGGTCCTCAGCCGGAAAAAGGTGGATTGTCCTCTCCGGGTTGGGGACAGGCTCCTGCCCCAAGTGGAGGAGTTTAAGTATCTTGGGGTCTTGTTCACGAGTGAGGGGAAAATGGAGTGAGAGATCGACAGACGGATTGGAGCAGCATCTGCAGTGATGCGGACGTTGTACCGGTCTGTTGTGGTGAAGAGGGAGCTGAGTTCTAAGGCAAAGCTGTCGATTTACCAGTCAATCTATGTTCCTACTCTCACCTATGGTCACGAGCTTTGGGTAATGACCGAAAGAACGAGATCGCGGATACAAGCGGCTGAAATGAGCTTTCTCCGTAGGATTGCTGGACTCACCCTCAGAGATAGGGTGAGTCCTCATGTGCTTTTTTGCAGGAGGAGCGCTGGAGGGGAAGGATTAATGGATTTACGGGCAGCTTTGACCTACTTTCTGTGATCGCATGCTGATACTCGCTGGTCCGCCAACGTCCCCTCTCTTATTATCATCAGCTGATTCAAACTGCTGCTGATCATCTTTCCTGGTCCTTGCCCAGGTGCTTCTCATCACACCATCACCAGCAGTGTGTGTACTTCGCGGCTGTTTGCCAATCATGCACTGTTGGTCCATAGTATTGTCATCTGTGCTGTTAGTCAATTCAATTCAATTCAATTCAACTTTATTTATATAGCGCCATTTCACAACAACAGTCATCTCATAGCACTATCAACTGTAGGGGGGAACCCCCACAGTTGCAGAAAGACCCCAGCAATCAGGCGATCCCCTGTGAGCAAGCACTTGGCGACGGTGGAGAGGAAAAACTCCCTTTTAACAGGAAGAAACCTCCAGCAGAACCAGGCTCAGGGAGGGGCAGTCATCTGCTGCGACTGGCTGGGGGGTGAGGGGATAGAGAAGAAGAAAAGAACAGACATGTAGAGAGCAAACAGCACGATGGGGACTCAATCTATGGGAGAGAACAAACAAATGTTAATGACCAGCAAAAAAAAATATTTCATAGAGAGTGAGGAAAGGAGTGAGGCCCAGTGCATTACTGGAGGTCCCCCGGCTGACTAAACCTATTAGCACCATAACTAAGGGAGGGTTCAGAAACACATGATCCCTCCCTAATTGTAAGCTATATCAAAAAGGTAGGTTTTAGCCCTATTCTTAAAAACAGAGATTGAGTCTGACTCCCAAATCCAGATTGGCAGCTGATTCCACAGGAGAGGAGCTTGATAACTGAAGGCTCTGCCTCCCATTGTACTTTTGGAGATTCTAGGTATTACAAGTAATCCTGCATTTTGGGAGCGTAGTGCTCTGTTAGGATAATACGGTAGTATCGGATCTTTTAAATAAAAAGGAGCCTGATTGTTTAGAGATTTGTAAGTAAGAAGAAGGATTTTAAACTTAATTCTAAACTCTATGGGAAGCCAATGAAGGGAGGCCAGAACCGGAGAGATATGATCTCTCTTTCTAGTACCTGTTAAAACTCTTGCTGCAGCATTTTGGATCAGCTGAAGACTTTTTAAAGATGTTTTAGGACAGCCTGATAATAAAGAATTACAATAATCTAATCTCGAGCTAACAAAAGCGTGGATCAGCTTCTCAGCATCACTCTGAGACAAGATGCTCCTAATCTTGGCAATATTACGCAAATAATAGAAGGCAGTCTTAGAAACAAATTTAATATGTGAATTGAAGGACAAATCCTGATCAAAAATAACTCCAAGGTTCCTCACAGAGCTATTAAGAGAAAGAGTAACTGCATCCAAACTGAAAGTTTGATTTGGAAAGGAATTTCTAAGGTTTTTTGGACCAACAAGAATGACTTCAGTCTTATCTGAATTTAATAGCAGGAAATTACAAGTCATCCAAGCTTTGATTTCCTTAAGACAGGCTTCTAACTTGGCTAATTGATTACTATCATCTGGCTTCATTGACAGGTATAATTGTGTGTCATCTGCATAACAATGAAAATGTATACAGTGCTTTCTAATAATGTTGCCTAAGGGAAGCATATATAAACTAAAAAGAGTAGGGCCTAGTACAGATCCCTGTGGAACTCCATGACTAAGCTTTGAGTTGAAAGAAAACTCATTATTTACATGAACAAACTGGAACCTATCAGATAAATAAGATCTAAACCACTGCAATGAAGTTCCATTAAGTCCAACATAGTGTTCTAATCTATCAAGTAGAATATTAAGATAAGATAAGATAAGATAAGCCTTTATTAGTCCCACAACGGGGAAATTCCAGGATTGCAACAGCACAGGGATAGCAACACTCAGAGCAACAATCAGAAGGCAAGAAAAAAAAAAAAAAAACAAGCAAGCAAGAGCAGCTAATATACATATGTACATATTACTATAAAATATATATATACACAGACACACACACAGACACACAGTGCAGAGCATTGTAGCTGGATGGAATAAATATATGAATATATGAACACACAGTGCAGAGCATTGTAGCTAGATGGAATAAATATGTAAATATATAAACACCCACAGTATGGAGCATTGCAGCTAGGTGGAATAAATATGCAAGTATATAAACACACACAGTGCGGAGCAATGTAGCTAGATGGAATAATATGTAGATATATAAAAACACAGTGCGGAGCATTGTAGCTAGATGGAATAAATATATAGATATATAAATATAAACACACCCAGTGCAGAGCATTGTAGCTAGATGGAATAAATATGTAAATATATAAACACACACAGTGCAGAGCATTGTTGCTAGGTGGGATGAAACAGCATAACCGTCTATTTAGTTATCCTACATGGTATGATTATGTGCCCATACATATTCTCACCCTCCATAGCGACCGGTATGTTCCTAGTTGTATGCCGGAGAGGACCATTGTGTAAGTCTATTGCATCTTTTGCATTCAAAAAAAAACAAAAAAAAACAAAACTATTAGTTTGTTACGTCTTTTTGCTATCTCTGCGAGCAGCCCTGCTTAGGTTGTACAGTCTGACAGCCGTTGGTAGGAAGGACCTACGAAACCTCTCGGTTGTGCACCTGGGATGATGTAGTCTGCTGCTAAATGAGCTCCTCAGTGCATCCAGTATGTCCTGCATAGGGTGGAACTCGGACTCCAGCAGAGATGACAGTTTAGCCACCGTCCTTCTCTCTCCTATCTCCTCCATCGGATCAAGGCGTTGCCCCAGGACAGAGCTAGCTTTCTTAATCAGTTTGTTCAGTCTCTTCCTATCGGCTGCAGTAATGCCACTGCCCCAGCAGACCACTCCAAAAGTGATGGCTGATGCCACCACCGTGTCATAGAATGACTTCAGCAGCACCCCTTGTACACCAAAAGACCTGAGTCTCCTCAGCAGGAACAGCCTGCGCTGTCCCTTCTTGTAGAGTGCGTCAGTATTGTGTGACCAGTCTAGTTTATTGTTCAGATGAATACCCAGGTACTTGTAGGATGTCACCATTTCGATGTCTGTTCCCTGTATATTTACTGGTGCTGTGAGGGGCTGCCCATGCCTGCGGCAGTCCACCACCAGCTCCTTAGTTTTCCTCGCGTTGATCTGGAGGCAGTTCCGATGGCACCAGTCCACAAAGTCCTGGATAAGCCCTCTGTACTCAGCTTCATCTCCGCTGGAGATGAGACCAACGATCGCAGAGTCATCAGAGAACTTCTGTAGATGGCAATGTGTTGTGTTGTGTGAGAAGTCCGCAGTATAAAGAGTGAACAAGAAGGGAGCCAGCACCGTTCCCTGGGGGGCCCCCGTGCTACTGATGATCGTGTCGGAAACACAGTCCCGGGTTCTCACAAACTGAGGCCGGTTCGTGAGGTAGTCCAGGATCCATGATGACAGGTGCTGGTCCACCCCTGCGCGCAGCAGCTTGTCCTTCAGGATCATCGGTTGGATGGTGTTGAAAGCACTGGAGAAGTCAAAGAACATGATCCTCACCATATTCCCGGGCTTCTCCAGGTGGGACAGAGAACGGTGAAGGAGGAAGATCACCGCATCCTCCACCCCAATGCCATGCTGGTAGGCGAACTGGAGTGGATCCATCGCTGGTTCCACCAGGGGGCGGAGATGAGCAAGGAGCAGTCTCTCCAGGGTCTTCATCAAGTGGGACGTCAAGGCCACCGGTCTGAAGCTGTTCAGGTCTTTGGGGTGGGAAGTTTTTGGTACAGGTACCACACAAGATGTTTTCCACAGCTGTGGTACCCTCCCCAGTTTCAGGCTCATGTTGAAGATATACGTCACAATCCCACACAGCTGGTCTGCACAGGACTTGAGGAGCTTTGCGCTGATGCCGTCCGGTCCCGACGCCTTCCTCGCCTTGATCTTCCTCAGCTCCGTCCTCACCTGGGTCTTGGTCAGGGTCAGGATGGGGGGCTGTGTGTTGGGAGTGGGGGGGTGTCGGTGGAGTGGGGAGTGGGTAGCAGGACTTGATTTCTTAGAGGCAGCAGTGGTTGTTGTGCAGACAGGGGGGAGGGCGGTTGGTCAAATCTATTGAAAAACAGATTCAGGTTGTTCGCCCACTCCCTGCCCCCCGTGGCCTGGGGGGAGGTATTCTGGAGCCCCGAGATGGTTTTGAGGTTTCTCCAGACCCCGCTGATGTCGCACTGTTGCAGCTTGTCCTCCATCTTCTTCCTGAAGCTGTCCTTGCCTTCTCTGATCTTTCTCCTCAGCTCCCTCTGTACGGACTTCAGCATCTCCCTGTTCCCCGACCTGAAGATCCTCTTCTTCTCTCTCAGAAGTGTTTTTATCTCAGGGTTGATCCAGGGTTTGTTGTTTGAGTGACGCCGTATGGTCTTGGTGGGAACGGATTTGTCCACACAGAAGCTGAGGTAGCCCGTGAAGGTGTGAATGAGGCCATCGATGTCCTCACCATGTGGATCGCAGAGCTGCTTCCAGGCAGTGGCTTCAAAACAGTCCTTTAGAGTGTCCATTGTCTCCTCAGACCATAACTCCACAGTGTGCATGGCCGGAGGTTGTCTGTGCACTAGGGGTTTGTACACCGGTCGGAGATGAACCAAGTTGTGATCCGATCTCCCAAGTGGGGGGAGTTGTGATGAGGTGTACGCCTCCTTAGTGTTTGCGTAGAACAAATCCAGTGTTTTATTGTCTCTAGTGTGGCATGTGACATACTGGGTGAAAGTGGGCAGAATGGGAGACAGTGAAACGTGGTTGAAATCGCCTGAGATGAGGAGAAGAGCATCTGGGTGTTCTGTCTGCAGCCTGCTGGTTACTGAATGGATGACGTCACGCGCTGTCCCAGCGTTCGCCGTCGGATTTGCATAAACAACAATGCAGATCACGTGTGAGTGTTCTCTCCGGAGATATGTAGGCCTCATGCTAACAGCTAGCAACTCAATGTCTTTGCTGCAGTGTCGTTGTTTAACAGTGATATGTCCCGGTCTGCACCAGTTGTTGTTAACATACATTATCACTCCACCGCCCCTAGTTTTGCCACTCTCTGGTGTTCGGTCAGCTCGTATCATGTGAAAACCCTCCAGCTCAATGTTAGCATCTGCTGCTAGTTCAGTTAGCCACGTCTCAGTAAACAAAAGGAGAGAGCACTCCCGGTAAGTGCTATCATAACGGGAGATAGCCGCTAGCTCATCTAACTTTCCCAGTATCGACCGTACATTTCCCATGACAACAGATGGAAGGGAGGGTCTGTACCTTATATTTTTTGTCCTCCGCCTTACTCCAGCCCGGCAGCCGCGGCGTTTTCGCCTCAGTTCTCTCGGTATGTCGAGTTTTTCCAGTGGGACCGGGTGGCGGTTAAATGCTAGCAGCTCTTCCCTGTTATATCGTATCCTGCTATAAACAGTGGCTCCGTCCACCGGCTCAGGAGACATTTGGGATGATCTGTGTGTCCGTGATATAAGTGGGGTGAAAAAAAAAAAGTGATCAAAAGAGAGAGGAAGGGAAAAAAAACTCGGAATCGAGCCGCTGTTGCAAAAGGCAGCCGACTGGTGTGGCGCCGAGTGATGTCAATTATATCATCGATTATGATCAATAGTATCAAAAGCTGCACTAAGGTCTAAAAGGACAAGTACAGAAACTAGTCCATTATCAGATGCAATGAGGAGGTCGTTAGTGACCTTCGCTAAGGCTGTTTCAGTACTATGATGGATTCTAAACCCAGATTGAAACTCTTCAAGTAAACCCTTTCCCTGCAGGTGGTCAAATAATTGCGTAGCAACAACTCTTTCTAAGATTTTTGAAATGAAAGGGAGATTAGAGATTGGTCTATAATTAGCTAAAGCTCCTGGATCTAGCATTGGCTTTTTGAGTAAGGGTTTAATTACAGCCGTTTTAAAAGCCTGCGGTACATGGCCTAAAGTTAATGAAGAATTGATTATATGAAGAATAAAGCTACCAATAAGTGGGAAGACTTCTTTAAATAACCTGGTAGGAATAGGGTCTAAAAGACAAGTTGAAGGTTTGGATGAGGCAACTATTTTGTCTAACTCACAAAGGTCGATTGGAGTAAACTCATCAAGACAGACATTCAATTCAATTCAATTCAATTCAACTTTATTTATATAGCGCCATTTCACAACAACAGTCATCTCATAGCACTATCAACTGTAGGGGGGAACCCCCACAGTTGCAGAAAGACCCCAGCAATCAGGCGATCCCCTGTGAGCAAGCACTTGGCGATGGTGGATAGGAAAAACTCCCTTTTAACAGGAAGAAACCTCCAGCAGAACCAGGCTCAGGGAGGGACAGTCATCTGCTGCGATTGGCTGGGGGGTGAGGGGATAGAGAAGAAGAAAAGAACAGACATGTAGAGAGCAAACAGCACGATGGGGACTCAATCTATGGGAGAGAACAAACAGATGTTAATGACCAGCAAAAAAATATTTCATAGAGAGTGAGGAAAGGAGTGAGGCCCAGTGCATTACTGGAGGTCCCCCGGCTGACTAAACCTATTAGCAGCATAACTAAGGGAGGGTTCAGAAACACATGATCCCTCCCTAATTGTAGGCTAGATCAAAAAGGTAGGTTTTAGCCCTATTCTTAAAAACAGAGATCGAGTCTGACTCCCGAATCCAGATTGGCAGCTGATTCCACAGGAGAGGAGCTTGATAACTGAAGGCTCTGCCTCCCATTGTACTTTTGGAGATTCTAGGTATTACAAGTAATCCTGCATTTTGGGAGCGTAGTGCTCTGTTAGGATAATACGGTAGTATCAGATCTTTTAAATAAAAAGGAGCCTGATTGTTTAGAGCTTTGTAAGTAAGAAGAAGGATTTTAAACTTAATTCTAAACTCTATGGGAAGCCAATGAAGGGAGGCCAGAACCGGAGAGATATGATCTCTCTTTCTAGTACCTGTTAAAACTCTTGCTGCAGCATTTTGGATCAGCTGAAGACTTTTTAAAGATGTTTTAGGACAGCCTGATAATAAAGAATTACAATAATCTAATCTCGAGCTAACAAAAGCGTGGATCAGTTTCTCAGCATCACTCTGAGACAAGATGCTCCTAATCTTGGCAATATTACGCAAATGATAGAAGGCAGTCTTAGAAACAAATTTAATATGTGAATTGAAGGACAAATCCTGATCAAAAATAACTCCAAGGTTCCTCACAGAGCTATTAAGAGAAAAAGTAGCCGCATCCAAACTGAAAGTTTGATTTGGAAAGGAATTTCTAAGGTTTTTTGGACCAACAAGAATGACTTCAGTCTTATCTGAATTTAATAGCAGGAAATTACAAGTCATCCAAGCTTTGATTTCCTTAAGACAGCCTTCTAACTTGGCTAATTGATTACTATCATCTGGCTTCATTGACAGGTATAATTGTGTGTCATCTGCATAACAATGAAAATGTATACAGTGCTTTCTAATAATGTTGCCTAACGGAAGCATATATAAACTAAAAAGAGTAGGGCCTAGCACAGATCCCTGTGGAACTCCATGACTAAGCTTTGAGTTGAAAGAAAACTCATTATTTACATGAACAAACTGGAACCTATCAGATAAATAAGATCTAAACCATTGCAACGAAGTTCCATTAAGTCCAACATAGTGTTCTAATCTATCAAGTAGAATATTATGATCGATAGTATCAAAAGCTGCACTAAGGTCTAAAAGGACAAGTACAGAAACTAGTCCATTATCAGATGCAATGAGGAGGTCGTTAGTGACCTTCGCTAAGGCTGTTTCAGTACTATGATGGATTCTAAACCCAGATTGAAACTCTTCAAGTAAACCATTTCCCTGCAGGTGGTCAAATAATTGTGTAGCAACAACTCTTTCTAAGATTTTTGAAATGAAAGGGAGATTAGAGATTGGTCTATAGTTAGCTAAAGCTCCTGGATCTAGCGTTGGCTTTTTGAGTAAGGGTTTAATTACAGCCATTTTAAAGCCTGCGGTACATGGCCTAAAGTTAATGAAGAATTGATTATATGAAGAATAAAGCTACCAATAAGAGGGAAGACTTCTTTAAATAACCTGGTAGGAATAGGGTCTAAAAGACAAGTTGAAGGTTTGGATGAGGAAACTATTTTGTCTAACTCACAAAGGTCGATTGGAGTAAACTCATCAAGACAGATATCAATAGAAGGAACTGTAGTAGTTACAGTATTTAAGTTAACTGTGGGAAGAATCTGATTGATTTTATCTCTGATGAATGAAATTTTATTATTGAAAAAGTTCATAAAGTCCTGACTAGTAAGCTCTAAGGGAATGCTAGGATTGACAGAGTCCTGACTCTTTGTCAACCTGGCTACAGTACTGAAAAGAAACCTGGGATTATTCTTGTTCTCTTCTATTAATGCAGAGTAATAACTCGTTCTAGCTTTTCTAAGAGATTTTTTATAAATTAGAAGATGATTTCTCCAAGCTAAATATATTTTATCTAAATTAGTAGAGCGCCATTTTCTTTCTAATTGACGAGTCTTCTGTTTTAAGGTACGAGTTTCTGTGTTGAACCAAGGAGTTAGAAATCTCTGATTAGACTTTTTCTTTTTTAAGGGGGCCACCAAGTCTAGAGTCTGATGCAGAGAAGCTGAAACACTATCCACCATGTTATCAATTACAGAAGGAGCAAGCTGTCTATAGCTTATTTCCGTTGTGTTGACACATGGCATAGAGGAAACAATCTGCATAAATTTGGAAACAGCATCATCTGAGAGGCATCTACTGTAATAATATTTTTCTTTAGGAGCCAAATAGTCAGAAATAGTAAAATCAAAGGTTAACAGACAATGGTCTTACAGTACAGGGTTATGAGGAAACACTACAAGATTTTCTATTTCTATGCCATATGTCAAAACAAGGTCCAATGTATGGTGGAGGTAATGAGTAGAATTTCCTACTTTCTGAGAAAACCCAATCGAATCTAATATTGAATTGAATGCCACATTAAGGCAGTCACTATCTACATCCACATGTATATTAAAGTCCCCTACTATAATTATTCTATCAGATTTCAGCACTAAATCAGCTAAGAAATCAGCAAATTCGGATAAAAATTCTGAGTAGGTTGATGGGGGACGATAAACTATGGCAAATAAAATTGGGTTTAACCTAAAATTGCTAAAGTGCCCAATACTGAGGACCAGGCCCTCAAAGGAATTATAACATGTTTTTTGCTTTACATTAACTAGTAATTTGGAATGGTAAATTGTTGCTACTCCTCCTCCACGACAAGAACTTCTGGGATTTTGACAGTTTAAATAACCAGAGGGAGTTGATTCATTTAAACCAACATAATCCTCTTGTCCTAACCAAGTCTCTGTGAGGGAAATTAAATCAATCTGATGATCAATTAACAGATCATGGACTAACAGAGACTTGGGAGTTAGAGACCTAATATTTAATAAACCACATTTAATTTTTAAATTATGAGGAGGAACAGAGGCCAAATCATTCAATTTAGAGGCTTTATGTTTAATTTGAGTTTTACCAATATTTTGCTTTATCACTTTGGGATGCTTATACATTATATTTTTATTCACTTTGGAGGGAGCAGACAATGATTCTCTGATGGGGAAGTCAGGGGCTAAGCTGAGGGGTGGCGGATGAAGAGGAGCTGCAGAGAGGCATGTAAGACTGCGACTCTGCTTCCTGGTCCCAACTCTGAGTAGTCATGGTTTTGGAAATTTGGATAAAAAAGATGCCAGATTGTTAGATAAATGAGAAGCACCATCCAAAGTGGGATGAATGCTGTCTCGTCTCATAAGACCAGGTTTTCCCCAAAAAGAGCTCCAATTGTCAATGTTGCCCACGTCATTTTTAGGACACCACACAGACAGCCAGCTGTTCAAGGATGACGAGCGGCTAAACATGTCATCACTGGTCAGATTGGGGAGGGGCCCAGAGAATACTACAGTGGCAGACATCGTTTTGGCAAAGTCACACACCGATTCTAAATTAAGTTTCGTGACTTCCGACTGCCGGAGACGGATGTCATTAATGCCGGCGTGAATAACAATTGTGGAATATTTACAGTTACTTTTAGCCAGCATTTTCAAATGTGACTCGATGTCGCCTGCTCTGGCCCCAGGAATACATTGGACTATGACCGCTGGAGTCTCTAGGTTCACGTTTCTGACTACAGAGTCGCCAATGATCAGAGTTTTTTCCTCAGCGGGTGTGTCGCTGAGCGGGGAAAAACGATTAGAAATGTGAACAGGTTGGTGGTGTACCGGGGCTTTGCGACTAGGCTTCCTTCTCACCGTCACCCACCCAGTCTCCTCGCTGCTGAGGAGAGCCGAGGGACTGCTGACAGTGGGACCTAAGCTAGCTAGCTCCGCTGCAGCTAATGGGCATCCGTCAAGATTAACTGGCGCAGACGGTGTTTCAATGCAGCGGAGCCGGGATTCCAAATCAGACAACCTCGCCTCGAGCGCCTCAAAAAGACAACATTTATTACATTTACCGTTATCGCTAAAAGAGGCAGAGGTGTAGCTAAACATCTGACAGAGAGAGCACACCAGAAGAGGGGAGGAAAGAGAGCTAGTAGCCATAGCTAGTGGCTAGAGAGCAAACCACACAGGCAGACAGCAAAACAGGAAGTGACGATACGTTACCACAAGGAAGTGACGATCCCACGAGTTCCCATCAAAAGAAGGAGTTGTAGTAGTTACAGTATTTAAGTTAACTGTGGGAAGAATCTGATTGATTTTATCTCTGATGGATGAAATTTTATTATTGAAAAAGTTCATAAAGTCCTGACTAGTAAGCTCTAAGGGAATGCTAGGATTGACAGAGTCCTGACTCTTTGTCAACCTGGCTACAGTACTGAAAAGAAACCTGGGATTATTCTTGTTCTCTTCTATTAATGCAGAGTAATAACTTGTTCTAGCTTTTCTAAGAGATTTTTTGTAAATTAAAAGATGATTTCTCCAAGCTAAATAGATTTCATCTAAATTAGTAGAGCACCATTTTCTTTCTAATTGACGAGTCTTCTGTTTTAAGCTACGAGTTTCTGTGTTGAACCAAGGAGTTAGAAATCTCTGATTAGACTTTTTCTTTTTTAAGGGGGCCACCAAGTCTAGAGCCTGATGCAGAGAAGCTGAAACACTATCCACCATGTTATCAATTACAGAAGGAGCAAGCTGTCTATAGCTTATTTCCGTTGTGTTGACACATGGCATAGAGGAAACAATCTGCATAAATTTGGAAACAGCATCATCTGAGAGGCATCTATTGTAATAATATTTTTCTTTAGGAGCCAAATAGTCAGAAATAGTAAAATCAAAGGTTAACAGACAATGGTCTGACAGTACAGGGTTATGAGGAGACACTACAAGATTTTCTATTTCTATGCCATATGTCAGAACAAGGTCCAATGTATGGTGGAGGTAATGAGTAGAATTTCCTACTTTCTGAGAAAACCCAATCGAGTCTAATATTGAATTAAAAGCCACATTAAGGCAGTCACTATCTACATCGACATGTATATTAAAGTCCCCTACTATAATTATTCTATCAGATTTCAGCACTAAATCAGCTAAGAAATCAGCAAATTCGGATAAAAATTCTGAGTAGGTTGATGGGGGACGATAAACTATGGCAAATAAAATTGGGTTTAACCTAAAATTTTCAAAGTGCCCAATACTGAGGACCAGGCCCTCAAAGGAATTATAACATGTTTTTTGCTTTACATTAACTAGTAATTTGGAATGGTAAATTGTTGCTACTCCTCCTCCACGACCAGAACTTCTGGGATTTTGACAGTTTAAATAACCAGAGGGAGTTGACTCATTTAAACCAACATAATCCTCTTGCCCTAACCAAGTCTCTGTAAGGGAAATTAAATCAATCTGATGATCAATTAACAGATCATGGACTAACAGAGACTTGGGAGTTAGAGACCTAATATTTAATAAACCAAATTTAATTTTTAAATTATGAGGAGGAACAGAGGCCAAATCATTCAATTTAGAGGTTTTATGTTTAATTTGAGTTTTACCAATATTTTGCTTTATCACTTTGGGATGCTTATACATTATATTTTTATTCACTTTGGAGGGAGCAGACAACGATTCTCTGATGGGGAAGTCAGGGGCTAAGCTGAGGGGTGGCGGATGAAGAGGAGCTGCAGAGAGGCGTGTAAGACTGCGACTCTGCTTCCTGGTCCCAACTCTGAGTAGTCAGGGTTTTGGAAATTTGGATAAAAAAGATGCCAGATTGTTAGATAAATGAGAAGCACCATCCAAAGAGGGATGAATGCTGTCTCGTCTCATAAGACCAGGTTTTCCCCAAAAAGAGCTCCAATTGTCAATGTAGCCCACGTCATTTGCAGGACACCACACAGACAGCCAGCGGTTCAAGGATGACGAGCGACTAAACATGTCATCACTGGTCAGATTGGGGAGGGGCCCAGAGAATACTACAGTGGCAGACATCGTTTTTGCAAAGTCACACACCGATTCTACATCAAGTTTCGTGACTTCCGACTGCCGGAGACGGATGTCATTAATGCCGGCGTGAATAACAATTGTGGCGTATTTACAGTTACTTTTAGCCAGCATTTTCAAATTTGACTTGATGTCGCCTGCTCTGGCCCCAGGAATGCATTTGACTATGGCCGCTGGAGTCTCCTGGTTCACGTTTCTGACTACAGAGTCGCCAATGATCAGAGTTTTTTCCTCAGCGGATGTGTCGCTGAACGGGGAAAAACGATTAGAGACGTGAACAGGTTGGTGGTGAACCGGGGCTTTGCGACTAGGCTTCCTTCTCACCGTCACCCACCCAGTCTCCTCGCTGCTGAGGAGAGCCAAGGGACCACTGACAGGGGGGCCTAAGCTAGCTAGCTCCGCTGCAGCTAATGGGCATCCGTCAAGATTAACTGGCGCAGATGGTGTTTCAATGCAGCGGAGCCGGGATTCCAAATCAGACAACCTCGCCTCGAGCGCCTCAAAAAGACAACATTTATTACATTTACCGTTATCACTAAAAGAGGCAGAGGTGTAGCTAAACATCTGACAGAGAGAGCACACCAGAGGAGGAGAGGAAAGAGAGCTAGTAGCCATAGCTAATGGCTGGAGAGCAACCACACAGGCAGACAGCAAAACAGGAAGTGACGATACGTTACCACAAGGAAGTGACGATCCAGTATTTTCAGCACTCTCACGACGTGTTAGTCACTCCATATACTCCGTGGTTCTCGTGCGTCCTTGAAGTGATGTTGGCTCTGGGGCGCACATGTTGGCTAACATGTCTCCTCTCATTCGTTTTCTGGGCACCATCAGTAAGTGTGTTTGTGTTTTTTTGTACGTCATCACCTTTTTGGGAATCGACTGTCTTTCTGTATTAAATGTGCTGTGGTAAACCCTGCACGTAAATCCTTGTTACTTCATCCTCCCTCTCCGTGCCCTGCGTAAGAGCGCATGGAGGGTCATGATGAATGGATTTATTTGCAGGATTCACCAGTTAATACATAATACATAAATACATAAAGATAATCCATAATAAACCCAATGCCTGAGCCACAGAGAATACACTGCTATGATTTTATTGAAAAATCGGGTTTAAATAAATTATATTTATGAACAAATAATTTGTTGCAATATCTGTAACAAAAGCATAACACTCGGTGGTCCCCTGCCTTGTCTTTGTCGCTGCTGCTGTGGCGGGCATGTGTGCCTCTCCACTGTCACTCTCTGAGTCTGACTCACTTGGCACAATGCCCGCTTGGCACGGCTCAGTACAGTCTAATACAGTCTGATGCCCCCAGACTCTTCATTGTCATCCCATTCTTCGGAACTATAATTGTCTGAAGATTGGACAACGCAAACCAATTCCAGACTACATGTGCTGGAACCCTTGTTGATGTTTTCAGCCTCTTCCATCCTGTGTGTACAATGGGCAGCCAAGCGCTGTGTTCTGTCGATGACGTTATAACATGGCCGGGGGTTTTTCCAGCCACTGACACAATTGGTGACGTGGCGCTCATGAAAACATCGGATATTTGCGTGAAAAAAGCCTGTTTGACTTAAAACTGCACAGACCAACCTATTTTGTCATATTGTGTTATGTGTTGAAAAATTAGATGAAGTCAAAAACGTGTCATTAGAACTTTAAGCTGTGTTTGAAATAAAGTCATGTTTTCATTGCTGATTTTGTATCAATAATAACTTGGTTGTTGTATTTTTGTTAACAGGACTGAGCACTGAGTGGATACTGGACTCCCTGGATTTGGAATTCTGCCTTATTTACATTATTTTTATATTTCGTACACTTTTGTTGCCTTTGCATCACACTTTAAAAAGGAGAAACAGTAATAATACTTCTAATGAAATTCAACCCGAAAAATATTCAAAAGACTTGCACTTAACTGCTGTGGACTATCAGGTTTGAATTCTGTGAATTGCTTATTTAGACTATTTATTATTTTTTATGTGATTGTTATCTAGTGACACAGGCTGTCATAAAGTCAGAGATACACCATATGTTAACAATATGCCAACTTCAAGAAAATTAAATACAATTACCTTAATATTTTGTGTACATTTTGTAATCCCTGTAATGAAGTCTTCAAGACATGCTCTTGCTCTACATATGGACTTGAGAAAAATGTTGTATTATAAAATATAATACAATGCATAAAACTGTGATGAAATAAACCAAAAAGACCCCAAGGATTAGAAGATGCAAACATATGAATTTCTCATGTAGAGCAAAGACATTTTAGGATATCAAGGATGGGTTGAGTGGCAGACTTTACTTTTTTAACTTTGAAATTAAATTTTTTGTGTATCACTTTTTCTTAAACACACATGCCCAGTTGTTTCTACAAAGGAATTCACGCTGTGGATCTGGCGGAAAGTCCATTTTAATTTTGAAGCAAATATTGGAGATATTCTTCTATAATACTGTACTTTGAGTATTTACTTTTAAAAAGGAATATCATATGTCTTACTGAGTTGTGTTTGACAAGCCATGATATTGCAAAGATTTTGCTTTCTTAGAGTCAAGGTTTTTTGTTTTTTTCGCTGCTAAAAGCTTTGTCCTGGGAAATATTGAACTGTTGTCACTGTTTACTGTTTAAATGTTGTTTTAAGATGTAAATGTAGTCTGTTAAGGCTTATCAAAGCGTATGTGGTAAAATCTCTTGTGAATGGTTTGCTCGAGCTGAGAAACGACTTATAAAATGAAGTCTAAACTTTGCTTAAAGAAGATTCTTGGCTGGATGGGCAGATCAAGAAAACACTGTATTTTAGATGGGAATATTTTATTTGTTTTCTTTAAGTTCTCAACAGTCCGTAAGATGTTAACTACTCAAGTTTGTGCCTAAATTTTAGTAGAGGTTTATGATGAATAGGGCTACACCTTTAGAACTTTATCTGCAGTGTACCTCCTGTCACCATAGTCAAGAGAGGGACAAAATAATTTCCAATTATTTTGACTGATCTAATCCCACCTTAAATTGTATATTTCGAACATATCAAAATATCTTACCATGCTGCAGCTATAAAAGACTTTTAAAGTTATTCTCTAGGGTTAATTCTGCATTAGACTTTCAGTTATAATTCCAGCTTTGTGGGGTCTTTTAGATGCAGCAGAAAAAAATTACAAATAGAGGACATTCAGAGAGTGCATACCTCTGCCAAGGCTCCATCCCTCTGTCCATCGGTCTGTGCATACCTTCATTCGTCCAACCGTCCTTCTGTACTTGCATCCCTGCATCCCTCCTTACATTGGCAGATAGGGCCTTGGGGGAGACATGTGCTCTCAGATCACCTACAAAATCTAACGGGCTCATCTGTAGCTGAAGGGCCATCTCTGGTGAACATTTCATCAAAATCTGTCCAGTAAATTTTTGCATAATCCTGCTAACACACTGCGAGAAGATACAGCCTTAATGGAGGTATGCACTCTCTGATTATGTCCAAAAATCTAATGGGTTTATCCTTAAGCCAAGAAAATGTTATCAAAATTAGATGAGAAGTTTTTATGTAATCCTGCTAACAGACAAAAAACAAACCACCCCGATTACATTAGCTCCTTGGCCAAGGTAAATATTGGTTTCAGCTCTGTTTACTGCACGTTTTCTAAAATTCTACCAACACAATCCAAAGCCTGATTATCAGTTTAAAAAATACAGCTAGAGTCAGTGAGTCACCTTCACTGCTGATCTGTCTGGTAAATTTCCATTTTTAAAAATGTCTTTCTCTCTTGCCAGATTAATTGACCTAGCAAAGTTACAGCTAGCTTGCTAATGACAGCGTTTGTCAACAGATGCTGTCAACTCAACCTACCCTGACATGGAGCTAAAATTTTTTCTCGTGGGTTGCCAGTTACTCCACAGTTTAAAACTGTGAATTCTCTTTTTTTTTGTTTTTTTTTCCAAGTTTCCTTGTTCCAAAGTTAGTGACACCATGAGATACAATGGTAAGCTGGCTGGTTCTGTGTTATAAGTTTCATGGCTGCTCTTTTAAATATGCATGTAGACTTGTTCTTTTTAACTTTAAACTAGTTAACAGGTGTGTATGCCTGTAGGTACTTTTCCACAGGAGAACCTGAGGGTTTAGTTTTTTGACTTTTTTTAAGTGGTCTTGGTACTTGAGTGTCTTTGTTGACACGTTATGTGGGTCATGAGCCCCATCAAACATGAATCAGTAAAGTGTCGGTGCAGCATCAGTAAGTGTAAAAGAAAGTTGGAGAGTAAAGTTGAGCACATTTGAGATTTTGGGAATAAAGTAGTGAGAGTATAGTTTGGGTGGACTTACGGATGAAGGGAAATTAAACAGTGAAAAATGTAAATGCAGTTTATTGCTGAACACAAAACTATGACTGCTTTACTTTTTTGTATCATTTTTTATGGTGAGATGTTTAACTGTATGGTATGGTAACATGTTTAACATGTATATTGGATGTTTAAAATCAGTTCTCAATGTTTAATAAGATGCTGTTAAATGTATTTGTGCAGAATGTGAATTTATTAAATAATATAATTTTTGCAAACCTGTCTCTTTCACTGAAAAATAGTAATTGGCAGTTACTAAAAATGGAAAACTACAAAGGTTAAAAATACAGACATTTAGTGTCCTTTTTCAGCATGCCCAATATATACTGATTCATTTCCTGCTGTCATCGTGGGACTGTTCACCTGGATTCATGCTGCACCTCCGCTGTCTGCGTACGTGCAACTGGAAGCCTTGTGTGACAAAATTTACATCTTCCGTCTCCAGTCCACTAGTGTCCGCAGGGCTCTACTGCGGAGGATCGCGTGCAGCCCTAACTTTCTGACCGCGTGGCCTGCCCAAGACCTGACCGCGTTGACAGCGCATGCGCAAGACTGAATGTCTCATTCACGAGGTGACGCTACCAACACAGCATACAAAAACAACAAAGGAGATGAGGAAGACGATGAGAAAGTGGAAGACGAGAATAAACATACATGAATCCTTTGGCAGCAGCTTGAGTGGAGAAGCGCACTGGAATTCCTCTTTTTCCAAAAGGAAAAGGAGGAATTCCTGTAGTTTATAGGAACTACATGATTCCTATAGTTTATAGGAATCATGTTTATAGCCAGTGAACAAACTGGTGTGTTAGCGCATTTGCGCTATCCATAGGCTTGGGGCGAAACTATACTAACTAACTAACTAACTAACTAACCTGCACTTATATAGCGCTTTTCTAGTCACAAAGACCACTCAAAGCGCTTTCACTAGTACTAAACCTCTATTCTAAGGGCCTATAGGAAACAGATATCTAGGGACAATTTAGAACAGCCAATTAACCTAACATGCATGTCTTTGGATTGTGGGAGGAAACCGGAGCCCCCGGAGTAAACCCACGCAGCACAGGGAGAACATGCAAACTCCACACAGAAAGGTTCCAACCCCTGCCAGCCTGGGGATTCGAACCAGGAACCTTCTAGCTGTAAGGCAACAGTGCTAACCACTGCACCACCGTGCTGCCACTGAAACTATAAATAACAGTTGTGCGCATGCGTCAACCGCTTGACCTGGTGGACAAAAAAAGTGAGCATGTACAGCTCCACATGTGTGCTGGGCTCATCCAAAGTGCACGCAGACCAGAAGGGAAATGCAGCGTGTATCCAGCTTTAAACTGCTCTCCATGCCGTCTCATCGTGTGCTCTGCTGGACAACGTGCCTCTCCTCTTCAAATCTGTTAACTATTATCCAATCATATTTTCTGCCACACAAATCCTCACCCTCCTCTTATATCAGGACCATTATCTGGATCTTTCTGAGGCAGAATCTGGATACCCGTGTGCAGACAACCTACCTTCAATGGTGGATTGCCACACCAACCTCTTCAGGTTCAGGTTCAGGTTACTTTATTTGTACCCGTAGGTAGATTTGTTTTGCAGTCTGGTGACATCCATATTTACAAGCCACAATTACATTCAACATAAACACAAACAGACACACATGAAGCTGACTATAAACATGATAAAAATACTCAAGGCTCCATCAATCAGGGTATAAAGACAAAGAGATGAGAGAAAAACCAGAGATAAGAGAGAAGGGTCATATTAAAAGTTAAAGACTAGTCAAAGAGGTTAAAGACTAGTCAAAGTTAAAAACTAGTCTAAAACTAATTAGTTAAAAACTCAAAGGTCTAAAACCCAATAAAAGCATACCTGCCAACTACTCCGGTTTTGCCGTAATGGTTACGGTTTTCAAGACCCCATTCCGGGTTACGGCTTTATTAATCAAAATTACGGTTTTTCACTAAAAATTCAGTCAAAAATTTTAAATCGTAAAAAAAACACGAAAGCAATTCCAAACACGAGATCGCTAGGAATCGTATCTAAATTTACCTGAAGCGTTTGCTAAGCTAATGCTATAGCTAACGCCATAGCTAGTCGTAGCACCAAACACCGATACAAAGAAGCAACTCCGTCCCCGGTGAATGGGGCTCGCCGGAGGAACCAACTGAGGCAACAGTTGGACGGGAGCCGGATCGGAGCTCAACTACAGCGGCGGTGGGCGGCGGGACTCGGTGGAGGAGCTGCCGGTACCCCGGCTGGACAGGAGCTCAATTGCAGCGGTGGTAAGCAGCGGCACTAGCAGTGGAGGGGGCTAGCTGAGGCCCAGCTGGATTCGAGGTCGGTCGGATCGGATATCGGCATCACCAGCAGAGATTGTTTTACTATCAACAGGTCAGTAAAAATGCCACCAAAGAAGGAGGAAATGGAAGAGATCAAAAAATCTCTTTTATCTTCTTGGTCAATATTATACAGTAATAAGTGGCATTCAGCTGTTTGTTTTATGTCATTTAAGCACAGTTCTGGTACTTAAAAATCATAAAAACCCAGGAGCTTCAGGGCGCTTCGTCCCCCTTGCCCCCCCAATGTACTTTTCAAACAATAATTATATATTAAATGTTTGGTTGATTGTGAAATGTTTCCCCTTTGTGTTTTTTTTTAATTTTTACACCTTTCACATTTGCTGAGGGAAAAGGTCAAGAGAAATGTCATTTATCAACATTCGTTAAATGCATGATTGTGTACTAAGAGAATACAGTGATCCATCACTTATCGCGGTTAATGGGTTCCAGAACCGACCGCGAAAAGTGAAAAACCGCGAAGTAGCGTCACCCCTAATGACGTCACCCATAAATAATATGTACGTTCATTCTCTCACTCTCTCTCTCATATGATGCGTGTGTATGTGTGTGTGTGTGTAAGTGTACAAACATACGTAGATGTAAATAAAGTGTACATAAATATGTTTTTAGAACACTTTTATTCTTATAACAAGATACGTAACTCAAGATGAAGATGATTTACTGCACAGGTTAATGAGAGCTTTACTGCTCCTCAGGTGACGCCTCATCGTCAGGTGCTAGAGGCGCAGGATCGTCGAGGGCAGCTTCCGATAGAGCTGGAGAAGCTGCAGGAGGCGGCGTAGTGGCTCGACGGGAAGACTATTTCGCACAAAAAGGCACAAGAGAACAGCGAAAAGTTCCATGCGGCCAGACTAAGCAACACGAGCGATAAAGAACAATGAATGCGGTCTTCCTTCGCTGGGTATGGGCGCTCGGCAGGGAGAGAAGCTGGGTAAAACGTCTCAGCCAATCAGCTTGCGAGATTCCCGAGCCGAGCCAACACGAGAACAGCGAACAGAGAGGTGGATTTTGAGTTGTGCGGGCTCTCCATGTTGATACCTGATGTTCTAATGTAGTCTCCCTGCCTTCTGCTAGTGCCCGCCCATTTTTTCTCAATTTTGAATTTTTGATGAATATTTTTGAAAAATCTGCGATGCACTGAGGGCGCGAAAGGTGAGGCGCGAAGTAGCGAGGGATCACTGTATTACCATAGAGATGTCCTTGATCTTTTCCATCAGCATATCTGCATTGACAATTTAAGAAAAATAGAAACATGATTGTTGAAGAAATATGAGGTTGTTAGCCACATTTTAACTTGATTTAATGCTAATATTTGTTTGGCGTCGGGGGGCTTTGCCCCCCTGAACCCCCATCAGGACTTTGTCTTGGACCTACCGGGGCCTGCAGCCCCTGGACCCCGGCTAGCTACTAGGCTTTTCAGGTTTGAAAAGTTGGCAGGTATGTAAAAGATTTAGAACCCAAATAAAATCCTACAAAAATAAGTAAATATAAAATGGAGTTAATAAATAGGTACCTAAATTATGTGCAATATGTTGTTACAACTTGTTCAACTCTTTGGCAGCAGCAGGAACAAAGCTGTTTTTGTAGCGCTGGGTTTTGCTTTTTGGGACAGCAAACCTCCGTCTTGAGGGAAGAAGCTGAAAGTTGCAGTGCAAAGGGTGGGAGTCATCATTTAAAATGGAGGTAGCAATCCTCTGTACTTGTTTGGTGTACAGGGATGTCAGGCTCAGCTGTGACTCACCAAGCAAACGACTGGACCATCTAACTACCTGATCCAAGGATTTCCTCTGTTTCAGTTTTATCTGACCAAACCATGACACTAAAGAAAAGGATAAAACAGATTCAATAAAAGCCCGATAAAACATTGTCATTATGGTTTGGTCAATTTGGAAGCGTGCAAGTTTCCTCAAGCAATGCAAATATTGCTGACCCTTTTTACACACCCTTTCACAGTTCTCTTCAAAGTTTAAATTACTATCAATAATTGTTCCAAGATATTTGTAGGATTGTACACATTCAGTGGTCTGACCTTTTAGTACGGTGACTTTGTGCCTGGGAGTTTTCCTCCTAAAGTCAATAATCATATCTTTAGTTTTTGTCGTATTCAGTTGCAGGTAGGAATCCTCACACCAGTGAACAAAATCATCAACTACTGAGCCGTGGCCACTCTCACCATCCTGGAGGAGACTGACAATAACTGAGTCATCAGCATACTTTATAATGTGTCTGTTGTCATGTCTGCTCCGACACATGTTTGTGTACAGGATGAAGAGTAGTGGTGACAACACACAACCCTGAGGAGAGCCAGTAGAAGAGTACTTTAGATCAGACAATGTACCATTGACCCTTACTCTCTGTGTCCTGTTGGTTAAGAAATCCAGAATCCAACCCACCAGATTATTGCTGAAATCAAATTGTTGCAGGAGCCTTTCAACTAAAATATGAGGTTGGATTGTATTAAAGGCGGAGGAAAAGTTCACAAATAAAAGCCTGGTGTGTGTCCCATTAAAATCTAGATGTTTAAAAAGCATGTGGCATCCTCCACTCCTCTGTGAGGCCTATAGGCAAACTGCAGAGGATCCAATGCATGTTCAGTCTGCTTTAGGACCTCACATCTGACCAGTTTTTCAAAAATTTTCATTAAAATTGAAGTCAAAGCAACTGGTCTAAAGTCGTTTACCATTTTAGGACAGCTGGATTTTGGAATGGGAACAACCACGGCATCTTTCCAGATCTTGGGCACATGTTGTGTCTGTAAGGACTTATTGAAAATGTAATGAAATACAGGACTCAGTTCATGTGCACAGGACTTTACCAAGCGCCCACATATATTATCAGGGCCCTGACTTTTGTTCACTTTTACAGCGCAGAACTCCCTTTTAATATCCTGCACCTCAATATTAAAGTGCTGACTGTCTTTGAGTTTCTGTTTCAAATCTTAGGTTTCAGTGCTAAAATCAAAGGAGTCAAAACGACCATAAAAACAATTAAGAGCATTAGCCAGCTCTGTGTCTGAATTAAAACCATCTAAAAACACACGATTACTGCACTCTGTGCTCTGAAGGCCTGCAATAGTTTTCTTACTGGCCCAGGCTGAACCAAGTTTCTTTGTTGCCATCTTGCTTTCCAATTCTGATTTATAATTCTGTTTTGCTCTTAAAATTTTGGCATTCAGCTCTTTTGTGGCAACCTGTAGCTGAGAAACAGACCCCTGTTTAAAGGCAAGTGCTTTCGTCTGTAAGCAGGATTTAACTGATTTTGTAACCCATGGCTTGTTGTTGGGGTATATTTTGACACGTTTACGGGGAACGATCATATTTTTTACAGAAAGCCATGTATGAGCATGTGACATCTACCAAAGAGTCCAAATCATCCCCGCAGGACAGTGTGAAAACCTCCCAGTCCGTACAGTTAGAGCATTCCTGGAGGCAGTGCACTGAATCCTCTGTCCACACCTCTATGTCTCTGGTCTCCACCTTGCCTCTTCTGAGAGCAGTTTTATATGTGGGCAGCAAATGTACACAGTTGTGATCTGAGGATCCTAAAGGAGGAAGGGGAAGTGATTTATAGGCCCTGTCTATGGAGTCATAGCACAGGTCCAATGTCTTTTTTCGCCTGGTTGGGCAGGAGACTTACTGATAAAAGTTTTTAAGTGTCTTCTTTAAAGAAACATGGTTAAAATCCCCAAGAATAAAGTTTGGCGCCTCTGGGAATATTGACTGCAGCCGTTGTACCACATCAAAGATGACTGGAGGCGGCGTCAGCGTCTGCCCTCTGGTGAATGTACACAGTTGTGATGAAAAGTTGGGGGAACTCACGAGGCAGATAAAAGGGGCGTAGCGATACGGACAGAAGCTCCACATCGGGTGTACAGATGTGCTCTCTGACCGTGACAGATGTGCAGTACTGCTTATTAACCTCTTGCACTCCGTTGTACCGCGGACGGGCAAGTCTCTGCGTCCCAGAACGCACGAGGGCGCTCTCGTGCGTCCTCGAGCGCACGAAGGCGCACAAGAGCGCACTGAAAAAAAAAAAAGTTATTTCTAGTTCTAAATGAGAAAAAAAAAAGTTCTAAATGAGACCAACCAAGATGCTGCAAAGGGTTGAAGAACAGCTTTGGATTTAATTTGGGCACATTATTTTTTGGTGTTTTTAGGGAAATTGACCGGAGTGCAAGGGGTTAATATATAAACATACGCCGCCCCCCTGACGTTTCCCCGTTACCTCTTCCTGCCAATCCTAGCGGAGTTTGGCTCCAAAGCCATCAATCTACAGGTCCGCGTCCCGGTCATGCGCATTAGGCCAAGTCTCGGTGTAAGCCATGACACAGCAGTTCTTGAAGTCCTTCTGGTAGCGTACATTCCCTTGAATTTCATCCACCTTGTTCCTCAGAGATTGTACGTTCCCCAAGATCATGGAAGGAAGAGGAATGTTACCAAACTAACGTCTCCTCAGGCATAGTTTCATGCCTCCACGCTTTCCGCACCTCCTTCTCTTGTCTGTCTTTTCATCGCTGTGTCCATGAACGTCTCTCAAAATAAAGTCCGGCAGTTGCAGCATAGACTCAATCACAGATGCTGCATCATCCATGTTTAAATGCAGCAACATGTCCCTGGAATATTGTATTCTCCCCGGCATGATCACGATTGCTCTCACCTCAGAGACACAGAGCCGGTGTGAAAGAAGCAGCAGTGCAAAAATGGGGAGGAAATCCATATTGGTGGAACCAGGGAGCTCTTCGCCATACAGTCCACAAACATTCCAGGAACAAAACGACACAGAGAATTTAGTTAAAAACACATTAAAGTGCGTAAAAACAGACACACAGACGAATGACTTTTTTCAGCAGCTGCCGGTCGCTGCGTGTGCATGCGCCCTTCCATCATCCCACTAACTGTAAGTCTCAAGCGAGTTCAATATTATCTTCTCCCAAAAATCCTCAGGCCTGGGGTATTCTCATCCCTCACCTGCAGCTGACTCCTTAAATGCACCATCTTGGCTAGAGCTGAAGAAACACTGGAAATACCATTCAGTCCAGCACCTGTAAGAACAGCCCTTACCCCAGGACAGCTCTCTCTTCCACAAATTATTATGTACCACAGTTTTAAGTGGAATAATGTTTGCTGTTTATTGAGAATGCCTATTCCTAGTACAAACAGAGCAGTTTCAGTCTTATTTTAGGAAAAAAATGGAACAAATGCAAAAATAATAAAAGAAACAGCAGCAAACAGTCCCCACAAGATTTCAAATATACCAGAGACTCATAATATTTTAAATCAGTTGTCGCACCTCATTTACAGCATGACACTTGAACCAATATGCACAAACAGGATTTCTCTTTCCCAACAAAAACAAAATAATACTTCAACACCGAGAGCTTCCAAATAGGAAAGCTAAATTGTCCCAGATGAATTAAATATTTTGTAGTGTTAAAGACAATCAAAATTAAATAAAACACAAAGTTCAGGTGATCCCAAAAATCCACTAGCCTCCCTTCGATCGTTTCCCACCACCAGTTATCAGTCCCTTGTGTGCTGAGATTCTCAGTGTCCTGAATCAACAGCTTCACAGGCAGGTAATAGTCTTGTGTCTTTAGCAAAGTGCACTGACGGTGACACAACACAGTTCAAATAATACCAGAAAGATTATCTCACTTTAGTGAGATAATCTTAGTGAGATAATTCATTCACTACTTTTTGGCGTAGTGAATGAATTTAGAACAGTAGTACTGGGGGATGACGGTGGCTGGTACATCCACACAAAACAGGGTGAAGAGAAGATGCACTGGTGGGGTGACGTCTGAATGGCAGGGGTGTGCCATAGACTGTATAAATGGAAGCTTCTCACCGGCAATGCATAGATCATGCACTGAAAACTAAAAAGGACTGCTGGTGTGATCAGTGGTACAGATGATACCACACACCAGATATGTTTTCACTTGTATGAATGTCACAGATCTGACGTTTATGCGTCATATACAGCGGGGCAAAAATGTATTTAGTCAGCCACCAATTGTGCAAGTTCTCCCACTTAAAAGATGAGAGAGGTCTCCAATTTTCATCGTAGGTATATCTAAACTATGAGAGACAAAATGAGAAAAAAAAAAATCCAGAAAATCACATTGAAGGATTTTTAATGAATTAATTGGTAATTTCCTCAGTAAAATAAATATTTGGTCACCTGTCTGCACAACAACCACTGCTGCCTCTAAGAAATCAAGTCCTGCTACCCACTCCCCACTCCACCGACACCCCCCCCACTCCCAACACACAGCCCCCCATCCTGACCCTGACCAAGACCCAGGTGAGGACGGAGCTGAGGAAGATCAAGGCGAGGAAGGCGTCGGGACCGGACGGCATCAGCGCAAAGCTCCTCAAGTCCTGTGCAGACCAGCTGTGTGGGATTGTGACGTATATCTTCAACATGAGCCTGAAACTGGGGAGGGTACCACAGCTGTGGAAAACATCTTGTGTGGTACCTGTACCAAAAACTTCCCACCCCAAAGACCTGAACAGCTTCAGACCGGTGGCCTTGACGTCCCACTTGATGAAGATCCTGGAGAGACTGCTCCTTGCTCATCTCCGCCCCCTGGTGGAACCAGCGATGGATCCACTCCAGTTCGCCTACCAGCATGGCATTGGGGTGGAGGATGCGGTGATCTTCCTCCTTCACCGTTCTCTGTCCCACCTGGAGAAGCCCGGGAATATGGTGAGGATCATGTTCTTTGACTTCTCCAGTGCTTTCAACACCATCCAACCGATGATCCTGAAGGACAAGCTGCTGCGCGCAGGGGTGGACCAGCACCTGTCATCATGGATCCTGGACTACCTCACGAACCGGCCTCAGTTTGTGAGAACCCGGGACTGTGTTTCCGACACGATCATCAGTAGCACGGGGGCCCCCCAGGGAACGGTGCTGGCTCCCTTCTTGTTCACTCTTTATACTGCGGACTTCTCACACAACACAACACATTGCCATCTACAGAAGTTCTCTGATGACTCTGCGATCATTGGTCTCATCTCCAGCGGAGATGAAGCTGAGTACAGAGGGCTTATCCAGGACTTCGTGGACTGGTGCCATCGGAACTGCCTCCAGATCAACGCGAGGAAAACTAAGGAGCTGGTGGTGGACTGCCGCAGGCATGGGCAGCCCCTCACAGCACCAGTAAATATACAGGGAACAGACATCGAGATGGTGACATCCTACAAGTACCTGGGTATTCATCTGAACAATAAACTAGACTGGTCACACAATACTGACGCACTCTACAAGAAGGGACAGCGCAGGCTGTTCCTGCTGAGGAGACTCAGGTCTTTTGGTGTACAAGGGGCGCTGCTGAAGTCATTCTATGACACGGTGGTGGCATCAGCCATCACTTTTGGAGTGGTCTGCTGGGGCAGTGGCATTACTGCAGCCGATAGGAAGAGACTGAACAAACTGATTAAGAAAGCTAGCTCTGTCCTGGGGCAACGCCTTGATCCGATGGAGGAGATAGGAGAGAGAAGGACGGTGGCTAAACTGTCATCTCTGCTGGAGTCCGAGTTCCACCCTATGCAGGACATACTGGATGCACTGAGGAGCTCATTTAGCAGCAGACTACATCATCCCAGGTGCACAACCGAGAGGTTTCGTAGGTCCTTCCTACCAACGGCTGTCAGACTGTACAACCTAAGCAGGGCTGCTCGCAGAGATAGCAAAAAGACGTAACAAACTAATAGTTTTTTTTTTTTTTTTTTTTTTTTTTTTTTTTTTGAATGCAAAAGATGCAATAGACTTACACAATGGTCCTCTCCGGCATACAACTAGGAACATACCGGTCGCTAT
Source organism: Pholidichthys leucotaenia (assembly GCA_020510985.1). Taxonomy (NCBI): domain Eukaryota; kingdom Metazoa; phylum Chordata; class Actinopteri; order Cichliformes; family Pholidichthyidae; genus Pholidichthys; species Pholidichthys leucotaenia. The sequence continues at coordinate 240,063,235 of CM035836.1, forward strand.
GGAGGGTGAGAATATGTATGGGCACATAATCATACCATGTAGGATAACTAAATAGACGGTTATGCTGTTTCATCCCACCTAGCAACAATGCTCTGCACTGTGTGTGTTTATATATTTACATATTTATTCCATCTAGCTACAATGCTCTGCACTGGGTGTGTTTATATTTATATATCTATATATTTATTCCATCTAGCTACAATGCTCCGCACTGTGTTTTTATATATCTACATATTATTCCATCTAGCTACATTGCTCCGCACTGTGTGTGTTTATATACTTGCATATTTATTCCACCTAGCTGCAATGCTCCATACTGTGGGTGTTTATATATTTACATATTTATTCCATCTAGCTACAATGCTCTGCACTGTGTGTTCATATATTCATATATTTATTCCATCCAGCTACAATGCTCTGCACTGTGTGTCTGTGTGTGTGTCTGTGTATATATATATTTTATAGTAATATGTACATATGTATATTAGCTGCTCTTGCTTGCTTGTTTTTTTTTTTTTTTTCTTGCCTTCTGATTGTTGCTCTGAGTGTTGCTATCCCTGTGCTGTTGCAATCCTGGAATTTCCCCGTTGTGGGACTAATAAAGGCTTATCTTATCTTATCTTATCTTACAAACAAGCAAGATTTCTGGCTCTCACAGACCTGTAGCTTCTTCTTTAAGAGGCTCCTCTGTCCTCCACTCATTACCTGTATTAATGTCACCTGTTTGAACTCGTTATCAGTATAAAAGACACCTGTCCACAACCTCAAACAGTCAGACTCCAAACTCCACTATGGCCAAGACCAAAGAGCTGTCAAAGGACACCAGAAACAAAATTGTAGACCTGCACCAGGCTGGGAAGACTGAATCTACAATAGGTAAGCAGCTTGGTGTGAAGAAATCAACTGTGGGAGCAATTATTAGAAAATGGAAGACATACAAGACCACTGATAATCTCCTTCAATCTGGGACTCCACGCAAGATCTCACCCCGTGGGGTCAAAATTATCACGAGAACGGTGAGCAAAAATCCCAGAACCACATGGGGGGACCTAGTGAATGACCTGCAGAGAGCTGGGACCAAAGTAACAAAGGCTACATCAGAAACACACAACGGCGCCAGGGACTCAAATCCTGCAGTGCCAGACATGTCCCCCTGCTTAAGCCAGTACATGTCCAGGCCCGTCTGAAGTTTGCTAGAGAGCATTTGGATGATCCAGAAGAGGATTGGGAGAATGTCATATGATCAGATGAAACCAAAATAGAACTTTTTGGTAAAAACTCAACTTGTCGTGTTTGGAGGAGAAAGAACACCATACCTACTGTGAAGCATGGGGGTGGAAACATCATACTTTGAGGCTGTTTTTCTGCAAAGGGACCAGGACGACTGATCTGTGTAAAGGAAAGAATGAATGGGGCCATGTATCCTGAGATTTTGAGTGAAAACCTCCTTCCGTCAGAAAGGGCACTGAAGATGTAACGTGGCTGGGTCTTTCAGCATGACAATGATCCCAAACACACCGCCCGGGCAACAAAGGAGTGGCTTTGTAAGAAGCATTTCAAGGTCCTGGAGTGGCCTAGCCAGTCTCCAGATCTCAACCCCATAGAAAATCTTTGGAGGGAGTTGAAAGTCTGTGTTGCCCAGCGACAGCCCCAAAACATCACTGCTCTAGAGGAGATCTGAATGGAGGAATGGGCCAAAATACCAGCAACAGTGTGTGAAAACCTTGTGAAGACTTACAAAAAACGTTTGACCTCTGTCATTGCCAACAAAGGGTTTATAACAAAGTATTGAGATGAACTTTTGTTATTGACCAAATACTTATTTTACTGAGGAATTTACCAATTAATTCATTAAAAATCCTTTAATGTGATTTTCTGGATTTTTTTTTTCTCATTTTGTCTCTCATAGTTGAGGTATACCTATAATGAAAATTGGAGACCTCTCTCATCTTTGAAGTGGGAGAACTTGCACAATTGGTGGCTGACTAAATACTTTTTTTTTACCCCACTGTATGTCACCAGAATGAAGGCTGCATGAGGTAAAATAATAAATAAAAAATAGTAACAGTTTGCTTCCTAAGAAATGATTTAAGAAAGATATCAGTTTTTCAGTTTTTTTTTTTGTTTTTTGCATTTGTTGCACTGTCTTGAAATGATATGGAGTTGATTTTAGCAGCTTCTGCATGCATTAATTTTTAAATTATCACAAACTATAGATCAATAAAATTGTGAACAATTGTCAGAAAAGGCCTGTGCGTGTTAAGTTAAATAACAAGCATTCACGGCATGACAGCAGCATGAGCATTTTAATTTTGGGGTAAAACAAACAGCTGCAGCTGTCTGTATTTACCCCGACATTAAAACACCCAAGCACGGTGTTGTGGTTCTTTGTGGCTCTGACTGTATTCTACGTCTTCTCTGAGGTAAATTTGATTATGTCCGGCATCTTTTAACAAAATGCATTTGACTTTATTGTGGTGGAGACACTGATATATCTCAAAGCTTTCATTTTTTTACAACATTAGCATCTTAGCAGTGGAGCTAATTAACGGAGCTACTGTCTGCCAGGCCACTTTTTAAGGTCATCTTCTCATCCCCCCATAGTTCTGGGAAGTGGTATGATTATATTACTGGTTTTGATGTGCAAAAGGCCGTGGTCCCGCATTGTTGATGCTGAAGTCATTGTTTTTTAACAAGGAAAAGTGTCCCGTTTCAGTAACAACCATACTTTCTAAACTAGCAGAGGAAGTTGCACCCATAATTTACGCAAGGCATCATGGGGGCTAGGAACAAGGTGGAGACACCTGTTTACGAGGGGTCAAAATGATTGTTACACCATTTTATGGTGCAAATTAAATATATTAAACATGCTAGGCTAACTCTGCTAGTGGCCAGCACATAGATACTGTGCTTTTGAATGCCTGTGGGTAGAAACTGTTGTTAATTTATTACTGTCAGGATCTCGGGTGAGAACACACAGACACACCTGTTACTAATTGTTCCTGATTATCCACAGCAGTGCTTCATGCTCCTGAATACCACCTGCCTTATTCAAGCCCACACTGCCTGGGGGCAGACTGTGGGATCGATGCATACCTTCATGCTGCTCTGCTTGCTAGCCGTGTGTGCATGCCACTCAATATCCGCTTGATTGCCACTCAATCTGCCTGCCCTTGGTCAGTCTGCTCCTTGCCTACGTCTCATCCTGGAACTTCCTTGCCTGGATCCCCTGAGAAACAACCTCACGTGAGCAACTGTAATTCTCTATTCAATCATCTACCACAGAACCAGGCCCAGGATTCAAGCCCCAGCTGGACATTCTCCTCTTCCACTGTCCTACTCCACCTACCCCTGGTTCTCGTGTAGCTGAGACATTATGTTTATTTGTAAGTGAACTTCTTCAAAACTATAGTAAAGTAATAATATTAATAATCTAGTTCATTTTGTGTCAGTGGAGCAAATTTATAATTAGAGGTTCCGGTTTTCCTTGTTGTTCGTGGGTCATTAATTGGTGGGACACAGGAAATGGGCTCACTGCACATGCAGGGGTTTTACAGGTAAAAACTAGAGGGACCCTGTCCACAAACCTGGCAATGACGACCGGCGAGGATGCTGCCATTTACTGAACTTTATTACAAGAAAAGTATGAGCACAGGCACATGTGTGCCTGTGCTCATACTTATAATATAATATAATATAATATAATATAATATAATATAATAATATTATAATATAATATATTATACTCATAATGGGGCTGGCTGCCAACCACCTCTCAAACCATCACTGTATCAGGCTTAAGACTAACCTGAGATGGCGGGCTACCCAATATATATATGATGTGGTGATGTCATCCGCAGGATGCGCCCCACTCCCAGATGTCATCCATGTAAGCTCAGAGGCCATTTTTTTTCCTTGTGCATTAGATGGGATGAGAGTGTGCTGAGTGTGCTGCTGCTATGTGTATCCCACTGATTAATGCCTGTCTTTCATAGAATAAAGTGCCAGCTGTGAATCCACTGTTGGAGTTATTTCCCTACACAGCGCAGACGCAAACAACAGTTTCAAGTCCGCTACACTCGCTAAGCCGAAACTCTCTCCCTGCCCGCTGGTCTGAGTCTCTCCTTCCCACCTGTGAAGTAAGCACCAGTCTCACTGACTTCCATGTTGTCCACATTACCATTGTCAGTCTACCAGTTAATTCACCTTCTCCCTTCTCTCTTCCCTGCAGGAGTGTTCTGATTTAGTCAAAAAGCATTTTTACCAATAAACATGTTTCAACCTGTGTCTGGTGTACTAGCTGCTTTGTCTGCATTTGGGTCTGTTAGCTCATTGACACATCAGCAGTGAAGCCATGACACTTGAAGCAAAATGCACAAACAGGATTTCTTGTATTCAAATAGTGCTTTTTTAAGTGTAACTAACTAACTAACTAACCTGCACTTATATAGCACTTTTCTAGTCACAAAGACCACTCAAAGCGCTTTCATTAATACTAACCCTCTATTCTAAGGGCCTATAGGAAACAAATATCTAGGGACAATTTAGAACAGCCAATTAACCTAACATGCATGTTTTTGGCATGTGGGAGGAAACCGGAGAAATCCCGGAGTAAACCCACGCAACACAGGGAGAACATGCAAACTCCACACAGATCACTGTTGGTCGGGGGCTGGGATCGAACCCACGGTCCCACGATCCCCACAATCCCCCGGCCAAGGGTAAACTGTGCTGCCGCAGTGCTAACCACTGCGCCACCGTGCAGCCCAGTGTACAGCACAATAGCAGCGGTTTCAGATTATTCCAGACATTATGTAATAAGCATTATGCCAAATGCCAAACTTATTCAAAAAAGCTGTTAAAAATATAGGTTTTTATAAAATGCTTTTAACAAAGGTCCCAGTGGTTGTAAAAGTGTATTTTTGACAGACAGACCCCCACCACCATCACTAAATGCCAAAAAACTATTTTGAGGATAAATCTGGGCCAAATCCTTTGGACTAAACAGCACAATTATGACAATTTTTTATTGCCCAATTTTCAACAGTTTTTTTTTTTTTTCTGATTAAATATGCTCTGATAGACTAAACACAGCCCAATTTTCAACGTTTATTTTTGGGTTAACTTAAGGCTTGGACCGACTAACCTGATTTAGCCCAAAATACAACATGTAAATTATAGCTTGTGCTTGGGGGGGGGGGGGGGCATTTTATTTATTAAGGCCTTATCTGGTTTTGTTGACTCATGCGCAGTTTTGTATTTTAACGTTGTTTACTTTGCATTTATATTTTATTGCATGCTTTCATGCAAATACTTTAATGTTGTGTTTTGATTTGCATGCTTGCATTTGATAGTTCTTTGTGTTTTGCTTCCCCCAACTAACAACTTCCTCAATTAAAGGTAGACTGCCTAGACTGATCAGTGTACGTACCGTACAGACGTGGACAAAATTGTTGGTACCCCTCTGTTAATGAAAGAAAAACCCACAATGGTCACAGAAATAACTTGAATCTGACAAAAGTGGTAATAAATAAAAATTCTATGAAAATTAACCAATGAAAATCAAACAATGCTTTTGAATTGTGGTTCAACAGAATTATTTAAAAAAAACAAACTCATGAAACAGGCCTGGACAAAAATGATGGTACTCCTAGAAAAGATTGAAAATAATGTGATCATAGGGACATGTTCAACCAAGATGTGTCCTCTAATTAACATCACAGGTGTCTACAAACTTGTAATCAGTCAGTCGGCCTATTTAAAGGGTGACAAGTAGTCACTGTGCTGTTTGGTGACATGGTGTGTACCACACTAAACATGGACCAGAGGAAGCAAAGGAGAGAGTTGTCTCAGGAGATTAGAAAGAAAATTATGGACAAGCATGTTAAAGGTAAAGGCTGTAAGACCATCTCCAATCAGCTTGATGTTTCTGTGACTACAGTTGCACATATTATTCAGAAATTTAAGATCCACGGGACTGTGGACAACCTTCCTGGACGTGGCCACAGGAGGGGATGGATAATGCAAATGGTAACAAAAGAGCCCAGAACAACCTCTAAACACATTCATGGTGAGCTCCAAGGTCAAGGTATATCAGTGTCAGATCGCATCATCCGTCGTTGTTTGAGCCAAAGTGGACTTCATGGAAGACCACCAAGGAGGACACCACTGTTGAAAACAAATCATAAAAAAGCCAGACTGGAATTTGCCAAACTGCATGTTGACAAGCCACAAAGCTTCTAGGAGAATGTCCTATGGACAGACGAGACAAAACTGGAACTTTTTGGCAAGGCACATCAGCTCTATGTTCACAGACACAAAAACGAAGCATACCAAGAAAAGAACACTGTCCCTACTGTGAAACATGGAGGAGGTTCTGTTATGTTCCGGGGCTGCTTTGCTGCATCTGGCACATGGTGTCTTGAATCTGTGCAGCATACAATGAAATCTCAAGACTATCAAGGCATTCCAGTGAGAAATGTGCTGCCCAGTGTCAGACAGCTTGGTCTCAGTCACAGGTCATGGGTCTTGCAACAGGATAATGACCCAAAACACACAGCTAAAAACACCCAAGAATGGCTAAGAGCGAAACAATGGACTATTCTAAAGTGGCCTTCTATAAACCCTGATCTAAATCCTATTGAACATCTGTGGAAGGAGCTGAAACATGCCGTCTGGAGAAGGCACCCTTCAAACCTGAGACAACTGGAGTAGTTTGCTCATTAGGAGTGGGACAAAATACCTCCTGAGAGGTGCAGAAGTCTCATTGACAGTTACAGAAATTGTTTGATTGCAGTGATTGCCTCAAAAAGTTGTGCAACAAAATATTAAGTTAAGGGTACCATCATTTTTGTCCAGGTTTGTTTCATGAGTTTGTTTTTTTAAAATAATTCTGTTGAACCACAATTCAAAAGCATTGTCTGATTTTCATTGGTTAATTTTCAGAGAATTTTTATTTATTCCACTTTTGTCAGATTCAAGTTATTTCTGTGACCATTGTGGGTTTTTCTTTCATTAACAGAGGGGTACCAACAATTTTGTCCACATCTGTATGTGCCTGCTTGTATAGTATGTATATTGCACATACATGCTCATTCTGCATGCATTCGAGTTGCCAGTCTGTGAACTGTGCCTGTCTATATGTTGAAAATGAGAATAAAACTTGTAAGAAATGTTAAAAAGGACATTTTAAATAATTGATAATGTTCAATCACCTCCATCATGCTGTCTTTTCACCATCGTATGATTAGGGGATCAGGGGGACACGCAGGATGGTCCAAAACTCAAGGGCAACCGGTGTGCCCCTTCAGGTCTGTCCATTCAGAAAAAATCTCCAGTCTGTCTTCAGTATTGTACAATAACAGTGTGTGATACTTGTGTGTGGTGGGGCGGGGTCCGCATGCCACATAAATTCCTCCCTTAAGCGTTCAAATCAGGAAACACTAGTTTTATTGTTTGCCATTACTGAAGAGAGAGGTGCTTTAGAGAAACAGAGAGACTCAAACTCTGACTAAAAAAATGAGATCTGATATTACTAGGACAATTGAAGAAAACAGAAATAAGGAAATCACGGAACACTTTTGCTCCATCCTCCTGTAAATTTTGTGTCAGCTGACAGACACTTCAAAGACAGACGGGACTCAAAGTGAATATATTTTTTAGCAACATTTCTGGAACTCTGACCACTCCTTTGTTGGTGAATCTCTGCTGTGACCACTGAAGCTTTCCTCTTCTCCGTTTTTGCCCTGATGAACTTGATGCTTATTATTATGTCTGGAAAATGTGGAATGACCAGCGGAGAGTGGAGTTTGCTGGGAGCATGAACTTTATTGCAAAAGAGCTAACTGTAATGGTACAAAGGTGTTGTTGGTGGAGGACAAGCGCCAAAGAGAGGCTGTAAAATGGCCGTCCCTTACATTTATATGTTCAGCGTGATGACATCACCGAATGGCCATGTCATCACGCCGACTCTGACCAAACCTGTGGTTTGAAACATCACATTCACCGCCCCCTTCCTTGGAAAACAGAAAAACACTATCAAATATATAAATATATACTGTATATTGGATATATATTTATATATAATATAATAAATATATTACATATAATAAATTACCATATTGGATATATATAAATATATATCCAACATGGTAAATGTAGAACCCCAAACTAGCTAGAGCCAGCGGGTGGACTACCGCATGGCCCAGCGCAGCTGAGTAGGTTATTTTGCCACTATGTTGGCAGCCGCGCCCCTAGCTAAACACAGTCCTTCTTGTGTTGAGGAAGGCAACTCAGTTCAGAGGGGCCTTGTGGTGAGCCCATGGTGGATGCGCTTCTGGAGGTGTGAAGGCCCACGGACCGGGATTGTCTTCCTCAAAACCCCAGTCCAGGTCCCACCCGTGCAAGTCAGTTCCCGCGTAGCTGTGTCATTTGGGGCAGCTGCTCAAAATCAGTAGAGATGGTGTGCCTCACCAAACCATCTGCCAGCTGGAGGGTGACTGGCCCCAGCTGTGCGGTGATCTTCATGGGTGTCGGTGGTGGTAACAATGGTGAGGCTGACTGCAGGTCCGGTCTTTTGGTTCTGCAGACCCGGACCCAGTCCATCACTGAAGTGGCGCTCTGTTCGGCTGCACTCGGTGTCGTGGTTGTGATGGTGCAGCTCTCACGTCTGCTGTAGGGTGTCCACCAAGTTGTGATGGTTCTGCTGCATTCTGTTGGTTCACAGGATCTTCATCCTGTAGCTCAGTGGCGGCTCCTGGAGGCTGATGCCAAGCATGGATTTGAAAGCAGTCCAGTGTCTCTACTGTGTTTCATTGAATCGCGGACCCTAATATCATGGTTCCCAATAGACGCAGACTCCATCTCCTGCAGCACCTCCCTGAGGCTTATGCTGGGTGAGGATCTGATGCGAGTCTGGTCCCTGCCCCTTCTCTGGGTGGTGCTCCTCCTGTGAGCACGAGACGGCTGTACCCTCGTCGTCGTCTGAGTGTGCTGCGTCCCACTTGGCTACGGCTCCCTGACAGCGTCTCCTTGGCAGCGGCTCCCTGAAGCTTATGCCGGGTGGGGATCAGAGACAAGTCCAGTTTATGCCCTCACTCCATGTGCTAGCATCGCTGCCCCCTAGCCGGGCAGAAAAGCACTCTGTCTCAATGCGTCGGAGAGCCACAGTTACCACATGGGAAGTGCCTCATAGGATTCCTCCAATCCGCGGTGTCTACCTCAGCCTCTTCTACCATATCACCAGCCCCTTCTGTGGTTACCGCATGTGCTAGCGGTGTCTGGCTTGGTTGCTTGGCTAACTGGTCTCGCACCATTTTGTCCTCCAACAAACAAAATTTGCATGTGCTAGCTAGGTGGCGAAGGGCCGCGATGAGTTGTTGCATCATCTCTCTGGTCTTACTGTTGCCATTGGCGAAATCTAATGTGCCCCGCCAACACATTACCAGGTGCGGTGAAGTAGCCAGCTAGCAGCTCGACCGACTCAGCAAACGTTTCTGTCTAGCACATTCTTGCTAGCACACTGTGAGAAGATAAGAACCTTTGTGGAAGTATGTGTTCTCGGATCATCGCTAAAATGTAACTGGTTTCTCTGTAGCCCACATACCACCTCTGGTGAAAATTTCATCCAAATCTATCCAGTAGTTTTTGTGTAATCCTGCTGTACAAATGTGACCCGTGCTGGCAAAATGAGTCAATTTGAAGAAATTATCAAAACTGAGGTAACTTTTTTTTTTCCATATTCTGTATTGAAAGACCTTCAAAATGATATTTAACCCTTAACTGCCCAGATTAAATGGGCGGGTCACGCGCCCCAAGTGACACAGCACAGCAACTGCACTTGTCAGCTTATTGACGTCCCCCGGCTATACTGAGAATTTGTACTAATCTCTATTGATCTGACATTTTAGAAAGTGGCAGACATGTGCCGAAGGAATCATGGCTGACATGGAATATAGCAAAGAAGGAGAAATCCTCATTATTATTCTTCCTTTTTCCACTTTGAGCTCACACAGCAATGTGTATGCCTCCACGATCGGTCATCGCGGTAGCGATGATGATGGAAACTGCATGAAACGGGAAAAATAGCCATGTAATACAAACGAAATTCATGTGGGATAATCACAAGAGTTTGTTGATGTGATACACGGTGTAAATGGCTGAGCAAACACAGAAACATTGGCTATGATGAACAAAAATGGACCGGTCACGCGGGTGGGCGAGCCCCCCCTCCCGGTAACAGGTAAGAGAGAAATATGTTTTTTTGACATTTTATTGATTTTCTGGTTCATATTCTATGAAGATTAGATAAAAAACATACCCCTGTAGACAAATCGGCATCAAAAAAATGGACCATTCTTTATATAAATGTGTCCAAAGTCCACTTTTGACTGAGTTATGTAATTTATATAGCTGCCGTAACATTATGCAAATTAGATGCGTAAATTTATTCCTATCTGAAACTTTGGATCATATTCTACATCTTTCTAATTGACAGTAAGCCTTTATCTGTTGTAACTTTTAAGTTATAGCCTTGGAAATCTGAACTATTTTATTGACAAAATTTTTACCACTCTTGACAACTAGGGGGGCCCTGAGTTTCCTTGCGTTTCCCCAGGTGCCACATGGCACCTAGGGCAGTTAAAGGGTTAATTTGTAGGAAGTGCGCAAAAACGGACCTGGAAAAAGCCAATTTGTTTATACACTACGTTCAAAAGTTTGGGGTCACTTAGAAATTTCCTTATTTTTGAAAGAAAAGCACTTTTTTTCAATGAAGATAACTTTAAACTAATCAGAAATACACTCTATACATTGCTAATGTGGTAAATGACTATTCTAGCTGCAAATGTCTGGTTTTTGGTGCAATATCTACATAGGTGTATAGAGGCCCATTTCCAGCAACTATCACTCCACTCCAATGGTACAATGTGTTTGCTCATTGCGTCAGAAGGCTAATGGATGATTAGAAAACCCTTATGCAATCATGTTAGGTCTGCAATGCTGTAATTGCTGCAAATGGAGGATTCTTTGACAAAAGCAAAGTTTGAAGGAAAAAATTATTATTTCAAATACAAATCATTATTTCTAACCTTGTCAATGTCTTGACTATATTTTCTATTCATTTTACAACTCATAAATACAACTCGTAAATAAGTGTGACTTTTTCATGGAAAACACAAAATAATTGTCTGGGTGACCCCAAACTTTTGAATGGTAGTGTATTTTGGCTAGGTATAATACTTGTGTTTGATCGGTCAGGAGTTATGTCTTCTGCTAAAACATATGTATTTTTAAAAAGTATGATTGCTAAGCTTCACAATGATACCAGGCACTCAGGGGGGGTCTTCCTGGGACTTGCCGCTAGCAAACAAAGAAAGAGTCATGACTTATCACTTCTCCTGCCTGTGGCTTGCAATGACGCGGTGTGCATTCCGACTCATTTTGCCAGAACGGGTCACAAATACAAACAAGGTCCTTGGTCGAGGTATGCACTCTCAGATAATCACCAAAATCTAAAGGGTTCATCCTTGGCCCAAAGGCTACCTCTGGTGAAAATTTCATCAAAATCCGTACAGTAGTTTTTGCGTAATCCTGCTAACAGATGGACGGATGGACAGACAAACCACCCTGATTACAGATTACCCCAATTATTACCTCCTTGGTGGAGGTAATAATGTGTAATTCATCATAAACTTGAAGCCTTTATGCCATATGTTTTTATTTTGACAAAGATTTTAAATTCTAGTCAAGGCAGTATAGGGTTTTGTCTTTGCTTTTTGGTGGGGTGGAGGGATGGTCAGTGGCAAACCCTGAGCTTTCCCCTGAGTGACCTCAGAATCGCGCTCTGAACTGTAGGTAATTCCCTTACCCAACATCAGCAAAGCATGCTGACTACCAGAAAGGGACCATGAAGAGCTCAAAAAGTCAGCGAGTGCACCCTCAACTGCTTCATGATTTCACATTGGGACGTCCCTAAGTCCTCAGCCACTTACTGTGAATGTGCTTCAAAGTCAACTAATCTATGAGGGTAGACATTGGTATTTGCCCTTTGTGTCTTACTGGCAGCACGGTCTTCCTTCTACTGCCTCTAGTAACCTGAAATGTGCTTTCACATGCTGAGCAAAAGTTGGAGGAGGGGCTTGAATCAGATCTATGGGGAAAGGAGAGGGAGCTCACGTTCTCCTGAGTTTTGAAAACAGAAAAAACAAACCAATTACGTGTGCTGCTTTAATAGGATGAAGGGACTGCAAAGAAAAAGTTGATCAGAAAAGGACTCTTTGATCAGCTCAAGATTTTCATCTGTCACAAGATTAAACTTCAACAGGATTATGTACACTGTGGTTAAGGGTGAACATCGGGACACACCAAGTTTACTGAGCACAAAAACCACACAGTACGAGCCAGATAAGGCAAGACACAGGGAAAACCTTTGACAGAAGCAACAAGAAGATTCCAAACAATTACTGTGATTATTTCTTTGCACTTAAAAATGGCATCTAAGACTTTTTGTCATAGCCCGAGTGTCGGTTCCATCCACACTCGGGTCCTATATCATATTTTTCCCTGGCTTTGACAGCAGAGGATTCCTTCTAGCTCCTCAGGCTCTTATTGTGATAGCGCCCGGGGAAGCTCCCTGCTGTCAGAGTCAGCAGCTGCGCTGCTGTCAAACTCAACAGCTGTGCTGCATCGGGGTCAGTAGTTACCAGAGTTAAAAGCAGGTGCTTAATGCTCCCCGATGCGGCAGTCTCTGTTTATCACTGTTTATCTTTGTTCATCGCTGTTAACCTACCTGAGAATCTCCTGTTAAACCCATCTATTAACGTTCCCGTTTATCGTCTTGCAAGGTACATTCTGTGAGACTTTACCTTCATTATTATCTCGTCTGGCGCATCGGGTGCTCCCCGGCTCAGACGTACTCTTCCATTGTGTGTAATCCTATGTTTGTCCAACCCGCACTGTCAATAAACACCACTGCAACTCACTGGTGACTTTGGCGTCTTACGGTGGCTCGTGAGGGCCACCGTGACAGTAGACTGCCGCCAGAACGCCCGGAGAGGAGGCGTCGCACTGAGACGCCATTCACCGTGAGTTTGCAGTATTGGACTCGTCCTCCCCGTCTGAGTGTCTGTTGCTGGGAGAATGCCGTCCTCCAGGGGCCGCGAAGGGCGCCTGGGCAGGTGGCTAGCGGAGGTTCTAGAGAATGTGGACTGCACAATCTTTTCCGCTCCACTGTGGGACGCTCCCAACGACATTCGTAGACATTTGGACTCCGCTGAGGAGATTCTGGACAACCTTCCCCACGAGTTCGACGGTCACCCGGGGGTGACAGCGAGGTGGGAGGAACTCGCCGTTCAGCGCAAGTTACTTCGTGGGCTGGAGGAGAAGAGCAGGAGGCAGAAGAGGAGGCATCGTCACTCCCTGCGTCGGTGTTTCGTTCCCGTCCCGGAGCAGGTCCAGGAGTACGCGGCGTCTGGGGGCCGACGACGACGTCGGCGTAACGGCGCAGGCAACCTTCAGCAGAATCCCCGGCTGGACTCGCTGCCGGCGCATCCCGTCAGCGAACCTCCGAGAGCGGCCCCACCTCGTCTTCCCAGAGGGCCCTCTGTCGCCATCCAGTGGGGAGAAGGAGGAACGACGTCCCCCACAGCAGGAACCATCTCAACCCCGGGAGGAAGGCAAGTGCACGATAATTTCTCACATCATGATATTGTTCTGCCTTGTCTGACTCCTAGGGGTGGAGTTCGGGGTTCGCAGCCCCCCGAGCTCCCTCCACCTGCTGTGGATGAAATAATTAAACCTGCTGCCTCTGTGTTCTCCCCCGCCGAGCGGTCCACGACGCCAGGCCAGCATCGTCGGACGAAGAGGGCCCCTGCAGCGCGAGAAGGCCTGGATCCGGCCCTGCTGCAACGCCGCGGACGGAGGAGATGAGCGGACTGCAGCCCAGAGCCTGAGCCGACGGAGAAGCGTCCCCGGGTATCCTTGCCAGAGCGGTCCGAGCCAGTGGGTCGAGGGTCCCCTGCCCCCACGCCATACGGGTCATCGGCGTGGACAGCAGCGTGGGAGGAACCTCAGGCTGCCGATAACATCTTGTCAGCTGTGGAGCCCGACGCAGCTGAATCCGAGTCTGCTGACGAGAGTCGCCCAGAACCTGCATCGTCGGAGTCCTGGGTGGCAACGGAACCCGAGTACAGGCAAGTGCTCCCTCTTCTGTCTCTGTCCTCTGTTGTTGAGCATTTTTGCCTGCCTCTCGGGGAGGCGAGTGAGGAGCAGCCGTCTGCTGCGCCCGAGCTCGTCTCGCTGGGTTCCGTTGCTACCGGTGATGCTGATCCCGGTTTTCCTGTTCTCGAGCTTTGTTTCAGTGTCACCGGCGTGAAACGGGTCGGTGTCACCGAGTTGGAGGTTCAAGGTTCGTTGGCGGAGATTGTCAGCGGAGCTGCGCCGGAGGCCCAGTCGGGGTCCGTCGCGGGTGCACCGGAGGCCCAATTGGGGTCCGTCGCGGGTGCACTGGAGGCCCAATCGGGATCCACTGCAGGTGCACCGGAGGCCCAGTCGGGGTCCGCCGTGGGTTCGGTTTTGGCCCAATTGAGGTCCGATGTGGGTGCGTCGGAGGCCCAATCGGGGTCTACCATGGGTTCGGTTCCGGCCCAATCGGGGTCCGATGTGGGTGCAGCACCAGCAGGTTCCAGGTTCGGTGAGGGAGCTGCAGATCCCCTGCCACCGGATGCTGGACAGACTCATCCCTTTCTTCATCCTCATCACCATCGTTACCCTCCTCGTCCTCCTGAGGAGCGCAACCCATCTCCACCTGGGGCCGTTGGGGTTCCGAACGCTCCGCCCGGTTCCCCCTCGTCTCTCCCTTTTTCAGTGGGACTGCCGGCTACTTCACCCCAACGGTTCTGGTGGGCTAGCGATGTGGGTCGGCCGCCTGAAAGACTGTCTCGCCAATTTGGCTCTCTGGGTCGGCCTCCCGACACATTGGACCCTCTGTTTGGCGACCTGGTCCGGCCGCCTGAAACTTTCTGCTTCCAAGCATGGGACCGGGGTAGGCCGCCCGAACTGTCCTTTTCCCCCCTGCCTGTTTTGTGGCCGTTTGATGCCGGACGGCCTTCCGAACTCTCTGCCTCCATCCCTCTGGGTCAGAACTGCACTCTTCCCGGGGTTTCTTATTATGTCTGTGAAGCTGTTGGGGTGTGCGGGGGGGGGGGGGGGGGGGTTGATATGTGATTTTTGTGGCTCACTCTTTTTTTTTGTTCCTGTATTTGGTAGCTCTTTTCCCTCCTCCATCTAATGTCAATTTGTTGTTTAGCCAATATATGTACTGCCTGTCTGGTTCTGTTCGTGTTACCCACATTTTAGGGGTATGTTTTGTTTTTTTTCCTGTCTCTACAGCCTTTTTGTCCCCTGTTATCTTCTTGTCCTTTTTTGTCTCTCTCCCTCCTGCCAGTGCCCCATCCGCCTACCCTAGGGGGGGTGGGGGGGGGGGCTTGGGTGTTACTTGGGCTGCTCAGGGGCTCGGCCTAGAGGAGGAGGTACTGTCATAGCCCGAGTGTCGGTTCCGTCCACACTCGGGTCCTATATCATATTTTTCCCTGGCTTTGACAGCAGAGGATTCCTTCTAGCTCCTCGGGCTCTTATTGTGATAGCGCCCGGGGAAGCTCCCTGCTGTCAGAGTCAGCAGCTGCGCTGCTGTCAAACTCAACAGCTGTGCTGCATCGGGGTCATTAGTTACCAGAGTTAAAAGCAGGTGCTTAATGCTCCCCGATGCGGCAGTCTCTGTTTATCACTGTTTATCTTTGTTCATTGCTGTTAACCTACCTGGGAATCTCCTGTTAAACCCATCTATTAACGTTCCCGTTTATCGTCTTGTAAGGTACGTTCTGTGAGACTTTACCTTCATTATTATCCCGTCTGGCGCATCGGGTGCTCCCCGGCTCAGACGTACTCTTCCATTGTGTGTAATCCTATGTTTGTCCAACCTGCACTGTCAATAAACATCACTGCAACTCACTGGTGACTTTGGCGTCTTATGGTGGCTCGTGATGGCCACCGTGACACTTTTCAGTCACAGGAAGACTTGTTTTGTTTGATCTGTCGGGAAGTGATCAAAGATCCTGTTGTTCTGTCATGTAACCACAGTTTCTGTAAAGCCTGTCTGCAGAAATGGTGGTCAGATAAACTGATTCAGGACTGTTCCATTTGTGAAAGAAGATCTTTAAGTTGTGATCCACCCTGTAACTTGACTCCAAAGAAACTGTGTGAAGCCTTCTCTCAGGAAGTGTCTCTACATGAGAAATCTTCCACAAGGTCTGAGGATGTCTGCAGTCTGCACTCAGAGAATCTAAAGCTCTTTTGTTTGGACCATCAACAGCCAGTTTGTCTCATCTCTCAAGATTCAAAAGAACACTCCAACCACAGTTTTAGACCCATTGATGAAGCTGTACACGACTACAGAGAGGATCTTGAAAAATCCCTGAAACCTTTACAGAATGACTTAGGATTCTTTAGTAAGGTTAAAGTGAACTGGGATCAAACAGCAGAATACATCACTGTCCAGGCTCAACAAACATAGAGGCAGATTCAGGAGCAGTTTAAGAAGTTTCTCCAGTTTTTAGAAAAGGAAGAGGAGGCCAGGATCACTGAACTGAGGGATGAGGAGAAGAGGAAGAGTCACCTGATAAAGAAGATCGAGGCTCTGACACCAGAGCTGGTGGTGAGGATGATCCGATCTGCCTCCTGGGCTAGCGCACAGTAGTCACGTGCGGCCAGCAACGGCGAGTTGGCAAGGACCGCTCTGGCCACCATTGGGAGGTTCTGGAGGAAAGGTGGGCAAATAGAAAATGCCCGTCGTCCGTGCCCATCAACGCCAACATCTTCTCCATCAGTTCGACTGCCGACCCATCTCCTAACTCGGAGCGCATCAGGAGCCTCTCCGCTCTCTCGCAGTCCGAGAGCGTGTAGCGCCGGGTCAGCGTGGCTTTGAGAGCCCCGTATTTGTTGCAGGCTGGAGGCTGTTGGAGCAGGCTCGCTACTTGCTGAGTCGTGCGAGCGTCCAGCGCTGCGACCACATAGTAATATCTGGTGTCATCTGCCGTTATTCCCCAGAGCGAGAACTGGGCCTCGATGTGGAGGAACCAAGACTTCAGCTCGTGCAGCCAAAAGCCTGGTAGTTTGACCGAAATGGCACACATGTTGCTGGGGCTTCCCGTCTGGGTCATCTCCGGGGTGTTTGCGTCGTGTTCAGTTATTCGTCAAGGGTCACCACTGTGGAGAGAGGAATGACCAGGCCAAGCATTCAGAGCAGATGAACTTTATTCCCTCTCTCACATCTCTCAGAATCAGAAAACATTAACCTTCTATAGCAGGGGCTCTCTTTTCCTTTACCACACTCACACGCCGCTGCTGCCTGAGGTCCTGCATCACAGTTCATTCTCGCATCACAATCTCTTTTGTCCCTCAGCCCCTTAATCCTGATGCTCTTCCATCACAGGAAATTACTGCATCTCCCTTCCTTCCAGTCTGAGATGAATACCACAGCATGGGTCCCTCATAAGGTCTTATTTGGATGGTGGGGACTGTGGTTCTGTGATGGTAAACTCACAGCATACGCTCCATCAGTCACAGATGAAGTTCTGTCTGTAAAGAAGCTGCCCAAGAGGATCAGAGTGAACCTGGACTACAGCAGAGGAAAACTGTCATTCTCTGATCTGAACACTAACACCCATATTTACACTTATTCACAAACTGTCACTGAGAGAGTCTTTCCTTTCATTAATACCTTAAATCTGATGAACATTAATATAATACCAGTAAAAGTGAATGTAAACTCGGAGATGTAGGTGAAACTTACAATGATAGCAATGATGGTGCATAAGTTTAGGATAAAGATGTTGGAGTCATCCATCTGAACAGGAGCCTGTCCCAAAAACCACTGGACTGCACAACCTTACCAGCAAATAATGAGGTGAAAGTCCCGATGGCTTGTCTAAATGCCCAGTCACCATCCATAATACAACATTTTTTCCTTTTGACATAAAGGTGAATTACCACTCCTGATTGAACTTTGTCCTCCCAAGACAAGCATTTTCAGTTGTCCCAGATCAGGGGTCAGCATCCTGTACTAAACAACGAGCCACATTGAGTGATTTATATATTAAAAAAAAAAACTCAGCATGGAGCCACAGAAATATCTAGGCCTGTAAACTAAGGTGAAACAGCAGTGTTTCAAGTACAAGCTAACCTAAAAATTTCAGTATTAAGACTGCTTTTTTTCCTCATGCATTTTCAACTTTTTTTGTAAATCTGTAACTTTCTCTATAAAATTGCTACTTTTCCTTTTCTTTTGGGGTGGTATTCATAAATTTTCTGTTTTTTTTCTACTGAATTTGTTATATCATTGTAAATTTGTTAGCTTCATAGGTGTCATTGCAGCATTCTTCACACAAATCTGTAGCCTTTTCCTCATAAAATACCAACATTTTTCATGGATGGTACATTTTTTTCCTGATTTTTTTTTTTTTTTGTAAATTCATGGGGACATTTTTGATTTTTTTTTTTTGATTTTGTGTACTTTATTGAGCCGCAGAGGGGAAATTAAGGGCATCCACCTGGATGGATGAAGCAGCCACAGTACGGCGTTATCCCTTTACCATTCACACACACATTCACACCTAGGGCCACTTTTTTTACAGTCTCCAATTAACCAATTAGCATAACCTGCATGCGCCGTACCGTGGCTGCTTCATCCATCCAGGTGGATGCCCTCAATTTCCCCCTCTGGGGATCAATAAAGTATACAAAATCAAAAAAAAATGTTTTTGGCATGTGGGAGGAAACTGGAGAACTGCTGGAGTAAACCCATACAGACACGGGGAGAACATGCAAACTCCACACAGATCACTGTTGGTCAGGGGCTGGGATCAAACCAGGGATCCCATGGCCAAGGGTGAGTTGCTGTGCTGCCTCAATGCTAACCACTGTTCACCGCGCCGCCCAGAAGAATATCCCATTTTCCTGATAAAATGGAAACTTTCCATTCTACTTTTACAAGAATTTTGACATAAATTTTTTGCTTTTCTCTTAAATTTTATAACTTGATTTTAGTAAATTTGTAACATTTTCCACATAAATTTGTGACTTCTTTTCTCTGAAACTGAGTTGTTTTTGCAAAGGCCTCAGGGAGCCACTGGCCATGGGCAATGAGTCACATGTGGCTCCAGAGCCACAGGGTGCAGACCCCTGTCCTAGACTGACTGGACTAGGAATGGGTATGATTTCACATTTAATGACAATCTTAAGTGCAGATTTCTGATCATGCTGTTTGTGCTAGTTTTGAACTTCAGATTTTTACTTTGAACAAAATGTGTTTTATTCTTTTATCACCCACCAAACAATAATTATTCTGTTCTCTCAGAGTTTGCAGATGTATTTTGTCTAGTGTTATTTTGCTTTAAATGCCACAGATAATAATAATAATAATAATAATAATAATAATAATAATAATAATAATAATAATAATAATAATAATAATAATAATAATAATAATAGGCACATCTCACTATATTGGCCCAAGTGCATTAACTGACACTAAAAGTGAGCTGGCCAGATGTAGCAGACCAAGTTTTTTTTGTCAGATGTCTGCAATTTATTGTCTTACTGATTCTTTATCTGGCACTTAGGAAATTTTTGTATTCATGGCACCATCAAAAAGTCGTACTTCTAGATAAATGGTGTATTCGCTACTAGAAAGAACTATAGAGAGTTTGAACAACAGTGGTGTCACCCTTGACTTACAGTGAATTATCAACTGTGGCAAGGTACTCTAACAATTTATCAGCCAGCAAAGGCAGCCTTCTTCTCTAAACTGAAACTGTAAATAATAAGCGTAATCCTAAACTTCTTTTTGACAGTGTTAATGGGCTCATGCATTATGAAGCAGTCAACAGTACTGATCATATTTCCTCTTGAGAAAATGTTCTGCTTATTATGCCTCGGTGAAATGGAGGCATGCGGTAATCAGTTAGTGTGTATGTATGTGTGTGTATCTGTCCATCTGTCTGCCTGTCTGTTTCAGCTCGTCTGGTCAAAATTAAGTGCAACTTAACTAACACGCTTGTATCATTGTATCACCATATTTTCTTGACTTTTAATTTGCCAGAATTCCGAGATAAGGCTTTGTTTTTTAAATAAACACAAATTTAACTCACCTTTAATGTCAACGAAGCCAAGGGAAAAGGTAATGTAATAACTATGCCAGGCCACTAGAGGCGGCAGTGCGACTTTTTTACAACACAACACAGCACTTTTTTTTTACAGCACGTGGAGCTGATGTGTTACAAAATAGTGTATACTGAAAAAAAAAACATATTCAGCAACTACATTTATTCATCACACTGACTGTTTTCATACTGGTTTTACTGTTTAGTTTTGTAGAGGAAGGGCGAGGTAAAACTGTCATGATTTATACCAGAAAGGCTCACATGCAGAGCAACCACACCGGATAAGAACTCAGACTCAGGTAGTGAAAGAAACACAATTTTAATGAAATGCACAAAACTCAAAATACACAAACTGAGATAAATGTGCAAAACTAAAGAGCAGCACAAAACTAGACACACACTTAAGTTGACATAAAAACACAGGAGCCTGTTGGAGTGCACGCAGCCTGAGGGGAGAGAAGAGAGAGAGGATTAGAGACAGGTAACACTCAGAGCGAGGAAAATGAGAGAAGGAGTAGATGGCTCACTGTGTGAAACAGAGGGCCCGGTAGGGAACTCCTGCATGGGTTAAAGGTGAGGATGGGACAGGGCTGGTTGACATGGGTGGAGAATCCGTTGTCTCCACAGGTGAATGGTTCAGGCGAGCGTGACCAGCCCCGGAGAACACACCACAGAGATGGTAGCAAACCTGAAGAGGACAAACACAAAAGTGAGACAAATGGAGGAAAAACACCAAACAACATTAGCAGAGTTGTTGCCTGGTAGCAATACCCAACGGTCCAGCGGAGAAGCATTCGCACGCTGGCTCTTAAATATGCTGGCGGCCCAGAGAGCAACAGGTGCAGCCAATTGTGCAGGGGTGCAGATGACTCCAGGAGGGGAGGGGTGGACGCTCGCCGGATCATCACAAAAACTTGTTAAAAGCTTGTTAAAAAATTCCAAGTCCCAATATTCCTTGCCAGCAAATGGTCTCAGTGAACTGCACATGCGCCTGGAAACTCCCGCCACAGGGAAGTACTGAGCAATCCACCAAAACTGGGTGAACAAATGTCCGTCTTTTTGCCCATCTGTTTTCTTCCTTTGCCACTAAACAGCAAAAGCTCCTGTTCATCTTGATTGTCATTGTATTCACGTACCTCCTTCACTTCTGCCAATTAAAACATCTGCCACTGTGCTTTTCTTGTGCTTGGATTGCAGCTGTTAAAATCAGCTTAGTGGCTCTTGGCTGCCACCAAAAGTATGGACATGTGAACTGTAGACTATTTTAACTGTGCATGTGTGTACCCCCAAACTAATGGATGGATTTGAATGAAATTTTTACCAGAGGTGGTCCTTGGACTAGAGAGGAACCCATAACATTTTGATGATGATCTCAGAACGTATACCTCCACCAAGGCTCTTAACTTCTCAAAGTGTGTTTGCAAGAATACCCCAAAACTACTGGATGAGTTTGAATGAAATTTTCACCAGAGGTGGTTCTTGGGCTAGAGAGGAACCCATAACATTTTGGTGATGATCCAAGAATGCATACCTCCACCAAAGCTCTAGCACCGAGGCATCAGCACCTTGGTGCTTTCATTGCTCTTGATTTTTATGACAATTTTATGACAATGATTAAACTTAATGTTTCTCCTTGGCAACTCCTCTACAGTTAAAGCAGAGCATAGCTAAACATTAAGAACATGATTCATATAGGCCTTTTTCTAGAACAATTTCTAGAGCCTTAAGGTGTCAGATTTTCAGTTCAGTGCTTTTAAAATGTCTCTCTGCTATGCGTCCGGTTTTATCCCCTACCAGTCATGTTCATCTCTACGAGGCAGGAGAGACAGACCCAAATGCTTGATGATATTTGCAACATTTATTAAAGAAAATAACACAAGTCCAAAATAGTGCAAAAACACAAAATGCAAAAACCAAGATCAACTTACAAAGGATGCACTCCTGAGCCGTTAAGCCCAGGAGGAGATGAGGATTGAGGAATAACAGGGCTGGGATCGAATCCAGGATCCCGCTTGGCGCCGGGGGATCCTGGATTCGATCCCAGCCCCCGACCAACAATGATCTGTGTGGAGTTTGCATGCTCTCCCTGTGCCTGCGTGGGTTTACTCCGGGATTTCTCCGGTTTCCTCCCACATGCCAAAAACATACGTTAGGTTAATTGGCATCAAACTAGGGATTCTAAGTTGTCCTTAAGTATGGATGTGAAAGTAAATGGTTGTCTGTCTCTCTGTGTTGGCCCTGTGATGGACTGGCGATCTGTCCAGGGTGTACCATGCCTCTCGTCCATAGATAGGATAAATGTCCTGAGGAGCACTCAGTGGAGGAACATTCAATGTAGCATCGAAGATAGTATGAACAGGCAGGGCTTAAATAGTAAATGTGAAAACAACATGAGTGATAACAGGTGTGGGGACGCCTGAGCAGGAGAAGGGAACAACAATTAATAATTGGAATCAGCTGTTGGTAATAAGAAATGAGGGAGGAGCAGATGACAGATTGACAGACGGCGCCAATACAAACCCGGAAATGCCACCTGACAGCTGTAAACCCAGAGACTGAATGTAAACAAACACAAATACAGACTAGACAATAATCACAAATCAAACAAGACATAGCCAACTTGAATTGAAACAAACAGACAAATAGAAAGCAGTGAAACCTCAAAAAGGCACCAAAAGTACAACAGATAAATATATAAATGGAAACAAGGAGCCACGAGACTGAGTCTAACAGAACATCGGACTCAGCTTGTGACACTACCAGTGTGTGTGTGTGTGTGTGTGTGTGTGTGTGTGTGAGTGTGTGAGAGACAGAGAAAGAGAGAGAGAGAGAGAGAGAGAGATTTTGATTTTTAAAAGATCTTTAATAAACACACTTGTCCATCAGTCAATACAATTTCTATATCATGCTATGTTACACAGAAAATTAATCCCCCAAAAAACGCCCAAAAAAAAGCTGTCCATCATGAACTGAACAGAGGACATTCTCCAGGGACCAGAGGGTCCTGAAACCTTCCACATCCCCATTCCCCATAAAAAACTGAAAGTCCAGCCTGATTCTGGCTTTAAGTAGCCTCACAAATAAAATTTTGACATCAACATCATTCTCAACATTTTCAAGTTTTCTTCTCCGGCTTACATAGATAGCCAACTTTGCCTGCCCTAAAACAAAGTTCAGTAGTTGACACTTCTGCTTAAAACGACGATTGTACATAAAACCACAAATGAAAACCTGCTTAGAGAAAACTTCCTTAAAAAAATGAAAAAGTTTTGTGAGAAGTTCAAAGAGGCCACTCAGGCGCTGACATTCAATAAAACAATGAAAAACAGTCTCCCTAGAGGAACAAAAAACACACTGATCACTGACACTGCTGTTAATCACAGAAACAAAAGCATTGACTGCTATAATACCATGCAGGACCCTCCACTGTAAGTCTCCATGCCTCTTAGGGAGAGGGGCTTTATAAAGAGCCCTCCAGGCAGGCCGATGCCCTTTTCCTAGTTTAAAATAGGCTATCCAAGGAGTGTCCACACAGGTGTTCAATCTGTCCTTGTTGAGTGCCATCACCACCAGTCTGTAGAGTGCCTTACCACTGGCTCCTCCAAAGTCCACACCAGTGGGAGCACAGAATGCCAGTAAGGAGCAAGGAGCGACGTCAAAGTCCATATAGAGCGTGAGAGAGGGAAAGGGGTCCGTGCTTTCCGGCTGCAGCGTGCCATTGCTAAAGTCCAAGAGTAGGGAGTGCTCAAGTCCATGAAGCTCCTGTTTCCAGTGTGCAAGAAGACCATCGATGAAACGATTTGACCTGACACCAAGATGAGCTGCTAAAGCTGAGGCGTTGTTGAGGCCAGGACCAGCCAGTTCCACCACTTGCTTCAGAGTGAGAACGTTCCTGGAACACAGCCTATCAAGGAAGGTCCTTCCAACTCCCGGCAGGACACCAAGGCGACCACCAAAAACCAGCGGCTCCCTCAACAACCAGTAGAGGGAATCGCATGGCCCTCTTTGTTTTTTAAAAAGAGTCCACACTGAAAAGAGACTGCGGTAAAAACTGGGTAAAGACAGTGCATTAGAGTTCTTAAAATCCATTAAAAACACAGGGAGGTCTAGCCCAAGCCCAAGGACTCTCTGTAAAATAACACAGGCCAAAGGCCTCCATACCAGGTCCTGGGGGCCCGTCAGCAGTCTCTGTATGAAAGTCAGTCTAAAAGCAGCACCTCTACTAGCTAAATGAATCACTCCTTGCCCCCCCCTCCTCTTTGGGAAGAAATAACAGGGCTTGAGGAACCCAGTGGAGTCCACCCCCCCAAAAAAAGTCCACCAAAACAGACTGAATTTTGGACAACAAACCAGCAGGGGGGTCCATGCACATGAGGCGGTGCCACAGGGATGAGGAAACAAGATTATTTAAAATGAGCACTCTTCCTCTAAAAGATATTCTTGGCATTAGCCACTTCCACTTGTTTAGTCTCCCGTTAATTTTCTCTATGACCCCATCCCAATTTTTTTGCTCAAACTGCTGATTTCCAATAAAGACACCAAGCTACTTAAAACCTCCTTTTTTCCAAATCAACCCACCCGGCAGCTTAAGCTGATTTTCTAGTTTCTCCCCCACCATCAGAGCCTCGCTTTTTCCCCAGTTTATCTTTGCAGAGGAAAGTTGGCCAAAAAGATTGACACTCCTAACCAGAACGTCAATGTCACTCTGCTTGTTTAGCA
The DNA here is from genome assembly GCA_020510985.1 of Pholidichthys leucotaenia. Classification (NCBI taxonomy): domain Eukaryota; kingdom Metazoa; phylum Chordata; class Actinopteri; order Cichliformes; family Pholidichthyidae; genus Pholidichthys; species Pholidichthys leucotaenia. The sequence continues at coordinate 240,088,167 of CM035836.1, forward strand.
GAATGACTACATCATCTGCATAGACCGACAGCTTGAACGTGGTGTCACAGCCAGGAAAAGTAACTCCTGATAGATCCCTTCTCAGGCAGTGAAGCAAAGGCTCTATGGCGAGGGAGTACAGCATCCCTGAGAGAGGGCAGCCCTGCCGAACCCCCCTCTGGACTTTTAAAGGGGCAGACAGGCCCCCATTTATCTTCAGCACACTCTCAATGTCACTGTACAAGACCCGTATCCTGGCTATGAAGCCTGGGCTGAACCCAAAAGCTGTTAAAACTGTCCATAAATATTGGTGTTCAACCCGATCAAACGCCTTTTCCTGGTCAATTGAAATCAAACCAGTTTCTACCGCCAATGAACCAGAGACCTCCAAAATATCCCGAATTAAAGTGACGTTGTCACTAATCAGCCTGCCAGGCACACAGTAAGTCTGGTCTACATGAATGAGCTCGCTCATCACCTTTCTCAGTCTTCGGGCCAGAGCTTTTGAGAGAATCTTATAGTCTGTGCAGAGCAGAGAGACTGGCCTCCAGTTCTTTAGGCTCTGGAGGTCCCCCTTTTTCGGCAACAGTGTGATGATGGCCCTCCTGCAGGTCGTGGGTAGGGTCCCCCTTTCCAAGCTATCTTGGAGAACCTCCAGCAGGTCTGGACCAAGCAGGGGCCAGAATTCCTTAAAAAAGTCCACAGAGAGACCATCTATGCCTGGTGATTTTCCATTCTGGAGGCTCATTAGCGCCATATGCAGCTCAGACAGAGACAGTGGAGCATCCAAGCCGGCAACAAGGTCCTCTGAGAGCGCTGGAAGACCATCAAGGAAAACCTGGCCCAGTGACGTGTCCTCCCTCCACTCTGCTCTAAACAATTCACTGTAAAAGCTAGCAGCGTGTTTCCTGATCTCTGCTGCTGTGGAGATTGTTCTCCCGTCATCGCCCAACAAGGAGTGAATGAGCTTTCTCTGTCCATTTTTCCCCTCCAGTCCAAAAAAGTACTGGGAGGGCGAGTCCATCAGAGCTACATCCATGTAGCGTGAGCGGACCAGAGCACCCTGTGCGGTGACCCCTAGCAAGCTAGCCAAGGCTGACCTTTTTGACTTAAGAGCCTCTAAGTGCTCCTGTTTTCCGGTAGAACTGAGTAACTCCTCTAGCTCTACCACCTCAGTCTCCAGAACTTTCAAGGATTGGGTCAAGCTACGAGTGACATTTTGAGTGTACTGTTGGCAGAATTGTTTTATCTGTGCCTTACCAAAATCCCACCACATTTGGAGAGAACTAAAAGAAGATTTTTGTTCCCTGTGTGACTTCCATACATCATGAAAAACTCCCTTAAAAAACACATCATTTAAAAGTGTATTATTAAAATGCCAAAAAGCACTCTTACACTTTACATTTTCAATGAAAACAGAACAAATCAGCAGGCAGTGATCAGTGAAACCAACAGGACAGATACAACTATTTTTAAAAACACTCATTTGGTGTTTAAAACCATAGAAACGGTCTAACCTAGCCATAGATAAGAGGTTATCTTTAGCATGGCTCCAGGTGTACTGCCTCTGGTCCCCATGATGTGATCTCCACACATCGGCCATTTCATGTGCCTTCACTAGTTCCCTCAGCCTATTGGCAGAAGCAGGGTGAGGTTCCTGATGGTTCCTGTCCAGTCTGTGGTTTAATGTACAGTTAAAATCACCCCCCAGAATTAAAAAACTATTTGGATTACAGGATCTAACCGTATCTGATAGCATATTAAAGACCCTGATCCTTTCTGCTCTCTGGGTTGGCACATACACGTTTATAAGAACCAAGTTTACGTTTTCAAACTGTACCTTTAGCAAGAGTACATGTCCTTTCACCACCTCTTCTACCTCATAAGAGACAGGCACACAACCCCGAGAGAAAAGTACAGCCACCCCTCCACTATTATTGGATTTGTGGCTAAAAAAAAATGCAGCCATCCCACTCTTTTCTCCACTGGCACTCAATGTCTACGTACAGTGCTGTGAGTCTCCTGGACCATCAGCACGTCAAGTGTCTTTAAATTAAAAAGCTTGTATAAAGAGGCCCTTTTTACATCATCCCTGGCCCCGTTTATATTAAGAGTGCCAATTCTAAGGTGGGGCATTAAAAAGGATAAAAATAAGGTACAGTAAAAAAACACACACATAGCATAAAAGGGAAGAAACAAACTAAGAGTCAACATGACTGTTAGTAATTTGTGATTTCAGTTTGACAACCAGTTTCTTTAAACGAAAAATTTCCTGATCAGTAAAAGTCTCATTCCCATCATTCAGTTTCATCAGCTTGCGAGCTGATGCCACAAATAACTCCAGATCTGGAAAGTAATTTTCCACTTTCACAGCTCTGCTCCCCTTGGTCACCTGGAGAAATTGCCTAATTTTAGTAAAACAATAGGAGCTTTGCTCCTCCTGCGTCTGCATCATTTCAGACTCAGCTCCACTTTCGTCAGAGACGCTCTCATCCAGTAAATCTAACTTCCCAACCCTACTAGATTTAGCAGAGCTCTGCAAGTTTTCAGCACTTTTTCTTTTTTGTGCAGCTTTAAAAGGATCCTCTTCAACAAAACTACATTCCTGCATTTCTTCGTGAACTGCAACGTTCGTCATGCAGTGTTTGCTCTGTGTGTCCACTACAGCCTCAAACCGCTCCTCCCCCGCCTGCAAAGTCTGCTCACCCACGTTCCTTCGTTTAACTGCACTCTTACTTACACCCTCCGCCTCTTTACTCCGGGTGACAGGCTCGTCACAATGATCAGAGCTGCCGCCAGACAGAAATTTCCCACCATCAATGTTTGGGGGGGCCACTACCGCGCCCGCTGCGGCTACCCCAGCAGAGGCGGCCGCCCCAGCACAAGCGGGCGCCGCAGCGGCATCCGCCGCACCACATGTAGCGCTACCCTCCGGACCACCAGAAACAGCGGCGTCACCTTTCTTACCGCCAGTGCTCTTTGTGTTCGCCTTTTCAGGACATGACCTAATAAGATGGCCTTCTGCGCCACACGCAAAACACTTCATGGTTTCAGATGTTGCAAACACCAAGTAGCTAAAGCCGTCAATCCTGAAATTAAAAGACGCGTTCAGTTCAGCAGAGCTGTCTTTCAACACCATGAAACACTGCCTCCTGTGACATACAACATGCTTCAGCAGGGGTGATTTACTACCCAGAGAGACCATTCTGATAGGGGACACAACCTGGCCAAAACGGGACAACTCTCTAATCAGCTGATCATTTTTAACGAAAGGAGGAGCGTTTGAGATGGTGATCCTCCTAGACGGGTTCGCCAGCGGTAAAACGGGAGTAAAAGTGTCACCTATGACCACTCCCTGTGCCACCACCTGATCAGCTTTTTCAGTCGAATCCAGAAAGATCACAATTGCGCTGTTCATCCTCGATGCTGATTTTATGCTGCCATGCCCAACCACCTGTCCTACAGCGAGGCTGGCCTCCTCCACAGAACAGGGAACTGTCGGGAGGATTCTCACGCCATGACGCCGGGTTAAGCGCTCAAACTCCACACCACCATCAATCACCGGCATGATGCCGGCCGGGAAAAACCGGCAGCAGAAGCTACCGATCCCCGACACACTCACTCCAACACTCACACCCCAACACACCCACACTCAACCCACTATATTAAACACACACACCTCAAACACACAAGATAGAGAAACAGTTAGAAAATACAAAGTTTAACGTATTCACTCGACACCACTCCACACCCCTGCTCCCACAAACGCCCACGCATGCGCACGAGACAGAGAGAGAGAGAGAGAGAGAGAGAGAGAGAGGCTGTTCTCTCTCTCTTCCTTCCAGCCACATGAAGAGGACAAATAGGCAATGGGCTGCTCACAATCTGATTGACATTTGGGCTTTTGAGCAATCAAAAAAATGGAGGCTTCTTGTTTGATGGGCCTGATTAACTAGTGGGTTAGCACATGCTTATCCAGGCCCACCCACAGCTATGCCAGAACCAAGAGAAAAATTAAAAGCATGTTTTAATAATTTCACAACTTTTGAAAGAAATGGGATTAATAGAATTTCAAATCGTAAACTGTTGGTGGCTAATGTAATGTAATGTTTTGCTGAAGAGGGAGGCCATGGAGAAATACATTAAAAAATCCTTCAGTGCTGCCTAGCATATTTTTGCCTCAGTGAAACTGAGAGGCATATGGTAATCAGTTAATGCATCTGTGCTTGTATGTGTGCATCTGTCCGTCTGTCCGCCTCTCTGTTTCAGCTCGACCGGTCAAAATTAAGTGGAACTAAAGGCTTGTAACATTGTATGGCCATATTTTCTCAAGTTTTAATTTGCCAGAATTTTGAGATAAGGTTTTGTTTTCACAAAGTTAACTCGCCTTTACTGTCAATGAAGCCAGGAAAAATGGTATTGTAATAACTATGCCGGGCCACTACAGGCGGTAGTGCAACTTTTTTTAAAGCACACGGATGACTTCGTGTTACAGTGGATCTCTAGCTGAGAGATAAATAGCGGTTATTAAATAACGGTTACTAAAAAAAAAAAAAACACGTATTCAGCAACTACACCATTCATTCATCACATTGATTGTTTTCACGCTTGTTTTGCTGTTTAGTTTTGAAGAGGAAGGATGAGGTATTTTCTTCCTTGAGTTTTCAGTTCGCTAAATACTGTAAGTCCCAACATTCCTCGCCTCAAAAACATTTGCGGGGTTGGTTAGGTGACCGTGCTGATGCCTGTCCAAAATTAAGCAAATGTAAATAAAGTCTTTGACAAACATTTGTGTTGTAATTATTTATGTTTGTTTCTCATACAGTTACTTGGGGTGTAACAACTGTATGATTGTGTTCAACAACTGTATGACAACTGCATTCAACCGCTGGACTAAAGTGGCCAACCGGTGGAAAAGTGCTATTTGCTGGTGGAGGATCGGCATTTGCCGCTCTGCCGACACTGGCCTACCACTGGCCCCTTTTTGATATCGCTGTTTCTCCATAGCAGACCACTGAAGCAGACGCCTGTACGGAGTAAGATTTGAGCTTAAATTATGCAGCGATTTCAATATTAAAACACCAATAACTCCTATAACTGCAATATTTGTAGAGTAATATTTGTACAGTAATAGTTCTATTACTGTATTTTAACCTGTTAAATTGTTTTCTAAATTGTTTTTTCTGAAATTCAGCTGATTTTTTAAAGTCTTAATGCTCATGTCATATAAATACACCACGGTGTGACATGCTTCATTCACTCACTTTAAAATGATTCACTCACTAAACCAAACAATTTATTAAGCTGAGGAGAAACATGGCATCTATGTTTTTTAAATATATCACATTTGTAACAATAATCACATTTTTAGCCGGTTTTTCTTTCCCCTTTATCTCTCTGAGGTTCATGGTGGTGAACCTGAGGGTCAGCAGTCAGAGCAGCTGTGAACAGGCTGGAAGCTAAATAAGAAGATTACATGTTTACTGTTTAGACCATAAACTGCTACTGTATTTCAATAAATTAATGTTTGGGCAAACTTTGGTTTTTTGCAAGATTAGGAAATTCTCAATATTCATTACATAATTGTGAAACATTCCAAATCGTTCTGATTTAATATTCATAATTTTGCTTTTGCTTTGGGAAATTTTGATGCTTACCTGCTATTGCACACCATTGTGTAACTATACATGCATTCAATTAATAAAATCTGTTACTCCTGCATTTTCCGTTGTGCTCCTAGTTTTATTCTTGTGCTTCTGTATTTTTATGCCTTGGTGCAAAGGCAACATAGGCATATGGTAATCACTCCATGTGTCTGTGTCTGTATCTATCTGTCTGTCTGTCTGTCTGTTAGCAGCTTTTCAGCTCACCTGCTCAAAATCAACTGGAACTAAAGGCTTGTATCATTGTATCACCATATTTTCTCACTTTTAATTTGCCACAATTTTCAAAATAAACACAAATTTAACTCTCCTTTACCATAAATGCTGCTGTGAAAAAAGGTATTTTAATAACTATGGCTGCCCACTAGAAGTGGCAGAGTGACTTTTTTACAGCTCCCCATGCTACCATACCACAGGCACTGAGGCACCAGCACCTTGGTGCTTTCATTTGACCTGGTATGTACAGCACTGCTGAACAGATGACATTCTTATGACATTCTTATTTTCTCTTGCTCCCAACAAGAATACCACACCCATGTTCGGACTATGCTTCAAAAACTCCTTGAGAACCAGCTGTATGTCAAAGCAGAGAAATAAGTTTTTTCTTCTTCAACTACTTTTTTTTGGATTCGTCATTTCAGATGGGCAAATTAAACCTGATCCGGCCACTGAGTGGCCCACTCCTAGCAACTGTAAACTACAATGCTTTCTGAAATTTGTTAATTGTCTATAGGAGGTTTATCAGAGACTACAGCTGGCTTTCTTCTCCTCTTACACATCTCATCCATACCAAGTCTCTCTTCAGCTGGTTCAAGTTCTAGGGGCAGCCTTCTCCAGACTAAAGCCCTTGCTCTCCCAAGCTCCCATCTTGGACAAAGTGGATCCCACTCCTCAGTCTGTGGTGGAGGTTGACACCTCGGACAGTGGGGTGGGGGGCATCATCTCCTTGCGTTCACCTGCTGATGGCAAACTCAACCCATGCCTCTACTTCTCTGGATGACTATCACCTGCTGAAGAAATTATGATGTGGGACATCACAAGCTTCTGGCAGTGAAGATGGCTCTAGAGGAATGGTGACACTGGTTGGACTGGTCTAGACTGACCATAAGAACCTTGAGTACCTCTGATCCGCCAAGCGACTCAGTGCCCGTCAAGCATGTTGGCCTCTTTTCTTTGGAAGGTTTGACTTTGTCCTCATCAACAGACCAGGCTCCAAGAACACAAGGCCAGACATCCTCACTCAGCAGTTCTCCTCTGACGTCACCCCGGCCCCTGAGGAACACATCCTCTCTTCATCATGTGTTGTGGAGGGAAGTCAAGGAGAAGATCCTGCAAGCCCAAGTCTAAGTTTAATTCTAGATTTACCTTGACATTTTCTTACTGTTGGGAAGAACTATACAATGCACTTAAGGGAGATTCAGACATGGAGGAAAACAAAACAATTAATTTAAACTAACTAACTAACTAACTAACCTGCACTTATATAGCACTTTTCTAGTCACAAAGACCACTCAAAGCGCTTTCATTAATACTAACCCTCTATTCTAAGGGCCTATAGGAAACAGATATCTAGGGACAATTTAGAACAGCCAATTAACCTAACATGCATGTTTTTGGCATGTGGGAGGAAACCGGAGAAATCCCGGAGTAAACCCACGCCAAATAAACCAATGTAGTGTGTATACAAAACAAAGTATCTTTATTGAATTTCCAGTATATACAGTAATTAACATTTTTTTCTACCACTGACAGACTTCTGAAATTTAAAAAAAAAACCCAGGAATTTCTAGCAATCTTAAAGCTACCAAACTAATACAAAACCAAACCAAACAAGGTTCACAACTAGCACTACTTATAACCTCCCTTGATAACCTCTATAGACCAAATCACATTTACAGATAAGAAAAGGGTCATAACCAAACAACCAACAAAAATTAATAACATGAACTCAGAGGACAATCTTCATAGCTCTTCGTGTACCAGCACATCTCTTATTTAAAAAAAACATCAACCAGAAACTGTTTCAATCATCCTGCTCTAATAAAGAGGGCAGAATCACAAACATGACTTCACAACCTTTTAATATCAGGTTATTTACAGAAAATATTAAAACCCAACTGTGAAAAGAGAAATAAAAATCAATCACCAAACTATTAAAACAATCTTTACATTAAAATGTGATCGCTGCTAAAAACAAAAAAAAGTCTCATTGTTTATTCGAACAACAATGCATTCTGACTTATCTCAGATTGCTTTTTTCCCCTGTTCCATTTTGCCAGCAGTGTGTTTCTGTTGGTAAATTGATGTAATTTAATTATTTTTGGACAGGAGGAAATAAATTCTCCTGAATTAAGCTTAATTTATTGTAATTCTACCTTATAATATTCTAAGTGTTATGACCCGAGAGCCGGTTCTGATCGCGCTCGGGTTAAAGTTATGTCTCGCTGCCGGCCTTGACAGCTGCGGGCTGTATTCTGGCCTCACCGGGCTCTTATTGTGAAGGTGCTCGGTGGGGTTTCCGCCTGTCAACGGTCGGCCAGCTGAGTGTCATTACCGTCGTTAGTGTTTCGCTATATAGCCCAGCACTGGCGACGGTAAGACGCAGCAGTGTCAGTCATTATACGTCTGAGCTATGGATGACTTGGACCATTATCTACCTTGTCTGCTTGTGGTTGACCGTCACTTCTCCGGCACCAGTAAGTGAGCTATTAGCCTTACCCCTTCCGGAAAGTAGACCTTTGTGTGTCTTTGCTTCAGCAGCTTGTGTAGGCAATTACTTAAACAACCGTTGCCTGTGTATGACTGTCTCCTCCTATGGACTCGTAAGTGAGCTGTCTAGCCTTACGCCTCCGGAAGTGTGTAGACTCATGTGTCATTGCCCCTGCATCTTGTGTTGTTCACTTTTCACCGTAATCAAACTCACTGTAAACTCACTGGTGACTGTGTGCGTCTTATGCTGGCTCGTGAGGGCCAGCACATGACAGTACACTGCTGCCAAAACAGCGTTACGGTGACGCCAACCCGAGACGCTATTCACCAGTGAGTTTGAGTTTTTGGACATTTGCTTTTTCCTGTCTGGGTACCGTGTATGTGAAGAATGCCGTCGCGGAGGAACCGTGTGTGGAGTCCGAGCCACGAGCTGACTGATGTGCTGGAAGTGGTGGATGAGCTGCTCATCTCCGCTTCTCTGCTAGACTATGACCACGGCATACACTGGTACCTGGACGCCGCCGAGGATATACTTTGTCATCTCTCTCCCCGCTACGCTGACCACCCAGAAGTCGACGCGAGGAGGGAGGACATCGCTGCGCAACGCGAGATCTACCTGATGATGGAGGAGGAACGTGGCATGAAGCAGGAGAAGAGGCACTCCTGCTCTTTGCTCATGGATCCCGATCCTTTCCTCGATCCGTTCCGGGAGTTCGCACCGTCTGGGGGCTGGCGAAGGCGTCGGCGCCGCGGCCGGGTGCGTCCTCGGCAAGCTCCTGCTCCGGATCCAGTTCCGGGCCGCCGGGATGACCCCCTCAACCAGCCGGCTGCTGTGAGTGAGCTGAGTCCTGTGCCGGTGGGCTCCGTCCATGGGTCCGTTTCTACCACCCAGAGAGCGAGGGAAGGAGCGATGTCCGCTACAGCTGATACCATCCTCCCCACGGGAGACAGGCAAGTTCAAGTTCACTTACCTATCGATCATTGTGATCTGTCTTGTCTGACTCCTGGGGGTGAAGCTCGGGGTTCGCAGCTCCCTGAGTTTCTTTCCCCAGCTGTAGCCATTTATATTAAACCTGCTGCCTCTGTGTCTCCTCCTGCTGAGCGGTCCTCGGCGTCAGTCCCACGCCATTGAACGAGGGGGAGGCCTGCAGCTCTGGGAAATATCCCGGCCCTGCAGCCTAGCTTTGGACAGAGAAGAACGGACTGCAGTGAAGAGCCAGAGCCGACGAGAGAGCGTCCCCAGGGTTCCTCAGGGATGCAGCCCGAGTCAGCAGGTCCAGGGTCCTCTGCCCCCACGCCATACGGGTTATTGGCGTGGACGCCAGTGCGTGAGGATCCAGCTGCAGAGACCATCAGGCCGGCTGTGGAAGCCGACGCAGCCGAGTGGGAGCCCGACGACGAGCTGCTTCTTGAACCTGGATTGGCGAAGTCCTGGACGGCTCCAGAGCCCGAGTGCAGGCAAGTGCTCTTTCTTGTTTTCCTGTATGGTGTGTTAGAGCATTTTTGCCTGCCTCATGGGGAGGCCAGTGAGGGGCAGCCGTCCGCTGCACCCGAGCTCGTCTCGCTGGGCTCTGGCGCTGCCGGTGGAACTGATCCTGGTCCTCTCTTGTTTTCTGAGCACCTCCACAGCGTTACCGGTCCGGAGCCAGTCAAGGTCACGGGACTGGGGGTTCCAGGTTCGGAGATGGAGGTCGTCGCCGGAGCAGTCCTGACCCAGTCGGGGTCCGACGTGGGGGCTGAGATGACCCAGTCGGGGTCCAACGTGGGGGCTGAGATGACCCAGTCGGGGTCCGACGTGTGGGCCGAGATGACCCGGTTGGGGTCCGACGTATGGACTGAGGTGATCCAGTCGGGGTCCAACGCGTGGGCCGAGGTGACCCGGTCGGGGTCCGACGCGTGAGCCGAAGTGACCCGGTCGGGGTCTGACGTGTGGGCCGAGGTGACCCCGTCGGGGTCCGACGCATGGACCGAGGTGACCCAGTCGGGGTCCGACGCATGGGCTGAGGTGACCCAGTCGGGGTCCAACGTGGGTGCAGCGGTGACCCAATTGGGGCCTGTCCTGACCCAGTCGGGGTCCGACGCATGGGCTGAGGTGACCCAGTCGGGGTCCAACGTGGGTGCAGCGATTACCCAATCAGGGTCCGACGAGGTTCAGTCGGGGTCCGACTCAGGTGTGGCTGTGACCCAATCGGGGTCCGACGAGGTCCAGTGGGGGTCCAGCGCAGGTGCGGCTGTGACCCAATCAGGATTCGAGGGGGCCCAAGGTTTTGGTTGTCCCCCTCTCAGGAGCCACCAGCTGGGGTCCGTGAGAGGGCTCTGTTCGACGGTCTGGCGCTCCCCTGTCTTGTTTTGTTCAGGTGAGCGGCTGCATGCAATCCCTCCACGGTCCTGGTGGTTGTGGGATCGGGGTCGGCCACCTGAGGAACTGCATGGAGCATTTGGCGTCTTGGGTTGGCTACCCAATAAACTGTGTGTGTTACGGGGTGACCTGGTTCAGCCACCAGAGGACTTATTTCTGGGGCCATGGGACTGGGGCAGGCCACCTGATTATCATGTACTGTGGGACTATCTGTGGGCCCATACGGGGCCTGGTCATGTGAAGTACGTCTTGAGATTTTGTTGTTTCTCAAAGTCATAGTCTTAGTCAAGTCTGAGCAATTTTTAGATTGCCTCTTGTTTTCTTGTAAACCAAAGTCATAGTCTTAGTCAGGTCTGAGCAATTTTTAGATTGCCTCTTGTTTTCTTGTAAGCCAAAGTCATAGTCTTAGTCAGGTCTGAGCAATTTTTTATTTTGCCTCTTGTTTTCTTGTAAGCCAAAGTCATAGTCGTAGTCAAGTCTGAGCAATTTTTGATTGCCTCTTGTTTTTTTTTTCTTCTTTGTAAGCCACAGTCTTAGTCACAGTCTAGTTCTGAGCAATTTTTGATTGCCTCTTGTTCTTGTTCTTTTGGAAAACCATAGTCATTGTCATAGCCAAAGCTAAGCAATTTTAGATTGCTCCCTGTGTGTTGGTGTGTATTTTTTTTGTTTTGTTCGTGTTTTGAAAGCCATAGTCAGGTAAAGCAATCTATATTGCCTTTTGTGTTTTGTATCCATAGTTTGGTCAAGTCTTGTCTTTGTTTTGTTCTCCCCTCCTTTCTTGAGGGGCTATTGTATGGGGATTTTGTTTATTGTTCCCAGGTATTTTCATGTATTTTTTTTGGTTTCGTATGTTTTTTTTGGTCTGGTCTTGGTCTTGTTCAGGGGTTGGTTTCTCTCCCTCCGCACCTGTCCTCCCACCTCCCGCCCTGAGGGGGGCGGGGGTGCAGGGTGGTTCCTTGGGGCGTTCAGAGTCCACCCGTGGAGGGAGGGTACTGTTATGACCCGAGCGCCGGTTCTGATCGCGCTCGGGTTAAAGTTATGTCTCGCTGCCGGCCTTGACAGCTGCGGGCTGTATTCTGGCCTCGCCGGGCTCTTATTGTGAAGGTGCTCGGTGGGGTTTCCGCCTGTCAACGGTCGGCCAGCTGAGTGTCATTACCGTCGTTAGTGTTTCGCTATATAGCCCAGCACTGGCGACGGTAAGACGCAGCAGTGTCAGTCGTTATACGTCTGAACTACGGATGACTTGGACCATTATCTACCCTGTCTGCTTGTGGTTGACCGTCACTTCTCCGGCACCAGTAAGTGAGCTATTAGCCTTACCCCTTCCGGAAAGTAGACCTTTGTGTGTCTTTGCTTCAGCAGCTTGTGTAGGCAATTACTTAAACAACCGTTGCCTGTGTATGACTGTCTCCTCCTATGGACTCGTAAGTGAGCTGTCTAGCCTTACGCCTCCGGAAGTGTGTAGACTCATGTGTCATTGCCCCTGCATCTTGTGTTGTTCACTTTTCACCGTAATAAAACTCACTGTAAACTCACTGGTGACTGTGTGCGTCTTATGCTGGCTCGTGAGGGCCAGCGCATGACAATAAGTGATTAATACAAAACTAGAGCAATACATTAATATACTGTTATGCAATACAATTACCAAAACACACATACATGTCCCTTTTTGTCATGTGTGTTCATTTTAAGGTTTTATTGCACCCTACTACTTGAGACAATCAAATCAAAACAAAAAACTGCTGTCTAGGAACAAGCAGGGACCCAGAAACACTGCAGTATTGTGAATGTTAATCTGTTCAGATGTGTGGCTCTGATATCTTTATCATAAACAAATCATTCAATCTTATTCTCACTGCAACTTTCACCTACATCTCTATGTTTACACTCATTTTTGCTGGTAATATGTTAATATGCATTGGGTTTGCAGTACTAATGAAAGGCAAGACCTTCTCAGTGAAGGTTTGTGAATAAGTGTAAATGTGGGTGTTAGTGTCCAGATCTGAGAATGACAGTTTTCCTCTGCTGTAGTCCAGAGTCATTCTGATCATCAAGGGTAGCTTCTTTAAAGGCAGAACTTTGTCTGCCACTGATGGAGCGTACACTGTGAGTTTACCATTACGGACCGACAGTCCCCAGTATCCAAATTTGATCTCTTCTTTCCTCTGGACAGACTCTCCAATCATCCCTACAGCCCAGTTTGTGTCATTTCTATCCCCAACATCCCAGCTGTGAGTCCCAGAGTTAAATCCTTCAGAGCCTAAGACTGTGTTGTAGTATTCAAACCTTTCAGGGTTCCATAGAAACTGTCTTGGTCTCTCAAAGAATTTCACACTTCTGAGGTCTTCAGACACGAGCAACTGTGGAGATGCAGTGTTGGGGTCAAGGATCACTGGAGAATAGGAGACCATGCCCTTCATTTTGTTCCAGTTGATGTTGATGCTCAGGTTGCCCAGATGTTTGGCCACATCAATCAGAGCTCCAGAGTCCATCTGAGGAAAATTCAGCACGGGTCACTGTTGAACTCTTTCCACTGCAGCCTTGTAGTTCTGCAGGAATGAGACATCTGAACCTCTCACCTTCTCCTCTGTGTCTCTGATTGTTTCTGACAGAGCTGCTATGTCTCTGTTTAGAGCCTCAGTCTTCATCTTCATCAGCTGACTCTTCCTCTTCTCCTCCTCCCTCAGTTCAGTGATCCTGGCCTCCTCTTCTCTTTCTAGAAACTGGTGAAACTTCGTAAACTGCTCCTGAATTTGCCTCTCTGACTGCTGAGCCTGGACAGTGATGTGTCCTACTGTTTGATCCCAGTTCACTTTGACCTGATTGAGGACCTCCAGTTGCTTCTATAAAGATTTCAGGGATTTCCCAATTATCTCCCTGCAGTCCTTTGCAGGTTCATTGATGGGTCTAAATCTGTGGCTGGAGTGTGTTTCTGAATCTCAACAAATGACACAAACTGGCTGCTGATGGTCCAGACAGAAGAGTTTTTGATTCTCTGAGTGCAGACTGCAGAGAGCCTCTGATGCAACAGAAGATTTCTCATGCAGAGACACTTCCTGGAAGGCTTCACACAGGTTCTTTAGTGCCAAGTTACAGGGTGGATCACTTCTTGAAGATCTTTTTTTACAGACTGGACAGTCATGAATCACACTGTGTGACCATCATTGCTGCAGACAGGCTTTACAGAAACTGTGACTACATGACAGGACAACAGGATCTTTGAAGACTTCTTGACAGATTGGACAAAAGAAGTCTTCCTCTGATACTTAAGTACAATAAGCCATTTGAGACTCAAAATAGAAGCTACAGCTTCTCACTTGAGTTTGGCTTTAGTCAGTGGAACAATGCGTTCTGCACTAATCAAATTTGTTTCGGCTCATCTGTGTGGAAAATTCTGTCTCTGTCCTTATTTGTTGTTGCCTGTGCAGTTTTGCAAAGGCTTCTGTTTCAAAATCACAAGCATCAAGCTCCTGGGGACACAAAGGAAAGGAAAAAAGCTTCAGTGGCCAAGTAACAGTCTTCTTCTTCTTTTAGATTTGATTGGCGGTTGGCAACTGGCTTACAGGTGCATTGCCGCCACGTACTTCACTCTATATCTTGCCACCAACAAAGGAGCAATTAGAATTCCAGAAGTGTCATGAAAAAAAATACTTTCACTTTGAGTCCTGTCTGCCTTTGAAGCATCTGTCACACAAAGGTTAGAGCAGGATGGTGCAAAAGTGTTCCAGTATTTCCTTATTTCCGTTTTCTTCAGTTGACCTTGTAATATCAGATCTCACTTTTTAGTTGAAATGGTAAATGGCGTTCACTTATATAGTGCTTTTTCTCATCTCTGGATGACCAAAGCACTTTACAGATCCTGCTATCCACCCATTCATGCACACATTCACACACTGATGGCAGCAGAGCTGCCATACACACACAGGCACTAGCCTGGCCACCAGGAGCAACTGGGGGTTCAGTGTCGTGCTCAAGGACACTTCGACATGCGACTGCAGACAGAGCGGGAATTGAACCCATGACCCTCTGATCAGGAGTCAGTCACACTACACCTGCGCCACAGTTGCCCCCAAGGTTGGGTCCCATCACCACATCTCCGAAGCACCTCTCTATTCAATAATTACAAACAACAAACTGATGTTTCCTGATTTGAACACTAAGGGAGGAGTTTGTCACAGACACACACGCACCCATACGCACGCACGCATGCACACACACACACACACGCACACACACACAGGACCACAGGCTGCAGCTAGCAGCAATCTTACTTTCAGCTTCATTTTGCAGTTAAAAAAACAACAAAAAAAAGCCACAGTGATGAGGGAGTAGGTGCCTCAACTGCTCTTAAAGGGCTCTGACACAGTAATATACAGTAATGTTGGCTTCGCTCCATACACAGGTCTTGTCATGCTCAGAGGTAGGTAAAGTTGCCAGAAATTGTATTCAAGCAAAAGCAGAGTTACCTTTGTAGCCGAATTTTATGTAAACACTTAGAAAGGTCCTGGAGTAAAATAATCAGTCGGATCTGTGAGGTGAATCTTCCTTTTATTGTTGCAACAATAAAAGAAGTAAAGTCAGAAATACAGCTCTGCTCTCTCCTGAGGGGAGAGAGAAACACACACACATTTATTTGTAGATCCAGACTACAGAAAAAAAAAAAATGTAAAAAGGCACAAAGCACTCTGTGCTACTGAGGAATATCTCACAGGTGGGGGCCCTCAAGGTCAAAACCGTCAGCAGGAGAAGGGAGTGAGAGCCTGGATACCTAAGCTGGTTACTGTGACATACAAGTTTTATCTTGGGACACAAAGCATCATAAAATCATCAAGCAGCTTGTAATAAAACAGTTCATATATGGATAAAGTTATAGTCATATGTTGTAACACACTCTTATAAAACATATAATCTCAACAGATAAATTCAAAGTCATTATAAAACATGTGATCTCAACAGATAAATGCATAATCAGAAAAATTAGCAAACTTACACCCTCTCAGGTTTAAACTAATGCATCATGAACAATGACATGGAATGACATATAGGTGGATATTCACAGACCATTGCATCATGAACTAGGAATAATATTGTATCATGATAACAGCAGGTTTTCAAAATTCATTCTGTAACAGTATCATAACCATCAGGGAAAGGAAGGTGTGGCATATCTGAAGCAGCGTGAATAGACATTGTCTGCTTACTTGTGCCTGAATCCTGTTCTGCTGTGGGGAGAGCTGTGTAATGCATAATGTTGACAGCAAACATTTTGGACATCATATGGTGAATTATTGGAATCAGGCAACAGCCGCATAAAAGCAAAATTAAAAGAATCATTATAAACATCAGTCCAATACATTCAAGCCAGTCTTTCCAACCACCACTAGTTTAGTTAGCCAGGACCAGATATCTCAGGCAGAGGAGTCTGTAATGTCGCTTTGCAGCTGCTGCAAGAGAAGGTCATTACGGTGACTCACAACATATGTCACATTATCACTATGATTATGTAACCCAGCTGAGAAAATGACCCCTTTTTTTCTCAGATGTCAATTGTATTAGTACAATTGACATCTGATACAAGTGTGATCCTCGCTATCCAACTTTTAAATTCCAGTTTCATGGTCACGTTTCATGGTCTGCTGGTTTTGTCGGTCTTTACGATCTTAGAGCAGACGAGAGAGGCTGTGGACGGTCTGGTTCACACTGATACCTCTTCTTGTTGACAGGAGCACGAGCTTGAGAGGCATTGTGGCTGTGTCCTTTTGCTGTGTTCACATTGATACCTCATCTTGGCTAGGTTTTTTTTGGTTGCCGATCAAGAACCTTCTGGATCCTGGATTCTCTCCGAATGGAGATGGCGAGCCTGACCCGAGACTGAACCGAGATCTAACCAAGATCTCAATTGAAGAGCATCCTTCCTCTCTCCAGTGCCCAAGATTCAAAGTGGTAACAACCCAAGTCGCCGCTTTAAAAGAGGAAAAGAAACCTGAGTCTGGAGATACAAGATATCTTGACTGGTCAAACAACTAAACTGGTCAAACTGGTCAAACGACTAAACTGAAAGGACAAACAAACACTGAGCTCAGTAGGACATTTTTTGGAGTTTTATTTCATGCCGGCCGTTGTTATATTTGTATAGTAGTAAATTGTTTGTATATATTGTTCACTTTATCTCTACAAATAACAACCATTATTGCTTATTCCTTGCCTCCAGCTATTTCATTCCACACTCATTTTAATCCCCTATTGTAACCCTTACGAACCTAGCAACTGGTCTACACTTAATAATTTCCCTTACCTAATTAACATAAGGCAAGGGTTACAATAAGAAGTGGCAAGCCCAGCCAGGAGCCTTTTTCTTCTTTCTCTTACGTTATTTCAAGCCTATAACGTACCCAAAATGGATATTGTTGAACATGAATCTGTGAAAATTCCAAATGCAGTGATAGTGAGTGAAATCACTGGAGATGAGCAACTTGATGAAGTGACTTAGTTTTTGAAACGGTATGGATCGATTTCAAGAGTCATAAAAGTAGCAGATAGTAAGTCTGAGTTTTCCCAGAGTGCTATTTTTGAGTATCATTCGGGTATTGCTTTTGAAGCTCTTGACCCATTGCCATGTACTCATGTATCTGATAGTGGAGCCAGCTATATGATACAATCTCTTGCCAGTGTTTATACGCACCGTGTAGGGACCGAATTGACCAAGTTACTGTATATCTCACTGACATTAAAAACCTAGCGGAGATGAGTGGCAGAGATTTTGCAGATGACCTGAAAGACGTGATGTTACAGATTTCTGAGGCAATCAAAGAATCTGAAAATGATCAATCAGAGCAAGTTAAGTTACCTGATAACTTACCTGAAGCTTTCTTGGATGAATCTCAACCTCAGCCTTCTGCAGCTGAGTCCAGTATTCAAGGTGCACAACCAACTAACCAGTCAAATGACACTGTGAGCACCCCAGATCGAAGTATGCCCACCATTTCTGCACATGATTTAAATCCCCCAGAAGTGCAACGTGTGGTAGTTGAGCACATTGTAAAATGGGAAGATTTTTCCGTGCAGCCGTTTTCACTAAAGCTAGGAGCTTTTTCTGGCAAAGACCTCCGACCAACTTATGAGCTAGATTATGATACTTGGCACCCCAGTGTAGAATTAATCTTGACTGATCCTGCTATGTCCAAATTGCAACAATCCCAAAAGATCATTGAGTCTCTTTTACCCCCAGCAGCTGATATAGTCAAGTACTTGAACCCCAACAGCTCACCATCAGAATACCTTCAGCTGTTAGATTCTGCTTATGGTACAGTTCAAGATGGCGGAGAGCTTTACGCCAGGTTTATTGACACCTTCCAAAACACAGGTGAGAAACCCTCGTCATATCTACAACGTCTTCACGTAGCTTTGACTCACACTGTGAAGCGTGGTGGCACTTCAAGCCAGGATTTTGACAGGCTGCTTGACACACAGTTTTGTCGAGGTTGTTGGGATGATTCCCTTTTAACTGCACTCCAGTTAAAACAAAAACAAACAAGTCCCCCAACTTTTCCTGATTTGCTTCTCTTGCTACACACTGAAGAAGACCAAATTGCTGCCAAAAACTTAAGGATGAGACAACATTTGAGCAGTTCAAAACAAAAAGTGACCTCCCACGTGCAAGCTCTGTTCAGATGAAGATGAGGACAATATCATGCTAAACTCACTCCAAGAACTCTCAAAACAAGTTGCAGAAATTCAAACGCAACTAGTAAAACTAACTGCAGAACGAAAAGCTCAAAACTCAAAAAGTACACTCAGTACAAAGCCCAAAGAGAAACGAAAGTCGGAGGCTCGAAGACGGCCAGATACCGTCGTAGTCCCGACCATAAATGATACCGGATGGAGACAATACTGAAAATGATCACATTACAACTCAACCAATACTGACAATGGACAGTCTTGGTTGCACATGCAATGGGACGTGCATGATATTTAGCGCAAGAGAGTGCAACCCAGCTGAGAAAATGACCCCTTTTTTTCTCAGATGTCAATTTTATTAATACAATTGTGTGATTTTATTTTGAAAACCGATTATTTTGGGAAGAGGAAGTGTGATCCTCGTTATCCAACTTTTAAATTCCTGTTTCATGGTCACGTTGGGTGATCTGGGTCTTTTCATTCGTTAAGAGCGATATTAGCCCCGCCTTCCGAGCAGAGTGCCGAGGCGCTCTGCTGGTTTGTTGGTCTTTACGATCTGAGAGCGGACGAGAGAGGCTGTGGACGGTCTGGTTCACACTGATACCTCTTCTTGTCAATGTGAACACAGCAAAAGGACACAGCCACAATGCCTCTCAAGCTCGTGCTCCCGTCAACAAGAAGAGGTATCAGTGTGAACCAGACCATCCACAGCCTCTCTCGTCCGCTCTCAGATCGTAAAGACCGACAAAACCAGCAGAGCGCCTCGGCACTCTGCTCGGAAGGCGGGGCTAATATCGCTCTGAGATAGATAGATAGATAGATACAGTGGGGTAAAAAAGTATTTAGTCAGTCACCAATTGTGCAAGTTCTCCCACTTTCCAATTTTCCAATTTTCATCATAGGTATACCTCACCTATGAGAGACAAAATAAGAAAAAAAAAATCCAGAAAATCACATTGAAGGATTTTTAATGAATTAATTGGTAAATTCCTCGGTAAAATAAGTATTTGGTCATTAACAAAAGTTCATCTCAATACTTTGTTATATACCCTTTGTTGGCAATGACAGAAGTCAAATGTTTTCTGTAAGTTTTCACAAGGTTTTCACACACTGTTGCTGGTATTTTGGCCCATTCCTCAATTCAATTCAATTCAACTTTATTTATATAGCGCCATTTCACAACAACAGTCATCTCATAGCACTATCAACTGTAGGGGGGAACCCCCACAGTTGCAGAAAGACCCCAGCAATCACGCGATCCCCTGTGAGCAAGCACTTGGCGACGGTGGAGAGGAAAAACTCCCTTTTAACAGGAAGAAACCTCCAGCAGAACCAGGCTCAGGGAGGGGCAGTCATCTGCTGCGACTGGCTGGGGGGTGAGGGGATAGAGAAGAAGAAAAGAACAGACATGTAGAGAGCAAACAGCACGATGGGGACTCAATCTATGGGAGAGAACAAACAGATGTTAATGACCAGCAAAAAAAAAATATTTCATAGAGAGTGAGGAAAGGAGTGAGGCCCAGTGCATTACTGGAGGTCCCCCGGCTGACTAAACCTATTAGCAGCATAACTAAGGGAGGGTTCAGAAACACATGATCCCTCCCTAATTGTAGGCTATATCAAAAAGGTAGGTTTTAGCCCTATTCTTGAAAACAGAGATCGAGTCTGACTCCCGAATCCAGATTGGCAGCTGATTCCACAGGAGAGGAGCTTGATAACTGAAGGCTCTGCCTCCCATTGTACTTTTGGAGATTCTAGGTATTATAAGTAATCCTGCATTTTGGGAGCGTAGTGCTCTGTTAGGATAATATGGTAGTATCAGATCTTTTAAATAAAAAGGAGCCTGATTGTTTAGAGCTTTGTAAGTAAGAAGAAGGATTTTAAACTTAATTCTAAACTCTATGGGAAGCCAATGAAGGGAGGCCAGAACCGGAGAGATATGATCTCTCTTTCTAGTACCTGTTAAAACTCTTGCTGCAGCATTTTGGATCATCTGAAGACTTTTTAAAGATGTTTTAGGACAGCCTGATAATAAAGAATTACAATAATCTAATCTCGAGCTAACAAAAGCGTGGATCAGTTTCTCAGCATCACTCTGAGACAAGATGCTCCTAATCTTGGCAATATTACGCAAATGATAGAAGGCAGTCTTAGAAACAAATTTAATATGTGAATTGAAGGACAAATCCTGATCAAAAATAACTCCAAGGTTCCTCACAGAGCTATTAAGAGAAAGAGTAATCGCATCCAAACTGAAAGTTTGATTTGGAAAGGAATTTCTAAGGTTTTTTGGACCAACAAGAATGACTTCAGTCTTATCTGAATTTAATAGCAGGAAATTACAAGTCATCCAAGCTTTGATTTCCTTAAGACAGCCTTCTAACTTGGCTAATTGATTACTATCATCTGGCTTCATTGACAGGTATAATTGTGTGTCATCTGCATAACAATGAAAATGTATACAGTGCTTTCTAATAATGATGCCTAACGGAAGCATATATAAACTAAAAAGAGTAGGGCCTAGCACAGATCCCTGTGGAACTCCATGACTAAGCTTTGAGTTGAAAGAAAACTCATTATTTACATGAACAAACTGGAACCTATCAGATAAATAAGATCTAAACCATTGCAACGAAGTTCCATTAAGTCCAACATAGTGTTCTAATCTATCAAGTAGAATATTATGATCGATAGTATCAAAAGCTGCACTAAGGTCTAAAAGGACAAGTACAGAAACTAGTCCATTATCAGATGCAATGAGGAGGTCGTTAGTGACCTTCGCTAAGGCTGTTTCAGTACTATGATGGATTCTAACGTTGGCTTTTTGAGTAAGGGTTTAATTACAGCCATTTTAAAAGCTTGCGGTACATGGCCTAAAGTTAATGAAGAATTGATTAAATGAAGAATAAAGCTACCAATAAGTGGGAAGACTTCTTTAAATAACCTGGTAGGAATAGGGTCTAAAAGACAAGTTGAAGGTTTGGATGAGGAAACTATTTTGTCTAACTCACAAAGGTCGATTGGAGTAAACTCATCAAGACAGACATCAATAGAAGGAGTTGTAGTAGTTACAGTATTTAAGTTAACTGTGGGAAGAATCTGATTGATTTTATCTCTGATGGATGAAATTTTATTATTGAAAAAGTTCATAAAGTCCTGACTAGTAAGCTCTAAGGGAATGCTAGGATTGACAGAGTCCTGACTCTTTGTCAACCTGGCTACAGTACTGAAAAGAAACCTGGGATTATTCTTGTTCTCTTCTATTAATGCAGAGTAATAACTCGTTCTAGCTTTTCTAAGAGATTTTTTATAAATTAAAAGATGATTTCTCCAAGCTAAATAGATTTCATCTAAATTAGTAGAGCGCCATTTTCTTTCTAATTGACGAGTCTTCTTTTTTAAGGTACAAGTTTCTGTGTTGAACCAAGGAGTTAGAAATCTCTGATTAGACTTTTTCTTTTTTAAGGGGGCCACCAAGTCTAGAGTCTGATGCAGAGAAGCTGAAACACTATCCACCATGTTATCAATTACAGAAGGAGCAAGCTGTCTATAGCTTATTTCCGTTGTGTTGACACATGGCATAGAGGAAACAATCTGCATAAATTTGGAAACAGCATCATCTGAGAGGCATCTACTGTAATAATATTTTTCTTTAGGAGCCAAATAGTCAGAAATAGTAAAATCAAAGGTTAATAGACAATGGTCTGACAGTACAGGGTTATGAGGAGACACTACAAGATTTTCTATTTCTATGCCATATGTCAAAACAAGGTCCAATGTATGGTGGAGGTAATGAGTAGAATTTCCTACTTTCTGAGAA
This sequence comes from Pholidichthys leucotaenia, assembly GCA_020510985.1. NCBI lineage: Eukaryota > Metazoa > Chordata > Actinopteri > Cichliformes > Pholidichthyidae > Pholidichthys > Pholidichthys leucotaenia. The sequence goes on from CM035836.1 coordinate 240,110,374, forward strand.
AACCCAATCGAATCTAATATTGAATTGAATGCCACATTAAGGCAGTCACTATTTACATGGACATGTATATTAAAGTCCCCTACTATAATTATTCTATCAGATTTCAGCACTAAATCAGCTAAGAAATCAGCAAATTCGGATAAAAATTCTGAGTAGGTTGATGGGGGACGATAAACTATGGCAAATAAAATTGGGTTTAACCTAAAATTGCTAAAGTGCCCAATACTGAGGACCAGGCCCTCAAAGGAATTATAACATGTTTTTTTGCTTTACATTAACTAGTAATTTGGAATGGTAAATTGTTGCTACTCCTCCTCCACGACCAGAACTTCTGGGATTTTGACAGTTTAAATAACCAGAGGGAGTTGATTCATTTAAACCAACATAATCCTCTTGTCCTAACCAAGTCTCTGTGAGGGAAATTAAATCAATCTGATGATCAATTAACAAATCATGGACTAACAGAGACTTGGGAGTTAGAGACCTAATATTTAATAAACCACATTTAATTTTTAAATTATGAGGAGGAACAGAGGCCAAATCATTCAATTTAGACGCTTTATGTTTAATTTGAGTTTTACCAATATTTTGCTTTATCACTTTGGGATGCTTATACATTATATTTTTATTCACTTTGGAGGGAGCAGACAACGATTCTCTGATGGGGAAGACAGGGGCTAAGCTGAGGGGTGGCGGATGAAGAGGAGCTGCAGAGAGGCGTGTAAGACTGCGACTCTGCTTCCTGGTCCCAACTCTGAGTAGTCATGGTTTTGGAAATTTGGATAAAAAAGATGCCAGATTGTTAGATAAATGAGAAGCACCATCCAAAGTGGGATGAATGCTGTCTCGTCTCATAAGACCAGGTTTTCCCCAAAAAGAGCTCCAATTGTCAATGTAGCCCACGTCATTTTTAGGACACCACACAGACAGCCAGCGGTTCAAGGATGACGAGCGGCTAAACATGTCATCACTGGTCAGATTGGGGAGGGGCCCAGAGAATACTACAGTGGCAGACATCGTTTTTGCAAAGTCACACACCGATTCTATATTAAGTTTTGTGACTTCCGACTGCCGGAGATGGATGTCATTAATGCCGGCGTGAATAACAATTGTGGAATATTTACAGTTACTTTTAGCCAGCATTTTCAAATTTGACTCGATGTCGCCTGCTCTTGCCCCAGGAATGCATTGGACTATGGCCGCTGGAGTCTCTAGGTTCACGTTTCTGACTACAGAGTCGCCAATGATCAGAGTTTTTTCCTCAGCGGGTGTGTCGCTGAGCGGGGAAAAACGATTAGAAACGTGAACAGGTTGGTGGTGTACCGGGGCTTTGCGACTAGGCTTCCTTCTCACCGTTACCCACCCAGTCTCCTCGCTGCTGAGGAGAGCCAAGGGACCGCTGACAGGGGGGCCTAAGCTAGCTAGCTCCGCTGCAGCTAATGGGCGTCCGTCAAGATTAACTGGCGCAGACGGTGTTTCAATGCAGCGGAGCCGGGATTCCAAATCAGACAACCTCGCCTCGAGCGCCTCAAAAAGACAACATTTATTACATTTATCGTTATCGCCTCCATGCAGATCTCCTTTAGAGCAGTGACGTTTTGGGGCTGTCGCTGGGCAACACAGACTTTCAACTCCCTCCAAAGATTTTCTATGGGGTTGAGATCTGGAGACTGGCTAGGCCACTCCAGGACCTTGAAATGCTTCTTACGAAGCTTCTCCTTCGTTGCCCGGGTGGTGTGTTTGGGATCATTGCCATGCTGAAAGACCCAGCCACGTTTCATCTTCAATGCCCTTGCTGGTGGAAGGAGGTTTTCACTCAAAATCTCACGATACATGGCCCCATTCATTCTTTCCTTTACACGGGTCAGTCGTCCTGGTCCCTTTGCAGAAAAACAGCCCCAAAGTATGATGTTTCCACCCCCATGCTTCACAGTAGGTATGGTGTTCTTTCTCTTCCAAACACGACAAGTTGAGTTTTTACCAAAAAGTTTGATTTTGGTTTCATCTGACCATATGGCATTCTCCCAATCCTCTTCTGGATCATCCAAATGCTCTCTAGCAAACTTAAGATGGGAATGGACATGTACTGGCTTAAGCAGGGGTCACGTCTGGCACTGCAGGATTTGAGTCCCTGGCGGCGTAGTGTGTTTCTGATGTAGCTTTTGTTACTTTGGTCCCAGCTCTCTGCAGGTCATTCACTAGGTCCCCCCATGTGGTTCTGGGATTTTTGCTCACCGTTCTCGTGATAATTTTGACCCCACGGGGTGAGATCTTGCGTGGAGCCCCAGATCGAGGGAGATTATCAGTGGTCTTGTATGTCTTCCATTTTCTAATAATTGCTCCCACAGTTGATTTCTTCACACCAAGCTGCTTACCTATTGCAGATTCAGTCTTCCTAGCCTGGTGCAGGTCTACAATTTTGTTTCTGGTGTCCTTTGACAGCTCTTTGGTCTTGGCCATAGTGGAGGTTGGAGTCTATTGGTATGGTCTCTATATCCTACATTATTTATTATCCTTATAGCTCTTTTTTGTAATGTGCATATTGACTGTAGGTTGGTCTTGTAGGTGTTTCCCCAGACTTCTACGCAGTAGTTAAGATAAGGTAGAAACAGTGAATTGTACAGTAAGACCAATGATTTATAGTCCAAGATGTGTCTTGTCTTCCCCAGTATGCCTATACATTTTGCTAACTTGGCCCGAATGTGACTGATGTGAGGTTTCCAGCAGATTTTATTGTCTAGCGTTACCCCCAGAAACTTATTTTCCTGTACTGTTTCTATTCTGGTATCATCTATCGTTACCATTATTTCATGATTTATTTTGTAATTTCCAAACAACATAATCTTTGGGGGTTTTTTAGATTTAGAGATAATTTATTTTTGTTGAACCACTGCGTTAACTTTTTCATTTCAGTTGTGACCACCTCTAAAACCTGCTGCAAATTCTTACCAGTGCAAAGGATATTTGTGTCATCCACAAACAAAATAAATTTCAGAATTTTTGATACTTGGCATATGTCATTTATATGCAAAATAAAGAGTTTGGGTCCCAAAACTGACCCCTGGGGCACACCACAAGTGATGTCCATGAAGGGTGATTTGTGCTCACCAATTTGTACAAATTGTTGTCTGTTACTTAAATAACTTTCCACCCAACTCAGTCCTACCCCTCTTATCCTATACCTTTCCAGTTTCCTTAGTAGTATTCTGTGGTCAATGGTGTCAAAAGCTTTCTTTAAATCTATAAATACTCCTACAGCAACCTTTTTTTTTATCTATACAACTAGTAATTTCTTCTATAAGTTTGATCAGTGCCAAAGATGTAGATTTATCTGCTCTAAAACCATACTGGCTATCTGTAAGGAGGTTGTGTTTTTCAATGAAATCATCCAGTCTCTTAGTGAAGATTTTTTCAAGTATTTTGGAGAATTGTGAGAGTAAAGAGACTGGCCTGTAATTTGTGAAACAATGACTGTCTCCTGTTTTGTATAGAGGTATTACTTTTGCTACTTTCATTTTGTCTGGAAATGTACCAGTTTGAAATGACAGGTTACAGATGTGGGTGAGTGGCTTAACAATTCCTTCAATTACTTTTTTCACTATTGTCATGTCAATTTCATTCCAGTCCGTTGATTTTTTGTTCTTAAATTTACTCACAGTCTCGATAATTTCCTTTTCAGTAACTACACCCAAAAAGATTGTGTTTGGATTTCTATCTTCTATTTCATTTACAGAACCACTGTTGTTTGTTTCTGGTGTCACTATTGATTTTGCTAATTCAGGACGAACGTTTACAAAAAATGTATTGAAACCACTGACCACATCCTCCATATTATTTATCAAATTGCCATTTTCAATAAAATATTCTGGATAATTAGCATTCTTAGGTCGATTACTAATAATCCCATTGAGTACTTGCCATATTCCTCTTAAGTTATTTTTGTTATCCTCTAATATTCTGTTGTAATATTCTTTCTTACAGGTCCTCATCATATTAGTAAGCTTATTTTTTATATCTTTTATATTTGATCTCAGCTTCCACAGTTCTGCATTTAATGAATTGTTTATATAATGTATTCTTCTTTTTACATGCATTTATTAACCCCTTGGTGACCCAAGGAATAATTTTTTTTGTTGTCTGTCACTGTATTGTTTTATAGGACAGTTTTTATTGTACAATGATTGAAATATTTGTAAAAAAATATCATATGCTTTATTTATATCATTTTCATCATAAACTATCTTCCAATCTTGTATTAATAATTCCTTTGTCAGTAAATACATTGATTCTTCGGTTCTTATTCTTTTATATTTAATATTTTTGGTATACTTTTTCTTCCTATAATCACATTGATAGACAACAAAAATCGGCAGGTGGTCACTGATATCATTCAATAAAAGCCCACTCATGATATTATTTTCCATAATGTTTGTGAATATGTTATCTATTAGTGTGGCACTGTGTGACGTGATTCTGCTAGGTCCGGTAATTGTTGGATGTAAGCCCATGCTGTACATTGTGTTGATAAATTCTTCTGTCAAACTATGTTGTTTTGAGTTCATCAGATCTATATTGAAATCCCCACAGATGAACATAACTTTATGAGTTAGTTTTGCATACATTTTTTCCATCCAGTCCTTAAATAAGTCAATGTTTGATCCAGGTGTTCTATATACACAGCTCACTACTACATTCTTCACATTGTCCAGACAGATTTCTATTGTAATACATTCAAATAAATCATCCACAGTTACTGACAGATTTTCAACAACCTTGTATTTCAAGCTCTTGTCAACATAAATTGCAACTCCTCCTCCTTTTTTCAGCACAATGTTACGCATAGCCTTCATTTCAATTGTCATTGCTGAGAAACCCATTTCAGTTAAAGCAGTGAGATTCTCCAAATCAATAGCCAGACGGTCTATATGGTGGACTGTATTTACCATACCCCAAGTGGGTACTAATGCGCTAAGTGCTTTCACCCCTGGACTTATCCTGACCCTGGTTTGCTCATCAGCTGCTCTTTTCTGTCGCCCATGATGTTCATGTGGTGGAAAGTAATGGGAATGTGAAAACTGAGCATGATGGGTCAGATTTGTTACAATGCGCATGCTAGGAATTAGTTTAGCCATGTAGCATGTCCCACACCAGCGGGGTGGCAAATTCTGATAAACCTGTGACCCACATACCCAAACATGAGCAGTTAGGCTACCGTAGCCATCAGAGCTAGGGAAAAACAATTGAGGATTGTCAGAGCACTGACTTTTATTTTTGACATCCACATGTAGCCCTTGGTAGGGTGAGGTTTGGCGTTGTGAAAAATGGTATCCTCACTGCATGCAAAGATGGGGTACCTGTCATGTGGAAGCCACAGGTAGCATTAAGGGTAGTGTTACATCGTTGTGTGGTTCCCAAGTATGTTGACCCATTGTGCTGGCAGCCGAGGTGAAAACATACTGAAGCTGTAAAAAGGGTGGGGTTAGTAGTGAATACAGGCCTCTGAGCTTTCTTGCTTATGCAAGTTACATTATGAACTCTAACTTGGCGAAAAGCATAATCTGTTACACTGACATTTAACCACTGACAGTACTCTGTTGTATTTCCTGCAATTTAGACAGTAAACCCCTTATCACAGACGGTGCCATTGTGGTGTACCCTTTCAACTGTGAGTAACATGATGTGGCAAATATGTACAAACATAACAAGACCCAGTCACATTTGCTTGTCTAACTGATAAACGTACCACCTGATACCATGCATTGTTGTCATAGGACACTGGAATAATTGTCAAAGTTATAGCCCAGGGGGCTTGCCTCGCGCCTTGTCCGGAAAGGATTGTTTGGTGAGGCAGAACAGCGTATCAATTAGTATATGATTATCCCAAGCAAGAAAGTGATAAGAAAGCACACCCACACTACGTCCATTTTGATCCAGAAGAGATGGCACCGCTGGTGTCTTCGCCAATGTTCCACTTCAGCAGCCTGACACTGCTGTGAGTCTGAATTGTTTGTCATATCAGTGTCAGTGTAAGTGAGATGCATGCTGTATGTTTCAACTGAGCAGCGCACGGCGTACATTCAGTTTGTTTGTGACGGCTGTCAAGTGCAACAATACGATACGATGTCTGCTTCTTCTCGTCCTAGTCTACAATGTGGGGTTGTGATTGTTGCTAATCACCATCTGCTTCTACTCCTGGTCTGGTCTGGCTGTTGTGCTTCTTTTCGTCATAGTCTACAATGTGGGGTGGTGATTATGGCTAATCACCATCTGCTTCTACTCCTGGTCTGGTCTGGGTTCTTTTGGCATGACCCCTGGGACCTTTCTGCAGTGTGTTGCATGGATCTACGTTGCCCTCTCAGCGATTTTCACAGCCGTGAATGTCGTCAGAAGGACTTGGTGTGGACCCAACCACTGTTTGCTGTGCCAGTTCTTCCGCTTGAAAACTCTTGACCACCACCCAGTCACTTGGTCTTATGTCGTGGGGGACCCCCTCTGCTGGCTTGGGCAGGGCAACCTTTACCTGCTATGAAATGTTTTGAAGTTGGCAGGACAATGCAGAGCAATAGCACATGGCATTTTCTAAATGTGAAGTGGTTAGAGGAGGCGGTGTCTTCCTTTCTAAGATAAGATAAGATAAGATAAGATAAGCCTTTATTAGTCCCACAATGGGGAAATTCCAGGATTGCAACAGCACAGGGATAGCAACACTCAGAGCAATAATCAGAAGGCAAGAAAAAAAACAAGAACATCTAGTAAACATATGTACATATTACTATAAATATATATATATAGACACACAGTGTGGAGCATTATGGTTGGTGAATGTGCAGCAGAAAGTTTAAGCTCTCTCTCCGCGGATGCGGCGGGCCAGCTGGAAGTCTTTGGGCATGATGGTGACCCTCTTAGCGAAGAAGAGACCCACCAGGTAGGCCTCTCTGGCCTCCTGCAGGGCCATGACGGCGAAGCTCAGGAAGCACAGGTGGGTCTTGAAGTCCTGAGCGATCTCCCTCACCAGGCGCTGGACGGGCAGCTTACGGATGAGCAGCTCCGTGGATTTCTGGTAGTGACGGATCTCTCTCAGAGCCACGGGCCTGTAACGGTGAGGCCTCTTCACTCCGCTGGTGGCCGGAGCGCCTCTCCGAGCAGCCCTGGTGGCTAGCTGCCTCCTGGGGGGCTTCTTCCTCCAGTAGAAGTTACGGGCGGTCTGCTTGGTTCTTGCCATCGCTCTTTATTATTCTGTCTTATATTTCTTGCACGCCGCCTAAACTTCAGCCCGCCACCCGCGTTGTTTTCGCTACAGCTCCCGGTATGTCGAGTTTCCCATTAGCACCGGGCGGCGGCCAAGTGCTAGCTAGCACTAGCTCCTCCCCGCTGTAGCGCCTCCCGCTGCAAACAGTGGCTCCGTCCACCGACCCGGGAGACCCCCGGGGCGATCCGTGCGTCTGTGATATATATACAGAGTGAAAGGTGTAGAAAGAAGAAGGAAGATTAAAAAAAAAGGCTGTTGCAACGGGCAGCCGACTCGTGTGGCGCCGCCGGTCCGGCCGAACCAGAACCGGATTTCTGCAGAGAAACCTAAAAAATGAGGGGTGAGCAAATAAAATCTCAAAAGGGTGACATGTCATATTTCTTTCTAACTCGCATGCGCATGTACATGAGTGCTAATGGGAGGCAATTAGTCCAAGGTAGGCCAAGATAGGCACAATGGTTTCTCAGATTAAAGGCCAATGTAACACCCAATTGGTCAGTGCTTCATTTACAAAGTGTCTTACCATTATCATTGGAGATTTACTCTGGTATTCCCATCTGGGAATAATTTCTGACAGTAATGCTGTGGCCACAACAGTGCTTGTTGCATGATTGGCTGGAAAGGCTTCTACCCATTTGGACCACAAGTCAACCATTACCAAACAGTACTTTTTGCCCTCCTGCAGGGGGCGGGTGAGCTGTTGGAACCTGTTTGGGGACCCTATGAGCATTGTTAGTGGCACAGATTAGACTTTTTTTTTTTTTACAGAATTTGTCAGCATAAACAGTGAACATCAGCATAAACAGTGAAACAGCATAAACAGTGAATAGTGAATGTCAGCATAAATAGTGAATGTCAGCATAAACAGTGAATCCATGGTTCTATCATCCCTTCTCTTGACACACGGTTTCTCTCATGTGTCAATTTAGCAAAACTAGAAAAACACGCAGGGAGTTCATACCTCCGCCAAGGCTCCTTCCTTCCCGCCCATCTTAATCCATCCAGTACTTTCTGTGTAATCCTGCTGCACAAATGCAAGCAAAGCCCTTGGTGGAGGTGTGCACTCCCATATCATCACCAAAATCAAAATCCATCCATAACTTTTGAGTTATGTTACAAACAAACAAACAAACAAACCCTGGCAAAAACATAACCTCCTTGGCAGAGGTAATGATGGAAGAAATGAGCTGGTAAGCAAGGGAGGGCATTTGTGATCCCTCCACACCAGCCTGGTCTTTTTTTTTTTTCTCCCCCTTGTCCGGTCAGGCAGCTAGGCAAACAGAACAGGGATCTGTCACCCTTGTTGTGCCAAAACAGATTTACTTTGCCAAGAGGAGCTTATACAGTACCTAACTGTGTATTGTATATTGTTGTAAACTCCTCCTGTAATAACTTTTAATACTTTAATTTAATTGTTTTACCCATGGAAGACCCAACAGGATTGGGAAGAGGGAAAGGAAGTGTGTAAAGGGGGAAAAGAAAAGGGAGGGGAACAGACATAAAAAAAAACAAACCAACAGCTAAAACAAACAAAAGACAAACTGCTTCTTCCACCAAAGATGTCTCAACACGAATCTGGTTTCCGCACCTGTTAAAGGAGAGACACTTGTGCGTGTATGTTTATGTGCATATATATGAGAATGCGCGCAAAATAAGTGTGTGCATGTGAGTGGTTTGACAGGAAACATACGAGCGGAGGGCCGGTCGCAGCAGCTCTTCCCCCGGGAACCCCGAGCAGGCAAGGAAGCGCCACCAACCCCCAGCCCCGAGGTCAGCAAGCTCCAGGAAAGCCAGGCATCCGCCCCCGGAGGGACGATCAAGGAAGGGCAGGCTGCCCGGTGCCCAGCGCAGTAAGCCCACACCCCCAGACCTGCCTGACCTGGTGGATGTTGGCCCCAGCGGGGCCAACATCCACCCCCGGGCCCCAGGCACCAGGAGGCCAGCGACCCCACCCCCTGGGACAGAGACCGGCCCGCGCCCCCTGGCGCGAGGCCCCCCCCCCAGGCACCCCCACAGCGGGCCCGCCCCAGCGCCTCTGTCACACACCCCGGGGACCCCCACGTCCAAAGAAGTCCCCCCGCCCAGGGGACCCCACGTTGCTGAGAGGCACTACTCCTCCCAACTCGCAGACACACCCCTCCCCACACCCTCACACCCACATGCTCCCATGCACACCCCTCACACTCACCCAGACTGACCCATTTTCTCTCACTCCTGTACCCATTCAAATTCACTCCTCATTCACCTTTGTATCATAAGGCAGCTGTGAAGCAGATGCATCAAGCCTGAACATGCACCAGTGCCCGGCAGTGACCAGGGAGACCATCGGCGCAGGCCACAGAAGCAGACCCCCAACCCTGGCGCCCATCTGAGCGAACAATCAGCAGACCACCGCAGGCACCCCATGATGCCACCCGGCATGCAAAGCACTACACAAAACCGACCCACCATTACCACCTCCATTCTTCACCCCCTCAGACTCATATTAAGCCCCCATGTCACTTCTTTGGTTGTATCTAGATATTCAGTAGCACCCAGGGATTTTGACAACATGATAGGTCCCAGGCTCCCCACCAGGCCCCCACGCCCCCAGCAAGAGCAGGGCAACAGGGGTGGGGGAAGACCCCCCCCCCTCCCCCCGCACAGAACATGGTGGGTGTGTGTCGATTATATGATATAATTGTGTGTAAATGCGTGGACTACCAAAGTGCAATTAAAATTGGGGGGATAGTGATTGGAGCATCGCTAGCCACTGCGATGGGCAGCAGGGCCCCCATCCCCCCAAGCCCTCAGTGTCTAAAATGCAATTAAAATTGAGGTGGGTGCAGCCCCACCACGGAGCAAAGGTATCCCCTTCACCGACACAGTGCAGCACACCACCACCCCAAAGCCCTAAATGTAACAAAAAAGATGTATATTCCACCCAGAGTCAGGGGGAGGGGGGGGGGGGAAATAAGACTGGGAGGTAGGCGGTCTAAAAGCGACCCCCCCCCCCCCCACAGAAGCCAGCTTGCAGACTGGTTCATGAGGCCACCCACTGCCCCCAAATCACCACTAACATGATGGGTCAGCCAAACATATTTCCACTCATCTTACACACACAAACATGGACAACAACAGTCATAATAGTGAACAATGGGCCGGACCCACATGGCGCCCAACACGGCAGGCGACACCCCCGAGCGCCCACGCAGGCCCACGACCACCCACCCCAGACACACACCGACAGCTGCAGGCCACCCTGCGACCACAGCCACCCCGGGGCAACCCAATGGAAACACGGCCATCAACCTGCGCCAATGACTCCCCAACCACCCCCAAGCACCAACACACACCCGCCGCCAATGACACCAGGGGCAATGCAACAAAGCGCCTCACCCCGCAACACAACAGCAGGGCGGCCAGGACAAGCAGGCCCTGAAACGCCAGCCCCCATGCCACTAGCTGGACTGCTCAACCCCTGCCACCCAACAAAGTTCTCCTACCCATACACACATCCTCCACCCCCTAGACATCTACCCACAAGTAACCGCTTCCATACACACATGTACCTCCACCCACCCTTCTTACTTACAAAGCTCTAAACAATCAGGCTCCTTTTTATTTAAAAGATCTGATACTACCGTATCATCCTAACAGAGCACTACGCTCCCAAAATGCAGGTTTACTTGTAATACCTAGAATCTCCAAAAGTACAATGGGAGGCAGAGCCTTCAGTTATCAAGCTCCTCTCCTGTGGAATCAGCTGCCAATCTGGATTCGGGAGTCAGACTCGATCTCTGTTTTTAAGAATAGGGCTAAAACCTACCTTTTTGATATAGCCTACAATTAGGGAGGGATCATGTGTTTTCTGAACCCTCCCTTAGTTATGCTGCTAATAGGTTTAGTCAGCCGGGGGACCTCCAGTAATGCACTGGGCCTCACTCCTTTCCTCACTCTCTATGAAATATTTTTTTTTTGCTGGTCATTAACATTTGTTTGTTCTCTCCCATAGATTGAGTCCCCATCGTGCTGTTTGCTCTCTACATGTCTGTTCTTTTCTTCTTCTCTATCCCCTCACCCCCCAGCCAGTCGCAGCAGATGACTGCCCCTCCCTGAGCCTGGTTCTGCTGGAGGTTTCTTCCTGTTAAAAGTGAGTTTTTCCTCTCCACCGTCGCCAAGTGCTTGCTCACAGGGGATCGCCTGATTGCTGGGGTCTTTCTGCAACTGTGGGGGTCCTCCCTACAGTTGATAGTGCTATGAGATGACTGTTGTTGTGAAATGGCGCTATATAAATAAAGTTGAATTGAATTGAACCATCACACATACCCACCTAGACCCACACACAGCCCCACCTGCCCATTCAACACACATCCACTTCCACATCCGCTCATACACAAGCCCACACTCACACCCACTCTCACACACATGCACACTCACACCCGCAGACCCCAGTGGACGGGCAAAGTGACCCAGGATGCAGGCACCAACCCCAGGGTGCCACCAGGACCCCAGGAAAAACATGACCCCGCCGTGCAAGGATGCACCGGGGACAACCCCCACTGCCGGCGCACACCCGACCCCGGCCCGGTGGGGGGACGCACCCTCCCCCAGCACCAGGGGCCCAGGTCCGGACCCAGACCCCCCCCACCGAGGGGCGAGGTCAGACGGCCAGGGGCCACAGCCCAACCCCCCAGCCCACCCCTATTGCCGCTCTTTCATTCCTGAAAGAATGAAAGAGCGGCATGGCAATAGGATGCCATGGCAAGGAAGGAGAGAAGTTCCTTCTTGGTTTTAGGCTTGTCCATGACAGATTGCTTGTGCACACTTTGGAGAAAGAGATTTGCCTTGATTGGAGATTTGATGACCCAAAAATGTGACCATTGGTTTGCAAAACTGCAATTTGGACTTTGAAGCCTTGTGGCCTTCTGTAGCAAGATGACACAAAAGCTTCAAAGAATCTGCTTGGCATTGTGCTTCATTTGGCGCACACAGCAAAAGGTCATCGACATACTGAATCAGGACAGAGCCGTCTGACAGTTGAAGAGAGCTCAAGGAGCTTTCGAGAGCCGCGTTATAGATAGTCGGGCTTTCACAGTAGCCCTGGGCCAATCTGGTGAACGTGTAAAGAGCCCCATTGAATTGGAATGTGAACCAAAACTGTGAGTCTTTGTGGATAGGGACGCTGAAAAACGCTTTTGACAAATCCACCACTGTAAAATGGGTTGAATTTGGAGGAATTTGAGTCAAAATGGTATGAGGATTAGTGACCACAGGAGTGCACTGCATGACAGCAGCGTTGACAGCCTGAAGGTCTTGGACAAAACGCCATTCAGCAGGTTAGCCCTTATCTCTGATCTTTTTTACGGAAAAAAATTGGCGTACAAACTGGAGAATTTGGCGCTTCAACAGTAATCCCTTCTTTTAGAAGTGATTCAAAAACAGGAGTGATGCCGTCACGTGTCTCAGCCCTGAGTGGGTACTGCACAGTGCGCAGCCCACAAAGATGGTGGAACACATGAGAGCATGTGGTCTTCCTGACTCTGTACAGATGGCATGATGACAGATTTCATCCATCTGTATCGCCTGGTGTCATCCAAAGTTTGGATGAAATGCTCGCAGGAAAGTGTCACCGTGTTCTCTGCACAATACATCTGCAGAGAAGGGGAGAATGAGAATGCACTGAGGCCCACATGGTGTAGTGATGCAGGTGAAACCCAGTCATCAGCGCGGTGAGTGGCAAGGGCCCGTGCACCCATATCGCTCCACGCTGAGGAGGGGGCCTTGGTGAGTGAAACATGTGGGTAACTGTGTGGAACTGAGAACACTGCAGACATGCAGGGCATCAGTGCAATTAGCAAGAAGCCAAAATCTGCCGCCCACACAATGTGTGTCCTTTGCAATGGGGCAGATTTAACTTGTAACCATTTTTTTTTTCTCATAGTCTGTGTCAGGACCCTGTGAGAGATGCGTTGTACAATGTGTTCTGTGTGGTGGCTCTGCCCTTCATCTGTCAGTGCCCATTCATAAATGTACAGCAGAGATGGAATTTTGGCAAATGTCAAACTAGGAGTTTCCATCTGGGTTCCCTGTGGCGAGCAGGATAATGAGAGTGACAAACTTCACATCACATCTCTGCCTAACAAACTGAAAGGTCACTGAGGTGAAAATAGAAACTGTGAGTGAATGTTTTCCCATCCACTGTACATGACAATGGTTCTGTGAAAAACTCATGTGTGAAGCCTCCACTCGCCACCTGTGATGTGAATGAACGAGAGGTGAGAGGAGGTATGATGCAAGTGTCAATGCTGTGTATGAGATGTGTGTGTGGCTGCAGCGTGATTTTTACTGGCAAGCGGCATCTGCTGGGGGGGGGTGAGGGTAAAGAGAGAGTGAGCATTGTCCAGTCTTATCCACCTGACGTCACTGCTGAGGCTGTTGGGGTTGAGGCTGAAATGGTGGGGGCTGGGGGAAAGGGTGTGGTGGTTGGACAGGGTTTTGTCGAGCCAGGATGCACGGTTGTCTTGCTGGAAGGTATCTCTGCCCCTCCCCCTTCCACGGGGTCCAGATTGTGGTCTTACTGGGCATGCTGTAGCCCAGTGTCCAGCTTGCTTGCAGTAACTGCAGGTTGACAGCTGTGGGCACTGTGTCATCCAGTGTCCTTCTTGGCCACAGTAGAGACACTGGTTAGGGCCAGCAGAGGAGTCTGGGTGTTGCTGCGTTGGAGTGGAGGCCCACTGCGCCATCGTGAGCAGGGCCTTTTCCAGGTTGACCTCCTTGCTTTTGTCTTCTTCTTCGTGGTTTATTCATGTTTACGGTGGTGATGGTTGGCATGGCGGAAGACAGTCTCACAATTTTCCTCCTCCCAGCCGATGCAGGTCACCATTTTGTCTGCTGCAAGGTGAGGATGCAATCCTGCCATGACCCACATATTAAGATGTGTGCAGTACAGCCCCATATCCTTCATGTTCAGGGCAGATGGGGAGGAATGCCCGCAATTGTTCATAGAAGTACGCAGGGTCGTTCTCCAGCTGTGGCAATGTAGCTGTGAACTTGGAAATGTCTTCTGGAGCCCACGGGTGAAACACCAAATGTGGACTTCCGTCCCCTGCCACCTACGTCTGGAGGTTGATCGTGTTCTTGCTTTGATGTGTGGTCATGCAAAAGTGGAGTTTATGTGCGCGTGACCGCTTTGTGCTGAGATGGGGTTTCTGGTCAGTCAGCGGTTGGGCAGCAGCCCTTCCTCCAACCGCTCCTCGTCCACCCCTTCCTGCAGTGCTGGGTCCTCTTGGGCATCTTGATGTGCTGGCCCCCTTTTAAAACTGTCATCTTCTGTGTGAGAGCATATGGGTCAGGTAGTGCTGGGTATAATGCCAGAAGGATTAGTTGGGTGGGGTCTGAGGTGGCACAGGATCCCCAGCAGAGTGTAAAAGTAACCACCAGGACAATATCAGTCACTACGGAGGGTGACAATATGTATGGGTACATATTCGTACTATATAGGATAACTAAATAAACAGTTATGTTGTGTAGTCCATCTAGCTACAATGCTCCGCACTGTGTATATATATTTATATATTTATGTGTACATATTTATATTCACTGCTCTTATTTTCTTATCTTCTAAATTATTACTGAGTGTTCCTATCCTGTGCTGCTGCAATCCTGGAATTTCCCCATTCTGGGATTAATAAAAGCTCATCTTTTCTTATCTTAAAAACTGTTTTTGTGTAATTTGTGTATTTTCTCTTCCGTTCATTCTCCTTTCTATTCTGCTCCTGTTTCTCTCTCTCTCTCTCGCTTCAGTGAGCCAAATCTCGACCGCGCCCTTTCCAACTGTAACTGCGTCAGCTTTTCTCTCTCCTTCTTACTCTACTTTTTCCTTGTTTGTACCTCCTGAATTCCAAAATTTATTTTATCCCTCAGAGTAGTAATAATTTCTACAGAAAGTGACCCCCCCAGAAGGAAACTTAGCCTCACTGATCCATTTTTTCCCAAAAAACGTCCACACTCTCAGGACCATAGTTATCAGTCATGTATTTCACCTTCAGTCCCGTCACGCCGGACGAACCCTGTCTGGGCTTGGACCCATTTTAGCCATTTTAGCCATTTTAGCCGATTTGACTGCTCGGTGACCACAAAACGTCTCAAGTGCATCCCAGCACGTCCTTTGCTAGACCGTGGTCACCCCAGGCATCCCCAGGCGTTTCCATGCGTCTGACTGTGCAATTTGATCCTGCCACGAGATAAACCCGCCGGACCCAGAAATTATGCACAGGAATCAGTCTAAAATCGGTCTATCAAGGTGAACTACACAACCGATATTTTATCAATAAACTTCTAGAAACACAGCAAAATTCACTTACTGAGATTTGGAGGCTTCTGAGATGGTTCCCTGTATAATGTGTCACGATTCCATCAAGTGATGCACTCACGTCGCCTATAAAGGCGGAAAGAGCCGAACTTCGTTCAGGTGATCAATCCATGTCAGCTGCTGGAAATCGGTGATCAGTTATCCCACTTCTGACACCAGTATTGTAGCCGAATTTTATGTAAACACTTAGAAAGGTCCTGGAGTAAAATAATCAATCGGATCTGTGAGGTGAATCTTCCTTTTATTGTGGCAACAATAAAAGAGATAAAGTCAGAAATACAGCTCTGCTCTCTCCTGAGGGGACAGAGAAACACACACACATTTATATCTTCCAGACTACAGAAAAAAAGGAAAAAGGCACAAAGCACTCTGTGCTACTGAGGAATATCTCACAGGTGGGGGCCCTCAAGGTCAAAACCGTCAGCAGGAGAAGGGAGTGAGAGCCTGGATACCTAAGCTGGTTACTATGACATAAAAGTTTTATCTTGGGACACAAAGCATCATAAAATCATCAAGCAGCTTGTAATAAAACTGTTCATATATGGATAAAGTTATGGTCATATGTTGTAACACACTCTTATAAAACATATGATCTCAACAGATAAATTCAAAGTCATTATAGAACATGTGATCTCAACAGATAAATGCATAATCAGTGAATTTCCATTACACCTTATTGTAGTATTGTGTTTTATTATGAAGTGCGGTGTAGTGGTGGCCACTTCCTCCTCCGCCACTGCACCGCCCTAAAAATACCAGCGGGCATCTCTATCCGGCCTGTTTGCTGATGCCCCTGTCTGGTGGCTGTATTATGTTGCCAACCCCTTAATAAAGCTGAGATCAACTGTGCACATGGCCTCGTCATTACACAGGTATTTATAGACATAACACTTATGACATTAAAAAGTTAAGAGTAGCCACATTTTTAAATAATAGTAAGAAAGTATCTACTACTAAGTCTAATAAACAGACTAAACTAATTTAGGTTTTCCCTCCTAAATCTGTTGGTGTTTTTTCATAAAATAACAAGCCTTTTTTATTTATTTATTTAGGACTTTTTTCCCTCATGAATCCATTCCTTGTATATTTACTAGTGGTGTCACTTTAATCGCGATTAATCACAATTAAAACTTCCACCCCTGTTTGTTATGCACAGAGTGAAATGTCTCAAGTGGAGCACAGGTTTCATCGTAATTAACCATGAATCTGGCTGTGAATGAGCGTTACAGAGGTTGGATGACTCGCCCAAGACCTACTGTCTTTCCAGAGAGCATTTGGGTGGCCACGTCCAGAGGGATGATCGGGTTTAACCCCGATGCCCCTGAGGATACACCAGAAGAATCGCAATTAGAGTGACTTCACTAATATTTCATTTTTTTACAATGAATTTGATTTTTGCTACTTTTCAATGTTAAACTTCTAACTTTTTCCTCATAAATTTGTGACTTTTTTCATGAGTAAAAAGCACTATATAAGTGAACACAATTTACCATTTACCATGTACATAGGAGAATTTATTCTTATAGATGTATGACTTTTTTTAAAACTTTTTATAAGTTTGCAGCTTTGTACTTGTAATTTTTCATTGTTTTTCCTCATAAATTTGTCACCTTTCCATAGTTAATTTACACTTCAGTCCAAATGGAGGAACAACGATATCAACACCAATCTCACTGAAATAAGAGATTGGTATTGATTAAGCAGCAAACTATAACTCATTTTTGGACAGAAGTGTCATATGTCTGAGCGTCTGTCCACAGCGCTCAGACTTCCTTTGTAGTTTTGAGTGTTTTTCTGTTCATTATTATTTTCCTGTTAGTTCTGTTATGTGGTTTTAGTGATATGAGCCCCTTTCCTCCATTCCAGGCACAGCCACCTTTCACTCGCAGTTTGTTTTCAGTCCATCAGCTGCAAGTGATTGTGTTTTTGTTTTTTTTACTCCTGCTATTTTTCCCCTCTCACTGCTCTCAGTCGACTGGTTCATCATCTGAGAGCAGTTAGGTAATTAGTGCTCGCCAGCTCAGCTCTCACACCTGCTGTTCATCACTTTTCATGGATTTAAACTAGAAGTCCCAGACGTTGGCCCTCTTGTGGCCACTTGATGGTCCCCCTATGGGTTTTCTAGCCAAAAAGGCCAAATGGCCCCTCTCTGGGACTTCTAGTGACTCTGCCTTTCCAGTCTGCCCTTGCAGCTGCCACAACAGTGTTTAGACTGGACTACCCTCACTACTATCAGTCTCCCCCTCCTTTTCCTCCAGGGACTTCTCAGCCCTGGAGCAGCTCATCTGTGTAAGTTGTTCGTGTTTCCTTGTATTTGTCTGCACAGTTATTTTTGGACTTTGTTCTTTTCTGTAAATCAATGCCTTAACTGCAGTCAAGCATCTGGGTTTGTTTCTGCTCCGGAGGGGCATTCATGACAATTGACAGCTGCCAGTGTAAACCCAGCTTCTGCAGTAGGGCATTTTTTTTTCACTTTTTGTGCTTTTTTTCACTAACCTGTATCGGAGCTCACCATGTCTGCTCTAAGCAAGGTGGAGCGGTGGGTGGTGCACCTTCTGGAGGAGATCCGGTCGCAGATGCTGGCCTCCCATTCCCTCAAGACGGTCCAGGGGAGTTGGGATTGTGCGGCGCAGGTGATGAAGGCCTTCCCCTGCCTGTGGAATCATCTGGGGGCGACAGACATACTACGCTCCATATTCTCCCTTTCTGGCGCAAGGGAGGAGCCGGAGGAAGCAACCACAGCTCCAATACAATCACGTCATCCTGCAGTTAATCATCGTAGGAAGGCTTCCTCCTCTTTGGCAGCCATTTTCCCCTCATCAAGCCTGACAATTCCCACAGCAGGGCCTCTCTTGTGCTCTTCTTTTCCCGCGGTTTCACCAGCCTCATTTTCCTCTGCCACTGCTGCAACCTTCGTCACCTCGATGAACCCTCCTGCTGCCGAGAGGTCCTCCAAGCTTCCCCCGGCAATGCCCACCTCCATGTCAGCTGAGGCAGTCCTTCCACAATCCTCTGAGGGGCCCATAGACACGGAGAGGGATGACTATACACATGCTGCAGATAGCATCAGACACCGTGAGAACAGGCAAGTGTCATTTATTTTGTCTTCTGTTAATGATAATATGCCTTGCCTGGTTCCCGGTGATGAGGCTCAGGGTTTGCAGGCCCTTGAGCTCTCTCTGCCAAGAGAGCTCAAGGGCCTGCAAACCCTGAGCCTGCAGCCACCCAGCTGCAGCCACCCACTGCTCGCCTGTGCTCTCCATGTCTCCTCTAGTCCCCGCTGAATGTCCGTCGGCCACAGGACAGAGCTCCCAGATGCGGAAAGAGCCTGAGGTCCTGGAAAACCCAACTCCAGTACCTGCGGTGAGTCAATCCCCAGCTGCCACGCCGGAAGAGCCACCAGTGTGGGTTACTTCGCCTGGGGGGCACCATGACTGCAACTACCATCTTGCCTGCTGTGGATACCACAGCAGCAGAGTGGGAACCCGAGGTGGACCTCCAGAGGGCCGAGCCTAAAGCAACATCATCACCTGGATCTTCGAAGCCCTGGACGGCGGTGGAGCGCGAGCTCAAGCAAGTGCTCTCCTTTGTTTTCCTTTTGTCTATGTTAGAGCAATCTTGCCTGGCTCTTGGTGAGGAGAGCCAGATGCAACTGCCCGCTGCACCTGGCGAGCTTCCATGGAGCCCAGAAAGGTTTAAATACTTCTTTTCAGTGCTTAGCTCTGAAGGGTTTAACTCAGGGACTCACAGCTGGGATGTTGAGGTTAACAATAATGCAAGTTGGTCTGTAGGTGTGGTTGGAGAGTTTGTCCAGAGAAAGAAGAAGATTCAGTTTGGCTACTGGGGATTGTGGTTTCATGATGGTCAATATAAAGCATACGCTCCGTTGATTACAGACACAGTTCTGTCTTCCCAGACACCAGTCCAGACAGTCAGAGTGAACTACAACTGAGGAAAGCTGCAATTCTCTGATCCAGAGAGCAACAGACACATTTATGTTTTTTTCACAAATTTTCACAGAGAGGGTCTTCCCATATATTAACACAACGAGTACGGTCCCACAGAAAATATCACTTTGTAAAGTCTCAAAATAGAAACCTAAATTTTTTTTAGGACTAGTGCATGTCCATAGAACACAAGTATTCCTGTTTGAAACAGGTATCCCAATCAGGCTTTACAGGCTCAAATATAGGCTGTGTTTGAAAATGGAATACAAAGAGGTGCAGCCTATACAGTGGGGTAAAAAAGTATTTAGTCAGCCACCAATTGTGTGGGTTCTCCCACTTAAAAGATGTGAGAGGTCTCCAATTTTCATCATAGGTATACCTCAACCATGAGAGACAAAATAAGAAAAAAAATCCAGAAAATCACATTGAAGGATTTTTAATGAATTAATTGGTAATTGGTAATGCCCCCTGGGAGGACGAGGAGGAGCCGCTCGCGATAGTCCAATAATGGGCTTCGCCGGAGCAGGACTCTCACAGCTGCCGAGGAATACGTCGAGGAGGAGGGGAGGACAGCCGAGGTGATCCGGGCCCAAGGAGCTGACGGAACAGCAGGACGAGGTGACGCAGGGAGAGAGGCTGTGGGGATTCCCTCGTGGCGAGACATAGGAGTGACAGCTGTCTGAGAAGGGGAGTCCTTCCGACGATCCGGAACAGGATCCGGACGGGGTTCTCGCTGAGGTTTTCTGCTGGTGTGACGACGGTCACCGGCAGATGGCGAGGCGAAGGAGAAGTTCGGGCTTCTTCGGGAATCACCCCTGGGCGGTGCGACCCTCTAGCCTGGAGCGGGGACAGGAACGGGATTCCGAAGCGAGAAGCGAGGATGCACCCTCTTCGGCTTCCTGCCGGAGTTTCCCTCCAGCCCACGGAGTATCTCCCATTGTGCGGTGATGTCCACCTTCCTCGCAACGACTTTGAGGTGGTCGGAGTAGCGAGGAAGGCGATTAAGATGTCCTCAACCAGGTCCAGGTGCCAGCGTACATCGCAAAGAGAGTCGTAGAGGGTAGCGGTGACGAGAGTTCCATCTACGTAGTCCAGGGCCTCCGCCAGCTCGTAGCCCAGGCTCTGAACGCGGCCCCTGAACGATGATATAACGCACAGGCACCCAGACAGGGAGAAACAAGTCAAATTTTGGCAAAACTCACGGCGACAGGCATCTCAGTCTGGGGGCAGTCTACTGTCATGGATGGCCCTCACGAGCCATCATAAGACACCACAAATCACCGATGAGTTTGCACAGTTTATTTACAGAACAGAAAAGGAACAAAATAACAAGCCACGGGGGGGCTAAAACACACTAAAATGAATACTCAAACAATGACGAGGAGGAACAGATTCATAATGAAACACAAACATGGATGGAAAGTAGTCAGCGTCCGACCAGGGAAACATGGCGAGGAACGCTCAACGCTGTCAGACGGGGAAAATCTGACGGGAAATCTGATGAGACTGCCGCGCCTTTTCGTTCTCAGCTGCCCTCTTAAGTAGAGAGCGAAATGCGGCTCAGCTGTCCTCTGACAGCCGGAAGCCCCTCCGAGTGCTGTCACAATAAAGGCTGGGAGAGCCAAAAGGGGCGCACCCATGCCAGAAAGGAGAAAATAGTGCATGGCGAGATAGGCGCTCAAACCATAACAAAAAGTGAGTAAAAAACACCCTAAATATGTTTAGAACTACAAATTAACTTTCTTCTGTTGATTCTTGGTTTGTTTGTTTTAATTTGGCATTTAAATAGGCCATCACTTCTGTATCATCTCCAATAAATGGCTTCAACCAGCCTTTGAATTCAGTGTTTGATTCCCACTCCTTTCTGTATTTTTGAGCGTACAGTTGAGACTGCAACATGACGAGCTAGCTGCTAGATGTAACACACACACACACACACACACACACACACACACAGAGAGTTCACGAAGTGAGTGTATGACTGAGGCTGTTAGTTAAATGCAGCGATTTATCAGTGTGACACTGACAGTGAAGAAACATTTACATCGACTGGCGAGGGGGTTGTGCAGGTGCAATTCATTTGGAGTCTGAACGGGGTTCCACAGGGATCTGTGCTAGGCCCTACTCTTTTTAGTTTATATATGCTTCCGTTAGGCAACATTATTAGAAAGCACTGTATACATTTTCATTGTTATGCAGATGACACACAATTATACCTGTCAATGAAGCCAGATGATACTAATCAATTAGCCAAGTTAGTCAGGTCATCCTAAAACATCTTTAAAAAGTCTTCAGCTGATCCAAAATGCTGCAGCAAGAGTTTTAACAGGTACTAGAAAGAGAGATCATATCTCTCCGGTTCTGGCCTCCCTTCATTGGCTTCCCATAGAGTTTAGAATTAAGTTTAAAATCCTTCTTCTTACTTACAAAGCTTTAAACAATCAGGCTCCTTTTTATTTAAAAGATCTGATACTACCGTATTATCCTAACAGAGCACTACGCTCCCAAAATGCAGGATTACTTGTAATACCTAGAATCTCCAAAAGTACAATGGGAGGCAGAGCCTTCAGTTATCAAGCTCCTCTCCTGTGGAATCAGCTGCCAATCTGGATTCGGGAGTCAGACTCGATCTCTGTTTTTAAGAATAGGGCTAAAACCTACCTTTTTGATATAGCCTACAATTAGGGAGGGATCATGTGTTTCTGAACCCTCCCTTAGTTATGCTGCTAATAGGTTTAGTCAGCCGGGGGACCTCCAGTAATGCATTGGGCCTCACTCCTTTCCTCACTCTCTATGAAATATTTTTTTTTTTTTTTTGCTGGTCATTAACATCTGTTTGTTCTCTCCCATAGATTGAGTCCCCATCGTGCTGTTTGCTCTCTACATGTCTGTTCTTTTCTTCTTCTCTATCCCCTCACCCCCAGCCAGTCGCAGCAGATGACTGCCCCTCCCTGAGCCTGGTTCTGCTGGAGGTTTCTTCCTGTTAAAAGGGAGTTTTTCCTCTCCACCGTCGCCAAGTGCTTGCTCACAGGGGATCGCCTGATTGCTGGGGTCTTTCTGCAACTGTGGGGGTCCCCCCTTCAGTTGATAGTGCTATGAGATGACTGTTGTTGTGAAATGGTGCTATATAAATAAAGTTGAATTGAATTGAATTGAACGTGAGTGGCGTGGGTGTGGGTCTCCTCTCTGACTGCAGCTAACTGCTGCAAAAGGCTACTGTGAGTCTGACCGTCTGAGAGTGCTTTGGGGTGGGGAGAGACTCACGGTAGCACCCGCTGCTTGTTGAGGACATTAACTGTAGAGCAATAGTGCTTTCATGTCAGCAGCCACTGTGGCAAGTGATTTTCCAAAGTTACTAGCCACTCAGCCTTTTCACTAGCCACAATTTTGTAGCTGGAAAATTATGGTTAAAATGATCAAATTTGTTTATCACATGCTAAAATGTAGTTGAATTAAATGTACAACATTTTTAAATGCAATGACCTTATACATACATAAAAATAGCAAGAGAAACAGTTTAAGTAGTTATTAACAGCAGTAAATACTGTAAAATAGTCGATAAAAATATTTGCAATGTGAGAGTGAAGTACAGGTAGATTTGGGGTCCATCCCAATTCTCATTTCTACACTTCCCCCTTCACCTACCCCTTGGCCCTTGAAATCAAGGGCTCCTTGTTCTCATCAGAAAAAAGAATTAAAAGAAAACTGATGAGAAAAAAAGTCTCATCTTAGAGAGAACAAATGTCTCAAATTTACACAAACTATTCTAATCAGTAGAAAGTCAGAAATTTACTAAAAATAAAGCTATAAATTCACAGAGAAAATTTTGGACCCCCTGGTGTGCCATTTTTGGCCCACGGGCCATATGTTTGACACCCCTGGACCAGCCCATTTAAAAATCCATATTTATGGGATTTACTTCCATGAAATAGATGCATATCACAACAGCATGTATCATCAATAATGAGCTGAAGAGACTGGGAGTGGATATCGCCACTCTCCAGGAAACACAGTTGGCTGACACAGGCACACTGAGAGAGAAGGACTACACGTTCTACTGGCAGGGAAAGGGCAGTGACGAACACAGGGAACACGGAATGGGCTTCGCAGTGAAGAACACCTTGCTGAAGATAGTGGAACCGGGCAGCAATGGCTCTGCACGACTCCTCACCCTCCGCCTCAACACCACTCAAGGCCCAGTCACCCTCGTCAGTGTGTATGCCCCAACACTGACAGCCACACCAGAGGCAAAAGACGATTTCTACGAGAATCTCGCAACAACTGTCAGGATCATCTCCAACTCTGAACAACTCATTCTCCTTGGAGACTTCAATGCCAGAGTGGGTGCTGACCACGACTCCTGGCCCTCCTGTCTTGGACCATTTGGAGTGGGCAGAATGAACGACAACGGACAGCGGCTGCTCGAGTTCTGCACATATCACGATCTGTGCATCACAAACTCGTTCTTCAAGACCAAGCCCCAACACAAGGTTTCCTGGCAACATCTGCCCTCAAAGCACTGGCACCAGCTGGACTTGATCCTGACCTGGTGCACCTCACTGAAGAACGTGCTAATCACCCGTTCGTTCCAGAGTGCAGATTGCGACACAGACCATTCATTGGTGTGTTGCAAGGTCAAGCTGCAGCTGAAGAAATTCCATCGCGCTAGACAGCCTGGAAAGGCACGGATTGACACCAGCAAGATGGCCCAACCAGAACTTGTTGAGCAGTTTGCCTCCACCTTTGAGAAGGAACTTGGTGTACCACAAGAAGGAGAATCTGAAAAGCTGAAGTGGGAAGAGCTGCGAAACACCATCCACCGCACAGCCTTGGCTACCTTTGGAAGGAAGATCTCGAAGTCACAGGACTGGTTTGATGCCAAGTTGACCGAGATGACCCCCGTCATTGAAGCCAAGCGCTCAGCACTTGCTGAGTACAAGAAGTACCCAAATGAGAAAAATCTCCAGATTCTCAGGGCTGCGAGAAGCAAAGTTCAGCAGACTGCTCGGCGCTGTGCCAACGAATACTGGACTCAGCTCAGCCAAGACATTCAAACCGCTGCCATAACAGGGAACATCCGTGGTATGTACGAAGGCATCAAGAAAGCACTTGGTCCGGCTCAGAGCAAGACGGCCCCCCTCAAATCCTCCACTGGGGAGATGATCACAGAAAAGACCAAGCAGATGGAGAGATGGGTGGAACACTACTCCGACCTCTACTCCAGACAGAACACCGTGACACCGTCAGCCCTTGATGCCATCGACTGCCTGCCATCCATGGACGAACTTGACGCCGAGCCAACCATCGACGAACTCAGCAAGGCCATTGATAGCTTGGCTGCTGGCAAGGCACCTGGCAACGACGGTATACCCCCCGACCTGATCAAGCATTGCAAGACCACCCTACTGCTGCCATTGCATGACGTCCTCTGCCAGTGCTGGAAGGAAGGTGCCGTACCACAGGACATGAGGGACGCCAAGATCATCACCCTTTATAAAAACAAAGGGGAGAGAAGTGACTGCAACAACTACAGGGGCATCTCCCTCCTCAGCGCTGTTGGCAAAGTCTACGCACGAGTTGTTCTCGTTCGTCTACAGAAGCTTGCTGAACGTGTCTACCCTGAGTCTCAGTGTGGCTTCCGCGCTGAGCGATCGACGGTCGACATGATATTCTCCATCCGCCAACTCCAGGAGAAATGCAGAGAACAGAACATGCCCCTGTACGTCGTCTTCATCGACCTCACCAAAGCGTTCAATCTGGTCAGCAGAGAGGGCCTTTTCAAGATCCTGCCAAAGATAGGATGCCCACCAAAGTTGCAAAGCCTCATCGAATCATTTCACACCAACATGCAGGGGATAGTGCAGCACAACGGCAACGTCTCAGAACCATTCAACATACGCAGCGGAGTGAATCAGGGCTGTGTACTTGCGCCAACCCTCTTTGGGATTTTCTTTGCTATGCTCCTGAGGCATGCCTTCAGCACAGCAACAGAGGGAATCTACCTGCACACAAGATCTGACGGCAGGCTTTTCAACCTCGCCCGCCTGAAAGCCAGAACCAAAGTACACAAGGCTCTAATCAGAGACATTCTGTTCGCAGACGACGCTGCAGTCGCAACCCACACACAGCAGGAGCTTCAGACCCTGATGGACCGCTTCTCCCAGGCATGCAAGGACTTCGGGCTTACCATCAGCCTGAAGAAGACTAACGTCTTGGCGCAAGGCACGGAAGCACCACCAACCATCACCATCGACGACTACGAGCTGGAGGTCATGAATCAGTTCACGTACCTGGGGTCCACGATCAGCAACAACCTCTCCCTTGATACAGAGATCGACAAAAGGATTGGAAAATCAGCCTTCACACTTGCTCGCCTCACCACACGAGTGTGGGAGAATCCCAAACTCTCTGTCAAGACGAAGATGGAAGTGTACAACGCCTGCATCATCAGCACACTGCTCTATGGGAGTAAGACGTGGACAACATACGCCTGGCAGGAAAAGAGACTGAACTCCTTCCACTTGCACTGTATTCGCCACATCCTGGACATATCCTGGCAGGACAAAGTGCCCAACACAGAAGTTCTGTCCCGCGCCGGCATTCCCTCCATGTTCACTCTACTCAGGCAGCGCAGGCTCCGCTGGCTAGGCCACGTTCACCATATGGAGGATGGCAGAATCCCCAAAGACGTCCTCTACGGAGAACTGGCGACTGGCAGGAGAGACGTTGGCCGCTCACAGCTGCGCTTTAGAGACGTCTGCAAGAGAGACATGAAGGCCCTGGAGATCAACACAGAGCGCTGGGAGGACCTTGCAACGGACCGCTCCAAATGGAGAGGCACCCTGACCAGACAGCTCAAGGCGGGTGAAGAGAGACTGACTGCTGCAGCAGATGAAAAAAGGACCCACAGGAAGAACCGCCACAGACCCAGCAGCACAGAGACCACCCACAAGTGCGACCTGTGTGACAGGGACTGCCATTCGCGCATCGGCCTGTTCAGCCACAGGCGGTGCTTTTCCAGCAAAGCAGACGTTTAGGATTCACTTCCATGGTCATCATAGACCAACGGAGGCCACCGACGACGACAAAAGCATGTAATTGAAAAAGATAAAATAGAAAGTACAGATAAATGAAAGTTCACCTACGAATAAGCTTAATCTGTTCTTTACAGCAACAGCTCACAGTCACTTTTTCTCTGTGTGGCAAGAAAACTTAACTTGCACAACTGAGGACATTAAATGCGAGCTTGTTGCTCTAAAAATACTCATCTTTAACCACAGAGGTAGGAGCTGATGTTGGGAGCTACTCACCGCTCAGACACAGCATTTCTTCCCACCGAGTTGCGGTGTGAACTGGGGCAGGACAGGAGACCAACCCGTGAAGGAACCTGTCTGTGTAAAGCAGACGGAGGTCCAGCTGACAGTGGACCAATGAGCACACGCTATGTTCAGATAGTGCTTCTGGGAGTTGTAGTTTTGTAGTCTCACATTACAGATAGATTTTAGTTTAAATGCCATCTAAGGAAACTACAACCTGCCGAGCCCTGCACGTCAGAGTCTACAAAACACCAGAAAAGTCTCTGATAACACCAGAAAAAGTCACTAGATTTATCGCGAGTCAGTTTTGACAAAAAAGTCACCAAGAGGGTTTGAAAAGTTGCCAGATTTAGTGAGAAAGTCGCCAAGTTGGCAACACTGCCTCGCTGCTGCCTTGGTTAAGGCTCTGTCACACCTAGATGATTTAGACAGTGTTTGCAAAACATATGAAAAATTTGGAGAATATGCTGAGGTACGTAGAATCAGTTATGGCTCAGTTTCGTCTAATGCAAGAGCACGTTGAAGAACACTGGAATGCGTCGATGTTCGCCGAGCTCCTCTGAAAATTAATTTTCAGCATGCTGAAAATTTTCCAACATATCCAGGCTGATAACATGTAGACTGATAACATCCCACATTCACGGAGCAAATGGTATATTTGCAGCATTGGTTCACAGGGAAAACCCATACAGAGCTCTCTGCCTGCAGCACACACACATACACATTTGTATAACAGGACCTGTCAGAGTTTTTCACATTTAACTGAAGTCTATATGATCATCTGTCCTGTGTTGTTCTGATTGATATTCCAAAATGTCAGAACACCGGAGGAGAAGGATCCAATCAGCTGATTGCAGAGCGCAGCTTTTTGCTGTTGTCTGCACCTCCCAGCAAAAGCAGACTACATGTATTTGTTATGTTCTCTCCCATAGATTGAGTCCCCATCGTGCTGTTTGCTCTCTGTCTGTCTGTTTGCTCTCTGTCTGTCTGTTCTTTTCTCCTTCTCTATCCTCTCACCCCCCAGCCAGTCGCAGCAGATGACTGCCCCTCCCTGAGCCTGGTTCTGCAGGAGGTTTCTTCCTGTTAAAAGGGAGTTTTTCCTCTCCACCGTCGCCAAGTGCTTGCTCACAGGGGATCGCCTGATTGCTGGGGTCTTTCTGCAACTGTGGGGGTCCCCCCTACACTTGATAGTGCTATGAGATGACTGTTGTTGTGAAATGGCGCTATATAAATAAAGTTGAATTGAATTGAATTGAATTGAATACGAGTCCGTCAGACCAAGCGTGTGAAAAATCCTCTGCCCTTCTCTGTCCAGGTTGTGGACAAGCAGTGCCCCAGGGTTTCCTCTGATAACATTTCTGTGTGGCGGCCCGCTGCGTTAAGGAAGTTTGCCGCCGCGCCTAATATATATTAACTTAAGAAAAATTAAATATGAAAGAAATGCTCCACAAGCACGCATACGAACAAAGCGCGTGATTGACATCCACGCAGAAGCACCCCTCCTGCCCGGCGCCCGCGTGACCGTTTCTGCAGGCCGAGCGTGTCTCTAGCATTGCTGTCCGAGAGAAACATGAGCTAATTAAAGTACTTTAAACGCGGAAAAAAGTACAAGAGTGTGGAGGCATTTATGGTGGTTTTAACCCGCTGGTAACTGGAACAATGAGGAGTCGCTTAGCTAACAGGTCTGGTTAGGCTTCATTGCAGGGAAAGGAAAGAGTAACTGATGAATCGCTGAGGACTTACTTCATCACCTACTGCAAAATTAACTAATAATTTATGTTCATTAATATGTCCCTGGCAAGTTAAGATGACCGAAATTCACGAAGTCAATGACTTTAATCTGTCGGTAGCCTTCAGACAAACTAAATGTGCCAACATTTGGATTTCAAAATAAAGGAGGTTTTTCCTGCTGTCTGGTTGGTGAGGAGATTTCTAAAAATCTATAAATACATAGAAATATTATAACAGAAATAACTGCATATTTGGTCATTTAAGTTCATTTATTTCTTTAAATATAATTCTAATAATTATATATTTTTTTTAATTCAGAGTTATTGTTCTTTTCTGGCTGTCAGGAATCTGAAACTCAAGACTCATAGGAAAATAGTACTCTGTTAGGTTCGTACCTTAATCAGACTCGAGACATAAATATAATCAAAGGTTTTACTTGCAAGGAGCAAAATCACAACACACCTCTGGTTACAGACGGGAGTGAAATGCTGCTGAATATAGTCAGCACTTCCCTTATATACACAAAGTAAAAGCTAGAAATAATTACACAATACCTGCCGCACCCTTGTGGGTGGTACACAGAAATCAGACTCTCCATCACAAGATTCATCAGTCAACAACATCACAAGATTCATTAGACAACGATTCAGCAGTTTCCAAACTTGAGTACAGACAAGACAAATTATTTTTAGGTTTCTTAGTAAGTCCTACCAGACATCATCAGACATGTTCATTAGAGGGCAATAGTTAAAAAGTACAAATCAGCAAGTACAAATCAGCAAGTCAAGTATAGTTCAAAATTCATTATGAAATGATAACATGTATTTACAATGCATAATTCTCTGACATTCCCTCCTGTTTATCGTTTCATAATATTTTCATCACATGCAAACATCAGTACAATGTAACTTCAGCACAGATTTTCTACATTGACGTCACAAAGCATCATTTCCAAATTTATACAGGAGTGCAGTCATTATTGTCCACAGGATTGGGGTTATGGCCAACATCAGTCTCATAGCCATCATCAGTCTCTTGGGGCAGTGGGGTATATTGTCCATATTGTCCTTCAGTGGAAATGGCCAGAAGAGTTTGCTGGAACATGAACGCATGCTGTGAAAGAGCGCGGGATATCATAGATCTGATACATGGAATGATACATGGAATGATACAACAACAGAAAAATAACATACAGATCAGAATCACACCAAGTGGTATAAGACTCTTCAAAAATACCTGCCACCAGGCACCTGAAAGGAACCATTGCAACCAACCTTGATCTGTTACATAATCTGCAGACATGGCATTTTGGATATTACGTAAAGCAGTAAGGGCATTAGTCATGTTGTTATTGTGTACATTATCTGAGACATAAGTACAGCAGGTAAGATTAAATTTGACACATATTCCTCCATCAGCAGCTGTAAGCAAATCCAAGGCCATTTGATGCATCATTACCAATTCCCTAAGAGAATCAATTTCAGTATTTTGTAATTTCACAATATCATAGGAAGTGTTAACAAAGAGCCCAAATCTATAGTCTAGTGTTTCCATACGGAGCATTAACTTTGCAACTCCTTCCCAAGGAAACAATGAGAGGGCAATCTTTTGACCCTTAGTCCATAGTTTAAATTCCTCAGGGACATCTGCTCCCCAAATACGATCATGTGGTTTTACCTGTGGTACTTGTCGTTTCTGTCGTTAGGGCTGCTGCATTTCCTTATCAATTATGAACGTGTGATCACTTACAAATATTGGAGCACACACACCAGTCCAACCAGGTGAAAGCAATTCAATTCAATTCAATTCAACTTTATTTATATAGCGCCATTTCACAACAACAGTCATCTCATAGCACTATCAACTGTAGGGGGGAACCCCCACAGTTGCAGAAAGACCCCAGCAATCAGGTGATCCCCTGTGAGCAAGCACTTGGCAACGGTGGAGAGGAAAAACTCCCTTTTAACAGGAAGAAACCTCCAGCAGAACCAGGCTCAGGGAGGGGCAGTCATCTGCTGCGACTGGCTGGGGGGTGAGGGGACAGAGAAGATGAAAAGAACAGACATGTAGAGAGCAAACAGCACGATGGGGACTCAATCTATGGGAGAGAACAAACAAATGTTAATGACCATCAAAAAAAAAAATTTCATAGAGAGTGAGGAAAGGAGTGAGGCCCAATGCATTACTGGAGGTCCCCCGGCTGACTAAACCTATTAGCAGCATAACTAAGGGAGGGTTCAGAAACACATGATCCCTCCCTAATTGTAGGCTATATCAAAAAGGTAGGTTTTAACCCTAATCTTAAAAACAGAGATCGAGTCTGACTCCCGAATCCAGATTGGCAGCTGATTCCACAGGAGAGGAGCTTGATAACTGAAGGCTCTGCCTCCCATTGTACTTTTGGAGATTCTAGGTATTACAAGTAGTCCTGCATTTTGGGAGCGTAGTGCTCTGTTAGGATAATACGGTAGTATCAGATCTTTTAAATAAAAAGGAGCCTGATTGTTTAGAGCTTTGTAAGTAAGAAGAAGGATTTTAAACTTAATTCTAAACTCTATGGGAAGCCAATGAAGGGAGGCCAGAACCGGAGAGATATGATCTCTCTTTCTAGTACCTGTTAAAACTCTTGCTGCAGCATTTTGGATCAGCTGAAGACTTTTTAAAGATGTTTTAGGACAACCTGATAATAAATAATTACAATAATCTAATCTCGAGCTAACAAAAGCGTGGATCAGTTTCTCAGCATCACTCTGAGACAAGATGCTCCTAATCTTGGCAATATTACGCAAATGATAGAAGGCAGTCTTAGAAACAAATTTAATATGTGAATTGAAGGACAAATCCTGATCAAAAATAACTCCAAGGTTCCTCACAGAGCTATTAAGAGAAAGAGTAACTGCATCCAAACTGAAAGTTTGATTTGGAAAGGAATTTCTAAGGTTTTTTGGACCAACAAGAATGACTTCAGTCTTATCTGAATTTAATAGCAGGAAATTACAAGTCATCCAAGCTTTGATTTCCTTAAGACAGGCTTCTAACTTGGCTAATTGATTACTATCATCTGGCTTCATTGACAGGTATAATTGTATGTCATCTGCATAACAATGAAAATGTATACAGTGCTTTCTAATAATGTTGCCTAAAGGAAGCATATATAAACTAAAAAGAGTAGGGCCTAGCACAGATCCCTGTGGAACTCCATGACTAAGCTTTGAGTTGAAAGAAAACTCATTATTTACATGAACAAACTGGAACCTATCAGATAAATAAGATCTAAACCACTGCAACAAAGTTCCATTAAGTCCAACATAGTGTTCTAATCTATCAAGTAGAATATTATGATCGATAGTATCAAAAGCTGCACTAAGGTCTAAAAGGACAAGTACAGAAACTAGTCCATTATCAGATGCAATGAGGAGGTCGTTAGTGACCTTCGCTAAGGCTGTTTCAGTACTATGATGGATTCTAAACCCAGATTGAAACTCTTCAAGTAAACCATTTCCCTGCAGGTGGTCGAATAATTGCGTAGCAACAACTCTTTCTAAGATTTTTGAAATGAAAGGGAGATTAGAGATTGGTCTATAGTTAGCTAAAGCTCCTGGATCTAGCGTTGGCTTTTTGAGTAAAGGTTTAATTACAGCTGTTTTAAAAGCCTGCGGTACATGGCCTAAAGTTAATGAAGAATTGATTATATGAAGAATAAAGCTACCAATAAGTGGGAAGCCTTCTTTAAATAACCTAGTAGGAATAGGGTCTAAAAGACAAGTTGAAGGTTTGGATGAGGAAACTACTTTGTCTAACTCACAAAGGTCGATTGGAGTAAACTCATCAAGACAGACATCAAAAGAAGGAGTTGTAGTAGTCACAGTATTTAAGTTAACTGTGGGAAGAATCTGATTGATTTTATCTCTGATGGATGAAATTTTATTATTGAAAAAGTTCATAAAGTCCTGACTAGTAAGCTCTAAGGGAATGCTAGGATTGACAGAGTCCTGACTCTTTGTCAACCTGGCTACAGTACTGAAAAGAAACCTGGGATTATTCTTGTTCTCTTCTATTAATGCAGAGTAATAACTTGTTCTAGCTTTTCTAAGAGATTTTTTATAAATTAAAAGATGATTTCTCCAAGCTAAATAGATTTCATCTAAATTAGTAGAGCGCCATTTTCTTTCTAATTGACGAGTCTTCTGTTTTAAGCTACGAGTTTCTGTGTTGAACCAAGGAGTTAGAAATCTCTGATTAGACTTTTTCTTTTTTAAGGGGGCCACCAAGTCTAGAGCCTGATGCAGAGAAGCTGAAACACTATCCACCATGTTATCAATTACAGAAGGAGCAAGCTGTCTATAACTTATTTCCGTTGTGTTGACACATGGCATAGAGGAAACAATCTGCATAAATTTGGAAACAGCATCATCCGAGAGGCATCTACTGTAATAATATTTTTCTTTAGGAGCCAAATAGTCAGAAATGGTAAAATCAAAGGTTAACAGACAATGGTCTGACAGTACAGGGTTATGAGGAGACACTACAAGATTTTCTATTTCTATGCCATATGTCAGAACAAGGTCCAATGTATGGTGGAGGTAATGAGAAGAATTTCCTACTTTCTGAGAAAACCCAATCGAGTCTAATATTGAATTAAATGCCACATTAAGGCAGTCACTATCTACATCCACATGTATATTAAAGTCCCCTACTATAATTATTCTATCAGATTTCAGCACTAAATCAGCTAAGAAATCAGCAAATTCGGATAAAAATTCTGAGTAGGTTGATGGGGGACGATAAACTATGGCAAATAAAATTGGGTTTAACCTAAAATTGCTAAAGTGCCCAATACTGAGGACCAGGCCCTCAAAGGAATTATAACATGTTTTTTGCTTTACATTAACTAGTAATTTGGAATGGTAAATTGTTGCTACTCCTCCTCCACGACCAGAACTTCTGGGATTTTGACAGTTTAAATAACCAGAGGGAGTTGATTCATTTAAACCAACATAATCCTCTTGCCCTAACCAAGTCTCTGTAAGGGAAATTAAATCAATCTGATGATCAATTAACAGATCATGGACTAACAGAGACTTGGGAGTTAGAGACCTAATATTTAGTAAACCACATTTAATTTTTAAATTATGAGGAGGAACAGAGGCCAAATCATTCAATTTAGAGGCTTTATGTTTAATTTGAGTTTTACCAATGTTTTGCTTTATCACTTTGGGATGCTTATGCATGATATTTTTATTTACTTTGGAGGGAGCAGACAACGATTCTCTGATGGGGAAGACAGGGGCTAAGCTGAGGGGTGGCGGATGAAGAGCAGCTGCAGAGAGGCGTGTAAGACTGCGACTCTGCTTCCTGGTCCCAACTCTGAGTAGTTATGGTTTTGGAAATTTGGATAAAAAAGATGCCAGATTGTTAGATAAATGAGAAGCACCATCCAAAGTGGGATGAATGCTGTCTCGTCTCATAAGACCAGGTTTTCCCCAAAAAGAGCTCCAATTGTCAATGTAGCCCACGTCATTTTTAGGACACCACAAAGACAGCCAGCGGTTCAAGGATGACGAGCGACTAAACATGTCATCACTGGTCAGATTGGGGAGGGGCCCAGAGAATACTACAGTGGCTGACATCGTTTTTGCAAAGTCACACACCGATTCTACATCAAGTTTGGTGACTTCCGACTGCCGGAGACGGATGTCATTAATGCCGGCGTGAATAACAATTGTGGAGTATTTACAGTTACTTTTAGCCAGCATTTTCAGATTTGACTCGATGTCGCCTGCTCTGGCCCCAGGAATGCATTGGACTATGACCGCTGGAGTCTC
Source organism: Pholidichthys leucotaenia (assembly GCA_020510985.1). NCBI lineage: Eukaryota > Metazoa > Chordata > Actinopteri > Cichliformes > Pholidichthyidae > Pholidichthys > Pholidichthys leucotaenia. Next base: position 240,144,795 of record CM035836.1, read on the forward strand.
TAGGTTCACGTTTCTGACTACAGAGTCGCCAATGATCAGAGTTTTTTCCTCAGCGGGTGTGTCGCTGAGCGGGGAAAAACAATTAGAAACGTGAACAGGTTGGTGGTGAACCGGGGCTTTGCGACTAGGCTTCCTTCTCACCGTCACCCACCCAGTCTCCTCGCTGCTGAGGAGAGCCGGGGAACCGCTGACAGGGGGGCCTAAGCTAGCTAGCTCCGCTGCAGCTAATGGGCGTCCGTCGAGATTAACTGGCGCAGACGGTGTTTCAATGCAGCGGAGCCGGGATTCCAAATCAGACAACCTCGCCTCGAGCGCCTCAAAAAGACAACATTTATTACATTTACCGTTATCACTAAAAGAGGCAGAGGTGTAGCTAAACATCTGACAGAGAGAGCACACCAGAGGAGAGGAAAGAGAGCTAGTAGCCATAGCTAATAGCTGGAGAGCAACCACACAGGCAGACAGCAAAACAGGAAGTGACGATACGTTACGTTACCACAAGGAAGTGACGATCCTCAGTGCACAGGATAAGCCTTGTGTCCACACAGCCACCATCCCTCTTGAACCCAATAAGTGCCATTGCTTGCTCTGCCTAATACTACTGGGGCTCCCTCACCCTGAACTGCAGTTTGCTCACAGTTTTTAGTAATGTCATATGACTCTGTACCTTTTGACTGTTTGTAACACATGGGGTGGTTATAGCCAGAATATTTCATAACAATTCTTTGTGGTTTAAACCTATGTTTAGCGGTGATTTTCCAATTTACCCAGAATGTTTTATCACATGTGCCATCTTTCAGGCCATGGGAATAAGGATCTTTATCATCTATTTTAATATAATAATGCTGATAACCAATTCCAGCCATACTGGCATAACATTTGGCCTGGGATTTATTCATGTGCATTCCATAGATAGTTACCTGTTTAGCTGATTTAGGCATATAAGAGCATACATAACAATTTGACCTGTTAACAGACTTGACAACACTTGAAACATATTGATACCATGAATTAGAATATATTGGGTCAGGTTCATGATCTCCCTCTGTGATCCACCAGTGGTCTGTGTGATAAGTCCATCGTTTCCGTCGCTCCAGGGTGGGTACGGTGACTAGGGCAATAGCCACAAAAGTCAATATGGCTGTGACCAAGATGGGCTGCCAGGGTTCCATGACGCCTGTTACCTCTGGGAGTGTACCTACAGACTTAGGCCACTATCTTCACCGGGTCTGGGATGAACCAGCCTGGACTTACCCTAGAGGTGGTTGAAGGTCGTCAATGGGTACCTGCAGCCTCTTAACATGCGAGAGATGTATCCACGAGGGTCTTTCAGCAATCCGTACTGCTGAGGGAGTGGTTAACAGTACCTCATAAGGGCCCTCCCACCTCACAGAAGTCCAGTTTCTGCGGTGGTGATTTTTGATGAAGATGTAATCACCTGGTTGCAGGGGGTTTTCCAACTCCACCTGCGGATCACAGAAAGTCCTAACAGAATCAATATAATCTTTATTCTGTTTATAAACTCGCAAATGCTCTCCCAAAGTCTTGTATGGGTTAGTAGGCCGCAGTGGCAGTAATTCAGGTAATACATATGGTCTGTGGAACGCACACTCAAAAGGAGACAGGCCATTTCTCTTGTCTGGAATGGTATTAATTATCAGCTTAACTACAGTTAATGCTTTAGGCCAGGTGAGTCCTTGACCTTGCATCACTTTGTTTAGCATTTGTTTAATTGTCCCATTTTTCCTTTCAACTAGGCCTGCACTTTGTAGGTGATAGGCTGTGTGGAATTTCAGCTGTGTACCAACAGAGAGAGTCAAGTCCTTGACCATCTGTGCGGTAAAATGTGTACCATTGTCTGCATAGAGGTTTTCAGGAATGCCAAATGTTGGAAAAATGTTGTTCTGTAAAACCTTACAAACAAACTTGGCATCTGCTTTAGCAGTTGGATGTATTTCAGTCCATTTGGTGAATGTGTCGATGAGAACTAGACAATATTGTAATTGTCCAACCTTAGATAGCTCAATAAAATCCATACACCACTGTGAAAAGGGTGTTTTAGGTGGTGGAAAACTACCTTGTCTCGTTCTCATGGCACCTTGAGCATTATTTTGTATGCAAACTAAACATTGTTGACACACTTTTTTTCAGTTCCTTCAGGATGCCTGGGCAATAAAAATGTTTTTCAGCTATTATCTTCATACCCCCTGCTGACACGTGGTCCCTGCCATGTGTCAGAAGCGCCACCCAGTGGTACAAGGAGGGAGGAAGAATTATTTTGCCATCATCTGTACAATAAACCCCATTGGAGGCTTTGACTGAGTGTGGAGGAATAGTCATTTGCTGTTGCTCGTCCAGTAGGACGGTAAGATCCACTATTGTGGACACAAAACTAGTAGCCAGGTGGCCCCTAGCAGCACATTGAGCAGCATGGTCAGCTAAAGCATTCCCTTTGGATACCAGGTCAGTGCCTTTAGTATGAGCAGGGCAATGGACAATAGACAGTGTTTTAGGAAGTTTAAGAGCATCAGTAAGTTCTTTAAGAAGATCACTGTGTTGTGTGGGCTTACCAGAAGAGGTTGTGAACCCTCGAAGTTTCCACAATGCAGTGTGAGAATGTGCCGCATTAAAGGCATATCTGCTGTCTGTGCAGATGGTGACATCAATGTTAGCAGCCCAGTGTAAAGCAGCAATTAGGGCCAGCAGTTCTGCTTTTTGAGCAGAAGCTGGTTGAGGCAGGTTTTTAACAATTAAGATCTCTGTCAAGGTGGTCACAGCAAAAGCAGTTGAAGTGGACCCATCAGGCAATTTAGTAGATGATCCATCTGTAAAGAGCCAGAGGGAGTCCTGTTTTACCTGTTGTGAGAGATCTGGACGAGGTAGAAAATCCGTTAATGACTGGTGAATGCAGTCATGATCTGGTGGATCTGTGTTGTCACCTGCAGAGGGTAGCAGTGTAGCTGGGTTCAACGAGGCACATCTCACAAAAGTGAGGTGTGGTTGTGTGAGTAGTGTCATGGTGTAACGGAGACATCGTGCATTTGACAACATGGTGTGGCCATGTTCCGAAAGGAGGATGTCCACAGCATGTGGTACATGCACGACTAGTGAATGGTATAGGACAATGTCCAGCACCGCATTTACAGCGTCAACTGTGGCAGCAACTGTTTTCATGCACGGTGGGAGGCCCATAGCAACAGAATCTAGTCTTTTGGAATAATAAGACAGAGGTTTATATTGCCCAGCATGCAATTGTGTTAGTACAGCTGACATGTGTCCTTCAACAGCATCACAAAACAAATGAAATGTCTCTTCATAATTAGGGATGTGTAGAGCACAAACATCAGATAGCATGGATTTTAGATGGTTAATAGCTTCTTCATGTTCAGGAGTAAGGACAACCGGGGAATGCAGGTTGCCTTGAGGGCCCTGAAATAATGCATACAGTGGTGCAGTGTGTTGTGAAAAGTTGGGTAACCACTGTCTGCAGTAATTCAGGGTGCCTAAGAATGACATGAGCTCTTTCTTTGTTTGTGGGAGTGGTAGGTTCTGTATTGTACTGATTCGTGATTTTTCTAACATTTTCCCTCCAGCTGACAATGTATGCCCCAGAAATTTGACACTGCTTCTGCAAAATTGCAGTTTTTTCTTGCTGCATTTTAAGCCACTGTCAAAGAGGAAGTGAAGCAAAGCCAGAGCGTCTTGTTTACACTGTTCCTCAGTAGTTGACGCCACTAGTATGTCATCCACATACAGGAGGATTTTAGATCCTGCAGGTGGTGAAAACTTAGCTATTAAAGCTGACATTTCTTGTGAAAAAATGGTTGGGCTCTCACAGTAACCTTGTGGCAGTCTGGTGTAAGTGTATCTGTTACCCTTGAAGGTAAATGCAAACCAAAACTGGCTATCTTCATGTATTGGAATAGTAAAAAATGCATTACTGAGATCAATCACTGAGAAAACAGATGAATCGTGACCCACAGTGTTTAACAATGTATGCGGGTCGGGGACGGAAGGAGCTCTGGGTATAACTGCTGCGTTTACAGTTTGTAAGTCTTGGACTAATCTCCATCCAGTACTAGGTGGAGCCTTTTTCACAGGGAAAAGAGGAGTGTTTACAGGAGAATCCAGACATGGTATGATCACTCCACTTTTCAACAGATCAGAGATGATTGGTTGAATGCCTTCTATTGCTTCTGGTTTTAAAGGATACTGTTTTTTGTAAGGGAATCCTCTCCCATTAGAATGAATTTGCACGGGAGTAGCACCTCTCAATTTCCCAACGTCTGCATTTCCTGTAGCCCACAAAGCTTGAGGTAAAACCTGTAATTCTCATTCATTAACAAATACAGGAGCAGACGGTACTGTGATTCCTACAACGTCAGGTGGATGCTCTGTTCCACACAAATAGGTAATGTCAAAATGCAGAGTAATGGACTTGTGCATAGGAGCACGATACAACCTTGTTGTGGGGGAAAATTTAACATTGAGGATGTCGGTGTTCCTCCAGTCTGTTGCCTGCTGTCCCTGTTGGACTAATTTGCCTGCATCTGCCCAAAAATAATTTTTAGGTCCCCTCATAGACATGTGTGGGGGTGTACCAGTATTATGTAAGGGCAGAAGCTTTTGGGGCAGCACTACGTCTAGTGCTGCTTCACCCTCTGTTTTAAAGTAGAGATGATTTGTTGTTACTGTGATGGTAGGCTCACAGTATAGCGCTTCAGCCAATGCACAATCAAATGGCTCATTACAGCGAGTGTACTTTATGGTAACATGCAGTGGCTTTGGCTCCTGTAGATCTCTCACAAGGTACCAGGTAAGAACACTCGTCATGTGTCTAGCGCTTTCTAAACTGAGCTCAGTTTCTGTTTTGCTGTCAATTTGGAGGTTGTAAGCATATAGTGTGCCACATCCATGGTCGTCACAATCCTCACCATTCATAAGAAATGCATGCTGGTTTCTGAGAATAGTATAATCATCTTTAATTTTGTCCGGACCCAAAATGATGTCTAGTTTGAAAAGCACATCTCTTCCCAGTAAGTTCACCGGGCAGGAGGGTGCTACTGCTACTGTGGTGACACAGGTGTGTCCAGTATTTGGGTCAACTATGGTTGCTGGGCCACAAATACTTTCGATTGTGGTAGTTCCACCAGCATTTTGGATTCTTATAGTTTCACCTGTAGGGAAACACTGTGGTGGAATTTCACGCATTGTGGTTTTTGTAGCTCCTGTGTCACACAGGAATGTTACTTCTTTCCCATTAACCAGTAAAACAATGGTGGGGGCTGAAGTAGTGCTGCAATACATGTTTAAACTAGTCAAGTCTAAAGTCTCAGTTGGTCTATTTACAGCTGCAGCTAGTCGTCGTTTTTGGTCATTAACAACTGATTGGTCCTCTGGGGAGAGCGAGTCTTTGTCGGTTAGTCATGCTCTCCTCTCCTGCTGTCCTTGACCCCCTGAGGGTCCTGGGTTTGTGCTCTGTCCTTGTCCTTGAAAAGGCCCTCTGCCTCTTCCTTTCATCCATCCATCAAACCTTCCTCTCCCTCTACTTCCTCGTCCTCTCTCAAAGAATCCCTGTCTCCTGGACATGGGGCAGTCTCGCCACCAGTGCCCAGGCTGACCACAATTAAAACACACATCCTGACTGCCTTCATCCCTCTCTCTGGTCTGGTACCTATTCCTCGGTCTAGCCCCTCCTCGTGTCATTTGGGCCACATATACAGTGTCTGTATCATTTTCTGAAGAGGCAAAAACCGAAACTGGTTTAACTGGAGTTTTCTTTTTTAGTTTTGCCTCTGCTACATGAAAAACATGATCTTTAAACTCCTCCTGAGTGCATGTTTTAAGTGTCACACATGATACTTTGATTGCCTCTTTAAGCTCTGTAGGTAGAGTGTCTAAAAATGTGTATTTAAACAAGAGGAGCTCTTTTGCAGTGTCTATTTCTCCCACTACATCTGTAAATATCTTATTGAAGCGGCACCAGTATTCCTGTATGTCTTCACCTGGTTTCATCCTGGTCATCGCCACATCTGAGAGGGTTTTAATGGGTTTATAATGGCCTGACATTCTTTCAAGTATTTCTGCTATTAGATAACCAAGAGTAGCTTTGTCTCTCTCTGGTTGATATTCGCCATCTCCCCATGCATGATTCTCCAAATCTTGGCAAAATAAATCAAATTTAGCTCCTAGGATCACTCTGAGAATTTTAATCATTTCCTCAGCACTTGGATTGTACATCAGCCTAATCTCATCTATTTCTTCAGTGCACCTTTTTATATCACTCTCTGGTTTGGGTACAGCCTTTGCAATGTTATGCATTTCTGCTAAGGTCCAAGGCTTGTAGGTAGTGGCAGTTCTAATTATACTGGTTTTAATTTTGCCACCACCGGCTGTTTCATGAGTAACTGGCACACAAATAGGTTTTTCAATAAATGGAAAATTTGCACTTATTTCTTCTGTTGTTTTAATTTCATTCTCTATTTTATGTAGTTCCGCCATTAATTTAGCATATGGACCCTCCTTAGGATCTTCACAGCCTGTGTTAGCGTAAGGGGGCGAAGGCGCTCTGAACCAGAGGTAAGGGAGGCACTGAGCTGGAGCAGCCAGCGCTAGCTTGGAAATTCATTTTTGCATTCACCGCTCCTTTCCCTGCATATTTCTTTCTACCGTCATCTGCTTTTGTTTTAGTTTCTGTCGCGGCATTTGCCCAAAGCGTAGCGCATTGTAATTCTGGGCTGGGTTTGTTAGTTCTCTTATTTTTTCCCCTATTTCTTGACGTCATTTCTATTGTACTTACTAACACTTGACACTCATCCACGCTCAACGTGGGTTTGAATGAGAAATCCTTTTCCCATTTATTCAGATACTTATTAGGATCCTTCACTTTTTCCTTATCACTTAACTTATCATTGTAATTTTTTATTGTCCTGCGCGCAACTTCTTCTCTCTTCTTCTGTTTACTTTTCCCTTGTTTATCCGTTTTTCCTATACGATTGCCCGTTTTTTATGTAGCTGTGAAACGCCGTCACACTACCCTGAAATTATTGTGCTCACTTTTTGGATGGAGATAGATTCTCACACAACAATTATTTTTACCACCAGGAAAATTGTGGGTCACCGCCACACAATACCATTACTTAGCGTCAGCTTGACCTGTGGTTCTTGACAATCGGCTTCTTCTCAAAATAGGAAAATAAAATTCACTCACTTCTATGACTCTGTTATGCGGGCGGATGGCGTCACCAGACAGAGTCAGAGGCAGCGGCGCTCACAGAGTTCCCTGAAGTCGGGGTTCCAAAGCTGACTGTTAGGTCCGGCCATGCATGGGCTTTGCAACCTGGAGATCCAGCTGTTCCTCTCACTCCGTCTGGATATTGGCCATCCGGGTTACGGCACCACGAATGTCAGGAATCTGAAACTCAAGACTCATAGGAAAATAGTACTCTGTTAGGTTTGTACCTTAATCAGACTCGAGACATAAATATAATCAAAGGTTTTACTTGCAAGGAGCAAAATCACAACACACCTCTGGTTACAGACGGGAGTGAAATGCTGCTGAATATAGTCAGCACTTCCCTTATATACACAAAGTAAAAGCTAGAAATAATTACACAATACCTGCCGCACCCTTGTGGGTGGTACACAGAAATCAGACTCTCCATCACAAGATTCATCAGTCAACAACATCACAAGATTCATTAGACAACGATTCAGCAGTTTCCAAACTTGAGTACAGACAAGACAAATTATTTTTAGGTTTCTTAGTAAGTCCTACCAGACATCATCAGACATGTTCATTAGAGGGCAATAGTTAAAAAGTACAAATCAGCAAGTACAAATCAGCAAGTCAAGTATAGTTCAAAATTCATTATGAAATGATAACATGTATTTACAATGCATAATTCTCTGACACTGGCTCTACAAAAATTTTGTTCAAAAGTTTAAATTGTATGAGGAAACAAGTAAAAAAATTGCCACATTCTGTTTCACATTAATTAAAAAAAATCAGCAATTTTATAATAACCTGCCTTTGTCCACCGGACAGGCCTCTTCACTGTCCAGTTTTAACACTCCTCTCAAAACCCATTTTTCTTCTTTGGCGTTTGGCCCAGTTTGAGACACTGATTTTATTTGTTCTTATTGTCTCGATTGTATAACAATTGTTTTGTTTGTGCTATTTTGTACTTAAGCTGTATTTTTTTTTGTTTTTATATTTTATTTATCGTTGATGTACAACACTTTCTGTCAACTGTCCTTTTTAAAGAGCTTTATAAATAAAGTTGGACTGGATTAAAAAATATACATCAGCCATAATATAATCCACATATTAATAATAGTCTCAAATCTACAAAAAAAGTCATAATTTTACAAGAGGAAATTTCAACTTTGAGGAAAATGATTTCAAATTTAAATAAATTTACAGAGAAAAGTAGAAAACTATAAGAAAATTGTTATAAATTTTGGAGAAAAATCTCAAACCTTCAAGACTGAAGTCATTACTCAAGTTTTTAAGTGGGTGCTCTTTGTACCCTGAACTCAACGAGAAAATTTTTGTTGTCCACTTTTAATTATTAATTTCAAAGCACTGCTTTCACATGAGTAGAATTTCTGGCTACTGTACCCACCTCTGATCATATAATTTAGGTATGAATGAGTAAATTTCTATTATGAATGTTTTTCCCCCTTGCTACTCATTGTCAGTGGAAAAAAAGAAACTAGAATAAAAATCAAAAAAAGAATACACATTTTGGTTATTTATGTAAACCATGAAAAAAAAAAAAAATCCTGCAGGACAAAACATGACACTTGGTATTTTCTAGCCTGTTTCTATACCACCATAGACAGAGAGAGGACTTGAATTAGACAAGGCTCAGAGAGGGAAAGATGAGACAGAAGAGAAGAGCCAAGGAGAGGAAAGTATTCAGGCAGAGGGTCCAGGAGAGGTGAGACAGAGGAAGGAGAGAAGAATGACACCAGTAAAAAGTCCAAACACAGGACATCTGGGTGGGGCCCCAACTGGCCCAATATTCCAACATTCAAGCCTTGGTAGTACAGTACTTCAAATGGTATGTTCCATTATGCAATATTACTGTGCAAAATAACAAAAAAGAAATAAATAAAAAGAAATAGTGTAAAATTAACATTTCCGGTTACAATTGTCATGTGTCATCCCTGTCCCCCTCCCTGGAAAAATATGTTGCCATCGCGCCAAGGTCTTTAAGCCAGAGGAAACACTGAGTGCCCACTTGCTTGTTTTATCCAACTTTCCCAGGTCCAACGCTGCAATGTAGGTCTTGAATATGTCCAGCCAATGTGGCCACAGGACGGGCAGTTCACCTGGGCACTCGAGGAAAAGCCTCAGAGGTCTTAGGCACGCTTCCATGGTTTGTAAATTCTCATTGCCAAAAGGTACAGTGGGGAAAAAGTATTTAGTCAGCCACCAATTGTGCAAGTTCTCCCACTTAAAAGATGTGAGAGGTCTCCAATTTTCATCATAGGTATACCTCAGCTATGAGAGACAAAATGAGAAAAAAAAATCCAGAAAATCACATTGAAGGATTTTTAATGAATTAATTGGTAAATTCCTCGGTAAAATAAGTATTTGGTCACCTACAAACAAGTAAGATTTCTGGCTCTCACAGACCTGTTTCTTCTTTAAGAGGCTCCTCTGTCCTCCACTCGTTACCTGTATTAATGGCACCTGTTTGAATTCATTATCAGTATAAAAGACACCTGTCCACAACCTCAAACAGTCAGACTCCAAACTCCACTATGGTCAAGACCAAAGAGCTGTCAAAGGACACCAGAAACAAAATTGTAGACCTGCACCAGGCTGGGAAGACTGAATCTTCAATAGGTATGCAGCTTGGTGTGAAGAAATCAACTGTGGGAGCAATTATTAGAAAATGGAAGACATACAAGACCACTGATAATGTCCCTCGATCTGGGGCTCCACGCAAGATCTAACTAACTAACTAACTAACTAACTAACCTGCACTTATATAGCGCTTTTCTAGTCACAAAGACCACTCAAAGCGCTTTCATTAATACTAACCCTCTATTCTAAGGGCCTATAGGAAACAGATATCTAGGGACAATTTAGAACAGCCAATTAACCTAACATGCATGTTTTTTTGGCATGTGGGAGGAAACCGGAGAAATTCCGGAGTAAACCCACGCAACACGGGGAGAACATGCAAACTCCACACAGATCACTGTTGGTCGGGGGCTGGGATCGAACCCACGATCCCACGATCCCCACAAGATCTCACCCCATGGGGTCAAAATGATCACGAGAATGGTGAGCAAAAAACCCAGAACCACACTGGGGGACCTAGTGAATGACCTGCAGAGAGCTGGGACCAAAGTAACAAAGGCTACCATCAGTAACACACTACGCCGCCAGGGACTCAAATCCTGCAGTGCCAGACGTGTCCCCCTGCTTAAGCCAGTACATGTCCAGGCCCGTCTGAAGTTTGCTAGAGAGCATTTGGATGATCCAGAAGAGGATTGGGAGAATGTCATATGGTCAGATGAAACCAAAATAGAACTTTATTGTAAAAACTCAACTTGTCGTGTTTGGAGGAGAAAGAACACCATACCTACTGTGAAGCATGGGGGGTGGAAACATCATGCTTTGGGGCTGTTTTTCTGCAAAGGGACCAGGACGACTGATCTGTGTAAAGGAAAGAATGAATGGGGCCATGTATCGTGAGATTTTGAGTGAAAACCTCCTTCCATCAGCAAGGGCATTGAAGATGAAACGTGGCTGGGTCTTTCAGCATGACAATGATCCCAAGCACACCGCCCGGGCAACGAAGGAGTGGCTTCGTAAGAAGCATTTCAAGGTCCTGGAGTGGCCTAGCCAGTCTCCAGATCTCAACCCCACAGAAAATCTTTAGAGGGAGTTGAAAGTCCGTGCTGCCCAGCGACAGCCCCAAAACATCATTGCTCTAGAGGAGATCTGCATGGAGGAATGGGCCAAAATACCAGCAACAGTGTGTGAAAACCTTGTGAAGACTTACAGAAAACGTTTGACCTCTGTCATTGCCAACAAAGGGTATATAACAAAGGATTGAGATGAACTTTTGTTATTGACCAAATACTTATTTTACCGAGGAATTTACCAATTAATTCATTAAAAATCCTTCAATGTGATTTTCTGGATTTTTTTTTCTTATTTTGTCTCTCATGGTTGAGGTATACCTATGATGAAAATTGGAGACCTCTCTCATCTTTTAAGTGGGAGAACCCGCACAATTGGTGGCTGACTAAATACTTTTTTACCCCACCGTATGTCGACAAACCTGGTAATGAAGACAGACATGGATGCTGTGCAGAAACATGAACTTTATTACAAAGTCTTAGTAATGCAATACACACATGTGAGCACTCAGCTCCTAACTGTAGCTATCTGAGTGAGTCAGTGAAAGAGACCATAACATGGCCGACTCCTCCCTCATGTATGTTGACCTGATGACGGTACCAGCCAGCTACATCATCACGCCGCTCTCAGTTATAAAATCCCTTTTATAACAGTATTATCTTGGTTTTATTTTTTTTTCACTTTATTGAAAATAAACCTTTTATTGCCATCAGTTCACATGCCTTTGAGCCAGGTGGTGACAACTGTTATGTGATGTTCCTGATGTATCGCATCAGCTGTTTTAGGTGCAACTGACCTGACAGATTTGACAGCTCTATTTGACAGGTCGGTCACACTCCCCACTGTGGTCTCTGGACCCCTTCATCTGGGTTGAACAGAGATGATCTCTCGTATACCTAGGACTCATGGATTGGGTGTCAACGGCAGTTTGGCATGACTGTGCTATGTAGATGTTAGACTATTGTTGGGCATAAGTTGTGAATGTCAGCAACACTCTAAACATTAGTTGGTTTAAGTTATTATTACTCAATTATATGTCCAAGTTGTTATGGATGCACGATGCATACAGCCAAAAGTGAAAATTTCAGCATATCCCAGCGTTTTAGACCAATTTTTATACGTTTGGCAAAAGTTACCTAAATCGTCACAGTGTGACAGACAGCTCAAGTTTGCAAACCGTGTCTGGCTCCAAGTATCTACCCGATGAGTTGCAAAGAACAAGCATTCCCAGCAAGATAATTTGCAGCACTCATCAGAGGCTGTAATCCAAGAACACCACTTGTTCATATGGAAGGGACAGACAAATCCTTTCCCTGGCTGAGACGGGCCTGTAGTGGATCCTCTGGTTTAAAGACTTTGGCAAGGTGGCAACATATTTTTCCGATGGGGGGGCAGAAAACAGAGGACACTATTGTAGCTGGAATATGTTAATTTTATACAATTTATTTCTTTTTTTTTAATTTTGCACAGTAACTTTGCATATGGAACTTACCATTTGAAGTATTGTACAACCGAGGCTTGAATGTTGGAATATTGGGCCAGTTGGGGTCTCACCCAGACGTCCTGTGTTTGGACTTTTTACTGGTGTCATCCTTCTCTCCTTCCTCTGTTCTCACCTCTCCTGGACCCTCTGCCTGAAAACTTTTCTCTCCTTGGCTCCTCTCTTCTGTCTCATCTTTCACTCTCTGAGCCCTATCTTATTCAGGTTCTCTCTGTCTATGGTGGAATATAAACAGGTTACAAAATATTAAGTGCCATGTTTTGTCCAGCAGGATTTTTATGTCATGGTTTACATAAATGACAAAAATGTGTATTTTTTGTATTTTTATTCTCGTGTTTCTTCTTTTTTTTTTGAGAGAGAGAGAGTAGGGAAGGGGAAAAACACTCATAATAGTAATTTACTTATGCATACTTAAATTATATGATCAAAGGTGGGTATACTAGCCAGAATTCTACTCATGTAAAAGCAGTGGTTTGAAATTAATAATTAAAAGTAGACAACCAAAAATTTCTAGTTGACTAAAGGGTACAAAGAGCACCTACTTAAAGGGTACCTGTAGTGAATTTTAATCAAAAGCTATTTCATAGGATCAAATATGGTACCAGTGGTTCCGTCTGATAATTTTGGTCATGATTCCTTCTGAAATTGTCATGGTCGCGAGCATGCACCTCCTCCTTCCCGTTGTTTCCTTCCTCAGGTCATCAACACACCTGGGTGAGGAGATGCACCTGCTGGTTTTCTTCAGCCAGCGATTAAAAGAAGCAACCTTTCAGTGCACTGACTGTTATGACCCGAGCGCTAATGTTATTCGCGCTCGGGCCGTACATCGTTCCTGTCAGGCTTTGACAGCGGCATTATTGTCCCGGCTCTCCGAGCTCTTATTGTGACAGTGCTCGGGGAAGCTTCCGCTCAGCTGTCAAGGCCTGAACAGCTGTTCTGCATTTGCGGTTGTTAGCGGCCGGCTTCTTAAACCGGCGCCGGCGGCAGCATCCTTGCAGCAGTGTCGCCGTGTATTACGTCTCTGATCTTCGTATTGATCGTGTTTCATGAATTGTGTTACATTGTCCGTCTGTGGTGCGACCGTCTAACCCTGTGGACCCGTGAGTGAGCTTGTTGTTAGCCTTACGCCTCCCTGTGTGTGTAGACTATGTGTCATAGCCCCAGCAGCTTGTTCTGTTGTGATTTCACCATTAATAAAGACACTAACGCAACTCTCTGGTGACGGTGTGGTGTCTTATGGTGGCTCACGAGGGCCACCGTGACAGTACACTGCTGCCAAAAACGGCGTTTAACGGTGACGCCAAACCGAGACGCCTTTCATCAGTGAGTTAGTGTTAATTGGACATCGCTCTTTTCCTGTCTGGGTACGGTGTGCTGGAGGAATGCCGTCATGGAGGGGCCGCGCTCGGAGTCCGAGCCGCGAGCTGGTGGACGTCCTGGAATACGTGGATGAAACGCTCATCTCTGCTTCCCTCCCCGACTACGACAGCGAAGTACGCTGGTACCTGGACTGCGCTGAGGATGTGCTTAATCATCTTTCTCCCCGCTACGCCAACCACCCAGAAGTCGACGTGAGGAGGGTTGACATCGCCGCTCAACGCGAAATACTCTGTATGGTGGAGGAGGACTACAGCATGAAGCAGAGGAGGAGGCATTCCCGCTCCTCGCTTTGGGATCCCGTTCCTGTCCTCGATCCACTCCAGGAGTTCCGGGGGCCATCGTCGATGTCAGCGCCATGGCCAAGGGCATCCCCAGCAAGTTCCTGTTCCGGATCCAGTTCCGGGCCACCGAAATGACCCAATCAACCAGTCAGCTGCCTCTTCGGCGTCTTGTCAGGAGGGAATCCCCACAGCCTCTCTCCCCGGGCCATCTTCCCCTGCTGTCCCGTCAGCACATCGTGCCCGGCCCATTTCAGCTGTCGCCCCCTCGTCCTCAACGCCTTCTCCAGCTGCTGTGTGTGACAAAAGTCCTGCTTCGGCAAGCCCCGTCCATGGGTCCTTGAGAGCAGCCCCTCTTCGTCCTCCCAGGGGGTCCTCTGTTACCATCCAGTGGGCGAAGGAAGGAGCAATGCCCTCTACAGCTGGAACCATCCTCCCTCCGGGAGACAGGCAAGTTCAAGTTCACTCCCCTACTCATAATTGTGATCTGTCTTGTCTGACTCCTGGGGTTGGAGTTCGGGGTTTGCAGCCCCCCGAGCTCCCACCATCAGCTGTAGTCATCTGTACTGAACCTGCTGCCTCTGTGTCTTCCTCCGCTGAGTGGTCCTTGCCGTTAGGCCTACGTCGTCGGACGAGGAGGAGACCTGCGGCTCTGGGAACAATTCCGGCCCCGCAGCCACGTCTTGGGCAGAGGAGAAGGGCGGACTGCGGTGTGGAGCCTGAGCCGACGAGGAAGCGTCTCTGGGTCTCTACGGAGGAGCAGCCCGAGGCAGTGGGTCGAGGGTTCCCTGCCGCCACACCATGCGGGTTATTGGCATGGACATCAGTGCGAGAGGATCCAGCTGCAGAGACCATCATGTCGGCTGCGGAGCCCGACAACAAGCTTCTACCCGAACCTGGATCAACGGAGTCCTGGACGGCTCCAGAGCCCGAGTGCAGGCAAGTGCTCTTCTTTGTTTTCCTTTGTGTGGTATTAGAGAATTTTTGCCTGCTTCGCGGGGAGGTGAGCGAGGGGCAGCTGTCTGCTGGGCCCGAACTCGTCTTGCTGGGCCCTGGCGCTGCCGGGGATACTGATCCCAGTCCTCTCTGTTCCTCTGAGCCTCTTCACAGTGTCGCTAGCTTGGAATCTGTCGAGGTCGTGGTGCAGGAGGTCCCAAGTTCGGGGGTGGAGGTCGTCGGCGATGCGGTGCCGACCCAGTCGGGGTCCGACGCAGGGGCAGCTGTGACCCAATCGGGGTCCGACGCGGGTGCGGCTGTGACCCAATTGGGGTCCGACGCGGGTGCGGCTGTGAC
This sequence comes from Pholidichthys leucotaenia, assembly GCA_020510985.1. Taxonomy (NCBI): domain Eukaryota; kingdom Metazoa; phylum Chordata; class Actinopteri; order Cichliformes; family Pholidichthyidae; genus Pholidichthys; species Pholidichthys leucotaenia. The sequence continues at coordinate 240,160,135 of CM035836.1, forward strand.
CCAATCAGGGTTCGACGCAGGTGGAGCTACAACGGCCGCATCAGTGTGGGTCAATGTTGGTGGAGGAGCTGCAGACCCTTCGCCGCCTGACGTGATGTGGGCTCATCATTATCTTTATTCCCCTCTCAGGAGCCACCAGCTGGGGTCATCATCACTGGGGGCCGTTGGAGGTTTCCTTTTTGCAGGCTGGCGCTCCCATGTAGTTTCCCCGTCAGGGAGGCTGCCGCGGGCTATTCCTCCACGGTTCTGGTGGCTGAGGGATGCGGGACGGCCACCCGAGGAACTGTTTTGCCGGTTCGGTGCCTGGGGTTGGCCACCCGATGAACTGTGTTTGTTACTGGGTGGCCTGGTTCGGCCGCCGGAGGACTTGACTCTCAGGGCCTGGGACTGGGTCAGGCCGCACGACCACGTACTGTTCCCCGTGACCACCCGTTGGCCATCAGACGCAGGGAGGCCACCGGAACTATGCCTGGGGTGTTTGGTCTCCGCCTGCCATCCTCTGTTTGGACTATATGGTGTAAGGTCATCCGGAACAATAAAATTGCCTCATGTGTGTTTGGCGTAGCATGCCTTTTTTTTTTCTTTCCCCCTCTCCTGTCTGAGGGGTCATTGCATGTTACTTTGTAGGTTTTTCGTAGGTACCCTGGTGTTAGAGTATGATTTTTTTTTTCTGTGTCCTGTAAATCATGCTCTGTATGGTTCGTGCCCCGTGTACTGTAACTCATGCATGTCCTGTTAATAAGTGCCTTATTTGTTCTGTTGTTTTCTGTTGGAATGTGATGGGTATAAGATAAGATAATATAAGATAAGATAAGCCTTTATTAGTCCCACAACGGGGAAATTCCAGGATTGCAACAGCACAGGGATAGCAACACTCAGAGCAACAATCAGAAGGCAAGAAAAAAAAGCAAGAGCAGCTAATATACATATGTACATATTACCATAAATATATATATATATATACACACAGACACAGTGCAGAGGATTTTAGCTGGATGGAATAAATATATGAGTATATAAACACAGTGCGGAGCATTGTAGCTAGATGGAATAAATATGTAAATATATAAACACCCACAGTATGGAGCATTGCAGCTAGGTGGAATAAATATGTAAATATATAAACACACACAGTGCGGAGCATTGTAGCTAGATGGAATAAATATATAGATATATAAATATAAACACACCCAGTGCGGAGCATTGTAGCTAGATGGAATAAGTATATAGATATATAAATATAAACACACCCAGTGTGGAGCATTGCAGCTAGATGGAATGAATATATAAATATATAAACACAACCAGTGCAGAGCATTGTAGCTAGATGGAATAAATATATAAATATATAAACACACACAGTGCGGAGCATTGTTGCTAGATGGGATGAAACAGCACAACCGTCTACTTAGTTACCCTACATGGTATGATTATGTGCCCATACATATTCTCACCCTCCATAGCGACCGGTATTTTCCTAGTTGTATGCCGGAGGGGACCATTGTGTAAGTCTATTGCATCTTTTGCATTCAAAAACTATTAGGTTGTTACGTCTTTTTGCTATCTCTGCGAGCAGCCCTGCTTAGGTTGTACAGTCTGACAGCCGTTGGTAGGAAGGACCTGCGAAACCTCTCGGTGGTGCACCTGGGATGATGTAGTCTGCTGCTAAATGAGCTCTTCGGTGCATTTAGTATGTCCTGCATAGGGTGGAACTCGGACTCCAGCAAGAGATGACAGTTTAGCCACCGTCCTTCTCTCTCCTATCTCCTCCACCGGGTCAAGGTGCTGCCCCAGGACAGAGCTAGCTTTCTTGATCAGTTTGTTCAGTCTCTTCCTATCGGCTGCGGAAATGCCACTGCCCCAACAGACCACGCCAAAAGTGATGGCTGATGCCCCCACCGTGTATGTCTTCAGCAGCGCCCCTTGTACACCAAAAGACCTTAGTCTCCTCAGTAGGAACAGCCTGCGCTGTCCCTTCTTGTAGAGTGCGTCAGTATTGTGTGACCAGTCTAGTTTACTAACTAACTAACTAACCTGCACTTATATAGCGCTTTTCTAGTCACAAGTTTATTGTTCAGATGAACACCCAGGTACTTGTAGTATGTCAGGGGATGTGTTTCTTTTTTTTCTGGGGCCTTGTTTCTGTCTGTGTTCCCCCCCCCCCTTGCCCGCTTCCCACCCGCCCGGCCTGGGGGGGGGGGGGGGGGCTAGATGTTACTGGATGCTCAGGAGCTCGCCCTTGAGGGGGAGGTACTGTTATGACCTGAGCGCTAAAGTTTTTCGCGCTCGGGCCGTACATCATTCCTGTCAGGCTTTGACAGCGGCATTATTATCCCGGCTCTCCGAGCTCTTATTGTGACAGCGCTCGGGGAAGCTTCCGCTCAGCTGTCAAAGCCTGAACAGCTGTTCTGCATTTGTGGTCGTTAGCGGCCGGCTTCTTAAACCTGCCCCAGCGGCAGCATCCTTGCAGCAGTGTTGTTGTGTATTACGTCTCTGATCGTCGTATCGATTGTGTTTCATGGATTGTGTTACATTGTCCGTCTGTGGTGCGACCGTCTAACCCTGTGGACCCGTGAGTGAGCTTGTTGTTAGCCTTATGCCTCCCTGTGTGTGTAGACTATGTGTCATAGCCCCAGCGGCTTGTTCTGTTGTGATTTCACCGTTAATAAAAACACTAACGCAACTCTCTGGTGACGGTGTGGCATCTTATGGTGGCTCGCGAGGGCCACCGTGACACTGACGTTGGCTCGTCTGGGTATACTGCCGTAGCAGAGTCCTATTGAAGCAAGCGTTATTTTCTGAAGGTGTGGTTTCCATACTCACCTGTCTCTTTTCTCCTTTCCAGGTTGCTGCCACTGTGTGGGCGTGTCTCCGGGGACTGCATGCGCTCACTGCCCCATCATCTCCACTCAGCTGCAACCATTCTCCACCCGGTCAGGCACCACCGACTCCACCAACTTCACCAACCACCAGCTTCACTCCACCAACTTCACCCTGCTGGTTCGTCTCTCAAGTTTGTGCCGGTTCTCCCTATTATCCCACGAAAGTGGCAATTTGGCTTGCCCATTTTCCCTGTCTCCATTCCTCCTCTCACAGCTCTCGTTCTCTCTCCACAGGTTGCTTCCTCTGACGAGTGACATTTTCCGTAAGCTGTGCTTTTAAAAGATATTTAAAAGATATTTAATAAACTCCTCAAACATTTGTTTGTGTTCTCGATTGTCCTTCTGTTGCTGCATCGTGTGTGTGTGCTGTCTATAATTGGTAATCATGACACAAATATGCACGAGTTTCAAGTCACTGCTCTCTTAGTCAGTTATGGTCTGCGACATCTTGTCTCCTCCATGGCCAGTTTCAGCACAGATAGCAGTCAACAAAGTTTCAACAACAGAGTTTTATGTAATTTTTTGCAACCATGTACAAGCAAATCTACCCACATATAATTTAATGAAATAAAATTCTAGTATATCAAGATTTATTCAACGTGTTCTGAAGTTACTTGACTGGGAACTTGCCTGTTCGTCAGGTCCCCTTCAGCTGCTGGACCCCGGAGGTACCTGCGGGTCATGGCGTCAATGAAAACTGTCCTTGGAAGAACCGTTCCAAGGACAGTTTGTGCAGTATATATCCGTGCAGATTTTGCGGCATTTTCAACTCGGATCTTGACCCACTGAACATCTGCTGAACATGTTTACTTAGTGTATGTCACTTCCTGCCGACAATGGCTGGTTCCCATTGGTTTTGACCGAGCAGTTTTCATGAGATAAAATTATTCAGTATACTGACTCTAGGGGGTTATTTTTACTGAATAAACAATTTCGTTTATAAGTAAAATCTAAAGCAGGATTAATGTTGTTATAAAGACCAGTACTGGTTTCCTTTAAAATCTTGAGTAATGACTTCAGTCTTCAAATAAATAATATAATGATAATAAATAAATATTTTTTCTACTTTTCTCAGTAAATGTATCTAAATTTGAAACCATTTACCTCAAATTTGTAATTTCCTCTTGTAAGATGGACTTTTCTTGTACATTTGAGATTTTATTATAAATGTGTGGATTATTTTATGGCTAATTTTTGTCTATTTTTTTAATAAAATAAAATTAGTGTTTTTAATAAATTTGAAAGAGACTATTATGGCGCATATTTAGGGCGCATATATGGCATTCATATTCACCCACATATACCTAGTAGGCATGACGGTGCATATTCTGGAAGCTTCACGTCTCAATGGCCAAAGAGGACCTGACCCTGCAGAGACCTACGGGAGGTGTGAAGTTGGTTGCTTAGGAGACGAGAAGTGGGAGAGAATGTCCCAGCAGGAGCCCTGGAGGCTAGAAGGATGAGAGAGACAATGGAGACGCCAAGGAGCCTCGGGGGCTGTATGTTTGCTCAAGGACTGTGGGTTGGGGGTGTGTTATTTGATGTTGGGGGTTTTGTGTCTTTGGAGGGTATAAGAACTGTGAAGGATGATTGTTCTACCTCTTTTCTGAGATTCTGTTCTTGTTGGAGGATGTGACCTGTCAATAAACCAACCCTGAGAAATAAACTCAGTCTCGTTTGTGAAAGGCATCCTCTACACTATGATCATTATTTTTTACTTTTCCTTATAACAATTTTTGAACATAATTTTGAGGTTCCAGATGAGAACAATAATTTAACTCTGATTTCAAAGAAAAAAAAATTAATACAATTGTATTTAATGAAATAAATTAACTTAAATGACCAAAGATGCAGTTATTTCTGTTATAATATTTCTATGTATTTATAGTTTTTTTTTTTTGTTTGTTTTTTTTAGAAATCTCCTCACTACCCAGACAGCAGGAAAAACCTTCCTTATTTTGAAATCCAAATGCTGACAGTCTAGTTTGTCTGAAGGCTGTTGACGGATTAAAGTCATTGACTTCATGAATTTCGGTCATCTTAACTTGCCAGGTACATAATAATGAACATAAATTAGTTAATTAATATTAACTAAGGTAAAGGTAAAAACATCTCCTTTTTATTCTTGTCTGAAATAAGAAAAACAAAAAATGAATAATTATAAAGAAGACACAATCAACCTTCTTGAGCCCCTAACTACACATGTTAGCTAAGCGAATCTTCATTATTGCTCCTGTTACCAGCAGGTTAAAACCATAATATATGTCTCCAGTGTTTACATACCTCTTCTGTTTTTTTTGAGGATAATGTTCTTTGACTTCTCCAGTGCTTTCAACACCATCCAACCGATGATCCTGAAGGACAAGCTGCTGTGCACAGGGGTGGACCAGCACCTGTCATCATTGATCCTGGGCTACCTCACTAACCGGCCACAGTTTGTGAGACCCCGAGATTGTGTGTCCAACACGATCATCGGTAGCACGGGGGCCCCCCAGGGAACGGTCTTGGCTCCCTTCCTGTTCACCCTTTATACTGCGGACTTCTCACACAACAGTCTACAGAAGTTCTCTGATGACTCTGCGATCGTCGGCCTCATCTCCAACGGAGATGAAGATGAGTACAGAGGACTTATCCAGGACTTCGTGGACTGGTGCCATCGGAACTGCCTCCAGATCAACACAAGGAAAACTAAGGAGCTTGTGGTGGACTGCCGCAGGCAAGGACAACCACTCACAGCACCAGTAAACATACAGGGAACAGACATTGAGATGGTGACATCCTACAAGTACCTGGGTGTTCATCTGAAGAATAAACTAGACTGGTCACACAATACCGACGCACTCTACAAGAAGGGACAGCGCAGGCTGTTCCTACTGAGGAGGCTCAGGTCTTTTGGTGTACAAGGGGCACTGATGAAGATATTCTACGACACGGTGGTAGCATCAGCCATCTCTTTTGGAGTGGTCTGCTGGGGCAACTGCATTACAGGAGCCGATAGGAAGAGACTGAACAAACTGATCAAGAAAGCTAGATCTGTCCTGGGGAAACACCTTTAGCCAGTGGAGGAGATAGGAGAGAGAAGGATGGTGGCTAAACTGTCATCTCTGCTGGAGTCCGAGTCCCACCCTATGCGGGACATACTGAACACACTGAGGAGCTCATTTACCAGTAGACTACATCATCCTAGGTGCGCAACCGAGAGGTGTTGCAGGTCCTTCCTACCTACGGCTGTCAGACTGTATAACCTAAGCAGGGCTGCTCGCAGAGATAGCAAAAATGTGACGACCTAATAGTACTGAATGCGAAAGACGCAACAGACTTACACAAATGGTCCCCTCCAGTATACAACTAGGACAATATCAGTCGCTACGAGGGTGACAATATGTATGGGTACATACTCATACTATGTAGGATAACTAAGTAGACGGTTATGCAGTTTATTCCATCTTGCTACAATGCTCCGCACTGCGTACGTATTTATGCGTGAGTTTACTCCGGGATTTCTCCGGTTTCCTCCCACATGCCAAAAACATGCAAAGTTAGGTTAATTGGCATCAAACTGGGGATTCTAAATTGTCCTTACGTATGACTGTGAGAGTGAATGGTTGTCTGTCTCTCTGTGTTGGCCCTGCGATGGACTGGCGATCTGTCCAGGGTGAACCCTGCCTCTCACCCAAAGATGCTGGGATAGGCTCCAGCCCCCCCACCCCACCCCCCCGCGACCCAAAAAGGATTAAGTGAAAGAAGATGAATGAATGAATGAATGTGTACATATGTATATTAACTGCTCTTATTTTTATTTTTATTTTTATTATCTTCTTAATTATTGCTCTGAGTGGTGCTATCCCTGTGCTGTTGCAATCCTGGAATTTCCCCATTGTGGGACTAATAAAGGCTTATCTTATCTTATCTTATCTTATCTTATCTTAAGGTACTTTAAAATTTTGGCGTTTCGGCCTCAGTGTGAAGGAAGCTTGGGAAGCTACAAACATTGAGGCCTGCATGGAGGATGCCCGCACCTCTCACACACTGGAGGTAGGCCTCCTCTGCATAAAATGTGCCGAGGAGTTGAATTAGATTAGATTAGATTAGATTCAACTTTATTGTCATTACACATGTATGAATACAAGGTAACGAAACACAGTTTAGCATCCAATCAGAAGTGCAAAGGACAGCAGTGCAGTATATACGGTAATTAACAGTATGTGCAATTTAAGCAAATATATGCAAATATATGCAGCAGTGCAGAAAGTTAAAAGTACTGTTATGTGCAAATAATGTGCAATAAGTTAGATGTAGTTATGTAGTTATGCAGTTATGTACAGGTGAGGATGGTAAAAGATGATTGTAAGAGAGTAAGCGGGGAACTAAGTTCAATAACGTGACAGCTGTTGGAAAGAAACTGTTCCTAAACCTGCTGGTTCTAGTCCGAAGGCTTCTGAAACGTCTTCTGGAGGGGAGAAGCTGGAACAGTCCATGAGCAGGATGGTTGGAGTCCCTAAGAATGCTGCGTGCCCGGCGCAGACATCTTTTCCTGTAGACGTCCTCTATAGCTGGAAGTGGAGTCCCTGTGATGCGTTGGGCGGTTTTCCCCACCCGCTGCAGCGCCTTGTGGTCAGCTACAGAGCAGCTCCCATACCAGAGTGTGATACAGTTGGTCAGGGTGCTCTCTATCACGCAGCGGTAGAAGTTGCCAAGGATGTCAGTTGACAGATGGTTCTTCTTCAATGTCCTCAAGAAGAAGAGGCGCTGATGGGCCTTCTTGATCAGGCTGGTGGTGTTAACTGACCAGGACAGGTCCTCCGAGATGTGGGTCACCAGGAATTTGAAGCTGGGGACACGTTCAACAGCTAAGCCATTGATATAGATGGGGTCATGTGTCTCTTCCCTCTCCTTCCTGTAGTCCACTATGAGCTCCTTGGTTTTGCTGGTGTTAAGGAGCAGGTTATTGTCAGCGCACCAAGTAGCCAAGTGCTCAACCTCTGCCCTGTAATCTGGCTCGTCGTTGTCCCTGATGAGTCCAATCACCATGGTGTCATCTGCGAACTTTATGATGGAATTGGATCCATACATAGGCCTGCAGTCATGGGTGTAGAGGGAGTAGAGGAATGGGCTGAGCACACAGCCCTGTGGTACACCAGTGTTGAGTGTGATGACGGAAGAACGGTTGGGGCCTGACCTAATATGCTGGGGTCTGTTGGTCAGAAAATCCATGATCCAGTTGCAGGTGGAGGTACTGATTCCCAGGTCCCCAAGTTTGGTGAGCAACTTGGAGGGGATAACTGTGTTGAATGCTGAGCTGAAGTCAATAAACAGCATTCTTGCGTAGGTGTTCTTGTCATCCAGGTGTGAGAGTACATAGTGCAGCGCTGTAGAAACCGCATCCTCTGTACTCCTGTTGCTCCGGTAGGCGAACTGATGAGGGTCCAGTGTAGGGGGCAGGCCTTTTTTGAGCTGTGCCAAGACCAGTCGCTCAAAGCACTTCATGACTATGGGCGTCAGTGCCACAGGGCGATAGTCATTTAGGCACGATGGTGTTGAATGTTTCGGCACTGGTACTATTGAAGTGGTCTTGAAGCACGCTGGTACCACAGCCTGGGCCAGGGACAGATTGAAGATGTCTGTGAAGACCCCTGCAAGCTGCTCAGCGCATGCCCTCAGCACACGCCCAGGAATGTCATCAGGGCCAGTAGCCTTACGTACGTTGACATGACTCAGTGCATTACGGACATCGGTGTGGGTAAGTGTGAGGTGGTGGAGGTCATCAGAGGGTGGGAAATTGATGTTCTTTTCATTGTTGTCCTTGTCAAAACGAGCATAGAAGTTATTTAGCTCATTGAGAAAGGGCACAGTCATGGCTATAGGTATGGAGTTGCTGGGCTTATAATCAGAGATAGCTTGAATGCCCTGCCACATACGTCGGGGGTCAGAGTCCCCAAAATGTTCCTCCACCTTCAGCTTGTAGCTGTGTTTGGCCTTCTTGATGCCCCTCTTCAGATCTGCCCTGGATGAACTGTAGGCCTGTGCATCACCAGATCTAAAGGCATTGTTACGTGCTTTTAGCAGAAGTCGCACTTCTCTGTTCATCCACGGCTTCTGATTTGGGTACGTGGTGATCTGTCTTTCCGTGGTGACACTGTCAATAGTGGTGTTGATATGGTCCAGGACTGAGTGGGTGTAAGAGTTGATGTTTATGTGGGAGCCACAGGTAGCCTGAGAGGTGAACATACTCCAGTCTGTGTTCCTAAACTTCTCCTGGAGTACAGAGTCAACCCCCTCTGGCCACATTTTGATGGTCCTCACTGATGGCTTCACCCGGTTGATGAACGGTACATACTTGGGGGTAAGGAACAAGGACAAATGATCAGACTGACCTAGGTGGGGGAGGGGAGTTGCTGTGTAGGCTCCCACAATATTGGTGTAAACATGGTCCAATGTTTTGTCCCCTCTTGTGTGACAGGAGACAAGCTGGTAGAATTTAGGAAGCACTGTCTTGAGGTTAGAGTGGTTAAAATCACCCGCCACAATAAATGCTGCCTCTGGGTGTGCAGTTTGTTGTTTGCTAATAGCTGCATGCAGTTCTTTCATAGCAAGCTTAGCATTAGCATCCGGAGAAATGTAAGCGGCTGTTATGATAGTACAAGTGAACTTGCGTGGCAGATAGAAATGTTTACATTTAACCATGAGAAACTCCAGGTTAGCTGAGCAGTGTCTCTCAACAGTGACAGAGTTCGTGCACCAAGCCTTGTTAATATAAATGCACAATCCCCTCCCTCTTGTCTTACCGGAGTCAACTGCTGCTCTGTCTGCCCGGAGCATGTGTAGGCCGGCTAGCTCGATAGCATTGTCGGGTATTCCACTGTGAAGCCATGTTTCCGTAAAAATCATGATATTGCAGTTCATAAGTTTCTTATTGTTGGTGATCCGAAGCCGTAGTTCACTCATTTTGCTCGCCAGAGACCGTACATTAGCAAGGAAAATACTGGGTAGCAATAGCCGGTGCGGTGTTAGCTTTAGCTTAGCTCTTAGCCCACCGCGTTTACCCCTCCTTTGTTTACGGTCCTTACGCCGCCTGCGAGCACTTCCGGTCGGCCGGGAAGCCTGCCGAGCGTCGGGAGTTCTCCAGAGCTCCGGCATGAGACGTAGATTCAGACGTAGGTTGCTGATAAAAAGGTCGTTATCGTTGTTTTGTAAACCAATATTCAAAAGCTCATCTCGGGTGTAAGATGTAAAAGCAGAGCTGTTCTGAACGAACATACCCGAAATGAGCAGAAATAACACTGCTAGTCCCCAGAATCTGGTAGGACGCTAAGCCTCGCGTTGTGCACGCGCCGCCATCTAGTTTCAATAGTTTGAATGAGGTGCTTCCAGCTTTCCGACGGTTCCCTCAGCTCATCTGTCTGCACGAGTAGAGCATTAACATGCAGATCATCATCAAGGGGTTGATGAAATCATTCCTGGTGGCGGGAGAGGTGCCAAGGGAGGAAGGACTGCATCCATCTGGGGGAAGACAAGGTCGGCCCAGCTTTTCATCCCCAGCAAGGGCGTGCCAGGCTTCCATTTCCTCCTTCGGTTCACTACGAGCATACCACCATGGGGCATCCTTCCACCATCTGATGAGCTCCAGCTTCTCCAGGGAGGACTCGCTGGATGGGTCATTGGTAGCAAAGCAGGAATACAGGCAAGTACCATTTTTTTTTTTTTTACATCAGTTAATGAAGGGACTTGTCTGGGTCCCGGTGGAGAGACTCAGCCACGGCTGCCTCCCACTGCTGAGTTCTCTCCACCTCACCTTACTATTAACTCTGCTGCCCTGTCCATCCACCCATCCTCACCTGCATCTCCTGTATTTCTTTCTGGTTTTTGTGAGAGACTGGCTATACTGGGAGGCAACTTACTGGTCTGGGATGAGCCGGCTGCCCCTGAAGCTTTTCCAGCTGCAGCTACCTCCAGGAGGGGGTTCCAAGGAGCTATAACCCCTAGACCTGACTTTTACTCTTTGCTGTTGCTGCGTTTGGGCTGCATGAGGCTCAACACCGCTCCCCAGCTCCAGTACCAGCACCACATCATTTCCCAGCACCACTACCAGTTCTGGCTGTTCCCCGGACAACTCCAGATGCTCACGAGGTTTGCAACCCAGCTCCAGCTGCTTCTGAGGTGCGCACAACAGCTCCAGCCATCCCCGAGGTGCACACACCAGCGCCAGATGTCCCCAAGATGCACACAATAGTGCCAGCCATCCTTAAGGTACACACAATGGCTTCTGCCATCTCTGAGGTGCACACAATGGCTCCTGCTGTCTCTGAGGTGGACACAGAGGCTCATTCTGTCTCCGAGGTGCACTCAATGGCTCCCGCTGTCCCTGAGCTCCAGCTGTTTCCACAGTACATGCTCCTGTTCCTGCTCAGCCCGAGGTGTGCATAGGGCTCCTCTGTGTTTGTTTGGTGAGCTCTGTGCTTCTGTGGCCACTGTTCCACCATGTTCTCCAGACTGGTGGCCTTTGGACATTGGCAGGCTGCCGGACCAGCCCTGCATTCTGGTCTGGTCAGTACGGTGGTGCGGCAGCACGGTGGTGCAGTGGTTAGCACTGTTGCCTTACAGCTAGAAGGTTCCTGGTTCGAATCCCCAGGTTGGCAGGGGTTGGAACCTTTCTGTGTGGAGTTTGTATGTTCTCCCTGTGCTGCGTGGGTTTACTCCGGGGGCTCCGGTTTCCTCCCACAATCCAAAGACATGCATGTTAGGTTAATTGGCTGTTCTAAATTGTCCCTAGATATCTGTTTCCTATAGGCCCTTAGAATAGAGGGTTAGTATTAGTGAAAGCGCTTTGAGTGGTCTTTGTGACTAGAAAAGCGCTATATAAGTGCAGGTTAGTTAGTTAGTTAGTTAGTCTGGGGGTCCATGGACTGGGGTAGGCCCCCCGACCCACATTGTTCTCCATTGTACACCCCCTGACCCATTGTTTGTCGCGGTCCAGTGGCCATGCGGTCCATGGACTTGGTTAGACCACCCAACTCATTTTGATTTGGGTCTTGGGGCCTCGGACCTTATTCGGCCCATGAACTGTGTTTGTTTTGGACATTGCTGTAGGGGGTTACAGGTTGTTTCGGCCCACCTGGCCTTGTACCCCCACCACCCACCCTGTAAGGATTTTTGGGTTTTTCTTTCTTTTGTTGGTGTTACCCTGGGGTCCTCTGGAAGCCGCCCCTTAAGAGGGGGATACTGTCAGGGGATGGATCTTATGCCCTCATCGTGATTTATTATGGTTGTATGGTCTTAGGGGCATGATCTCAGCCCTCTCCCTTGCTTTAAGTTTATTTTGGAATTTTCTGTGTTTTACTGGTAATTATCGTTATCCTAGTTTGCCATTATGATTCTGTTTTGTATAATTATTTCTCCATGGATCACCCTTATTATTATTATTATTATTATTATTATTATTATTATTATTATTATTATTATTATTATTATTATTGTCATCATTATGTGCTGCGGTCCTGCCTCCCCTTTGACTGTGGTGCATCTATTTACGGGGTGGAAGTATTTTGTTGTGTTTTTTGTGCTTTATATAGTTTTAAGTTTATGTTGCATGTTTTATAACTTTGCATGTTTTGTAGTTTTTATATTTTAACTGTGTACTTTTAGTTGGAAATGTCAGCTTCCACCCTGTGCTTCCCCTAATTACTAGTCAGCAGCACCTGTCTTGATTGGGGATATTTTTAAAGGTGCTCTGGCAGTCCAGAGGAGAGAGTGCTGCCGGATGAGAGTCCTTCCTGAGGTGAGCCCAGCCAGATGAAAGAAGGCTGTTGGTCCCAGAGGAAATGGCAGAAGGAGGGCATGACTGAGGACAAGCAGTAACGGCCAGGACCACCATGATGCCGGCATTTGCAGGAGGACACTTCTGTGTGGAGCAGTTGGAGTTCTGCAGGTGAAGGACAGCAAGAGGCAGAGTGAGGAGCTCTGCCTGGGCTGTACGTATCTGCTTCCCAAATAGCAGCACTTCATGATGATGATGTTTATGTTGAGGATGGCAATGAGAAATATAGATATACTGCTGACAAGTGTCTTCCCCTGTGCAAGTTTCCTGAGGGCGTCAGTGTTGTGGAGGCAGATGGAGCCTGGCCTGGAAGAGTAGATCCTCCTCCTCAGCTTTTAAGGACTTTTATCGTTTGTTTTTAGCCCACTTTTAGTCTTTTTTAGCTTCAGTTTTTTAGTTAGTATGTTATTCTATTTTAGCTTAATTTAACTTAATTTTATTTCTTAGGTTTTAGTTAGGCTTTTTTTATTTAAGTGGGCATTTGTTTGTGTAATTGTTCTGGCTGCAAACTTTTTGCTCTTTCCCTGATTAACCCACTTATTCCCCACAGCTGCACCTACCATGTGTGGGAAATCAGCACATCCTATAATTGGGCCACTCTTCTCCAGAGCTTCAGGAGTACGTCAGACTTCCTCCATGCACTTAGAGTACTCTCTTCCCAGTGTGTAGCTTACCTGTCGACCTGCTCCTCCTGGAGACCTGCAGACAAGTAAGATCAATTATCCCCCCAACATCTCCCTCTCATTTTCCACAGGAAAGGGGCCTGGTGGATTTGGACCCTGCCTGGCGGATTCCCCAATGTGGATCCTATCCCAGCTGCCAAAGCCCAGTAAGTTGACTTACTATGTACACATCCTACTCCCTTTCCCTTCACTCCCAGAACCAGTGCGCTGCTTTGTAAATACTCACCCACTGTATGGAACTCCCACATTGAGGGTCTGCTGCTGTCCTGCTCCCCGGGGGATGAAACTCCACAGGCTGTAAGAAAACGGAAACACAGTAGCATTCTCAGACTGTGAAAGTTTGTACTAACCCCTCGTCTACTCTCTCCACTCTGCAGGGTTGCCAGACTCTCAGCGTCCTATCACTATCACAATTATTGTAATCAAGATTATTGTCTCACCTATTTGAGTCTCTTTGCTGTCTGCTTTTGGGTCTGTTACCAAAACCATGTCAGTACGTGCTCCTCAGCAAGACCCAGCAGCTGCAGTGTGGGGGGTCCTCTCAGCTCGGGTAGATGGGTTAGAATACCATATTCAATTCAATTCAATTCAATTCAACTTTATTTATATAGCGCCATTTCACAACAACAGTCATCTCATAGCACTATCAACTGTAGGGAGGACCCCCACAGTTGCAGAAAGACCCCAGCAATCAGGCGATCCCCTGTGAGCAAGCACTTGGCGACGGTGGAGAGGAAAAACTCCCTTTTAACAGGAAGAAACCTCCAGCAGAACCAGGCTCAGGGAGGGGCAGTCATCTGCTGCGACTGGCTGGGGGGTGAGGGGACAGAGAAGAAGAAAAGAACAGACATGTAGAGAGCAAACAGCACGATGGGGACTCAATCTATGGGAGAGAACAAACAAATGTTAATGACCAGCAAAAAAAAAAATATTTCATAGAGAGTGAGGAAAGGAGTGAGGCCCAGTGCATTACTGGAGGTCCCCCGGCTGACTAAACCTATTAGCAGCATAACTAAGGGAGGGTTCAGAAACACATAATCCCTCCCTAATTGTAGGCTATATCAAAAAGGTAGGTTTTAGCCCTATTCTTAAAAACAGAGATCGAGTCTGACTCCCGAATCCAGATTGGCAGCTGATTCCACAGGAGAGGAGCTTGATAACTGAAGGCTCTGCCTCCCATTGTACTTTTGGAGATTCTAGGTATTACAAGTAAACCTGCATTTTGGGAGCGTAGTGCTCTGTTAGGATGATACGGTAGTATCAGATCTTTTAAATAAAAAGGAGCCTGATTGTTTAGAGCTTTGTAAGTAAGAAGAAGGATTTTAAACTTAATTCTAAACTCTATGGGAAGCCAATGAAGGGAGGCCAGAACCGGAGAGATATGATCTCTCTTTCTAGTACCTGTTAAAACTCTTGCTGCAGCATTTTGGATCAGCTGAAGACTTTTTAAAGATGTTTTAGGACAGCCTGATAATAAAGAATTACAATAATCTAATCTCGAGCTAACAAAAGCGTGGATCAGCTTCTCAGCATCACTCTGAGACAAGATGCTCCTAATCTTGGCAATATTACGCAAATGATAGAAGGCAGTCTTAGAAACAAATTTAATATGTGAATTGAAGGACAAATCCTGATCAAAAATAACTCCAAGGTTCCTCACAGAGCTATTAAGAGAAAGAGTAACTGCATCCAAACTGAAAGTTTGATTTGGAAAGGAATTTCTAAGGTTTTTTGGACCAACAAGAATGACTTATCATATCGATCATGATCATATAGATCACTTAACCCAGCAGGCTCAGTCACTTCTTACCCAGCTAGCTAAAGTTGTTGACCACATTAATAAGACTTGTTCCCCATCCACTTCCACCTTCCCTTCTCCATCCGTGTTTTCTCGGGTGGGTCGCTCTTGTACCGTTCCTACCCCAGCCCAGTTACAATGAGGAACCGTGAGGGGGCAACAGGCTCCTGTTGCAGTGTAAGCCTGTTTTTCAGTGCATCTTAGGTGACATTCCCACCTATCACAGCATGATTAGTTATGTGGTTGGTTTTTTGGACCAACAAGAATGACTTATCATATCGATCATGATCATATAGATCACTTAACCCAGCAGGCTCAGTCACTTCTTACCCAGCTAGCTAAAGTTGTTGACCACATTAATAAGACTTGTTCCCCATCCACTTCCACCTTCCCTTCTCCATCCGTGTTTTCTCGGGTGGGTCGCTCTTGTACCGTTCCTACCCCAGCCCAGTTACAATGAGGAACCGTGAGGGGGCAACAGGCTCCTGTTGCAGTGTAAGCCTGTTTTTCAGTGCATCTTAGGTGACATTCCCACCTATCACAGCATGATTAGTTATGTGGTTGGTTTATTAGACTGCTGGGTGCTCAGGTGGGCACGTGCCGTAGTTTCAGGTACAGAGTTCTCTTCCTACACCTTTAATTGTTTTTCCACAGTTTCTCAGACTGTTTGATCATTCCAACCGTGACGGTAATGCTTCCACCCGGCTCCTCAGTCTCCATCAAGCCTCACGTTCAGCTGTGGATCATTCAGTTGATTTCCGGGTGCTCACCACCGAGGCGGGGTGGGGTGACACTGCTCTTTGGTCGGTTTTGTGGGCAGCCTATGCTCCAGCTTAAGAAACTAGTTAGCCTGCCGCAACGAACCAGATTCCTTCAATGCACTCATTTCCCTCGTCATTCGGCTCGGTGTGAACGTGCTCGAGAACAACATAGCACGTTCTCCCAAACTCCTGTTCCTTCCTTCTCGGTTATGCGCCACTTGGGGCATCCATCATTTGCAGTAGGGAGACTTGCAGACGTCTCATTCTAGTCCTCTCTGTCTAAGCTTGAGCTTCCAGTCCTTTTACAATTTTCTATGCACGAGCACACGGATGTTGCACTAATTGACTCTGAGGGTCTGGCAGCTTGATTAGGGGTTCAGTGCATCCCCCTTCCCAAACCAGTAAAGGTCATAGCTCTGTCGGGGAGTTCCCTATTCACTGTGACTGAAAAGACTGCCCCTATTTCTCTATTAGTCTCTGGTAATCATAGAGATAGTATTCAGCTCTTCATCCTCCCATCTGTCACGTCCCTCATTGTTCTTGGTTACCCCTGGCTACTCTTACATAACCCCTCCATTGATTGGAGGACGGGGACTACAACATGGAGCACCCTCTGCTTGTCCTCCTGTTTGCGATCTGCTGCATGTTCTCCCTCTATATCCATTTCCCCTCCCGCAGTGGAACCACTGGGCCTATCCAACGTTCCCCCCAAATATTACGATCTGGGTCCAGTGTTCAGTGAGGCCTGAGCCCTGTCACGTCCCCCTCACAGACCTTATGACTGAGTCATTGAACTAAAACCAGGGTCCAGACTCCCCTTCAGTCGTCCAGGAGGCCCAGGAGGCTATGGACAAATATATTAAAGAATCCCTCAGCTCCGGCCTCATCAGACCCTTCTCATCGGCCATGGGCGTGGGGTTTTTCTTCATAAAGAAGAAAGATGGCTCCGCCCTTGCGTAGATTTTCGGCAGCTTAATGACATTATCATTAAGGACAAATATGCTCTTCTCCTAATTAATTCTGTCTTCAATCTCCTTCAGAGCACCACCATCTTCACCAAGCTGGATCTTAAGAACGCCTACCACCTGATTCAAATCCAGGAGGGCGACCAGTGAAAGACTGGGTTCCGTACCCTGAGTGGCCATTTTGAGTATGAGGTAATGCCATTTGGTCTCACCAACGCCCCAGCAGTGTTCTAAAGGCTGACCAATGATGTACTGAGAGATTTTCTGAACATCTTTGTTTTCGTTTATCTCGATGATATTCTCATCTTTTCCCGGTCTGAGGCTGAACATCGGTTTCATGCCCACACTGTGCTTCAGTCCTTGATGGAGAATCAGCTCTTTGCGAAGGGGGAGAAATGTGAGCTCCATACCTTGTCCACCACCTTCCTCGGATTTATTATTTCCAAGGGGCAGATCCAACCTGACCAACAGAAGATAAAAGCCGTCTGTGAGTGGCCCACCCCCACCTCAAGAAGACACCTGCAGCAGTTCCTGGGGTTTGTCAATTTTTACAGGCATTTCATCCATAATTATAGTAACGTTGCTCTTCCACTCACCTGTCTCACAAAGATTCCTTTCACCTGGTCTCCAGAAGTGGACAGGGCCTTGACACTGCTTGAAGAGAAGTTTACCGACGTCCCCATCCTGATGCAGGTCGGCCCCAGCTTGCAATTCGTGATGGAGGTGAACACATCAGAGACAGGGGTAGGCGCAGTGTTGTCCCAGTGTTTTCCTGCAGATGACAACCTCCACCCCTGTGTTTTCTTCTCCCAGCGACTGACACCTGCTGAGAGAAATTATGATGTGGGTGATCGGGAACTGCTCGCTGTCAAACTGGCCCTGGAGGAGTGCTGTCACTGGTTGGAGGGGTCCGTTCTGCCATTCTTGGTGCTGACCATCAGAATCTGGAATATCTTTGGTCGGCTAAGAGACTTAACCCCTGACAGGCCAGGCGGGCATTGTTTTTTGGGTGGTTCTACTTCTCCATCACCTATCGCCTGGGGTCTAAGAACATCAAGCCCAGTGCTCTTTCCAGGCAGTTCACTCCAGAGCCTCGTAGCGAATGCCAAGAGACCACCATCCTGGCCAAGTGTCTGATGGGGGTCTTTTCATGGGACACTGGGCAGAGGATTAAGGAGGCCTTCAAGACCGAACCTGACCCTCGTGGCGGGGGGGGGGGGGGGGGGGGGGGGGGGGGCTCTCCAAAACCTCAGTTTGTGCCCATGGCTGTCAGAGGGGAGGTTCTGCAGTGGCTGCACACTACCAAACTCACCTGCCACCCAGGGGTCGCCAGAACACTGTCCCTCCTTAAGCACTTATTCTGGTGGCCGGCCATGGACAAGGATTTACGGACCTACATCAAGGCCTGTCCACAGTGTGCCACAGGGAAGTCCCTCACCACCACCCCCTGCTGGTTTTCTACAACCTTTGTTGTAGAAAACCTGAACTCCTGGTTTTACATGTGGTAAGGTGCCATGGCCTCCCTGTTGATATTGTATCTGATCGCAGTCCTCAATTCTCTTTGCAGGTCTGCCGCCCCTTCCATTGGGGCCACGGTCAGCCTCGCGTCAGGTTACCACCCACAGAGTAATGGACAATGTGAGAGGGCTAACCAGGAACTGAAGGCCTCCCTGCGGTGTATCACCTCCTCTAATCTTTTGTCATGGAGTCGTCACCTCCCGTGGGTTGAGTACGCCCACAGATCAGCCACTTCTTCAGCCACTGGGCTCTCTCATTTTGAGGCCTCCCTCGGGTACAACCCCTCACTGCTCTTTACCTCTGAGGATGAGATTGCGGTGCCCTCCATTCAATACCACATAAAGAGGTGTCACCACATTTAGAGGGAGACCAGGGCGGTGCTCCTTCACACAGCTGAGCAAAACTATAGGTGGGCTAACTGACAGAGGAGTGTGGCTCCCTCTTACAAAGTGGGTCAGAGGGTTTGGCTTTCTACCTAGAACATTCAACTCAAGAGTCAGTCTAAAAAACTGTCTCCTTGTTTCATTGGTCCTTATCCTATCAAACAAATCATTAACCCCTCTGCTGTTCACCTCAGTCTTCCACCCACTCTCCGTATTTGTCCCACTTTTCACATTTCCCAGGTCAAGCCTTTTGTCACTAGTCCACTTGCCCCCAAGCCAAGCTGCCTCCTCCTCCAAGAGTGGTTGATGGAGGATTGACCTAGATCATCAACCATATCATTGACGCTCGTCGCTATGGACAGGGCATCCAGTTTTTGGTCAACTGGAAGGGTTATGGGCCTGAGGAGCGGATAGGGGTATCTAGATCATTCATTCTCAACAAACAACTCATCTACAACTTCTACAGGAGGAATCCAGACAAGCCTCAGGCTCCAAGAGGCGCCCTTTGAAGGGAGGGTACTGTAAAGGTTTTGGCTGCACACTTTTTTCTCTCTCTCTGATTAACCCACTTATTTCCCACAGCTGCACCTACCATGTGTGGGCAATCAGCACACCCTTTAAAGTGGGCCACTCTCCTCCAGAGCTTCAGGAGCATGTCAGACTTCTTCCATGCACTTGGAGTACTCTTTTCCCAGTGTGCTGCCTGCCTGTCAACCTGTCCCTCCTGGAGACCTGAAGACAAGTAAGATCAATTATTCCCTCAACATCTCCCTCTCATTTTCCCCAGGAAAGTGACCTGGTGGATTTGGACCCTTCCTGGTGGATTCCCCAACGTGGATCCTAACCCAGCTGCAAAAGCCCAGTAAGTCATCTTACTATGTGCACATCCTACTCCCTTTTCCTTCACTTCCAGCATCAGCATGCTGCTTTGTAAATACTCACCCACTGTATGGAACTCCCACGTCGAGAATCTGCTGGTGTCCTGCTCCCCGGGGGATGGAACTCGACAGCTTGTAAGAAAACAGACACATAGTAGCATTGTCAGACTGTGAAAGTTTGCACTAACCCCTCGTCTCCTCTCTCCGCTCTGGAGACTCTCAGCGCCCTATCACTATCACAATTTTTGTAATAAAGATTATTATCTCAGCTATTAGGGTCTCTTTGCTGCTTGCTTTTGGGTCTGTTGTGGTGACACAATAGGAGATGGCACTCCACCCAGGACTTTGGGGTATTGGGGGAAGGAAAAGGAGAGCTGGTAATGGGGGAAAGAAGTGAGACGGGTGCCAGAGTGCTAGGGGGTATTAAGCTGAATAAAGATGTCCCTTCAACCCCGCTGTGCCAGGTGTGGAAGGTATTGTGGAAAGGTAAGACGCTTTTCGCACCTGAGGACTCCGGGGCACGAAAGTATTGTGTTAAGCCATGCTCTGTGACGTGTATATGGGTGTGTGTACATGCTCTCTGACGCATGTGTCAATGTGTTTACCTTGGGTGCCAAAGGCGGGAATAAAGTGATATAAAGGAGTTCGCTTTGGCACCCAAATTTAGTTTCTTCTGTTGTTGGAGTTGAATAAAGTTCTGGGTCGTCAGCTCATGTCTCATCTGATTCCATCATCCACATTGGTGGCCTAGATAGGTGAAATTGCAAATGGACTGAGCTCCTCTGTGGAGACACTCCCGCTGAAGCCTTCCACCGCTGCATGTGCCGTTGCAGTCAGACTCGCAGACTTTTGGCTCCATGACCCGGCTGCTTGGTTTATACACATGGAATCCCAATTCGCCCTTTGCGAAGTCTCAATAGATGACACAAATTATCATTATGTGGTGGCTGCACTGGACACGCGCTCCACGCAGCAAGCAATGAGTCTACTCCGAGCCCTGCAAGCCCAAGGAAAATACAATGCTCTCAAGCGGCTGCTGCTGCACCGTTATACCGTTTTGGATGGAGAGAGGGCAGAAAAGCTCCTCACCCGCTTGGAGTTAGGAGACAGATCGGCTGTGGAACTGATGGAAAGCATGCTCACGCTAATTTGCATGGACAACGGATGTTTTCTGTTTGCTCACCTCTTCCTCAGGAGCCTACCAGCTGTGGCGTGAGCGATCCTCACTGCTACTGGCGGCCAGGGACTACCACGTGCTTGCTGAGGAGGCAGACCGCATCATCCTGGCAAACAAGGCTCTCAGCATTCAGGCAGTGAGACCGGGATCTCCAGTGGAACCCAGTGAGATTGAGGAGCCGATGGTAGTGGCTGGGACAGCCACCAGGAGACACAGGAACAGGACGCTGTGCTCTTATCACCGCCGTTTTGGCACCAAAGTGCAACGTTGTCTGCCGCCGTGCCGCTTCAAGAAGCTGGGAAACAGGACAGCCAGCGGTCAGTAGCAGCTGCAACCACTGCTGACAGGGAAAATCTGCTCTTCATCGAGGACACACATTCTGGGAGACGTTTTCTGGTTTACTCTGGCTCCCAGAAGAGCCTCATTTTGCCGGTCAGCGCAGACAGGCTGGCAGAAGGCTGCGGCCCGGCTTTAACAGCCACCACCGGATTCCACATCAGGATGTTTAGTGAAAAGACGGTGCTGTCTGAGTTCCCAGCACTCATGGTGCCCACTTTTTCTGCTACAGTAACCAAGCACAGGGTGAAGCATTTTATCACTATGAAAGGTCCGCCCATTTTTGCGTGCCCTCGCTGCCTGGATAAACTAAACTAAATGACTGGATAAGCTAAACTAGCCATCGCACATGAGGAGTTTGCTAACTTAGAACACTTAGGCATTGTTAGGCACTCCAACAGACCTTTGGCATCCCCACTGCACATGGGTGCAGTGGGGATGCCAAAGGTCTGTTGGCTGCCTTCCATGGCTGCCATGACTGATGGGTCGTGGGAGCCGTGCGGCGATTTCCAATACTTGAACAACGCCACGGAACGGGACCGTTACTCCATCCCGCACATCCAGGATTTTTCAGTGCACCTGGCCGGGATGCGCATTTTCTCAAAAGTGGATCTGGTCCACAGTTACCACCAGGTCCAGGTTCACGGAGAGGACGTTCCCAAAATGGCAGCAATAACTCCCTTCGGTCTTTTCGAGTTTTTACACATGCCGTTCGGGTTAAAGGGCATAGCACAAACTTTCCAAAGAATGGTGGATGCGGTACTCCCAGGCCTGATTACTGCCATACCTGTTCTCAATCAAGACCGTGCACCACCGTGGTGGTGCATGGTTAGCACTGTTGCCTTACAGCTAGAAGGCTCCAGGTTCGAATTCCCAGGCTGGCAGGGGTAGGAACCTTTCTGTGTGGAGTTTGCATGTTCTCCCTGTGCGGCGTGGGATTACGCTGGGGGCTCCAGTTTCCTTCCACAATCCAAAGACATGTATGTTAGGTTAATTGGTTGTTCTAAATTGCCCCTAGATATCTGTCTCCTATACACCCTTAGAATAGAGGGTTAGTACTAGTGAAGCCATTTGAGTGGTCTTTGAGACTAGAAAAAGCGCTATATAAGTACAGGTCCTTATCCCCTTATCCTTATCCCTAAAACACTTAAATAGGACCTGCCTGATAAAGTGAAGTAGACCAAAAGATACTCAAAAGCTAGACATCATGCTGTGACTCATAGAAATTCAGAAACAAATGAGAAACAGAGTAACTGACATCAATCAGTCTGGAAAAGGTTATAGAGCCATTTCTGAAGCTTTGGGACTCCAGTGAAACACAATGAGAGCCATTATCCACAAATGGTGAAAACATGAAATAGTGGTGAACCTTCCCAGGAGTGGCCAGCCAACCAAAATTACCCCAAGAGCGCAATGACGACTCATCCAAGAGGTCACAAAAGACCCCACAACAACATCCAAAGAACTGCAGGCCACACTTGCCTCAGTTAAGGTCAGTGTTCATGACTCCACCATAAGAAAGAGACTGGGCAAAAATGGCCTGCATGGCAGAGTTCCAAGACAAAAAAACCACTGCTGTGCAAAAAGAACATAAAGACTCGTCTCATTTTTGCCAGAAAACATCTTGATGATCCCCAAGACTTTTGGGAAAATACTTTGTGGACTGACGAGACAAAAGTTCAACTTTTTGGAAAATGTGTGTCCCATTACATCTGGTGTAAAAGGAACACAGCTTTCAGAAAAGGAACATCATACCAACAGTAAAATATGGTGGTGATAGTGTAATGGTCTGGGGCTGTTTTGCTGCTTCAGGACCTGGAAGACTTGCTGTGGTAAATGGAACTATGAATTCTGCTGTCTACCAAAAAATCCTGAATGTCCAGCCATCTGTTTGTGACCTCAAACTGAAGCGTGCTTTGGTTCCGCAGCAGGACAATGATCCAAAACACACCAGCAAGTCCAACTCTGAATGGCTTAAGAACAACAAAATGAAGACTTTGTAGTGGCCTGGTCAAAGTCCTGACTTGAATCTGACTGAGATGCTGTGGCATGACCTTAAAAAGGGGGTTTATGCTTTAAAACCCTTCTATGTGACTGAATAACAATTCTGCAAAGATGAGTGATGAGCAAAATTCCTCCACAGCGCTGTAAGACTCATTGCCAGTTATTGCAAATGTTTGATTACTAACTTTTTTTTAACTTTTGTGTCAGTTGTTCCATTGCTTTTGAGTGCCTGAATGAGGAGACTGAATAAGAATGGTTGTAATTAGAAGGGAGTGCATATGTGTGATTAGAAGGGTAATTAGATTAGAAGGGTAATTCGAAGGGTAAGGATTAGAAGGGTAATTAGAAGCGAGTGCATATTTAGAAGGGAGTGCATATGTCCCCTTCATTATTTACTTGAGAAAATGTTCTGTTTGCTCCTGATTTTTATGACAATTAGTGACATTTTATGCGTAATTTTAATGTTTCTACATGGCAATGCTTCTATAATTAAAGCAGGGCACAACTAAATATTAAGAATATTATTCATATAAGCCCATTTCCAGATACAGTTTTAGAGCCTTAAGGTGTCAGATGTTGAGTTTAATGTTTTGAAAATGTCTCTGCTATGCTTGTTCAGTTTCACCCCATACCAGTGTGGGGAGTGGTATGTGAAGTGTGTGTGTGTGTGTGTGTGTGTGTGTGTGTGTGTGTGTGTGTGTGTGTGTGTGTTCCACCACACAAACTCCTCCCTTAAGTGTTCAAATGAGGAAACACTTGTTTGTCATTATTGAAAAGAGAGGTGCTTCAGAGACATGGCGATGGGACTCAAACTTCGACTAAAAAGTGAGATCTGACATTACAAGGAGAAGTGAAGAAAACAGAAATAAGGAAATCCCAGAATGCTTTTGCTGTATCCTGCTGTAAACTTTGTGTGAGCTGACAGGTGCGTCACAGGCAGATGGGACTCAAAGTCCTGTCTATTTTTTTATGACATTTCTGGAACTGTGACTGCTCCTTTGTTAGTGTGTTTCTGCTGTGAATTCATCTTAATTGACCACTGAAGCTTTCATCTTATCCGTTTTTGTCCCCATGAACTTGATGCTTATGATTTTGAAACACAAAAGAAGGATACACCCTTTGCACAACTCCAAAGGAAACAACAAATAACGCCAGAGACAGAATCTTCCACACTTTCAGAAACAGATTTGATTAGTGCAGAATGCAATGTTCACCTGATTGATTAAATCCAAACTCAAGTGAGAAGCTGTAGCTGCTAATTTCAGTCTCAAATGGCTTATTGTACTTCTGCATCAGAGGTAGACTTCTTTTGTCCAATCTGTCAAGAAGTCTTCAAAGATCCTGTTGTCCTGTCATGTAGTCACAGTTTCTGTAAAGCCTGTCTGCAGCAATGGTGGTCATACAGTGTGATTCATGACTGTCCAGTCTGTAAAAAAAGATCCTCAAGAAGCAATCCACCCTGTAACTTGGCACTAAAGAACCTGTGTGAAGCCTTCTTCCAGGAAGTGTCTCTGCATGAGAAATCTTCTGTTGCATCAGAGGCTCTCTGCAGTCTGCACTCAGAGAATCTAAAACTCTTCTGTCTGGACCATCAGCAGCCAGTTTGTGTCATTTGTCAAGATTCAGAAACACACTCCAACCACAGATTTAGACCCATCGATGAAGCTGCAAAGGACTGCAGGGAGAAAATTGAGAAATCCCTGAAACTTTTAAAGAAGCAACTGGATGTCCTGAATCAGGTCAAAGTGAACTGGAATCAAACAGAAGGACACATCACTGTCCAGGCTCAGGAGACAGAGAGGAAAATTCAGGAGGAGTTTAAGAAGTTTCACCAGTTTCTAGAAAGAGAAGAGGAGGCCAGGATCACTGAACTGAGGGAGGAGGAGAAGAGGAAGAGTCAGCTGATGAAGACGAAAACTGAGGCTCTGAGCAGAGACATAGCAGCTCTGTCAGAAACAATCAGAGATACAGAGGAGAAGGTGAGAGCTTCAGATGTCTCCTTCCTGCAGACCTACAAGGCTGCAGTGGAAAGAGTCCAACAGCGACCCGTGCTGGATTTTCCTCAGATGGACTCTGGAGCTCTGATTGATGTGGCCAAACATCTGGGCAACCTGAGCTTCAACATCTGGAACAAAATGAAGGACATGGTCTCCTATTCTCCATTGATCCTTGATCCCAACACTGCATCTCCACAGTTGCTCGTGTCTGAAGACCTCAGAAGTGTGAAATTCTTTGAGAGTCCAAGACAGTTTCCATGGAACCCTGAAAGGTTTGAATACTACTTCACAGTCCTTGGCTCTGAAAGATTTAACTCTGGGACTCACAGCTGGGATGTTGAGGTTAGAAATGACAAAGACTGGTCTGTAGGGGTGACTGGAGAGTCTGTCCAGAGGAAAGAAGAGATCAAATTTGGATACTGGGGACTGTGGTTCTTTGATGGTAAACTCAGAGCGCACGCTCCATCAGTGGTAGACAAAGTTATGTCTTTAAAGAAGCTACCCAAAAGGATCAGAGTGACTCTGGACTACAGCAGAGGAAAGCTGTCATTCTCAGATCTGGACACTAACACCCACATTTACACTTATTCACAAACCTTCACTGAGAAAGTCTTTCCTTTCATTAATACTACAAACCCAATGCATATTAACATATTACCAGCAAAAATGAGTGTAAACATAGAGATGTAGGTGAAAGTATTTTGTCTTTCCAGGTTCCTGTTTGCTCCAAGGCAGCAGGTTTTCATTTTGTTCTGACAACTTATAGAAAATAGAGGTGACGAAAACATTACAACCAGCGCACAGTGTCAGAAGCTGCTTTAAGCATGTTTGCTACAAAAACAGACCAGCGTGTTTTATATTGACATTCTTTTGTAGGTACAGGACAAGAAAAAAAAGCAAGCAATCTATCTGGTGTTTGGATGAGTAAAACACCTTTTTCTTTGTTTTTAGTGCAATGTTTTTAATGAAAACTATTTTTTAAAGTTTTTTATGTCATGTGCTTGTCAGATGGCTTTTTGTGTGTATTTCCTTCTGACTGCAGCTTTGCAAATGATGATGTTGTTCAGGTGAACACCAAAATGTCTAGTTGTTTTGCTTAGCTTTCATTCCAGTTTTTTTTTTAACTCCTTGTTAATTTTAAATCCTAAGCAAGCTCACATTCCTTTTAATTTCTCCATTTAAGAAGACATCACTGTTAAAATAAATGCTGAGGCTTTTCCCCTCTTTTCACTGTGCACTGTTTTGATCACAAGATTAACGTTTGGTGGTTCATTTGTTTTGTTTTTGTGTTTCATTGTTTAATGATGTTTTCTGTAAATCATTGGCTAATTAGAGGTGGCAGGAGTATGACAGTGGTTTAAAAATATTGTGCTGTATCTCTTTAACCTAATAATGGAAATTTAATATTTGTTTTTACTCTTGTGAGAGGAATTTTATTTAAATGTAAGAGAAATTGAAATTGTTGCTCTGTCTTAAAGAAATTGTGTTATTTCTTCTGCTAAGTGTTCCAATAGATAGGTAATTGCCTGATAAAACCAAAGAGTTCTGATTAAGAGGTTGTAAAAGTTTGAGTTTATTACCCAGGATGGGAAAACCTGAGGGGCTGACTGTTTGCTGACTTTGACTAAATGTTTCATGTTATTCTAGTCAGAGTGCTTCCTGCCTGTCACTGACGAATGAACAGAGACATGTGCTGGTGATTTCTGGTGTTAGGAGCGTCTGTGGATGTGTGTATATACTGGAAGCCTTCACTCTGCCCAGACAGACTTCCTCACTCTGTGTTCAGCGCGTTGTGTGACCAGGTCTCCTTAAACCAAAGACCGCAGTGTTGAAGATTCTCTACTTCTCCTATACTCTAAGAGTGACAAATAATTTCCATGGCACTCTGTAATATACTATAAATAAAAGGTTTCAATTATTTTCCACTGTGTCTGAATTTCCCTTCTGTGTGTTTTGTTGTTCTTCACAACTCCAAGAAAATGTCAAATTGAATCTAGAATTTCTATTAACTACTGAATCCACAGAGCTCTACAGCTAGAGAATACCTTTTCTACACATATCATTTTAGCAGTAACTGTGGATTTAAAAAGATATAGCTAATTCAAGTCTTTATTAATGGTTAAAATTAAAAAAAAGAACCAAAGGTTATTCTCTTGGATTCTGCAAAGGACTGCAGCACGACCTGAGGATGTCACAGACAGGTTTATAAATGGACAGAATGATGCTGTAGTGCACTTCCAGGGCCACTTACAGTTAACAGTAATATGTTTGTGATAAACTGGTGTGAGGAAAAATTGCATTGCACCTCATTATAGCTGGTAGCTATTTTCCAACTTCAGTCCCTGTGACACATAAGAAATTTTTTTTTAAATTTAACCTATATTTTACCAGGGATAGAACAACTGAGGTACCTCTTTTACAGTGGTGCCCTGGTCAAGATGGCAGAGCTGATAAAAACAACCAATTACAAAACAACACAGAGGTATAAAATAAAAAATGAATAAATACATAAAGCTTGGGATCAGTCCGCCAAGGTCTCCGCCTTTGACCGCCACCTAATCCACATAGCACCGGACCCCCATGATCCCTCCTGCAGGTGGTGAACCCACTGGAGGGCGGACCCATGTAACTCCTTTGGGCTGAGCCCGGCCGGGTCCCATGGGTGGAAACCCGGCCACCAGACGCTAGCCTTCGAGCCCCTCCCCCAGGCCTGGCTCCAGGGTGGAGCCCCGGTAACCCCATACCGGGCGGGGTACACTGAATCCTTGATATACAATTTATCATGAGAGTCTGTTGGGATCGTTCTTAGTCTGGCCCTTCACCCAGAACCAGTTTGTCTTGGGAGACCCTATCAGAGGCAAATTGCCCCCGGACAACATAGCTCCTGGGATCACTGGGGCACGCAAACCCCCCCACCACGATAAGGTGACGATCCATGAGGAGGTCCCACTGATCCCACTGATATGTCTTCCACAGAGGAAGCAGGGTTTGGGGACGAGGGGGATGACTCGCCTATCACAGGGGCTGAGGTCGCCAAGGTGGTTAAAAATCTCCTTGGTGGCCGGGCCCCGGGGGTGGACGAGATTCGCCCTGAGTACCTCAAGGCCCTGGATGTTGTTGGGTTGTCATGGTTGACACGCCTCTGCAACATTGCGTGGAGGTCGGGGACAGTGCCTTTGGCATGGCAAACCGGGGTGGTGGTTCCTCTCTTCAAAAAAGGGGACCGGAGGGTGTGCTCCAACTTTAGAGGGATCACACTCCTCAGCCTCCCTGGGAAGGTCTATGCCAAGGTACTGGAGAGGAGAGTCCGGCCGTTGGTCGAACCTCGGATTCAGGAGGAGCAATGTGGTTTTCGTCCTGGCCGTGGCACATCGGACCAGCTCTTTACCCTCTCGAGAATTCTTGAGGGTTCGTGGGAGTTTGCCCAACCAGTTTACATATGTTTTGTGGACTTGGAGAAGGCATTTGACCGCGTGCCTCGTGGATTTTTGTGGGGGGTGCTTTGAGAGTATGGGGTATCGGGCTTGTTGTTACGAGCTATTCGGTCTCTGTACGACCGTTGTGAGAGTTTGGTTCGTATTGCCAACACTCGGTCGGAGTCATTCCCAGTGAGAGTTGGACTCCGCCAGGGCTGCCCTTTGTCACCGATCCTGTTCATAATTTTTATGGACAGGATTTCTAGGCGCAGCCAGGGAATGGAGGGTGTCATGCTTGGTGACCACAGGATCTCATCTCTGTTGTTTGCAGATGATGTTGTCCTGTTGGCTTCATCCAGCAACGACCTACAGCTCTTGCTGGGACGGTTTTCCGCTGAGTGTGAAGCGGCTGGGATGAGAATCAGCACCTCCAAGTCCGAGTCCATGGTCCTCAGCCAGAAAAAGGTGAATTGTCCTCTCCGGGTTGGGGATAGGCTCCTGCCCCAAGTGGAGGAGTTTAAGTATCTTGGGGTCTTGTTCACAAGTGAGGGGAAAATGGAGCGAGAGATCGACAGACGGATTGGAGCAGCATCTGCAGTGATGCGGACGTTGTACCGGTCTGTTGTGGTGAAGAGGGAGCTTAGTTCTAAGGCAAAGCTGTCGATTTACCAGTCAATCTACGTTCCTACTCTCACCTATGGTCACGAGCTTTGGGTAATGACCGAAAGAACGAGATCGCAGATACAAGCGGCTGAAATGAGCTTTCTCCGTAGGATTGCTGGAGTCACCCTCAGAGATAGGGTGAGGAGCTCAGTCATCCGGGAGAGGCTCAGAATAGAACCGCTGCTCCTCCACATTGAAAGGAGTCAGTTGAGGTGGTATGGGCATCTGATTAGGATGCCTCCTGGACGCCTCCCACTTGAGGTGTTTCAGGTACGTCCCACTGGGAGGAGACCCCGGGGCAGACCCAGGACTCGGTGTAGAGAGTATGTCTCCCAGCTGGTCTGGGAACGCCTTGGTATCCCCTCTGAAGAGCTGGAACAGGTGGCTGGGGAGAGGGAAGTCTGGGCTTCTCTGCTTGAACTGCTGCCTCCGCGACCCGGACCTCCGGAAAAGCGGTAGAAGATGGATGGATGGATGGATAAATACATAAAAACAGATAACTCAATAAAAAAACAAATATCAAGTATTTATCAGGCCACTATGAAAGGCCCAGACAAACAGTGAAGCCCTCATTCATTAGAGCATCTATAGACTTAAATTTAGACATCAATCCAGCTTAAAAAAATTTACTAAACAAACTCAATGTGAACCCAAATGCCTCTTATTTTTGTCTGTGCTTGGTGCTAAAGAAAATGCTTAGCATGTGTTTGTCATTATTCTGTGTTTAAATTTCAGTTTTATTCCTCTGTTCAGGTTCTTCTGTGCCCTCCCCATCGCTCCCCTCTAGGTTGTGCAAACAGGTTATTTTGGAGCTTTGGACTGGAGCAGAATACATAAAAGCTTTTTTCCCATCTCTGTCCTGACCTTTGGGACAGCCAACAAATGTAAATTTTCTGGTCAAAGATTGTAAGCAGTTGTTGACTTCCACATAATATATTTAAAAATGTAGAATGGATGATTACTGAGTATAGCTTTGTAAAAGAAATTGTACCAGTTGTCCCAAACGTGGCATGGAAAGACATGGACAGCCAGCACTGGAATAAAGAGCACAACAGTGAGTTAGAGCCTGAAGTTAGTAACAAATCTTAAAGCACTATGATATAAAGAGTCCAGCTTAACGTTAGTTGAGGCATTCATATACAAAAGGTCACCATATTCAAGAACTGGTAAAAAGGTGGATAAAACCAATCTCTCTCGAGCTTGTAGTGAAAAACAAACTTTATGTGGAAAGAAAAAGCCCACTTCTGCCTGAGTTTTCTCACCAGATTTTCAATATGACATTTAAAAGTAAGACAGTCATCCAGGCAGACATGACAAGGTTATTGGTGTGATGTTTGGTACCCTTTGGTAGCCTCTAACATCAAAAAATACACTTGAGAAGCCGATCATAGTATCTCACTCATCTATATTTTGTCAGCCATCTTGTATCACACATTTTCACACCAAATCTGGTGAGCCTTGACTCATGGCATGTCTAACAGTAACATGGAACAGTAACAAGGATTTTTCTCAGTTTGACAACACGGCCTGACTTTGTGATATAACCAGGAGGGTGGTCATTTGACTGTGTTGATAGTTCAGGTTCAGCATCCTGTACGTTGCTGTTGCTGGACTTGACTGGTTGGATGTCTGTTGTGGTCATATCCTCTCTGTTGTCTTTGAAATGTCTCTCTCTGAGGTGGCGTTGGTTTCTGCGATATGTCTGACCTTCACTGGTTGTGATGTGGTAACTCCTGTCTGTCTCTGCAAGTCGGTTAACTGTTGTGGGTTTCCAGGAACTATCTTCTTGTTGAAAACGGATGGCTGTACCAACAAGCAGGGGTGGCAGAAGTCTGACAGTTTCATTATAGTAGGTCTGTTGGTGATTCTGGCAGGCTTCCCTCCATTCACAAACTTTCTGTTGACAGGCAACTTGGGGCTGGAGCTGTTTAGCTGTTGTGGGAAGGATTGAGTGCAATCTGTGGCTCATGAGAAGCTGTGCTGGTGATTTTAAGTTGTCCACAGGAGCATTTCTGTACTCTAATAATAGGCTGAGGTACCAGTCTTTGCCTTCAGCTTTGGCCTTGTCTAACATGCGTTTGGCTGTTTGAACTGTTTTTTTCTGCAAGACCATTGCTCTGTGGGTGGTAGGGGATGTGTTGTGGTGGGGAAGTGATGTGTGTGAAGTGCCATGTTTCCGCGAAACGTTGAAACTCATGTGAATTGTAACATGGACCATTATCACTGATGAGGGTCTCAGGAATGCCATTTATTTATTTAGCGAATGCAAAGTCCTTAAGCCAAGCAGTTGCCTCCTGGTTTGCTGTATGGAGGGTGTGTAATCCTCCTTCCAGTCTTTGGAGCGGGCAAGCCTCTATGATGTGTTCCATAGTTTGCTCCTCTCCACATGCGCACAGTGGGCTAGGGCTACTGCCCCATCTGTGAAGGCTGGCCAAGCAGGGGCCATGTCCAGTCCTGAAGCGATTGAGTGTAGACCACTGTCTCCTTGGGAGGTTGGTGCCCGGGACCTGTTGGTTGGGGTTTATCACCAGCTGTTTGTTTGGGACCTCCTTGGTTTCCCATTCCTCTTGCCAAGCTGTCTGGATGGTAAAGTCAGCTGGGGGAGGGTTTTTCCAAATCGGCCGTCTGGATGAAAGTCGGGCAGTGGGTGGGGTGTAGATATCTGCATGGATTGGTAAGTGAGGAAAATCTTTAACTTTTTGGAGCATCCTTTGAGTTAATGCTGCTCGCCGGATGTGTGGAGGGGCTATGTTTGACAGTACAGAGAGCCAGGGGAGTGGTGTTGAGCGGATTGTTCCAGTTATAGTTCTCATGGTTGAGTTGAGCTGGGTGTCTACATGGTGTGTGTAAGATGACCTGGACCAGACAGGGGCACAATATTCTGCTACAGAGTATGAAAGGGCCAGTGCTGAGGTGCGCAGGGTGGAGACTGCCGCCCCCCATTTTGCACCAGCGAGCTTGCAGAGCAGGTTGTTTCGTACTTTCACCTTAGCAGCCGTCCCCTTTAGATGTTCCTTGAAGGATAAGGTCCTATCAAGGGTCACTCCAAGATAAGTTGGATTTGGGGCATGCTTAAGCTTGAGTCCGCTCAGGTGGATGTTTAGTTCTCTGGCAGCTTTTGCATTGTGGAGATGAAATACACTGGAGACGGTTTTTGCTGGGCTTGGTTTTAGGCGCCAGATTTTGCAGAACTGGTCCAGTTTAGCAAGATCTTCCGTGAGCACCCGTTCCAGTGGTTCAAAGTCTGGTGCTTGGAATGCCAAACAGATGTCGTCTGCATAGATGAATTTGCGGGATTTTGTAGTAGGCAGGTCGTTTATGTAGAGGTTGAACAGAGTTGGAGCTAGAACTGAGCCTTGTGGGAGTCCGTTTTTCTGCATTCTCCATGCACTTGTGTTCTGACTGAGGTGGACTCTGAACCTTCGGTTGGTCAGCAGGGTTTTTATAATTGCTGTTGCCCAAGCAGGGATCGCCTTTATAAGTTTCAGGAGGAGGCCTTTGTGCCAGACCGTATCATAGGCGGCTGTAAGATCGAGAAACACAGCCCCTGTCTTCAGTCTGCTCTCGAAGCCATTTTCAATGAAGGTCGTTAGGGCCAGTACATGTTCTCCTGTACTGCGGTCCTTGCGGAAACCTGCTTGATCCACACTTAGAATATCCTCTATTTCTGGGGAAATGCGTTGCAGTATTAGGCGCTCCATGATTTTGTAAGGAACGCTGAGTAGGGAGATTGGGCGGTAGCTTGCTGGTAGTTTGTGGTCTTTGCCAGGTTTTGGGATGGCAATGACCTTTGCTGTCCGCCATTTCTTTGGGATCGAGTTCGTTTGTGTGATCCTTGTGTAGAATTGTGTCAACCAGGTTAGGGCTCGGGGGCCAAGATTCTTCATGAATTCTGGGAAGATGTTATCGTATCCTGCTGCCTTTCCACATTTCAGGCCCTGTAGGACTTTCTCCAGTTCAGCAGCCTCGAAGGGTTCAGGGTTCGTTTCCTCTACAGGCATTTTTTGGTGTTTTTTTAGCTCAGTTGTAACTGCTCTTCTGGTGTCTTTGTCTTGGGGTGCTTTGGCGATAGTCAGTAGGTGGGATGCAACTTGGTTGGGTGTGACGGATGCTCGGCTTTGGCTAGGGGGCTTCTGTGCAGCTCCTAGGCGATGGATGAGGCTCCAACATTTCCTGCTAGAGT
Organism: Pholidichthys leucotaenia; assembly: GCA_020510985.1. Taxonomy (NCBI): domain Eukaryota; kingdom Metazoa; phylum Chordata; class Actinopteri; order Cichliformes; family Pholidichthyidae; genus Pholidichthys; species Pholidichthys leucotaenia. The sequence continues at coordinate 240,193,593 of CM035836.1, forward strand.
GGGTAAAGCTCCGGTCAGCAACTGTCTCCTCCCATTTCTTTCGCCGGGCTGTATTTAGCGATTCAATGAGATGGTCTGCTATCTCTGGGTCCCCTGATGTTTGATAGGATTGTAGGAGGGCAGCACTTTCTCCGTCCAAACATGGGACATAGAGGGGTCGGTAGCCTCGTGGGATTGCAGTATGGGCAGCCTTGAAGATTGCGCTGCAGAAGCGGTTGTATGCTTCATCTACAGTGATGGTGTGGAGTGGGATGGTAACAATGCTCCGGTCCAGAGTTTCACTGAATTTCTTCCAGTTGGCTTTGCGGAAGTTCCAGCGCATCTTCCTTGGGCTGTATATGACTGGAAGTTGTAGGCCAATGTGTACAAGCAGGGGCCGGTGTTGGCTGTGTGGAAAATCATCAAGAATGAGGATCTGTGTAGGATATGGCTCCCCATTCAAAGAGCTGACCCAACACAGGTCAGGAGAATAGTCCATCTTCCACCTAGCAGAGTGGAAGGTTCCTCTTTGTTTGGGGTCGTATATCAAAGCGAGGTCATTTCTGGATGCCCAGTCTGAAAGTGCCTCCCCATCACTGTCCACTGCTGGGTACCCCCAGTCAGGGTGATGGCTGTTAAAGTCCCCCACATAGATGGCAGGGTGGGGTTGGGTGGGTAAGACCTGCAGATCCCAGTTGGCATTAGGGGGCTTGTACACATTGACAATATGGAAGCCACCAATGATTATGGTGTCTGAGAAATGTGTTGTTATCAGGTGATTTGCTTCAACTATGTCAGAACGCACATAGGTGGCACGTCCATGTTTAGCATGTAGAACATAGCACAGGAGGTCAAAGCCTTTGATGGTGAAGCGGCCAGCTTCCTCTGTGCCAATATGAGTCTCTTGGAGGCAGATTACATCAATCGAATGTTGGAAGGCGAGGACTTCGATAAGGCTTCGCTTGGCTGCAGATAGGCCTTCAACGTTTAGTTGTAATATGCGAAGGGCAGATCCTACCACAAAGTGCTCTTGGGGCTGTTTGCTTTCGGCTTTAGGACTGTGACTAGGATTCTTCTTTGACTTGGCACAGAGGCGTCGTCTCTTTGAATTTAGTCTGCTGGTAGGATCATTAGCTTCCTCAGGCAAGCCCGGGTACTGGCGGAGGGCGCGACGAGAACGCTGATCCATTGCCCCCATGGAATGCCATGCCTTGCCATTGCTGACTTAAGTTTGTGGATAACAGTGGAAGCAGTACATCTGTACAGTCTCTGTAGTTCAAGGGATCTGCTGTGGTAGTCTACTATGACAATGTAGTTGCTGGAGTTCCATGAGTAGAGGTCTGTACCTATTACTTGCCATGGCAACTCTGGTATAGCATGTGACAGCAGGGGTTCTTTGGGGTTAGCGCTGTGACGTTCTTGGCATATACTGCAGGTGCCTACTGCTGCTTTAATTTGTTTCCCCATGCCAGGCCAGAAAAGAATGTCTCTTGCTCTGCTTTTGCTTTTTTCAATTCCCATGTGGCTGGAATGTACAGTATGCGCTCTATCATGTTTTGTTTCATACTGTGGAGAATTATGATCTTTTCGCCTTTGAACATGATACCATCAATCTCAGAAATTTGTGATTCCAGTATTCTTGTATACTGAGTGGGCATTGTGATCTTGTCTCAGGCCGGCCATTCAGGGTGGTATTCTTTAAAGTGGTGAGCTGTGGATCTTGACTTGTTACCTCCTTTTTTTTTTTTTTTTTTTGGACTCATTTTGTACCCGTAGGTAGATTTGTTCTGCAGTCAGGTGACAAGCCATCAGCTGCTGGTCGCTGTGTGCGCAAGCGCCCCTAAACTCCCTAACCTGCATGTTTTTGGCATGTGGGAGGAAACCAGAGAAATCCCGGAGTAAACCCACGCAAACACGGGGAGAACATGCAAACTCCACACAGATCACTGTTGGCCGGGGGCAGGGATCGAACCCACGATCTCATGATTCAATTCAATTCAATTCAATTCAACTTTATTTATATAGCGCTATTTCACAACAACAGTCATCTCATAGCACTATCAACTGTAGGGGGGAACCCCCACAGTTGCAGAAAGACCCCAGCAATCAGGCGATCCCCTGTGAGCAAGCACTTGGCGACGGTGGAGAGGAAAAACTCCCTTTTAACAGGAAGAAACCTCCAGCAGAACCAGGCTCAGGGAGGGGCAGTCATCTGCTGCGACTGGCTGGGGGGTGAGGGGATAGAGAAGAAGAAAAGAACAGACATGTAGAGAGCAAACAGCACGATGGGGACTCAATCTATGGGAGAGAACAAACAGATGTTAATGACCAGCAAAAAAAATATTTCATAGAGAGTGAGGAAAGGAGTGAGGCCCAGTGCATTACTGGAGGTCCCCCGGCTGACTAAACCTATTAGCAGCATAACTAAGGGAGGGTTCAGAAACACATGATCCCTCCCTAATTGTAGGCTATATCAAAAAGGTAGGTTTTAGCCCTATTCTTAAAAACAGAGATCGAGTCTGACTCCCGAATCCAGATTGGCAGCTGATTCCACAGGAGAGGAGCTTGATAACTGAAGGCTCTGCCTCCCATTGTACTTTTGGAGATTCTAGGTATTACAAGTAATCCTGCATTTTGGGAGCGTAGTGCTCTGTTAGGATAATACGGTAGTATCAGATCTTTTAAATAAAAAGGAGCCTGATTGTTTAGAGCTTTGTAAGTAAGAAGAAGGATTTTAAACTTAATTCTAAACTCTATGGGAAGCCAATGAAGGGAGGCCAGAACCGGAGAGATATAATCTCACTTTCTAGTACCTGTTAAAACTCTTGCTGCAGCATTTTGGATCAGCTGAAGACTTTTTAAAGATGTTTTAGGACAGCCTGATAATAAAGAATTACAATAATCTAATCTCGAGCTAACAAAAGCGTGGATCAGTTTCTCAGCATCACTCTGAGACAAGATGCTCCTAATCTTGGCAATATTACGCAAATGATAGAAGGCAGTCTTAGAAACAAATGATCCCCGCGATCCCCCGGCCGAGGGTAAACTGTGCTGCCACGGTGCTAACCACTGCGCCACCGTGCACCTCCTTGACCTCTTTCAGTCTCTGGTCACTTACGGGAACATTGTTGATGACAGTGTGTATATGGGCTTACATTCATTCATTTAGGGCTTGATCCTGGTATTCTATAGATTTTGTGGACAATGTGTCTGCTACTGGAATGTCTTTTCACGGTCGATGGATGATGCTGATGTTGTATCTTTGGAGATGCAGTATCATTCTTTGTAGCCATGGTGGTGGTGCTGCTAATGGTTTTCTTAGTATTGATTCTAAGGGCTTGTGGTCTGATTCCACAATGACCTTGCAACCATACATGTAGTCATGAAAGCGTTTGCAGCCGAAGAGCACAGCATACAGCTCCTTTTTGATTTGTACATAATTTTCTTCTGTGTCATTAAGTGACTTTGATGCATAGGCAACAGGTTTGCCATCTTGAAGCATGACTGCTCCAAGGCCACTTTTGGAGGCATCAACTTGGAGTTGCAGCTCTTTTGGGGGGTCGAAATGTGCAAGTACTGGTCCTGGCTGTTGCGTTATCAGGTCTTTCATGTGCTGAAATGTTCTGTCATGGATAGAGTTCAATACAAAATCATTCTGTTCTTTTAATAGCTGGCGCAGTGGTGCATTAATTTCAGAAAGTTACGGTGCGAACCGGGACAGGTAGGTGAACATCCCTAGAACTGTTTCTAACTCTGCTTTGTGTCGTGGTAGCTGATGCAGCTCATCAATCAATCAATCAATCAATCAATCAATCAATCAATCAATCAATCAATCAATCAATCAATCAATCAATCAATCAATCTCATTGATTGATTTCACTTTCTGTGGGTCTGGTTTCAAACCTTCATGTGTCAGTGTGTGTCCAAAGTAACTGACCTTAGGTAAGCAGATGCAGCATTTGTCAGGGTTTAGTTTCAAACCTCTCTCTCGTGTGTGCTGTAGCATGGCTTTGAGGTTACGGTGGTGGTCTTGTTTGGTCTTGCCAAATACCAGCACATCATCGACAATAGCTGCCACGCCGTCGAGGCCTTCATACGTTTCGTCTATGCGCCGCTGGAACTCATCTTGGGCTGAGATGATGCCGAAAGGTAGTCTGAAGAAATGATACCTTCCAAAAACAGTGTTAAATGTTGTCAGGAGTGATGACTCATGACTCAGTTTAGTGTTCCAGTATCTTGACTTGGCATCTAAGATGCTGAAGTGTTTTGCTCCTGCAAGCCTTGCAGTGACATCTTCTAATGTAGGCAAGGGATAGTGAGGTCTCTGTATTGCCTTATTCAGGGGTCTCGGGTCCAGGTACACTCTGAGTTTGTTTGACTTAGGCTTCTCTACAACCACAAGTGCATTTACCCATTCTGTGGTTTCTCTGACTTTGTGACATTTTTCTCCATGTTGCTGAGTTCCTCTCTCAGTCAATGTCTCAGTGCAAAGAGAATTCTGCATGGTGGGCAGACTACAGGTGTTATGTGTGGATCAACACGGAAGTTGCATTCACCTGGGAGCTCTCCTATACCTTTGAATACATCTGTGTATTCCTTCAGTATATTCTGTGAGTCACTGTTTGTGGTTTCTTTAGTTTCATGCACAGCCATTATGATTCTGATCAGGTTTAAGTCTCTACATGCTTTTATGGCCAAGATTGGTGGGGAGCTTGTGTCAACAGCGTGGAAGTTTAGTAACAGTTAGCAGTCCTTGTACCTGCATGCTAACTTGCACTGGCCTTGTACTCTCAGTGGGTGGCCTCCATAATCTGTGAGTCTCTGAGTAGCTGGTCTCAGTGGGACATCCTGGAACACCATTTGGAATATGTTGACAGGAATAGTGTTGGCCTGTGCACCAGTATCAACTTTGAATCTGACCTTCTGTGGAGGTGAACCTAGCTCCACATCTGCGTAGACCTGTTCATTGCTTTTGCCCTCATCCTCTACCATGATGGTGTCAATATAAAGTCTTGTCTGTTCATCATCACTGTATTCTTCATTGGCGTCCAAATTCTCTCTGACAGTGTGCACTGTCTTCCGGTAGGGTTTTCACTGGGCTGGAAGCTTTGATTTGCATGCTTTTGCAAAGTGGTTAAACTTTTTACATTTCATGCACTGCTTTCCTTTAGCTGGGCATACGTCTTTGTTGTCCTGCACAGTAGTTACATGTCCTGTAGGTGACTCTATCATTCGGTGGTCGTATGGCTTTTTGTACAGTGCCTTGTCTGTTTGACTTTCTGTTTACAATATGCACTGTGCTGGGATGGCTGTAGTCTTTTGTGTTACCCATGGTCTTCAGCTGTTGCTTGGCTAGCTCATGTGAGCGGGGTCAAATTTCACTTCAGCGTCTCAACATCTCCTGCTTTGACGCTTTCACTGAGTGCAGCAGGGTGGTTTTTTTTTTTGGGGGGGGGGGCGGGGCGTCCAGTGCACTATATCAGGGGTATCTGACTTTCAAGTGCTTTCTCTTTTTCTGTAATTTGCAGATGTCGGTTTCGTTTTTATAATATGCAAGGGAACATAAAAGAGTTTCAGACTTGCATTGCAATTTTTTTAAAAAAATCATTGATTTTGCCGTTAGAATCGAAACTATTGGTCGTGTCCCCTCATTTTTCCCAGTTTTTGTGTGACATGAAAATCGCATCAATTTCAAAGTACTGTAAAGTGATCTCTGAGTAACTCTTTCTACTCATTTATGCAAGAGATAACAGAGTTGTAATGCAAATTCAAAATAAAACATTCCCCAATGTGATTGGATCTATGGTTTTTGTACGGCGACCCCTGCAAATTTACTCGTATGACGTAAATTTCCGTGTCCCCGAATTTACGCAGCAACATGCAAGTTATTTGGTAAAGTAACAAGAAAAAAGGAAGTGCTGATGCTTTTCACTTTGCACCTTTCAAATCCCAAACCATACACGTAAAAAGGAGATCATTCTTTGTGAAGCTCAGATGTAGAATATTTCAATAAAATCTCAAACATTTATGACACATCGAATATGGTGTCCCTTAAAAAATTTACGTCTTCGGTCTTGGTCGGCCGCGCGCAGCCCCGTCTGGCGAGGTGACCGCCCTGGGAAAGCACTTTTATTTTCTCTACATCGGATGTGCTCAACCCATGTGGAGAGGATTAACCGTGGCCACTTTATATTGAAGTTATCGAAGGTCCAAACTTCCGTGTCCCACATTTACGCCTTTTGTGATTTTACGTCTTATCCAACAAGCAGGGAGAATTTGAAGGTATGTATACACGTTATCACATCTTAATATATATGTCATGAAAATGTAGCTGTTGATGAGTTTTGATGCGTTAAAAATACCGGAAGTGTTGAAGTTGTTTCGTGTAAAACGTGTGCCATTGCAAAGTGCATTCAACTCCATACCGGGAAACAAAAGCACGAGTGTCCCATTTACGCCTTAACTTACAAATAGTTAAAGTGAGCTCTCATCCTCAAGAGTTTTGGACATTTGAATTATATATTTGTTTCTGGTGCTTCTTTATCCTCATAAAATACCTATTGGAGTTGTCGCTTATAAAGTATAATCTAAAAACGAGGGAAATGCCATAGACGTAAAGCAAATTAAAGGGAAACCAAAACAATAGCATGTCCATTTACGTCGCCTGCACCAGGTCGCTTTCTGGGAATCAAGTCAATGTCATGGTTTATTTCGCATTATATTTGTTACCGTAGATCATTTTGCAAGTACCTGTATAAGTTTTAAGGTAAAAAATAAGAAATATGTGTCGAAATGAGTGGCTGTACCTTGAGTGAGATCAAGACGTAAACAGGGACTCAAACAAGTCTATAAAGAGACTCAAAATTTCATTTTCATGAAAAGAGGCTTTAAATAGGTCATGCTATTTGGGAAAGTAGTCAGACTAGAGTACCTAACACATGCCAACTTTCAAAGAATGAAAGTGTTCTTGGTTTTTATGTACAAAACCATTTTTAGGTTTCGTGTCCTCTTTACACCAGAAAATGGACACGTGTGTGAACACTTGCATACTATCTGTTCCTGAACGCGAATGCCGTTACAAAAATAGTTAATAGTTTCATAAACCTGACACAATTGGATAGTGATTAGTCAATTTCATGTGCAGATTTGATCAATTTTAAATTTTGCCACCAATGTCACACATTGGACCCCTAATAAAAAAAAACACCCATATATCTATGGCCTTGTTGAGAGTGAGCTCCGCTCACTGGCCAAGTAACTTTTCTTGGACGTGAAACGAGTTTGTTGGAAGCACAATGTGGTCTCTGACCATTTCATCACTATTTGGGTAAGCACAGTCTTTAACCAGTAGTTTTAGCTCAGTAACGAACTGTTCAAATGATTTGTGGTCTCCTTGTGTAACCCAGCTGAGAAAATGACCCCTTTTTTCTCAGATGTCAATTGTATTAATACAATTGTGTGATTTTATTTTGAAAACCGATTATTTTGGGAAGAGGAAGTGTGATCCTCGTTATCCAACTTTTAAATTCCCGTTTCATGGTCACGTTGGGTGATCTGGGTCTTTTCATTCGTTAAGAGCGATATTAGCCTCGCCTTCTGAGCAGAGTGCCGAGGTGCTCTGCTGGTTTGTCGGTCTTTACGATCTGAGAGCGGACGAGAGAGGCTGTGGGCGGTCTGATTCACACTGATACCTCTTCTTGGTGAGTTTAATTTAGAAAGATGCTATAAATGGATCTAAACACTCTCCAAACGCTAATTTGGAACCTTTATTATCCTAAGTTGACGGGAACATGAGCTTGAGAGGCATTGTGGCTGTGTCCTTCTGCTGTGTTCACATTGATACCTCATCTTGGTGAGTGAAAACCAAACAATACATGCTAATGTTAGTGTTATGCTAATGCTAATCGCGAGTGGATTTTTTCTGTTTAAAAGCAATGGAAAAGGCTGTTTTTGTGTCTGTATGGTTTTCCTAAATGTGATTTCAGTTCCCAACAGTATGCTGAAGTACTTTTAGTTCTTATGCACTATTTCTGTTGAATGTAATGTGTAGTTTGATGCCAAAAGCACATGGTGTTGGTCTCCTATGTAAATGCATAGGTTATGTTAAACCCAGTAGCTCAGACCAGGTTTTACTGATTTTAAAAGGGAATATTGGAAGTAATGGGACAGTATATTCCCTGGTTATGTGATAAATTATTGTATTTCATTTCATGATTTACAAAGACAAGGTTAAAAAGGATTAATCATAATTTCATGGTTAAATGATGTAGAGATAAAAAGAGGAATTCATTCAATTGGTTACATGAAATTAAGGGTATTTCATGTGCTACCAGAGAGATTGTGAGAAAAGAACACATGCATGTAAGATGTAAGATGTGAAATGTAAGATCTTACTATATTACTGGATTGTAATAATAGTAATATGAGAGAAGAATTTAAACACTACGCTATAGTGTTATATAAGAAGAGATTGGAAAATGAATTAATCTAGCTGTAAACAATAATTCCATTATTGTTGTGCAGGCTAGGTTTTTTTTGGTTGCCGATCAAGAACCTTCTGGATCCTGGATTCTCTCCGAATGGAGATGGCGAGCCTGACCCGAGACTGATCCGAGACTGAACCAAGATCTAACCAATATCTTGATTGAAGAGCATCCTTCCTCTCTCCACTGCCCAAGATTCAAAGTGGTAACAACCCAAGTCGCCGCTTTAAAAGAGGAAAAGAAACCTGAGTCTGGGGATACAAGATATCTTGACTGGTCAAACGACTAAACCGAAAGGACAAACAAACACTGAGCTCAGTAGGACATTTTTGGGGTTTTATTTCATGCCGGCCGTTGTTATATAGTTTATAGTAGTAAATTATTTATTTATAGTAGTAAATTGTTTGTATATATTGTTCGCTTTATCTCTACAAATAACAACCATTATTGCTCATTCCTTGCCTCCATCTATTTCATTCCACACTCATTTTAATCCCCTATTGTAACCCTTACGAACCTAGCAACTGGTCTACACTTAATAATTTTCCTTACCTAATTAACATAAGGCAAGGGTTACACTTGCATTCTTTGATGGAACTTGTATCTGGCATATAAGGGGCTGGCCTTTGCTGTGACACACTTAGCATATTTATCATAGTAAGTTTGTAACTTTATGGCTTTGTCTAGCGTGAGGGTCCAGGTATTATAAATATCACAACCTTTTTCTCCTATCCACAAAAGAAAGTTGTCATGGTTTGAGCGCGGACCCGCGCTCGAGCCATGCATAATCCTCACTGGGTTTGACAGCGGTGTGTACCTTCCGGCTCCCCGAGCCTTTATTGTGATAGTGCTCGGAGGAGCTTCCTGCTGTCAAGTCTGACAGCTGTACTGCATTTCGGCTCATCAACGGCCCTCCATTTAAGAGGGCTCTGAGAGCAGAATAATGCGGCAGTCTCGTCAAAGATTTCTCCTTTGCCAAACATTGAGCGAGCATTCCTCGGCTCAGACGTCAACGATTCCTTCATGGTCTGACGTATCGACCATCCCAGGGTTATGATCGTAAGTGTGCTTCGTTATTGCCTTATGGTCGGCCGTATGTAGTGTTGTATCTTTTAGCCCACTGTGGTTCATTGTTTTGTGGTTTCTTTTGTTCAATAATAAACTATTCAAACCTCACCGGTGACTTGTGGCATCTTATGGTGGCTCGCGAGGGCCACCACATGACAGTAGACTTTCCTGGTGAGTTTTGCTTAAAGTGGACGTTTGTTTTCCCTGTCTGGGTACCTGCACGTTGGGAGGTCATGTCATCTTTCAGGAGCCGCGTTCGGAGCCTGGGCTACGAGCTAGCGGAGGCCCTGGACTACGTAGATGGAACGCTCTTCTCCGCTACGCTCTTCGACACCCCCAACAATATACACTGGCACCTGGGCTATGCTGAGGATATTCTTAATAACCTTACTCGCTACTTCGACCACTCGGAAGTTACGACGAGGAGAGCAGACATCGCTTCCCAATGCGAGTTACTCCGTGAGCTGGAGGGAAACTCTGGCAGGAAGCCGAAGAGGAGGCATTGTCGCTCCTCGTTTCGGGACCCCATTCCTGTCCCTGATCCAGTCCAGGAGTTCGCAATATCCAGGGGTCATCCCCGAACGAGCATGACATCAGCCGGGAATTCCCCAGAGAGGTTGCAGCGGACAGCAGTCTCCATCTGGGACCAAGTGGCTGCAGCTCGCTCCGCCGATCACCCCACACAAATCATTAAGCACGTGATGGCGGCTGTCAGGCTGGTTGAGAGAAATCCCGAGCTGAGTGACTATCCAGAGTACGCTGACCTGCTCGCCTCCGTTTCTACTCCAGAGCAGCGCTTTCCAGACCTCACCTTCGCCTCGCCATCAGCCAGAAGACATGGGCGCCACACTCTAAGCGAACCTCAGCAAGAACCCCATCTGAATCCGGTCCCGGCGAAGCCCGTTAGTGGATCATCACGAGCGGCTCCTCCTTGTCCTCCCAGGGGGCCCTCAGTTACCATCCAGCGGGGAAAGGGAGGAACAATGTCCCCTACAGCAGGCACCATCCATCCTCCAGGAAACAGGCAAGTGCAAGTTCATTCTTCTCTTCATAGTTGTGATTTGCCTTGTCTGACTCCTGGGGGCGGAGTTCGGGGTTCGCAGTCCCCCGAGCTCCTACCACCTGCTGTAGCATCTGTTATTAAACCTGCTGCCTCTGTGTCTCCCTCCGCAGAGCGGTCCGCGATGCCAGGCTTACGTCGCCGGACGAGGAGGGGGCCTGCGGTTCTGGAGAGCCTGGTTCCAGCCCCGCAGCCACATCATGGCCAGATGAGGAGAGCAAACTGCAGCATGGAGTCTGCACTGACGATGAAGCGTCCCCGGGTCTCCACAGAGGAGCAGTTCGAGCCAGCGGGTCGAGGGTCCCCTGCCACCACGCCGTGCGGGTTATCGGCGTGGACGTTAGCACCGGAGGGTCCTCAGACTGCAGAGGCCATCATGCCGGCTGCGGCACCCACCGTGGCCGAGTGGCAGCCTGATGACAATCTTCTTCGTCCTGAGCCTGGATCGACGAAGTCCTGGACGGTGACAGAACCCATGTAGGCAAGTGCTCTACTTTGTTTTTCTTCTTTCTGTTTTGGAGCATTTCTACCTGCCTCTCGGGGAGGCAAGCCAGGGGCAGCCGTCCGCTGCACCCGAGCTCGTCTCGCTGGGCTCTGTCGCTACCAGTGATTCTGATCCTGGTTTTGTTTTGTCTCCTGAGCCTTCTTCCAGAGTCGCTGGTGCGGTGCCAATCGCAGTCGCTGTGCTGGAGGTTCCAGGTTCGGGGTCGGAGGTCGTCACCGGTGCCGCGACGACCTAGTCAGGGTCCAATGCGGGTGCAGCCGCGACCCAATCGGGGTCCAACGCGAGTGCAGCCAAGACCCAATCGGGGTCCAACACGAGTGCAGCCAAGACCCAATCGGGGTCCAGCACGGGTGCAGCCACGAGTGCAGCATCGGTATGGGTCAAGGTTGGTGAAGGAGCTGCAGACCCTTTGCCACCTGACATTGTGCAGGCTTGTCGTCACCATCATCTTCCTCATTATCGTCACCAACCCAGCTCATCACCGCCAGGGGCCGTTGGGGGGCCTCTACTTTCGGCCCGGCTCTCCCACGTCTTCCCTCCACCAGGGAGGCTGCTGCCAATTGAATCGGTGAATTCAAAAAGAGCCCAAGTCCCCATTGAAAAAGTGTAGACTTGGGCCCTTTTTGAATTCACCGATTCAATTGTTTCCCCACAGTTCTGGTGGCTGAGGGATGTGGGTCGGCCGCCAGAGGAACTGTTTCGCCGGTTCAGCGCCCTGGGTCGGCCACCCGACGAACAGTGCCTGCTACTGGGCGACCTGGTTTGGCCACCGGAGGATTTGATTTTCCGGGCCTTGGACTGGGGTAGGCCGCTCGAATATGTACTTTTTCCCTTAATCACCCCTTGGCCATTGGACGCAGGGAGACCACCGGAACTGTCTGCGTTGTTTTTGGACTCTGCCTGTCGTCATCCTCTTGGGTTGTGTGGTCCCATTGAGGTTGAGGGTCATTCGGTGTGATAGTTCTGCTCAGTGTTCTTGCCATGGTTAGCATGTTTGTTTGTTTTTTCCCTCTTCTGTCTGAGGGATGTAACGTGCTTAACTTGTGGGTTTCTTTTTTTTTTTCTTGCTCTGTGTGTTACTGTGCATTATGGAGTATTGTATTCTCTGTTAAATGTGCTCTGTAATTACCTCATTTGTGCCCTCTTTTAATTATGATTTGTGCATTAGGGAGTATTGTGTTTTTCTGGTATACCTACTCTGTAATTATTCAATGTGCTCCTGGCCATCGTTATGGTTCCCTCCCTCCAGGCCTGTTCCCCCATCCGCCCATCCTGGGGGGAGGGGGGGGCTTGGTGGTCATTGGGCATTCGGAGCTTGCCCTTGGGGGGGAGGTACTGTCATGGTTCGAGCGCCAATCTCGTCTGCGCTCAAGCCATGCATTATCCTCACCGGGTTTGACAGCGGTGTGTACCTTCCGGCTCCCCGAGCCTTTATTGTGACAGCCCTCAGAGGAACTTCCTGCTGTCAAGTCTGACAGCTGTGCTGCATTTCGGCTCATCAGCGGCCCTCCATTTAAGAGGGCTCTGGGAGCAGAATAATGTGGCAGTTTCGTCAAAGATTTCTCCTTTGCCAAACATTGAGCGAGCATTCCTCGGTTCAGAAGTCAACGATACCTTCATGGTCTGACGTATCGACCATCCCAGGGTTATGATCGTAAGTGTGCTTCGTTATTGCCTTATGGTCGGCCGTATGTAGTGTTGTATGTTTTAGCCCACCGTGGCTCATTGTTTTGTGGTTTCTTTTGTTCAATAATAAACTATGCAAACCTCACGGGTGACTTGTGGCATCTTATGGTGGCTCGCGAGGGCAACTGCATGACAAAAGTAGCTGCACTTATCTGCCTCATCCTTGTCACGCAGAGGACTTGTGAACATGAGCTCAGCATGCTGCTGGAACTTCCTCCAAGTCTCCGGTAAGCTGGTTGAATCCCAATCCGTCCTTGGAGTTGGAACGCCGTAAGATTCCATTTCCGCCACTATGTCGACTATGGGTTCACTGCTCTGACACCATGTGATGTTTGGTACCCTTGTGCATTATAAAAGATGTCTCTTTATGGACGGGACCACTCTGCCTTTTGGTTATAAGATTTTTTTGAGGAAAAAAATGTCACATCTTACCGAGGATATAGAGGAGATTGATTTGATCCTAGGTTCACCTTTTCATTTTCACGTTTGGTGGTGGGACCGAGCGGCTGTGGGAAGACTTATTTTGTTTCAAAGGTACTGGAAGACTGTGAACATGTTGTAAATATTGTACCTGAAAACATTGTATGGATTTATACGTGTCATCAGCCTATGTACAGTGAATTGCAGAAAGTGAATAAAAGAATAAAATTTGTAGAAGGACTCCCCGATTCTTTTGAAGATGAAAACCTGTTTCCTCCCGATCAGAAACACTTGATTATTCTGGATGATGCTATTTTTCAAGCCTCTGACCATCCTGAAGTAGTAAGAATTTTAACCCAGTACAGGTATCATAGAAACATGAGTGTCATGATGCTGACGCAAAATGTGTTCCATAAGGGTAAATACAGTTGCACCATTAGTCTGAACAGCAATTATCTGGTGATGTTTAAAAATGGGTATACTTCCTCACGAGAGGTTGACCGTCTATGTGCCCAAAACATCACCCTAGTTTATCATGCTCGATTGGGTGTCGGGGGAAGAACGTCTTCACTGTGGCCTCATCCAGCAGGGACCTCATGACAGCAGTGTCCAGCAGTAGTGGTAGACTGATGCCATGCAATTCCACTGTGCACCACTTGTACAGTGTGTTAATGGAGTCCATTGCATATATGGTGGTTGGACTGAGCCGACTGAGCGAGTTAGATGGCGGGCTTGTCGGGGCTGAGCGGCACATTTTGGTGAAGTGGTTCAGCTTACCGCAGCATTGACCTTTGTGTCCTTTGACGGGGCAGGCAGGTGCGTCAGGCAGGTGTGAGGGAGAGCCAGAGTTACCACATGCGTGGCATGCTTTATTGTCCTGTCATCCCACGATGTTAACCCTGAGTGTGTATGATGCAGAACTGCGACATACCCTCTAGTGGTTAAGAGGGGTAAATATTTTTTGTCAATAAAATAGTTCAGATTTTCAAGGCTATAACTTGAAAGTGGTAACAGATAATGGCTTACTGTCAATGAGAAAAATGTAAAATATGATCCAAAGTTTCAGATAGGAATAAATTTATGCATCTAATTTGCATATTGTCACGGCACCTCTTTAAATTCCAAAACTCAGTCAAAACTGGACTTTGGATGTATTTACACAAAAAAAATGGTTCAGTCTTTTGACACCATGTTTTGTACAGAGGTCATCACCTTATCTTCAAAGTATATAAACAAGAAATCAGTACATTAAAAAAAACAGAAATTGCTCACTTACTTTTGACAAAGTCAGTGAGAAGGCAGGTGCAGTGCCGTGCTCTGCCACTAGAGGCACGCAAATTCTCACACTCAAAAGGTTAATTTTGGGGTACTCGAGGGAGGATGCGGGGATGTTGTGCTGAGTAGTTGGGGTAACAGCTTGTGCAAGTGGAGCAAAGTGTAGAGAGTGTGGGCTGGAGGCTCCTAGCTGGGTGTTTAGCCAAGCCGAAGCCTCTAGTTGGGATGCTAACTCCACCGCCCTGAAAAGTGGCAAGTCATTTGGTGCCATTAACAGCTTCTCCTGTAGCTTCAGGTTGGTGGTCTGCTCCACTAACTGGTCCCACACCATCTTGTCTGTGCAAACCTACACGTGCTTACCAGACAGTGGAGGTAAGCGACATACTGTTGGACCGACTCACCTACACGCTGTCGGCATTAGCAAAATCTTATCATCTTGACTATCCCGCTGTTGGGGGTGGCGAAGTGTCCAGCTTACACAGCAACACACTCTTCATAGCTATTTGCATGTCCAAGTGTATTGAAGACACACTGTCCCTCACTGCCTAAGCAATGAATTAGCATGGCGCGAAGCTAGGTCCATGGCGGACACGAAAATCTCAAATGACTCATGTCAATGTGAACAAGGAATTGGCGGCTCACCGGGCAAAGTGAGGAAGGGTGGCAGGGGTGTTAACAGCGTTTCGATCTTGACGTTTTCAAAGTTTCTCCTCGTCACCAATTGTTATATCTGAAAATAAGGGTCTGCAGACAGGTGCACGTGTTGTGGTGAACTTTACTGAACAGTTAGTAGAACATGCTAAGGAGGGAGCACAGCAAGGTGACTGGGAGGTGGTTCCAAAGGTGGAGAGCAAGAGATCAGCTAGCCCTGGGTAGCTGGCTGTTATACCTGCAGCATGATGATGTCATGTATACGTACGTGCAAGCGTGATGTATCGTACCATTTTCCATAATATCACAGCCGCCAAGCTAGCTTTATCAAAAGTAAGGGTTTTTTTGGACTGTTAAATAGTTCCATTCATGTGTGGTTTACATGGCCGCTGAGCCCAGGTTATACTAAAATATTTTTTTCTTTCTCATAGGCTGTTGAGCAGCATGTAGCCTATTATGGCCCTTTTTCCACGAGTACCTGTTTGGCCCATCTCACTTCAACTCAGCATCACACAGCTCAGCATGCTTTTGTTTCCATTACAGCAGAGTACCGCCTGTGGTGGGTGGGACTTTTTTACAGCAAGGCGGTGCAACACTCCCTTGGCGTAAAGCACGTGACACACAAGCAACACACAATGTGGAGGATTATGAGGGGATGATTTACGTATTTACGTACTGCTCACTCTGTGGCTTTCTGTCACAGTAAAGGCCAAACAGGAGAGCCAGAGAAGACTACGTGTGTTGAGAGAAAACACTGTGGAAAAGTACATGGGAGTTTTGGAAGCCATAGTGGAATATGAAGTGGAATATGAAGCCGCAAACATGAGGATGCAGACTACTCGAAGACGGATGGGGACGAGGATGAGGGTAAGCTAACAAATGCTAATGCTTGCTACAGTCATTATAATCCTGCGTACTACATTATGATGGTGCCAGGTTATTGCTATTAAAGGTATTAAAATATGTGTGCTATGTGTGTGTTTCAGATGGCTGCTTTGTTGCGAAATGATAGCTGCAAACCGAGAGAACAGGTGGGGGCTACCACTCTGTGTTGGTGCTATTGATGGCTCCCACATACCCTTCATAGCACCACAACAATATCACACTGATTACTTCAATCATAAAGGCTGGCACTCCATAATCCTTCAAGGTGTCGTTGATGGAAAGGGGCTGTTGTGGAATGTGTTTGCTGGGCTTCCAGGGAGCTTGCATGATGCTAGGGTTCTGAGACTGTCCACACTGTTTGAGTTAGCCGGCCGGGGAACCCTCTTCCCACCTCACATCAGGAACATTAGTGCAGTAAGTGTGGGATATTACATCCTCGGAGACTCAGCTTATCCCTTGCAAAACTGGCTCTTGAAACCATTCCATGACACTGGACAACTGACAGAAGAATAGCACGTGTTCAACCAAAACATCACTAGAGTACGGGTGATTGTGGAGAATGCTTTGGGCAGGCTGAAGAGTAGGTGGCGCTGCCTTCTGAAAAGGACATCCAACTGTGACATCCAACTGGTGAAAGCTATGGTGCTGACTTCTTGTGCTCTGCGTAATCTGTGTTAAAGTCATGGAGAGACTTTTGACACTACGTGGGATGATCCAGCAGCTGCAGCACGTGAACCGGTGGTGGCAGCGGCACAGGGTGTAGAGGAGCAGGGCAGAGATGTACGAGATGTTCTGATACAGTACTTGTGTAGCAATAATGACTAAACAATGTGAGTGCCGTCTCATTCATGTGCCTACAAATGTCCAACTTCTCTATTTTGAAAATAAAATTTTGTACATCTCCTCTTTTGTTTATAAGGACTATTTGTGAAGGTAAGAGTGATTAAATGCTAAAACACAGGGGAAGCCATCTACAAATAATCCAGCAGTTAGATAAATCACTTTTGGTTTGATGCAAGTCTGTTAACAGAATTATGTTGCATCCCATTTAACCCTATCCCATTATTATGAAATACTAGATGTTTTGTTTACTTTTTCTTAACCCCTTAGCATTCCTGCCAATTTTCCAGGGTGGAAAAGTAGAATTTTAGTTAATGAAAAACTTTCATTATTTACCATTACACACAGATAACAAGGAAACATAGCACAGCTGGATTACCAAAACGTGTCTAAATATTTTTAACTACAAAGTCATGATTCACTGCATCACAAGATTTTGTTGGTCTAAAACTGCTCCCACAACCTACAACCTGACCTTGATCTATTGGCTTTTTAGGATGTTTAAGTAATTAGACTCCATAATATACTCCAATAAAATTGTCTAGTAACCCTTTTTTTCTAAAACTTTGGAGAAAGTTGGTAATGTACTACAGACACATAACCTGATTTACAGCTGAATTTGGTCAGAAGAGAGGATGTGTATGTAATTATTGACTCTTTTCTCACCAGTGTCATAACAGACAATACACAATCATGATGCAAACACTGTCACTGGTTTATTACAAGTATCAGCACAATTACAGACTGTTTTGTTTCGCATGTACACAAGTTTAAAAAAACACTGGGGAAGGGGTGACAGGGTCACACACGCCGGCCGCTCATCACGTTCACAAGCCTGCCCAGTTTAGCCAGGAAAGTTTGATTGAAGGCAGCAGTTTGTGCCATCTCTTCCATTCTTGCTTCCTTGCTTCATGTGTGTCATCAGCAAGCCGGTTGATGGTCTGCATGTGCTGGGCAAGTGCTTCACTGCTGCTGTTCAAGCTGCCGTTTAAGCTGCTGTTCATGGAGCCGCACCTTGTCACCATGCATCCGGGCAAACACAGTGGCAAGATCTGTTGTGGAGTGGCTCCTTTTCCTCTTGCCTAGACGAAAGACAGAAATGGATGGTGGTTAGTAAGCTTGCCACCAATGCTTGCCAAAAAGGTAAGCTTGCCACCAATAGGATAAATAAGTGAAAAGATGCACGATATCACAAAACACTCACCATCCATGGTTTGCAACAATGACATGGCCATGGCCGGGTCAACCCCAATCTCCCTCCTATTGCTGGCCGGCCAGTGGCTGTAAATGGTATCCATGGTTGAACCACTTCCAGTCCTGTCTGTTCACCCCACTTCAATTATTGTGATCCTTGATGGCCCGGTAATCACTTTTCATTTTCTTCAGCTTCTCCCTACATTGTTTTACTGTCCGGTTGTATCTGTGGGCTGTCATCTGTTCGGAGACCTCCTGGTAAACTTTTTCGTTGTGGGTCACTCCATCTAACTCTCGCTGGATTCTATCGTCAGCCACCAAGCGCAGAAAAGTCCGCACCTCTGTTGGACCATGGTGTTGATTTCTGTGAAACCTGCGAAGCTATCTCTACCGTGTTTAATTCAGTTCAATTCAACTTTATTTATATAGCGCCATTTCACAACAACAGTCATCTCATAGCACTTTCAACTGTAGTACTGGCTAAAGAGTTTTTTGCAAATGGCGGTTGTAGATTCTGCAGAAGACGGCATTCTCATGATGTTACGCCCTGACCAATCAGCCGCCTGCACTCTGTTGACATCACATTTTCAGCTCGACACAGCATCGCTGGAACCCGACTGGAGTAGGTACGAAAAAAGTACCTGGTGCCAGGTACTTTTTTCGTACCCTACAAACCGAGGAGAGTCGAGGCGAGAAGGATTGAGTAGGTGCTAGTGGAAAAGGAGCTTTATTCACAAACTTTCACTGAGAGGGTCTTTCCTTTCATTAATGCCTTAAACCTAATGTACATTAAAATAATACCAGTAAAAGTCAATGTAAACACGGAGATGTAGGTGAAACTTACAATGATAGCAATGATGGTGCATAAGTTTAGGATAAAGATGTCGTGTTCAGGCTGTGACCGCCGAAAGTCGATAATCATCTCCTTCGTTTTGTCCACGTTGAGCACCAGGTTGTTCTCCCTGCACCAGCCCTCCAGGTCTCTCACTTCTTCCCTGTACATTGATTCCTCATCCCTCTGAATAAGTCCCACCACCGTGGTGTCATCTGCAAACTTAATAATCTGGTTCCCCTCATGTCTGGATACACAGTCATGTGTTAGAAGTGTAAACAACAGTGGACTGAGTACGCAGCCTTCAAGGGATCCAGTGCTCAGCGTGACAGAGTTGGAGCTGTTGTTTCCAACCCGAACAGACTGAGGTCTCTCAGTCAGGAAATCCAGGATCCAGAGACATGTGGTGGTGTTCAGACCAAGAAGGAGTAATTTCTCCATCAGTCTCTGGGGAATAATGGTGTTGAATGCTGAACTGAAATGAATGTACAGGAGTCTGGCGTAGGTGTCTTTCTGATCCAGGTAGGTGATGACAGAGTGCAGGGTGGTGACTATAGCATCCTCCGTGGAGCGGTTTGGACGATATGCAAGCTGGAGCGGGTCATGTGATGCAGGGAGGCAGGCTGTGATGTGTGGTTTGACAAGCCGTTCAAAACACTTCATCACAATTGGTGTCAGTGCAGCAGAACGATAGTCATTCACACGGGACACAACTGGTTTCTTTGCCACCGGTACTATGATAGAGGTCTTGAAGCATCTGGGAACGATGGCCTGTCTCAGGGAGATGTTATAAATGTCAGTCAGTACATCCGCCAACTCGCTCGCGCAGTCTCGGAACACACGTCCAGGGATGTTGTCCGGACCTTCAGCTTTACGTGGGTTGACCCTGGTTAGGGTCCTCCGTGTGTCCGCTGTGTTGATGGTAAAAGCTGGTCCGACCGATGGTGGGGATGGGCCAGCCCTCCCTCTGATTGTCGGGTTTGATGCTTCAAAACGTGCAAAGAAGTCGTTGAGCCTGTCTGGAAGTGAAGCGTCGTCATCATCGACCCCCTGCCTAGACTTATAGCCCGTCAGTGTCCGAACTCCCTGCCACATCTGCTTGGTGTTCCTAGTGTCACAGAGGTGTCCCTGGATTTTCTCCGCATAGGCGCGCTTTGCCGTCTTAATTCCCTTTGAAAGCGCAGACCTGGCTGAGCGGGGGGCGATCCTGTCCTTCGCTCTGAAGGCTGCATCTCTGGCTGTAAGCAGTGAGCGCACCTCTGCGGTCATCCAGGGCTTATGGTTTCCCCGCACAGTGATGGACTTCACTGTAGTGACATCCTCTGTGCACTTCGTGATGTAGCTGGTGACCGTTTCAGCATACTCCTCCACATCTGTCTTGTCTTCCTGGGAGGCTGCTATTTTGAAGACCTCCCAGTCTGTGTGCAGAAAACAGTCTTTCAGTGCAGAGGCTGCACTCTGGCCAAATCAAGATTTGTTTCACTACTGGCCTGCTGCGCTTCAGTAAGGGTTTGTAGGCAGGCACCAGCATCACGGATATGTGGTCAGAAAGGCCGAGGTGGGGGTGGGGCATTGCCTTATATGCATCTGTGTTTGTGTACACTAAGTCCAACATATTCTCTCCTCTGGTCTTAAAGTCTACACATTGATTAGTCACATCTAGTATTCGCTACTAGAAAGAACTATAGAGAGTTTGAACAACAGTGGTGTCACCCTAGACTTACAGTGCATTATCAACTGTGGCAAGGTACTCTAACAATTTATCAGCCAGCAAAGGCAGCCTTCTTCTCTAAACTGAAACTGTAAATAATAAGCGTAATCCTAAACTTCTTTTTGACAGTGTTAATGGGCTCATGCATTATGAAGCAGTCAACAGTACTGATCATATTTACTCTTGAGAAATTGTTCTGCTTATTATGCCTCGGCATAATAGCCTTGGCCACCTGCCAAGGCTAGCGTCTGGTGGCCGGGTTTCCACCCATGGGACCCGGCCGGGCTCAGCCCGAAGGAGTTACATGGGTCCGCCCTCCAGTAGGTTCACCACCTGCAGGAGGGATCATGGAAGTCCGGTGCTATGTGGATTAGGTGGCAGTCAAAGGCGGAGACCTTGGCGGACTGATCCCAAGCTTTCTAAACTGGCTTTTGGTACGTGGAATGTCACCTCTCTGGTGGGGAAGGAGCCTGAGCTGGTGTACGAGATTGAGCGATACCGGCTAGATATAGTTGGCCTCACCTCAACACACAGCTCCGGTTCCGGAACCAGTCTCCTGGAGAGGGGCTGGAGCTTGGCCTTTTCTGGAGTTGCCCCGGGCGAGAGGCGACGAGCAGGGGTAGGTATTCTTGTATCGCCCCACCTTGCTGCCTCTATATTGGAGTTTTCCCCGGTGGACGAAAGGGTTGCTTCCCTGCGCCTTCGGGTTGGGAAACGGGTCCTGACCATCATTTGTGCCTATGCACCAAATGATGTTTCAGAGTACCCACCCTTTTTGGAGTCTGTGACTGGGGTGCTGGAGGGTGCTCCTCCTGGAGACTCCATTGTCCTACTGGGGGACTTCAATGCGCACGTGGGCAACGACAGTGAAACCTGGAGGGGGGTGATTGGGAGGAACGGCCTGCCCGATCTGAACCCGAGTGGTGTTCAGTTATTGGACTTCTGTGCTAACCACAGTCTGTCTATAACGAACACCATGTTCAAGCATAAGGGTGTCCATATGTGCACCTGGCACCAGGACACCCTAGGCCGCAGGTCGATGATCGATTTTGTTATCGTATCATCAGACCTGCGACCGTATGTCTTGGACACCCGAGTAAAGAGAGGTGCAGAGCTGTCAACTGATCACCACCTGGTGGTTAGTTGGATCCGATGGCAGGGGAGGAAGCCATTCAGACCTGGTAGACCCAAACGTATAGTGAGGGTGTGCTGGGAGCGTCTGGCTGAGGCCCCTGTCCGGGAGGTCTTCAACTCCCACCTCCGGAAGAACTTCAACCACATTCCGAGGGAGTCTGGAGACATGGAGTCTGAATGGGCCATGTTCTCCACCTCTGTTGTTGAAGCGGCAGCCCAGAGCTGCGGCCGCAAGGTGGTCGGTGCATCTCGTGGTGGCAACCCCCGAACCAAGTGGTGGACACCAGTGGTGAGGGGGGCCATTAAGCTGAAGAAGGAGTCCTATCAAGCTTGGTTGGCTTGTGGGACTCCCGAAGCAGCTGAGGTGTACCGGCAGGCCAAGCGGAGTGCAGCTCGGGTGGTTGCTGAAGCAAAAACCCGGGTATGGGAGGAGTTCGGTGAGGCCATGGAACAAGACTTTCGGTCGGCTTCAAAGAGATTCTGGCAAACTGTTCGGCGGCTCAGGAGGGGAAAGCAGCTCCCCGTCCACACTGTGTATGGTGCGGATGGGACACTGTTGACTTCAACTGGGGATATCGTCGGGCGGTGGAAGGAATACTTCGAGGATCTCCTCAATCCCACTGATACGCCTTCCACAGAGGAAGCAGGGTTTGGGGACGAGGGGGATGACTCGCCTATCACAGGGGCTGAGGTCGCCAAGGTGGTTAAAAATCTCCTTGGTGGCCAGGCCCCGGGGGTGGACGAGATTCGCCCCGAGTACCTCAAGGCCCTGGATGTTGTTGGGTTGTCATGGTTGACACGCCTCTGCAACATTGCGTGGAGGTCGGGGGCAGTGCCTTTGGCATGGCAAACCGGGGTGGTGGTTCCTCTCTTCAAAAAAGGGGACCGGAGGGTGTGCTCCAACTTTAGAGGGATCACACTCCTCAGCCTCCCTGGGAAGGTCTATGCCAAGGTATTGGAGAGGAGAGTCCGGCCGTTGGTCGAACCTCGGATTCAGGAGGAGCAATGTGGTTTTCGTCCTGGCCGTGGCACATCGGACCAGCTCTTTACCCTCTCGAGAATTCTTGAGGGTTCGTGGGAGTTTGCCCAACCAGTTTACATGTGTTTTGTGGACTTGGAGAAGGCATTTGACCGCGTCCCTCGTGGATTTTTGTGGGGGGTGCTTCGGGAGTATGGGGTATCGGGCTTGTTGTTACGAGCTATTCGGTCTCTGTACGACCGTTGTGAGAGTTTAGTTCGCATTGCCAACACTCGGTCGGAGTCATTCCCAGTGAGAGTTGGACTCCGCCAGGGCTGCCCTTTGTCACCGGTCCTGTTCATAATTTTTATGGACAGGATTTCTAGGCGCAGCCAGGGAATGGAGGGTGTCATGCTTGGTGACCACAGGATCTCATCTCTGTTGTTTGCAGATGATGTTGTCCTGTTGGCTTCATCCAGCAATGACCTACAGCTCTTGCTGGGACGGTTTGCCGCTGAGTGTGAAGCGGCTGGGATGAGAATCAGCACCTCCAAGTCCGAGTCCATGGTCCTCAGCCGGAAAAAGGTGGATTGTCCTCTCCGGGTTGGGGACAGGCTCCTGCCCCAAGTGGAGGAGTTTAAGTATCTTGGGGTCTTGTTCACGAGTGAGGGGAAAATGGAGCGAGAGATCGACAGACGGATTGGAGCAGCATCTGCAGTGATGCGGACGTTGTACCGGTCTGTTGTGGTGAAGAGGGAGCTTAGTTCTAAGGCAAAGCTGTCGATTTACCAGTCAATCTACGTTCCTACTCTCACCTATGGTCACGAGCTTTGGGTAATGACCGAAAGAACGAGATTGCGGATACAAGCGGCTGAAATGAGCTTTCTCCGTAGGATTGCTGGACTCACCCTCAGAGATAGGGTGAGGAGCTCAGTCATCCGGGAGAGGCTCAGAGTAGAACCGCTGCTCCTCCACATTGAAAGGAGTCAGTTGAGGTGGTATGGGCATCTGATTAGGATGCCTCCTGGACGCCTCCCACTTGAGGTGTTTCAGGCACGTCCCACTGGGAGGAGACCCCGGGGCAGACCCAGGACTCGGTGGAGAGACTATGTCTCCCAGCTAGTCTGGGAACGCCTTGGTATCCCCTCTGAAGAGCTGGAGCAGGTGGCTGGGGAGAGGGAAGTCTGGGCTTCTCTGCTTGAACTGCTGCCTCCGCGACCCGGACCTCCGGAAAAGCGGTAGAAGATGGATGGATGGATGGATTATGCCTCGGTGAAATGAAGGCATACGGTAATCAGTTAATGTGTGTGAGTGCGTGTGTGTGTGTGTGTGTGTGTGTGTGTGTGTGTGTGTGTGTGTGTGTGTGTATCTGTCCACCTGTCTGTTTCAACTCGACCAGTCAAAATTAAGTGCAACTAAAGGCTTGTATCATTGTATCGTCATATTTTCTCGACTTTTAATTTGCCAGAATTCCGAGATAAGGCTTTGTTTTTGAAATAAACAGAAATTTAACTCACCTTTAATGTCAACGAAGCCGGGGGAAAAGGTAATGTAATAACTATGCCGGGCCACTAGAGGCAGCAGTGTGACTTTTTTACAGCACAACACAGCACTTTTTTTTACAGCACGTGGAGCTGAAGTGTTACAAAATAGTGGATGCTGAAAAAAACATGTATTCAGCAACTACACCATTTATTCATCCCACTGACTGTTTTCATACTGGTTTTGCTGTTTAGTTTTGTGTCACAATCTCCCCGTGTGCTTTTACGCAGCGCAAGGAAGAGTAGAAGGAAGGTGGATTTACGTACAGGTTACACCACAAACACATTTATTAAAGAAAAGGCAAACAGTTCCAAAAAGTGCAGACGTACAAAAAACAGTGAACAGGGTACACTACTGGCTTACATGGTAGGACATGTAAGCCAGTAGTACACAGTGTACAGTGGCACAATGGACACAAATGACAATACAATAGTCCAGCAATGCTTGGCTGGCAAAGAGCTGCTTAAGTACAAGCACTAATGGCAAGGAATATTGGGTGCACCTGGGCGAAGCGCGGGAAAGGCAATTACTGGGGGTGGAACCAGCTGGCTGTCATGAGAGAGGGGGCGTGGTCAGACCGGCAAGTGTCAGACAGTGCCCACACGAGTGTAGGCCAACGGAGGCTGCCTCACAGCTGCCGGCCAGAACACAGTAGCTACAGAATCAGAATCAGCTTTATTGGCCAAGTATGCACAACACATACAAGGAATTTGACTTTGGCTAAAAACTTGCTCTCGTTGTTCAGGTGGAGGATTTAAATAAGATTTAAATAAGGATTCAATGACAACAGAGTATGTACAGTAAATTACAGTCTGTCCACGTTTCTATAAAAGGATGCAAATATATATATATATATATATATATATATCCTCTGACCAAGATGGCGCCCACAGCGGTCGACATGGTGCTTCGCTGCGCTCTTTGTTTGTTTTTGTTTGTCAATTGTGTGTCTGCTTGCACTTATACCCGTGAAGAACTTCTAAATATCAGGACTTTCACCCCCACGGACCTCCTCCCAGTTTTTCTAGCCCCTGCCGCCGATCTGGTTTATTGTTTGGCTCGGAAAGTGAGACGGCGAAAGAGAGGTAGACGAGCGGGCGCTCTCGTGCGGCTTCGCAGGAGAGGCTCGTGAACGGCGCTGCCTGGCATATTTCTGTCCAAGACCAACTCTCTCTCTAACAAGGTAGATGAACTGAGACTGCTGATGCGTTTTAAGGACCTCGCCTCCTCAGCTGTCCTCTGCTTTACTGAGACCTGGCTCCGGGAAAATATACCGGACAGCGCGCTGCGCCTCGACGGCTTTCAGCTCTTCCGTGCTGATCGTGACACAGAGCTTTCCGGCAAGACCACAGGAGGCGGAGTCTGCTTCTACATCAACTGCAGCTGGTGCTCTGATGTAACGGTAATTTCCAAACACTGTTCTCCTGCCTTGGAATTTCTTGTTATCAATTGCAAGCCTTTTTATTCCCCGCGGGAGTTTGCTTCTTTTATAATGATCGCTGTGTACGCCCCTCCCGACGCGGACACGCGCGAAGCTCAGCGCGTGCTCGCGGATCACATTCAACACACAGAGCGGATTTTTCCAGACTCGCTGATTATTGTGGCTGGCGACTTTAATCAGTGCAATCTGAGCCACGATCTCCCCCGCTACAAACAGTTTATTAAATGCCCCACCAGAGGATTAAACACACTGGATCACTGTTACACCACAGTGAAAGACGCATATCGCGCTGTCCCTCGAGCTGCGCTGGGATTATCTGATCACGTGATGGTTCACCTCATTCCCACATACAGACAGAGATTGAAGCTCACTAAACCTGTTGTGAGCACTACGAAGATACGGACCAGTGATGCTGAGGAGAAGCTGGAAACGTGCATGGAAATATCTGACTGGGGCATGTTTAAAGGAGCCATGCATGATCTGGATGAGTACACGGACACTGTGAACTCATATATCCACTTTTGTGAAGAGAACATTCTTCCATCACGCACCAGGGTGAGTTACTCTAATGACAAACCCTGGTTCACAGCTAAGCTCAGACAGATCAGGAAGGAGAAAGAAGCAGCGCTGAAAAGTGGAGACAGGGACTGCTACAGGGAGGTTAAATACCGGTTTAACAGAGAGCTGAAGAGGGCTAAATCTGTGTATTCTGAGAGACTCCAGCAGCAGTTCACTGCTAATGATTCGGCTTCCGTGTGGAGAGGACTGAGGCAAATCACCAACTATCGACCTAAGGCTCCTAAAGGTCAGGATGACAAAGCCCTTTGTCAAAGACTGTCCCAACACTATGCCCGTTTTGACACCTCGTCATCTGTGTCCAACTCCCCCCCTCCCTCCAGCTCCACAGCCTCCACATTCCCTACTTCATTTAAGGCACCCCCCCCTCCTCCCCCCCTCCCCTTATCATCAGTGAGCAGGATGTGCTCAAACAGTTCTCCAGACTGAACCCGCGCAAGGCCCCCGGCCCAGATGGCGTGTCTCCCTCCACCCTGAGACTCTGTGCGAAACAGCTGGCTCCTGTCTTCACAGACATTTTTAACACCTCCCTTAAGTTATGCCACGTGCCGTCCTGCCTCAAATCCTCCACCATCATCCCTGTCCCCAAGAAGCCACGGATCACTGGACTTAATGACTACAGACCTGTAGCGCTCACCTCTGTAGTCATGAAGTCCTTTGAGCGCCTGGTCCTGTCCCACCTCAAGTCCATCACCACCCCTCTCCTGGACCCGCTGCAGTTTGCCTACCGAGCCAACAGGTCTGTAGACGACGCAGTCAACCTGGCCCTCCACTCCATCCTGCAGCACCTGGACTCCCCGGGAACCTACGCCAGGATCCTGTTTGTGGACTTCAGCTCCGCATTCAACACCATCCGCCCCGCTCTGCTCCGGGACAAGCTGTCCCTGCTCAACGTGCCTGACTCCCTCTGCAGGTGGATCATCGACTTCCTGACGGACCGGAGGCAGCATGTGCGGCTGGGAAAGTCTGTCTCAGACTATACTAGCATCAGCACCGGATCACCCCAGGGCTGTGTACTTTCCCCCCTACTCTTCTCCCTTTACACCAACTCCTGCACCTCCAGCCACCAGTCTGTCAAGTTGATCAAGTTTGCGGACGACACCACCCTCATCGGGCTCATCTCCAACGGCGACGAGTCCGCCTACAGGAGAGAGGTGGCCCAGCTGGCGTCCTGGTGCAGCAATAACAACCTGCAGCTGAACGCTCTGAAGACAGTGGAGATGATTGTAGACTTCAGGAAAGTCACTACTCCTCTGCCCCCCCTCACCCTCTCAGGCTCTCCCATCACCACTGCTGATTCCTTCCGCTTCCTAGGCACTACCATCACCAGGGACCTCAAATGGGAGCCGACCATCAGCTCACTCATCAAAAAAGCCCAGCAGAGGATGTTCTTCCTGCGGCAGCTGAGGAAGCTCAAGCTACCCACCAAGATGTTAGTGCAGTTCTACACAGCCATCATCGAGTCCATCCTCACCACCTCCATAACCGTGTGGTACGCAGGAGCCACTGCCAGGGACAGACTAAGGCTGCAGCGCGTCGTGCGCACTGCTGAGAAGGTGATCGGCTGCAAGCTCCCATCTCTCCTGGATCTGTACATCTCCAGGACCCGGAGGCGTGCTGGCCGGATCATAGCCGATCCCTCACACCCTGGTCACGTACTGTTTGCCCCCCTCCCCTCTGGTAGAAGACTTCGGTCCATCCAGACTAAAACCTCCCGTCACATGAACAGCTTCTTCCCCTCTGCCATCAGACTGCTGAACACTAAGTGACTTATTGACTCTCGTGCACCATGTACAGCAGCTCAACCAGACTCATGTCAATCATCACTGTTTTCTTCCTGCATTACCGACTGCACTATATAGTTCTCCACAGTATCTGCTGCTGGCTAATATATTTTAACTGTTGACCAGTATCACTTAATCTTATCCTACACTTTATTACATGTATAGTTTATTTCTTTTATCTTATCATGTTTAATGTTGCAGCATTGTACCGAGACAAATTCCTAGTTTGTGTTTGTGTGTCATGAACAATGGCAATAAACCTGATTCTGATTCTGATTCTGATATACAGGAATATATGCAGTTATTTACTGAGACTATCCACACTTTGCAGAAATATATGAAAAAATATACAGTCACACAGTATTTCAATGTGAACTCAGATTCAGTGATATAATGTGAATGAAGTAAAAAAGCAGTGTGAGAGTTATGTGCAATGTAAGAATGGATGAAAAGTCATGAGTACAGCAACAGGTAGGACTAGGTGAATGTTAGGAGTTCATCAGAGTGATGGCTTGAGGAAAGAATCTGTTCCTGTGACGGGTGGTTTTGACCTTCAGTGATCTGTAACGATGACCAGAAGATAGAAGTTCAAACAGTTTGTGGCCGGGGTGTGACGGGTCAGCACAGATGTTTCCCGCCCGTTTCCTGGTTATGGACCGATATAAGTTCTCAATGGAGGGTAGGTCGGTACCAATGATCCTCTCCGCAGACTTAATGATCCGCTGCAGTCTGGTCTTGTCCTGTTTAGTGGCAGATCCAAACCAGACAGTGATGGAAAAGCAGAGGACAGATTGAATGATGGCGGTATAGAAGACAACCAGCTCCCAGCTCAAACTTCTTGAGCTGACGCAGAAAAAACAACCTCTGCTGGGCCTTTTTCCGGACAGTGTCTATATGGGAGGACCACTTCAGGTTCTGGGAGATTGTGGTACCCAGAAACTTGAAGGAGCCCACAACTTGAGGATGGTGAGTGGGGGGAATGAAGGAGGGTGTCGCCTGAAATCCACAGTCATCTCCACCGTTTTGGCTGGGTTAAGTTCAAGATGGTTCTGGCCGCACCAGAGGATCAGCTGCTCCACCTCCCGCCTGTATGCAGACTCATCACCATCCCGGATCAAACCGATGACTGTGGTGTCGTCCGCAAACTTCAGGAGCTTCACCGAAGGGTCCTCTGAGGTGCAGTCGTTGGAGTAGAGGGAGAAGAGCAGTGGGGAAAGGACACACCCTTGGGGGGTGCCAGTACTAATTTTTCGGGAGCTGGATGTAAATCTCCCTAGCTTCACCTGTTGCCACCTGTCAGTCAGAAAGCTGGAGATCCACTGGCAGGTGGAGGGGGGCACCTTGAGCTGGAGGAGTTTCTGATGAAGAATGCCTGGGATGATGGTGTTGAACGCCGAGCTGAAGTCGACAAACAGGATCCTGGCGTACGTCCCTGGGGAGTCGAGGTGTTGCAGGATGTAGTGTAGTCCCATATTCACTGCATCATCCACTGACCTGTTTGACCGGTAGGCAAACTGCAGTGGGTCCATCAGGGGGCCTGTGACGACCTTCAGGTGGTTCAGCACCAATCTCTCCAAGGATTTCATGACCACAGAGGTCAAGGCAACAGGTCTGTAGTCGTTTAATCCTGTAACAGAGGGTTTCTTGGGAACTGGAATGATGATGGAGCGTTTGAAGCAGGAAGGCACTTCACACAGCTCCAGTGATCTATTAAAGATTTGGGTGAAGATGGGGGCCAACTCGTTTGAGCAGACTCTCAGGCAGGACGGGGACACACCATTAGGTCCTGCAGCCTTCTTGATCTTTTGTCTCTGAAAGACCCGGCGCACTTCCTCTTCACAGATTGTTAGTGCTGGTGGGAGGTCAGAGTGGAGGAGGGATGGAGTTCCTGGGGCTGCAGATAATCCTTTTGTGTGGGTGGGAAGTGAGAACTGTAGGTTCTTTTCGAACCTACAGTAAAAGCTGTTTAGGTCGTTAGCCAGCTGGAGGTTTTCCACAGGGTGGGGGGATGGTCTCCTGTAGTTGGTGGTATTCCGTAGGCCTCTCCAAACAGAAGCAGAGTTGTTGGCTGAGAAGTTTTGTTGTAACTTCTCACTGTAGCTCCTCTTAGCAAGCCTGGTCTCCTTCATCAGCATGTTTGTGGCCCGCTTGTACAGAGTCCGGTCACCAGTGCTATAGGCCTCCTCCTTGGTCTGACGTAGCTGCCTGAGTTTAGGAGTGAACCAGGGTTTATTGTTGTTGTATGTGCAGAAGGTCTTGGTCTGCACACACATGTCCTCACAGAAACTCATGTATGATGTCACAGTGTCAGTGAGTTCATTTAGGTTAATGGCTGCATCTTCAAAAACACTCCAATCTGTGCAGTCAAAGCAGGCTTGTAACTCCAGCTTTGATTCCTCAGTCCATTTCTTCACAGTCCTTACAACAGACTTGGAAGTTTTTAGTTTCTGTCTGTATGTTGGAATAAGATGGAGCAGACAGTGGTCAGAAAAACCCAGAGCTGCATGGGGGACGGCATGATAGGCGTTTCTTAAAACTGTGTAACAGTGGTCGAGTGTATTTGTGTCCCTGGTGGGACATTTAATATGCTGTCTGCATTTAGGAAGCTCATTTGTGAGATTATCTCTATTGAAATCACCCAGAATGATAAGCAGAGTCTGGATGTTTTTCCTCCACCTCTGCTATCTGGTCAGCAAGGTGCTGCAGTTCCTCCGTTGTACAAACAACAGGCGGGATGTAAATTCCGACCAGAATAAATGAGGAGAACTCTCACGGTGAATAAAAGGGTTTACAGTGACACCTAACAGTGACTCTAGGTTAGGGCTACAAAACTTCTTCAACACTGTGACATCAGTACACCAACCTTCGTTTATGTAGAAGCAGATTCCACCACCTTTAGTCTTTCCAGAGAATTCTCGGCTGCGATCAGCGCGAAACAGTTGGAATCCGTCCAGGCGCACCGCGCTGTCCGGGATGTGCTCACTCAGCCAGGACTCTGCGAAACACAGGACGCCAGATCTGCTAAAATCCAGGTTTTTGTGAGTCAGGAGCAGCAGTTCGCCCATTTTGTTCGACAAAGAGCGGACATTCGCCAGATGGATCGACAGGTACGGAAATAAAACTAGGGAACATAGAAACTACAAGAAACTCAAAAGATAACACAATAGATAAATACACAGATAACCTGAGACACAGAGAAAGGTCAGAACCAAGCCTGAAGAGCAAACCAGCTCGGTTCATAACAGTTTTGCAGAGGAAGGACGAGGTAAAACTGTCATGATTTATACCAGAAAGGCTCAAATGCAGAGCAACCACACCGGATAAGAACTCAGACTCAGGTAGTTAAAGAAACAAAATTTTATTGATAAGCACAAAACTCAAAATACACAAACTGAGATAAATGTGCAAAACTAAAGAAAAGTGCAAAACTAGACACACTTAAATTGACATAAAAACGCAGGAGCCCGCTGGAGTGCACGCAGCCTGAAGGGAGAAAAGAGAGAGAGGATTAGAAACAGGTAACACTCTGAGCGAGGAAAATGACAGAAGGAGGTGATGGCTCATTGTGTGAAGCAGAGGGCCCGGCAGGGAACTCCTGCATGGGATAAAGGTGAGGATGGGACAGGGTCGGCTGACCTGGGTGGAGAATCTGTTGTCTTCAAAGGTGAATGGTTCAGGCGAGCGTGACCAACCCCGGAGAACACACTGCAGAGACGGTAGCAAACCTGAAGAGGAGAAGCACAAAGGTGAGACAACTGGAGGAAAAACACGAAACAACATTAGCAGAGTTGTTGCCTGGTAGCAATACCCAACGGTCCAGCGGAAAAGCACTTGCACGCTGGCTCTTAAATATGCTGGCAGCCCAGAGAGCAACAGGTGCAGCCAATTGCGCAGGTGTGCAGATGATTCTGGAGCCGGGAAAACAGAAACAGGAGGGGAGGGGGTGCATGCTCGCTTGATAATCACAAAAACTCGTTAAAAAATTCCAAGTCACAATATTCTTTGCCCACAAATGGTCTCAGTGAACTGCACATGCGCCTGGAAACTCCCGCCACAGGGAAATACTGAGCAATCCACCAATACTGGGTGAACAAATGTTCATCTTTTTGCCCTTCTGTTTTCTTCCTTTGCCACTAAACCGCAAAAGCTCCTGTTCATATTGATTGTCATTGTATTCACATACCTCCATCACTTCTGCCAATAAAAACGTCTGCCACTGTGCTCTTCTTGTGTTTGGATTGCAGCTGTTAAAATTAGCTTGGTGGCTCTTGGCTGCCGCCAACAGTATGGGCGTGTGAACTGCAGATTATTTTCACTGTGCATGTGTGTAATCCAAAACTACAGGATGGAATTGAATGAAATTTTTACCAGAGGTGGTCCTTGGACTAGAAAGGAACCCATAACATTTTGATGATTATCTCAGGATATATACCTCAACCAAGGCTCTTATCTTCTCATAGTGTGTTAGCAAGAATACTTCAAAACTACTGGAGGGATTTGGATGAAATTTTCACCAGAGGTGGTTCTTCGGCTAGAGAGGAACCCATAACATTTTGGTGATGATCTCAGAACGTATACCTCCACCAAAGCTCTAGCACCGAGGCATCCACCTTGGTGCTTTTCATTGCTCTTGATTTTTATGACAATTCTATGACAGTGATTAATCTTGATGCCTCTCCTTGGCAACTCCTCTACAGTGATGGAAAAGCAGAGGACAGATTGAATGATAGCGGTGTAGAAGACAACCAGCTCCCAGCTCAAACTTCTTGAGCTGACGCAGAAAAAACAACCTCTGCTGGGCCTTTTTCCGGACAGTGTCTATATGGGAGGACCACTTCAGGTTCTGGGAGATTGTGGTACCCAGAAACTTGAAGGAGCCCACAACTTGAGGATGGTGAGTGGGGGGAATGAAGGAGGGTGTCGCCTGAAATCCACAGTCATCTCCACCGTTTTGGCTGGGTTAAGTTCAAGATGGTTCTGGCCGCACCAGAGGATCAGCTCCTCCACCTCCCACCTGTATGCAGACTCATCACCATCCCGGATCAAACCGATGACTGTGGTGTCATCCGCAAACTTCAGGAGCTTCACCGAAGGGTCCTCTGAGGTGCAGTCGTTGGAGTAGAGGGAGAAGAGCAGTGGGGAAAGGACACACCCTTGGGGGGTGCCAGTACTAACTTTTCGGGAGCTGGATGTAAATCTCCCTAGCTTCACCTGTTGCCACCTGTCAGTCAGAAAGCTGGAGATCCACTGGCAGGTGGAGGGGGGCACCTTGAGCTGGAGGAGTTTCTGATGAAGAATGCCTGGGATGATGGTGTTGAACGCTGAGCTGAAGTCGACAAACAGGATCCTGGCATACATCCCTGGGGAGTCGAGGTGTTGCAGGATGTAGTGTAGTCCCATATTCACTGCATCATCCACTGACCTGTTTGACCGGTAGGCAAACTGCAGTGGGTCCATCAGGGGGCCTGTGACGACCTTCAGGTGGTTCAGCACCAATCTCTCCAAGGATTTCATGACCACAGAGGTCAAGGCAACAGGTCTGTAGTCGTTTAATCCTGTAACAGAGGGTTTCTTGGGAACTGGAATGATGATGGAGCGTTTGAAGCAGGAAGGCACTTCACACAGCTCCAGTGATCTATTAAAGATTTGGGTGAAGATGGGGGCCAACTCGTTTGAGCAGACTCTCAGGCAGGACGGGGACACACCATCAGGTCCTGCAGCCTTCTTGATCTTTTGTCTCTGAAAGACCCGGCGCACTTCCTCTTCACAGATCGTTAGTGCTGGTGGGAGGTCAGAGTGGAGGAGGGATGGAGTTCCTGGGGCTGCAGATAATCCTTTTGTGTGGGTGGGAAGTGAGAACTGTAGGTTCTTTTCGAACCTACAGTAAAAGCTGTTTAGGTCGTTAGCCAGCTGGAGGTTTTCCACAGGGTGGGGGGATGGTCTCCTGTAGTTGGTGGTATTCCATAGGCCTCTCCAAACAGAAGCAGAGTTGTTGGCTGAGAAGTTTTGTTGTAACTTCTCACTGTAGCTCCTCTTAGCAAGCC
This sequence comes from Pholidichthys leucotaenia, assembly GCA_020510985.1. NCBI lineage: Eukaryota > Metazoa > Chordata > Actinopteri > Cichliformes > Pholidichthyidae > Pholidichthys > Pholidichthys leucotaenia. The sequence continues at coordinate 240,227,661 of CM035836.1, forward strand.
TGGTCTCCTTCATCAGCATGTTTGTGGCCCGCTTGTACAGAGCCCGGTCACCAGTGCTATAGGCCTCCTCCTTGGTCTGACGTAGCTGCCTGAGTTTAGGAGTGAACCAGGGTTTATTGTTGTTGTATGTGCAGAAGGTCTTGGTCTGCACACACATGTCCTCACAGAAACTCATGTATGATGTCACAGTGTCAGTGAGTTCATTTAGGTTAATGGCTGCATCTTCAAAAACACTCCAATCTGTGCAGTCAAAGCAGGCTTGTAACTCCAGCTTTGATTCCTCAGTCCATTTCTTCACAGTCCTTACAACAGACTTGGAAGTTTTTAGTTTCTGTCTGTATGTTGGAATAAGATGGAGCAGACAGTGGTCAGAAAAACCCAGAGCTGCACGGGGGACGGCATGATAGGCGTTTCTTAAAACTGTGTAACAGTGGTCGAGTGTATTTGTGTCCCTGGTGGGACATTTAATATGCTGTCTGTATTTAGGAAGCTCATTTGTGAGATTATCTCTATTGAAATCACCCAGAATGATAAGCAGAGTCTGGATGTTTTTCCTCCACCTCTGCTATCTGGTCAGCAAGGTGCTGCAGTTCCTCCGTTGTACAAACAACAGGCGGAATATAAATTCCGACCAGAATAAATGAGGAGAACTCTCACGGTGAATAAAAGGGTTTACAGTGACACCTAACAGTGACTTTAGGTTAGGGCTACAAAACTTCTTCAACACTGTGACATCAGTACACCAAACTTTGTTTATGTAGAAGCAGATTCCACCACCTTTAGTCTTTCCAGAGAATTCTCGGCTGCGATCAGCGCGAAACAGTTGGAATCCGTCCAGGCGCACCGCGCTGTCCGGGATGTGCTCACTCAGCCAGGACTCTGCGAAACACAGGACGCCAGATCTGCTAAAATCCAGGTTTTTGTGAGTCAGGAGCAGCAGTTCGCCAATTTTGCTCGACAAAGAGCGGACATTCGCCAGATGGATCGACAGGTACGGAAATAAAACTAGGGAACATAGAAACTACAAGAAACTCAAAAGATAACACAATAGATAAATACACAGATAACCTGAGACACAGAGAAAGGTCAGAACCAAGCCTGAAGAGCAAACCAGCTCGGTTCATAACAGTTTTGCAGAGGAAGGACGAGGTAAAACTGTCATGATTTATACCAGAAAGGCTCAAATGCAGAGCAACCACACCGGATAAGAACTCAGACTCAGGTAGTTAAAGAAACAAAATTTTATTGATAAGCACAAAACTCAAAATACACAAACTGAGATAAATGTGCAAAACTAAAGAAAAGTGCAAAACTAGACACACTTAAATTGACATAAAAACGCAGGAGCCCGCTGGAGTGCACGCAGCCTGAAGGGAGAAAAGAAAGAGAGGATTAGAAACAGGTAACACTCTGAGCGAGGAAAATGACAGAAGGAGGTGATGGCTCATTGTGTGAAGCAGAGGGCCCGGCAGGGAACTCCTGCATGGGATAAAGGTGAGGATGGGACAGGGTCGGCTGACCTGGGTGGAGAATCTGTTGTCTTCAAAGGTGAATGGTTCAGGCAAGCGTGACCAACCCCGGAGAACACACTGCAGAGACAGTAGCAAACCTGAAGAGGAGAAGCACAAAGGTGAGACAACTGGAGGAAAAACACGAAACAACATTAGCAGAGTTGTTGCCTGGTAGCAATACCCAACGGTCCAGCGGAAAAGCACTTGCACGCTGGCTCTTAAATATGCTGGCAGCCCAGAGAGCAACAGGTGCAGCCAATTGCGCAGGTGTGCAGATGATTCTGGAGCCGGGAAAACAGAAACAGGAGGGGAGGGGGTTCATGCTCGCTTGATAATCACAAAAACTCGTTAAAAAATTCCAAGTCACAATATTCTTTGCCCACAAATGGTCTCAGTGAACTGCACATGCGCCTGGAAACTCCCGCCACAGGGAAATACTGAGTAATCCACCAATACTGGGTGAACAAATGTTCATCTTTTTGCCCTTCTGTTTTCTTCCTTTGCCACTAAACCGCAAAAGCTCCTGTTCATATTGATTGTCATTGTATTCACATACCTCCATCACTTCTGCCAATAAAAACGTCTGCCACTGTGCTCTTCTTGTGTTTGGATTGCAGCTGTTAAAATTAGCTTGGTGGCTCTTGGCTGCCGCCAACAGTATGGGCGTGTGAACTGCAGATTATTTTCACTGTGCATGTGTGTAATCCAAAACTACAGGATGGAATTGAATGAAATTTTTACCAGAGGTGGTCCTTGGACTAGAAAGGAACCCATAACATTTTGATGATTATCTCAGGACGTATACCTCAACCAAGGCTCTTATCTTCTCATAGTGTGTTAGCAAGAATACTTCAAAACTACTGGAGGGATTTGGATGAAATTTTCACCAGAGGTGGTTCTTCGGCTAGAGAGGAACCCATAACATTTTGGTGATGATCTCAGAACGGATAAAACAGCTTCCCCAAAAAAACAAACAACAATTGCAGTCTGTTACAGTCCAGAAAACAATGGAACACAGTTTCTTTCTGAGGACAAAATGGACAAACCTCAACAACATTTGGGTTTAAAAGAGAGATAAAAGCATTTACAGCCACAGCACCATGTAAAACTCGCCATTGTAGGTCTCCAACCTTCTTAGTTAATGGTGGTTTATAGAGTGCTCTCCAGGCAGGCCTCACCTCTGGACCCAGACCCAAGTGTTTCCTCCATGGTGTATCAGCTCGACCTTTTAACTTATTCACATTTAGAATTTTCACCAAAAGTCCATACATTTTTTTTACCAGGAGAGTCACAAATGTTAATGTGCTCAGAGTTTAAAAACACACCAGTGCCATCTTTAAAATCAGGAGATAAAATACTAAAAGGAAAAGGTTCATCAGCAGTTTGCACAGAGTTTTCGCAGTGTAAAACAATAGCAGAGTGTTCTTCTGCAGACAGGCAGTCTCTCCAATCTTTCAACAAGTTCATTATAACTCTGACTGAAGAGACGCCAAGAGCCGAGCACAGGGCAACAGCATTGTCCAAGTTAGGACCACATAAATTCACCAAATGTCCCAGCGTTGTAACCTTTGCAAAAATAAACTTTTTTAAAACAGAAGGTCCTAAAACATTGCCCACATCAAAACGGGTCCCGAACACAAGTGGTTCCTTTAAAAGCCAGAAAGGTGACAAGGAAGCCTGGGGAGAGTTCTTTTTAAAAAGTCCCCAGATTTTAAAAGCACTTTGGTAAAACTGGGGAAGTTCTGGGAGTTTTTGGCCCCTTAAATCCATTAAAAGCAGCGACTCCTCTAGTCCAAGCCCTCCACAGCGAGCCAGGACAGCCCTGGCAATAGGTCTCCACACAAGGTCAAGGGGGCCACTCAGCAGTCGCTGAATGAACTGCAGGCGAAAGACAGCCCCCCTGCTGGCCAGATGGATGAGCCCTTGACCACCTTCTTCCCTCGGTAAAAACAGGATACTCTGTGGAACCCAGTGAAGACGGTCCCAGAAAAAGTCCACGACTATAGATTGCACTCTGGCCAGCAAATTGGGTGGAGGGTCCAGACAAGACAGTCGATGCCACAGCATTGAAGCAATCAAGTTGTTGATAATTAAAACACGATCTCTGAAGGACAAGTTTGGCAGAATCCATTTCCTTTTTTTTAGTCTTCCTTCAGTTTTTTCTAAAAAACACTCCCAATTTTTCTCAGTAAAAGTCTGATTTCCTAAAAACACACCAAGATATTTAAAACCACCCTGTGTCCACGAGAGGCCACCAGGTAGGGCAATTTTTTGTGGTCTCCCCCCCACCACAACAGCTTCACTCTTACCCCAATTCACTCTCGCTGAGGAGCACTCACCAAAAAGATTGACAGTTCTTAAAAGGTAGTCTACATCATTTTGATTTCTTGTAAAAACAACAACGTCATCAGCATAGGCAGACACTTTAAAAACAGAGTCAGAGTTGGGGACATTAAAACCAGTGAGGCCTTGCCTTAGTTTACAAAGGAGGGGCTCGATGGCAAGAGAGTACAGCATACCTGAGAGGGGGCAGCCCTGTCGGACACCCCTCTCAACTTTGAAAGGAGCACTCAAACCACCATTAATCTTAAGAATACTCTCAATGTCTCTATACAAAGCCTGGATCATGGCGATGAACCCTGAGCTGAAACCAAAGGCCTCTAATGTCTGCCAAAGGTATGGATGTTCAACTCGGTCAAACGCCTTTTCTTGGTCTATTGAAATAAGACCAAGTTCTTTGACCAATGAGCTGGAGAGGTCCAAAACATCACGAATTAAAAAAATGTTGTCTGTAACCAACCTACCACGTACACAGTAGGTCTGGTCTACATGTATGACCTGCTCCATCGCCTTCCTCAGTCTGGTAGCCAACACTTTGGAGAGAATTTTGTAGTCAGTACAGAGGAGGGCCACCGGACGCCAGTTCTTAATGTCTTTCAAGTCGCCTTTTTTTGGAAGGAGGGTGAGGACTGCTCTCCTACAACTTAGGGGCAGGTGACCCTTCCGCAGACTGTCAGACAGTACTTCCAGCAAGTCCTCACAGATCTCAGACCAGAACGCCTTGTAGAACTCCGCTGGTAGGCCATCTATCCCTGGGGCTTTTCCACACTGAAGAGACTGGACAGCCACTGCCAGTTCTTGCAGAGTGATCCCGCTCTCCAGCTCCGCATTCACGCTAGCCATCACCTTTGGCAAGTCCGTCAAAAAATGACTCAGTGCATGTGGATTCTCAACAAATTCTTTCTTAAAGAGATCCTTGTAGAAAGCAACTGCAAAGCGACGGATCTCCGCAGACTCATGGATCGGCCGCCCGTCCTCGGAGCTAAGAGAGTGGATCATCTTCCTCTGACCATTCTTCCTCTCCAGACCAAAGAAAAAATGAGATGGAGCGTCCATTAGTGCGATGTTCTGGAACCTACTGCGTACCACAGCGCCCCTGGCAGCCACACCCAGTAGGTCAGTTAAAACAGACTTTTTGCCATTGAGGGCCTCAAAATGTCCTCTTTCTCCTGTGGAGCCTGCCAAAGACTGCAGCTCCACTACTTCTCTCTCCAGGTCCCTGACAGACCTGGCCAAGTCTCCAGAGACATTGCGAGTATACTGTAGGCACAGATTCTTTATTTGGCTCTTCCCTATATCCCACCACTACTGCAAAGAACTAAAATTTGATTTTGTTAATTTAAAATTACTCCAAAAAACATAAAAGCAGTTTTAAAACTGTTATCCGATAAAAGTGACGTGTTAAAATGCCAGTATGCACTACTGCACTTTATATTCTTGATAAAAACACAACACTGAACCAGGGAATGATCTGGGAAGCCAACAGGGACTATAAAAGCACTTTTAAAAATGCTAAAATGGTGCTTAAAACTGTAAACCCTATCCAGTCTAGCTAAGGACAAAATATTGTCCTTTCTATGGCTCCATGTGTATTGTCTAGCCTTGCCATGAAAATTTCTCCACACATCACACAGATCATGAGCTTCTATGAGACCTTTTAAAACTCTTTTGGATGCAACATGTGGCTCTGGGTGATTCCTATCCATAAGAGGATTTTCTGTACAATTAAAATCACCTCCCACAAATAAAAAGTCATCATTACTGCAATTTTTGATCGTGTCATCTAAAATATCTAAAAAGGCCAATCTTTCTGTGCCTACGGTTGGAGCATACACATTTATAAAAACAACTTTCACATTCTCAAAAACAGCTCGAACTTTTAAAATGTGGCCTGCAATTATCTCATCAATGTCATAAGAAAGTGGAATAAAATCTCGAGAAAATAAAATACCCACTCCACCACATTTGCTGCTTTTATGACTAAGAATAATTTCACCCCGAAATTCCCTCCTCCAGTCAGCAGCATTGTCCTCAGAACTATGAGTCTCCTGAACAAACAGAACATTAATTTTCTTGCATTCTGCAAGAGTAAAAACACACGCTCGCTTGGACATTTCTCTTGCTCCATTGATGTTGAGTGTGCCAAAATTAAAACTACACATGTATATAAGAGGGCAAAGCCAATACAAAAACAGAAAAGAAAGAATGAGCGATAAAAGACTAATGATCCTGGGCAATTTGGTTCTTAACTTTTAGCACAAGCTTTTTTAGTCTGTAGATCTCCTGATCAGTAAAACTTTCCTGCTCAAGCTCTCCCTTATTTTTCATGTAGGCCCGAGCAGAGTCAACAAAACGTTTTAGATCAGGGAAGAAGCTTTCAACTTTAACCATTCTGGACCCCTTATTGTCCTGCATAAACTTCTGTATTTTTGTGAAGGGGTAACCACCTCCACTGGCCACATCATCACTACTTTCACCATCACTCTCTATCTCAGACCCAGCATAAGAATCTGGCTGAGATAGAGAAACCTCAGAACTGTCTTTGACAACCCTTTTCACTTTGCTCCTCTGCTGTTTGGTTTCCAAATTCTTCCGCTTGATGGAGATTTTACATAACTCTTCATCTATTTCGATGTCATCCTCATCCTCCAACACTGACTCAGCCACCCTGGTAGCTGTCTCTTCCTGTCTTTCGCTCACCCTGTGCTGTGCTTTTATATTCATCTTTCTGGTCCCACCATCTACCTGGGCCTCATTTGGCTCCTCTGTCTGACCCTCAGCGTGATCCCTCTCGGTAATCTCACCCTTGTCTGCAATGTTGGTCTGTGCAGCAGCCCCGCAATGTGCTTTAACTTTTGTTGCTGTTTCAGTTATGATCGACAGGCCGGCTGCGGAGGGCGGCAATGCCGCCCCGCCGCCAGACAGCCTCGCGGCCCCGGCCGAAGCGCCGCCGCCAGACAGCCCCGCGGCTCCGGCCGAAACGCCCGACGGCGCAGCAGCGCCGTCAGCCTCGGAGGGCGGCAAGGCCGCTCCGTCACCAGACGGCCCCGAGGCCGCACTAGCGGCCTCCCCCAAGTGATCACCCCCCACTCCCTGAGGGCATGATCGAATCAAATGTCCCTCCATTCCGCAGCCGAAACACTTCATATTATCTGAGGTGACGTGGATGGTGTAATCAAAGCCGTCAATCCGGTATTTAAATACGAGGTTGAGGCTTTCCTCGCTATTCTTTAAAATCATGAGCACCTGTCGCCTAAAAGACATGACATGCTTTAAACGCGGGGACTTACAACCGAGAGGGATGTGCTTAATCGGGGACAAAAGCTGCCCGTGTCTCGACAGCTCCTTCTCCAACAGCTCATTCTTTAAAAATGGTGGGACATTTGAGATGGTAATTCTCTTCGCGGGATTCACCAGAGACAGAACAGGAACCAGTGTGTCTTTAATCACAACCCCGCTCTCCACTACCCGGTTAACTTTTTCCACACTATCGAGGAAAATCACCACGGCACTATTCATTCTCGAAGCTGATCTAACGCTTTCATAACCGACCAGCTCCCCCACAGCCAGACTACACTCCTCCACTGAGCAGCTGACAGCCGGTGTCAGTTTGACAGCATGCCGGCGTGTCAGCGTCTCGAATCCGGAGCCTCGCTCCAAAACCATGCTGACCAGCAGAGCTGGCAGCAGAAACCCCCCTCCCAAAACGCCTACCCCACCCCAGCTACAGAAAACAACAAAACTTAAGATTATTTAACAAAAAAACACCTTAAACACGAAAAGATAGAGAAAAAGTTTGAAATAATTCACTCACGCTGTCACACGCTCTCAGCTCGCACTCACGACCACACCCACTCAGAGAGAGAGAGAGAGAGAGAGAGAGAGAGAGAGAGAGATTTTGATTTTTAAAAGATCTTTAATAAAAACACTTGTCCATCAGTCAATACAATTTCTATATCATGCTATGTTACACAGAAAATTAATCCCCCAAAAAACGCCCAAAAAAAAGCTGTCCATCATGAACTGAACAGAGGACATTCTCCAGGGACCAGAGGGTCCTGAAACCTTCCACATCCCCATTCCCCATAAAAAACTGAAAGTCCAGCCTGATTCTGGCTTTAAGTAGCCTCACAAATAAAATTTTGACATCAACATCATTCTCAACATTTTCAAGTTTTCTTCTCCGGCTTACATAGATAGCCAACTTTGCCTGCCCTAAAACAAAGTTCAGTAGTTGACACTTCTGCTTAAAACGACGATTGTACATAAAACCACAAATGAAAACCTGCTTAGAGAAAACTTCCTTAAAAATATGAAAAAGTTTTGTGAGAAGTTCAAAGAGGCCACTCAGGCGCTGACATTCAATAAAACAATGAAAAACTCTCTCCCTAGAGGAACAAAAAACACACTGATCACTGACACTGCTGTTAATCACAGAAACAAAAGCATTGACAGCTATAATACCATGCAGGACCCTCCACTGTAAGTCTCCATGCCTCTTAGGGAGAGGGGCTTTGTAAAGAGCCCTCCAGGCAGGCCGATGCCCTTTTCCTAGTTTAAAATAGGCTCTCCAAGGAGTGTCCACACAGGTGTTCAATCGGTCCTTGTTGAGTGCCATCACCACCAGTCTGTAGAGTGCCTTACCACTGGCTCCTCCAAAGTCCACACCAGTGGGAGCACAGAATGCCAGTAAGGAGCAAGGAGCGACGTCAAAGTCCATATAGAGCGTGAGAGAGGGAAAGGGGTCAGTGCTTTCTGGCTGCAGCGTGCCATTGCAAAAGTCCAAGAGTAGGGAGTGCTCAAGTCCATGAAGCTCCTGTTTCCAGTGTGCAAGAAGACCATCGATGAAACGATTCGACCTGACACCAAGATGAGCTGCTAAAGCTGAGGCGTTGTTGAGGCCAGGACCAGCCATTTCCACCACTTGCTTCAGAGTGAGAATGTTCCTGGAACACAGCCTATCAAGGAAGGTCCTTCCAACTCCCGGCAGGACACCAAGGCGACCACCAAAAACCAGCGGCTCCTTCAACAACCAGTAGAGGGAATCGCATGGCCCTCTTTGTTTTTTAAAAAGAGTCCACACTGAAAAGAGACTGCGGTAAAAACTGGGTAAAGACAGTGCATTAGAGTTCTTAAAATCCATTAAAAACACAGGGAGGTCTAGCCCAAGCCCAAGGACTCTCTGTAAAATAACACAGGCCAAAGGCCTCCATACCAGGTCCTGGGGGCCCGTCAGCAGTCTCTGTATGAAAGTCAGTCTAAAAGCAGCACCTCTACTAGCTAAATGAATCACTCCTTGCCCCCCCTCCTCTTTGGGAAGAAATAACAGGGCTTGAGGAACCCAGTGGAGTCCACCCCCCCAAAAAAAGTCCACCAAAACAGACTGAATTTTGGACAACAAACCAGCAGGGGGGTCCATGCACATGAGGCGGTGCCACAGGGATGAGGAAACAAGATTATTTAAAATGAGCACTCTTCCTCTAAAAGATATTCTTGGCATTAGCCACTTCCACTTGTTTAGTCTCCCGTTAATTTTCTCTATGACCCCATCCCAATTTTTTTGCTCAAACTGCTGATTTCCAATAAAGACACCAAGATACTTAAAACCTCCTTTTTTCCAAATCAACCCACCCGGCAGCGTAAGCTGATTTTCTAGTTTCTCCCCCACCATCAGAGCCTCGCTTTTTCCCCAGTTTATCTTTGCAGAGGAAAGTTGGCCAAAAAGATTGACACTCCTAACCAGAACGTCAATGTCACTCTGCTTGTTTAGCAGAATGACTACATCATCTGCATAGGCCGACAGCTTGAACGTGGTGTCACAGCCAGGAAAAGTAACTCCTGATAGATCCCTTCTCAGGCAGTGAAGCAAAGGCTCTATGGCGAGGGAGTACAGCATCCCTGAGAGAGGGCAGCCCTGCCGAACCCCCCTCTGGACTTTTAAAGGGGCAGACAGGCCCCCATTTATCTTCAGCACACTCTCAATGTCACTGTACAAGACCCGTATCCTGGCTATGAAGCCTGGGCTGAACCCAAAAGCTGTTAAAACTGTCCATAAATATTGGTGTTCAACCCGATCAAACGCCTTTTCCTGGTCAATTGAAATCAAACCAGTTTCTACCGCCAATGAACCAGAGACCTCCAAAATATCCCGAATTAAAGTGACGTTGTCACTAATCAGCCTGCCAGGCACACAGTAAGTCTGGTCTACATGAATGAGCTCGCTCATCACCTTTCTCAGTCTTCGGGCCAGAGCTTTTGAGAGAATCTTGTAGTCTGTGCCGAGCAGAGAGACTGGCCTCCAGTTCTTTAGGCTCTGGAGGTCCCCCTTTTTCGGCAACAGTGTGATGATGGCCCTCCTGCAGGTCGTGGGTAGGGTCCCCCTTTCCAAGCTATCTTGGAGAACCTCCAGCAGGTCTGGACCAAGCAGGGGCCAGAATTCCTTAAAAAAGTCCACAGAGAGACCATCTATGCCTGGTGATTTTCCATTCTGGAGGCTCATTAGCGCCGTATGCAGCTCAGACAGAGACAGTGGAGCATCCAAGCCGGCAACAAGGTCCTCTGAGAGCACTGGAAGACCATCAAGGAAAACCTGGCCCAGTGACGTGTCCTCCCTCCACTCTGCTCTAAACAATTCACTGTAAAAGCTAGCAGCGTGTTTCCTGATCTCTGCTGCTGTGGAGATTGTTCTCCCGTCATCGCCCAACAAGGAGTGAATGAGCTTTCTCTGTCCATTTTTCCCCTCCAGTCCAAAAAAGTACTGGGAGGGCGAGTCCATCAGAGCTACATCCATGTAGCGTGAGCGGACCAGAGCACCCTGTGCGGTGACCCCTAGCAAGCTAGCCAAGGCTGACCTTTTTGACTTGAGAGCCTCTAAGTGCTCCTGTTTTCCTGTAGAACTGAGCAACTCCTCTAGTTCTACCACCTCAGTCTCCAGAACTTTCAAGGATTGGGTCAAGCTACGAGTGACATTTTGAGTGTACTGTTGGCAGAGTTGTTTTATCTGGGCCTTACCAAAATCCCACCACAATTGGAGAGAACTAAAAGAGGGTTTTTGTTCCCTGTGTGACTTCCATACATCATGAAAAACTCCCTTAAAAAACACATCATTTAAAAGTGTATTATTAAAATGCCAAAAAGCACTCTTACACTTTACATTTTCAATGAAAACAGAACAAATCAGCAGGCAGTGATCAGTGAAACCAACAGGACAGATACAACTATTTTTAAAAACACTCATTTGGTGTTTAAAACCATAGAAACGGTCTAACCTAGCCATAGATAAGAGGTTATCTTTAGCATGGCTCCAGGTGTACTGCCTCTGGTCCCCATGATGTGATCTCCACACATCGGCCATTTCATGCGCCTTCACTAGTTCCCTCAGCCTATTGGCAGAAGCAGGGTGAGGTTCCTGATGGTTCCTGTCCAGTCTGTGGTTTAATGTACAGTTAAAATCACCCCCCAGAAATAAAAAACTATTTGGATTACAGGATCCAACCGTATCTGATAGCATATTAAAGACCCTGATCCTTTCTGCTCTCTGGGTTGGCACATACACGTTTATAAGAACCAAGTCCACGCTTTCAAGCTGTACCTTTAGCAAGAGTACATGTCCTTTCACCACCTCTTCTACCTCATAAGAGACAGGCACACAACCCCGAGAGAAAAGTACAGCCACCCCTCCACTATTATTGGATTTGTGGCTAAAAAAAATGCAGCCATCCCACTCTTTTCTCCACTGGCACTCAATGTCTACAGTGCTGTGAGTCTCCTGGACCATCAGCACGTCAAGTGCCTTTAAATTAAAAAGCTTGTATAAAGAGGCCCTTTTTACATCATCCCTGGCCCCGTTTATATTAAGAGTGCCAATTCTAAGGTGGGGCATTAAAAAGGATAAAAATAAGGTACAGTAAAAAAACACACACATAGCATAAAAGGGAAGAAACAAACTAAGAGTCAACATGACTGTTAGTAATTTGTGATTTCAGTTTGACAACCAGTTTCTTTAAACGAAAAATTTCCTGATCAGTAAAAGTCTCATTCCCATCATTCGGTTTCATCAGCTTGCGAGCTGATGCCACAAATAACTCCAGATCTGGAAAGTAATTTTCCACTTTCACAGCTCTGCTCCCCTTAGTCACCTGGAGAAATTGTCTAATTTTAGTAAAACAATAGGAGCTTTGCTCCTCCTGCGTCTGCGTCTGCATCAGTTCAGACTCATCTCCACTTTCGTCAGAAGCGCTCTCATTCAGTAAATCTAAATTCCCAACCCTACTAGATTTAGCAGAGCTCTGCAAGTTTTCCGCACTTTTCCTTTTTTGTGCAGCTTTAAAAGGATCCTCTTCAACAAAACTACATTCCTGCATTTCTTCATGAAACGCAACGTTTGTCATGCAGTGTTTGCTCTGTGTGTCCGCTACAGCCTCAAACCGCTCCTCCCCCGCCTGCAAAGTCTGTTCATTCACGTTCCTTCGTTTAACTGCACTTTTACTTACACCCTCCACCTGTTTACCCCGGGCGACAGGCTCGTCACAATGATCAGAGCTGCCGCCAGACAGAAATTCCCCACCATCACTGTTTGGGGGGACAACTACCGCGCCCGCCGCGGCCACCCCAGCAGAGGCGGCCGCGGCCGCCCCAGCACAAGCGGACGCGGACGCGGACGCGGACGCGGACGCGGACGCCCCCGCAGAAGTAGAAGCGGACGCGGCCGCGGACGCGGATGCGGCCGCAGTCGCGGCCACGACCGCCTCAGCAGAAGCGGGCGCCGCAGCGGCATCCGCCGCACCACATGTAGCGCTACCCTCCGGACCACCAGAAACAGCGGCGTCACCTTTCTTACCACCAGTGCTCTTTGTGTTCGCCTTTTCAGGACATGACCTAATAAGATGGCCTTCTGCGCCACACGCAAAACACTTCATGGTTTCAGATGTTGCAAACACCAAGTAGCTAAAGCCATCAATCCTGAAATTAAAAGACGCGTTCAGTTCAGCAGAGCTGTCTTTCAACACCATGAAACACTGCCTCCTATGACATACAACATGCTTCAGCAGGGGTGATTTACTACCCAGAGAGACCATTCTGATAGGGGACACAACCTGGCCAAAACGGGACAACTCTCTAATCAGCTGATCATTTTTAACGAAAGGAGGAGCGTTTGAGATGGTGATCCTCCTAGACGGATTCGCCAGCGGTAAAACGGGAGTAAAAGTGTCACCTATGACCACTCCCTGTGCCACCACCTGATCAGCTTTCTCAGTCGAATCCAGAAAGATCACAATTGCGCTGTTCATCCTCGATGCTGATTTTATGCTGCCATGCCCAACCACCTGTCCTACAGCGAGGCTGGCCTCCTCCACAGAACAGGGAACTGTCGGGAGGATTCTCACACCATGACGCCGGGTTAAGCGCTCAAACTCCACACCACCATCAATCACCGGCATGATGCCGGCTGGGAAAAACCGGCAGCAGAAGCTACCGTTCCCCAACACACTCACTCCAACACTCACACCCCAGCACACACACACTCAACCCACTATATTAAACACACACACCTCAAACACACAAGATAGAGAAAAAGTTAGAAAATACAAAGTTTAAAGTACTCACTCGACACCACTCCACACCCCTGCTCCCACAAACGCCCACGCATGCGCACGAGAGAGAGAGAGAGAGAGAGAGAGAGAGAGAGAGAGAGACACTTTTGACTTTTAAAATAAGCCTTTATTGCACTCTTCAAAAAAATGCAAGCACACCAACATCATTCCACCAAGTGTGTCACATTGGAAAAAGTGCAAACTGAAGTGTCCCCCCCCCACACAACACAGAGCATTCCTTGCAGTCCACCTATTCCACATTGGCAGTGGCAGTAGTGCAAGTCCTCCTCGTAGTCCGTGCAAAGACGAGGCAGAGGCACCCGCCAGGTCCGTTGCACATCCCAGAGACAGTTCCCCCATCTCAGATGGATTGGAGTCCTTAGACCATGTGGGTTTTTCAAGCAAGTCAACTGTGTAGCAGGGTCGTCCAGACTGTAGAAAGAAAACGGTGGGGCGTCCATGCCCTGCAGGTAAAGATCCAGTTCCGAGACAGTCAAATACAGTCAATTAAACGTCATATACAAGTCTGATCAAACAATATCGCAAAAATGTGTAAAACAGGCAGAGGAATGACCGCCATTTATTCCTCCTGTCGGGCACGTTTGACTGCCGTTCTCCCTGCTGCTTTACGCAGGGCTGTCAGGTGTTTCTTGAGGCGAAAACATTTTCTTTCATCCAGGAGGTCAAGACCAACCTGCCTTCTTAGCACATCAACAGACTTAATGAATTTATCAGTGTCACTGAAGTAGTCAGTGACCTTAATGGCTTTGTTATAGGTTTCATTCAGAAAAGCATTTATTTCTTCCAGTGAATACAAACTCGTGTTTGTACTGCATTTTGCCTCAGTATTAGACAGTGTCGTTATCAGATTCCATTTCGTCGTCAGCACAACTCAGCTGACTGTTTGGTTCTCCTGGGCCAGGGGATTCCTCATGGGCCACATTTTCCTGGATGCCACCCTCAGGAGCTGACTGTCGCTGTTCCAACCCCTGCTGTGTAACAGTAGCAGCCTCCGGAAGCACAGCCGCTGATGTCACACAGCGAGATTCTGATGCACCATCAGGTCGGTGCTCCGTCTCCTCCTCCGAAGCGGTAGCAGCTGCCAGAGGCACAGCTGCTGACGTCACACAGCGAGATGATTGTGACGCACCATCAGTGCCCTTTTTGGCGCCATCGCCATCAACGCTCCCGGCCGTAAGCTGGGCCGCGGGCGCCACAGCCGAGCCGTCCACAGACACAGCGGCAGGCTCTGGAGCAGGGGTGGTGGAAGGCCCCGCAACATCGCCCGCATTAGCAGCGTTAGCGGAGGCCGCGCCGCAGTCCGCAGCTGCGGCGTGAGCGGAGGGCTCGCCGCTGGCACCATCCGCGGCCCCATCAGGGCCCTCCGCCCGCTGCCTGTGCGGACAAGCGAACCGTTTATGGCCCACGTCTCCACATTCAAAACACTTCATCTGTCCTGAGCTCGCATACACCATATAGGATCCACCCCCGTGTTTGACCCTGAAGGACACTTCCAGAGTTTGAGTGGGCGAGTCGAGAAACATGAACACCTGTCGCCTGAGTGATTTCACATGTTTTAACTTGGTGGCCTTGCATCGAGAGAGAGAGAGAGAGAGAGAGAGAGAGAGAGAGAGAGAGAGAGAGAGAGAGATTTTGATTTTTAAAAGCTCTTTAATAAACACACTTGTCCATCATTCAGTACAACTTCTATGCCATGCTATATTACAAAGAAAATTATTCCCCCAAAAAACGCCCAAAAAAAAGCTGCCCATCACGAACTAAACAGAGGACATCCTCCAGGGACCAGAGGGTCCTAAAACCTTCCACATCCCCATTCCCCATAAAATAACTGAAAGTCCAGCCTGATTCTGGCTTTAAGTAGCCTCACAAATAAAATTTTGACATCAACATCATTCTCAACATTCTCAAGTTTTCTTCTCCAGCTTACACAGATAGCCAACTTTGCCTGCCCTAAAACAAAGTTCAGTAGTTGACACTTCTGCTTAAAACGATGATTGTACATAAAACCACAAATGAAAACCTGCTTAGAGAAAACTTCCTTAAAAATGTGAAAAAGTTCTGTGAGAAGTTCAAAGAGACCACTCAGACGCTGACAATCAGTAAAACAATGAAAAACTGTCTCCCTAGAGGAACAAAAAACACACTGATCACTGACACTGCTGTTAATCACAGAAACAAAAGCATTGACAGCTATAATGCCAAGCAGGACCCTCCACTGTAAGTCTCCATGCCTCTTAGGGGGAGGGGCTTTATAAAGAGCTCTCCAGGCAGGCCGATGCCCTTTTTCTAGTCTAAAATAGGCTCTCCATGGAGTGTCCACACAGGTGTTCAATCTGTCCTTGTTGAGTGCCATCACCACCAGTCTGTAGAGTGCCTTACCACTGGCTCCTCCAAAGTCCACACCAATGGGAGCACAGAATGCCAGTAAGGAGCTAGGAGAGACGTCAAAGTTCATATAAAGCGTGAGAGAGGGAAAAGGGTCCGTGCTTTCTGGCTGCAGCGTGCCATTGCTAAAGTCCATGAGTAGGGAGTGTTCAAGTCCATGAAGCTCCTGTTTCCAGTGTGCAAGAAGACCATCGATGAAACGATTTGATCTAACACCAAGATGAGCTGCTAAAGCTGAGGCGTTGTTGATGCCAGGACCAGCCAGTTCCACCACTTGCTTCAGAGTGAGAACATTCCTGGAACACAGCCTATCAAGGAAGGTCCTTCCAACTCCCGGCAGGACACCAAGGCGACCACCAAAAACCAGCGGCTCCCTCAACAACCAGTGAGGCATGGCCCTCTTTGTTTTTTAAAAAGAGTCCATACTGAAAAAAGACTGTGGTAAAAACTGGGTAAAGACAGTGCACTGGAGTTCTTAAAATCCATTAAAAACACAGGGAGGTCTAGCCCAAGCCCAAGGACTCTCTGTAAAATAACACAGGCCAAAGGCCTCCACACCAGGTCCTGGGAGCCCGTCAGCAGTCTCTGTATGAAAACCAGTCTAAAGGCAGCACCTCTACTAGCTAAATGAACCACTCCTTGCCCCCCCCCTTCCTCTTTGGGAAGAAATAACAGGGCTTGAGGGACCCAGTGGAGTCCATTCCCCCCAAAAAAGTCCACCATAACAGACTGAATTTTTGACAACAAACCAGCAGGGGGGTCCATGCACATGAGGCAGTGCCACAGGGATGAGGAAACAAGATTATTTAAAATGAGCACTCTTCCTCTAAAAGATATTCTTGGCATTAGCCACTTCCACTTATCTAGTCTCCCGTTGATTTTCTCTATGACCCCATCCCATTTTTTTGCTCAAACTGTTGATTTCCAATAAAGACACCAAGATACTTAAACCCTCCTTTTTTCCAAATCAGCCCACCAGGCAGCGTAAGCTGATTTTCTAGTTTCTCCCCCACCATCAGAGCCTCGCTTTTTCCCCAGTTTATTTTTGCAGAGGAAAGTTGGCCAAAAAGATTAACACTCCTAACCAAAACGTCAATGTCACTCTGCTTGTTTAGCAGAATGACTACATCATCTGCATAGGCTGACAGCTTGAACGTGGTGTCACAGCCAGGAAAAGTGACTCCTGATAGGTCCCTTCTCAAACGGTGAAGCAAAGGCTCTATGGCGAGGGAGTACAGCATCCCTGAGAGAGGGCAGCCCTGCCGAACCCCCCTCTGGACTTTTAAAGGGGCAGACAGGCCCCCATTTATCTTCAGCACACTCTCAATGTCACTGTACAAGGCCCGTATCCTGGCTATGAAGCCTGGGCTGAACCCAAAAGCTGCTAAAACTGTCCATAAATATTGGTGTTCAACCCGGTCAAACGGCTTTTCCTGGTCAATTGAAATCAAACCAGTTTCCACCGCCAATGAACCAGAGACCTCGAAAACATCCCGAATTAAAGTGACGTTGTCACTAATCAGCCTGCCAGGCACACAGTAAGTCTGGTCTACATGAATGAGCTCGCTCATCACCTTTCTCAGTCTTTGGGCCAGAGCTTTTGAAAGAATCTTATAGTCCGTGCAGAGCAGAGAGACTGGCCTCCAGTTCTTTAGGCTCTGTAGGTCCCCTTTTTTCGGCAACAGTGTGATGATGGCCCTCCTGCAGGTCATGGGTAGGGTCCCCCTTTTCAAGCTATCTTGGAGAACCTCCAGCAGGTCTAGACCAAGCAGGGGCCAGAGTTCCTTAAAAAAATCCACAGAGAGACCATCTATTCCTGGTGATTTTCCATTCTGGAGGCTCATTAGCGCTGTATGCAGCTCAGACAGAGACAGTGGAGCATCCAAGCCGGCAACAAGGTCCTCTGAGAGCACTGGAAGACCACCAAGGAAACTCTGGCCCAGTGAAGTGTCTTCCCTCCACTCTGCTCTAAACAATTCACTGTAGAAACTAGCAGCATATTTCCTGATCTCTGCTGCTGTGGAGATTGTTCCCCCGTCATCGTCCAACAAGGAGTGAATGAGTTTTCTCTGTCCATTTTTCCCCTCCAGTCCAAAAAAGTACTGGGAGGGTGAGTCCATCAGAACCTCAATGTAGCGCGAGCAGACCAGAGCAACTTGTGCAGTGACCCCTAGCAGGCTAGCCAAGGCTGACCTTTTTGATTTAAGAGCCTCTAAGTGCTCTTGTTTTCCTGTAGAACTGAGCAACTCCTCTAGCTCTACCATCTTAGTCTCCAGAACTTTCAAGGATTGGGTCAAGCTACAAGTGACATTTCGAGTGTACTGTTGGCAGAGTTGTTTTATCTGTGCCTTACCAAAATCCCACCACATTTGGAGAGAACTAAAAGAGGGTTTTTGTTCCCTATGTGACTTCCATACATCACGAAAAACTCAGACAGATGCAACTATTTTTAAAAACACTCATTTGATGTTTAAAACCATAGAAACGGTCTAACCTAGCCATAGATAAAAGGTTATCTTTAGCATGGCTCCAGGTGTACTGCCTCTGGTCCCCATGATGTGATCTCCACACATCGGCCATTTCGGGTGCCTTCACCCGTTCCCTCAGCCTATTGGCAGAAGCAGGGTGAGGCTCCTGATGGTTCCTGTCTAGTCTGTGGTTTAATGTACAGTTAAAATCACCCCCCAGAAATAAAAAACTATTTGGATTACAGGACCTAACCGTATCTGATAGCACATCAAAGACCCTGATCCTCTCTGGTCTCTGTGTTGGCACATACACGTTTATAAAAACCAAGTTCACGTTTTCAAACTGTACCTTTAATAAGAGTACATGTCCTTTCACCACCTCTTCTACCTCATAAGAGACAGGCACACAACCCCGAGAGAAAAGTACAGCCACCCCCCCACTGCTATTGGATTTGTGGCTAAAAAAAATACAGCCATCCCACTCTTTTCTTCACTGGCTCTCAATGTCTACAGTGCTGTGAGTCTCCTGGAGCATCAGCACGTCAAGTTTCTTTAAATTAAAAAGTTTGTATAAAGAGGCCCTTTTTACAGCATCCCTGGCCCCATTTATATTAAGAGTGCCAATTCTAAGGTGGGACATTAAAAAGGATAAAAATAACGTACAGTAAAAAAAAAAAACCCACACACGTAGCATAAAAGGGAAGAAACAAACTAAGAGTCAGCATGACTGTTAGTAATTTGTGATTTCAGCTTAAGAACCAGTTTCTTTAAACGATATATTTCCTGATCAGTGAAAGTCTCATTCCCATCATTCAGTTTCATAAACTTGCGACCTGATGCCATGAATAACTCCAGATCTGGAAAGTAATTTTCTACTTTCACAGCTCTGCTCCCCTTAGTCACCTGAAGAAATTTCCTAATCTTAGTAAAACAATAGGAGCTTTGCTCCTCCTGCGTCTGCATCAGTTCAGACTCAGCTCCACTTTCCTCAGAAGCGCTCTCATCCAGTATTTCCAAATTCCCAACCCTACTAGATTTAGCAGAGCTCTGCAAGTTTTCAGCACTTTTTCTTTTTTGTGCAGCTTTAAAAGGATCCTCCTCAACAAAACTATATTTCTGAATTTCTTCGTCAACTGCAACGTTTGTCATGCAGTGTTTACTCTGTGTGTCCGCCACAGCCTCAATCTGCTCCTCCCCCGCCTGCAAAGTCTGTTCATTCACATTCTTTTGTTTAACTGTTTAACTGCACTCATTTCGCCCTCCACCTCTTTACTCCGGGTGACAGGCTCATCACAATAATCAATGCTGCCGCCAGACAGAAATTCCCCACCATCACTGTTTGGAGGGGCAACTACCGTGCCCGCCACGGCCACCCCAGCAGAAGCGGACGCGGCCACACCCCAGCAGAAGCAGACGCCGCAGCAGCATCCGCTGCACCACATGTAACGTTACCCTCCGGACCACCAGAAACAGCTGCGTCACCTTTCTTACTGCCAGTGTTCTTTGTGTTCACCTTTTCAGGACATGATCTAATGAGATGGCCCTCTGCACCACACGCAAAACACTTCATGTTGCAAAGACTAAGTAGCTAAAGCCTTCAATCCTGAAGTTAAAAGACATGCTCAGTTCTGCAGAGCTGTCTTAACACCATAAAACACTACCTCCTGTGACACACGACATGCTTTAGCAGGGGGATTTACTACCCAGAGAGACCATTTTGATGGGGGAAGCAACTTGGCCAAAACGGGACAACTCTCTTATCAGCTGATCATTTTTAATGAAAGGAGTGTGGAGAATGTGTGGAAGGATGAGACTGAGTTTATTCCTCAGGTTTAGCTTTATTCACAATCATATCTCCAACATTCAAAAGCAGAAACAAAGAGGATGAATTTTCTCACATCTGTCCCTTTTATACCCGGGACATCAAACCTACAGTCACATGGTGTTTAATCAAACATACAGTCACATGGTACTTAATCCCAGTCACAATGTAACTTCCTCCGATCTTAACACCATCCACCTCCTAATCTCCTGTGGTCAGGAAATCTCTCAAGGTCATCTCCTTGAAACAAAAGGCCCAATCTCACACTCTGCTGTTACCTCTAGGAGGCTCAGTCCCTTTGTTCCATGAGACGTGAAGCACACAATAAACATACAGTGAAATATCTGTGGAGCATATGAAACCAACATATGTGCCCCACATGACCCCCCCAAACGTCTAAGATGGAACAATCATAACTAAAGATGCATGTCATAATAAAATCCCTAATCACCTGCCGCTTAGGCCGTAGTCTTCTGCTGTATTTGCTGTAAGCCGGCTTTACTGCCTCCGCAGTTTCCCCTTGCTGTGGGGCTGCTGCCTGTGGATTAGAACTGTTAGTCAATCTCTGTGGGTGTTCTGGGGAATGCTCTCTAGGGCGTCTGCCGCGCCGGGAGGCCTTCGCCAACTGCACAGGTTCATCAGCCATCACAAAAGCAGGTTTGAGTCTATGCCAATTGTCTCCTTTCTGCCCCCCAAATCTAGCAAAAAATGCTTATCTCCTGTTTCCAGCACTCTGAACGGTCCATCATAAGGCAGCCGCAAGTTTAGGCGATGGGCATCATGTCTGACAAAAACAAACTCCGCATTTTTTAAAGCTTTAGGCACAAAAACGCGCGGGAAGCTGTGATGAACTGGGCCAGGAAGCATGCTTGCTCCCGTGTCGCTCTGCAACCGCTGAGCGGGGGGGCACTCTGGCGCAGGATTATCTGGGAGAAACTCCCCGGGCAGCCGGAGTGGCTGCGCAAAAACTAACTCAGCTGGGGAGGCTTTTAAATCCTCTTTAGGTGCAGAACGCAACCCCAATAAAACCCATGGTAGCTTGTCCACCCAATTTGTATCCGTGAGCGACGCTCTGAGGGCTGCTTTCAATGACCTGTGGAAACGTTCGCATAAACCATTAGCCTGTGGGTTGTACGCGGTAGTGCGGTGGATCGTTACGCCCAGGCTGCGGGCCATCGCTGACCAAAGCTTGGAAACAAATTGAGGTCCTCTGTCAGACATAATGTCCGACGGAACTCCGAAACGCGCTACCCATGCTGTTAAAAATGTGCGCACCACCTCCTCGGCTGTGGTTGATGCCAGTGGGACCACTTCCGGCCAACGCGTGGTGCGGTCCACCATTGTCAAAAGGTGTGTGCACCCCTGTGACGGCGGGAGGGGGCCTACGAGGTCGACATGCACATGATCGAACCGCTTAGCCGAGATGTGAAAAGGCTCCAAGGGAGCTCTTGTGTGTTTGTGTATTTTGGCCTGCTGACGAGCGACACAGGCTGCTGCCCACTCCTTGACCTGCTTGCGCAGGTTCGGCAATACAAATTTCTCTCCTACCATTTTGACCGACGCGCGCACTCCCGGGTGCGCCAGAGAATGGATCGAGTCAAAAACGCGGTGGTGCCACACGGTTGGCACCACCGGACGCGGTCGTCCCATGGAAACATCGCAGATTGGGGGGGGGCATACCGACTTGCAGCACCCTGTTCTCCAGCCTTAACCCTGTTGGTCCAGACTGGAGCGCGCGCACATCCGCGCCGCTAACCTGCTCCGCGGCCATGGCTGCATAATCTATACCCACGCGGACCGGGGCCGCGCGCGCTTCCGCGTCACTACCCTGCTCCACGGCCATGGCTGCAGAGTCTGCCCCCACGGGGCCTGGAGCCGCCACAGCACGTGAGAGGCAGTCTGCCACTACATTATATTTACCTGCTACATGCTGAATATCGGTAGTAAACTCCGATATCGCGGCCAGCTCTCTCTGCTGCCGGCCCGACCAAGGTTCTGAAATCTTGGCCATCGCGAAAGTCAGTGGTTTGTGGTCCACGAACGCGGTGAAATGGTGTCCTTCCATCCAGAACTGGAAGTGGTGGATGGCCAAGTGTAGTGCTAACAACTCCCTGTCGAACGCGCTGTATTTTCGCTCGCTATCGCGCAAGGTTTTGCTGAAAAACGCGAGCAGTTGCCAGGCTCCAGCCACATACTGTTCAACGACCGCCCCTATGGCTACATCTGACGAGTCAGTAGTGAACGCCATGCGGGCTGTTGGGACTGGATGTGCCAACAACGCAGCGTTTGCCAGGGTTGATTTGACTTGAGAGAATGCGCGCTCTCGCTCGGGAGACCATTCGATTTTATTTGTGGGTTTTTGCTTTTTTAGTGCAGCATACAATGGTTGCATGAGCTGCGCTGTGTGGGGGAGGAAACGGTTATAAAAATTAACCATTCCCAAAAACTCCTGTAACGCTTTGACCGTTTGTGGTTGGGGAAAATTTGTTATTGCGCGCACTTTATTGGGCAGAGGGACCGCTCCTTCTGGCGAGACGCGATGCCCCAAAAAATCAATCTGCGCCACCCCGGACTGACACTTCGCTGGGTTTAACCCGTGCTCTGCCAACCTCCGGAAAACTGCTGTGAGGTGGCTTTCGTGTTCGTCTTCAGAAGCGCTAGCTACCAATATGTCATCCAGGTAGACAAACACCAAAGGGAGATCACGTAGGACCGCGTCCATCATACGTTGGAACGTCTGCGCCGCGCCCTTAAGCCCAAACGGCATGCGTAAAAACTCAAAAAGCCCGAAAGGAGTTATTACCGCTGTTTTGGGTATGTCCTCAGCGCGCACTGGGACCTGATGGTAGCCACGTACCAAGTCTATTTTAGAAAAAATGCGCAACCCCGCCAAATGAACCGAAAAATCTTGGATGTGCGGGATCGGGTAGCGGTCGTGTGCTGTGGCGTTATTCAACCTGCGGAAATCACCGCAAGGTCGCCACGAGCCATCAGCCTTTGAGACCATGTGCAGCGGTGAAGCCCATGGGCTCTTCGAACACCTGATGATGCCCAGTTTTTCCAGGTTGGCGAACTCCTCACGCGCTATTGTCAGTTTAGCTGAGTCCAAGCGCCGAGCTTTTGCAAAAACGGGTGGGCCGGTGGTAGTAATAAAATGTTCCACCCCATGTTTAGCCACTGTCGCCGAAAACGTTGGGACTGTGAGTGCTGGAAACTGAGTGAGCAGTGTGTGGAACTTACCACCTGCAGCTGTGACGTTGGCTTGTGCAGTCGGCGGGGCCACTCGAGCTGTGCAGGGAATAGAGTGAAAGGAGAGTGCATTAACCAGACGTCTGTTAGCAAGATCAACCAATAAACCATGTGAGCACAAAAAATCAGCCCCTAACATGTTGAAATTGACTGCCGCTACAACAAAAGTCCACTCAAATGCACGGCCCTGCAAAGACAGAAGCAGAGTCCTCTCACCGAAGGTCGTAATCGCTGAGCCGTTCGCTGCTGACACCCGGGGACCACTGGAAGGCGCCAGCCGGTCCGCGTAGGTAGGCGTGATGAAGCTCAGCTGGGAGCCCATGTCCACGAGGAAATGCCTCCCTGAGCGTGCATCCTTCAGGTAGAGCAGCTTGTTCTCCTCCCCGAGGGCCGCAGCTGCTACCGACCCCCGGTCTCGGCGTTTCCCGAGCGTTTGAAATTGCACGGTGGAATGCACTTGTGCGCCCTCTCTGCAAAGTGGCGATGGTAGAAGCAGAGGACATCGTCCGCTCCGTGTCGCCTGGCCCTTGCTGCCGCCGTTGTCAATGAATCTGGTGCTGCAGCCCCTGGCCCCATGCCGTCTCTGGACGTTGCGACTAGCTCCGCTGCCGCAGCCGCAGCCGCGCTCCGTTTGTGGGCGTCGACGAGTCGTTGCGCTTCCTGGCTCAGCTCATGGTAGACTCGTCGGGCCAACAGAGGCGAACCGGCCAGGGTCATTCTCACCGCTGGCGGTAGGGTCCTGAGGAAGAGGTGGGTGAAGATAAAGCTGTCATCTTCGGAGTCTCTCAACCTCAGCATTTTCCCCATCAGGTCTGCAGGTCTGTCGTTCTCAAACTCCGTCAACGCCAGGAGCCCCTCTGCTCGCTGTTGCACCGAGGGGGTGAAGTTGGCTGATAAGCGCAGCCTTCAATGCGCTGTACTTGTCGCTGTCTGGCGGGTGGTTGACCAGGTTCTCCACCCTCTGGACTGTGTGGTTGTCCAGCTTTGCCACCACATGATAGAACTTGGTGTCGTCTCTCGAGATTCTCCGAAGGTTGAACTGCGCCTCGACCGTGCTAAACCAGGAGTGCGGACTATTCTGCCAGAAGTCTGGCAGCTGGAACGTGGCTGCATTCATCAGGCTGGCTTCTGACGAGTCCGGCTCGGGAGAATTACTTCTGCTCATGCTTCGTCGTGAGGTCACCAGTGTGGAGAATGTGTGGAAGGATGAGACTGAGTTTATTCCTCAGGTTCAGCTTTGTTTACAATCACATCTCCAACATTCAAAAGCAGAAACAAAGAGGATGAATTTTCTCACATCTGTCCCTTTTATACCCGGGACATCAAACCTACAGTCACATGGTGTTTAATCAAACATACAGTCACATGGTACTTAATCCCAGTCACAATGTAACTTCCTCCGATCTTAACACCATCCACCTCCTAATCTCCTGTGGTCAGGAAATCTCTCAAGGTCATCTCCTTGAAACAAAAGGCCCAATCTCACACTCTGCTGTTACCTCTAGGAGGCTCAGTCCCTTTGTTCCATGAGACGTGAAGCACACAATAAACATACAGTGAAATATCTGTGGAGCATATGAAACCAACATATGTGCCCCACAGGAGGAGCATTAGAGATGGTGATCCTCCTAGAAGGGTTCACCAGCGGTAAAACAGGAGTAAAAGTGTCATTTATGACAACTCCCTGTTCCACCACCTGATCAGCTTTTTCATTGGAATCCAGAAAGATGACAATTGCACTGTTCATCCTCGATGCTGATTTTATGCTGTCATGGCCAACCACCTGTCCTACAGTGAGGCCGGCCTCCTCCACAGAACAGGAAACTGTCGGGAGGATTGTCACGCCATGCCGCCAGGTCAAGCGCTCAAACTCCACACCACCGTCAAACACCGGCATGATGCCAGCCGGGAAAAACGGGCAGCAGAAGCTACCATTCCCCGACACACTCACACCAACACTCACACTCCAGCACACACACACTCAAACCGCTATATAATAAACACACACACCTCAACACATATGATAGAGAAAAGTTAGAAAAAACAAAGTTTAAAGTACTCACTCGACACCACTCCACACCCCTGCTCCCACAAAAGCCCACGCATGCGCACGAGAGAGAGACAGAGAGAGAGAGAGAGAGAGAGAGAGAGAGAGTGATTGAGAGAGAGAGACTGTGTGTGTCCTTCCAGCCACATGAAGAGGACGGATAGGCAATGGGCTACTCACAATCTACTTGACATTTGGGCATTTGAGCAATCAAAAAAATGGAGGCTTCTTGTTTGATGGGCCTGATTAACTAGTGGGTGAGCACATGCTCATCCAGGTCCACCCACAGCTATGCCAGAGCCAAGAGAAAAATTAAAAGCATGTTTTAATAATTTCACAACTTTTGAAAGAAATGGGATTAATAGAATTTCAAATTGTAAACTGTTGGTGGTTAATGTAATGTAATGTTTTGCTGAAGAGGGAGGCCATGGAAAAATACATTAAAGAATCCTTCAGTGCTGCCCGGCATAATTATGCCTCAGTGAAACTGAGAGGCATATGGTAATCAGTTAATACGTCTGTGTGTGTATCTGTGTATCTGTCCGTCTGTCTGCCCCTTTAAGCTCGCCCGGTCAAAATTAAGTGGAACTAAAGGCTTGCATCATTGTATGGCCATATTATTATTTTAAGTTTTAATTTGCCCGAATTTTGAGATAAGGTTTTGTTTTCACAAGTTGAACTCACCTTTACTGTGAATGAAGCCGGGAAAAATGGTATTGTAATAACTATTCCGGGCCACTAGAGGTGGTTTTGCAACTTTTTTAAAACACATGGTTGACTTCCTGTTACAGTGGATTTTTAGGAGAGAGATAAATAGCGGTTATAAAATAATGGTTACTGAAAAAAAAAAACCACGTATTCAGCAACTACACCATTCATTCATCACACCGATTGTTTTCACACTGGTTTTGCTGTTTAGTTTTCAGTTTCAGTTTTCTGCACGGTGGTGCATGGTGGTGCAGTGGTTAGCACTGTTGCCTTACAGCTAGAAGGTTCCTGGTTCAAATCCCCAGGCTGGCAAGGGTTGGAACCTTTCTGTATGGAGTTTGCATGTTCTCCCTGTGCTGTGTGGGTTTTCTCCGGGGGCTCCGGTTTCCTCCCACAATCCAAAGACATGCATGTTAGGTTAATTGGTTGTTCTAAATTGTCCCTAGATATCTGTTTCCTATAGGCCCTTAGAATAGAAGGTTAGTACTAGTGAAAGCGCTTTGAGTGGTCTTTGTGACTAGAAAAGCGCTATATAACAGCGCTATATAACAGCTGAACAGGACAGCTTCAGGAAGAAGATGGAGGACAAGCTGCAACAAAGCGACATCAGCGGGGTCTGGAGAAACCTCAAAACCATCTCGGGGCTCCAGAATACCTCCCCCCAGGCCACGGGGGGCAGGGAGTGGGCGAACAACCTGAATCTGTTTTTCAATAGATTTGACCAACCGCCCTCCCCCCTGTCTGCACAACAACCACTGCTGCCTCTAAAGAAATCAAGTCCTGCTGCCCACTCCCCACTCCACCAACACCCCCCCACTCCCAACACACAGCCCCCCATCCTGACCCTGACCGAGACCCAGGTGAGGACGGAGCTGAGGAAGATCAAAGCGAGGAAGGCGCCGGGACCGGACGGCATCAGCGCAAAGCTCCTCAAGTCCTGTGCAGACCAGCTGTGTGGGATTGTGACGTATATCTTCAACATGAGCCTGAAACTGGGGAGGGTACCACAGCTGTGGAAAACATCTTGTGTGGTACCTGTACCAAAAACTTCCCACCCCAAAGACCTGAACAGCTTCAGACCGGTGGCCTTGACGTCCCACTTGATGAAGACCCTGGAGAGACTGCTCCTTGCTCACCTCCGCCCCCTGGTGGAACCAGAGATGGATCCACTCCAGTTCGCCTACCAGCATGGCATTGGGGTGGAGGATGCGGTGATCTTCCTCCTTCACCGTTCTCTGTCCCACCTGGAGAAGCCCGGGAATATGGTGAGGATCATGTTCTTTGACTTCTCCAGTGCTTTCAACACCATCCAACTGATGATCCTGAAGGACAAGCTGCTGCGAGCAGGGGTGGACCAGCACCTGTCATCATGGATCCTGGACTACCTCACGAACCAGCCTCAGTTTGTGAGAACCCGGGACTGTGTGTCCGACACGATCATCAGTAGCACGGGGGCCCCCCAGGGAACGGTGCTGGCTCCCTTCCTGTTCACTCTTTATACTGCAGACTTCTCACACAACACAACACACTGCCATCTACAGAAGTTCTCTGATGACTCTGCGATCGTTGGCCTCATCTCCAATGGAGATGAAGCTGAGTACAGAGGGCTTATCCAGGACTTTGTGGACTGGTGCCATCGAAACTGCCTCCAGATCAACGCGAGGAAAACTAAGGAGCTGGTGGTGGACTGCCGCAGGCATGGGCAGCCCCTCACAGCACCAGTAAATATACAGGGAACAGACATCGAGATGGTGACATCCTA
Organism: Pholidichthys leucotaenia; assembly: GCA_020510985.1. Lineage (NCBI taxonomy): Eukaryota > Metazoa > Chordata > Actinopteri > Cichliformes > Pholidichthyidae > Pholidichthys > Pholidichthys leucotaenia. Next base: position 240,255,567 of record CM035836.1, read on the forward strand.
TAAGTACCTGGGTGTTCATCTGAACAATAAACTAGACTGGTCACACAATACTGACGCACTCTACAAGAAGGGACAGCGCAGGCTGTTCCTGCTGAGGAGACTCAGGTCTTTTGTTGTACAAGGGGCGCTGCTGAAGTCATTCTATGACACGGTGGTGGCATCAGCCATCACTTTTGGAGTGGTCTGCTGGGGCAGTGGCATTACTGCAGCCGATAGGAAGAGACTGAACAAACTAATTAAGAAAGCTAGCTCTGTCCTGGGGCAGCGCCTTGATCCGATGGAGGAGATAGGAGAGAGAACGACGGTGGCTAAACTGTCATCTCTGCTGGAGTCCGAGTTCCACCCTATGCAGGACATACTGGATGCACTGAGGAGCTCATTTAGCAGCAGACTACATCATCCCAGGTGCACAACCGAGAGGTTTCGTAGGTCCTTCCTACCAACGGCTGTCAGACTGTACAACCTAAGCAGGGCTGCTCGCAGAGATAGCAAAAAGACGTAACAAACTAATAGTTTTTTGAATGCAAAAGATGCAATAGACTTACACAATGGTCCCCTCCGGCATACAACTAGGAACATACCGGTCGCTATGGAGGGTGAGAATATGTATGGGCACATAATCATACCATGTAGGATAACTAAGTAGACGGTTATGCTGTTTCATCCCATCTAGCAACAATGCTCTGCACTGTGTGTGTTTATATATTTACATATTTATTCCATCTAGCTACAATGCTCTGCACTGTGTTTTTATATATCTACATATTATTCCATCTAGCTACATTGCTCCGCACTGTGTGTGTTTATATACTTGCATATTTATTCCACCTAGCTGCAATGCTCTGCACTGTGTGTCTGTGTGTGTGTGTGTATATATTTATTTTATAGTAATATGTACATATGTATATTAGCCGCTCTTGCTTGCTTGTTTTTTTCTTGCCTTCTGATTGTTGCTCTGAGTGTTGCTATCCCTGTGCTGTTGCAATCCTGGAATTTCCCCATTGTGGGACTAATAAAGGCTTATCTTATCTTATCTTATCTTATCTTATATAAGTGCAGGTTAGTTAGTTAGTTAGTTAATTATTTATATTTGTTTCTCATACAGTTACTTGGGAGTAACAACTGTATGATTGTATTCAGCAACTGTATGACAACTGCATTCAACCACTGGACGAAAGTGGCCAACCGGTGGAAAAGTGCTATATGCCGGTGGGGATTCGGCATTTGCCGCTCTGCCGACACTGGCCTACCATTGGCCACTTTTTGATCTCACTGTCTCTCCATAGCAGACCACTGAAGCAGACGCCTGTGCGAAGTAAGTTTTCAGCTTAAATTATGCAACAATTTCAATATTAAAACACCAATAACTCCTACAACTGCAATATTTGCTTCTTAAAGCTGAAGTTCAGTCACATTTTTTTTTTTCCAATGTCTGATGTTTTTTCCCATATGGGGACTGCTTGTTAAATTGTTTTATAAATTGTTTTCTCTGAAGTTCAGCTGATTTGTTTAAGTCTTAATGCTTATGTCAGTCATATAAATACACCACGGTGTGACATGCTTCATTCACTCACTTTGAAATGATTCACTCACTAAACCAAACAATTTATTAAGCTGAGGAGAAACATGACATCTATGTGTTATATATATATATATATATATATATATATATATAGATATATAGATAGATAGATAGATAGATAGATAGATAGATAGATAGATAGATAGATATAGATATAGATATACAGTAGATATCACATCTGTAACAATAATTACATTTTTAGGCTGTTATTCTTTCCTCTTTGTCTCTCTGAGGTTCATGTTGGTGAACCTGAGGGTCAGCAGTCAGAGCAGCTGTGAACAGGCTGGAAGCTAAATAAGAAGATTACATGTTTACTGTTTAAACCAGAAACTGCTACTGTATTTCAATAAATTAATGTTTCGACAAACTTCGTTTTTTGCAAGATTATTTAAGAAACTCTCAATATTCATTCCATAATTATGAAACATTCCAAACTGTTCTGATTTAATATTCATAATTTTGCTTTTGCTTTGGGAAATTTTGATGTTTACCTGCTATTGCACACCATTGTGTAACTATACATGCATCCATTTAATAAAATCTGCTAGTCCTGCATTTTTCTTTGTACTCCTAGTTTCATTCTTGTGCTTTTGTATTTTTATGCCTCAGTGCAAAGGCAGCGTAGGCATACGGTAATCACTCCCATGTGCCTGTGTCTGTATCTATCTGTCTGTCTGTCTGTCTGTCTGTCTGTCTGTTAGCAGCTTTTCAGCTCACCTACTCAAAATCAACTGGAACTAAAGGCTTGTATCATTGTATCACCATATTTTCTCAATTTTTAATTTGCCACAATTTTCAAAATAAACACAAATTTAACTCACCTTTACCATCAATGCAGCTGCGGAAAAAGGTCTTTTAATAACTATGGCTGCTCACTAGAAGTGGCAGAGTGACTTTTTTACAGCACCCCCATGCTACCATACCACAGGCACTGAGGCACCAGCACCTTGGTGCTTTCGTTTGACCTGGTATTTACAGCACTGCTGTAAATACCAGGTCACTCATTTTATGACACTCTTATGACACTCTTATTTTCTCTCGCCCCCAAGAACAACACCACACCCATGTTCGGACTGTGCTTCAGAGACTTCTTGAGAACCGGCTGTATGTCAAAGCAGAGAAATTAGTTTTTTCTTCTTCAACTACTTTTTTTTTGGATTCATTATTTCAGATGGGCAAATTAAACCTGACCCGGCCAAGGTTTAGGTGGTCATTGAGTGGCCCACTCCTATCAACTGTAAACAACAACAATGCTTTCTGAGGTTTGTTAATTGTCTATAGGAGGTTTATCGGCGACTACAGCAAGCTTGCTTCTCCTCTTGCACATCTCATCCCTACCAAGTCTCTCTTCAGCTGGTTCAAGTCCGCCGGGGCAGCCTTCTCCAGACTAAAGCCCTTGCTCTCCTAAGCTCCCATCTTGGACAAAGTGAATCCCGCTCCTCAGTTTGTGGTGGAGGTGGACACCTTGAACAGTGGAGTGGTGGGCATCATCTCCCAGTGTTCACCTGTTGATGGCAAACTCAACCCGTGCACCTACTTCTCTGAATGACTATCACCTGCTGAAGAAATTATGATGTGGGACATCGCAAGCTTCTGGCAGTGAAGATGGCTCTAGAGGAATGGTGACACTGGCTGGACTGGTCTAGACTGATCATAAGAACCTTGAGTACCTCTGATCCGCCAAGCGACTCAGTGCCCATCAAGCATGATGGCCATGTTGGCCATCTTTGGAAGGTTTGACTTCGTCCTCACCGACAGACCAGGCACCAAGAACACAAAGCTAGACACCCTCACTCAGCCACCATACTAATACAAAACCAAACAAGGTTCACAACTAGTGAGCAGTGAGCAGAGACAGTCTAGTCTCTATAGACCAAATCCCATTTACAGATAAGAAAAGGATCATAACCAAACAACCAACAAAAATTAATAACATGAGCTCAGAGGACAATCTTCATAGCTCTTCGTGTACTTTTTACACTCTTCGTGTTCATAGCTCTTCGTGTAATTTTTATAACCATTTTGTAACCCTTGCCTTATGTTAATTAGGTAAGGGAAATAATTAAGTGTAGACCAGTTGCTAGGTTCGTAAGGGTTACAATAAGAAGATTAGAGTGAGTGTGGAATGAAATAGCTGGAGGCAAGAAATGAGCAATTCATGTCTGTATTAATAAATATAGAAGGAGCAAAATATACAAACAATGTACAAATATACAAATATAACAATGGCCGGCATGAAATAAAACCCCAAAAGTGTCCTACTGAGCTCAGTGTTTGTTTGTCCTTTCGGGTTAGTCGTTTGACCAGTCAAGATATCTTGTATCTCCAGACTCAGGTTTCTTTTCCTTTTTCTAAAGCGGCAACTTGAGTTGTTACCACTTTGAATCTTGGGCACTGGAGAGAGGAGGGATGCTCTTCAATCGAGATCCTGGTTAGATCTCAGGTCAATCTCGGTTCAGTCTCGAGTCAGGCTCGCCATCTCCATTCGGAGAGAATCCAGGATCCAGAAGGTTTTTGGTCGGCAACCAAAAAAACCTAGCCAAAATGAGGTTTCTGACTTCCGGTTATGGCTGCCACGTAGGACGGACGTGTCTCGCTCTGCTCTGCTCTGCTCCTGGAGAAAAAAATCGGCAAATAACTCTCTCATTTGGGACAGAACGTATCCCAGCATTTGGGCGAGGATATGTCGGCGAAGCCTAAGGCTGGAAAACCAGGAAAAGGAAAAAGCGAGCCGCCGAAACAGTCCAAATTAACGGACTTTCAGGTCTGTGACGCAGTAAACAAAACTCCATATATGGCGGAGGAGGCTGGCAACGGTGCGATTTCTGCGGGGGGAGGCGCAGATGCGCTGATGGCTGCCATGAGTTCAATGAGAGCTGACTTTTCCTCTAGATTTGATGGGATTATGACAGCGCTGGAAGGAATAAGAAAGGAATTGGGTGACTGTGTAGAACGAACGGCGCAGATGGAGCTCCGTCTCGCTAGTGCTGAAGATGACGTCACCCGTCTTCAATTAAAGGTGCGCACTTTGGAAAAAAAAAATAAATCTCTGGAAGATAATATTTTGGATTTGGAATCTCGGTCGAGACAGAATAATTTGAGGCTGGTGGGTCTTCCAGAGGAATCAGAAGGTCGGGACGTATGTTCCTTTCTGGAAAAGTGGATTCCGGAGGTGCTGGGCAGTGAGGAGTTGCAATCAGCAGTGGTTCTGGAAAAAGCGCATCGTATTGGCCCACGGAGAGATAAGGGACCGCCGAGGACCTTAATTATGAAGTTTCTTAGCAACAGAGACAGGATGAAGATCTTCAACGCTGCACGTGCTAAAGGAGAGATTAAACACCAGGACCAGCAGGTGCGGTTCTACCCAGATTTGGCCACAGGAATCCAGCAATTGAGGAAGCAGTTTGATCCCGTACGTAAGGAGCTGCGCAACCTTGGGATTCGTCATGGTGTAATCTATCCTGCGAGACTGCTGACCACGTATGAGGGCAGAACCCACATCTTCAAGACCCCAGAGGAGGCGCAGGAGTTCATCAAGAAGATCAAAGAAGAAGAAGAGACTGGTGGGAGCTAAGCATGAACAAAATATAAGGTAGAATAATTAAGCATTTGCACAGGCATCTGACTGACTTGAAGTAAATAGTAAGTTTACAAAATATAGATTGTATTATATATTAAAAAAACAAAACAAAAAAAAAAAAAAAAAACTATGATGTACAAAGTTGTTAAAAATTTTGGAGTTAAGTTGGAAAACTACAGAGGAGAGTTAATGTTACATCATTAAAAGCAGTAGAGTTAGGGTGATTGGGAGGATGAAGAAGGAGTGGCTTAGGCTGTTCCCCGTGGGTGTGGAACGGTCGATGGCTATATCGGGAGACAGAATTTTTCTTTTGATTTTGGGGGGTTTGCCACAAGTGTGGGAAGGGGAAATTTGTTTGTGTGTAGTTTGTAGGATGAATGTTCAACCACTCATGTTTTTGCTTCTCTGTATGAGCATGTTTACACTGCAAGGTAATCCCAAACTCTCTATTGATCATGGACCAAAGTGTTAATCTTAATTTAACTTCATGGAATTGCAGAGGTCTACAAAATTTAAAAAAACTTAAACAAGTTATGAATAAAATAAAGGACATGGGTTCAAGAATTGTGTTTTTACAAGAAACTCATCTGATAGAGGAGGATGTTAAAAGAATTAGGAGTAGATGGCAGGGAAGTGTATTCACCTCTTCATTTTCATCCCGAGCCAGGGGAGTTATGACTCTCATACATAAATCAGTTCCTTTTCAAGTGAAAAATGTAATTGGAGACAAATTTGGAAGATATGTAATCATTCAAGGTTCTTTGCTATTAGAAAATATAAATCTTGTGAACTTATATGGTCCCAATATAGATGATCAGAAGTTCTTTGCTAATTTATTTATCATCTTATCATCACTTACAGGGCAACATATAATAGCAGGGGATTTTAATTGTACATTGAATCCAGGTGTGGATAGATCAACAGGACTGGATTGTACGCACATTGGATGTAGGATGACTATTAATCATTTTATGAAAGAATTGAGATTGTTAGATATATGGAGAGAAATGAAACCACAAGTTAAAGCCTATTCTTGTTATTCCAGTACCTACAAGACATTCTCACGTATTGATTATTTTTTGATTTCCACAGAATTAAGGTCCAAGATTCAAAACTGCTTTTATGATAACATCGTGATCTCTGATCATGCACCCTGTTGTCTAATATATGTAGATAAAAAATTGACAAAGGAATCAGGTAGATGGCAATTTCAGCATAAATGGCTTCAGGATGAGGAATTTGTCAAGTATATAGAAAAACAGATAGACGAGTTCTTTGACATCAATACTACACAAACATCAGCATGTGTAAAGTGGGAGGCTTTCAAAGCTTTTATTAGGGGACATATTATTAGTTATACAGGATCAAAATCTAAGAAGACTCGAGAGGAGAGAGCTAAATTGGAACATAAAATAAAAAATCTTCAGGAAAAAGTGTATGCAGGAAGTGACCCAAGGTTGGAGAATGAATTACTGATTTTGAGAGCTGAATACGAAAAAAAATCAGCGAATAGAGCTGCCTCGAGTCTTCTAAGATTGAAACAATCTTTTTATGAACAAGGTGAAAAATCAGGAAAATTATTAGCATGGCAGATTAAACAATTGGAAATTAAAACACCAATTACCAGTATTATAAGTAATGGACAGGTAGTTATAGATCCTTTAGAAATTAATAGAGCCTTTAGAGATTACTATGAAAAATTATATGATACCAAAAATGAACCTGATTTAACAAAACTAAATGGGTTTTTGAACAAACTATCTATACCGTGTATTCCAAATGAAAACAGGGAGATATTGGAGTCTAAAATTAGTCAAGAAGAAGTTGGGCTAGCCATTGATAATATGAAATCAGGAAAAAGTGCAGGACCAGATGGTCTTCCAGTTGACCTTTATAAAAAATTTAAGAATAAATTAATAAAACCTTTTTTGGAAATGGTTTTAGAAGCATTTCAAAATAATAATTTACCATCATACATAAATAATGCCTTAATTATACTGCTGCCAAAACCAGGTAAGCCCTCTAATAAATGTGAAAATATGAGACCAATAAGCCTATTAAACGCCGACCTTAAGATAATCTGTAAAATTTTAGCAAGACGAATACAAGAAATTTTACCAAATATTATTAATCGAGATCAGAATGGCTTTATAAAGGGTAGAAAAGGCTTCCATAATGTAAGAAGACTATTTAATATTATTTATTTTAATAAAGAAGCACCGGATACAGCTCTCCTATCATTGGACGCCGAAAAGGCCTTTGATAGAGTTGAATGGCCCTTTCTTTTTGAAGTCCTACAAAGGTTTGGACTTGGAAATAATTTCATAAAATGGGTTCAAATAATATACAATAATGCTACAGCAGAAATCCTAACAAATAACAATATTTCAAAACCAATAAAAATCAATAGAGGATGTCGACAAGGCTGTCCACTTTCACCTTTACTGTTTACTATGGCAATTGAACCTTTGGCGAAATCGATACGTTTACATTCACAAATATATGGAATTAAAGTTGGACCAACAGAACATAAAATCTCCCTGTACGCCGATGACATAATTTTGTTTATGTCGAATCTAAAAAAATCAATTCCAACCTTGTTGAATTTAATAAAGAATTTTGGGGAAATATCAGGATATAAAATAAATAAAACTAAATCTTCAATATTAATGCTAAATGAGACCCAGAGAAATTACCCAGCCCCTGAGGTAAATCAATTCAATGTTGTAAATCAGTTTAAATATTTAGGAATCCAAATTATGCCTAAGCTAGAATCAGTCGCCAGTGTCAACTATGAAGCCTTAATGTCAGATATCAATGAGTTAACTCAGAGATGGATGTCACTACCAATGTCGATGATCGGGAGAATCAATATACTTAAAAGTAATATTTTACCTAAAATACTTTATTTATTTCAATACATTCCCTTATCACCACCTTTAGATCTATTCTCAAGAATAAAAAAAAAGTTAGTGGAATTTATATGGAACAACAGGAGGGCTAGATTACGTTTGTCTTTATTATATTTACCATTTGATCGTGGAGGTCTGAAATGTCCAAATTTTATGTTGTATTATTGGTCGGCACAACTGAGGTCTATGACATATTATTTTTCATCAAATGATCTCCCTCACTGGACTGAAATGGAATCATACAATTTACCTTTACCTCTTCCCATATTCATATACTCAGATTCGGCAAAAAAATTACAAAAACAAGTTAAAAATCCATTTGTAAAGCATATGATCAAAATATGGTGTGAAGCTAAAAACTATTTAAAAGAACCACAGTTATTGTCACAATTTAGTCCAATATGGGGTAATCAATATTTTAAACCAGGGAGAGCGGACGCTGTATTTAAAGTATGGAATTTAAAAGGGATACAAAAGATTCAGGATTTATATTTGCCATGTGCAGACAACATAATGTCTTTTGAAGAGCTGAGGATCAAATTTAATCTCAATAGAACACATTTTTTTAAATATCTTCAACTTAGAAACTTTATTCGATCAAATCAAAATAAAGCTCTCACTCGACCTATTTATTCATCCTTGGAAAAAATGATGATGAAAGATAGTAAAAGAAAGGGTATTATTTCAGAGTTTTATAACTCATTGACACTATCTTCAAGTGAAAATTCACTGAAAAGATTAAACTACTGGAAAGAAGATCTGCAAATTGAAATTTCAGAGGAACAATGGGAATTGGCTTGTACAGAAGCTCAAACCAAATCAATAAATGCACGCCTTAAATTGATACATTTCAAATGGTTAATGCGGATGTATGTTACACCGGAGGAGTTAAATAGATATAACAAAATTATACCAGATACATGCACAAAATGCATGGAAAGTAAAGGAACCCTATTTCATTGTTTATGGGAATGTAGATTAATAAGAATGTTTTGGGAAGAGGTGAGGGTAACAATTGAAAAAATAATCTCAAAACAAATCATATTGAATCCTAAACTGTTTTTGTTGGGTCTGTACCCAGAAAAGCATAATTTTAATAAAAGTGAAAGAACATTCATAGACCTCAGTTTGCTTAATGCCAAAAAATGTATTGCACTATTATGGAAAAAGACTCATAGACCAGATGTGACTCAGTGGTTAAGACAGATGTTAACAAACCTTCCATTAGAAAGAATAACATATATACTAAAATCAAAGGAAATTGTGTTTGAGAATATATGGAGACCTTTTATTGATTATGTAAAAAATTTAAACATAACTCTTGAAGAAGAAGGTGAATGATGTGTGTGGACCTTGTAAATTCCAAACTGGTGAACATAATATGTATACTTATGTATTGGATTGTCTAGACTAAACAGAGGAGCATTGTTGAAGACTTGATTTTGTTGGTGGTTGTTGGTGTTTTTAGTGCATTTTTTTTTTTTGTAGTACTTTAGTGTTAGTGTTTGATTGTTTGTATCATGTTTGTTAAAAAAAAAAAAAAGGTTCAATAAAGATATTGTGGAAAAAAAAAATGAGGTTTCTGTGTGAATACAGCAAAGGACACAGGCACAATGCCCCTCACGCTCGTGCTCCCGTCAACAAGAAGAGGTATCTGTGTGAATCAGACCGCTTCACAACCTCTCTCGTCCGTGCTCATATCGTGAAAGACTGAATTCCTAGTGTGTGCTTGCTGCCTTTACTCGGAAGGCGGGGCTAATATCGCTCTTAACGAATGGAAAGACCCAGATCACCCAACGTGACCATGAACCGGAAATTCAAAAGTTGGATGACGAGGATCGCACTTCCTCTTCCCCAAGATAGTCGGTTTTCAAAATAAAATCACACACTTTCATTAATACAAATGAAATCTGAGAAAAAGGGTCATTTTCTCAGCTGGGTTACACACTCCCCCGCTAAATATCATGCACATCCCGTTGCATGTGTAACCAAGACTGTCCATCGTCAGTATTTAGAAACTCTGAGAAAGCTGTATTCAAACCTTGGAAAAGGGACTTAACAACAGTCACTAGAGGATTTCCTAATTCAGGATACTCTAGTCTTTTTGGGAGTTGTCTGATTCTTTCAGATCGTCGTATTGGTTGAATTGCAATGTCATCATTTTGTCCATTTCATCAGGCAAATCATTTGATTGGTGTTCTTGCCCCTCGACTGAATTGTCAGAAGGTTCCTCTAGTATTGTTGCTGTTTCATTTTCCACAGGCGAATTATAGGAAGGTTCAATCTAAATTGCATTATGCTTCCTATCCGGTTCTGCATTGGCAGTGGTCTCAGGTAATTCACAACCAGGTGGGTTTGTCATTTCTGGTGTTTGCAAAGGTTTTGGATAATCATGTACAGTAGTAAAGATTTACTACTGGTTATCTCTCCACATGGGGAATCCTCAACCCACGGAATCAAAAATTCATTTTCAATTTCGGTTAACTCTTCGTGATCATTGTTCTCTGCAACAGTTGTTTGACGTGTCTTAGGGCGGTGAATAGGCTCTGGTTCAGGTGTTTCTGCTGTGGCAACAGGGAGGAAACTGCAGGGAAGCAAAAGTTCTCTGTGTAAAGTTCTTGAGGGACCTTGCTTTGACTCGGGCTTAACCGTGTAAACGGGTAAATTACCTGCATGTTTGACTACCACATGAATATCGGCCTCCCATTTATCAGCAAGCTTATTTTTTCCATGCAGTCTCACATTTCTAACTAAAACCCTATCCCCAGGTTCAAATTCAGAAACAGTGATTTTGCGGTCAAACCTGGCCTTGTTCTTGTCTGCAATCTTTTGTGCATTTTGTGAAGCTAACTTGTAGCTTTCTTCGAGCCTTTTCTTGAGATTTTCAACGTATTGCAAGTGAGTAACTTTCTGATCTTTGTTGAGAGGAAGTCCGAACGCTAGATCAACTGCCCATCTGGGTTTTCTACCAAACATTAATTCGTAGGGAGTAAACCCGGTTACATCACTGCGTGTGCAGTTGTATACATGTACTAACGGCATAACATAGTCTTTCCAGTGGGACTTTTGTTTGGACTCAAGTGTTCCTAACATACTCAGTAGCGTTCGGTTGAATCTTTCAGTAGGGTTACCCCTGGAGTGGTGTGGGGTTGTTCTTATTTTCTTTATGCCTGAGATCTCACAAAGGTCTTTTATTAGTTTTGCCTCAAAATCAGGACCCTGATCGCTGTGCAGGTGCTCAGGTATACCGTAGTGAATGATGAATTGATCCCACAAGCACCTGGCAACCGTTTTGGACCTTTGATTTGAGGTAGGCAACGCAAGGGCAAATTTACACTACCGTTCAAAAGTTTGGGATCACTTAGAAATTTCCTTATTTTTGAAAGAAAAGCACTGTTTTTTCAATGAAGATAACTTTAAACTAATCAGAAATACACTCTAATATCTAATATACATTGCTAATGTGGTAAATGACTATTCTAGCTGCAAATGTCTGGTTTTTGGTGCAATATCTACATAGAGGCCCATTTCCAGCAACTATCACTCCAGTGTTCTAATGGTACAATGTGTTTGCTCATTGCGTCAGAAGGCTAGTGGATGATTAGAAAACCCTTGTGCAATCATGTTAGCACAGCTGAAAACAGTTTAGCTGGTTAGAGAAGCTATAAAAACTGACCTTCCTTTGAGCAGGTTGAGTATCTGGAAAAAATTATTATTTCAAATACAAATCATTATTTCTAACCTTGTCAATGTCTTGACTATATTTTCTATTCATTTTACAACTCATGGTGGTAAATAAGTGTGACTTTTCATGGAAAACACAAAATAATTGTCTGGGTGACCCCAAACTTTTGAACAGCAGTGTAGTAAAATGATCAGTTATTACGAGAATATTGCTGGTATTGCTACTGTCTGGTTCCAGACTGAGGAAGTCCATGCAGACTAGCTCTAAAGGGCGTGTGGTGGTTATGTTGACCAGGCTAGCCACTTTTTCAGGAGGACTCTTCCTTCGTATGCACCGATCACATGTTTTTACCTTTTGCTCGACATCTGTTGCCATACGTGGCCAATAGAATCATGTTCAGACCAGATCAAGGGTTCTGTCAATACCTAAGTGGCCCATGTCATTGTGCAGACTTTGGAGTACTTAGGTAAGGGAAATAATTAAGTGTAGACCAGTTGCTAGGTTCGTAAGGGTTACAATAAGAAGATTAGAGTGAGTGTGGAATGAAATAGCTGGCGGCAAGAAATGAGCAATTCATGTCTGTATTAATAAATATAGAAGGAGCAAAATATACAAACAATGTACAAATATACAAATATAACAATGGCCGGCATGAAATAAAACCCCAAAAGTGTCCTACTGAGCTCAGTGTTTGTTTGTCCTTTCGGGTTAGTCATTTGACCAGTCAAGATATCTTGTATCTCCAGACTCAGGTTTCTTTTCCTTTTTCTAAAGCGGCAGCTTGAGTTGTTACCACTTTGAATCCTGGGCACTGGGGAGAGGAAGGATGCTCTTCAATCGAGATCCTGGTTAGATCTCAGGTCAATCTCGGTTCAGTCTCGGGTCAGGCTCGTCATTTCCATTCGGAGAGAATTCAGGATCCAGAAGGTTTTTGGTCGGCAACCAAAAAAACCTAGCCAAAATGAGGTTTCAGTGTGAATACAGCAAAGGACACAGCCACAATGCCCCTCACGCTCGTGCTCCCGTCAACAAGAAGAGGTATCTGTGTGAATCAGACCGCTTCACAACCTCTCTCGTCCATGCTCATATCGTGAAAGACTGAATTCCCAGTGCACGCTTGCTGCCTCTACTCGGAAGGCGGGGCTAATATCGCTCTTAATGAATGGAAAGACCCAGATCACCCAACGTGACCATGAACCGGAAATTCAAAAGATGGATGACGAGGATCGCACTTCCTCTTCCCCGAGATAGTCGGTTTTCAAAATAAAATCACACACTTTCATTAATACAAATGAAATCTGAGAAAAAGGGTCATTTTCTCAACTGGGTTACAATTTCCTTTCCCGGGCAGCCCAGCTGATACAGCCGTTGTATGCCGCGCTTAAAAAAAAGAAGCCCGCGGAAGCTATTGACCTGACTCCCGAGCGAGTCCAGGCTTTTACGAATGCCAAAACAGTGCCACGTTGTTAGCGCACCTGGATCCGTTTGCAGGGATAGTGCTCACAACGGATGTGTCTGATGTTGCCATGGGGCAGTGGTGGAGCAGCGCGTCTCAGGTGCGTGGCAGCCGCTCACATTTTTTAGCCGGACTTTGCGCGACAATGAATGCAAGTACAGCACATTTGATAGAGAATTGCTGAGTCTCCACCTGGCGATGCACCATTTCCAGTTCTGGCTGGAGGGGCGCAAGCTCACCGAGTTCATGGACCATAAGCTGCTGATGCACGTGATGTCCAAGACCTTGGAACCATGGACAACCCAGCAGCAATGGCAGTTGGCCGCAATTTTGGAGTTTACTACCAACATTCAACACATTGCCGGTAAAATCAACATCGGGGCTGATTGCCCGTCACGTGCATTAATCACCCCGGTCTACATGGGAATAGATTTCCCCACTATGGCCGCGGAGCAAGCCGGGGACGTGGACATTTGCGCGCTCCAGTCTGCGCCAACTGGATTAAGGCTGGAGAGCAGGGTGGTGCAAGAATGGTGCCCTCCATTGCTCTGCGACGTCTCCACCGGCCGCCTGTGCCAGGTGCTTCCAAGCTCTTGGCACCGTCGCATTTTCGAGTCGGTCCACTCCCTTTTGCGTCCGGGAGTGTGCGCTTCAATGAAGCTAGTGGGGGCGAAATTTGTCTGGCCGCGCTTGCGCAGAGATGTGAAAGAGTGGGCTGCAGCTTGCATCGCATGCCAGTGGACCTAAGTGCACAAGCACACCAGAGCTCCCCTCAAGCCATTCCAAATCCCGTCTAGGAGGTTCGACCACGTCCACGTGGATTCGGTGGGACCCCTTCCGCTGTCGCACGGTTTCATGCACATTTTGACAGTCGTGGACCGCACCACGTGCTGGCCTGAAGTGGTGCCGCTGGTTTCTACCACATCCACAGAAGTGGAGCGTGCTTTTTTGTCGACTTGGGTTGCACGTTTCGGATCTACATCACATCCAACAGGGGTCAACAATTCATTTCAGAACTCTGCTCTACGATGACCCAGAGCCTGGGGGTCAAAATTCACCGAACTACCGTGTACAACCCCCATGCTAACGGGTTATGCGAGCGTTTCCATAGATCACTTAAAGCAGTGCTCAGAGCCTCACTCACGGACACAAATTGGGTCGACTGCCTGCCCTGGGTTCTTTTAGGGTTGCGCTTCACACCTAAGGAGGATTCAGCCGCCTCCCCGGCTGAACTCATTTTTTCTCAGCCCCTGCAGATCCCTGGAGAGTTTTTACCGGAAAACCCCACACCTGAGATTGATCTACCCACACAATTTTTACACAGTGCGGAGTCTGTGAGCATTCCAGGCCCGGCCCACCATTGTTTTCCTCACACATTCATCCCAAAAAGCTTGCAGAATGCCAGTTTTGTTTTTGTCGGGCACAATGCGCACCGGACCCCACTGCGCCCACTGTACGATGGACCGTTCAGGGTGTTGGAACCTGGGGAGATGCATTTTGTGTTAGACTTGGAGGGGCATAGGGAGACTGTCTGCATCAACACGCCGAAGCCCGCTTTTGTGTTGGCAGACGAGTAGGTCGTGTTAGCCCAAGCTCCCCGGTGACCAATGTTGGTGGCTCCGCAAAGTGGTGATCCCTCGGGATGGACCTGCGCTCACAAAGTTACTGTGTTACCCTCCTCACTCTTTTCCTCGACAGACTGAAGTGCCCTATAGTACACCTCACCAGCAGGATGGTTCAACTGGATCGGCAACTCCCCGCTACAACCGCTATGGACGCCAGCTCAAGCCCAAAGGACAGGGGGGTAGTGCCCCTTCTGGGTGTTCGGGGGGGGTGCTGTGTGGGGGGCATGGTGTTGGACTTCTCCACCCAGAGAAGGCAGGGGGAAAGAGGAAGACAATGGACCAAAGGAAGAGGTGTCACCGGGGGGCATCAGAGGGACCCATCATTTTATATTTTAGCAATGTTTTGTTATTAAAGGTTTTTAAAACTGTAATCAACCGAATTAACTACAACACACATCAATAAAGTACATCTATCTATTATTATTCACAGCAGGACCCGTCTGACTGCAACCGTTGCATCAGTGTTCCCCATTTGTCGGTAAATATTTAACTAAAAATGATTTATTTCATTATTTGTTTGTTTTTGTGTCCTGCGTTTGGTCGTTAAGTCATTCCAGCCATGCCGCTCCACAATCATAGCAGTATGAAGCTTTTAATTTTTAGATACTCACGCGGGAGGGGGGAATTGCAGTCCTGCAAAGTACAGTGGTACCACACAGGTAAAGCAGAAGCAGAGACTCCCGTCTACTACTGACTGGGCAGGCTGGGCGTGCCTCCCCGCGAAGGACCGCAATCACCAAGAACTTTATCCTCTCATATTTCTCCACTTTATAGTGTACACAGGCATGATTTGTGTTGATACACCGGTATTCTTTGTCAGACCCGGGTCCCCACTGACGCTCTGCCTAGTCTGCTCGCGCACCTCATGTTGTCCACACATGCCGAATTATCCTTTAGACCTACGCAATCACGGCAACTTCAGTATTATCTTTTTCTAGTCAAATTTGTCATTTTTCACATCCTTGTTTTATCCAGGGAACACTGCGGTGAGTGGCATATATGCAGCACTACGGGTCCCCGGCAGCAACCCCCCCACACACACCCTGTGTTCTCTATGGCGAATATATCCATTAGACCTACGCAATCACAGCAACTTCATGGTATATATTTTGACTGAGCGGCTCCATACTCGTGGATGCACACGAAAGCAGCAAAGTACTTCGAAAATCTTTGTTTGTGAAGCATTGCTGTGACTGACAGGTCGTGATGCTGTGTTATCCAATCAGCATGACCATGGGTCCATTGGTGTATTCTCCAATGAGCATGGAGTCAATCCAAAAACCCGCCCACACTTCTTGAAGCCATGGGATGAAGACATAGAGTGGTCACACAGTGGTGGCTAAACTTTTGATAAAAATTACATACTTTGACTGAGTGACTTCATATTTGGGGATGCACACCCTTGTAGCTTCAGCAAAGCACGTTTAAAATCTTAGGTCAGTGTGACGATTGGTTTGAGAGATAGCTGAGGAACACACACACAGACAGACAGAGATCCCTTGAATTTATAGATAGATGATGATGAAATGTATTTTTCTGTCAAGGTTAAGAAATAGCCTGTATCTTTAACAAAAATTCCTCGCATACAGCAGAAAGTCTGGTGAAAAAGTCCACTGATGACTGTCAAAATAGGGCCCAAAGACTTTGATTTCTCGTAGACATGTCCTGTGGTCTGAAAGTAAAATTGAACTGTTTTGCCATAATGACCATCGTTACATTTGGAGGAAAAAGAGGGAAGCCTGCGAGCCTGAGAACTGTTGGAATGCAGTCCTCCTCGTAATCTTATCTATGTGTCTGTATGCATTCCCCCGAATTCGTTGATAAAGGCAATAGGAGAGGATATTTAGGTCTTGGAAAATCTGTATTTATTCAGCAGTTGAATATAGTATACAGAGCTCTGGGTCCAAACTCTGTCCCTAACAGCAACAAAGTGTGTCAGGGCACGATGACATAACGCACGGCTCAGGAGACGCACACACACAGGCTCAGAGAAGTTCAAATAGTTTATTAGCAACAGGGGTGAATGGATGTGTGTCTGCGGGATGTAAATGTATTGGTGGCGGCGTCTGCTTCGGGCACAGAGGCAGGAGACCGTACAGCCGGCAACCCTATGGGAAAGAGCACAAGGACACAGGGTGACGGGCACACACCAACACAGGAGGAGAATGAGCGAGAGAGGAGCTTACTTGCAAGGGACAGATGACTGGCACCACAAGGACGGGACCCGGAAGACAGCCACCTGCAGGGCTCGGTGCAGCAGCGAGGAATGGCGAGGGAGAGGCGTTGTCCGCCGCCGAGGAATCCACCTGTGCACAGGGGAGCAGACTGGAAAGAAAGGAGGTAAGGGCTTCTTACCAAAAGCGTCGTGCTGAAGGAAAGGTTTGACTCACGATGATGAGTAGCGAAGTCTGACGGCTTCAGGCCGAAGCTCAGGGCGAGGCGGCTTATATTCCTCGCCGCTGATGATGTGCAGGTGTGTGTGCAGGTGGCGCCGCTGATGAGCGGCGCGGCGTGACACACGAAGTCTGACTCTCTGTGCTCTCCCTGACCCAGTTATTTTATGTGAGTCCAAGCTTATCAGCAAAAGCACAATGTCATAGGTAAAGCTGCTCAGGCGTTGCACAATCTCATGGGAGCTGCCTAGCTGAGTTTCGGTCACTCCTCAGGACAGCCGGTTCTCTGTTTCCTCCCACGCATCGGGGTCTTTAATCACAAGACATTGTTCCTCTTTGTGCTGGGCCAAAGTTTCACTCCCATCCATCCATCCATCCATCTTCTACCGCTTTTCCGGAGGTCCGGGTCGCGGAGGCAGCAGTTCAAGCAGAGAAGCCCAGACTTCCCTCTCCCCAGCCACCTGCTCCAGCTCTTCAGAGGGGATACCAAGGCGTTCCCAGACTAGCTGGGAGACATAGTCTCTCCACCGAGTCCTGGGTCTGCCCCGGGGTCTCCTCCCAGTGGGACGTGCCTGAAACACCTCAAGTGGGAGGCGTCCAGGAGGCATCCTAATCAGATGCCCATACCACCTCAACTGACTCCTTTCAATGTGGAAAGTTTCAGGAGTTTCAGGAGTTTCCGGAGTTTCAGGAGTGAAACTCCTGAAACTCCTTGAAAGGAGTTTCACTCCCGTTGCAGATAATAAGCCACACATATTTTTACCAGTATATTTCCATTGGTTATATTATGTAAGCATAAGCAGAACACATATTTTGAGTCAAACAGCACATTGCTTTTTATGGTTATGTTCTACACCCATCAGAAAACTATCCCAACTAACCTGCACTTATATAGCGCTTTTCTAGTCACAAAGCCACTCAAAGCGCTTTCATTAATACTAACCCTCTATTCTAAGGGCCTATAGGAAACAAATATCTAGGGACAATTTAGAACAGCCAATTAACCTAACATGCATGTTTTTGGCATGTGGGAGGAAACCGGAGAAATCCCGGAGTAAACCCACGCAACACGGGGAGAACATGCAAACTCCACACAGATCACTGTTGGTCGGGGGCTGGGATCGAACCCACGATCCCCACAATCCCCCGGCCAAGGGTAAACTGTGCTGCCGCAGTGCTAACCACTGCGCCACCGTGCAGCCCAACTGTGAAGAACGGGAGTGGCAGTGTAACCAGGGTAGTCTCCCCCCCCCCCATTATCTCCATATCATTTTTAGGAATAAGATGTACTGAATGTTTTATTTTCTTAAATTTTAATTTCTTCAAGTTGAAATCAAACTTTATCTGATAGTAAAAGTGTAATAGTAGGAAATATTCTTTGTTTTTCTTTTTCCAGACAAAATATGACACCTTGCCCTGCAATGGACTGGTGATCTGTCCAGGGTACTTCCCTGTATCCCAGCCCAAAGATGCTGGGATAGGCTCCAGCACCCCCCCCCCCCCACACACACACACACACACACACAACCCAAAAAGGATTAAGCGGTAGAAGATGGTTGGATATTTAACCTTAAAGTGTCTGTGACACGATATAGGAACTATGGATCAATATTCAGTATGAATTTATCTTCAATCGTCCATATAGTTGGTTCTTTTGACTTAGAACGCTAAATAAGTGGAAAAATATTTCCAAGTGAATTCAAATTTAGTGCCGTGTTGCACTAACGCGATCTCCTGAGACTCGCCTCATTTCCAGATATGATGTCATAAGGTGAAGTTCATCTCTGCTGATCCGTGTGCTGTCAATGTAAACAAGCTGTTTAGCTTCTATACGCCAAAACGTTGCGTGGCGGCTGGGTGTTCTAATTGCTCCAGTGAATATCTAAGCCTTTTCTCATTCCCAAAATATCCAGATCTTCTTAAAAAATGGGCGAAGCAAGTACAGAGAACAAGGAACAAATGGCAACCAGCGCCATCTTCTGTACTCTGTAGCGATCATTTCACTGCAGACAGTTTTAAGGAGGCACCTGCTATACAGGAATCTTTAGGCTTGAAAGGTCATTACAAATGGGTTCTAAAACCGACTGCCATACCTACAGTTTTTAAACGAAAACCCACAGCTCAAGATGATATCAACATATCAAAACAGCGCAGAGAAGCAACAGTGTCAAAACTCGCCCAGAAAAGAGTTTGTGTAATTGATTTTTTTTTTCCACATAAGGCGATAAGTGCATTGGGTCCTGTTTTACCAGTGGTGGACTGTATATTTTTCAAATACGCCTTCAGTAGTGATCTATCCGATTTAAGTGCCATTTGTTATGTGGGGATTTATTATGAAGTGCGGTGTGATGACACTGCCTTCCTGTTGCGTCGTCACACTGCCCTCTATTAAGGGGCAGCCATCATGAGGACTTCCTCTTTGCCCTGGATGACTCCGCTGTGGTGTGTTCCATGCTATATGCTCTTAATAAAGCAGTGTTCAGTGCTACCTCTCCGTCAGTCTCATTCATCACCAGGTTTGTGGACATAACAGTTGGCGACTGAGGATTAAACAATGCTGATTAAACCATGCTGACATTCGACTTTTCCTGAATTTAGGAGGATTTATGATCATTTTGTATTTCATATTTATTTAAGGTGTGGCATCTCTGTGGCCATTTCTTGAGCACCCAGGGGAAGCAGCAATTCTGTGGCTGCGGTGGTTCGATGCGTTCGAGTCATACATTGCACCGTTGGGCCTGGGTAAAGTCAACACGGAGGAAATGAGCACTCCATGTTCACAAACATGGTGTAGAAGGTCAACAAATTCTCCACACGTTAGAACCGATGGAGTCATATGAGCATGCTGTTGAGCTTCTTACTAACTATTTCATCGAACACACATGTAGCACGAAGCTGTGGGTTGAGATGCTACTGGCACCAAAAGACGCAAAGCTACCTAGCACAGAGGAGCTAATGTCCCAGCTAGTAGCAGCGGAATACTTAGCCACGGAGCTAAATGGGCGCCAAGCACAGAACTTACCCAGACAGAAAGCGTTAGCTGGCACGGTGAACACAGCAGGAAAAGGGGGCCCAAGCATGTGGAGAGCTCTGAGGCACAGCAGTACACTTCAGACAGCGGAGGGGCAGAGCCAGACTGCTCCCATTCCCTTGTTCGGCAAGCTACTGAGGTTATGACTGAGCTGACGGGTGGACAGTCTGCTTCAATGAGCTACACCAGAGACGCTCCGGACACCTTCTGTGCCCACGACGGCGCCAGATGGAAAGACAACATGGAGCTGCCAAAAGCACAGCGGCAAATCAAACCAAGTTTGCGCTGGCGGAAGACCAGGATGGCGACTGGCCGGGCCGCAGCCAGCGAAACAACAGGCGCTGCTGAGGATCGTGGTGAAGCTGGGAACAGCGTGGTTTCGGCTGACGGATGATTTGGTTTGGCACGCGAACAGACTACGGCGTGTCCGGGTAGTGACTCAAGATGGCGGGGTTCCATAGGAGTTGGCTGCCGCAGTGTGGGACCCGGAGCCCAGCATCATGAAGACTGACTCCGGGAGGCTGACAGCTCTGGAGGGGTGGCCGCCACGAGCCAGTTTCAAAGCCCCATCGGGCCGCCTCAAAAGCCCTCAGGCTGAACTGTTTTCCCCCTGCCTGACCCGCTGTCCACTTGAGTGACTGTGCTAACAGACTTTATACTGTTCATAGTTCGTTTGTTGTTTAGTTTAGGAGCACAGCTGTTTTTAGTTTGTTTTAATGAAGACTTTGTTAGTATCAGTGGCAGAATAACCCACTGCGCCGTCCGGGCCGTCCACCCGGAGGTAGTCCACCCACCGGCCCTACTTTAGGTTTTTTTTTTTTTTTTTTTGTGTGTGTGTGTGTGTGTGTGTGTGTGTGTGTGTGTGTGTGTGTGTGAGTGTTTTTATGCCTTAGTTTTGCTTTTGCTTTTAGTTTAATGTATTTTGCGTGATTGTGGTTCCAAATTTGTGTGGGTTCGATTTGAATGTGTATGTTTTGGACTTTGTAAAGGCTGGGGGAGGATGTTGTGTGGGCATTTATTATGAAGTGTGGGGTGATGATGCCACCTTCCTGGTGCGTCATCACACTGCCCTATCTTAAGGGGCAGCCGCCATGTCACAAAGCAATGAGGACAATGTCACAAGCGATAAGACGAAAATGTCACAGAGCTATGAGTAAGACGTCACAAAGCTATGGAGGACGTCAAAAACTATGAGGGGAATGTCGCAGAGCTATGAGGAAAACGTCACAAAGCTATTAGGAAAACATAATCAAGTCTGTGGCGGTAATGCACCTTTGAGCGGGTTGCCAACCGCCAATCAAATCTAAGAGAAGAAGAAGAAGAAGAAGAGGGCTTCCTCTTTGCCCTGGATGACTCTGCCGTGGTGTGTTCCATGCTGTATGCTGTTATTCTTAATAAAGCAGTGTTCAGTGCTGCCTCTCCGTCAGTTTCATTCATCATCAGGTTTGTGGACATAACACCATTCATACCAAGCTCATAAAAATAGCCTATAGGGCTGTCCACTCAAAGCATATTAAAGATAACTTTAACTATAAAATTACAGTTTTAAAACTTTTTTTACCTTTTCACTGTAGAGCTCCACTTCCCGGTGCATTTGTTAGTTGAGCTGCAGATCTACTCTTGTTTCCCCAAAAGTTTAAAAGTACTGTTGCTTGTCCAACTGGCAGCTGTGCTTTGGTGCCTCCCTGCACTGTTGCCAACTCCTCAGTAAGGAAAGTAGCTATTGGCTGTCCTACAGGTCGCTAGAAGTCGCTAAATGACGCCATTGCCTAATTTGCATAATTGGTTATTTGCATGTAATTGTAATGGGTGCTGTAGGAGAGAAGAATAATGTCGTGGGAGAGACAAAAACACCCTAAATATGTTTAGAACTACAAATTAACTTTCTTCTGTTGATTCTTGGTTTGTTTGTTTTAATTTGGCATTTAAATAGGCCATCACTTCTGTATCATCACCAATAAACAGCTTCAACCAGCCTTTGAATTCAGGGTTTGATTCCCACTCCTGTCTGTATTTTTGAGCATACAGTTGAGACTGCAACATGACGAGCTAGCTGCTAGATGTTTAGCTTATGTCACACACACACACACACACACACTCACAGAGTTGACAAAGTGAATGTATGACTGAGGCTGTTAGTTAAATGCAGCGATTTATCAGTGTGACACTGACAGTGAAGAAACATTTACATCGATTGGCGAGGGGGTTGTGCAGGTGCAATTCATTTGCAGTCTGAACGTGAGTGGCGTGGGTGTGGGTCTCCTCTCTGACTGCAGCTAACTGCTGCACAAGGCTACTGTGAGTCTGACCATCTGTGAGTGCTTTGGGGTGGGGAGAGGCTCACGGTAGCACCCGCTGCTTGTTGAGGACATTAACTGTAGAGCAATAGTGCTTTCATGTCAGCAGCCACTGTGGCTAGTGATTTTCCAAAGTTACTAGCCACTCAGCCTTTTCACTAGCCACAATTTTGTAGCTGGGAAATTATGGTTAATATGATTAAATTTATTTATCACGTTAAAATGTAATTGAATTAAATGTACAACCTTTTTAAATGCAATGACCCTTATACATACTGTACATAAAAATAGCAAGAGAAACAGTTTAAGTAGTTATTAACAGCAGTAAATACTGTAAAATAGTTGATAAAAATATTTGCAATGTGAGCGTGAAGTACAGGTAGATTTGGGGTCCATCCCAATTCTCACTTCTACACTTTCCCCTTCACCTACCCCTTGGCCCTTGAAATCAAGGGCTCCTTGTTCTCATCAGAAAAAAGAATTAAAAGAAAACTGATGAGAAAAAAGTCTCATCTTACAGAGAACAAATGTCTCAAATTTACACAAACTATTCTAATCAGTAGAAAGTCAGAAATTTACTAAAAATAAAGCTATAAGTTCACACAGAAAATTTTGCACCCCCTGGTGTGCCGTTTTTGGCCCACGGGCCATATGTTTGACACCTCTGGACCGGCCCATTAAAAATCTATATTTATAGGATTTACTTCCATGAAATAGTTGCATATCACAACAGCATCTAAATGAATAAGATAAAATAAAATAGAAAGTACAGATAAATGAAAGTTCACCTAAGAAGAAGCTTCATCTGTTCTTTACAGCAACAGCTCACAGTCACTTTTTCTCTGTGTGGCAAGAAAACTTAATTTACACAACTGAGGACATTAAATGTGAGCTTGTTGCTCTAAAAATACTCATGTTGAACCACAGAGGTAAGGAGCTGATGATGGGGGCTACTCACCGCTCAGACACAGCATTTCTTCCCACCGGGTTGCGGTGTGAACTGAGGCAGGACAGGAGACCAACCCGTGAAGCAGACTGTCTGCGTAAAGCAGACGGAGGTCCAGGTGACAGTGGACCAATGAGCACACGCTATGTTCAGATAGTGCTTCTGGGAGTTGTAGTTTTGTAGTCTCACATTACAGATAGATTTTAGTTTAAATGCCATCTAAGGAAACTACAACCCGCCGAGCCCTGCATGTCAGAGTCTACAAAACACCTGAAAAGTCTCTGATAACACCAGAAAAAGTCACTAGATTTGTTGCGAGTCGGTTTTGACAAAAAAGTCACCAAGAGGTGAGTCAGCAAGAGGAGAGTTGCCAGATTTAGTGAGAAAGTCGCCAAGTTGGCAACACTGCCTCGCTGCTGCCTTGGTTAAGGCCCTGTCACACCTAGATGATTTAGACAGTGTTTGCAAAACGCATGAAAAATTTGGAGAATATGCTGAGGTACGTAGAATCAGTTATGGCTCAGTTTCGTCTAATGTAAGAGCACGTTGAAGCACACTGGAATGCGTCGTTGTTCGTCGAACTCCTCTGAAAATGAATTTTCAGCATGCTGAAAATTTTCCGACATATCCAGGCTGATAACATGTAGCCTGATAACGTCCCACATTCATGGAGCAAATGGCATATTTGCAGCATTGGTTCACAGGTAAAACCCATACAGAGCTCTCTGCCTGCAGCGCACACACATACACATGTATTTGCTTGTATAACGGGACCTGTCGGGGGTTTTCACATTTAACTGAAGTCTATATGATCATCTGTCCTGTGTTGTTCTGGCTGATATGCCAAAATGTCAGAACACTGGAGGAGGAGGATCCAATCAGCTGATCGCCTGAGCGCAGAGCGCAGCTGTTTGCTGTTGTCTGCACCTCCCAGCAAAAGCAGACTCTATGTATTAGTTATGTCCACAAACCT
Source organism: Pholidichthys leucotaenia (assembly GCA_020510985.1). Classification (NCBI taxonomy): domain Eukaryota; kingdom Metazoa; phylum Chordata; class Actinopteri; order Cichliformes; family Pholidichthyidae; genus Pholidichthys; species Pholidichthys leucotaenia. Next base: position 240,280,047 of record CM035836.1, read on the forward strand.
GGTAATGAAGACGGATGAGGATGCTGTGCAGGAACTCGAACTTTATTACAAACAATGTAATGCAATACACACATGTGAGCACTCAACTCCTAACTGTGGATATCAGGGGTGAGTCGGTGAAAGAGACCATAACATGGCCGACTCCTCCCTTATGTATTATGTACCGTGTACGGGCTGCACGGTGGCGCAGTGGTTAGCACTGCGGCAGCACAGTTTACCCTTGGCCGGGGGATTGTGGGGATCATGGGATCGTGGGTTCGATCCCAGCCCCCGACCAACAGTGATCTGTGTGGAGTTTGCATGTTCTCCCCGTGTTGCGTGGGTTTACTCCGGGATTTCTCCGGTTTCCTCCCACATGCCAAAAACATGCATGTTAGGTTAATTGGCTGTTCTAAATTGTCCCTAGATATCTGTTTCCTATAGGCCCTTAGAATAGAGGGTTAGTATTAATGATAAAAGCACTTTGAGTGGTCTTTGTGACTAGAAAAGCGCTATATAAGTGCAGGTTAGTTAGTTAGTTAGTTAGTTATGTATGTCGGTGTGATGACGGTACCAGCCAGCTACGTCATCACGCCGCTCTCTGTTATAAAATCCCATTTATAACATTCACTCCCCTTGGAAAACACAGAACACTTTATTCAATTAGTACCCTCCCCAGTTTGGCACAAATAACATCCTGAACTCGGGTCAACGGGTGGACCGCTGCTGTACCCAACGTGGCTAAGTGGATTATTCTGCCACTTTAGCTGCACTCCTAACTTAAGACTTTTTTTAACAGTCTTCCATGGGGAAGGCGGCTCTGCTGGAGGGGTCCTGTCGCAAGCCCATGGTGGATGCTCCCCTGGAGATGCTGAACCCCTGGGACCAGGACAAATCTTTATAATGTTGGAGCCCAGGTCCCTCGCTGCATCAGCTGACTCCTACAAAGCCTCGCCATCTGGAGCCATCACTTGGACATGCCGGAGATGGTTTGCGTGCCGAACCGAACCATCCGTCAGCCTGAAGTGCACTGGTCCCAGCTGTGTCACGATCCTCAGCAGTGTCCACAGTCTCGTCGACTGTGCCTTGTCCCGCTGTTGTCCCGGCCTCTCATCAGTGCGGACTCGAACCCAGTCCATGACTTTGAGGGGCACTTTGTTTGGTTTCATATGCCCTTGCGGTTGCAGTGGTGCTTTCGTTATGTTGATCTTGGACTCTTCACCTAATGTCCCTGCAGCAGTCTCTGGGGTCCAAAGCTGGTCATGGGTACTTAAGATGTCTGGCGTCTCACTTGTGTTGCTCACCACCATTGGCCCTTCACCCGTCGGCTCAGCTGTGGCTCCTATATACTGGTGCTGAGCGAGGATACTGAAGCATTCCGGCTTCTCTTCTCCTTTGCCTAGTGCGCTTTGTTGTTGTTGTTCCGTGTCGTGGATAACGTTTGTGCCCGGTTATCGTGCCCCGAGGTTCTCTGCATGCATGGGCTCCCTCTTCTGCAACTTGGCAGTGGCCTCCATAGTCTCCGACTGGGCAAGGATCTGAGGCGAGTCCAGCTGCTGCCCCCTCTCCAGGCAGCTCTCCTTCTGTGTGCTCAGGAAAGTTGGTTCCTCGTTGGCGTCGCCCTCAACACTCTCGTCCCGCACCACATCATCATCACATCATAACGTGACAAGTTGAGCCTGTTGCTGTCGCGGATGGTGAAACCCAATCGGTACAAAAGGTCACACCCCATAATGTTTTCACCATGTGTAGCCACTTGAAACTTGAAATCATAAGCAATCTTCAATTTGTAGTAGACCGATAACTCAATTGTGCCAACGTTGCTAACTCTGTGTGCGCTGCTGTTTTTTTTCTGCTCAGGTGGTTGGGGAAAAATTTCTTCACCGTGGCCCAATTCAGCATCGACTTAACTGCTGCAGTGTCGAGAAGCAGCGGCACAGTCATGTCGTTCAACTCAACCTTGCTGTATCCGCCTGAATTAATTTCAGGGCTTACCGCATGGATGATGGTTGTGGGTGGGTGACTTGGCTTGCTTGGCGGATCCCACGGTGTCGGCGACCAGCACATTTTGGCAAAATAGTTGAACCTCCCACACTTGTTACATCATTGTCCTCTTGCCGGGCAAAAACGTGTTCTTTCATGGTGCGTTGGGGAACCATATTTACCACACGTGGGGCCTCTCAGAGTGGTCCCCCAGTTCACAGCGTTTGCCTCGAGCTCCTCTGCCATATCTCCATATTCCTCCATGCCCACAGTGTTGGTTAGCAGTGACTGTTCTAGCTGTCGATGTTGATGTTGGTGCACACCTCGCTCTGATGCTAACCGGTCCACTGACTCCAGTTGGAACGCTAGCTTGATGGTATTAGCTAGCATCATGTCGTTTGGTGCCATCAGCATCTTAGCCCTTAGCCTTGGGTTGTTCATGTGCTCGGCCAACTGGTCCCATGCCATCTCCTCTTCTAACAGTCCAAATCTGCACATGCTAGCCAGTTGTCTCAAATAAGCGAAAAATTTTTTGGTAGACTCACCAATGCCCTGTTGCCTCTGGCAGAATCTTATATGGTGCACTAGCACATTGTCTGATGTAGCAAAGTAGCTAGCTAGTAGCAACACAGCATCTACATACGAGTCTGTCGGACCAAGCGTGTGAAAAATCCTCTGCCCTTCTATGCCCAGGTTGTGGACAAGCAGTGCCCCAGGGTTTCCTCTGGTAACATTTCTGTGTGGCGGCCCGCCGCGCTAAGGAAGTTTCCCGCCGCGCCTAATATATATTAATTTAAGAAAAATTAAATATGAAAGAAACGCTCCGCAAGCGTGCACACGAACAACGCGCGTGATTGACATCCACGCAGAAGCGCCCCTCTCACCCGGCACCCGCGTGACCGTTTCTGTAGGCTGAGCGTGTCTCTAGCGTTGCTGTCCGAGAGAAACATGAGCTGATTAAAGTACTTTAAACGTGGAAAAAAGTGCAAGAGTGTGGAGGCATTTATGGTGGTTTTAACCCGCTGGTAAGTGGAACAATGAGGAGTTGCTTAGCTAACAGGTCTGGTTAGGTTTCATTGCAGGGAAAGGCAAGAGTGACTGATGAATCGCTGAGGACTTACTTCATCAGCTACTGCAATATTAACTAATAATTTATGTTCATTATTATGTCCCTGGCAAGTTAAGATGACCGAAATTCACGAAGTCAATGACTTCAATCCGTCAGCAGCCTTCAGACAAACTAAATGTGCCAACATTTGGATTTCAAAATTAGGGAAGTTTTTCCTGCTGTCTGGTTGGTGAGGAGATTTCTAAAAAACTATAAATACATAATGTAGAGATGTGAAAATGACGAGGCAGAGTTTATCTCATGAGTCAGGTTTATTCACATCATCCAACATCAGCAAAGCAGAAAGAGAAAGAACACTGAAGCATCCGTCCTTTATATACCAGGACTCTCTCAGTTCACAGTCACATTGCATTTAAATCACAAGCAATAATGACATTGCATTTCAATCACAAGTAACAATGCATTTACACTTTGATCCCATAACCTCCTTTTCATAGTCTTCGGCACCACCGGAAATCCCCCAAGGCCATCTCTTGCATACCAAAGGCTAAACTTTCACATCCTCCTGTTATCTCCAAGGAGACTCAGTCCTTTGTTCTAATCTGAGATGTGAGGCCTAAAGTGATACATATGTGTCCCACAATAGAAATATTATAACAGAAATAACTGCATATTTGGTCATTTGAGTTAATTTATTTCTTTAAATATAATTCTAATAATTATATTTCTTTGAATTCAGAGTTATTGTTCTTTTCTGGCTCTACAAAAATTATGGTCAAAAGTTTAAATTGTATGAGGAAACAAGTAAAAAAATTGCCACATTCTGTTTCACATTAATTAAAAAAATCAGCAATTTTATAATAATCTGCCTTTGTCCACCGGACAGGCCTCTTCACTGTCCAGTTTTAACACTCCTCTTAAAACCCATTTTTATTCTCTGGCGTTTGACCCAGTTTGAGACGTTGATTTTATTTGTTCTTATTGTCTCTATTGTATAACGATTGTTTTGTTTGTGCTGTTTTGTACTTTAGCTGTATTTTTTTGTTTTTATATTTTATTTATCGTTGATGTACAGCACTTTCTGTCAACTGTCCTTTTTAAAGAGCTTTATAAATAAAGTTGGATTGGATTAAAAAATAAACATCAGCCATAAAATAATTCACATGTTTATAATAGTCTCAAATGTACAAAAAGTCACAAGAGGAAATTACAAATTTGAGGAAAATGGTTTCAAATTTAAATAAATTTATAGAGAAAAGTAGAAAACTATAAGAAAATTGTTATAAATTTTGGAGAAAAACCTCAAACCTTCAAGACTGAAGTCATTACTCAAGTTTTTAAGTGGGTGCTCTTTGTACCCTTAACTCAACTAGAAATTTTTTGTTGTCCACTTTTAATTATTAATTTCAAAGCACTGCTTTTACATGAGTAGCATTTCCGGCTACTGTACCCAGCTCTGATCATATAATATAGGTATGAATGAGTAAATTCCTATTATGAATGTTTTTTTTTTCCCCCTTCCTACTCTTTGTCAGTGGAAAAAAAGAAACACTGGAATAAAAATACAAAAAAAATACACATTTTGGTCATTTATGTAAACCATGAAAAAAAAAATCCTGCAGGACAAAACATGACACTTGGTATTTTCTAGCCTGTTTCTATACCACCATAGACAGAGAGAACTTGAATTAGACAAGGTTCAGAGAGGGAAAGATGAGACAGAAGAGAGGAGCCAAGGAGAGGAAAGTGTTCAGGCAGAGGGTCCAGGAGAGGTGAGAGCAGAGGAAGGAAAGAAGGATGACACCAGTAAAAAGTCCAAACACAGGACATCTGGGTGGGACCCCAACTGGCCCAATATTCCAACATTCAAGCCTTGGTTGTACAATACTTCAAATGGTAAGTTCCATTATGTAATATTACTGTGCAAAATAATAAAAAAAGAAATAAAAAGAAATAGTGTAAAATTAACATTTCTGGTTACAATTGTGTCATGTGTCATCCCCGTCCCCCTCCCTGGAAAAATATGTTACCACCGCGCCAAGGTCTTTAAGCCAGAGGAAACACTGAGTGCCCACTTCCTTGCTTTATCCAACTTTCCCAGGTCCAATGCTGCAATGTAGGTCTCAAACATGTCCAGCCAACGTGGCCACGGGATGGGCGGTTCACCTGGGCACTCGAGGAAAGGCCTCAGAGGTCTTAAGCACGCTTCCATGGTTTGTAAATTCTCATTGCCAAATGGTATGTCCACAAACCTGGTAATGAAGACAGACAAGGATGCTGTGCAGAAACATGAACTTTATTACAAAGTCTTAGTAATGCAATACACACGTGAGCACTCAGCTCCTAACTGTAGCTATCAGGGGTGAGTCAGTGAAAGAGACCATAACATGGCCGACTCCTCCCTCATGTATGTTGACCTGATGACGGTGCCAGCCAGCTACATCATCACCCCGCTCTCAGTTATAAAATCCCTTTTATATCAGTATTATCTTGGTTTTATTTTTTTTTCACTTTATTGAAAATAAACTTTTTATAGCCATCAGTTCTCGTGCCTTTGAGCCAGGTTGTGACAACTGTTATGTGATGTTCCTGATGTATCGCATCAGCTGTTTTAGGTACGACTGACCTGACAGATTTGACAGCTCTGCCAGGTTGGTCACGCTCCCCACCGTGGTCTCTGGAGGGGAGAATCATCTGGGTTGAACAGAGATGATCTCTCGTATACCTAGGATTCATGGATTGGGTGTCAACGACAGTTTGGCATGACTGCACTATGCAGAAGTTAGACTATTGTTGGTGTCAGGAATTTTTATCTGTAATATAGCTCAAGCACAGTAATATTCAATAGCATTAGACTGAAGAAATCATCAGACCTGACACAGTGATGCCGTTTCTGTTTTTTATATCTTTTGCAAAAGAGAGCAATCAAATCACATACCTGTTACAGAGTGAGCTTTGAATGCTGGGGAAAACAGCCCAGTACAATAACTTTTATAGACAAAGATAAGACAGTGACATCTTCCCGAACATTCCTTTTTCCTCCCAGACAGTCCTTGGGAGGATGATAAGAGACAGCACATACAGTTCGTACCAGTTTGAGCTGGCCCATCTCTCAACAGAGGAAGGACACCTCCATACAAGGTCTCACGAAGTACACAGAGTTCTCATAGCAGAGGAGAATAAGGAACACAAGATGTACAAAAAACAGATCTTGATACAGCATAAAAACTTGCATACTCTTATCACCCCTTATATGAACAAACAGAAGGGTGGTGCAGTTTGGTCACTAATAGTGATTATAAGAAAAGGCACAAATTGTATTTATGATTAATCAAAGAAAAAACATCATACATATAAAAACATCAACCCTCATTTCATGAGTTATTAATAAAATGATAACTATTTACATACAATTTTCCCAACATTTCCCTCCTGTTTATTATTTTATTAATTTTTATTCCCATGCAGATTTCAACACAATGTATCTTCACAACGATTTTCTACATTGGCATCATGAAGCATCAATTCCAAATTTATACAGGAGTATAATCATCACCTTTGTTTGAATCATGTACTGCATCATCCTCTTGAGAAAGAGGAGTATATTGTTCATTTCGAATATAGCTCAAAAAGGATTGTTGTAACATGAATGTGTGTTGCGTTAGGGCTCTAGAAATCATTGACCTTATACATGGAACCACACACGTAAACAGAACACAAAATAGTATCAATATCACAATTAGGGGGGTCAACCATTTTAACAAAATTTGCCACCAGGCTCCACTCTGAAACCAATCTAGGAGGGACCATCCTTTCTCCTCATCTAGGGCTTGTTGCTGATGTAACAGGTCATTCAAGTGGCTTATAACATGACTTACATTAGTTGAATAATCCGGGACGTATGTGCAGCACTCCTGACCTATAATGTGACATACCCCACCTTGGGAGGCGAGTGTATAATCTAAAGCCATCCTATTTTGTAACAGCATTAGGCGAGATAGTCGCTGTTCCTCATTCAAAGCTGACAACCCTTGATCCATCAACATGGTCAAGTTCTCCATAGTAAAGGCAAGAATATTAATGTGCCTTAAAGCTAGACTCACTCCACAAGAGGGCAAGAAAATTCCTCCAATTATTTTAGCTTCCGATACTCTTTGCTTATCTTCAGTGCTCTCTCTCTTCTGAACATGTATATTGGTATTGTCGGGATGATAATAATGCTCATATGATCCTGAGTTATGGTAAGTAAGATTTGATCTTATGCTGACATGGGAAAGTAATGCAGCCATATGGCAGGTTCCACACCAATTAGAGGGTAATATGGCATAAACATTAGGGCCACATACCCAGACGTGGTTTTCCAAACAACCATAACCATCATCATTAGGCCAAAATAGGTCAGGATTGTCAGTGCAATTTGTGCTACAACTCCTTGGGGGCAGAGTAAGATTACCCTTTGTTTGGTATGGGATACCATATGCATTTCTGCATGAAGATTGCTTATGTATGAGGCCACATGTAGCAAACCTGGTTACAGTGCAGCGTGGTGTAGTCCCACAATGATAAGAAGAATTGGTGCAATTGTTCCTAAAACAGACAGAGGCTGCATAAAGGGTGGGATTAACCTCCATTAATGATTTCCTTGCCTTAAAGGAAGAAACCTTGGATATGTTATGGACTCTTACTAGCTCCAGAGTAATTAATCAGTGACACATTTAAAAGTTCTAGGTATTCGCCTAAATCTCCTACCTTCCAATGATCATCATCTATAGTCATGTCAGCAGTATTCATGGCTAGTAGTGCTCCCACTGTCTCTGATGCATTCAAGGGCACAGGTGTCATTGGGATAGCAATTTTATATGAGTGTGGCAACAATGCACAAACATAACAAGAGGTATTTATACCCAACTGTTTTACTGTCATTACCATAGTTTGATACCACAGATTATGAGTGTAGTCTATTGGACGGTTGTCGACGTCTGTCAGTCCACCTTCAATTGGATTCCACAGCAGGCATGTGAGAGTCAGGCTCATACCTGCAAGTCCTAAAATTGTCCAAAACACCTTTCCATTCCCCATAGTGCCTGTTACCCCTAGGAGTGTACCTTAGCTGGCCACTATCTTCACCAGGTTTGAGACGAGTCCTATCCTTAAAAGGACCAGACTCCCCTTTGTAGCTGGACTTACCCTAGGGGTGGCTGGAGGTCACTGAGGGGTACTTGCAAGCGTTTAAGGTGGGACAAATGAATCCAAGAAGGCCGTTCAGCGATTCTCACAGCTGTAGGTGTGGTCAGCAGGACTTTATAGGGGCCAAGCCACCTAGGTGATGTCCAGTTCAGTCTATGGTGATTCTTTACAAAGACGTAATCGCCAGGTTGTAGGGGGTTTTCAACGCCCTCCTGTTGATCAGAGAGAGACTTCACAGTATCAACATAGTCTTTTTGTTGCACACACTCCCTTAAATGGTCAGATAGATGTCTATATTGCCCTTGTGGTAATAACAGTCTAATTTCAGGTAATACATATGGTCGATGGAATGCACATTCATACGGAGTTAATCCCGTATTTTTGTCCGGGGTTGTGTTAATTGCCATTTTTACCTGTATTAAGGCTTTTGGCCACGTGATATTTTTGTCTTTTGTGACCTTATTCAGCATTTGCTTTATGGTGCCATTCCTTCTCTCTACCAGGCCTGCACTTTGAGGATGATAAGCCGTGTGAAATTTCAATTGACTGCCCACAGATTGGGTCAAATCTTTAACAACCTGTGCTGTAAAATGGGTGCCATTATCTGCATAGATGACTTCTGGAATCCCAAACACTGAAAAGACATTGTTTTGTAACACTTTACATACAAATCTGGCGTCTGCCTTTGCTGTTGGATGTATCTCAGTCCATTTAGTGTAGGTATCAATGAGAACCAGACAATATTGTAATTGTCCCACTTTCGACAGTTCAATAAAATCCATACACCACTGTGAAAATGGTGTTTTTGGTGGGGGAAAGCTTCCTTGTCGTGTTCTCATTGCTCCCTGTGCATTATTTTGAAGACATACAACACATTGTTGACAAACTGTTTTTGCTGTCTTCAAAATTCCTGGGCAGAAAAAATGCTTTTCAATCAAACTCACAATCCCTCCTGTTGACACGTGACCTTGGTCATGTGTCAAAAGGACCGCCCACTGATACAGCGAGGGGGGAAGAATTATTCTCCCATCCGGTGAATGCCAAACACCATTGTCGTCTTGCTTCCTATGCTGTGGTGGTGTCATTGATGACTGCTCATCAATTAAAACGTCTAAAGAGACGATTGGCACACTTAAACAAGATACAAAATGTTCCCTCGCTGCACACTGGGCAGCATGATCTGCCAGGGCGTTGCCACGAGAGATGAGATCATTGTTTTTGGTGTGTGCAGCACAGTGAACTATTGACAATCTTTGGGGTAATGCTAGAGCTTCTGTTAACTGTAAAAGCTCAGCGCAGTGTTGTGTAGGCTTCCCTGCTGAAGTTTTAAAACCTCTCAACTTCCACAGTGCTGTGTGAGAATGTGCTGCATTGAAGGCGTACTTACTGTCAGTACAGATGGTGACATTTAAACCAGCAGACCAGCGGAGGGCGGCAATCAGAGCCATTAATTCTGCTTTCTGAGCTGATGCTGGTTGTGCAACATTTTCAAGGATCAAAATCTCAGTTAAAGTTGTAACTGCAAACGCAGTTGATGTTGCACCATTAAGCAATTTAACAGATGAACCATCTGTAAACAACCACAAAGAATCAGGATCAACAGAGTGAGAAAGATCTGGTCGTGGTAGAAAATCTTTAAGAGATTCATTTACACAATCATGTTCTTCATCCTTCATTGTGGCTGTTGGCAACAGTGTAGCCGGATTCAATGAGGCACATCGGACAAAAGACACATGTGGTTGAGAGAGTAATGTCATAGTATATCGAAGACAACGTGCATTTGATAGCATTGTGTGTCCCTGTTCTGTCAATAAAACATCCACAGCATGAGGAACATGAATCACTAATGGATGGTAAAGAACTATGTCTAAAACTGAGTTCAAAGCTTCGACCGTGGCTGCTACCGAACGCATACATGGAGGTAAGCCCAGTGCCACTGAATCCATTTTCTTAGAGTAGTAGGACAGGGGCTTATATTGTCCTGCATGTATTTGGGTAAGTACCTCTGACATATGGTCTCCCACAGCATCACAAAAAAGATGGAAAGTTTCATTGTAATTTGGAATGTGCAAAAAACATACCTCAGACAACATGTGTTTTAACAACTGTATCTTGTTTATGTGTTCTGGCAGCAGAGAGATGGGGCTGTTAAGGTTCCCCTGTGGTCCTTGAAGAATTTCATACAGTGGAGCAGTGTGTGTAGAAAAATTTGGCAGCCACTGCCTGCAGTAATTTAAAGTGCCCAATAAAGACATAAGGTCCTTTTTTGTTTTTGGCTCTGGTAAATTTCTAATAGTAGACACTCGACTTTTTTCTAACATTTTGCCATTTGCAGACAATGTATGTCCCAGAAACTTAACGCTGGGTTGGCAGAATTGCAGCTTCTTCCGACTGCACTTCAATCCATTGTCTGCCAGAAACTGCAAGAGTGCCATAGTGTCGGTCATGCATTGCTCTGTGGAGGTGGAGGCCAGCAATATGTCATCTACGTACAACAACACTCGAGAGCCCTCAGGTGGCACAAAGTGTGCCATTAAAGATGACATTTCTTGTGAGAAGATTGTTGGACTCTCACAGTATCCCTGAGGCAATCTTGTGTATGTGTATCTCTTTCCATTGAATGTAAATGCAAACCAAAATTGGCTGTCTTCGTGTATTGGGATGGTGAAAAATGCATTGCTGAGGTCCACCACAGAGAACACAGAGGAATCATGACCCACTGAATTTAGCAGAGTGTGAGGGTCGGGCACCAAGGGCGCCCGTGCGATTACACTTGCATTGACTGCCTGTAAATCTTGTACCATACGCCATCCAACACTAGGTGGGGCTTTCTTCACTGGAAACAATGGAGTATTGACAGGTGAATTAGTGCATGGAATTATAACTCCACTTTTCAATAAATCTGAGATTATTGGTTCTATCCCTTCCATTGCTTCAGGCCTAAGTGGATACTGTTTTTTATATGGAAATCCTCTCCCATTAGAATGAATTTGGACGGGAGTAGCATTTTTTAATTGTCCCACGTCAGCATCACTCTTTGACCAAAGATGGTCCGGCAGGCCATCAAGGGGTCATTGGGAATGATACTGAGGTAGGGCAACACCCTCAGTTTGGCCCGGAAAGCACTCAGGCATTTTTTCAGTGCCACAATATTCAGTGACATCAAAGTGTAAAGTCATGGTCAATTTTAGAGGGGCCCGATACATGTTTTGTGAGGGTGAATACATAATGTCCTTATTTTCAGTTAACTGCCAATCACCTGCGGACAGGCCCCGATTCACCAATTGTCCTGCATTGGCCCAAAAATAGTTTGGAGGTCCCCAAAGTGACATGTGTGGAGGGGTGCCATTGCGATAGTTGTGTAACGGAGCCGATTCCAAATTAATGTCTAGGGCTCCTACCCCATCTTTGGTAAAATACAAATAATTGCATGTCACCTGGGTTGGGCTCAATGACCACAGAGTATCAGCATACCCAGTGTCCATTGGAACCCCCGGAGAGGCATAATGCATTGTCACATGTAGTGGGTGTGGACCATGAAGTGTGGACGTGACCTCTTGAGGCACAATCTTTGTCATGGCAGTAGCAGATAGCACACACAGCTGAGTGTGTACTGCAGAATTTGGATCCAAATTGTATGCATACAAGGTGCCACACCCATTGTCATTCCAATCATCATCATGTGAAAACAATGCCTTATTCCTCAACACAGTGTAATCATCAGCTTTTGTATCCGGCCCAATTATCAGTTCCAGTTCAAAAAGTGCATCTCTTCCCAATAAATTTACTGGACATGATGGAGCAATGATGACAGATCCCACATAAGTTTTAGCTGTCTGGGGGTCTGTCATGGTTACTGGACCACAAACGTAATTTACGTCACACCCTCCCCCAGCATTTTGTACTCGCACCTTTTCTCCAGTTGGGAACGATCCTTTTGGGGGTTTGCGCATAGTGGTGCGTGTGGCTCCAGTATCACATAAAAATTCCACTTCCTTCCCATTCACCATAAGCACTATGGTGGGGGAGGACTGTGAACTGCAATACATATTAAAAGTATTAGTTGCCCCCTGATTTCGTATAGCCTCTAAAAGGCGGTGTCTCTGATCCTCCACTACCTGTCTGTCTGTTTCAGTCAAGTCACTGTCCCGGTCGGTTAGTCATGCCCGCCATCCCCCTGGTGGGGGCCCACGGGGTTGGTCTTGTCTCCAAGAGTCATTTGTCCACTGTCTCTGCATCTCAACATTCCTATTGCCCCCTTGGTACTGATTGCCTCCGTATCTTCTCCCTGAAAATCCACCTCTTCTTCCTCTCTGCCCAAACCTACAGTCACGGGCCCAGTGACCTGGCTTTCCACAATTGTAACATACTTCTCCCTGTCTTCCTCTTCCGTTTCCATCATTAAACATGTTTGGCCGTGTTCCCCCTTTTGTCACATTTGCCAAAAACACTTCATCAGAGTCGCCATAGCACGTCAAAGTCTTGTTTAGTCTCCCCTTCTTTTTGGATTTCTACATGTCCCGTGCATGGAGCACGTGATCCTTAAATTCTGCCAATGTACAGGTTTTTATTGTAATGCAAGTTGCACGTACTTGGGCCTGTACTTCGGAGGGTAGGGTGTCCAGAAACGTGAATTTAAACAAACTTAAGGTCTGTGGGTCACCTTGTATCTGTGCCGCAGTCTTCGCCCACGTCACCTTTATAAACTCTGCAAAAAATCTATGCCAATACTCAAGTAGGTCCTCATTTGGTTTCATAACCATGCCTGCTACATCCCCGAGAGTAGAGGACGGGGAGTACAGTTTCCGCAACTCTTCTATAACTCTAGTCATCCCCTTCTTGTAATCTTCCCAAGCGGCACTATCCATGGTGAAGGGTTGACGCATCTTTTCCATATAATCTTCCCCCAAGTGGGTGGCAATGGAATCCTCGATTTTTTGTCCGCACACCGTTCAGAGCACCTTATGCATTTCTGAGGGGGCTAGATGATGCACTTGCATCATCTAGGTCCATTAATTCCTTAACACAAGATTCTACATCATCTTCAGGTTTGGGTATGCCCTTAGCCGTTTTGAGAAGTTGTGAGGGAGTCCATGGATCATTTAAGTAAATGGTTTTGCGAGTATTCCCCTCAGCTTTTATAGATTTCGCCACAAAGGGGAAACTTTTCGTTTCCTCAAGTTCCTCACTCGACTGTTTACTAGAAAACTTTTCCTCCGTTTCTTGTACCTCCTTCATTAATTTGGAATATGGACCCTCCTTAGGATCAGGGTTTACATATGGAGGTGGAAGCTCGCCCGCGCTCGATTGCTTGGGCAAGAGCGGAGCCAAACTGTCAGTACTGACTTGGGTTTTTTCCCCTGGACTTTTTCCGTTCGTCCTTTTTCTTCCCTCCTCCGCTCTCCTTTTTGCATCCTCGGCTGCTCGCGACCACAGCTCAGCGCATTTTAATTCGGGGGTGGTACCGGTACCTTTTAAATTCTTTTTAGATGAGAATTTTACAACAGATACTAAAACTGCGCATTCATCCACATCAAGTGTGGGCTTAAATGAGAAATCCTTTTCCCATTTATTCAAATATTTCTCTGGATCCTTTACTTTATTCTTATTTTCTTGTTTATCATTAAAATTCTTCACTGTTTTCGGGCTATTTCACCCCTTTTTCTCTGTTTCGCTTTTTCTCTGACCCCGTCAGATTTCTTACTGCGTCCAACGCAATTTCCCATTTTTCTTATTAACTTCTCTTCCTTCTCACTATATCGTTGTTATTCTTAGTTCTCAAAGGTCAAAGTTTTAGTTCTCTTAACTGCTTTTATTCCCCTTCACTATATGGTTGTTATTTTTAGTTCTTAGGGGTCCCAGTTTTGACTTGGTTCCTTTATTTTACTGCTCTAGGAAAAATATAGACGCCGCTATATCACCATTAATCGCATCCCGCGGACCTAGAACATAACAATGTACTGGGAAGAAATAGAGACTTACTTCTGGCTCTATCAGTTAAAGCGGAACAGCCATCACTGAATAGAGCATGGAGGAGAAGCGCTGATCCAAGTTCCCTCAAGGCGGGTTAGTCAATTGCTGATGGTTTCCATCAGACCGTGCACGGTTTTTCACTGGTCCAGACGCCTTCCTCCCGCTCCGTCCAGATCTCAGCTGTCCCGGGTTTCGGTCACCACGTTATGTCAGGAATTTTTATCTGTAATATAGCTCAAGCACAGTAATATTCAATAGCATTAGACTGAAGAAATCATCAGACCTGACACAGTGATGCCGTTTCTGTTTTTTATATCTTTTGCAAAAGAGAGCAATCAAATCACATACCTGTTACAGAGTGAGCTTTGAATGCTGGGGAAAACAGCCCAGTACAATAACTTTTATAGACAAAGATAAGACAGTGACATCTTCCCGAACATTCCTTTTTCCTCCCAGACAGTCCTTGGGAGGATGATAAGAGACAGCACATACAGTTCGTACCAGTTTGAGCTGGCCCACCTCTCAACAGAGGAAGGACACCTCCATACAAGGTCTCACGAAGTACACAGAGTTCTCATAGCAGAGGAGAATAAGGAACACAAGATGTACAAAAAACAGATCTTGATACAGCATAAAAACTCGCATACTCTTATCACCCCTTATATGAACAAACAGAAGGGTGGCACAGTTTGGTCACTAATAGTGATTATAAGAAAAGGCACAAATTGTATTTATGATTAATCAAAGAAAAAACATCATACATATAAAAACATCAACCCTCATTTCATGAGTTATTAATAAAATGATAACTATTTACATACAATTTTCCCAACAGTTGGGCATAAGTTGTGAATGTCAGCAACACTCTAAACATTAGATGGTTTAAGTTACTATTACTCAATTATATGTCAAAGTCATTATGGATGCACGATGCATACAGCCAAAAGTAAAAATTTCAGTGTGTCCCAGCGTTTTAGACCAATTTTTATACGTTTGGCAAAAGTTACCTAAATCGTCACAGTGTGACAGACAGCTCAAGTTTGCAAACCGTGTCTGGCTCCAAGTATCTACCCAATGAGTTGCAAAGAACAGGCATTCCCAGCAAGATAATTTGCAGCACTCGTCAGAGGCTGTAATCCAAGAATACCGCTTGTTGTTAATATGGAAGGAACAGACAAATCCTTTCCCTGGCTGAGACGGGCCTGTAGTGTTTCCTCTGGTTTAAAGACTTTGGTGAGGTGGCAACATATTTTTCCGATGGGGGAGCAGAAAACACAGGACACTATGGTAGCTGGAATATGTTGATTTTATACAATTTATTTTTTTTATTTTATTTTGCACAGTAATTTTGCATATGGAACTTACCATTTGAAGTATTGTACAACCGAGGCTTGAATGTTGGTTATTGGGCCAGTTGGGGTCTCACCCAGACGGCCTGTGTTTGGACTTTTTACTGGTGTCATCCTTCTCTCCTTCCTCTGTTCTCACCTCTCCTGGACCCTCTGCCTGAAAACTTTCCTCTCCTTGGCTCTATCTTATTCAGTTTCTCTCTGTCTACGGTGGAATATGAACAGGTTACAAAATATTAAGTGTCATGTTTTGCCCTGCAGGATTTAATTAAATTAAATTAAATTAAATCACCCTTATTGTCATTAAACTGTACAACCAATCATGTACAGCAGAATGAGATTGTGCTTTACCTATCTACAGTGTAAATCACACACACCCCAAGTGCAGAATCAGAGGGCCGCTGCCATGCAAGGCGCCGCTACAGAGTTCCCTCCTCCATTCCATTTATTGCTGAGCACCAAGCTGGACGGCAGGAAGTTCCACTTTTATATGGTCTTCGGCATGATCCGGCTGGGATTTTTATGTCATGGTTTACATAAATGACAAAAATGTGTATTTTTTGTATTTTTATTCTCGTGTTTCTTTTTTTTTCATTGAGAGAGTAGGGAAAGGGAAAAACATTCATAATAGTAATTTACTTATGCATACTTAAATTATATGATCAAAGGTGGGTATAGTAGCCAGAAATCTACTCACATAACAGCAGTGGTTTGAAATTAATAATTAAAAGTAGACAACCAAAAATTTCTAGTTGACTTAAAGGTACAAAGAGCACCTACTTAAAGGGTACCTGCAGTGAATTTTAATCAAAAGCTATTTCAAAGGATCAAATATGGTACCAGTGGTTCCGTCTGATAATTTTGGTTATGATTCCTTCTCAAATTGTCATGGTCGCGTGCACGTGCCCCCTCCTTCCCGTTGTTTCCTTCCTCAGGTCATCAACACACCTGGGTGAGGAGATGCACCTGCTGCTTTTCATCAGCCAGCGTTTAAAAGAAGCAACCCTTCAGTGCACTGATGCTGGCTCGTCTGGGTATACTGCCATAGCAGAGTCCTATTGAAGCAAGCGTTATTTTCTGAAGGTGTAGTTTCTGTACTCACCTGTCTCTTTTCTCCTTTCCAGGTTGCTGCCATTGTGCGGGGGCGTCTCCGGGGACTGCGTGCGCTCACTGCTGCATCAGCTCCACTCAGCTGCAACCATTCTCCACCCGGTCAGGCACCACTGACTCCACCAACTTCACCCTGCTGGTTCCTTGGAGGCCACTCTGCAGTGTGTAGTGGCCGAAAATCTCTCTTCGTGGACCACGCATCTGACCTGGGTGAAGTACACTCTGAATTCTGCCGTCTCTACAGCTACGGGGCTCACCCCCTTTGAAGCCTCGTTGGGGTACACCCCACCTTTGCTACCCATGGCTGAGGGTGAGGTTGCCGTGCCATCTGTGGGGTCCCATGCCCGGCGCTGTCAACGCATCTGGAGATCTACCCGTGCTGCCCTCGCCTGGTCCTCTGAGCGCAGCCATCTGATGGCTGACAGGGAGCCGGTGCCTGCTCCTAAGTGTACCATAGGTTAGCAGGTCTGGCTGGTGGTGGACCAGATTCCACTGAAGACGGACTCGAAGAAGCTGTCCCCCCACTTCCTGGGACCCTATACCGTCTCCGAGGTGGTTAATGACGTCACGGTCCACTTGAAGCTTCCACGGACCCTACGGGTGAACCCCACTTTCCACGTCTCCCATATCAAGCCCCTCTCGATCAGCCCCCTCTGCTCCCCCCTCCCCCCGAAGCCGCCTCCTCCTCCCCAGACGATGGATGGCCACATTGCCTACACTGTGTGGCGCATTTTGGATGTTTGCCGTCAGGGCCACAGTCTATAATACCTGGTACACTGGGAGGGCTACGGCCCGGAGGAATGCTCTTGGATCCCCAAATCACATGTCCTTGACAAAGGGATGCTCTGGGTCTATCATCAAGCCCATCTCGACAACCCCAAGGGACCGCCAGGAGGCGCTCCTTGAGGGGAGGGCACTGTCATGGTTGTGAGCGTCCGCCCCCTCTTTCCTGTTGTTTCCTTCCTCAGGTCATCAACACACCTGGGTGAGGAGATGCACCTGCTGCCTTTCATCAGCCAGCGTTTAAAAGGAGCATCTCTTCAGTGCACTGACGTTGGCTCATCTGGGTATACTGCCATAGCAGAGTCCTATTGA
This sequence comes from Pholidichthys leucotaenia, assembly GCA_020510985.1. Classification (NCBI taxonomy): domain Eukaryota; kingdom Metazoa; phylum Chordata; class Actinopteri; order Cichliformes; family Pholidichthyidae; genus Pholidichthys; species Pholidichthys leucotaenia. The sequence continues at coordinate 240,297,792 of CM035836.1, forward strand.
ACCAAGAGTTATTTTCTGAAGGTGTAGTTTCCGTACTCACCTGTCTCTTTTCTCCTTTCCAGATTGCTGCCACTGTGCGGTTACATCTCCGGGGACTGCATGCGCTCACTGCCCCATCATCTCCACTCAGCTGCAACCATTCTCCACCCGGTCAGGCACCACTGACTCCACCAACTTCACCCTGCTGGTTCCTTGGAGGCCACTCTGCAGTGTGTAGTGGCCGAAAATCTCTCTTCGTGGACCACGCATCTGACCTGGGTGAAGTACACTCTGAATTCTGCCGTCTCTACAGCTACGGGGCTCACCCCCTTTGAAGCCTCGTTGGGGTACACCCCACCTTTGCTACCCATGGCTGAGGGTGAGGTTGCCGTGCCATCTGTGGGGTCCCATGCCCGGCGCTGTCAACGCATCTGGAGATCTACCCGTGCTGCCCTCGCCTGGTCCTCTGAGCGCAGCCATCTGATGGCTGACAGGGAGCCGGTGCCTGCTCCTAAGTGTACCATAGGTTAGCAGGTCTGGCTGGTGGTGGACCAGATTCCACTGAAGACGGACTCGAAGAAGCTGTCCCCCCACTTCCTGGGACCCTATACCGTCTCCGAGGTGGTTAATGACGTCACGGTCCACTTGAAGCTTCCACGGACCCTACGGGTGAACCCCACTTTCCACGTCTCCCATATCAAGCCCCTCTCGATCAGCCCCCTCTGCTCCCCCCTCCCCCCGAAGCCGCCTCCTCCTCCCCAGACGATGGATGGCCACATTGCCTACACTGTGTGGCGCATTTTGGATGTTTGCCGTCAGGGCCACAGTCTAAAATACCTGGTACACTGGGAGGGCTACGGCCCGGAGGAATGCTCTTGGATCCCCAAATCACATGTCCTTGACAAAGGGATGCTCTGGGTCTATCATCAAGCCCATCTCGACAACCCCAAGGGACCGCCAGGAGGCGCTCCTTGAGGGGAGGGCACTGTCATGGTTGTGAGCGTCCGCCCCCTCTTTCCTGTTGTTTCCTTCCTCAGGTCATCAACACACCTGGGTGAGGAGATGCACCTGCTGCCTTTCATCAGCCAGCGTTTAAAAGGAGCATCTCTTCAGTGCACTGACGTTGGCTCATCTGGGTATACTGCCATAGCAGAGTCCTATTGAACCAAGAGTTATTTTCTGAAGGTGTAGTTTCCGTACTCACCTGTCTCTTTTCTCCTTTCCAGATTGCTGCCACTGTGCGGTTACATCTCCGGGGACTGCATGCGCTCACTGCCCCATCATCTCCACTCAGCTGCAACCATTCTCCACCCGGTCAGGCACCACCGACTCTACCAACTTCACCCTGCTGGTTCGTCTCTTCCCCCGCTCGGGGTTGTGCCGGTTCTCCCTATTATCCCACGAAAGTGGCAATTTGGCTCGCCCATTTTCACTGTCTCCATTCCTCCTCTCACAGCTCTCGTTCTCTCTCCACAGGCTGCTTCCTAAGGCGAGTGACATTTTCCTTAAGCTGTGCTTTTAAAAGATATTTAAAAGTTATTTAATAAACTCCTCAAACGTTTGTTTGTGTTCTCGATTGTCCTTCTGTTGCTGCATAGTGTGTGTGTGTGTGTGTGCTGTATATGATTGGTAATCATAACACAAATATGCACGAGTTTCAAGTCACTTTTTTTTTTTTAAATTTGAAACCATTTACCACAAATTTGTAATTTCCTCTTGTAAAATTGACTTTTCTTGTACATTTGAGATTTTATTATAAATTTGTGAATTATTTTATGACTAATTTTTGTCTATTTTTTTAAATAAAATTACTGTGTTTTTTTTAATAAATTTGAAAGAGACTATGATCATTTTTTTTTACTTTTCCTTATAACAATTTTTGACCATAATTTTAAGGATCCAGAAGAGAACAATAATTTAACTCTGATTTCAAAGAAAAAAATATTAATAAAATTGTATTTAATCCGGGAGAGGCTCAGAGTAGAACCGCTGCTCCTCCACATTGAAAGGAGTCAGTTGAGGTGGTATGGGCATCTGATTAGGATGCCTCCTGGACGCCTCCCACTTGAGGTGTTTCAGGCACGTCCCACTGGGAGGAGACCCCGGGGCAGACCCAGGACTCGGTGGAGAGACTATGTCTCCCAGCTAGTCTGGGAACGCCTTGGTATCCCCTCTGAAGAGCTGGAGCAGGTGGCTGGGGAGAGGGAAGTCTGGGCTTCTCTGCTTGAACTGCTGCCTCCGCGACCCGGACCTCCGGAAAAGCGGTAGAAGATGGATGGGATGGATGGATGGACCAAAGATGCAGTTATTTCTGTTATAATATTTCTATGTATTTATAGTTTTGTTTTGTTTTTTTTTTAGAAATCTCCTCACAACCCAGACAGCAGGAAAAACCTTCCTTATTTTGATATCCAAATGTTGGCAGTTTAGTTTGTCTGAAGGCTGTTGACAGATTAAAGTCATTGGCTTCATGAATTTCGGTCATCTTAACTTGTCAGGTACATAATAATGAACATAAATTAGTTAATTAATATTATGTAAGGTAATGGTAAAAACATCTCCTTTTTATTCTTGTCTGAAATAAGAAAAACAAAAAACTAATAATTAAAAAGAAGACACAATAAACCTTCTTGAGTCCCTAACTACACGTTAGCGAAGCGATTCTTCATTATTGCTCCTGTTACCAGCGGGTTAAAACCATGATAAATGCCTCCATTGTTTACATACCTCTTCTGTTTTTTTTCCACATTTAAGGTACTTTAAAGTTTTGGCGTTTCAGCCTCAGTATGAAGGAAGCTTGGGAAGCTACAAACATTGGGGCCTGTATGGAGGATGCCTGCACCTCCCACACGCTGGAGGTAAACTTCCTCTGCATAAAATGTGCCGAGGAGTTGAATGAGGTGCTTCCAGCTTTCTGACGGTTCCCTCAGCTCGCCCGTCTGCACGAGTAGAGCATTAACATGCAGATCATCATCCAGAGCTTGATGAAATCATTCCTGGTGGCGGGAGAGGTGCCGAGGGAGGAAGGACTGCATCCATCCGGGGGAAGACGAGGTCGTCGCCGAAACCATGGGACACAGCGGCCCAGCTTTTCATCCCCGGCAAGGGCGCGGCAGGCTTCCATTTCCTCCTTCGGTTCACTACGAGCATTCCACCATCGGGAATCATTCCCCCATCTGATGAGCTCCAGCTTCTCCCGGGAGGACTTGCCGGATGGGTCATTGGTAGCAGAGCAGGAATACAGGCAAGTACTGGTTCGTTTTTTTTGTTTTTTTTTTTACATCAGTTAATGAAGGGACTTGTCTGGGTCCCGGTGGAGAGACTCAGCCACGGCTGCCTCCCGCTGCTGAGTTCTCTCCACCTCACCTTGCTATTTACTCTGCTGCCCTGTCCATCCACCCATCCTCACCTGCATCTCCTATATTTCTTTCTGGTTTTTGTGAGAGACTGGCTATACTGGGAGGCAACTTACTGGTCTGGGATGAGCCGGCTGCCCCTGAAGCTCTTCCAGCTGCAGCTACCTCCAGGAGGGAATTCCAAGGAGCTACAACCCCTAGACCTGACGTTCTACTGTTTGCTGTTGCTGCATTTGGGCTGCATGAGGCTCCACACTGCTCCCCAGCTCCAGTACCATCACCACATCATTTCCCAGCACCACTACCAGTTCTGGCTGTTCCCCGGACAACTCCAGATGCTCACGAGGTTTGCATCCCAGCTCCAGTTGCTTCTGAGATGCACACAACAGCTTCAGCCGTCCCCGAGATGCACACAATAGTGCCAGCCATCCCTGAGGTGCACACAATGGCTCCCACCGTCCCTAAGGACACAACTGCTTCTGCCATCTCTGAGGTGCACACAATGGCCCCTGCTGTCTCTGAGGTGCACACAGAGGCTCCTTCTGTTTCCAAGGTGCACACAATTGCTCCCGCTGTCCCTGAGCTCCAGCTGTTTCCACAGTACATGCTCCTGTTCCTGCTCAGCCCGAGGTGTGCATAGGGCTCCTCTGTGTTTGTTTGGTGAGATGTGTTCTGCGGCCACTGTTCCACCATGTTCTCCAGACTGGTGGCCTTTGGACATTGGCAGGCTGCCGGACCAGCCCTGCATTCCGGTCTGGGGGTCCATGGACTGGGGTAGGCCCCCCGACCTATGTTGTTCTCCGGTCCAAGGGACTATGGACTTTGGTACACACCCTGACCCATTGTTTGTTGCGGTCCGGTGGCCCATGGACTTGGTTAGACCTCCTAACCCATTTTGATTTGGGTCTTGGGGCCTTGGACTTTCTTGGACCTTATTCGGCCCATGAACTGTGTTTGTTTTGGACATTGCTGTCGGGGGTTACAGGTTGTTTTGGCCCACCTGGCCTTGTACCCCCACCACCCACTCTGTAAGGATTTTTGGGTTTTTCTTTCTTTTGTTGGTGTTACCCTGGGGTTCTCTGGAAGCCGCCCCTTAAGAGGGGGAAACTGTCAGGGGATGGATTTCATGCCCTCATCCTTATTTATTATGGTTGTATGGTCTTCAGGGCATTATCTCAGCCCTCTCCCTCGCTTTAAGTTCATTTTGGGATTTTCTGTGTTTTACTGGTTATTATCGTTATCCTAGTTTGCCATTATAATGATTCTGTTTTGTATAATTATTTCTCCATGGATCATCCTTATTATTATTATTATTATTATTATTATTATTATTATTATTATTATTATTATTATTATTATTATTATTATTATTATCTGAACAATAAACTACACTGGTCACACAATACTGACGCACTCTACAAGAAGGGACAGCGCAGGCTGTTCCTGCTGAGGAGACTCAGGTCTTTTGGTGTACAAGGGGTGCTGCTGAAGACAATCTATGACACGGTGGTGGCATCAGCCATCACTTTTGGAGTGGTCTGCTGGGGCAGTGGCATTACTGCAGCCGATAGGAAGAGACTGAACAAACTGATCAAGAAAGCTAGCTCTGTCCTGGGGCAGCGCCTTGATCCAGTGGAGGAGATAGGAGAGAGAAGGACGGTGGCTAAACTGTCATCTCTGCTGGAGTCCGAGTTTCACCCTATGCAGGACATACTGAATGCACTGAGGAGCTCATTTAGCAGCAGACTACATCATCCCAGGTGCACAACCGAGAGGTTTCGCAGGTCCTTCCTACCAACGGCTGTCAGACTGTACAACCTAAGCAGGGCTGCTTGCAGAGATAGCAAAAAGACGTAACAAACTAATAGTATTGAATGCAAAAGATGCAATAGACTTACACAATGGTCCCCTCCGGCATACAACTAGGAAAATACCGGTCACTATGGAGGGTGAGAATATGTATGGGCACATAATCATACCATGTAGGATAACTAAGTAGACGGTTATGCTGTTTCAGCCCATCTAGCAACAATGCTCTGCACTGTGTGTGTTTATATATTTACATATTTATTCCATCTAGCTACAATGCTCCGCACTGGGTGTGTTTATATTTATATATCTATATATTTATTCCATCTAGCTACAATGCTCCGCACTGTGTGTTTATATATCTACATATTATTCCATCTAGCTACATTGCTCCATACTGTGGGTGTTTATATATTCATATATTTATTCCATCCAGCTACAATGCTCTGCACTGTGTGTCTGTGTGTGTGTATATATATATTTTATAGTAATATGTACATATGTATATTAGCTGCTCTTGCTTGCTTGTTTTTTTTTTTTTCTTGCCTTCTGATTGTTGCTCTGAGTGTTGCTATCCCTGTGCTGTTGCAATCCTGGAATTTCCCCGTTGTGGGACTAATAAAGGCTTATCTTATCTTATCTTATCTTATCTTATTATTATTATTATTATTATTATTATTATTGCCATCATTATGTGCTGTGGCCCTGTCTCCCCTTTGACTGTGGTGCATCTGTCAAGGGGTGGAAGTTACAGGCGTGGACAAAATTGTGGGTATCCCTCTGTTAATGAAAGAAAAACCCACAATGGTCACAGAAATAACTTGAATCTGACAAAAGTGGTAATAAATAAAAATTCTATGAAAATTAACCAATGAAAATCAAACAGTGCATTTGAATTGTGGTTCAACAGAGTTATTTTAAAAAACAAACTCATGAAACAGGCTTGGACAAAAATGATGGTACCCCTAGAAAAGATTGAAAATAATGTGACCATAGGAACATGTTCAACCAAGATGTGTCCTCTAATTAACATCACAGGTGTCTACAAACTTGCAATCAGTCAGTCGGCCTATTTAAAGGGTGACAAGTTGTCACTGTGCTGTTTGTTGACATGGTGTGTACCACACTAAACATGGACCAGAGGAAGCAAAGGAGAGAGTTGTCTCAGGAGATTAGAAAGAAAATTATAGACAAGCATGTTAAAGGAAAAGGCTTGTAAGACCATCTCCAAGCAGCTTGATGTTCCTGTGACTACAGTTGCACATATTATTCAGAAATTTAAGATCCACGGGACTGGAGCCAACCTCCCTGGACGTGGCCGCAGGAGGAGATGGATAATACGAATGCAAACAAAAGAGCCCAGAACAACCTCTAAACACATTCATGGTGAACTCCAAGGTCAAGGTACATCAGTGTCAGATCGCACCATCCGTCGTTGTTTGAGCCAAAGTGGACTTCATGCGAGACGACCAAGGAGGACACCACTGTTGAAAACAAATCATAAAAAAGCCAGACTGGAATTTGCCAAACTGCATGTTGACAAGCCACAAAGCTTCTGGGAGAAGAGGCAAAACTGAAACTTTTTGGCAAGGCACATCAGCTCTATGTTCACAGACGCAAAAATGAAGCATACCAAGAAAAGAACACTGTCCCTAATGTGAAACATGGAGGAGATTCCGTTATGTTCTGGCGCTGCTTTGCTGCATCTGGCACAGGATGCGTCAAACAGGTTCATTTTGTCTTCTTTTAATTATTTATCCTTTTTTGGATATCCTTTTTAGGATGTCTTGAATCTGTGCAGGGTACACAGATTCAAATCTCAAGACTATCATTGTATTCTAGAGAGAAATGTGCTGCCCAGTGTCAGACAGCTTGGTCTCAGTCGCAAGTCTTGGGTCTTGCAACAGGATAATGACCCAAAACACACAGCTAAAAACACCCAAAAATGGCTAAGAGCGAAACATTGGACTATTCTAAAGTGGCCTTCTATGAACCCTGATCCAAATCCTATTGAACATCTGTGGAAGGAGCTGAAACATGCCATCTGGAGAAGTCACCCTTCAAACCTGAGACAACTGGAGCAGTTTGCTCATGAGGAGTGGGCCAAAATACCTGCTGAGAGGTGTAGAAGTCTCACTGACAGTTACAGAAATGGTTTGATTGCAGTGATTGCCTCAAAAAGTTGTGCAACAAAATATTAAGTTAAGGGTACCATCATTTTTGTCCAGGCCTGTTTCATGAGTTGTTTTTTTTTTTTTTTAATAATTCTGTTGAACCACAGTTCAAAAGCATTGTCTGATTTTCACTGGTTCATTTTCATAGAGTTTTTATTTATTACCACTTTTGTCAGATTAAGGTTATTTCTGTGACCATTGTGGGTTTTTCTTTCATTAACAGAGGGGTACCAACAATTTTGTCCACGTCTGAATTTTGTTGTGTTTTTCAAATCAAATCAAATCAAATCAAATCAAACTTTATTGTCATATTGCTGTACATACAACTGTAGTCCAGGCAAGATGAAATTGCGTTTCTCTCGGCATCCATATAAGAAGCAGCATGATTTAAGACACATTCCCACATGGCTCCCCCCCCCACCCCCACCCCCCATCAATTCACACATCCCTGAGACATACTTGGGGGGGGGGGGGAATAATTACTATCTATAATATACAAAATGTCTGTAGGTGCAGTAGTGTGTATGAGAGATTCCGGGTCAACTGTTCAGCATCCTGACAGCTTGTGGAAGGAAGCTGTTGATCAGTCTGGTGGTTCTGCCTCTGATGCTCCGGAATCGTTTACCAGATAGAAGAAGTTCAAAGTGTTTATGCAGAGGGTGAGAATGGTCCTTCAAAATGTTCAGTGCCCTGCTCCTACAACGGTTCTGAAAAAGTTCTTGGACAGAGGGAAGGGAGACTCCAATTACCCTCTCCGCCCCCTTGACTATCCTCTGCAGGGCTTTTTTGTCTGACATACTGCAGCTGGAGTACCATGTAGCAATGCAGTACGTCAGAACACTCTCCACCACACCTCTGTAGAAGGTCCTGAGGATGCAGATGGGGAGAGAGGCCTGTTTGAGTTTCCTCAAGAAGTGCAGTCTCTGCTGAGCCCGCTTCCTTATCTCCAAGGAATTCTTGCTCCAGGTCAGGTCCTGCGAGATCTGCACTCCTAGGAACTTGATGTTCTCTACTCTCTCCACTAAACGGCCGCCGATGCTGAGGGGGGCGTGCTCAGGCTGTGACCGCCGGAAGTCGATAATCATCTCCTTCGTTTTGTCCATGTTGAGCACCAGATTGTTCTCCCTGCACCAGCCCTCCAGGTCTCTCACTTCTTCCCTGTACATTGATTCCTCATCCTTCCGTGGTGTCATCTGCAAACTTAATAATCTGGTTCCCCTCGTGTCTGGATACACAGTCATGTGTTAGAAGTGTAAACAACAGTGGACTGAGTACACAGCCTTGAGGGGATCCGGTACTCAGCGTGACAGACTTGAAGATGTTGTTTCCAACCCGGACAGACTGAGGTCTCTCAGTCAGGAAATCCAGGATCCAGAGACATGTGGCGGTGTTCAGACCGAGAAGGAGTAATTTCTCCATCAGTCTCTGGGGAATAATGCTGTTGAATGCTGAACTGAAATGAATGTACAGGAGTCTGGCGTAGGTGTCTTTCTGGTCCAGGTGGGTGATGACAGAGTGTAGGGTGGTGACTATAGCATCCTCCGTGGAGCGGTTTTAACGATATGCAAACTGGAGCGGGTCGTGTGATGCAGGGAGGCAGGCTGTAATGTGTGGTTTGACAAGCCGCTCAAAACACTTCATCACAATTGGTGTCAGTGCAACAGGACGATAGTCATTCAAACAGGACACCACTGGTTTCTTTGCCACCAGTACAATGATAGAGGTCTTGAAGCATCTGGGAACGATGGCCTGACTCAGGGAGATGTTATAAATGTCAGTCAGGACATCCGCCAACTCGCTCGCGCAGTCTCGGAGCACACGTCCCGGAATGTTGTCTGGACCTGCAGCTTTGCGTGGGTTGACTCTGGATAGGGTCCTCCCTGTGTCCGTTGTGTTGATGGTAAAAGCTGGTCCGACCGATGGTGGGGGAGGGCCAGCCCTCCCTCTGATTGTCGAGTTTGGTGCTTCAAAACGTGCAAAGAAGTCGTTAACCTGGGACTGTGTTTCCGACACGATCATCAGTAGCACGGGGGCCCCCCAGGGAACAGTGCTGGCTCCCTTCCTGTTCACTCTTTATACTGCGGACTTCTCACACAACACAACACACTGCCATCTACAGAAGTTCTCTGATGACTCTGCGACCGTTGGTCTCATCTCCAACGGAGATGAAGCTGAGTACAGAGGGCTTATCCAGGACTTCGTGGACTGGTGCCATCGAAACTGCCTCCAGATCAACGCGAGGAAAACTAAGGAGCTGGTGGTGGACTGCCGCAGGCATGGGCAGCCCCTCACAGCACCAGTAAATATACAGGGAACAGACATCGAGATGGTGACATCCTATAAGTACCTGGGTGTTCATCTGAACAATAAACTAGACTGGTCACACAATACTGACGCACTCTACAAGAAGGGACAGCGCAGGCTGTTCCTGCTGAGGAGACTCAGGTCTTTTGGTGTACAAGGGGCGCTGCTGAAGTCATTCTATGACACGGTGGTGGCATCAGCCATCACTTTTGGAGTGGTCTGCTGGGGCAGTGGCATTACTGCAGCCGATAGGAAGAGACTGAACAAACTGATTAAGAAAGCTAGCTCTGTCCTTGGGCAGCACCTTGATCCGATGGAGGAGATAGGAGAGAGAAGGACGGTGGCTAAACTGTCATCTCTGCTGGAGTCCGAGTTCCACCCTATGCAGGACATACTGGATGCACTGAGGAGCTCATTTAGCAGCAGACTACATCATCCCAGGTGCACAACCGAGAGGTTTCGTAGGTCCTTCCTACCAACGGCTGTCAGACTGTACAACCTAAGCAGGGCTGCTCGCAGAGATAGCAAAAAGACGTAACAAACTAATAGTTTTTTGAATGCAAAAGATGCAGTAGACTTACACAATGGTCCTCTCCGGCATACAACTAGGAACATACCGGTCGCTATGGAGGGTGAGAATATGTATGGGCACATAATCATACCATGTAGGATAACTAAGTAGACGGTTATGCTGTTTCATCCCATCTAGCAACAATGCTCTGCACTGTGTGTGTTTATATATTTACATATTTATTCCATCTAGCTACAATGCTCAGCACTGGGTGTGTTTATATTTATATATCTATATATTTATTCCATCTAGCTACAATGCTCCGCACTGTGTGTTTATATATCTACATATTATTCCATCTAGCTACATTGCTCCGCACTGTGTGTGTTTATATACTTGCATATTTATTCCACCTAGCTGCAATGCTCCGTACTGTGGGTGTTTATATATTTACATATTTATTCCATCTAGCTACAATGCTCTGCACTGTGTGTTCATATATTCATATATTTATTCCATCCAGCTACAATGCTCTGCACTGTGTGTCTGTGTGTGTGTGTATATATATATTTTATAGTAATATGTACATATATATTAGCTGCTCTTGCTTGCTTGTTTTTTTTTTGTTTTTTTTTTCTTGCCTTCTGATTGTTGCTCTGAGTGTTGCTATCCCTGTGCTGTTGCAATCCTGGAATTTCCCCGTTGTGGGACTAATAAAGGCTTATCTTATCTTATCTTATCTTATCTTGTCTTAAGCCTGTCTGGAAGCGAAGCGTCGTCATCATCGACCCCCTGCCTAGGCTTAAAGCCCGTCAGTGTCCGAACTCCCTGCCACATCTGTTTGGTGTTCCTAGTGTCACAGAGGTGTCCCTGGATTTTCTCCGCATAAGCGCGCTTTGCCGCCTTAATTCCCTTTGAAAGCGCAGACCTGGCTGAGCGGAGGGCGATCCTGTCCTTCGCTCTGAAGGCTGCATCTCTGGCTGTGAGCAGCGAGCGCACCTCTGCAGTCATCCAGGACTTATGATTACCCCGCATAGTGATGGTCTTCACTGTAGTGAAATCCTCTGTGCACTTCGTGATGTAGCTGGTGACGGCATCAGCATACTCCTCCACATCTGTCCTGTCTTCCTGGGAGGCTGCTATTTTGAAGACCTTCCAGTCTGTGTGCTGAAAACAGTCTTTCAGTGCAGGGGTTGCACTCTCTGGCCAAATCCTGATTTGTTTCACTGCTGGCCTGCTGCACTTCAATAAAGGTTTGTAGGCAGGCAGCAGCATCACGGATATGTGATCAGAACGGCCAAGATGGGGACGAGGTATCGCTTTATATGCATCTGTGTTTGTGTACACTAAGTCCAACATATTCTCTCCTCTGGTCTTAAAGTCTACACATTGTTTAAACTTGGGGAGCACAGTCTTTAGGCTGGTGTGGTTAAAATCCCCCGCAACCACCACAAAACTGTCACCACAAAACCTTCTTAGCATTAGCTTTAGCGTTAGCGCTTGGCGCAATGTAAACACCAACTACAAACACGTTGCTGAATTCCCTAGGCAGATAATAAGGCCGACAATTTACAATAAGGAACTCCACCAACGGAGAGCAGTGTTTAGACACTAACGTGGCATTAACGTGGCATTTTTGTGTTTTATATAGTTTTAAGTTTATGTTGCATGTTTTATAACTTTGCATGTTTTGTAGTTTTTATATTTTAACCATGTACTTTTAGTTGGAAATGTCAGCTTCCACCCTGTGCTTCCCCTAATCACTAGTCAGCAGCACCTGTCTTGATTGGGGATATTTTTAAAGGTGCTCTGGCAGTCCAGAGGAGAGAGTGCTGCCGGATGAGAGTCCTTCCTGAGGTGAGCCCAGCCGGATGAAAGGAGGCTGTTGGTCCCAGAGGAAATGGCAGAAGGAGGGCATGACTGAGGAGGAGCAGTAATGACCAGGACCACCATGATGCCGGCATTTGCGGGAGGACACTTCTGTGTGGAGCAGTTGGAGTGCTGCAGGTGAAGGGCAGCAAAAGGCAGAGTGAGGAGCTCTGCCTGGGCTGTACGTATCTGTTTCCCAGATAACAGCACCCCATGATGATGATGTTTATGTTGAGGATGACAATGAGAAATATGGATATACTGCTGACAAGTGTCTTCCCCTGTGCAAGTTTCCTGAGGGCGTCAGTGTTGGGGAGGCAGATTGAGCCTGGCCTGGAAGAGTGGATCCTCCTCCTCAGCTTTTAAGAACTTTTATTGTTTGTTTTTAGCCCAGTTTTAGTCTTTTTTTATCTTCAGTTTTTTAGTTAGTATGTTATTCTATTTTAGCTTAATTTAGCTTAATTTTAATTCTTAGGTTTTAGGTTTGGCTTTTTTATTTAAGTGGGCATTTGTTTGTGTAATTGTTCTGGCTGCACACTTTTTGTTCTTTCCCTGATTAACCCACTTATTCCCCACAGCTGCACCTACCATGTGTGGACAATCAGTACACCCTATAATTGGGCCACTCTCCTCCAGAGCTTCAGGAGCACGTCAGACTTCCTCCATGCACTTGGAGTACTCTCTTCCCAGTGTGTAGCTTACCTGTCGACCTGTTCCTCCTGGACACCTGCAGACAAGTAAGCTCAATTATCCCCCCAACATCTCCCTCTCATTTTCCACAGGAAAGGGGTCTGGTGGATTTGGACCCTGCCTGGCGGATTCCCCAACATGGATCCTATCCCAGCTGCCAAAGCCCAGTAAGCTGACTTACTATGTGCACATCCTACTCCCTTTCCCTTCACTCCCAGAACCAGTGCGCTGCTTTGTAAATGCTCACCCACTGTATGGAACTCCCACATCAAGGGTCTGTTGCTGTTCTGCTCCCCGGGGGATGGAACTCCACATCCTGCAAGAAAATGGACACATCGTAGCATTCTCAGACTGTGAAAGTTTGTACTGACCCCTCGTCTCCTCTCTCCGCTCTGCAGGGTTGCCAGACTCTCAGCGTCCTATCACTATCACAATTATTGTAATCAAGCTTATTGTCTCACCTATTTGAGTCTCTTTGCTGTCTGCTTTTGGGTCTGTTACCAAAACCATGTCAGTACATGCTCTTCAGCAAGACCCAGCAGCTGCAGTGTGGGGGGGTCCTCTCAGCTCGGGTAGATGGGTTAGAATACCAGATAGATCACTTAACCCAGCAGGCTCAGTCACTTCTTACCCAGCTAGCTAAAGTTGTTGACCACATTAATAAGACTTGTTCCCCATCCACTTCCACCTTCCCTTTTCCATCCGTGTTTTCCCAGGTGGGTCGCTCTTGTACCGTTCCTACCCCAGCCCAGTTACAATGAGGAACCGTGAGGGGGCAACGGGTTCCTGTTGCAGTGTAAGCCTGTTTTTCAGTGCATCCTTGGTGATATTCCCACCGATCACAGCATGATTAGTTACGTGGTTGGTTTATTAGACTGCTGGGTGCTCAGGTGGGCATGTGCCGTAGTTTCGGGTACGGAGTTCTCTTCCTACACCTTTGATCATTTTTCCACAGTTTCTCAGAGTGTTTGATCATTCCAACCGTGAAGGTAACGCTTCCACCCGGCTCCTCAGTCTCCATCAAGCCTCACGTTCAGCTGCGGATCATTCAGTTGATTTACGGGTGCTCGCCACCGAGGCGGGGTGGGGTGACACTGCTCTTTGGTCGGTTTTGTGGGTAGCCTACACTCCAGCTTAAGAAACAAGTTAGCCTGCCGCAACGAACCAGATTCCTTCGATGCACTCATTTCCCTCGTCATTCGGCTCGGTGAGAACGTGCTCGAGAACAACATAGCACGTTCTCCCAAACTCCTGTTCCTTCCTTCTCGGTTATGCGCCACTTGGCGCTTCCATCATTTGCAGTAGGGAGGCTTGCAGACGTCTCATTCTAGTCCTCTCTTAGCACTTTTCCACTAGTATCGCCTTAGCCTTACTTACTTCTACTCTATTCACTTTCTCGCTTTTTCCACTGTACCCAGCTCGCTTTAACCGACACTATTTTCGTGCCAGTTAAGAGGCAGGGGATAAACGAGCGAAAGCGAGCTGTGATTTGACGTCAATCGACTGCTAACTGCTGATTGGTCAGGGCGTAACATCACAAAAGCGTCCGTTTTCTGTTTTCTGTTGAAGCTACACGACCGCCATTTGTAATTTCAGCAAGTAAACATGGTGAACGGCTTCACAATTGTGTTCTCTAACGCAATTCCATGGACAAACGAGGAGGTGCGGACTTTTTTGTCCTTTGTAGCCGATGACCACATCCAGAGCGAGTTGGACAGGTTAACTCGCAATGAAAAAATATACCAGGAGGTGTCTGACCAAATGGCAGCCCAAGGGTACTACTGGACTGCCAAGCAGTGTCGTGAAAAACTAAAAAAAATGAAGAGCGATTATCGGGCCATAAAGGACCACAACGGACGCAGTGGTGCAAGTAGGAAGGAGTGGAAGTGGTATGAGCAGATGGACGCGATATACGGACATCGGCCTGCTAGCAATGGCAGAGACAATGGGCTCGACACGGCCACGCAATTGGAAACCGTTGACAGTGAGTGTTGTTTTAATATTGTCTGTCTTTTCGCCAATTTGTCCTTTCGGTCAAAAGCTCACTTCTTTTAAGCAAGAAAGAAAGTTGTTCGTTTGTGGGCAATGGTTAGTGATGATGGTTAGCCAGCTAATAGCCAGCTACCTCTGTACCTTGCTGCTACCTCGCAGCAAGCTGCGGAATCACGCTTTTATTTCAGTATTCACGTGAACAAAACGCTGCAATAAGCTTATTGTATTCTGGTTAAAAAGTTTGGTGTTTTCTGTACATGTTGCACTTTGTTGGTGAGCTTTATTGTGTGCATTTTCCTTCTAGAATCACTTCTCACATCCCAGGGGTCCACCTCACTGGACCGCCCGGATACTCTGGCGTCTCTCTGGGGGCCAGAATCGGTGCCAACACCATTGTCTGCAATATCGCCAGCTCCATCAGCATCCGGCATGTCCCAGTCAAGTTCTGGTAAGGCACAACTGAAAATTACCACCCGGTAGTTTTTATGTGATTAATGTTATTTTCTATATACGCATAATAAGTAATTTAAAATGTCTTTGTACGTTTACAAAAACACTAGATGCAGGGGTGTTTTGATAACAACCCAGTCCCGTTTTTAGGCGTGGTGGTAGTGGAAATACTGTTGTATTAAAAAAAAAAAAAAAGCACATGTACCGACTTTCAAATCAACATGCTTCAGCTAAGAGTATTAACCCATTCTGATTTCTGAGGCCACAGTACAAAGAAATTCTTTTACAAATAACCCATCCAATCAAAAACTTTTTCAACTTAATCATTTTTGGAATGAAGGGGGGATGTAGCCTAACCACAGCACCCCAGAAGTTGCACAATCCACTCTACTGAGGGGCAGCAACATGACAGTTAAGCTTAAATACAGCTAAGAAGCATCCCACGACAGGCTTTCACAAGTTTAATTTCATAATATTTTTTTTGTTATGTTTTGATCCAGCGTTATCTAAAAACAATGACTTCTGTGTTGCATCTAGCCAAGAGGAAAAGGTCCAACACAATCGCCGACCTGGCATCAGTGATGGCCCAGAGTCATGCTGATGAGATGCTGGTCCATGAAAGGATGCTCGAAGAGGAGATGCGGGTCCATGACAGGCTGTTCGAACAGCAGGAACGGCTCCACGAACAGCGCGAACGACACCATCAAGAGCTACGAATGCTTGCAGCAAACCTGCAGTTAGCCCAGGAGAAGGACGAAGCATTCAGAAGGGATGAGCTGACAGAGACGGCTTCCTTCAACCGAGCCTTCATCAACCATTTTGGGAGTCTGGTCAAAGTACTGAAAAATCCCCGTTTGTAAACATGTTTTGGGAATATTTCTAATGTAATAAAATGTTAGTGTTTTGGATAAAAGTGTGGTTTGTCTGTTATAACACTGGGTGAGAAAGGTGAATAATTACATACACATTCAATTGGCTCATATGACCACAATGCCGCTGTTCATCCATATAGGGGTCAAGACTTTTAATGGTAATGTAATTGTTATTTTTAAATTTAATAAAAATTAGCACCGCTTTATCCATTTCTCTACATTGGGTAAAGTTTTTGAGTTAAATTCTTGGCAGTTGCACAGGTGTACTTTACATTCAGCAGTAGACACAGATGAAGGTAAAAGTCGAAGTAGGTAAAAGGTAAGTACATGTAAATTGAATGTTCTATCGCCATTCCAAATTCAGAGAATTTCAATACATTATAAGGAGTCTAGTATAATATAAAGGGAAAATACCCATACATGTAAACCCAAACATAAGTTTCTTTGTTGTAAGCGTTGACATGAATATTATCAATCTATGATTTTCTGATTCAATACAGCCAAAGTGTCATAGGTTTGAAAAAGAAAATTATAATTTGGTGTTGGCCAGTCACAGTATTTAATAGGAATAAACAAAGTTTCATCATAAAACTTCTAGGTCCATTGGCAATTCCATCAAACCAAAAATGAGTCGTCTAGCTGCTGCAGTTTTTTGTCATTTTCTACGTTGTTTTAGCGTGCAGTTAACCATCCCTGAACAGATATCCCTTATAAATAACAATAGATGGGAAAAATGATACTCAAATGATACACAACACACAAAATGTTTCAACATTTGGATTTCCTTTTTTTAAAATGTTTATAATAATTTAGTTAATTAAGGTGGGCTAGGATTAACTGGAAATATAACTAGTTTGCACATATAATTCCAAGATCAATTGTCAATTCCATCAAACCAAAAGTGATTTGTCTAGCTGCTGCAGTTTTTTTGCAGTCATTTTCTACGGTGTTTTAGCGTGTAATTAACCATCCCTGAACAGATATCACTTAATAAATAACAATAGATGGGAAAATGATACTCAAATGATACACAACACACAAAATGATTCTACATTTGGATTGGCTTTTTTAAAATATTTAAAATCATTTTGCAAGTAAAAGGGGGTTAGGATTAAGCTTTTGCATCGTCGTAAACCGTGTAAAACTCTCTTCTCTGTTTAAACACTTTCATTGCGTTCAAAGGCCACAGAAGAATAGCGGCCAAAGTGGAACGTTGGAACGTGAAAATTATCCGCTCGTTATCCTCCATTTTTTTCTTTGTTGTGAAGGATTCGGTCGCGTGCTTTACATCAGCAGAGTGTGGCGCCGCCTCAATCCTGCCCACCTCAGATCTACACGGCTTTATACGGTTGTTATGGATACATAACCACGGCAGAAACGAGTAGTGGCGAATTGAAACAAGTCGAGCCGAACTGTGATAATGGAAAAGTGCCTTCTGTCTAAGCTTGAGCTTCCAGTCCATTTACAATTTTCTATGCACGAGCACATGGATGTTGCACTAATTGACTCTGAGGGTCTGGCAACTTGATTAGGGGTTCAGTGCATTCCCCTCCCCAAACCAGTAAAGGTCATAGCTCTGTCGGGGAGTTCCCTAGTCACTGTGACTGATAAGACTGCCCCTATTTCTCCATTAGTCTCTTGTAATCATAGAGAGAGTATTCAGCTCTTCATCCTCCCATCTGTCACGTCCCTCATTGTTCTTGGTTACCCCTGGCTACTCTTACATAACCCCTCCATTGATTGGGAGAGGGTACTACATCATGGAGCACCTTCTGCTTGTCCTCCTGTTTGCGATCTGCTGCATGTTCTCCATCTATACCCATTTCCCCTCCCGCAGTCGAACCACTGGGCCTATCCAACGTTCCCCCCGAATATTATGATCTGGGTCCAGTGTTCAGTAAGGCCTGAGCCCTGTCATGTCCCCCTCACAGACCTTATGACTGAGTCATTGAACTAAATCCAGGGTCCAGACTCCCCTCCAGTCGTTTGTATAGTCTATCTGGCCCAGGAGGCTATGGACAAATATATTAAAGAATCCCTCAGCTCCAGCCTCATCAGACCCTTCTTATCGGCCATGGGCGTGGGGTTTTTTTCTTCATAAAGAAGAAAGATGGCTCCGCCCTTGCATAGATTTTCGGCAGCTTAATGACATTATCATTAAGGACAAATATGCTCTTCTCCTAATTAATTCTGCCTTCATTCTCCTCCAGGGCACCACCATCTTCACCAAGCTGGATCTTAAGAACGCCTACCGCCTGATTCAAATCCAGGAGGGCGACCAGTGGAAGACTGGGTTCTGTACCCTGAGTGGCCATTTTGAGTATGAGGTAATGCCATTTGGTCTCACCAATGCCCCAGCAGTGTTTTAAAGGCTGATCAGTGATGAACTGAGAGATTTTCTGAACATCTTTGTTTTCATTTATCTCGATGATATTCTCATCTTTTCCTGGTCCGAGGCTGAGCATCGGTTTCATGCCCACATTGTGCTTCAGTCCTTGATGGAGAATCAGCTCTTTGCGAAGGGGGAGAAATGTGAGCTCCATACCTTGCCCACCACCTTCCTCGGATTTATTATTTCCAAGGGGCAGATCCAACCCGACCAACAGAAGATAAAAGCCGTCTAAGACACCTGCAGCTGCAGCAGTTCCTGGGGTTCACCAGTTTTTACAGGCGTTTCATCCGTAATTATAGTAACGTTGCTCTTCCACTCACCTGTCTCACCTCCACCAAGATTCCTTTCACCTGGTCCCCGGAAGTGGACAGGGCCTTCACACTGCTTGAAGAGAAGTTTAACGACGTCCCCATCCTGATGCAGGTCGACCCCAGCTTGCAATTCGTGATGGAGGTGAACACATCAGAGACAGGGGTATGTGCAGTGTTGTCCCAGTGTTCTCCTGTAGATGGCAACCTCCACCCCTGTGCTTTCTTCTCCCAGCGACTGACCCCTGCTGAGAGAAATTATGATGTGGGTGATCGGGAACTGCTCACTGTCAAACTGGCCCTGGAGGAGTGCTTGTCACTGGTTGGAGGGGTCCGTTCTGCCATTCTTGGTGCTGACCGACCATAAGAATCTGGAATATCTTCGGTCGACTAACCCCTGACAGGCCAGGTGGGCGTTGTTTTTTGGGTGGTTCTACTTCTCCATCACCTATCGTTTGGGGTCTAAGAACATCAAGCCCAGTGCCCTTTCCAGGCAGTTCACTACAGAGCCTCGTAGCGAATGCCAAGAGACCATCATCCTGGCCAAGTGTCTGATGGGGGTCTTTTCATGGGACACTGAGCAGAGGATTAAGGAGGCCTTCAAGACCAAACCTGACCCTCGTGGTGGTGGTGGTGGTGGGTGACTCTGCAAAACCTCAGTTTGTGCCCATGGCTGTCAGAGGGGAGGTTCTGCAGTGGCTGCACACTACCAAACTCTCCTGCCACCCAGGGGTTGCCAGAACACTGTCCCTCCTTAAGTACTTATTTTGGTGGCCGGCCATGGACAAGGATTTACGGAACTACATCAAGGCCTGTCTGCAGTGTGCCACAGGGAAGTCCCTCACCACCACCCCTTGCTGGTTTTCTACAACCTTTGCCAATTCCTAGTCGGCGCTGGTCACACATTGCCATGAAGTTTATCACTGGGTTGCCCCTGTCCGACGGCTACACGGTTATACTTTGTTATGCTGGTAAACAGGTTTTCTAAAGCTGCACACTTTGCTCCTCTTCCCAAACTACCACTGGCGAGTGAGACAGCTGAACTCCTGGTTTTACATGTGGTAAGGCGCCATGGCATCCCTGTTGATCTTGTATCTGATCGCAGTCCTCAATTCTCTTTGCAGGTCTGGCGCCCCTTCCATTGGGGCCACGGTCAGCCTCGCGTCAGGTTACCACCCACAGAGTAATGGACAATGTGAGAGGGCTAACCAGGAACTGAAGGCCTCCCTGCGGTGTATCACCTCCTCTAATCTTTTGTCATGGAGTTGTCACCTCCCGTGGGTTGAGTACGCCCACAGCTCAGCCACTTCTTCAGCCACTGGGCTCTCTCCTTTTGAGGCCTCCCTCGGCTACAATCCCTCACTGCTCTTTACCTCTGAGGATGAGTTTGCGGTGCCCTCCATTCAATACCACATAAAGAGGTGTCACCGCATTTAGAGGGAGACCAGGGCGGCGCTCCTTCACACAACTGAGCAAAACTGATGATGATGATGGAGTCTCGCGTCGCTGGTGATGCATGAGTATCTTGCGAAGTATATTTCACCGGTGTGTCTTCTGGTGGGAGATGAGTCCAATCTTGGACAAACCAACTCTGTTGCAGACACTGCAGATGAGAATTGTGTTACTGCTGGAGGATGGCATAGCTGAAGCCTTCCTTCAAGCTCTCTTCTCGATTAAGTGTGTAGTCCTGGACTGTTCAAAGTGCTTGCCGCCCTGCATACACAGATGGTGCCATGCGAGTCGATCTTGGGCATTATGTTGCCAAGAGTTGATATCCATGTCACAGGATTTAAGGGAAGCTTTGAAGATGTCTTTATAACGGAGACGAGGTCTGCCGACTGACCTCTTTCCTTGCTGCAGTTGGCTGAAGAACATTGCCTTTGGGATCCTAATGTCCTCCATCCTGGCCAGATGTCCAGTCCAACGCAGCTGGGCCTTGATGATCAGGCTTTCAATGCTGGGTAACTTGCATTTGTCCAAAACCTCTGTATTGGTCACTCTATCCTGCCACTTGATACCGCATATGGATCTCAGGCATCGCTGTTGGAACTGTTCAAGAAGCTTGATATGTCGGCGATATGGTGTCCACGTCTCACAACCATACAGGAGGGAGGCAAGAACGACAGCCTTAAACGCTTTAATCTTGGTGTGGAGCTTGATGAGATGAGAGAGATGAGATGAGATGAGATTCAACTTTATTGTCATTACACATGTATGAATACAAGGTAACGAAACGTGATACCACGTTCATCCCACAACCTCCTTCTAAGCATGCCAACGGAACCACTTGCCTTGGTTAATCGCTGGTTGATCTCTTTGTCAAGGGTTGCAGAGTAAGAGAGGGTGCTTCCAAGGTAACAGAACTTCTCTACGGACTTGAGCGGGCTGTTGTTGATAGTTACCACAGGGTGAACATGGCATTTTCCGGGGGCTGGTTGGTACATGACCTCTGTCTTCTTAATACTGATGGTAAAACCATATTTCTCTGATGCCGTGGCAAATTTGTCAGTGTTGAGCTGAATATCTTTCAGTGTGTGTGCAACTCAGGCACAGTCATCAGCGAACAGAAGGTCTCTGACTAGCATTGACATGGTCTTCGTCCGAGCTTGTAAACGTCTCAGATCGAATAGACCACCATCTGTTCTAAACTGAATGTGCACTCCTTTATCCAAGTCGCGAAAAGCCTCCATGAGCATGAAAGAAAAGGCAATGGAGAAGAGTGTTGGGGCCAGGACACAGCCTTGCTTGGTACCATTTGTCACTGGAAATGGGTAAGAGATATCTCCATTCCCTTGGACTTTTGCTTGCATTCCCTCATGGAAAGACCTTATGATGGAAATGAACTTGTCAGGGAAACCAACTTTTTGAAGTATCTTCCACAGGCCAGGTCTATTTACCGTGTCGAATGCCTTGGTGAGATCGACAAACACCATGTAGAGGTCCATGTTCTGTTCCCTACATTTCTCCTGTATCTGTTGCATTGCGAAGATCATGTCCACTGTACCTCTTCTAGGTCTGAATCCACATTGAGATTCTGGGTAGACCATAGCAGTGAGACAGCATGACATCCTGTTGAGGACAATGCGTGCCAGTATTTTCTCGGCAACTGACAGGAGGGAAATACCTCTGTGGTTATCACGGACAGAGCGGTCTCCTTTACGCTTGTAGAGATATACAATAGAAGCATCCTTAAACTCTTGTGGGACTGTGCCATACTGCCAGATAAGTATAAATAACTGTAGGAGTTTGTTCTGCAGATGCATGCCGCCGTTTTTGAAAATCTCAGCAAGGATGCCGTCGGCACCTGGAGACTTTCCCGCAGATGTCTGTTTTATGGCACGCTTGACTTCATCCAGTGAAGGAGGGAGGTCCAGCTCGGCCAGTATCTGCCTCTGGGGGATGGCGTCCAGGGTTTCCTCAGACATTGATGATGGCCTATTGAGCAGGGTGTTGAAGTGTTCAGCCCAGCATTGTAGTATTTGTATGGAGTATGGAGGTTATTTCCGTCAGACGATCGGATGGGTGTGCCACCAGTGGACTTAGGTTCAGGTTCAGGTTACTTTATTTGTACCCGTAGGTAGATTTGTTTTGCAGTCTGGTGACATCCATATTTACAAGCCACAAATTACATTCAACATAGACACAAACACAGGCACACATGAAGCTGACTATAAACATGGTAAAAATACTCAAGGCTCCATCAATCAGGGTATAAAAAGACAAAGAGATGGGAGAAAAACCAGAGGTAAGAGAGAAGGGTCATATTAAAAGTTAAAAACTAGTCAAAGAGGTTAAAAACTCAAAGGTCTAAAACCCAATAAAATATTTAGAACCCAAATAACACCCTACAAAAATAAGTAAATATAAAATGGAGTTAATAAATAGGTACCTAAATTATGTGCAATATATTGTTACAGCTTGTTCAACTCTTTGACAGCAGCAGGAACAAAGCTGTTTTTGTAGCGCTGGGTTCCACTTTTTGGGACAGCAAACCTCCGTCTTGAGGGAAGAAGCTGAAAGTTGCAGTGCAAAGGGTGGGAGTCATCATTTAAAATGGAGGTAGCCATCCTCTGTACTCGTCTGGTGTACAGGGATGTCAGGCTCAGCTGTGGCTCACCAAGCAAACGACTTAGGACCATTCACCGCCCTCAGCCCTTCATGGAAGAGCTTACTGTTATGCTTATCAGCTTCTTCCTGAATCTCTGTGGCTTTACTGTCCCACCATGACTCCTTCATCTGGCGGAGTTTTCTCTGCAAGGTGTGCCTTGCATTCAAGTAGAGCGATCTTTTGGCTGGTGATGATTTGTCATCAATGTAGTTCCTGTGAGCTTTATGCATCGTGTGCAGAAGCTGTGAGATTTCCAGGTCAATTTCATCAAACCAATCCTGGTGTTTGCATTTGACGAATCCAAGGACATCTGCACTAGCAGAGTAGGTGGCATCCTTGAACTGCTTCCAGGCTGCCTCGACCTCCATACCCTCAAAATTTTCAGGTACGTTGGTTTCCTTAAGTTTCCTCTGCAGATCCTCTTGGATATGGGAGTCCTTAATGCAGGAGACTTGAAGTTTGGCTGGTGGTTTTACTCTCCTGGTTTGTATCTTGGGCCTGATGTGGAGTTCCATCTTGCTTCTGACCAGCCTGTGAACAATTGAGGTACCTCTTTTACAATGGTGCCCTGGTCAAGATGGCGGCACTGATAAAAACAACCAATTACAAAACAACACAGAGGTATAAAATAAAAAATGAATAAATACATAAAAACAGATAACTCAATAAAACCAAAACAAATATCAAGTATTTATCAAGCCACTATGAAAGGCCCAGACAAACAGTGAAGGCCTCATTCATTAGTGCATCTATAGACTTAAATTTAGACATCTTTACTAGGTTGTGTAAACAGGTTATTTTGGAGCTTTGGACTGGAGCAGAATACATAAAAGCTTTTTTCCCATCTCTGTCCTGACCTTTGGGACAGCCAACAAATGTGAATTTTCTGGTCAAAGATTGTAAGCAGTTGGTGACTTCCCCAAATTATATGTACAAATGTAGAATGGATGATTACTGAGTATAGCTTTGTAAAAGAAATTGTACCAGTTGTCCCAAATGTGGCATGGAAAGAGATGGACAACAGATGGAATACAGAGCACAACAGTGAGTTAGAGCCTGATGTTAGTAACAAATCTTAAAGCACTATGATATGAAGAGTCCAGCTTAACATTAGTTGAGGCATTCATATACAAAAGGTCACCATATTCAAGAACTGGTAAAAAGGTGGATAAAACCAATCTCTCTCGAGCTTGTAGTGAAAAACTAACTTTATATGGAAATAAAAGCCCACTTCTGCCTGAGTTTTCTCACCAGATTTTCAATATGACATTTAAAAGTAAGACAGTCATCCAGGAAGACATGACAAGGTTATTGGTGTGATATTTGGTACCCTTTGGTAGCCTCTAACATCAAAAAATACACTTGAGGAACCGATCATAGTATCTCATTCATCTATATTTTGTCAGCCATCTTGAATCACACATTTCCACACCAAACCTCATGAGACTTGACTCATGACATGTGTAACAGTAACATGGTGACCATTCAAATCACATGCCAAAGAATATATTCACTGTACTCACACAAGTGATTTTTTTTTTTTAAGCGATTACAAAACAAGGATTTTTCTCAGTTTGACAACACGTCCTGACTTTGTAATATAACCAGGAGGGTGGGGACTGTGACTGTGTTAATAGTTCGGGTTCAGCATCCTGTACGTTGCTGTCGCTGGACTCGACTGGTTGGATGTCTGTTGTGGTCATATCCTCTCTGTTGTCTTTGAAATGTCTCTCTCTGAGGTGGCGTTGGTTTCTGGGATAGGTCTGACCTTCACTGGTTGTGATGTCGTAACTCCTGTCTGTCTCTGCAAGTTGGGTAACTGTTGCAGGTTTCCAGGAACCATCTTCTTGTTGAAAATGGATGGTTGCACCAACAGGCAGGGGTGGCAGAAGTCTGGCAGTTTCATTATAGTAGGCCTGTTGGTGATTCTGGAAGGCTTCCCTCCATTCACGAACTTTCTGTTGACAGGCAACTTGAGGCTGGAGCTGTTTAGCTGTTGTGGGAAGGTTTGAGCGCAATCTGTGGCTCATGAGAAGCTGTGCTGGTGATTTCAAGTTGACCACAGGAGCATTTCTGTACTCTAATAGGCTGAGGTACGGGTTTTTGCCTTGTCTAACATGCGTTTGGCTGTTTGAACTGTTTTTTTTTTCTGCAAGACTATTGCTCTGTGGGTGGTAGGGGCTAGAAGTGATGTGTGTGAAGTGCCATGTTTCCGCGAAACGTTGAAACTCATGTGAATTGTAACATGGACCATTATCGCTGATGAGGGTCTCAGGAATGCCATGCCTCGCCATTGCTGACTTAAATTTGTGGATAACAGTGGAAGCAGTACAGCTGTACAGTCTCTGTAGTTCAAGGGATCTGCTGTGGTAGTCTACTATGACAATGTAGTCGCTGGAGTTCCATGAGTAGAGGTCTGTACCTATTACTTGCCATGGCAACTCTGGTATAGCATGTGACAGCAGGGGTTCTTTGGGGTTAGCGCTGTGACCTTCTTGACATATACTGCAGGTGCCTACTGCTGCTTTAATCTGTTTCCATATGCCGGGCCAGAAAAGAATGTCTCTTGCTCTGCTTTTGCTTTTTTTCAATTCCCATGTGGCTGGAATATATGCATTCTATCATGTTTTGTTTCATAGTGTGGAGAATTATGATCTTTTCGCCTTTGAACATGATACCACCAATCTCAGAAATTTCATCTCTGTGATTCCATTATTCTTGTACACTGAGCAGGCATTGTGATCTTGTCTCAGGCCGGCCATTCAGGGTGGTATTCTTTAAAGTGGTGAGCTGTGGATCTTGACTTGTTACCTCCTTGACCTCTTTCAGCCTCTGGTCACTTACGGGAACATTGTTGATGACTGTGCGTATATGGGCTTCCATTCATTCATTTAGGGCTTGATCCTGGTATTCTATAGATTTTCTGGACAATGTGTCTGCTACTGGAATGTCTTTTCAAGGTCGATGGATGATGCTGATGTCGTATCTTTGGAAATGCAGTATCATTCTTTGTAGCCATGGTGGTGCTGCTGCTAATGGTTTTCTTAGTATTGATTCTAAGGGCTTGTGGTCTGATACATGTAGTCATGAAAACGTTTGCAGCCGAAGAGCACAGTATACAGCTCCTTTTTGATTTGTGCATAATTACCTCCTTTTTACCTCCGCCAAAGGGGGAGGTTATGTGATCATCGGCGTTGGTTTGTCTGTTTGTCTGTTTGTTTGTCTGTTTGTCTGTTTGTTTGTCTGTTTGTTAGCAAGATAACTCAAAAAGTTATGGACGGATTTTCATGAAATTTTTACAGATTGTCAGAAATGGGGTATCCTACAGATGATTAGATTTTGGTGGTGATTCGGATCACCGTCCACAAGAAAACCGCCATTACGCAAAATGCCATTTTCGTGAATAACTACTAAACCACTAATCCTATCATTGTCAATCCAATTGTTGTGAATCCAATTGATAGTCATTATGTGATCATCGGTGTTGGTTTGTCTGTTTGTCTGTTTGCTTGTTTGTCTGTTTTTTAGCAAGATAACTCAAAAAGTTATGGACGGATTTTCATGAAATTTTCACAGATTGTCAGAAATGGGGTATCCTACAGATGATTAGATTTTGGTGGTGATCCGGATCACCGTCCACAAGAAAACCACCATTACGCAAAATGCCATTTTTGTGAATAACTACTAAACCACTAATCCTATCATTGTCAATCCAATTGTTGTGAATCCAATTGCTAGTCATATGTTTTCATGGTCAAGGAATCTGAAAACATACACACAAACACTGTATGGGGGGAACTGTGGCCGCCATTACGGAAAAGGCCATTTTCAAGAATAACTACTGAACCACTAATCCTATCATTGTCAATCCAATTGCTAGTCATATGTTTTCATGGTCAACAAATCTGAAAATGTACACACAGACACTGTATAGGGGGAACTGTAGCGCTAAACCGCCATTACGGAAAATGCCATTTTCATCAATAACTACTGAACCACTAATCCTATCATTGTGAATCCAATTGCTTGTCATATGTTTTCATGGTCATGGAATCTGAAAACGTACACACAAACACTGTATGGGGGGAACTGTGGTGCTAAACCGCCATTACGGAAAATGCCATTTTCGTCAATAACTACTGAACCACTAATCCTATCGTTGTGAATCTAATTGCTTGTCATATGTTTTCATGGTCAAGGAATCTGAAAACGTACACACAAACACTGTATGGGGGGAACTGTGGCCGCCATTACGCAAAATGCCATTTTCGTGAATAACTACTAAACCACTAATCCTATCATTGTCAATCCAATTGTTGTGAATCCAATTGCTAGTCATTATGTGATCATCGGCATTGGTTTGTCTGTTTGTCTGTTTGTTTGTTTGTTTGTCTGTTTGTTAGCAAGATAACTCAAAAAGTTATGGATGGATTTTCTTGAAATTTTCACAGATTGTCAGAAATGGGGTATCCTACAGATGATTAGATTTTGGTGGTGATCCGGATCACCGTCCACAAGAAAACCGCCATTACGCAAAATGCCATTTTTGTGAATAACTACTAAACCACTAATCCTATCATTGTCAATCCAATTGTTGTGAATCCAATTGATAGTCATTATGTGATCATTGGTGTTGGTTTGTCTGTTTGTCTGTTTGTTTGTTTGTTTGTCTGTTTGTTAGCAAGATAACTCAAAAAGTTATGGACGGATTTTCAAGAAATTTTCACAGATTGTCAGAAATGGGGTATCCTACAGATGATTAGATTTTGGTGGTGATCCGGATCACCGTCCACAAGAAAACTGCCATTACGCAAAATGCCATTTTTGTGAATAACTACTAAACCACTAATCCTATCATTGTCAATCCAATTGTTGTGAATCCAATTGCTAGTCATATGTTTTCATGGTCAAGGAATCTGAAAACATACACACAAACACTGTATGGGGGGAACTGTGGCCGCCATTACGGAAAAGGCCATTTTCAAGAATAACTACTGAACCACTAATCCTATCATTGTCAATCCAATTGCTAGTCATATGTTTTCATGGTCAACGAATCTGAAAATGTACACACAGACACTGTACGGGGGGAACTGTAGCGCTAAACCGCCATTACGGAAAATGCCATTTTCATCAATAACTACTGAACCACTAATCCTATCATTGTGAATCCAATTGCTTGTCATATGTTTTCATGGTCATGGAATCTGAAAACGTACACACAAACACTGTATGGGGGGAACTGTGGCCGCCATTACGAAAAAAGGCCATTTTCGTGAAAAACTACTGAACCACTAATCCTATCATTGTCAATCCAATTGCTAGTCATATGTTTTCATGGTCAATGAATCTGAAAACGTACACACAAACACTGTATGGGAGGAACTGTGGCCGCCATTACGGAAAATGCCATTTTCGTGAATAACTACTGAACCACTAATCCTATCATTGTCAATCCAATTGCTAGTCATATGTTTTCATGGTCAAGGAATCTGAAAACGTACACACAAACACTGTATGGGAGGAACTGTGGCCGCCATTACGGAAAATGCCATTTTCGTGAATACTGAACCACTGCTTGTCATATGTTTTCATGATCAAGGAATCTGAAGACTGTATGGGGGGAACTGCGGCGCTTGGCGGAGGTCTGCGCTCTCCGAGTGCTTTTCTAGTTTTCTTCTGTGTCATTAAGTGGCTTTGATGCATAGGCAACAGGTTTGCCATCTTGAAGCATGACTGCTCCAAGGCCACTTTTGGAGGCATCAGCTTGGAGTTGTAGCTCTTTTTGGGGGTTGAAATGTGCAAGTACTGGACCTAGCTGTTGCGTTATTTTTTTTTTTTTGATTTTGTATACTTTATTGATCCCCAGAGGGGAAATTGAGGGCATCCACCTGGATGGATGAAGCAGCCACGGTACGGCGCTATCCCTGAACCATTCACACACACATTCACACCTAGGGCCACTTTAGAGTCTCCAATTAACCTAACCTGCATGTTTTTGGCCTGTGGGAGGAAACCGGAGAAATGCCGGAGTAAACCCACGCAGATACGGGGAAAACATGCAAACTCCACACAGATCACTGTTGGTCAGGGGCTGGGATCGAACCAGGGATCCCATGGTCAAGGGTGAATTGCTGTGCTGGCGCAGTGCTAACCACTGGGCCACCGCACCGCCCAGTCAAGCGGGTCTTTCATGTGCTGAAATGTTCTGTCATGGATAGAGTCCAATACAAAATCATTCTGTTCTTATAATAGCTGGTGCAGTGGTTCATTAATTTCAGAAAGGTACGGTGCGAACCAGAACAGGTAGGTGAACATCCCAAGAACTGTTTCTAACTCTGCTTTGATTCGTGGTGGCTGCATCTCATTGATTGATTTCACTTTCTGTGGGTCTGGTTTCAAACCTTCATGTGTCAGTGTGTGTCCAAAGTAACTGACCATAGGTAAGCAGATGCAGCATTTGTCAGGGTTTAGTTTCAAACCTCTCTCTCGTGTGTGCTGTAGCATGGCTTTGAGGTTACGGTCGTGGTCTTGTTTGGTCTTGCCAAATACCAGCACATCATCGACAATGGCTGCCACGCTGTCGAAGCCTTCATACGTTTCGTCTATGCGTTGCTGGAACTCATCTTGGGCTGAGATGATGCCGAAAGGTAGTCTGAAGAAATGATACCTTCCAAAAACAGTATTAAACGTTGTTAGGAGTGATGACTCATGACTCAGTTTAGTGTTCCAAAACCCTGACTTGGCATCTAAGATGCTGAAGTATTTTGCTCCTGCAAGCCTTGCAGTGACATCTTCTAATGTAGGCAAGGGACAGTGAGGTCTCTGTACTGCGTTATTGAGGGGTCTCGGGTCCAGGTACACTCTGAGTTTGTTTGACTTAGGCTTCTCTACAACCACAAGTGCATTTACCCATTCTGTGGGTTCTCTGACTCTGTGACATTTTTCTCCATGTTGTTGAGTTCCTCTCTCAGTCGATTTCTTAGTGCAAAGAGAATTCTGCATGGTGGGCAGACTACAGGTGTTATGTTTGGATCAACACAGAAGTTGCATTCACCTGGGAGCTCTCCTATACCTTTGAATACATTTGTGTATTCCTTCAGTATATTGAGAGTGAGCTCCGCTCACTGGCCAAGTAACTTTTCTTGGACGTGAAGCGAGTTTGTTGGAAACACAAAGTGGTCTCTGACCATTTCGTCACTATTTGGGTAAGCACAGTCTTTAACCAGTAGTTTTAGCTCAGTAACAAACTGTTCAAATGATTCGTGGTCTCCTTGCATTCTTTGATGGAACTTGTATCTGGCATATGTGGGGTTGGCCTTTGGTGTGACACACTTGGTATATTTATCACAGTAAGTCTGTAACTTTTTGGCTTTGTCTAGCGTGAGGGTCCAGGTATTATAAATATCACAACCTTTTTTCTCCTATCCACAAAAGAAAGTAGCTGCACTTATCTGCCTCATCCTTGTCACATAGAGGACTTGTGAACATGAGCTCAGCATGCTGCTGGAACTTCCTCCAAGCCTCCGGTAAGTTGGTTGAATCCCAATCCACCCTTGGAGTTGGAACGCTGTAAGATTCCATTTCCGCCACTATGTCAACTATGGGTTCACTGCTCTGACACCATGTGATGTTTGGTACCCTTGTGTTTGATAAAAGATGTCTCTTTAGGGATGGGACCATTCTGCCTTTTGGTTATAAGATTTTTTTGAGGAAAAGAAATGTCACATCTTATCGAGGATATAGAGGAGATTGATTTTGATCATAGGTTCACCTTTCCATTCTCACGTTTGGTGGTGGGACCGAGCGGCTGTGGGAAGACTTATTTTGTTTCAAAGGTACTGGAAGACTGTGAACATGTTGTAAATATTGTACATGAAAACATTGTATTGATTTATATGTGTCATCAGCCTATGCACAGTGAACTGCAGAAGGTGAATAAAAGAATAAAATTTGTTGAAGGACTCCTCGATTCTTTTGAAGATGAAAACCTGTTTCCTCCCGATCAGAAACACTTGATTATTCTGATTGATGCTATTTTTCAAGCCTCTGACCATCCTGAAATAGTAAGAATTTTTACCCAGTACAGGTATCATACAAACATGAGTGTCATGATGCTGACACAAAACGTGTTCCATTAGTCTGAACAGCAATTATCTGGTGATGTTTAAAAATGGGTATACTTCCTCACGAGAGGTTGACCGTCTATGTGCCCAAAACATCACCCTAGTTTATTACGCTCGATTGAGTGTCAGGGGAAGAACATCTTCACTGTGGCCTCATCCAGCAGGGACCTCATGGCAGCAGTGTCCAGCAGTAGTGGTAGACTGATGCCATGCAATTCCACTGTGCACCACTTGTACAGTGTGTTAATGGAGTCCATTGCATGTATGGTGGTTGGACTGAGCCGACTGAGCGAGTTAGATGGCGGGCTTGTCAGGGCTGAGTGGCACATTTTGGTGAAGTGGTTCAGCTTACCGCAGCATTGACCTTTGCGTCCTTCGATGGGGCAGGCAGGTGTGTCTGTCCGGTGTGAGGGAGAGCCACAGTTACCACATGTGCGGTGTGCTTTATTGTCCTGTCATCCCGCGATATTAACCCCTTGCACTCTGGTCAATTTCCCTAAAAACGCCTAAAAATAGCGTACCCAAAGTAAATCAAAAACTGTTCTTCAACCCTTTGCAGCATCTTCATGGGGTTGGTCTCATTTAAAAGAAAACACTTTGAATTTTTTGGCAAAACAGTCATAATCTCTCTAAGTGCTCCTGCCACTGAGTAACAGTCATCTAAACATACTGAACTTGAAGAAGATAAATTTCGCCTGGGTGTTTTTTTGGATACAAATGCTTGCAAATAACACACAGCTGTCAGATCCAGGCTGGAAAATGCAACAGAAATGTAGAACCAAGAATCCAGCTGAGGTCAAAATTTTGTAACAATACCACAAAAAATGAATATATTACACAACTTTTTACTCAGGTTGTTCCCAGGCGTTTTTGAACTGTGCCAAATTGTGCCAAATGGCAGAGTTTGCAAAAACGTCTATAACTTTTGAATGATTCAATATAGAAGCTTGGGGGGGGGGGGGTTGTTTATTCATTCACGAATGAATGAATGAACAAACAAGCCCCCACACACAAAGAAGCATGCCACGTAAAAAATGTGTGGCTTTTTTTTACAAGAAAAAATAACCTACAGTGCACTAAAAATTATACTAAAATATCTGTAATATAGAAGATAACAACTCCCACCCCCCCACCCCGCTACAGAGGACGGACATCGCCCATCACTACATGACGGACCGCGGGGACGGTGCGCCGCAGTCTACTACGCACAGTTGTACTAAAATATCTGCAATAATATCTGTAATCCGCTACAGAAGAGTAGCGGGGGGGAGGGGCGTTCACGGTCCGGACGCGGCGCATGGACCAGTCCGTCATGTTGCGATGACGCACAGTTGTAATTTACCGATCGGTCAAAAGTCATTTTGATTACAATTTTCAGGGATAAAGAATAAGTTAGCTTATAACACTTACCTGTCCACAACAGCAGTGTCGCTGGCGAACTTCTCTTCCTCATTGTCAGACGAACATGACGCTAGTCCACTTGTTACGGACTTGTGGTTCTGGTCACGCGACCCGGTCAAACCATAATTCCATTGTTGCGGTTCTGCGCTTCCATGATTGCGGTTTTGGCGAACGATTTATCAAAACAAATAAGAACAGTAGTAAGAAAAAAAGACTGGCGAACACGTGTGTGTCACCCAGAGGCTTACACAAAACAGATTTTACGCACAGGACGCATGCTTTCAATCGTGTAACTTCTCTGCTTAAATTGGCTCGCTGCATTCGCAGCCGTTGGTAGGCGGGTTCTTCTTGCTAGGTTTTCAGTCATTGGTTCTTCAAGGTTTCAGAAACCCAATTCAAGGCTCTTATTAGTTGAATGAGAGGTCAATCAAATCTAAACCAATCAAAGCACTCCTTTGGCTTTCTGTTCGCGGCTGTGTCTGCAGCTTTTTTTTTTTCAGTGCGCCCTAGGACGCAGAGACTTTTTTCCTATCTGAAACAATTTATACATCTAATTTGCATAATGTCACAGCACCTCTTTAAATTCCATAACTCAGTCAAAACTGGACTTTGGATGTATTTACACAAAAAAATGGTTCAGTCTTTTGACACCATTTTTTGTACAGAGGTACCTCATCATCTTATCTTCAAAGTATATGAACAAGAAATCAGTACATTTAAAAAAAAAAACAAACAAACAGAAATTGCTCACTTACTTTTGACAAAGTCAGTGAGAAGGCAGGCGCAGTGCCGCACTCTGCCACTAGAGGCACACAAATTCTCACACTCAAAGGGTTAACTTTGGGGTACTCGAGAAAGGATGCGGGATTGTCGGGCTGAGTAGCTGGGGTAACAGCTTGTGCAAGTGGAGCAAAGTGTGGAGAGTGTGGACTGGAGGCTCCTAGCTGGGTGTTTAGCCAAGCAGAAACCTCTAGTTGGGATGCTAACTCCACCGCCCTGAAAAGTGGCAAGTCATATGGTGCCATTAACAGCTTCTCCTGTTGCTTCAGGTTGGTGGTCTGCTCCACTAACTGGTCCCACACCATCTTGTCTGTGCAAGCCTATTCGTGCTTACCAGACAGTGGAGGTAAGCGACATACTGTTGGACCGACTCACCTACACACTGTTGGCGTTAGCAAAATCTTCCTCTTGACTATCCCGCTCTTGGGAGTGGCGAAGTGTCCAGCTTACACAGCAACACACTCTTCGTAGCTATTTGCAGGTCCAAGTGTATTGAAGACACACTGTCCCTCGCTGCCTAAGCAATGAATTAGCATGGCGCGTAACCATAGCTTGCTAATCTTAGCTAGGTCCATGGCGGACACGAAAATCTCGAATGACTCATGCCAATGTGACCAAGGAATTGGCGGCTCACCGGGTAAAGTGAGGAAGGGTGGCAGGGGTGTTAGCAGCGTTTCGATCTTGATGTTTTCAAAGTTTCTCCTCGTCACCAATTGTTACAATGGGGCAAAAAAGTATTTAGTCAGCCACCAGTTGTGCAAGTTCTCCCACTTAAAAGATGAGAGAGGTCTCCAATTTTTATCATAGGTATACCTCAACTATGAGAGACAAAATGAGAAAAAAAAATCCAGAAAATCACATTGAAGGATTTTTAATGAATTAATTAAATGAATGAATTTAATGAATTAATTCCTCGGTAAAATAAGTATTTGGTCACCTACAAACAAGCAAGATTTCTGGCTCTCACAGACCTGTAACTTCTTCTTTAAGAGGCTCCTCTGTCCTCCACTCATTACCTGTATTAATGGCACCTATTTGAACTCATTATCAGTATAAAAGACACCTGTCCAGAACCTCAAACAGTCAGACTCCAAATTCCACTATGGCCAAGACCAAAGACCTGTCAAAGGACACCGGAAACAAAATTGTAGACCTGCACCAGGCTGGGAAGACTGAATCTGCAATAGGTAAGCAGCTTGGTGTGAAGAAATCAACTGTGGGAGCAATTATTAGAAAATGGAAGACATACAAGACCACTGATAATCTCCCTCAGTCTGGGGCTCCATGCAAGATCTCACCCCGTGAGGTCAAAATGATCATGAGAATGGTCAGCAAAAATCCCAGAACCACACGGGGGGACCTAGTGAATGACCTGCAGAGAGCTGGGACCAAAGTAACAAAGGCTACATCAGAAACACACTACGCCACCAGGGACTCAAATCCTGCAGTGCCAGATGTGTCCCCCTGCTTAATTCAGTACATGTCCATCTGAAGTTTGCTAGAGAGCATTTGGATGATCCAGAAGAGGACTGGGAGAATGTCGTATGGTCAGATGAAACCAAAATAGAACTTTTTGGTAAAAACTCAACTTGTCGTGTTTGGAGGAGAAAGAACACCATACCTACTGTGAAGCATGGGGGTGAAAACATCATACTTTGGGGCTGTTTTTCTGCAAAGGGACCAGGACAACTGATCCGTGTAAAGGAAAGAATGAATGGGGCCATGTATCGTGAGATTTTGAGTGAAAACCTCCCTCCATCAGCAAGGGCACTGAAGATGAAACGTGGCTGGGTCTTTCAGCATGGCAATGATCCCAAACACACTGCCCGGGCAACGAAGGAGTGGCTTCGTAAGAAGCATTTCAAGGTCCTGGAGTGGCCTAGCCAGTCTCCAGATCTCAACCCCATAGAAAATCTTTGGAGGGAGTTGAAAGTCCATGTTGCCCGGCTACAGCCCCAAAACATCACTGCTCTAGAGGAGATCTGCATGGAGGAATGGGCCAAAATACCAGCAACAGTGTGTGAAAACCTTGTGAAGACATACAGAAAACGTTTGACCTCTGTCATTGCCAACAAAGGGCTGCACGGTGGCGCAGTGGTTTAGCACTGTGTCAGCACAGTTTTACCCTCGGCCGGGGGACCGCGGGAATCATGAGATCGTGGGTTCGATCCCAGCCCCCGACCAGCTGTGTGGAGTTTGCATGTTCTCCCCGTGTTGCGCGGGTTTACTCCGGGATTTCTCCGGTTTCCTCCCGCACACCAAAAACATGTAGGTTTAGGGCGCTCGCGCACGCAGCGACCAGCAGCCGGTGGCTTGTCACCAAACTGCAAACCAAGTCTACCTACGGGTACAAATAAGTAACAAAAAAAAAAAAAAAAAAAAGAAAAAAAAAAGGGTATATAACAAAGTATTGAGATGAACTTTTGTTATTGACCAAATACTTATTTTACCGAGGAATTTACCAATTAATTCATTAAAAATCATTCAATGTGATTTTCTGGATTTTTTTTTCTCAATTTTTCTCTCATAGTTGAGGTATACCTATGATGAAAATTGGAGACCTCTCTCATCTTTTAAGTGGGAGAACTTGCACAATTGGTGGCTGACTAAATACTTTTTTCCCCACTGTATATCTGGAAATAAGGGTCTGCAGACAGGTGTACGTGTTGCGGTGAACTTTATTAAACAGTTAGTAGAACCTGCTAAGGAGGGAGCACAGCAAGGTGACTGGGAGGTGGTTCCAAAGGTGGAGAGCAAGAGATCAGCTAGCCCTGGGTAGCTGGCTGTTATACCTGCAGCATGATGATGTCATGTATACATACGTGCAAGCGTGATGTGTCATACCATTTTCCATATATCACAGCCACCAAGCTAGCTTTACCAAAAATAAGAGGTTTTTTGGACTGTTAAATAGTTCCATTCATGTGTGGTTTACATGGCCGCTGAGCCCAGGTTATATTAAAATATTTTTTTCTTTCTCATAAGCTGTTGAGCAGCATGTAGCCTATTATGGCCCTTTTTCCACTAGTACCTGTTTGGCCCTACTCACTTCGACTCAGCTTCACACAGCTCAGCATGCTTTTGTTTCCATTACAGCAGAGTACCGCCTGAGGTAGGTGGGTCATTTTTACAGCAAGGCGGTGCAACACTCCCTTGATGTAAAGCACATGACACACAAGCAACACACAAAATGGAGGAATACGAGGGGATGATTTACGTATTTACGTACTGGTCGCTCTGTGACTTTTTGTCACAGTAAAGGCCAAACAGGAGAGCCAGAGAAGACTACGTGTGTTGAGAGAAAACACTGTGGAAAAGTACAGGGGAGTTTTGGATGCCATAGCAGAATATGAAGTGGAATATGGAGCCGCAAACATGAGGATGCAGACTACTCGAAGACGGATGAGGACGAGGATGAGGGTAAGCTAACAAATGCTAATGCTTGCTACAGTCATTATAATCCTGCGTATTACATTGTGATGGTGCCAGGTTATTGCTATTAAAGGTATTAAAATATGTATGCTATGTGTATGTTTCAGATGGCTGCTTTGTTGCGAAATGATCGCTGCAAAAAGAGAGAACAGGTGGGGGCTACCACTCTGTGTTGGTGCTATTGATGGCTCCCACATAAAGCATATGATGGGAGATTTAAAGACATCATCCAGGACATCTTTGAAAAAAATTACAAGCCACAATTTGACAAGATGAAGATCTGGTATGAGCACAGATTCATAGCACCACAGAATCGTAGCACCACAACAATATCACACTGATTACTTCAATCATAAAGGCTGGCACTCCATAATCCTTCAAGGTGTCGTTGATGGAAAGGGGCTGTTGTGGAATGTGTTTGCTGGGCTTCCAGGGAGCTTGCATGATGCTAGGGCTCTGAGACTGTCCACACTGTTTGAGTTAGCCGGCCGGGGAACCCTCTTCCCACCTCACATCAGGAACATTGGTGCAGTAAGTGCGGGCTATTACATCCTCGGAGACTCAGCTTATCCCTTGCAAAACTGGCTCTTGAAACCATTCCATGACACTGGACAACTGACAGAAGAACAGCACATGTTCAACCAAAACATCACTAGAGTACGGGTGATTGTGGAGAATGCTTTGGGCAGGCTGAAGAGTAGGTGGCACTGCCTTCTGAAAAGGACATCCAACTGTGACATCCAACTGGTGAAAGCTATGGTGCTGACTTGTTGTGCTCTGCATAATCTGTGTTAAAGTCATGGAGAGACTTTTGACACTACGTGGGATGATCCAGCAGCTGCAGCACGTGAACCGGTGGTGGCAGCGGCACAGGGTGTAGAGAAGCAGGGCAAAGATGTACAAGATGCTCTGATACAGTACTTGTGTAGCAATAATGACTAAACAATGTGAGTGCCTTCTCATTCATGTGCCTACAAATGTCCAACTTCTCTATTTTGAAAATAAAATTTTGTACATCTCCTCTTTTGTTTATAAGGACTATTTGTGAAGGTAAGAGTGATTAAATGCTAAAACACAAGGGAAGCCATCTACAAATAATCCAGCAGTTAGATAAATCACTTTTGGTTTGATGCAAGTCTGTTAACAGAATTATGAATCGTGTTGAAACATGTTGTATCCCATTTAACCCTATCCCATTATTATGAAATACTAAATGTTTTGTTTACTTTTTCTTAACCCCTTAGCATTCCTGCCAATTTTCCAGGGTGGAAAAGTAGAATTTTAGTTAATAAAAAGCTTTCATTTTTTACCATTACACACACATAACATGGAAACATGTTATGTTGGATTACCAAAACGTGTCGAAATATTTTTAACTACAAAGTCATGATTCACTGCATCACAAGATTTTGTTGGTCCAAAACTGCTCCCACAACCTACAACCTGACCTTGATCCATTCGCTTTTTTAGGATGTTTAAGTAATTAGATTCCATAATATACTCCAGTTTGTGAGAACCTGGGACTGTGTGTCCGACACGATCATTGGTAGCATGGGGGCCCCCAGGGAACGGTGTTGGCTCCCTTCCTGTTCACTCTTTATACTGCAGACTTCTCACACAACACAACACACTGCCATCTACAGAAGTTCTCTGATGACTCTGCGATCGTTGGCCTCATCTCCAACAGAGATGAAGCTGAGTACAGAGGGCTTATCCAGGACTTCATGGACTGGTGCCATCGGAACTGCCTCCAGATCAACGCGAGGAAAACTAAGGAGCTGGTGGTGGACTGCCGCAGGCAAGGACAACCCCTCACAGCACCAGTAAATATACAGGGAACAGACATCGAGATGGTGACATCCTACAAGTACCTGGGTGTTCATCTGAAGAATAAACTAGACTGGTCACACAATACTGACGCATTCTACAAGAAGGGACAGCGCAGGCTGTTCCTACTGAGGAGACTCAGGTCTTTTGGTGTACAAGGGGCGCTGCTGAAGTCATTCTATGACACGGTGGTGGCATCAGCCATCACTTTTGGAGTGGTCTGCTGGGGCAGTGGCATTACCGCAGTCGATAGGAAGAGACTGAACAAACTGATCAAGAAAGCTAGCTCTGTCCTGGGGCAGCGCCTTGACCTGGTGGAGGAGATAGGAGAGAGAAGGACGTGGCTAAACTGTCATCTCTGCTGGAGTCCGAGTTCCACCCTATGCAGGACATACTGAATGCACTGAGGAGCTCATTTAGCAGCAGACTACATCATCCCAGGTGCACAACCGAGAGGTTTCACAGGTCCTTCCTACCAACGGCTGTCAGACTGTACAACCTAAGCAGGGCTGCTCGCAGAGATAGCAAAAAGACGTAACAACCTAATAGTTTTGAATGCAAAAGATGCAATAGACTTACACAATGGTCCCCTCCGGCATACAACTAGGAAAATACCGGTCGCTATGGAGGGTGAGAATATGTATGGACACATAATCATACCATGTAGGATAACTAAGTAGACGGTTGTGCTGTTTCATCCCACCTAGCAACAATGCTCTGCACTGTGTGTGTTTATATATTTACATATTTATTCCATCTAGCTACAATGCTCCGCACTGGGTGTGTTTATATTTATATATCTATATATTTATTCCATCTAGCTACAATGCGCCGCACTGTGTGTGTTTATATATTTACATATTTATTCCACCTAGCTGCAATGTTCCGCACTGTGTGTGTTTATATACTCATATATTTATTCCATCCAGCTACAATGCTCTGCACTGTGTGTCTGTATATATATATATATATATATATACGTGTATATATATATATATATATATACCAGGTTATTATTCCAAGTTATTTTAGAATTTCCCCTTGCACTATTCAAAACAGTAATGAAAAAGTCAGCTTTAGATTTTCTTATTTCTTTCACTACCCTATTTCTCACTGAAATAAATTGGTGCCTGTTGTGTCCTGATTTAACTGACAACTTCAAAAAGTGATCTCATTCTTTCATCAATTTCAGAATAAATTTGTTTAACCAAGGAAGGCCATTCTTTCTAGCTTTCAGTTTAATTATCCGTGGAAATTGTATAATAATTTGTTGGTTTTTTTTGGCAAATTTAGAACAATCCTCATCTAAATTTTTGCCAACGAGTAATTCATCCCAATTTACTTCTTGAATTGAATCTTGAAAATTTTGTTGTTCCTGTTTTGGTATCCTATAGAATTCAGTGGCGGCCAAGGATTTGGAGCACTTTTTATTTAATTTTCTTGTGACCATTATAAGATTGTGATCAGACAATCCTGTGAGCATATTGTATGACTTCAAGATCCTTTCTGGCCTATTAGTAAAAGCTAGATCAATCTGAGTGCTAGTGGAGTTTGTGATTCTCGTAGGACCATTAATTACCTGAGTCATATCCATGTCATCCATAACCTTTTTCAGATTTTTCCTAACTTTGTTGACTTCCCAATTAACATTTAGGTCACCCATTATTATTACCTCTTTTGCAAAATTAAGTTGTTTCAATAAAATTTCCAGCTTTTCATAAAAATCTACATTTGATGAAGAAGGCCTATAAATAACTACAAGAATAAAAGACATTTGCTGTGACAAGGAAACAGTTAGTCCAAGAAATTCCAATCCATTCTCATCTGTAACATGTATCTCATTACAATTGAAAGTATCCTTGGCATAAATCATAAC
Source organism: Pholidichthys leucotaenia (assembly GCA_020510985.1). Taxonomy (NCBI): domain Eukaryota; kingdom Metazoa; phylum Chordata; class Actinopteri; order Cichliformes; family Pholidichthyidae; genus Pholidichthys; species Pholidichthys leucotaenia. Next base: position 240,338,048 of record CM035836.1, read on the forward strand.
GCCTCCTCCCTTACAACCCTGTCTGTCGTTTCTAAACATTTTATAACCAGGTGAGGGCGAAGATTCACGGAGCCATGTCTCAGATAGGCAAAGAAAGTCGATATTTGAATCAATGAGAAGATGATGAACCTGATCACTTTTTGTTAGAATACTTCGTATATTTAAGTGTGCACAAAGAATGCCTTTTGGTTTATGTGCTGAGTCCCATATTAATTTAGAGTTATTAACAGTTTGAAACACCCTGAATTTCCGGTGTTTTAATATTGCAGGATTTGGCAGCCTCCTCTTTCTTTTATTGGCAATGTTTGCACATAGTGAAGGCCCGGCTGGTGTTGGTAAAGATTCACTTAGAGGTGATGATGACTCAAATATCAACGGAAGTGGCCCAGCTATTATTGAAGGTGATTCGACTGGCTGCAATGTAGGTCCAGCTGGCTGTGTTGTTAGCCCAGGTCCAAACCCAGCTAGCAAACTTGGAAGCCCAGCTGGCAGAGGTGGAGATCCAGCTAGCAGAGGTGGAGGCCCAGCTAGCAAACTTGGAAGCCCAGTTGGCAGAGATGGAGATCCAGCTAGCAGAGGTGGAGGCCCAGCTAGCAAACTTGGAAGCCCAGTTGGCAGAGATGGAGATCCAGCTAACAGAGGTGGAGATCCAGCTAGCAGAGGTGGAGGCCCAGCTGGCAAAGTTGGAAGCCCAGTTGGCAGAGATGGAGATCCAGGTAGCAGAGGTGGAGATCCAGCTGGCAGAGGTGGAGGCCCAGCTAGCAATGATGTTAGCCCAGCTAGCAGAGGTGGAGGCACAGCTAATGATGGTGTTGGCCCAGGTAGCAATGGTAAAGGCCCAGATAGCAGAGGTGGAGGCCCAGCTGGCACTGGCCCAGGGTTTAATTCAACATCACCAGCCAAAAGAAGTATCAGCAAGAGATTAAAAACACCCAGGAGTTTTTTGCCTGTAACAGCCTGTTCCTACTCACCTGGGGGTGGCCTGGCATGGCCATAGATGATGATGAGATGTATTTTTCTGTCAAGGTTAAGAAATAGCCTGTATCTTTAAGAAAAATTCCTCACGTACAGCAGAAAGTCTTGTGGAAAAGTCCACTGATGACTGTCAAAATAGGGCCCAAAGACTTTGATTTCTTGTAGACATGTCCTGTGGTCTGAAAGTAAAATTGAACTGTTTTGCCATAATAACCATTGTTACATTTGGAGGAAAAAGAGGGAAGCCTGCGAGCCTGAGAACACAATCCCAACTGTCCAACTGTGAAGAACAGGAGTGGCAGTGTAACCAGGGTAGTCACCCCCCCCCCCCCATTATCTCCATATCATTTTTAGGAATAAGATGTACTGAATGTTTTATTTTCTTAAGTTTTAATTTCTTTAAGTTGAAATCAAACTTTATCTGATAGTAAAAGTGTAACAGTAGGAAATATTCTTTTTTTTTTCTTTCTTTTTCCAGACAAAATATGAAACCTTGCCCTGCAATGGACTGGTGATCTGTCCAGGGTGTACTCCCCTGTAGCCTAGCCCAAATATGCTGGGATAGGCTCCAGCCCCCCCGTGACCCGAAAAGGATTAAGCGGTAGAAGATGGTTGGATATTTAACCTTAAAGTGTCTGTGACACGATTTAGGAACTATGGATCAATATTCAGTATGAATTTATCTTCAATCATCCATATAGTTTGCTCTTTTGACTTAGAACGCTAAATAAGTGGAAAAATATTTCCAAGTGAATTCAAATTTAGCACCGAGTTGCACTAATGCGATCTCCTGAACTCGCCTCATTTCCGGATATGACGTCATGAGGTGAAATTCATCTCGACTGATCTGTGTGCTGTCAATGTAAACAAGCTGTTTAGCTTCTATATGCCAAAACGTTGCGTGGCGGCTGGGTGTTCTAATTACTCCAGCGAACATCTAAGCCTTTTCTCATTCCCAAAATATCCAGGTCTTCTTAAAAAATGGGTGAAGCAAGTACAGAGAACAAGGGGCAAATGGCAACCAATGCCATCTTCTGTACTCTGTAGCGATCATTTCACTGCAGTTTTGAGGAAGCGCCTGCTATACAGGAATCTTTAGGCTTGAAAGGTCATTACAAACAGGTTCTAAAACCGACTGCCATACCTACAGTTTTTAAACGAAAACCCACAGCTCAAGATGATATCAACATATCAAAACAGCGCAGAGAAGCAACAGTGTCAAAACTCACCCAGAAAAGAGTTTGTGTAATTGATTTCTTTTTCCACATAAGGCGATAAGTGCATTGGGTCCTGTTTTACTAGTGGCGGACCGTATATTTTTCAAATAGGCCTTCAGTGGTGATCTACCCGATTTAAGTGCCATTTGTTGTGTGGGGATTTATTATGAAGTGCGGTGTGATGACACTGCCTTCCTGTTGCATCATCACACTGCCCTCTATTAAGGGGCAGCCATCATGAGGACTTCCTCTTTGCCCTGGATGACTCCGCTGTGGTGTGTTCCATGCTATATGCTCTTAATAAAGTAGTGTTCAGTGCTACCTCTCCGTCAGTCTCATTCATCACCAGGTTTGTGGACATAACAGTTGGCGACTGAGGATTAAACCATGGGGGAGTGTGTGGCACCTCTGTGGACATTTCTTGAGCACCCAGGGGAAGCAGCAATTCTGTGGATGCGGTGGCTCGATGTGTTCGAGTCATACATTGCACCGTTGGGCCTGGGTAAAGTCAACACAGGGAGGAAATGAGCACTCCTTGTTCACAAACATGGTGTAGAAGGTCAACGAATTCTCCACACGTTAGAACCGATGGAGTCATATGAGAATGCTGTTGAGCTTCTTACTAACTATTTCGTCGAACACACATGTAGCACGAAGCTGTGGGTTGAGATGCTACTGGCACCAAAAGACGCAAAGTTACTGAGCACAGAGGAGCTAATGTCCCAGCTAGTAGCAGCGGAATACTTAGCCATGGGGCTAAGTGGGCACCAAGCACAAAACTTACCCAGACAGACAGCGTTAGCTGGCACGGTGAACACAGCAGGAAAGGGGGGCCCAAGCATGTGGAGAGCTCTGAGGCACAGCAGTACACTTCAGACAGCGGAGGGGCAGAGCCAGACTGTTTCCGTTCCCTTGTTCAGCAAGCTATGGAGGTTATGACTGAGCTGATGGGTGGACAGTCTGCTTCAATGAGCTACACCGGAGAGGGTCCGGACACCTTCTGTGCCCACAACGGCGCCAGACAGAAGGACAACATGGAGCTGCCAAAAGCACAGCAGCACATCAAACCAAGTAAGGCGCTGCTCCAAATACTGGACTGGGTTTGAGTTTGCGATGACAGGAGACCAGGACAGCGACTGACCAGGCCGCAGCCAGCGAAACAACAGGCGCTGCTGAGGATCGTGGTGAAGCTGGGAACAGCGTGATTTCGGCTGACAAATGATTTGGTTTGGCACGCGAACAGACTATGGCATGTCCGGGTAGTGGCTCAAGATGGCGGGGTTCCACAGGAGTTGGCTGCCACAGTGTGGGACCCGGAGCCCAGTGTCATGAAGATTGACTCCGGGGGTCTGACAGCTCTGGAGGGGTGGCCGCCACGAGCCCATTTCAAAGCCCCATGGGGCTGCCTCAAAAGCCCTCAGGCTGAACTGTTCTCCCCCTGCCTGACCCACTGGCCACTTGAGTGACTGTGCTAACAGACTACTGTTCATAGTTTGTTTGTTGTTTAGTTTAGGAGCACGGCTGTTTGTAGTTTGTTTTAATAAAAACTTTGTTAGTATCAGTGGCAGAATAACCCACTGCGCCGTGCAGGCCGTCCACCCGGAGGTAGTCCACCCATCGGCCCTACTTTAGGTTTTTGTGTGTGTGAGTGTGTTAGTGTTTTTATGCCTTAGTTTTGCTTTTGCTTTTAGTTTAGTGTGTTTTGCGTGATTGTGGTTCCAAATTTGTGTGGGTTTAATTTGAGTGTGTATGTTTTGGACTTTGTAAAGGCGAGGGGAGGATGTTGTGTGGGTATTTATTATGAAGTGCGGTGTGATGACGCCGCCTTCCTGTTGCGTCATCACACTGCCCTATCTTTAAGAGGCAGCTGCCATGTCACAAAGCAATGAGGACAACATCACAAGCGATAAGACGAAAATGTCACAGAGCTATGAGTAAGACGTCACAAAACTATGAGGAAAACATAATCAAGTCTGTGGCGGTAATGCACCTTTGAGCAGGTTGGCAACCACCAATTTATTTATTTATTTAGCGAATGCAAAGTCCTCAAGCCAAGCAGTTGCCTCCTGGTTTGCTGTATGGAGGGTGTGTAATCCTCCTTCCAGTCTTTGGAGCGGGCAAGCCTCTATGATGTGTTCCATTGTTTGCTCCTCTCCACATGCGCACAGTGAGCTAGGGCTACTGCCCCATCTGTGAAGGCTGGCCAACCAGGGGCCATGTCCAGTCCTGAAGCGATTGAGTGTAGACCACTGTCTCCTTGGGAGATTGGTGCCTGGGACCTGTTGGTTGGGGTTTGTCACCAGGTGTTTGTTTGGGACCTCCTTGGTCTCCCATTCCTCTTGCCAAGCTGTCTGGATGGTGAAGTCAGCTGGTGGAGGGTTTTTCCAAATCGGCCGTCTGGAAGGAAGTTGGGCAGTGGGTGGAGTGTAGATATCTGCATGGATTGGTAAGTGAGGAAAATCTTTGGCTTTTTGAAGCATCCTTTGAGTTAGTGCTGCTCGCCGGATGTGTGGGGGGGCTATGGTTGACAGTACAGGGAGCCAGGGGAGTGGTGTTGAACGGATTGTCCTAGTTATGGTTCTCAAGGTTGTGTTGAGTTGGGTGTCTACGTAGCGTGTGTCGGATGTGTGTGTAGCCGCCCCCCATTTTGCACCAGCGAGCTTGCAGAGCAGGTTGTTTCATGCCTTCACCCTAGCAGCCGTCCCCTTTAAATGTTCCTTGAAGGATAGGGTCCTGTCAAGGGTCACTCCAAGGTAGGTTGAATTCGAGGCATGCTTAAGCTTGAGTCCGCTCAGGTGGATGTTTAGTTCTCTGGCAGCTTTTACATTGTGAAGATGGAATACACTGGAGACGGTTTTTGCTGGACTTGGTTTTAGGTGCCAGGTTTTGCAGAACTGGTCCAGTTTGGCAAGCTCTTCCGTGAGCACCCGTTCCAGTGGCTCAAAGTCTGGTGCTTGGAGTGCCAAACAGATGTCATCTGCATAGGTGAATTGGCCGGATTTTGTAGTGGGCAGGTCGTTTATGTAGAGGTTGAACAGGGTTGGAGCTAGAACTGAGCCTTGTGGGAGTCCGTTTTTCTGCGTTCTCCATGCGCTTGTGTTCTGACCGAGGTGGACTCTGAACCTTCGGTTGGTCAGCAGGGTTTTTATAATTGCTGTTGCCCAGGCAGGGATCACCTTTGTAAGTTTCAGGAGGAGGCCTTTGTGCCAGACCGTTTCATAAGCGGCTGTAAGATCAAGAAACACAGCCCCTGTCTTCAGTCTGCTCTCGAAACCATTTTCAATGAAGGTGGTTAGGGCCAGTACTTGTTCTCCTGTGCTGCGGTCCTTGCGGAAACCTGCTTGATCCACACTTAGAATTTCCTCTACTCCTGGGGAAATACGTTGCAGTATTAGGCGCTCCATGATTTTATAAGGAACGCTGAGTAGGGAGATTGGGCTTGCTGGTATTGTGGTCTTTGCCAGGTTTTGGTAAGGCAATGACCTTTGCTGTCCGCCATTTCTTTGGGATCGAGTTTGTTCGTATGATCCTTGTGTAGAATTGTGTCAACCAGGTTAGGGTTCGGGGGCCAAGATTTTTCATGAATTCTGGGAAGATGTTGTCGTATCCTGCTGCTTTTCCACATTTCAGGCCCTGTAGGACTTTCTCCAGTTCAGCAGCCTCAAAGGGTTCAGGGTTCATTTCCTCTACGGACATTTTTTGGTGATTTTCTAGCTCAGTTGTAACTGCTCTACTGGTGTCTTTGTCTTGGGGTGCTTTGGCGATGGTCAGTAGGTGGGATGCAACTTGGTTTGGTGTGACAGATGCTCGGCTTTGGCTAGGGGGCTTCTGTGCAGCTCCTAGGCGACGGATGAGGCTCCAACATTTCCTGCTAGAGTGGGTAAAGCTCCGATCAGCAACTGTCTCCTCCCATTTCTTTCGCTGGGCTGTACTTAGCGATTCAATGAGATGGTCTGCTATCTCTGGGTCCCCTGATGTTTGATAGGATTGTAGGAGGGCAGCGCTTTCTCTGTCCAGGCATGGGACATAGAGGGGTCGGTAGCCTCGTGGGATTGCAATGTGAGCAGCCTTGAAGATTGCACTGCAGAAGCGGTTGTATGCTTCATCTACAGTGATGGTGTGGAGTGGGATGGTAACAACACTCCGATCCAGGGTTTCACTGAATTTCTTCCAGTTGGCTTTGCAGAAGTTCCAGCGCATCTTCCTTGGGCTGTTTATGACTGGAAGTTGTAAGCCAACCACCAATCAAATCTAAGAGAAGAAGAAGAAGCAGAAGAAGAAGAAGAAGAAGAAGAAGAACAAGAACAAGAACAAGATGAACAAGAAGAAGAAGAAGAAGAAGAAGAGGGCTTCCTCTTTGCCCTGGATGACTGCTGTGGTGTGTTCCATGCTGTATGCTGTTATTCTTAATAAAGCAGTGTTCAGTGCTACCTCTCCGTCAGTTTCATTCATCATCAGGTTTGTGGACATAACACCATTCATATCAAGCTCCATAAAAATAGCCTATAGGGCTGTCCACTCAAAGCATGTTAAAGATAACTTTAACTATAAAATTACAGTTTTAAAACTCTTTACCTTTTCACTGTAGAGCTCCACTTCCCTGTGCATTTGTTTGTTGAGCTGCAGATGTACTCTTGTTTCCCCACAAGTTTAAAAGTACTGTTGCTTGTCCAACTGGCAGCTGTGCTTTGGTGCCTCCCTGCACTGTTGCCATCTCCTCAGTAAGGAAAGTAGCTATTGGCTGTCCTACAAGTCGCTAGAAGTCGCTAAATGACGCCATTGCCTAATTTGCACAACTGATTCTCCTCACTTACCAATCCACGCAGATATCTACACCCCACCCACTGCCCGACTTTCATCCAGATGGCCGATTTGGAAAAACCCTCCCCCAGCTGACTTTACCATCCAGACAGCTTGGCAAGAGGAATGGGAGACCAAGGAGGTCCCAAACAAACAGCTGGTGATAAACCCCAACCAACAGGTCCCAGGCACCACCCTCCCAAGGAGACAGTGGTCTACACTCAATCGCTTCAGGACTGGACATGGCCCCTGCTTGGCCAGCCTTCACAGATGGGGCAGTAGCCCTAGCCCACTGTGCGCATGTGGAGAGGAGCAAACAATGGAACACATCATAGAGGCTTGCCCGCTCCAAAGACTGGAAGGAGGATTACACACCCTCCATGCAGCAAACCAGGAAGCAACTGCTTGGCTTAAGGACTTTGCATTCGCTAAATAAATAAATAGGAGCCACTGTGGCTAGTGATTTTCCAAAGTTACTAGCCACTCAGCCTTTTCACTAGCCACAATTTTGTAGCTGGAAAATTATGGTTAATATGATCAAATTTGTTTATTGCATGCTAAAATGTAGTTGAATTAAATGTTCAACATTTTTAAATGCAATGACCCTTATACATACATAAAAATAGCAAGAGAAACAGTTTAAGTAGTTATTAACAGCAGTAAATACTGTAAAATTGCCGATAAAAATATTTGCAATGTGAGAGTGAAGTACAGGTAGATTTGGGGTCCATCCCAATTCTCATTTCTACACTTCACCTACCCCTTGGCCCTTGAAATCAAGGGCCCCTTGTTCTCATCATAAAAAAAGAACTAAAAGAAAACTGATGGGAAAAAAGTCTCATCTTACAGAGAACAAATGTCTCAAATTTACACAAACTATTCTAATCAGTAGAAAGTCAGAAATTTACTAAAATAAAGCTATAAATTCACAGAGAAAATTTTGGACCCCCTGGTGTGCCATTTTTGGCCCACGGGTCAAATGTTTGACACCCCTGGACTGGCCCATTAAAAATCCATATTTATGGGATTTACTTCCATGAAATAGTTGCATATCACAGCAGCATGTAAATGAATAAGATAAAATAAAATAGAAAGTACAGATAAATTAAAGTTCACCTAAGAAGAAGCTTCATCTGTTCTTTACAGCAACAGCTCACAGTCACTTTTTCTCTGTGTGGCAAGAAAACTTAATTTGCACAACTGAGGACATTAAATGCGAGCTTGTTGCTCTAAAAATACTCATGTTTAACCACAGAGGTAAGGAGCTGATGTTGAGGGCTACTCACCGCTCAGACACAGCATTTCTTCCCACCGGGTTGCGGTGTGAACTGGGGCAGGACAGGAGACCAACCCGGAAGCAGCCTGTCTGCGTAAAGCAGACGGAGGTCCAGGTGACAGTGGACCAATGAGCACACACTATGTTCAGATAGTGCTTCTGGGAGTTGTAGTTTTGTAGTCTCACATTACAGATAGATTTTAGTTTAGATGCCATCTAAGGAAACTACAACCCACCGAACCCTACACTTCAGAGTCTACAAAACACCAGAAAAGTCTCTGATAACAGCAGAAAAAATCACTAGATTTGTCACGAGTCAGTTTTGACAAAAAAAGTCACCAAGAGGGTTTGAAAAGTTGCCAGATTTAGTGAGAAAGTCACCAAGTTGGCAACACTGCCTCGCTGCTGCCTTGGTTAAGGCCGTGTCACACCTAGATGATTTAGACAGTGTTTGCAAAACGTATGAAAAATTTGGAGAATATGCTGAGGTACGTAGAATCAGTTATGGCTCAGTTTCGTCTAATGTAAGAGCACGTTGAAGCACACTGGAATGCGTCGTTGTTCGCCGAGCTCCTCTGAAAATTAATTTTCAGCATGCTGAAAATTTTCCGACATATCTAGGCTGATAACATGTAGACTGATAACGTCCCACATTCACGGAGCAAATGGCATATTTGCAGCATTGGTTCACAGGGAAAACCCATACAGAGCTCTCTGCCTGCAGCGCACACACATACACATGTATTTGCTTGTATAACATGACCTGTCGGGGTTTTTCACATTTAACTGAAGTCTATATGATCATCTGTCCTGTGTTGTTCTGATTGATATGCCAAAATGTCAGAACACCGGAGAAGGAGGATCCAATCAGCTGATCGCCTGAGCGCAGAGCGCAGCTGTTTGCTGTTGTCTGCGTCTCCCAGCAAAAGCAGACTCCATGTATTTGTTATGTCCACAACCTGGTAATGAAGACAGACAAGGATGCTGTGCAGGAACTCGAACTTTATTACAAACTCTTTGTAATGCAATACACACATGTGAGCACTCAGCTCCTAACTGTGGTTATCAAACCACAGAAAGTGGTTTATGAAAGAGACCATAACATGGCCGACTCCTCCCTTATGTATGTCGGTGTGATGACGGTACCAGCCAGCTACGTCATCACGCCGCTCTCTGTTTTAAAATCCCATTTATAACATTCATCCCCCTTGGAAAACACAGAACACTTTATTCAATTAGTACCCTCCCCAGTTTGGCACAAATAATATCCTGAACTCGGGTCAATGGGTGGACCGCTGCTGTACCTGACGTGGGGCCCTGTCGCAAGCCCATGGTGGATGCTCCCCTGGAGATGCTGAATCCCTGGGACATGGTTTGCGGAGATGGCCGCAGGTGGTTTGCGTGCCGAACCAAACCATCCGTCAGCCTGAAGTGCACTGGTCCCAGCTGCGTCACGATCCTCAGCAGTGTCCACGGTCTCGTCGACTGTGCCTTGGCTCGCTGTTGTTCCAGCCTCTCATCAGTGTGGACTCGAACCCAGTCCATGACTTTGAGGGGCACTTTGTTTGGTTTCATATGCCCTTGCGGTTGCAGTGGTGCTTTGTTTACCCCTGTCGTTATGTTGATCTTGGACTCTTCACCTAATGCCCCTGCAGCAGTCTCTGAGGTCCAAAGCTGGTCATGGGTACTTAAGATGTCTGGCGTCTCACTTGTGTCGCTCACCGCCATGGACCCTTCACGCGTCGGCTCAGCTGTGGCTCCCATATACTGGTGCTGAACGAGGATACTGAAGCAGTCCGGCTCCTCTTCTCCTTTGCCTAGTGTGCTTTGTTGTTGTTGTTCCGTGTCGTAGATAACGTTTGTGCCCGGTTGTCGTTCCCCGAGGTTCTCTGCATGCATGGGCTCCCTCTCCTGCAACTTGGCAGTGACCTCCATAGTCTCCGACTGGGCGAGGATCTGAGGTGAGTCCAGCTGCTGCCCCCTCTCCAGTCAGCTCTCCTTCTGTGTGCTCAGGAAAGTTGGTTCCTCGTTGGCGTCGTCCTCAATACTCTCGTCCCGCACCACATCATCATCACATCATACCTGACAAGTTGAGCCTGTTGCTGTCGCGGATGGTGAAACCCAATCGTTAGAAAAGGTCACACCCCATAATGTTTTCACCATGTGTAGCCACTTGAAACTTGAAATCATAAGCGATCTTCAACTTGTAGTAGACCGATAACTCGATTGTGCCAACGTTGCTAACTCTGTGACCTCCATATCCATACAGCGCTGCTGGGTTTTTTCTGCTCAGGTGGTTGGGGAAAAATTTCTTCACCGTGGCCCAATTCAGCATCGACTTAACTACTGCAGTGTCGAGCAGCAGCGGCACAGTCATGTCATTCAACTCAACCATGCCGTATGCGCATGAATTAATTTCAGGGCTTACCGCATGGATGGTGGTTGTGGGCGGGTGACTTTGCTTGCTTGGCGGATCCCACGGTGTCGGAGACCAGCACATTTTGGCAAAATAGTTGAACCTCCCACACTTGTTACATCGTTGTCCTCTTGCCGGGCAAAAATGTGTTCTTTCATGGTGCATTGGGGAACCATATTTACCACACGTGGGGCCTCTCAGAGTGGTCCCCCCAGTTCACAGCGTATGCCTCAAGCTCCTCTGCCATGTCTCCATATTCCTCCATGCCCACAGCGTTGGTTAGCAGTGACTGTTCTAGATGTCGATGTTGATGTTGATGTTGGCGCACACCTCGCTCTGATGCTGACCGGTCCACTGACTCCAGTTGGAACGCTAGCTTGATGACATTAGCTAGCATCATGTCGTTTGGTGCCATTAGCATCTTAGCCCTTAGCCTCCGGTTGTTTGTGTGCTCGGCCAACTGGTCCTGTACCATCTCCTCTTCTAACAGTCCAAATCTGCACATGCTAGCCAGTTGTCTCAAATCAGCGAAAAAATTTTTGGTAGACTCACCAATGCCCTGTCGCCTCTGGCGGAATCTTATATGGTGCACTAGCACATTGTCCGATGTAGCAAAGTAGCTAGCTAGTAGCTACACAGCATCTACATACAAGTCCGTCAGACCAAGCGTGTGAAAAATCCTCTTCCCTTCTATGCCCAGGTTGTGGACAAGCAATGCCCCAGGGTTTCCTCTGGTAATATTTCTGTGTGGCGGCCTGCCGCGCTAAGAAAGTTTCCCGCCGCGCCTAATATATATTAATTTAAGAAAAATTAAATATGAAAGAAACGCTCCACAAGCGCGCACACGAACAACGCGCATGATTGACATCCACGCAGAAGCGCCCCTCCCGTCTGGCACCCGCGTGACCTGCAGGCCGAGCGTGTCTCTAGCACTGCTGTCCGAGAGAAACATGAGCGAATTAGAGTACTTTTAAACGTGGAAAAAAGTACAAGAGTGTGGAGGCATTTATGGTGGTGTTAACCCGCTGGTAACTGAACCAATGAGGAGTCGCTTAGCTAACAGGTCTGGTTAGGTTTCATTGCAGGGAAAGGCAAGAGTGACTGATGAATCGCTGAGGACTTACTTCATCAGCTACTGCAATATTAAGTAATAATTTATGTTCATTATTATGTCCCTGGCAAGTTAAGATGACCGAAATTCACGAAGTCAGTGACTTTAATCCGTAGGCAGCCTTCAGACAAACTAAATGTGCCAACATTTGGATTTCAAAATAAGGGAGGTTTTTCCTACTGTCTGGTTGGTGAGGAGATTTCTAAAAAACTATAAATACATAGAAATATTATAACAGAAATAACTGCATATTTGGTCATTTAAGTTCATTTATTTCTTTAAATATAATTCTAATAATTATATTTCTTTGAATTCAGAGTTATTGTTCTTTTCTGGCTCTACAAAAATTATGGTCAAAAGTTTAAATTGTATGAGGAAACAAGTAAAAAATTTGCCACATTCTGTTTCACATTAATTAAAAAAAATCAGCAATTTTATAATAATCTGCCTTTGTCCACCGGACAGGCCTCTTCACTGTCCTGTCATGTGGATGAGACGCCGTCCCATCCGGCGCTCAGACCATGTTCACTCAGCCTTATCTTGGGCTGCACGGTGGCGCAGTGGTTAGCACTGCGGCAGCACAGTTTACCCTTGGCCGGGGGATTGTGGGGATCGTGGGATCGTGGGTTCAATCCCAGCCCCCGACCAACAGTGATCTGTGTGGAGTTTGCATGTTCTCCCCGTGTTGCGTGGGTTTACTCCGGGATTTTCTCCGGTTTCCTCCCACATGCCAAAAACATGCATGTTAGGTTAATTGGCTGTTCTAAATTGTCCCTAGATATTTGTTTCCTATAGGCCCTTAGAATAGAGGGTTAGTATTAATGAAAGCGCTTTGAGTGGTCTTTGTGACTAGAAAAGCGCTATATAAGTGCAGGTTAGTTAGTTAGTTAGTTAGTTATCCTTTCTGTGGCAGCGTCTCAGCGGGCTCCCAGCTGTCAGTTATGGGATGGCTGGAGCCCAATTAACTCTCATCAGCTGAGGCGCTGCTGAGGAGTATAAGAAGGAGCAGTTCCGATCACTCGGGGCTGCGACTTAGCACACTGAAGGGTGGAACCCCTATTCCCAGTGCCAGCTCTCTACTCATCTTGCTGCATTACTCGTGAGTGTTACTCGTGAGTGGTACGTATTTGTGCCTTTAGCACACTGAAGGCTGGAACCCCTATGCCCGGTGCCAGCTCTCTACTCATCTTGCTGCATTACTCGTGAGTGTTACCCTGTATGGGTATTTGTGCCTTTTGGTCTACGAGGCCGTGTTCCTTATCCCCTGTCCCTTATTATTAATAAAACATCCCAACTCACTGGCTTGCCCTCGGCTCTCTTTGTGTGGCTCGCGAGGGCCACACGTAACAGTAAGTCGCAGCCAGACGAGTTGCCGGCGGCCGTGAGTTGTTATTGGACTTGTACCTTCCAGTCCGGGTGTCAGCGCTTTAAGCATGCCGTCTCCCAGGAGTCACGTTCGGCGCCAGGGCGACGAGCTGACGTCCATCTTGGAGGATGTCGACGGGACGCTCTTCACCACCACCCTGTACGACACCTCCAACGAAAGACGCTGGCATCTGGACTATGCTGAGAATCTCCTGGACAGTCTCCCTTGCTATTCCTACCATCCTGAGGTCTGTGCCAGGAGGGACGCCATCGCTGCACAGCGAGAGGAGCTCCGCGGGTTGGAAGGAAATCCCGGCAGGAAGCCGAAGAGGAGGAGACGTTGCCCCTCGCTTCGGGATCCCGTTCCTGTCTCTACTCCAGCCCGGGAGTTTGCGCCATCCAGAGGGCTTCCCCCGTTCAGCACGACGTCACTCAGGATTCCCCTGGAAGATCTGCAGCTGACAGCTGTTAAGGTCCGGGACCGAGTGGCTGCTGTGAGCTCCGCTGTGCACCCGTCTACCATCATGAGGCATGTGGCGGCGGCGGTAAGATTGGTGGAGAGGAGTCCAGGGCTACGAGACTACCCTGAGTTCAACGCCCTCCTTGCCTCGGTCTCTGCTCAGGAGCGGCGATTCCCGGGTCTCTCCTTCGCTTCGCCCCCTGGGAATAGCTGTCGTCACATAGCCGAATCGTCTCAGCATGGGCTGAGACGGGCTGCACGGTGGCGCAGTGGTTAGCACTGCGGCAGCACAGTTTACCCTTGGCCGGGGGATTGTGGGGATCGTGGGATCGATCCCAGCCCCCGACCAACAGTGATCTGTGTGGAGTTTGCATGTTCTCCCCGTGTTGCGTGGGTTTACTCCGGGATTTCTCCGGTTTCCTCCCACATGCCAAAAACATGCATGTTAGGTTAATTGGCTGTTCTAAATTGTCCCTAGATATCTGTTTCCTATTGGCCCTTAGAATAGAGGGTTAGTATTAATGAAAGCACTTTGAGTGGTCTTTGTGACTAGAAAAGCGCTATATAAGTGCAGGTTAGTTAGTAGTTAGTTAGTTAGTTAGCATGAACCCCGTCCGGATCCAGTTCCGGGCTGTCGCAAGGTCTTTTCCTCCCACGTAGCTGTCACCTCTACACCTCGTCTGAGAGGAGATTTTACAGCCTCGCCTCCTGAGCCACTCCCTTCCGCTGTCACGCCAGCACTTCAGGGCCAGCTCATCTCGGCTGTCACCCCCTCCTCCTCGATGCGCTCCCCGACTGCTGTGTCGCCTGGAATCCTGGCCTGGCGAGCCCTCTCCTGGAGACAACACGAGCGGCTCCCCGATGTCCTCTCAGGGGGTCCTCCGTTACCGCCCGGCGGGGAGAGGAAGAAGCAACGTCCACTGCAGCAGGCACCATCCAGCCTCCAGGAGACAGGCAAGTCCCAGTTTGTTCACATCTACTTAGTGATTTGCTCTGTCAAACTCCTGGAGGTGGAGTTCGGGGTTCGCAGCTCCCTGAACTCCCACCACCTGCTGTAGCCTGTGTCATTAATCCTGCACCCTCTGTGTTTCCCTCCGCTGAGCGGTCCCCGGCGCCGGGCCAACGATGTGGGATGAGGAGGGGGCCTGCGGTTCCGTTTCCGCAGCTACGCCGTGGACGGAGGAGGAAGACTGGTTGCTACGTGGAGTCTGCGCCGACGACCAAGCGTCCCTGGGTCTCCACGGAGGAGCGGTTCAGTCCAGCGGGACGAGGTTCTCCTGCCACCACGCCGTGTGGACTGTCGGCGTGGTTACCAGTGCCGGAGGAATCTCAAGCTGCGCTGTCCATCATGCCAGCTGCGGGGACCGACGCAGCTGAGTGGGAGCCTGACGACGACCTCCTGATGCCGGATCCCGGATCTTCGCAGTCCTGGATGGCATCAGAACCCGAGATCAGGCAAGTGCTCTACTTTATCTTTCTTCTCCTTGTCTTTGAGCACTTTAGCCTGTCTCTAGGGGAGGTGAGCCGGGTGCAGCCGTCCGCTGCGTCCGAGCTCATCTCTGCTGCCGGTGATCCTGATCCTGGTTCTGTTTTCTCTCCTGAGCCTTCTCCCAGGGTCGCCGGTGAGGAGTTGCCATCTCTCGTGGTGCTGGAGGGTCCAGGTTCGACGTCGGAGGTCGGTTCTGGTGCGGCGCCGGCCCAGTCGGGGTCCGAGGAGGGTTCGCCCGGGACCCAATCGGGGTCCAGAGTGGGTTTGCCTGAGACCCAATCGGGGTCCGGAGTGGGTTCGCCTGAGACCCAATCGGTGTCCGGAGTGGGTTTGCCTGAGACCCAATCGGGGTCCGACGTGGGTTCGCCTGAGGCCCAATCGGGGTCCGACGTGGGTTCGCCTGAGGCCCAATCGGGGTCCGATGTGGGTTCACTTGAGACCTAATCGGGGTCCGACGTGGGTTTTGCACCAGTGGTGTCCAGGTCCGGTGAGGGGACTGCTGATCCCCTGCCATCTGTCGTTGGGTCACCTCGTCATCAGCTCTCCCCCAAGCCTCTTCCATCGGGGTCCGACGTGGGTTCGCCTGAGGCCCAATCGGGGTCCGACGTGGGTCCTGCACCGGCGGTGTCCAGGTCCGGTGAGGGAGCTGCCGATCCCCTGCAGTCTGACGTTCGTCCACCTCGTCATCGGCTTCCCCCCAAGCCCCTTCCACCAGGGTCCGTTTTGACCTCTCCCTTGTCCCAACGGTCCTGGTGGTTGAGCGATGCGGGTCGGCTGCCGGAGGGCCTGCCGTGCCCGTTCGGTTCGCTTGTGCGGCCGCTCGACCCGCTAGACTTTCGGTTTGGCGATCTGGTTTGGCCTCCCGATGAACTGTGTTTTCTGGCCTGGGGTTCGGGTAGGCCCCCGGAACTATGCCCTTCACCCCTCGTTAGCGGAATGGACGCTGGGTGCGGGGAGACCCCCCGAACTGAATGTCTTGTGCTGTGCTTATTTTTGGGTGGGTACAGCTGAGTTATTATTTTTCTTCCGCATTTAGTGTGATTTTTTTGTGTGTGTGTGTGTGTGTGTGTGTGTGTGTGTGTGTGTGTGTGTGTGTGTGTTTCCCCTCCTGTGTGAGAGATGGCCATATGGTTTATTTTCGCCCTTGGGAGTTCCCCTTTTATTTTGGGGGCCCCGGGGTTGATTTCGTTGGTTGACCTGTACATGGTTTATGGGGGTATTGTGGTTTTGTTTTTTCCCTGTCTGTTGGGCCATTATTTCCGCAATTATTCTCTGCTGGTATGGGTTTTTCTCTTATGTGGTACCTTATGGAGTATGGTGTTTAGGTTTCCCTTTGTACTCTATATTGGTTACTGCCTGTTTTCTTTCCCTTCTCTGGGTTTTTTTCTTGTTGCATTTTTATGGAGTATATTGTTTAGGTTTTCCCTTTGTACTCTATAGTGGTTACCGCCTGTTTTCTTTCCCTTCTCTGGGTTTTTTTTTTTGTTATATTTTATGGGGTATTGTGTTTGGGTGTTTCCCTGGTTCTCTATATTGGTTTTTTGCCTGTTTTCTGTCCCTTTCCTGGGTTTTTTTTTTCTCCCTGTTGTATTTTGTGGAGTATATTGTTTGGGGTTTTTTTTTCCTTGTACTTGATATTGGTTCATTGTCTGTTTTCTTTCTTTTCTCCGGGTTTTTTTTTCCCCCATGTTGTGTTTTGTGGTGTATATTGTTTGGGTTTTTCCCCTTTACTCGATATTGGTTTATTGTCTGCTCTTTTTTCCTTTTTCTGGGTTTTTCTCTTATTTTACGGAGTATTGTGCTTGGGTTTCCATTGGTTCTCTGTATTAGGTTATTGTCGTTTTTTTTTTTTTTTTCCTTCTTCCCCTATGATTCTCTCCCTCCTGACCCGCGCCCCATCCGCCCACCCTAGGTGGGGGTGGGGGGGGCTTGGATGGTATGAGTCATTCATAGTCCGACCGTGAGGGGGGGGGGTGTCACGTGGATGAGACGCCGTCCCATCCTGCGCTCAGACCGTGTTCACTCAGCCCTATCCTTTCTGTGGCAGCATCTCAGCGGGCTCCCAGCTGTCAGTTACGGGACGGCTGGAGCCCAATTAACCCTCATCAGCTGAGGCGCTGCTGAGGAGTATAAGAAGGAGCAGCTCCGATCACTCGGGGCTGCGACTTAGCACACTGAAGGCTGGAACCCCTATGCCCGGTGCCAGCTCTCTAATCATCTTGCTGCATTACTCGTGAGTGCTACCCTGTATGAGTATTTGCGCCTTTTGGTCTACTAGGCCGTGTTCCTTATCCCCTGTCCCTTATTATTAATAAAACATCGCAACTCACTGGCTCGCCCTCGGCTCTCTTTGTGTGGCTCGCGAGGGCCACACGTAACATGTCCAGTTTTAACACTCCTTTTAAAACCCATTTTTATTCTCTGGCATTTGACCCAGTTTGAGACACTGATTTTATTTGTTCTTATTGTCTTGATTGTATAACGATTGTTTTCTTTGTGCTGTTTTGTACTTTAGCTGTATTTTATTGTTTTTATATTTTATTTATTGTTGATGTACAGCACTTTCTGTCAACTGTCCTTTTTAAAGAGCTTTATAAATAAAGTTGGATTGGATTAAAAAATAAACATCAGCCATAAAATAATCCACATATTTATAAGTCTCAAATGTACAAAAAAGTCATAATTTTACAAGAGGAAATTACAAATTTGAGGAAAATGGTTTCAAATTTAAATAAATTTACAGAGAAAAGTAGAAAACTATAAGAAAATTGTTATAAATTTTGGAGAAAAACCTCAAACCTTCAAGACTGAAGTCATTACTCAAGTTTTTAAGTGGCTGCTCTTTGTACCCTTAACTAAACTAGAAAATTTTTGTTGTCCGCTTTTAATTATTAATTTCAAAGCACTGCTTTTACATGAGTAGAATTTCTGGCTACTATACTAACTAACTAACCTGCACTTATATAGCGCTTTTCTAGTCACAAAGACCACTCAAAGCGCTTTCATTAATACTAACCCTCTATTCTAAGGGCCTATAGGAAACAAATATCTAGGGACAATTTAGAACAGCCAATTAACCTAACATGCATGTTTTTTTGGGCATGTGGGAGGAAACCGGAGAAATCCCGGAGTAAACCCACGCAACACGGGGAGAACATGCAAACTCCACACAGATCACTGTTGGTCGGGGGCTGGGATTGAACCCACGATCCCACGATCCCCACAATCCCCCGGCCAAGGGTAAACTGTGCTGCCGCAGTGCTAACCACTGCGCCACCGTGCATATACCCACCTCTGATCATATAATTTAGGTATGAATGAGTAAATTCCTATTATGAATGTTTTTTTTTCCCCTTCCTACTATTTGTCAGTGGAAAAAAGAAACACTAGAATAAAAATACAAAAAAATACACATTTTGGTTATTGATATAAACCATAAAAAAAAAATCCTGCAGGACAAAACATGACACTTGGTATTTTCTAGCCTGTTTCTATACCACCATAGACAGAGAGAGAACTTGAATTAGACAAGGCTCAGAGAGGGAAAGATGAGACAGAAGAGAGGAGCCAAGGAGAGGAAAGTGTTCAGGCAGAGGGTCCAGAAGAGGTGAGACAGAGGAAGGAGAGAAGGATGACACCAGTAAAAAGTCCAAACACAGGACATCTGGGTGAGACCCCAACTGGCCCAATATTCCAACACTCAAGCCTTAGTATCTTAACATTTCCGGTTACAATTGTGTCATGTGTCATCCCCGCCCCCCCTCCCTGGAAAAATATGTTGCCACCGCGCCAAGGTCTTTAAGCCAGAGGAAACACTGAGTGCCCACTTCCTTTCTTTATCCAACTTTCCCAGGTCCAATGCTGCAATGTAGGTCTCGAACATGTCCAGCAAACGTGGCCACAGGATGGGCAGTTCACCTGGGCACTCGAGGAAAGGCCTCAGAGGTCTTAAGCACACTTCCATGGTTTGTAAATTCTCATTGCCAAATGAGAATCCACAAACCTGGTAATGAATCCACAAACCATTACCCCAAACCTGGTAATGAAGACAGACGAGGATGCTGTGCAGAAACATGAACTTTATTACAAAGTCTTAGTTGTCAAGCGGTGATTCTCGCGGATCACCATAAGACGCCAAGAGTCCACCAGTGAGTTTTGCGATGATGGTTTATTAACACACAAGACGAGACAGGACAAGACTGTGAGCCGCTCTTGGCAAAAACACACATAAATCAATACATGGGCTCGCAGGGCTAACCCCAGCCACTACGAGCTAAACTGTGACATGGCAAAGACATGAACCTGACATGAAGGTCAAAACGACGCTCTGACAAGGCTTGACAAAGTGTTGACAAAGTCTGACAAGATGTAGACAAAGTGTTGACAATACTCCTGCAACATTATTGTCGCTAGTGCCTGCTTTATGAAGGTGAACACTAACGAGCAGTAATGACACACAGCTGACCAGCCTTGACAGGTGGAAGCCCCACCGAGCACCTTCACAATAAGAGCCCGGTGAGACCAGAATACAACCCACAGTGGTCAAGGCCGGCAGCGAGTTGAACTTAGCCCGAGCGCGATCAGAACCCAGCGCTCGGGTTGTAACAGTACCCTCCCTCCACCGGCGGGCTCAGAATGCCCCAAGGACCACCCTGCCCCCCCACCCCCCAGGGTGGGTGGCCGGGGGTAGGAGCACCGGGGCAAGCAAGCAGGAGCCTCCACGGCCCCCGGCAATGATGCACAGGGGCGGTGACTCAGAGGGGACAGATGTCCAGGATGAGCCTGTAATCCGTTCGACGGTGAAAGGTCTGCAGCTCCTCCCCCGTCCGCGGACCACGCTGGCGCTGCACCTCCGCTGGACCCCGATTGGGTCCCAGCCGCACCCACGTCGGGCCCCGATTGGGCCAGAACCGCACCCGCGGTGGACCCCGATCGAGCCTCCGGTGCACCCACGTTGGACCCCGATTGGGCCAGACCCGCGCCCGCGGCGGACCCCGATTGGGCATCTGACGCACCCACGTTGGACCCCGATTGGGCCAGAACCTCCCCCGCAGTGGACCCCGATTGGGCCTCCCGTGCACCCACGTCGGACCCCGATTGGGCCACAGCAGCCTCCACGACGGACCCCAATTGGGTTGGTGCAGCTCCGCTGACAATCTCCACCCCCGAACCTGGGACCTCCAACCCAGTGACTCCGACTCATTCCACGCGGGCGACACTGCAACAAGGCTCAGAAACAAGAAAACCGGGATCAGAATCACCGGCAGCAACAGAACCCAGCGAGACGAGCTCGGGCGCAGCAGGCGGCTGCTTCTCACTCGCCTCCCCGAGAGGCAGGCAAAAATGCTCCAACACAGGGGACAGAGACAAAGGAGGGAGCACTTGCCTGCACTCAGGTTCTGTTGCCCCCCAGGACTCCGACGATCCAGGTTCAGGGCGGCGACTCTCGTCAGCAGGCTCGAACTCAGCTGCGTCGGGCTCCGCAGCTGGCAGGATGTCATTTCCAGCCTGAGGTTCCTCCCACGCTGCTGTCCACGCCGATGACCCGTATGGCGTGGGGGCAGGGGACCCTCGACCCACTGGCTCGGACCGCTCCGGCGAGGAGACCCGGGGATGCTTTTTCGTCGGCTCAGGCTCCGGGCCGCAGTCCGCTCTTCTCCTCTGTCCACGATGTGGCTGCAGGGCCAGATCCAGGCTTTCCAGCACTGCAGGTCCCCTCTTCATCTGACGACGTTGGCCTGGCGTCGCGGACCGCTCGACAGGGGGGGACACAGAGGCAGCAGGTTTAGTAATTTTTTTCTACAGCAGGTGGAGGAAGCTCGGGGGGCTGCGAACCCCGAACTAACTAACTAACTAACTAACCTGCACTTATATAGCGCTTTTCTAGTCACAAAGACCACTCAAGGTGCTTTCATTAATACTAACCCTCTATTCTAAGGGCCTATAGGAAACAGATATCTAGGGACAATTTAGAACAGCCAATTAACCTAACATGCATGTTTTTGGCATGTGGGAGGAAACCGGAGAAATCCCGGAGTAAACCCACGCAACACGGGGAGAACATGCAAACTCCACACAGATCACTGTTGGTCGGGGGCTGGGATCGAACCCACGATCCCACGATCCCCACAATCCCCCGGCCAAGGGTAAACTGTGCTGCCGCAGTGCTAACCACTGCGCCACCGTGCGCCACCGTGCAGCCCACGGTGGGGAACTCCTGGGGAACTCCGCCCCCAGGAGTCAGACAAGGCAGATCATAATTAAGATGTAACAAATTATCATGCACTTGCCTTTCTCCCAGGGAAGAGATGGTTCCTGCTATAGGGGACGTTGTTCCTCCTTCTCCCCACTGGATGGCGACAGAGGGCCCCCTGGAAGGACGAGGTGGAGCCGCTCTCAGAGGTTCGCTGACAGGCTTTGCCGGCAGCGAGTCCAGCCGGGGATTCTGCTGTGGGTTGCCTGGGCCGCGGCACCGACGTCATCGTCGGCCCCCAGATGGCGCAAACTCCTAGACCGGGTCAAAGGCAGGAGCGGGATCCCAGCATGGGAAGCGAGGATGCCTCCTCCGCTGCTTCCTGCCATAGTCCTCCTCCACCATACGGAGTATCTCGCGCTGTGCGGTGATGTCATCCCTCCTCACGCCGACTTCAGGGTGGTCAGCGTAGTGGGGAGAAAGATGATTCAGCACATCCTCAGCGCAGTCCAGGTACCAGTGTACCTCGCTGTAGTAGTCGAGGAGGGAAGCAGAGATGAGCGTTTCATCCACGTACTCAAGGATGTCCGCCAGCTTGTGGCTCGGACTCTGAGCGCGGCCCCTCCGCGACGGCATTCCTTCAGCACACCGTACCCAGACAGAAAAAGAACAAACGTCCAAAAAGGCAAAAACTCACGGTGAAAGGCGTCTCGGTGTGGCGTCTCCTTTCAGACGTCCTGGCAGGAGTATACTGTCAAGCGGTGATCCTCGCAGATCACCATAAGACGCCAAGAGTCCACCAGTGAGTTTTGCGATGATGGTTTATTAACACACAAGATGAGACAGGACAAGACTGTGAGTCGCTCTCGGCAAAAACACACATAAATCAATACATGGGCTCGCAGGGCTGCCCCCAGCCACTATGAGCTAAACAGTGACATGGCAAAGACACGAACCTGACATGAAGGTCAAAACAACGCTCTGACAAGGCTTGACAAAGTGTTGACAAAGTCTGACAAGATGTAGACAAAGTGTTGACAATACTCCTGCAACATTACTGTCGCTAGTGCCCGCTTTATGAAGGTGAACACTAACGAGCAGTAATGACACACAGCTGACCAGCCTTGACAGGCGGAAGCCCCACCGAGCACCTTCACAATAAGAGCCCGGTGAGACCAGAATACAGCCCACAGCTGTCAAGGCCGGCAGCGAGTTGAACTTAGCCCGAGCGCGATCAGAACCCAGCGCTCGGGTCGTAACATTAGTAATGCAATACACACATGTGAGCACTCAGCTCCTGACTGTAGCCATCAGGGGTGAGTCAGTGAAAGAGACCATAACATGGCCGACTTCTCCCTCATGTATATTGACCTGATGACGGTAGCAGCCAGCTACATCATCACGCCGCTCTCAGTTATAAAATCCCTTTTATAACAGTATTATCTTGGTTTTATTTTTTTTCACTTTATTGAAAATAAACTTTTTATTGCCATCAGTTCACATGCCTTTGAGCCAGGTTGTGACAACTGTTATCTGATGTTCCTGATGTATTGCATCAGCTGTTTTAGGCGTGACTGACCTGACAGATTTGACAGCTCTGCCAGGTTGGTCACGCTCCCCACCGTGGTCTCTGGAGGGGAGATGATCTCTCGTATACCGAGGGCTCATAGATTGGGTGTCAATGGCAGATTGGCATGACTGTGCTATGTAGAAGTTCGACTATTGTTGGGCATAAGTTGTGAATGTCAGCAACACTCTAAACATTAGTTGGTTTAAGTTACTATTACTCAAATCAAATCAAATCAAATCAAACTTTATTGTCATATTGCTGTACATACAACTGTAGTGCAGGCAAGATGAAATTGCGTTTCTCTCGGCATCCATATAAGAAGCAGCATGATTAAGACACACTCCCACATAGCTCCACCCCCCACCCCCACCCCCCCATCCATTCACACATCCCTGAGACATACTTGCGGAAAAAGAATAACTAACTATAATATACAAAATGTCCATAGGTGCAGTAGTGTGTATGAGAGATTCCGGGTCAGCTGTTCAGCATCCTGACAGCTTGTGGGAGGAAGCTGTTGATCAGTCTGGTGGTTTTGCCTCTGATGCTCCGGAATCGTTTACCAGATGGAAGAAGTTCAAAGTGTTTATGCAGAGGGTGAGAATGGTCCTTCAAAATGTTCAGTGCCCTGCTCCTACAACGGTTCTGAAAAAGTTCTTGGACAGAGGGAAGGGAGACTCCAATTACCCTCTCCGCCCCCTTGACTATCCTCTGCAGGGCTTTTTTGTCTGACATACTGCAGCTGGAGTACCATGTAGCAATGCAGTACATCAGAACACTCTCCACCACACCTCTGTAGAAGGTCCTGACGATGCAGATGGGGAGAGAGGCCTGTTTGAGTTTCCTCAAGAAGTGTAGTCTCTGCTGAGCCTGCTTCCTGATCTCCAAGGAATTCTTGCTCCAGGTCAGGTCCTGCGAGATCTGCACTCCTAGGAACTTGATGTTCTCTACTCTCTCCACTAAACGGCCGCCGATGCTGAGGGGGACGTGCTCAGGCTGTGACCACCGGAAGTCAATAATCATCTCCTTCATTTTGTCCACATTAAGCACCAGATTGTTCTCCCTGCACCAGCCCTCCAGGTCTCTCACTTCTTCCCTGTACATTGATTCCTCATCCCTCTGAATAAGTCCCACCACCGTGGTGTCATCTGCAAACTTAATAATCTGGTTCCCCTCGTGTTTGGATACACAGTCATGTGTTAGAAGTGTAAACAACAGTGGACTGAGTACACAGCCTTGAGGGGTTCCGGTACTCAGTGTGACAGAGTTGGAGATGTTGTTTCCAACCCGAATAGACTGAGGTCTCTCAGTCAGGAAATCCAGGATCCAGAGACATGTGGCGGTGTTCAGACCAAGAAGGAGTAATTTCTCCATCAGTCTCTGGGGAATAATGGTGTTGAATGCTGAACTGAAATCAATGTACAGGAGTCTGGCGTAGGTGTCTTTCTGGTCCAGGTGGGTGATGACAGAGTGTAGGGTGGTGACTATAGCATCCTCCATGGAGCGGTTTGAACGATATGCAAACTGGAGCGGGTCGTGTGATGCAGGGAGGCAGGCTGTGATGTGTGGTTTGACAATCCGTTCAAAACACTTCATCACAATTGGTGTAAGTGCAACAGGACGATAGTCATTCAAACAGGACACCACTGGTTTCTTTGTCACCGGTACAATGATAGAGGTCTTGAAGCATCTGGGAACGATGGCTTGACTCAGGGAGATGTTATAAATGTCAGTCAGGACATCCGCCAACTCGCTCGCGCAGTCTCGGAGCACACGTCCCGGAATGTTGTCTGGACCTGCAGCTTTGCGTGGGTTGACTCTGGATAGGGTCCTCCGTGTGTCCGCTGTGTTGATGGTAAAAGCTGGTCCGACCGATGGTGGGGGTGGGCCGGCCCTCCCTCTGATTGTCGAGTTTGATGCTTCAAAACATGCAAAGAAGTCATTAAGCCTGTCTGGAAGCGAAGCGTCGTCATCATCGACCCCCTGCCTAGACTTAAAGCCCGTCAGTGTCCGAACTCCCTGCCACATCTGCTTGGTGGTCCTAGTGTCACAGAGATGTCCCTGGATTTTCTCCGTATAGGCGCGCTTTGCCGCCTGAATTCCCTTTGAAAGCGCAGACCTGGCTGAGCGGAGGGCAATCCTGTCCTTCGCTCTGAAGGCTGCATCTCTGGCTGTAAGCAGCGAGCGCACCTCTGCAGTAATCGAGGGCTTATGATTACTCACTTATATGTCCTAGTCGTTATGGATGCATGATGCATACAGCCAAAAGTGAAAATTTCAGCGTATCCCAGTGTTTTAGACCAATTTTTATACGTTTGGCAAAAGTTACCTAAATCCTCACAGTGTGACAGACAGCTCAAGTTTGCAAACCGTGTCTGGCTCTAAGTATCTATCCGATGAGTTGCAAAGAAGAGGCATTCCCAGCAAGATAATTTGCAGCACTTGTCAGAGGCTGTAATCCAAGAATACCACTTGTTGTTAATATGGAAGGGACAGACAAATCCTTTCCCTGGCTGAGATGGGCCTGTAGTGTTTCCTCTGCTTTAAAGACTTTGGCGAGGTGGCAACATCCGATATGGGGGGGGGGGGCAGAA
Source organism: Pholidichthys leucotaenia (assembly GCA_020510985.1). NCBI lineage: Eukaryota > Metazoa > Chordata > Actinopteri > Cichliformes > Pholidichthyidae > Pholidichthys > Pholidichthys leucotaenia. Next base: position 240,363,514 of record CM035836.1, read on the forward strand.
AACACAGGACACTATTGTAACTGGAATATATTAATTTTATACAATTTCTTTCTTTTTTTTTTAATTTTGCACAGTAACTTTGCATATGGAACTTACCATTTGAAGTATTGTACAACCAAGGCTTGAATGTTGGAATATTGGGCCAGTTGGGGTCTCACCCAGACGTCCTGTGTTTGGACTTTTTACTGGTGTCATCCTTCTCTCCTTCCTCTGTTCTCACCTCTCCTGGACCCTCTGCCTGAAAACTTTCCTCTCCTTGGCTCCTCTCTTCTGTCTCATCTTTCCCTCTCTGAGCCTTGTCTAATTCAAGTTTTCTCTCTGTCTATGGTGGTATAGAAACAGGATAGAAAATACCAAGTGTCATGTTTTGCCCTGCAGGATTTTTATGTCATGGTTTACATAAATGACAAAAATGTGTATTTTTTGTATTTTTGTTCTCGTGTTTCTTTTTTTTTTCATTGAGAGAGTAGGGAAAGGGAAAAACATTCATAATAGTAATTTACTTATGCATACTTAAATTATATGACCAAAGGTGGGTATAGTAGCCAGAATTCTACTCATGTAAAAGCAGTGGTTTGAAATTAATAATTAAAAGTGGACAACCAAAAATTTCTAGTTGACTTAAAGGTACAAAGAGCACCTACTTAAAGGGTACCTGCAGTGAATTTTAATCAAAAGCTATTTCAAAGGATCAAATATGGTACCAGTGGTTCCGTCTGATAATTTTGGTCATGATTCCTTCTCAAATTGTCATGGTCGCGAGCACGCGCCCCCTCCTTCCCGTTGTTTCCTTCCTCAGGTCATCAACACACCTGGGTGAGGAGATGCACCTACTGCTTTTCTTCAGCCAGCATTTAAAAGAAGCATCCCTTCAGTGTACTGACACTGGCTCGTCTGGGTATGCTGCCATAGCAGAGTCCTATTGAAGAAAGCATTATTTTCTGAAGGTGTAGTTTCCGTACTCACCTGTCTCTTTTCTCCTTTCCAGGTTGCTGCCACTGTGCGGGCGTGTCTCCGGGAACTGCGTGCGCTCACTGCCCCATTATCTCCACTCAGCTGCAACCATTCTCCACCCGGTCAGGCACCATCGACTCCACCAACTTCACCCTGTTGGTTCCTTGGAGGCCACTCTGCAGTGTGTAGTGGCCGAAAATCTCTCTTCGTGGACCACGCTCTGACCTGGGTGGAGTACACTCTGAATTCTGCCGTTTCTACAGACACGGGGCTCACCCCCTTTGAAGCCTCGTTGGGGTACACCCCACCTTTGCAACCCATGGCTGAGGGTGAGGTTGCGGTGCCATCTGTGGGGTCCCATGCTCGGCACTGTCAACGCATCTGGAGATCTACCCGTGCTGCCCTCGCCCGGTCCTATGAGCGCAACCATCTGATGGCTGACAGGGAGCCGGTGCCTGGTCCTAAGTACACCGTTGGTTAGCAGGTCTGGCTGGTGGTGGACCAGATTCCACTGAAGATGGACTCGAAGAACCTGTCCCCCCGCTTCCTGGGACCCTATACCATCTCCGGGGTGGTTAATGACGTCACGGTCCACTTGAAGCTTCCACAGACCCTACGGGTGAACCCGACTTTCTACATCTCCCATATCAAGCCCCTCTTGATCAGCCCCCTCTCCCCCCCGAAGCCACCTCCTCCTCCCCAGACGATGGATGGCCACATTGCCTACACTGTGCGGCACATTTTGGATGTTTGCCGTCAGGGCCGCAGTCTAGAATACCTGGTCCATTGGGAGGGCCACGGCCTGGAGGAATGCTCTTGGATCCCCAGATCACACGTCCTTGACAAAGGGATGCTCTGGGTCTACCATCAAGCCCATCTCAACAAGCCCAAGGGACCGCCAGGAGGCAGAGGGCACTGTCATGGTCGTGAACGTGCGCCCTCTCCTTCCTGTTGTTTCCTTCCTCAGGTCATCAACACACCTGGGTGAGGAGATGCACCTGCTGCCTTTCATCAGCCAGCGTTTAAAAGGAGCATCTCTTCAGTGCACTGACGTTGGCTCGTCTGGGTATACTGCCATAGCAGAGTCCTATTGAAGCAAGAGTTATTTTTTGAAGGCGTAGTTTCCGTACTCACCTGTCTCTTTTCTCCTTTCCAGGTTGCTGCCACTGTGCGGTTGCATCTCCGGGGACTGCGTGCGCTCACTGCCCAATCATCTCCACTCAGCGGCAACCATTCTCCACCCGGTCAGGCACCACCGACTCCACCAACTTCACCCTGCTGGTTCGTCTCTTCCCCCACTCGGGGTTGTGCCAGTTCCCCCTATTATCCCACGTAAGTGGCAATTTGGCTCACCCATTTTCCCTGTCTCCATTCCTCCTCTCACAGCTCTCGTTCTCTCTCCACAAGCCGCTTCCTCTGGCGAGTGACATTGTCCGTAAGCTGTGCTTTTAAAAGATATTTAAAAGATATTTAATAAACTCCTCAAACGTTTGTTGGTGTTCTCGATTGTCCTTCTGTTGCTGCATCGTGTGTGTGTGCTGTCTATAATTGGTAATCATGACACAAATATGCATGAGTTTCAAGTCACTGCTCTCTCAGTCAGTTATGGTCTGTGACATCTTGTCTCCTCCATGGCCAGTTTCAGCACAGATAGCAGTCAACAAAGTTTCAACATCAGAATTTTATGTAATTTTTGCAACCATGTACAAGCAAATCTACCCACATATAATTTAATGAAATAAAATTCTAGTATATCAAGATTTAGTCAACGTGTTCTGAAGTTACTTGACTGGGAACTTGCCTGTTCGTCAGGTCCCCTTCAGCTGCTGGACCCCGGAGGTACCTGCAGGTCATGCCGTCAATGAAGACCGTCCTTGGAAGAACCGTTCCAAGGACGGTTTGTGCAGTATATATCCGTGCAGATTTTGCGGCATTTTCAAAAACCATTTCCAAAAACCTTTGGTTCAAAATCTTTGAACCAAAAAGATGTGACCCACTGAGCGTGTTTACTTATCCGCAGTAAAGCCAGAAACGAGTGTGCGTCACTTCCTGCCGGCGATGGCTGCTTCCCATTGGTTTTGACCAAGCGGTTTTCATGAGATAAAATTATTCAGTGTACTGACCCTAGGGGGTTATTTTTACTGAATAAACACATTTTTCATTTATAAGTAATACCTAAAGCAGGATTAATGTTGTTATAATGACCAGAACTGGTTTCCTTTAAAATGACTTCAGTCTTGAAATAAATAATATAATAATAATAAATAAATAATTGTTTCTACTTTTCTCTTAAATGTATCTAAATTTGAAACCATTTACCTCAAATTTGTAATTTCCTCTTGTAAGATGGACTTTTCTTGTACATTTGAGATTTTATTATAAATTTGTGGATTATTTTATGGCTAATTTTTGTCCATTTTTTTAATAAAATTACTGTGTTTTTAATAAATTTACTTTTCCTTATAACAATTTTTGACCATAATTTTGAGGATCCAGAAGAGAACAATAATTTAACTCTGATTTCAAAGAAAAAAATATTAATAAAATTGTATTTAATGAAATAAATTAACTTAAATGACCAAAGATGCAGTTATTTCTGTTATAATATTTCTATGACTGCACAACAATCACTGCTGCCTCTGAAGACATCAAGTCCTGCTGCCCACTCCCCACTCCCCACTCCACCATCACCCCCCACTCCCAACACACAGCCCCCCAACCTGACCCTCACTAAGACCCAGGTGAGGACGGAGCGCAGGAAGATCAAGGCGAGGAAGGCGTTGGGACCGGACGACATCAGTGCAAAGCTCCTCGAGTCCTGTGCAGACCAGCTAGTACAGACCAGCAGAGTACATCTTCAACCTGAGCCTGAAGCTGGGGAGGGTACCACAGTGGAGGAAAACATCTTGTGTGGTACCTGTACCAAAGACTTACCACCCCAAAGATCTGAACAGCTACAGACCAGTGGCCCTGACGTCCCACATGATGAAGACCCTGGAGAGACTGCTCCTTGCTCACCTCCGCCCCCTGGTGGGACCAGCGATGGATCCACTCCAGTTCGCCTACCAGCATGGTATTGGGGTGGAGGATGCAGTCATCTTCCTCCTTCACCGTTCTCTGTTCCACCTGGAAAAGCCTGGGAATGCAGTGAGGATCATGTTCTTTGACTTCTCCAGTGCTTTCAACACCATCCAACCGATGATCCTGAAGGACAAGCTGCTGTGCGCAGGTGAACCAGCACCTGTCATCATGGATCCTGGACTATCTCACAAACCGGCCACAGTTTGTGAGAACCCGGGACTGTGTGTCCTACACAATTATCGGTAGCACGGGGGGCCCCCAGGGAACGGTTTTGGCTCCCTTCCTGTTCACCCTTTATACTGCGGACTTCTCACACAACACAACACACTGCCATCTACAGAAGTTCTCTGACGACTCTGCGATCGTTGGCCTCATCTCCAACGGAGATGAAGCGGAGTACAGAGGGCTTATCCAGGACTTTGTGGACTGGTGCCATCGGAACTGCCTCCAGATCAACGCGAGGAAAACTAAGGAGCTGGTGGTGGACTGCCGCAGGCAAGGACAACCCCTCACAGCACCAGTAAATATACAGGGAACAGACATTAAGATGGTGACATCCTACAAGTACCTGGGTGTTCATCTGAACAATAAACTAGACTGGTCACACAATACTGACGCACTCTACAAGAAGGGACAGTGCAGGCTGTTCCTGCTGAGGAGACTCAGGTCTTTTGGTGTACAAGGGGTGCTGCTGAAGACATTCTACGACACGGTGGTGGCATCAGCCATCACTTTTGGAGTGGTCTGCTGGAGCAGTGGCATTACAGCAGCCGATAGGAAGAGACTGAACAAACTGATCAAGAAAGCTATCTCTGTCCTGGGGCAGTGCCTTGACCCAGTGGAGGAGATGGGAGAGAGAAGGATGGTGGCTAAACTGTCATCTCTGCTGGAGTCCGAGTTCCACCCTATGCAGGACACACTGAATGCACTAAGGAGCTCATTTAGCAGCAGACTACATCATCCTAGGTGCGCAACCGAGAGGTTTCGCAGGTCCTTCCTACCTACGGCTGTCAGACTGTATAACCTAAGCAGGGCTGCTCGCAGAGATAGCAAAAATGTGATGACCTAATAGTACTGAATGCAAAAGATGCAACAGACTTACACAAATGGTCCCCTCCAGTATACAACTAGGACAATATCAGTTGCTACGAGGGTGACAATATGTATGGGTACATATTCATACTATGTAGGATAACTAAGTAGACGGTTATGCTGTTTATTCCATCTTGCTACAATGCTCCGCACTGCGTACGTATTTATGCGTGGGTTTACTCCGGGATTTCTCCGGTTTCCTCCCACATGCCAAAAACATGCAAGTTAGGTTAATTGGCATCAAACTGGGGACTGGGGATTCTAAATCATCCTTACGTATGACTGTGAGAGTGAATGGTTGTCTGTCTCTTTGTGTTGGCCCTGCGATGGACTGGCGATCTGTCCAGGGTGAACCCTGCCTCTCGCCCAAAGATGCTGGGATAGGCTCCAGCTCCCCCCCGCGACCCGAAAAGGATTAAGCAGAAGAAGATGAATGAATGAATGAATGAATGAATGTGTATGTATATTAACTGCAGTTATTTTTATTTTTATTTTTATTATCTTCTTAATTATTGCTCTGAGTGGTGCTATCCCTGTGCTGTTGCAATCCTGGAATTTCCCCATTGTGGGACTAATAAAGGCTTATCTTATCTTATCTTAAGGTACTTTAAAGTTTTGGCGTTTTGGCCTCAGTGTGAAGGAAGCTTGGGAAGCTACAAACATTGAGGCCTGCATGGAGGATGCCCGCACCTCCCACACACTGGAGGTAGGCCTCCTCTGCATAAAATGTGCCGAGGAGTTGAATGAGGTGCTTCCAGCTTTCCAACGGTTCCCTCAGCTCGTCCGTTTGCACGAGTAGAGCATCAACATGCAGATCATCATCCAGGGGTTGATGAAATCATTCCTGGTGGCGGGAGAGGTGCCGAGGGAGGAAGGTCTGCATCCATCTGGGGGAAGACAAGGTCGTCGCCGAAACCGTGGAACACAGCGGCCCAGCTTTTCATCCCCAGCAAGGACGCGCCAGGCTTCCATTTCCTCCTTCGGTTCACTACGAGCATACCACCATCGGGCATCCTTCCCCCATCTGATGATCTCCAGCTTCTCCAGGGAGGACTCACTGGATGGGTCATTGGTAGCAGAGCAGGAATACAGGCAAGTACTGGTTCGTTTTTTTTTTACATCAGTTAATGAAGGGACTGGTCTGGGTCCCAGTGGAGAGACTCAGCCACGGCTGCCTCCCGCTGCTGAGTTCTCTCCACCTCACCTTGCTATTAACTCTGCTGCCCTGTCCATCCACCCATCCTCACCGGCATCTCCTGTATTTCTTTCTGGTTTTTGTGAGAGACTGGCTATACTGGGAGGCAACTTACTGGTCTGGGATGAGCCGGCTGCCCCTGAAGCTTTTTCAGCTGCAGCTACCTCCAGGAGGGGGTTCCAAGGAGCTATAACCCCTAGACCTGACGTTCTACTCTTTGCTGTTGCTGCGTTTGGTCTGCATGAGGCTCCACACTGCTCCCCAGCTCCAGTACCATCACCACATCATTTTCCAGCACCACTACCAGTTCTGGCTGTTCCCCGGACAACTCCAGATGCTCACGAGGTTTGCATCGCAGCTCCAGCTGCTTCTGAGGTGCGCACAACAGCTCCAGCCATCCCCGAGGTGCACACACCAGCGCCAGACATCCCCGAGATGCACACAATACTGCCAGCTATCCCTAAGGTACACACAACGGCTTCTGCCATCTCCGAGGTGCACACAATGGCTCCCGCTGTCCTTAAGCTCCAGCTGTTTCCACAGTACATGCTCCTGTTCCTGCTCAGCCCGAGGTGTGCATAGGGCTCCTCTGTGTTTGTTTGGTGAGCTCTGAGCTTCTGCGGCCACTGTTCCACCATGTTCTCCAGATTGGTGGCCTTTGGACATTGGCAGGCTGCCGGACCAGCCCTGCATTCTGGTCTGGGGGTCCATGGACTGGGGTAGGCCCCCCGACCCACATTGCTCTCCATTGTACACCCCCTGACCCATTGTTTGTTGCGGTCCAGTGGCCATGCGGTCCATGGACTTGGTTAGACCACCCAACTCATTTTGATTTGGGTCTTGGGGCCTCGGACCTTATTCGGCCCATGAACTGTGTTTGTTTTGGACATTGTTGTAGGGGGTTACAGGTTGTTTCAGCCCACCTGGCCTTGTACCCCCACCACCCACCCTGAAAGGATTTTTGGGTTTTTTCTTTCTTTTGTTGGTGTGACCCTGGGGTCCTCTGGAAGCCGCCCCTTAAGAGGGGGTTACTGTCAGGGGATGGAGCTCATGCTCTCATCGTGATTTATTATGGTTGTATGGTCTTCGGGGCATGATCTCAGCCCTCTCCCTCGCTTTAAGTTCATTTTGGAATTTTCTGTGTTTTACTGGTAATTATCGTTATCCTAGTTTGCCATTATCATGATTCTGTTTTGTATAATTATTTCTCCACGGATCATCCTTATTATTATTATTATTATTATTATTATTATTATTATTATTATTATTATTATTATTATTGTTGTTGTAGCCACACATGTATTACTGTATGCCTCACATCTCAGATAAGAACAAAGAACTGAGTGTCCTTGGAGATAACAGGAAGCTGTGAAAGTGTAATCCTTGTTATGCAGGAGACGGCCTTGGGAGGATCCTTTGTGTGCCTAGAGACTGTGTCGAGGACCCTTTGTGGGCCAAGGACAGAGAGGGGGATGCTGAAGGATTAAAGGGGAAATGCATTGTGACTTGTGATTGTAATGCAATGTGAATTGTGAGCTGGGAGAGTCCTGGTTATATAAGGGAGGAGTTTCTCTTAGAGTTCCTCTTTTTCAACTTTGTTGATGATGGTGAATGTGTAATAAAACTGCCTAGAGACAAACCTGCCTCGTCAATTACAAATTTCCACACTGGTGACCCAAGACGTAGCATGCAGCAAGAAGAGATTTCCCCGGGGCCAGACTCATCAGGAGCCCCCAGCCAAGCTTCTGCTGTTACCGTCCATCTACCGGACTTTTGGCAGAACAATCCGCGCTCCTGGTTCCACTTGGTTGAGGCACAGTTCGCCCTCCGGAGGATAACGGTAGATGACACGAAATTCTACCATGTGGTTGCAAAGCTCAATAACCACATGGCTCAGCATGTGGAAAGCCTCCTGGAGCAGCCACCAGCCAGCGACAAATACGGCGCGTTGAAGGCTGCACTCATCCAACACTTCACTCTCTCGGTCGAGGAGAGAGCAGAGAGACTCCTGGCGCTGACCGACTTGGGAGACTGCACGCCCATTGACCTGATGGAGAAGATGCTGAGGTTGAAGGGCTCGGACGATGACAACTTCATCTTTACCCACATTTTCCTCAGGACCCTACTGTCAGCCACAAGAGCGACCCTGGCCAGTTCGCCGTTGTTGGCCCAGCAGGACTTCCGCGCGATGGCCCGGGAGGCGCATCGGATTCTCAACGCCAGCAAACAGCGCGCAGCCACCGCTGCAGCGACGGAGTTCGGCGCAACGGCCGGAGATGGCAGGGAGCCAGGGACGGCGGTAGCAGATCCACCGAAGACGGCGGCGGCGGGGGCCAAGGATCGTGGAGGAGACACTCTCTGTTTCTACCATCGCCGCTTTGCAGAGAAGGCACTCAAATGTATACCACCGTGCCAGTTCAAGCGCTTGGGAAACGCCAAGACCGGGGGTCGGTAGCAGCTGTGACCCTCGGGGAGGAGAACAAGCTGCTCTACTTGATGGACGCACGCTCGGGGAGGCATTTCCTCGTGGACACAGGCTCCCAGTTGAGTTTCATCACACCTTCCTATGCTGACCGGCTGGCAGGTTCCAGAGGTCCCGGGGTGGCAGCATCGAACGGCTCGGAGATTAAGACCTTTGGTGAGAGGACTCTACTTCTGTCGCTACACGGCCGTACATTTGAGTGGACTTTTGTCATAGCAGCAGTGAATTTCAATATGTTGGGGGCTGATTTTTTGTGCTCACATGGTTTGTTGGTTGATCTCGCTAACAGGCGCCTGGTTAATGCACTTTCTTTTGACTCTATTCCCTCTACAGCTCGAGTGGCCCGGCCAACAGCACAAGCCAACATCACAGCTGCAAGTGGTAAGTTCCACACACTGCTCACTCAGTTCCCAGCACTCACGATCCCCACATTCTCGGCAGCCATCACTAAACACGGGGTGGAGCATTTTATTACCACCACCGGACCGCCCGTTTTTGCAAAAGCTCGGCGCTTGGACGCAGCTAAACGGGCCATAGCGTGCGAGGAGTTCGCCAACCTGGAGAGGTTGGGCATCATCAGGCGTTCAAACAGCCCATGGGCTTCCCCGCTACACATGGTCCCGAAAGCTGATGGCTCGTGGCGACCTTGCGGAGATTTCCGCAGGTTGAACAACGCTACAGCGCATGACCGCTACCCAATCCCACATATCCAAGATTTTTCCATTCATTTGGCAGGGGCGCGCGTTTTTTCTAAAATAGACTTGGTCCGCGGTTACCACCAAGTCCCAGTGCATGCTGAAGACATACCCAAAACAGCGGTGATAACTCCATTTGGCCTATTCGAGTTTTTACGCATGCCATTCAGGCTTAAAGGGGCTGCACAGACATTCCAACGCATGATGGATGCGGTGCTGCACGATCTCCCTTTCGTGTTCATCTACTTGGACGATATTTTGGTAGCCAGCGCGTCCGAAGACGAACATGAAAACCACCTCGCGGCAGTTTTCCGGAGGTTGGGAGAGCACGGTTTAATAATCAACCCAGCGAAGTGTCAGTTCGGGGTGACGCAGATTGATTTTTTGGGGCATCGCTTCTCTCCCGAAGGAGCGGTTCCACTGCCTGACAAGGTGCGTGCGGTAGCAGATTTTCCCCGGCCACAAACGGTCAGGGCGTTACAGGAGTTTTTGGGAATGGTGAATTTTTATAACCGTTTCCTCCCCCGCGCAGTGCAGCTCATGCAACCATTGTACACCGTGCTCAAAAAACAAAAACCCGCGAATAAGATCGAATGGTCCCTGGAGCGAGAGCGAGCATTCTCGGAGGTCAAAGCAGCCCTGGCAAACCCTGCGTTGTTGGCATATCCAGACCCAACGGCCTGCATAGCGCTCACTACTGATGTGTCAGATGTGGCCATAGGGGCGGTCGTGGAGCAGCATGTAGCCGGGGCTTGGCAACCGCTCGTCTTTTTCAGCAGGACTTTGCGTGATAGTGAACGTAAATGCAACACGTTCGACAGGGAGTTGTTAGCTCTCCACTTGGCCATTCGCCACTTCCAGTTCTGGCTGGAAGGACGCTGTTTCACCGTGTTCGTTGACCACAAGCCGCAAACATTCGTGATGGCCAAGGTTTCTGAACCGTGGTCAGGCCGGCAGCAGAGACAGCAGGCCGCGATCTCAGAGTTTACTACCGATATTCAGCATGTGGCGGGTAAGCTGAATGTAGTGGCTGACTGGCTCTCGCGTGCCGTGGCGGCCCCAATCCGTGTAGGGATAGATTACCCAGCCATGGCCGCGGAGCAGGTTAGTGATGCGGATGTGTGCACGCTCCACTTTGGACCAACAGGGTTAAGGCTGGAGAACAGGGTGCTGCAAGACGGTATGCCCCCCCTAATCTGCGATGTCTCCACGGGGCAACCGCGTCCTGTGGTACCGGCCGCGTGGCGCCGCCGCGTTTTTGACTCAATTCATTCTTTGGCGCGCCCGGGAGTGTGCGCATCGGTCAAAATGGTAGGAGAGAAATTTGTGTGGCCAAACCTTCGCAAACAGGTTAAAGAGTGGGCAGCAGCCTGCATGGCATGTCAACGTGCCAAGGTACACAGACACACGAGGGCTCCTTTGGAGCCGTTTCACATCATGTTCACGTGGACCTCGTGGGCCCCCTTCCGCCATCCCAGGGGTGCACACATCTTCTTACAATGGTGGACCACACCACTCGCTGGCCGGATTGTAACGCCAGTGGTTGTGACGCCAGTGGTTCCACTGGCGTCAACCACAGCCGAGGAGGTGGCGCGTTTTTTTAACAGCATGGATGGCGCGCTTTGGAGTCCCGTCGGACATTACGTCCGACAGAGGCCCTCAATTTGTTTCCGAACTTTGGTCAGCAATGGCCCGCAGCCTGGGTGTAACGATTCACTGCACAACCGCATACAATCCACAGGCTAATGGGTTATGCGAACATTTTCATAGGTCATTGAAAGCGGCTCTCAGGGCGTCACTGACGGATGCAAATTGGGAAGACAAGCTACCATGGGTTTTATTGGGGTTGCGTTCTGCACCTAAAGAGGACTTAGAAGCCTCTCCGGCTGAGCTCGTTTTCGCGCAGCCACTTCGGCCGCCCGGGGAGTTTCTCCCAGATAATCCTGCGCCAGACAGCTCCCCGTCTCAGCTGTTGCAGCGTAGCATAGAATCGAGCACGCTGCCCGGCCCCGTTCACCACAGTTTTCCACGCGTTTTTGTGCCTAAAACTTTGAAAAACGCAGAGTTTGTTTTTGTCAGACACAATGCTAATCGCCCCCCGCTGCGACCACCTTATGATGGACCTTTCGGAGTGCTGGAAACAGGGGACAAGCATTTTTTGCTAGATTTGGGGGGCAGGAGGGAAAAGGTTGGCATAAACAGACTCAAACCCGCTTTTGTGGTGGCGGACAAGCAAGTGCTGTTGGCCAGGGCTCCTCGACATGGCAGACCCCCTTGGGGAGATTCCCCAGAACACCCACAGGGACTGTCAAAAGGTTTTCACCCCCAGACAGCAGCTCCCCAGCATGACGGCGCCGCGGAGGTGGTGAATCCTGGTTACAGCAGATACGGGAGAAGACTGAGGCCCAAACAGCATGTGGGCTGATGTGTAATGATTCTATCATGACATGCAGACTGTTATTCTGTTGTTCGATCTTAGATGTTTGGGGGTGGTCGTGTAGCCACACATGTGTATTACTGTATGCCTCACATCTCAGATAAGAACAAAGAACTGAGTGTCCTTGGAGATAACAGGAAGCTGTGAAAGTGTAATCCTTGTTATGCAGGAGACGGCCTTGGGAGGATCCTTTGTGTGCCTAGAGACTGTGTCGAGGACCCTTTGTGGGCCAAGGACGGAGAGGGGGATGCTGAAGGATTAAAGGGGAAATGAATTGTGACTTGTGATTGTAATGCAATGTGAATTATGAGCTGGGAGAGTCCTGGTTATATAAGGGACGAGTTTCTCTGAGAGTTCCTCTTTTTCAACATTGTTGATGATGGTGAATGTGTAATAAAACTGCCTTGAGACAAACCCGCCTCGTCAATTACACATTTCCACATTGTCATCATTATGTGCTGCGGTCCTGTCTCCCCTTTGACTGTGGTGCATCTGTCACGGGGTGGAAGTATTTTGTTGTGTTTTTTGTGTTTTATATAGTTTTAAGTTTATGTTGCATGTTTTATAACTTTGCATGTTTTGTAGTTTTTATATTTTAACCGTGTACTTTTAGTTGGCAATGTCAGCTTTCACCCTGTGCTTCCCCTAATTACTAGTCAGCAGCACCTGTCTTGATTGGGGATATTTTTAAAGGTGCTCTGGTAGTCCAGAGGAGAGAGTGCTGCCGGATGAGAGTCCTTCCTGAGGTGAGCCCAGCCGGATGAAAGGAGGCTGCTGGTCCCAGAGGAAATGGCAGAAGGAGGGCATGACTGAGGACGAGCAGTAACAGCAAGGACCACCATGATGCCGGCATTTGCGGGAGGACACTTCTGTGTGGAGCAGTTGGAGTGCTGCAGGTGAAGGACAGCAAGAGGCAGAGTGAGGAGCTCTGTCGGGGCTGTACGTATCTGTTTCCCAGATAGCAGCACCCCATGATGATGATGTTTATGTTGAGGATGACAATGAGAAATGTGGATATACTGCTGACAAGTGTCTTCCCCTGTGCAGGTTTCCTGAAGGCGTCAGTGTTGTGGAGGCAGATGGAGCCTGGCCTGGAAGTGTGGATCCTCCTCCTCAGCTTTTAAGGACTTTTATCATTTGTTTTTAGCCCACTTTTAGTCTTTTTTAGCTTCAGTTTTTTAGTTAGTATGTTATTCTATTTTAGCTTAATTTAACTTAATTTTATTTCTTAGGTTTTAGTTAGGCTTTTTTTTATTTAAGTGGGCATTTGTTTGTGTAATTGTTCTGGCTGCACACTTTTTGCACTTTCCCTGATTAACCCACTTATTCCCCACAGCTGCACCTACCATGTGTGGGAAATCAGCACACCCTATAATTGGGCCACTCTTCTCCAGAGCTTCAGGAGCACGTCAGACTTCCTCCATGCACTTGGAGTACTCTCTTCCCAGTGTGTAGCTTACCTGTCGACCTGTTCCTCCTGGAGACCTGCAGACAAGTAAGATCAATTATCCCCCCAACATCTCCCTCTCATTTTCCACAGGAAAGGGGCCTGGTGGATTTGGACCCTGTCTGGCGGATTCCCCAACGTGGATCCTATTCCAGCTGCCAAAGCCCAGTAAGTTGACTTACTATGTACACATCCTACTCCCTTTCCCTTCACTCCCAGAACCAGTGCGCTGCTTTGGAAATACTCACCCACTGTATGGAACTCCCACATCGAGGGTCTGCTGCTGTCCTGCTCCCCGGGGGATGGAACTCCACAGCCTGCAAGAAAACGGACACACAGTAGCATTCTCAGACTGTGAAAGTTTGTACTAACCCCTCGTCTACTCTCTCCACTCTGCAGGGTTGCCAGACTCTCAGCGTCCTATCACTATCACAATTATTGTAATCAAGATTATTGTCTCACCTATTTGAGTCTCTTTGCTGTCTGCTTTTGGGTCTGTTACCAAAACCATGTCAGTACGTGCTCCTCAGCAAGACCCAGCAGCTGCAGTGTGGGGGGTCCTCTCAGCTCGGGTAGATGGGTTAGAATACCGGATAGATCACTTAACCCAGCAGGCTCAGTCACTTCTTACCCAGCTAGCTAAAGTTGTTGACCACATTAATAAGACTTGTCCCCCATCCACTTCCACCTTCCCTTCTCCATCCATGTTTTCAAGGGTGGGTCGCTCTTGTACCGTTCCTACCCCAGCCCAGTTACAATGAGGAACCGTGAGGGGGCAACGGGTTCCTGTTGCAGTGTAAGCCTGTTTTTCAGTGCATCCTAGGTGACATTCCCACCGATCACAGCATGATTAGTTACGTGGTTGGTTTATTAGACTGCTGGGTGCTCAGGTGGGCATGTGCCGTAGTTTTGGGTACGGAGTTCTCTTCCTACACCTTTGATCGTTTTTCCACAGTTTCTCAGACTGTTTGATCATTCCAACCGTGAAGGTAATGCTTCCACCCAGCTACTCAGTCTCCATCAAGCCTCACGTTCAGCTGTGGATCATTCAGTTGATTTCCGAGTGCTCGCCACCGAGGTGGGGTGGGGTGACACTGCTCTTTGGTCGGTTTTGTGGGTAGCCTACGCTCCAGCTTAAGAAACAAGTTAGCCTGCCGCAACGAACCAGATTCCTTCAATGCACTCATTTCTCTCATCATTCGGCTCGGTGTGAACGTGCTCGAGGACAACATAGCACGTTCTCCCAAACTCCTGTTCCTTCCTTCTCGGTTATGCGCCACTTGGTGCATCCATCATTTGCAGTAGGGAGACTTGCAGACGTCTCATTCTAGTCCTCTCTGTCTAAGCTTGAGCTTCCAGTCCATTTACAATTTTCTATACACAAGCACACGGATGTTGCACTAATTGACTCTGAGGGTCTGGCAACTTAATTAGGGGTTCAGTGCGTCCCCCTCCCCGAACCAGTAAAGGTCATAGCTCTGTTGGGGAGTTCCCTATTCACTGTGACTGATAGGACTGCCCCTATTTCTCTATTAGTCTCTGGTAATCATAGATAGAGTATTCAGCTCTTCATCCTCCCATCTGTCACTTCCCTCATTGTTCTTGGTTACCCCTAGCTACTCTTACATAACCCCTCCATTGATTGGAGGACGGGGACTACATCATGGAGCACCTTCTGCTTGTCCTCCTGTTTGCAATCTGCTGCATGTTCTCCCTCTATACCCATTTCCCCTCCCGCAGTGGAACCATTGGACCTATCCAGCGTTCCCCCAGAATATTATGATCTGGGTCCAGTGTTCAGTAAGGCCTGAGCTCTGTCACGTCCCCCTCACAGACCTTATGACTGAGTCATTGAACTAAAACCTGGGTCCAGACTCCCCTCCAGTCGTTTGTATAGTCTATCTGGCCCAGGAGGCTATGGACAAATATATTAAAGAATCCCTCAGCTCCGGCCTCATCAGACCCTTCTCATCGGCCGTGGGCGTGGGGTTTTTCTTCATAAAGAAGAAAGATGGCTCACTCCGCCCTTGCATAGATTTTCAGCAGCTTAATGACATTATCATTAAGGACAAATATGCTCTTCTCCTAATTAATTCTGCCTTCAGTCTCCTTTAGAGCACCACCATCTTCACCAAGCTGGATCTTAAGAACGCCTACCACCTGATTCAAATCCAGGAGGGCGACCAGTGGAAGACTGGGTTCCGTACCCTGAGTGGCCATTTTGAGTATGAGGTAATGCTATTTGGTCTCACCAACGCCCCAGCAGTGTTCTAAAGGCTGATCAATAATGTATTGAGAGATTTTCTGAACATCTTTGTTTTCATTTATCTCGATGATATTCTCATCTTTTCCTTGTCTGAGGCTGAGCATTGGTTTCATACCCACACTGTGCTACAGTCCTTGTTGGAGAATCAGCTTTTTGCGAAGGGGGAGAAATGTGAGCTCCATACCTTGTCCACCACCTTCCTCGGATTTATTATTTCCAAGGGGCAGATCCAACCTGACCAACAGAAGATAAAAGCCGTCTGTGAGTGGCCCACCCCCACCTCAAGAAGACACCTGCAGCAGTTCCTGGGGTTTGCCAATTTTTACAGGCGTTTCATCCGTAATTATAGTAACGTTGCTCTTCCACTCACCTGTTTCACAAAGATTCCTTTCACCTGGTCTCCAAAAGTGGACAGGGCCTTGATACTGCTTGAAGAGAAGTTTACCGAC
Organism: Pholidichthys leucotaenia; assembly: GCA_020510985.1. Taxonomy (NCBI): domain Eukaryota; kingdom Metazoa; phylum Chordata; class Actinopteri; order Cichliformes; family Pholidichthyidae; genus Pholidichthys; species Pholidichthys leucotaenia. The sequence continues at coordinate 240,379,612 of CM035836.1, forward strand.
GTCCCCATCCTGATGCAGGTTGACCCCAGCTTGCAATTCGTGATGGAGGCAGACACATCAGAGACAGGGGTAGGCGCAGTGTTGTCCCAGTGTTCTCCTGCAGATGGCAACCTCCACCCCTGTGCTTTCTTCTCCCAGCGACTGACCCCTGCTGAGAGAAATTATGATGTGGGTGATCGGGAACTGCTCGCTGTCAAACTGGCATGGAGGAGTGCTGTCACTGGTTGGAGGGGTCCGTTCTGTCATTCTTGGTGCTGACCGACCATAAGAATCTGGAATATCTTTGGTCGGCTAAGAGACTTAACCCCTGACAGGCCAGGCGAGCGTTGTTTTTTGGGTGGTTCTACTTCTCCATCACCTATCGTTTGGGGTCTAAGAACATCAAGCCCAGTGCCCTTTCCAGGCAGTTCACTACAGAGCCTCGTAGCGAATGCCAAGAGACCATCATCCTGGCCAAGTGTCTGATGGGGGTCTTTTCATGGGACACTAGGCAGAGGATTAAGGAGGCTTTAAAGACTGAACCTGACCCTTCTGGCGGGGGGGTGGGGCTCTGCAAAACCTCAGTTTGTGCCCATGGCTGTCAGAGGGGAGGTTCTGCAGTGGCTGCACACTACCAAACTCACCTGCCACCCAGGGATCGCCAGAACAGTCCCTCCTTAAGCACTTATTCTGGTGGCCGGCCATGGACAAGGATTTATGGACCTACATCAAGGCCTGTCCACAGTGTGCAACAGGGAAGTCCCTCACCACCACCCCCTGCTGGTTTTCTACAACCTTTGTCCATTCCTAATCAGCCCTGGTCACACATTGCCATGGAGTTTATCACTGGGTTGCCCCTGTCCGACGGCTACACGGTTATACTTGGTTATGCTGGTAAACAGGTTTTCTAAAGCTGCACACTTCGCTCCTCTTCCCAAACTACCACTGGCGAGTGAGACAGCTGAACTCCTGGTTTTACATGTGGTAAGGCACCATGGCATCCCTGTTGATATTGTATCTGATCGCAGTCCTCAATTCTCTTTGCAGGTCTGGCGCCCCTTCCATTGGGGCCACGGTCAGCCTCGCGTCAGGTTCCCACCCACAGAGTAATGGACAATGTGAGAGGGCTAACCAGGAACTGAAGGCCTCCCTGCGGTGTATCACCTCCTCTAATCTTTTGTCATGGAGTCGTTACCTCCCGTGGGTTGAGTACGTCCACAGCTCAGCCACTTCTTCAGCCACTGGGCTCTCTCCTTTTGAGGCCTCCCTCGGGTACAACCCCTCACTGCTCTTTACCTCTGAGGATGAGATTGCGGTGCCCTCCATTCAATACCACATAAAGAGGTGTCACCACTTTTAGAGGGAGACCAGGGCGGCGCTCCTTCACACAGCTGAACAAAACTATAGGTGGGCTAACTGACGGAGGAGTGTGGCTCCCTCTTACAAGGTGGGTCAGAGGGTATGGCTTTCTACCTAGAACATTCAACTCAAGACTGAGTCTAAAAAAACTGTCTCCTTGTTTCATTGGTCCTTATCCTATCAAACAAATCATTAACCCCTCTGCTGTTCACCTCAGTCTTCCCCCCACTCTGCGTATTTGTCCCACTTTTCACATTTCCCAGGTCAAGCCTTTTGTCACCAGTCCACTCTGCCCCCAAGCCAAGCTGCCTCCTCTTCAAAGAGTGGTTGATGGAGGATTGACCTAGACCATCAACCATATCATTGACGCTTGTCGCCTTGGATGGGGCATCCAGTTTTTGGTCAACTGGAAAGGTTATGGGCCTGAGGAGCGGATGTGGGTCTCTAGAGCATTCATTCTCAACAAACAACTTGTCTACAACTTCTGCAGGAGGAATCCAGACAAGCCTCAGGCTCCAAGAGGTGCCCTTTGAAGGGAGGGTACTGTAATGGTTCTGGCTGCACACTTTTTGCTCTCTCTCTGATTAACCTACTTATTTCCCACAGCTGCACCTACCATGGGTGGGCAATCAGCACACCCTTTAAAGTGGGCCACTCTCCTCCAGAGCTTCAGGAGCATGTCAGACTTCTTCCATGCACTTGGAGTACTCTTTTCCCAGTGTGCTGCCTGCCTGTAAACCTGTCCCTCCTGGAGACCTGAAGACAAGTAAGATCAATTATTCTCTCAACATCTCCCTCTCATTTTCCCCAGGAAAGTGGCCTGGTGGATTTGGACCCTGCCTGGTGGATTCCCCAACGTGGATCCTATCCCAGCTGCAAAAGCCCAGTAAGTCATCTTACTATGTGCACATCCTACTCCCTTTCTCTTCACTTCCAGCACCAGCGTGCTGCTTTGTAAATACTCACCCACTGTATGGAACTCCCATGTCGAGAATCTGCTGGTGTCCTGCTCCCTGGGGGATGGAACTTGACAGCTTGTAAGAAAACAGACACATAGTAGCATTGTCAGACTGTGAAAGTTTGCACTAACCCCTCGTCTCCTCTCTCCACTCTGCAGGGTTGCCAGACTCTCAGCGCCCTATCACTATCCCAATTTTTGTAATAAAGATTATTGTCTCAGCTATTAGGGTCTCTTTGCTGCTTGCTTTTGGGTCTGTTGTGGTGACACAATAGGAGATGGCACTCCACCCAGGACTTTGGGGTATTGGGGGAAGGGAAAGGAGAGATGGTAATGGGGGGAAGAAGTGAGACGGGTGCCAGAGTGCTAGGGGGTATTAAGCTGAATAAAGATGCCCCTTCACCCCCACTGTGCCAGATGTGGAATGTATTGTGGAGAGGTAAGACGCTTTTCGCACCTGAGGACTCCGGGGCACGAAAGTATTGTGTTAAGCCATGCTCTGTGACATGTATATGGATGTGTGTACATGCTCTCTGACGCATGTGTCAATGTGTTCACCCTGGGTGCCAAAGGTGGGAATAAAGTGATATAAAGGAGTGCTCTTTGGCACCCAAATTTAGTCTCTTCTGTTGTTGGAGGTGAATAAAATTCTAGGTCGTCAGCTCATGTCTCGACTGATTCCATCATCCACATTGGTGGCCTAGATAGGTGAAATGGAAAATGGACTGAGCTCCTCTGTGGAGACACTCACGCTGAAGCCTTCCACCGCTGCATGTGCCGTTGCAGTCAGACTCCCAGACTTTTGGCTCCATGACCCGGCTGCTTGGTTTATACACATGGAATCCCAATTCGCCCTTAGCAAAGTCTCAATAGATGACACAAATTACCATTATGTGGTGGCTGCGCTGGACATGCACTCCACGCAGCAAGCAATGAGTCTACCCCGAGCCCTGCAAGCCCAAGGAAAATACGGTGCTCTCAAGCGGCTGCTGCTGCACCGTTATACCCTTTTGGACGGAGAGAGGGCAGAAAAGCTCCTCACCCTCTTGGAGTTAGAAGACAGATCGGCTGTGGAACTGATGGAAAGCATGCTCGCGCTAATTTGCATGGACAACGGATGTTTTCTGTTTGCCCACCTCTTCCTCAGGAGCCTACCAGCTGTGGCGTGAGCAATCCTCACTGCTGCTGGCGGCCAGGGACTACCGCGTGCTGGCAGAGGAGGCAGACCGCATCATCCTGGCAAACAAGGCTCTCAGCATTCAAGCAGTGAGACCGGGATCTCCAGTGGAACCCAGCAAAGTTGAGGAGCCGATGGTAGTGGCCAGGACGGCCACCAGGAGACATAAGAACAGGATGCTGTGCTTTTATCACCGCCGTTTTGGCACCGAAGTGCAACATTGTCTGCCGCCGTGCCACTTCAAGAAGCCGGGAAACAGGACAGCCAGCGGTCAGTAGCAGCTGCAACCACTGGTGACAGGGAAAATCTGCTCTTCATCGAGGACACACATTCTGGGAGACATTTTCTGGTTGACTCTGGCTCCCAGAAGAGCCTCATTTTGCCGGTCAGCGCAGACAGGCTGGCAGAAGGCTGCGGCCCGGCTTTAACAGCCACCACCGGATTCCACATCAGGACGTTTCGTGAAAAGACGGTGCTGTCTGAGTTCCCAGCACTGATGGTGCCCACTTTTTCTGCTACAGTAACCAAGCACGGGATCAAGCATTTTATCACTATGAAAGGTCCGCCCATTTTTGCGCGCCCTCGCTGCCTGGATAAACCAAACTAAATGACTGGATAAGCTAAACTAGCCATCACACATGAGGAGTTTGCTAACTTAGAACACTTGGAGTTAGGCACTCCAACAGACCTTTGGCATCCCCACTGCACATGGTGCCCAAGTCTGATGGGTCGTGGGAGCCGTGCGGCGATTTCCGACACTTGAACAACGCCACGGAACAGGACCGTTACTCCATCCCGCACATCCAGGATTTTTCAGTGCACCTGGCCGGGATGCGCATTTTCTCAAAAGTGGATCTGGTTCACAGTTACCACCGGGTCCCGGTTCACGCACAGGACGTTCCCAAAATGGCAGTAATAACTCCCTTCGGTCTTTTTGAGTTTTTACACATGCCGTTCGGGTTAAAGGGCATAGCACAAACTTTCCAAAGGATGGTGGACGCGGTGCTCCCAGGCCTGATTACTGCCATACCTGTTCTCAATCAAGACAGTGCACCACCGTGGTGGTGTATGGTTAGCACTTTTGCCTTACAGCTAGAAGGTTCCAGGATCAAATTCCCAGGCTGGCAGGGGTAGGAACCTTTCTGTGTGAAGTTTGTATGTTCTCCCTGTGTTGCGTGGGTTTACTCTGGAGGCTCCAGTTTCCTCCCACAATCCAAAGACATGTATGTTAGGTTAATTGGTTGTTCTAAATTGTCCCTAGATATCTGTCTCCTATAGGCCCTTAGAATAGAGGGTTAGTACTAGTGAAGCGCTTTGAGTGGTCTTTGAGACTAGAAAAAGCGCTATATAAGTACAGGTCCTTATCCCCTTATCCTTATCCCTAAAACACTTAAATAGGACCTGCATGAAAAAGTGAAGTAGACTAAAAGATCCTCAAAAGCTAGACATCATGCTGTGATTCATAGAAACTCAGGAACAAATGAGATACAGAGTAACTGAGATCAGTCAGTCTCGAAAAGGTTATAAAGCCATTTCTGAAGCTTTGGGACTCCAGTGAAACACAAGGAGAGCCATTATCCACAAATGGTGAAAACATGTAATAGAGGTGAACCTTCCCAGGAGTGGCCAGCCAACCAAAATTACCCCAAGAGCGCAATGACGACTCATCCAAGAGGTCACAAAAGACCCCACAACAACATCCAAAGAACTGCAGGCCTCACTTACCTCAGTTAAGGTCAGTGTTCATGACTCCACCATAAGAAAGAGACTGGGCAAAAATGGCCTGCATGGCAGAGTTCCAAGACAAAAACCACTGCTGTGCAAAAAGAACATAAAGACTCGTCTCAGTTTTGCCAGAAAACATCTTTTTTTTTTTTTTTTTTACTTATTTGTACCCGTAGGTAGATTTGGTTTGCAGTCTGGTGACAAGCCACCGGCTGCTGGTCGCTGCGTGCGCGAGCGCCCTAAACCTACATGTTTTTGGCGTGCGGGAGGAAACCGGAGAAATCCCGGAGTAATCCCGCGCAACACGGGGAGAACATGCAAACTCCACACAGCTCACTGTTGGTCGGGGGCTGGGATCGAACCCACGATCTCATGATCCCCGCGGTCCCCCGCCCGAGGGTAAAACTGTGCTGCCACAGTGCTAAACCACTGCGCCACCGTGCAGCCACCATCTTGATGATCCCCAAGACTTTTGGGAAAATACTTTGTGGACTGACGAGACAAAAGTTCAACTTTTGGAAAATGTGTGTCCCATTACATCTGGTGTAAAAGTAACACAGCATTTCAGAAAAGGAACATCATACCAACAGTAAAATATGGTGGTGGTAGTATGATGGTCTGGGGCTGTTTTGCTGCTTCAGGACCAGGAAGACTTGCTGTGGTAAATGGAACTATGAATTCTACTGTCTACCAAAAAATCCTGAATAAATAAAAAATGAATAAATACATAAAAACAGATAACTCAATAAACAAAACAAATATCAAGTATTTGTCAGGCCACTATGAAAGGCCCAGACAAACAGTGAAGGCATCATTCATTAGTGCATCTATAGACTTAAATTTAAACATCTTTACTAGGTTGTGCAAACAGGTTATTTTGGAGCTTTGGACTGGAGCAGAATACATAAAAACTTTTTTACCATCTCTGTCCTGACCTTTTGGACAGCCAACAAATGTGAATTTTCTGGTCAAAGATTGTAAGCAGTTGGTGACTTCCACATAATATATTTACAAATGTAGAATGGATGATTACTGAGTATGGCTTTGTAAAAGAAATTGAACCAGTTGTCCCAAACGTGGCATGGAAAGAGATGGACAACAGATGGAATACAGAGCACAACAGTTAGAGCCTGATGTTAGTAACAAATCTTAAAGCACTATGATATAAAGAGTCCAGCTTAACGTTAGTTGAGGCACTCATATTCAAAAGGTTACCATTTTCAAGAACTGGTAAAAAGGTGGATAAAACCAATCTCTCTCGAGCTTGTAGTGAAAAACAAACTTTATGTGGAAAGAAAAAGCCCACTTCTGCCTGAGTTTTCTCACCAGATTTTCAATGTGACATTTAAAAGTAAGACAGTCATCCAGGCAGACATGACAAGGTTATCGGTGTGATGTTTGGTACCCTTTGGTAGCATCTAACATCAAAAAATACACTTGAGAAACCGATCATAGTATCTCACTCATCTATATTTTGTCAGCCATCTTGAATCACACATTTTCACATCAAATCTCATGAGACTTCACTCATGACATGTGTAACAGTAACATGGTGACCATTCAAATCACATGCCAAAGAATAAATTCACTGTACTCACATAAGTGATTTTTTTTAAGCAATTACAAAACAAGGATTTTTCTCAGTTTGACAACACGTCCTGACTTTGTAATATAACCAGGATGGTGGGGATTTGACTGTGTTAATAGTTCGGGTTCAGCATCCTGTACGTTGCTGTTGCTGGACTCGACTGGTTGGATGTCTGTTGTGGTCATATCCTCTCTGTTGTCTTTGAAATGTCTCTCTCTGAGGTGGCGTTGGTTTCTGCGATATGTCTGACCTTCACTGGTTGTGATGTGGTAACTCCTGTCTGTTTCTGCAAGTCGGGTAACTGTTGCGGGTTTCCAGGAACCAACTTCTTGTTGAAAATGGATGGTTGCACCAACAGGCAGGGGTGGCAGAAGTCTGGCAGTTTCATTATAGTAGGCCTGTTGGTGATTCTGGAAGGCGTCCTCCATTCACGAACTTTCTGTTGACAGGCAACTTGAGGCTGGAGCTGTTTAGCTGTTGTGGGAAGGTTTGAGCGCAATCTGTGGCTCATGAGAAGCTGTGCTGGTGATTTCAAGTTGACCACAGGAGCATTTCTGTACTCTAATAGGCTGAGGGCTGTTTGAACTGGTTTTTTTTCTGCAAGACTATTGCTCTGTGGGTGGTAGGGGCTAGAAGTGATGTGTGTGAAGTGCCATGTTTCCGCGAAATGTTGAAACTCATGTGAATTGTAACATGGACCATTATCACTGATGAGGGTCTCAGGAATGCCATGCCTCGCCATTGCTGACTTAAGTTTGTGGATAACAGTGAAAGCAGTACAGCTGTACATTCTCTGTAGTTCAAGGGATCTGCTGTGGTAGTCTACTATGACAATGTAGTCGCAGGAGTTCCATGAGAAGAGATCTGTACCTATTACTTGCCATGGCAACTCTGATATAGCATGTGACAGCAGAGGTTCTTTGGGGTTAGCGCTGTGACCTTCTTGACATATACTGCAGGTGCCTACTGCTGCTTTAATTTGTTTCCCAATGCTGGGCCAGAAAAGAATGTCTCTTGCTCTGCTTTTTCTTTTTTCAATTCCCATTTGGCTGGAATGTATGCGTTCTATCATGTTTTGTTTCATACTGTGGAGAATTATGATCTTTTCGCCTTTGAACATGATACCATCAATCTCAGAAATTTCATCTCTGTGATTCCAGTATTCTTGTATACTGAGCGGGCATTGTGATCTTGTCTCAGGCCAGCCATTCAGGGTGGTATTCTTTAAAGTGGTGAGCTGTGGATCTTGACTTGTTACCTCCTTGACCTCTTTCAGCCTCTGGTCACTTACGGGAACATTGTTGATGACTGTGCGTATATGGGCTTCCATTCATTCATTTAGGGCTTGATCCTGGTATTCTATAGATTTTCTGGACAATGTGTCTGCTACTGGAATGTCTTTTCAAGGTCGATGGATGATGCTGATGTCGTATCTTTGGAAATGCAGTATCATTCTTTGTAGCCATGGTGGTGCTGCTGCTAATGGTTTTCTTAGTATTGATTCTAAGCGCTTGTGGTCTGATACATGTAGTCATGAAAACGTTTGCAGCCGAAGAGCACAGTATACAGCTCCTTTTTGATTTGTGCATAATTTTCTTCTGTGTCATTAAGTGACTTTGATGCATAGGCAACAGGTTTGCCATCTTGAAGCATGACTGCTCCAAGGCCACTTTTGGAGGCATCAACTTGGAGTTGTAGCTCTTTTTGGAGGTTGAAATGTGCAAGTACTGGACCTAGCTGTTGCGTTATCGGGTCTTTCATGTGCTGAAATGCACTGTCATGGATAGAGTCCAATACAAAATCATTCTGTTCTTTTAATAGCTGGCGCAGTGGTTCATTAATTTCAGAAAGGTACGGTGCGAACCAGGACAGGTAGGTGAACATCCCAAGAACTGTTTCTAACTCTGCTTTGATTCGTGGTGGCTGCATCTCATTGATTGATTTCACTTTCTGTGGGTCTGGTTTCAAACCTTCATGTGTCAGTGTGTGTCCAAAGTAACTGACCTTAGGTAAGCAGATGCGGCATTTGTCAGGGTTTAGTTTCAAACCTCTCTCTCGTGTGTGCTGTAGCATGGCTTTGAGGTTACGGTCGTGGTCTTGTTTGGTCTTGCCAAATACCAGCACATCATCGACAATGGCTGCCACACTGTCGAGGCCTTCATACATTTCATCTATGCGCTGCTGGAACTCATCTTGGGCTGAGATGATGCCGAAAGGTAGTCTGAAGAAATGATACCTTCCAAAAACAGTATTAAATGTTGTTAGGAGTGATGACTCATAACTCAGTTTAGTGTTCCAACACCCTGACTTGGCATCTAAGATGCTGAAGTATTTTGCTCCTGCAAGCCTTGCAGTGACATCTTCTAATGTAGGCAAGGGATAGTGAGGTCTCTGTACTGTGTTATTGAGGGGTCTCGGGTCCAGGTACACTCTGAGTTTGTTTGACTTAGGCTTCTCAACAACCACAAGTGCATTTACCCATTCTGTGGGTTCTCTGACTCTGTGACATTTCTCTCCATGTTGTTGAGTTCCTCTCTCAGTCGATTTCTCAGTGCAAAGAGAATTCTGCATGGTGGGCAGACTACAGGTGTTATGTTTGGATCAACACAGAAGTTGCATTCACCTGGGAGCTCTCCTATACCTTTGAATACATTTGTGTATTCCTTCAGTATATTGAGAGTGAGCTCCGCTCACTGGCCAAGTAACTTTTCTTGGACGTGAAGCGAGTTTGTTGGAAACACAATGTGGTCTCTGACCATGTCATCACTATTTGGGTAAGCACAGTGTTTAACCAGTAGTTTTAGCTCAGTAACAAACTGTTCAGATGATTTGTGGTCTCCTTGCATTCTTTGATGGAACTTGTATCTGGCATATATGAGGTTGGCCTTTGGTGTCACACACTTGGTATATTTATCACAGTAAGTCTGTAACTTTTTGTCTTTGTCTAGCCTGAGGGTCCAGGTATTATAAATATCACAACCTTTTTCTCCTATCCACAAAAGAAAGTAGCTGCACTTATGTGCCTCATCCTTGTCACACCGAGGACTTGTGAACATGAGCTCAGCATGCTGCTGGAGCTTCCTCCAAGCCTCCGGTAAGTTGGTTGAATTCCAATCCATCCTTGGAGTTGGAACGCTGTAAGATTCCATTTCCGCCACTATGTCGACCATGGGTTCACTGCTCTGACACCATGTGATGTTTGGTACCCTTGTGTCTGATAAAAGATGTCTCTTTAGGGACTGGACCATTCTGCCTTTTGGTTATAAGATTTTTTTGCGGAAAAAAAAATGTCACATCTTACCGAGGATATAGAGGAGATTGATTTTGATCCTAGGTTCACCTTTCCATTTTCACGTTTGGTGGTGGGACCCAGCGGCTGTGGGAAGACTTATTTTGTTTCAAAGGTACTGGAAGACTGTGAACATGTTGTAAATATTGTACCTGAAAACACTGTATCGATTTATACGTGTCATCAGCCTATGCACAGTGAACTGCAGAAGGTGAATAAAATAATAAATTTTTTTGAAGTACTCCCCGATTCTTTTGAAGATGAAAACCTGTTTCCTCCCGATCAGAAACACTTGATTATTCTGACTGATGCTATTTTTCAAGCCTCTGACCATCCTGAAGTAGTAAGAATTTTTACCCAGTACAGTTATCATAGAAACTTGAGTGTCATGATGCTGACGCAAAACGTGTTCCATTAGTCTGAACAGCAATTATCTGGTGATGTTTAAAAATGGGTATACTTCCTCACGAGAGGTTGACCGTCTATGTGCCCAAAACATCACCCTAGTTTATCATGCTCGATTGAGTGTCAGGGGAAGAACATCTTCACTGTGGCCTCATCCAGCAGGGACCTCATGGCAGCAGTGTCCAGCAGTAGTGGTAGACTGATGCCATGCAATTCCACTTTGCACCACTTGTACAGTGTGTTAACGGAGTCCATTGCATGTATGGTGGTTGGACTGAGCCGACTGAGCGAGTTAGATGGCGGGCTTGTCAGGGCTGAGTGGCACATTTTGGTGAAGTGGTTCAGCTTACCGCAGCATTGGCCTTTGTGTCCTTTGACGGGGCAGGCAGGTGCGCCTGTCCGGTGTGAGGGAGAGCCACAGTTACCACATGCTCGGCGTGCTTTATTGTCCTGTCATCCCGCGATATTAACCCCTTGCACTCTGGTCAATTTCCCTAAAAACGCCTAAAAATAACGTACCCAAAGTAAATCAAAAGCTGTTCTTCAACCCTTTGCAGCATCTTCATGGGGTTGGTCTCATTTAAAAGTAAACACTTTGAATTTTTTGGCAAAACAGTCATAATCTCTCTAAGTGCTCCTGCCACTGAGTAACAGTCATCTAAACATACTGAACTTGAAGAAGATAAATTTCGCCTGGGTGTTTTTTTGGATACAAATGCTTGCAAATAACACACAGCTGTCAGATCCGGGCTGGAAAATGCAACAGAAATGTAGAACCAAGTGTTATCCAGCTGAGGTCAAAATTTTGTAACAATACCACAAAAAATGAATATATTACACAGCTTTTTTCTCAGGTTGTTCCCAGGCGTTTTTGAACTGTGCCAAATTGTGCCAAATGGCACATTTTGGAAAAACGTCTATAACTTTTGAATGATTCAATATAGAAGCTTGATGTTGGGCTCTAATGAAAGGTGACACTCAGGGCTGTGTGTTTGTGTGTGTGTGTGGGGGGGTTGTTTATTCATTCATGAATGAATGAATGAACAAACAAGCCCCCACACACAAAGAAGCATGCCACATAAAAACTGTGTGGCTTTTCTTACAAGAAAAAATAACCTACAGAGCATTAAAAATTATACTAAAATATCTGTAATGTAGAAGATAACAACTCCAACCCCCCCACCCGGCTACAGAGGATGGACATCGCCCATCGCTACATGACGGACCGCGGGGACGGTGCGCCGCGGTCTACTACACACAGTTGTACTAAAATATCTGCAATAATATCTGGTAGCGGGGGGAGGGGGCGTTCACGGTCCGGACGCGGCGCATGGACCGGTCCGTCATGTTGCGATGACACACAGTTGTAATTTACCGATCGGTCAAAACTCATTTTGATTACAATTTTCAGGGATAAAGAATAAGTTAGCTTATAACACTTACCTGTCCACAACAGCAGTGTCGCTGGCAAACTTCTCTTCCTCATTGTCAGACGAACATGACGCTGGTCCGCTTGTTACAGACTTGTGGTTCTGGTCACGCAACCCGGTCAAACCATAATTCCATTATTGCGGTTTTGCGCTTCCATGATTGTGGTTTTGGCGAACGATTTTCAAAACAAATAAGAACAGTAGTAAGAAAAAAAGACTGGCCAACGCGTGTGTGTCACCCAGCGGCTTACACAAAACAGATTTTACGCACAGGATGCACGCTTTCAATCGTGGAACTTCTCTGCTTCAATTGGCTCGCTGCATTCGCAGCCGTTGGTAGGCGGGTCCTTCTTGCTAGGTTTTCAGTCATTGGTCCTTCAAGGTTTCAGAAACCCAATTCAAAGCTCTTATTAGTCGAATGAGAGGTCAATCAAATCTAAACCAATCAAAGGACTCCTTTGGCTTTCTGTTCGCGGCTGTGTCTGCAGCTTTTTTTTTTTCAGTGCGCCCTAGGACGCAGAGACGTGACCGCCCGCGGTATCCCGGAGTGCAAGAGGTTAACCGTCTGAGTGTGTATGGTGCAGAACTGCGACATACCCCCTAGTTGTCAAGAGTGGTAAATATTTTTTGTCAGTGAAATAGTTTAGATTTCCAAGGCTATAACTTGAAAGTGGTAAGAGATAATGGCTTACTGTCAAATTAGAAAAATGTAAAATATGACCCAAAGTTTCAGATAGGAATAAATTTATGCATCTAATTTGCATAATGTCACGGCACCTCTTTAAATTCCATAACTCAGTCAAAACTGGACTTTGGATGTATTTACACCAAAAAAATGGTTCATTCTTTTGACACCATTTTTTGTACAGAGGTACCTCATCATCTTATCTTCAAAGTACATGAACAAGAAATCAGTACATTTAAAAAAAAAAAAACAAACAGAAATTGCTCACTTACTTTTGACAAAGTCAGTGAGAAGGTAGGCGCAGCGCCGCGCTCTGCCACTAGAGGCATGCAAATTCTCACACTCAAAGGGTTAACATTGGGGTACTCGAGAGAGGACGTGGGATTGTCGGGCTGAGTAGCTGGGGTAACAGCTTGTGCAAGTGGAGCAAAGTGAGGAGAGTGTGGGCTGGAGGCTCCTAGCTGGGTGTTTAGCCAAGCCGAAGCCTCTAGTTGGGATGCTAACTCCACCGCCCTGAAAAGTGGCAAGTCATATGGTGCCATTAACAGCTTCTCCTGTTGCTTCAGGTTGGTGGTCTGCTCCACTAACTGGTCCCACACCATCTTGTCTGTGCAAGCCTATTCGTGCTTACCAGACAGCGGAGGTAAGCGACATACTGTTGGACCGACTCACCTACACACTGTCGGCGTTAGTAAAATCTTGTCCTCTTGACTATCCCGCTCTTGGGAGTGGCAAAGTGTCCAGCTTACACAGCAACACACTCTTCGTAGCTATTTGCAGGTCCAAGTGTATTGAAGACACACTGTCCCTCGCTGCCTAAGCAATGAATTAGCATGGCGCGTAACCATAGCTTGCTAATCTTAGCTAGGTCCATGGCGGACACGAAAATCTCGAATGACTCATGCCAATGTGACCAAGGAATTGGCGGCTCACCGGGCAAAGTGAGGAAGGGTGGCAGGGGTGTTAGCAGAATTTTGATCTTGATGTTTTCAAAGTTTCTCCTCGTCACCAATTGTTACAGTGGGGCAAAACAGTATTTAGTCAGCCACCAATTGTGCAAGTTCTCCCACTTAAAAGATGTGAGAGGTCTCCAATTTTCATCATAGGTATACCTCAACTATGAAAGACAAAATGAGAAAAAAAAAATCCAGAAAATCACATTGAAGTATTGAAGTATTTTTAATGAAATAATTGATAAATTCCTTGGTAAAATTTTGTAGGTTTGGTCACCTACAAACAAGCAAGATTTCTGGCTCTCACAGACCTGTAACTTCTTCTTTAAGAGGCTCCTCTGTCCTCCACTCGTTGCCTGTATTAATGGCACCTGTTTGAACTCATTATCAGTATAAAAGACACCTGTCCACAACCTCAAACAGTCAGACTCCAAACTTCACTATGGCCAAGACCAAAGAGCAGTCAAAGGACACCAGAAACAAAATTGTAGACCTGCACCAGGCTGGGAAGACTGAATCTGCAATAGGTAAGCAGCTTGGTGTGAAGAAATCAACTGTGGGAGCAATTATTAGAAAATGGAAGACATACAAGACAACTGATAATCTCCCTCAATCTGTGGCTCCACGCAAGATCTCACCCCGTGGGGTCAAAATGACCACGAGAACGGTGAGCAAAAATCCCAGAACCACACGGGGGGACCTAGTGAATGACCTGCAGAGAGCTGGGACCAAAGTAACAAAGGCTACATCAGAAACACACTACGTCGCCAGGGACTCAAATCCTGCAGTGCCAGACGTGTCCCCCTGCTTAAGCCAGTACATGTCCAGGCCCATCTGAAGTTTGCTAGAGAGCATTTGGATGATCCAGAAGAGGATTGGGAGAATGTCGTATGGTCAGATGAAACCAAAATAGAACTTTTTGGTAAAAACTCAACTTGTCGTGTTTAGAGGAGAAAGAACACCATACCTACTGTGAAGCATGGGGGTGAAAACATCATACTTTGGGGCTGTTTTTCTGCAAAGGGACCAGGACAACTGATCCGTGTAAAGGAAAGAATGAATGGGGCCATGTATCATGAGATTTTGAGTGAAAACCTCCTTCCATCAGCAAGGGCATTGAAGATGAAACGTGGCTGGGTCTTTCAGCATGGCAATGATCCCAATCACACTGCCCGGGCAACGAAGGAGTCGCTTTGTAAGAAGCATTTCAAGGTCCTAGAGTGGCCTAGCCAGTCTCCGGATCTCAACCCCATAGAAAATCTATGGAGGGAGTTGAAAGTCTGTGTTGCCCAGCGACAGCCCAAAAACATCACTGCTCTAGAGGAGATCTGCATGGAGGAATGGACCAAAATACCAGCAACAGTGTGTGAAAACCTTGTGAAGACATACAGAAAACGTTTGACCTTTGTCATTGCCAACAAAGGGTATATAACAAAGTATTGAGATGAACTTTTGTTATTGACCAAATACTTATTTTACCGAGGAATTTACCAATTAATTCATTAAAAATCATTCAATGTGATTTTCTGGATTTTTTTTTCTCATTTTGTCTCTCATAGTTGACGTATACCTATGATGAAAATTGGAGACCTCTCTCATCTTTTAAGTGGGAGAACTTGCACAATTGGTGGCTGACTAAATACTTTTTTCCCCACTGTATATCTGGAAATAAGGGTCTGCAGACAGGTGCACGTATTGCGGTGAACTTTATTAAACAGTTAGTAGAACATGCTAAGGAGGGAGCACAGCAAGGTAACTGGGAGGTGGTACCAAAGGTGGAGAGCAAGAGATCAGCTAGCCCTGGGTAGCTGGCTGTTATACCTGCAGCATGTATACGTATACGTATATTGAATTTGCAACTGTGGGGGTCCCCCCTACAGTTGATAGTGCTATGAGATGACTGTTGTTGTGAAATGGCGCTATATAAATAAAGTTGAATTGAATTGAATTGAATTGAATTGAATACGTATGTACAAGCGTGATGTGTCGTACCATTTTCCATATATCACAGCCACCAAGCTAGCTTTATCAAAATAGTTTTTTTGGACTGTTAAATAGTTCCATTCATGTGTGGTTTACATGGCCGCTGAGCCCAGTTTATATTAAAATATTTTTTTCTTTCTCATAGGCTGTTGAGCAGCATGTAGCCTATTATGGCCCTTTTCCACGAGTACCTGTTTGGCCCTACTCACTTCGACTCGGTTTCACACAGCTCAGCATGCTTTTGTTTCCATTACAGCAGAGTACCGCCTGAGGTGGGTGGGACTTTTTTACAGCAAGGCGGTGCAACACTCCCTTGATGTAAAGCATGTGACACACAAGCAACACACAAAATGGCGGATTACGAGGGGATGATTTACATATTTACGTACTGCTCGCTCTGTGGCTTTTTGTCACAGTAAAGGCCAAACAGGAGAACCAGAGAAGACTACGTGTGTTGAGAGAAAACACTGTGGAAAAGTACAGGGGAGTTTTGGATGCCATAGCGGAATATGAAGTGGAATATGCTCTGCACTGTGTGTGTTTATACATTTACATATTTATTCCATCTAGCTACAATGCTCCGCACTGGGTGTGTTTATGTTTATATTTATATATCTATATATTCATTCCATCTAGCTACATTGCTCCGCACTGTGTGTTTATATATTTACATATTTTTTCCACCTAGCTACAATGCTCCGTACTGTGTGTTTATATATCTACATATTATTCCATCAAGCTACATTGCTCCGCACTGTGTTTATATATTTACATATTTATTCCATCTAGCTGCAATGCTCCGTACTGTGTGTTTATATACTCATATATTTATCCCATCCAGCTACAATGCTCTACACTGTGTGTCTGTGTGTATATATATATATATATATATACACTCTAAAGGACTGTTTTGAAGCCACTGCCTGGAAGCAGCTCTGCGATCCACATGGTGAGGACATCGATGGCCTCATTCACACCTTCACGGGCTACCTCAGCTTCTGTGTGGACAAATCCGTTCCCACCAAGACCATACGGCGTCACTCAAACAACAAACCCTGGATCAACCCTGAGATAAAAACACTTCTGAGAGAGAAGAAGAGGATCTTCAAGTCGGGGAACAGGGAGATGCTGAAGTCCGTACAGAGGGAGCTGAGGAGAAAGATCAGAGAAGGCAAGGACAGCTTCAGGAAGAAGATGGAGGACAAGCTGCAACAGAGTGACATCAGTGGGGTCTGGAGAAACCTCAAAACCATCCCGGGGCTCCAGAATACCTCCCCCCAGGCCACGGGGGGCAGGGAGTGGGCGAACAACCTGAATCTGTTTTTCAATAGATTTGACCAACCGCCCTCCCCCCTGTCTGCACAACAACCACTGCTGCCTCTAAGAAATCAAGTCCTGCTGCCCACTCCCCACTCCACCGACACCCCCCCCCCACTCCCAACACACAGCCCCCCCATCCTGACCCTGACCAAGACCCAGGTGAGGACGGAGCTGAGGAAGATCAAGGCGAGGAAGGCGTCGGGACCGGACGGCATCAGCGCAAAGCTCCTCAAGTCCTGTGCAGACCAGCTGTGTGGGATTGTGACGTATATCTTCAACATGAGCCTGAAACTGGGGAGGGTACCACAGCTGTGGAAAACATCTTGTGTGGTACCTGTACCAAAAACTTCCCACCCCAAAGACCTGAACAGCTACAGACCGGTGGCCTTGACGTCCCACTTGATGAAGACCCTGGAGAGACTGCTCCTTGCTCATCTCCGCCCCCTGGTGGAACCAGCGATGGATCCACTCCAGTTCGCCTACCAGCATGGCATTGAGGTGGAGGATGCGGTGATCTTCCTCCTTCACCGTTCTCTGTCCCACCTGGAGAAGCCCGGGAATATGATGAGGATCATGTTCTTTGACTTCTCCAGTGCTTTCAACACCATCCAACCGATGATCCTGAAGGACAAGCTGTTGCGCGCAGGGGTGGACCAGCACCTGTCATCATGGATCCTGGACTACCTCACGAACCGGCCTCAGTTTGTGAGAACCCGGGACTGTGTTTCCGACACAATCATCAGTAGCACGGGGGCCCCCCAGGGAACGGTGCTGGCTCCCTTCCTGTTCACTCTTTATACTGCGGACTTCTCACACAACACAACACATTGCCATCTACAGAAGTTCTCTGATGACTCTGCAATCGTTGGTCTCATCTCCAACGGAGATGAAGCTGAGTACAGAGGGCTTATCCAGGACTTTGTGGACTGGTGCCATCGGAACCGCCTCCAGATCAACGCGAGGAAAACTAAGGAGCTGATGGTGGACTGCCGCAGGCATGGGCAGCCCCTCACAGCACCAGTAAATATACAGGGAACAGACATCGAGATGGTGACATCCTATAAGTACCTGGGTATTCATCTGAACAATAAACTAGACTGGTCACACAATACTGACGCACTCTACAAGAAGGGACAGCGCAGGCTGTTCCTGCTGAGGAGACTCAGGTCTTTTGGTGTACAAGGGGTGCTGCTGAAGTCATTCTATGACACGGTGGTGGCATCAGCCATCACTTTTGGAGTGGTCTGCTGGGGCAGTGGCATTACTGCAGCCGATAGGAAGAGACTGAACAAACTGATTAAGAAAGCTAGCTCTGTCCTGGGGCAGCGCCTTGATCCGGTGGAGGAGATAGGAGAGAGAAGGACGGTGGCTAAACTGTCATCTCTGCTGGAGTCCGAGTTCCACCCTATGCAGGACATACTGGATGCACTGAGGAGCTCATTTAGCAGCAGACTACATCATCCCAGGTGCACAACCGAGAGGTTTCGTAGGTCCTTCCTACCAACGGCTGTCAGACTGTACAACCTAAGCAGGGCTGCTTGCAGAGATAGCAAAAAGACGTAACAAACTAATAGTTTTTTTTGAATGCAAAAGATGCAATAGACTTACACAATGGTCCCCTCCGGCATACAACTAGGAACATACCGGTCGCTATGGAGGGTGAGAATATGTATGGGCACATAATCATACCATGTAGGATAACTAAGTAGACGGTTATGCTGTTTCATCCCACCTAGCAACAATGCTCTGCACTGTGTGTGTTTATATATTTACATATTTATTCCATCTAGCTACAATGCTCTGCACTGTGTTTTTATATATCTACATATTATTCCATCTAGCTACATTGCTCCGCACTGTGTGTGTTTATATACTTGCATATTTATTCCACCTAGCTGCAATGCTCCGTACTGTGGGTGTTTATATATTTACATATTTATTCCATCTAGCTACAATGCTCTGCACTGTGTGTTCATATATTCATATATTTATTCCATCCAGCTACAATGCTCTGCACTGTGTGTTTGTGTGTGTGTGTGTATATATATATTTTATAGTAATATGTACATATGTATATTAGCTGCTCTTGCTTGCTTGTTTTTTTTTCTTGCCTTCTGATTGTTGCTCTGAGTGTTGCTATCCCTGTGCTGTTGCAATCCTGGAATTTCCCCGTTGTGGGACTAAAAAAGGCTTATCTTATCTTATCTTATCTTATATATTTATAGTAATATGTACATATGTATATTAGCTGCTCTTGCTTGCTTGCTTTTTTTTTCTTGCCTTCTGATTGTTGCTCTGAGTGTTGTTATCCCTGTGCTGTTGCAATCCTGGAATTTCCCCGTTGTGGGACTAAAAAAGGCTTATCTTATCTTATCTTAATATGAAGCCACAAACATGAGGATGCAGACTACTCGAAGATGGATGAGGACGAGGATGAGGGTAAGCTAACAAATGCTAATGCTTGCTACAGTCATTATAATCCTGCGTACTACATTGTGATGGTGCCAGGTTATCGCTATTAAAGGTATTAAAATATGTATGCTATGTCTGTGTGGTTCAGATGGCTGTTTTGTTGCGAAATGATCGCTGCAAACCCAGAGAACAGGTGGGGGCTACCACTCTGTGTTGGTGCTATTGATGGCTCCCACATACTGCATATGATGGGATACATGGCTCCCACATAAAGCATATGATGGGAGATTTAAAGACATCATCCAGGACATCTTTGAAAAAAATTACAAGCCAGAATTTGACAAGATGAAGATCTGGTATGAGCACAGTTTCATAGCACCACAGAATCATAGCACCACAACAATATCATACTGATTACTTCAATCATAAAGGCTGGCACTCCATAATCCTTCAAGGTGTCGTTGATGGAAAGGGGCTGTTGTGGAATGTGTTTGCTGGGCTTCCAGGGAGCTTGCATGATGCTAGGGTTCTGCGACTGTCCACACTGTTTGAGATAGCCGGCTGGGGAACCCTCTTCCCACCTCACATCAGGAACATTAGTGCAGTAAGTGCGGGCTATTACATCCTCGGAGACTCAGCTTATCCCTTGAAAAACTGGCTCTTGAAACCATTCCACGACACTGGACAACTGACAGAAGAACAGCACATGTTTAACCAAAACATCACTAGAGTACGGGCGATTGCGGAGAATGCTTTGGGCAGGCTGAAGAGTAGGTGGCGCTGCCTTCTGAAAAGGACATCCAACTGGTGAAAGCTATGGTGCTGACTTGTTGTGCTCTGCATAATCTGTGTTAAAGTCATGGAGAGACTTTTGACACTACGTGGGATGATCCAGCAGCTGCAGCACGTGAACCGGTGGTGGCAGCAGCACAGGGTGTAGAGGAGCAGGGCAGAGATGTACGAGATGCTCTGATGCAGTACTTGTGTAGCAATAATGACTAAACAATGTGAGTGCCTTCTCATTCATGTGCCTACAAATGTCCAACTTCTCTGTTTTGAAAATAAAATTTTGTACATCTCTTCTTTTGTTTATAAGGACTATTTGTGAAGGTAAGAGTGATTAAATGCTAAAACACAGGGGAAGCCATCTACAAATAAGATAAGATAAGATAAGCCTTTATTAGTCCCACAATGGGGAAATTCCAGGATTGCAACAGCATAGGGACAGCAACACTCAGAGCAACAATCAGAAGGCAAGAAAAAAAACAACATCTAGTAAACATATGTCCATATTACTATAAATGTATATATATATAGACACACAGTGCAGAGCATTATGGCTGGTGAATGTGCAGCAGAAAGTCCAATTCAAAAAAAAAAAAAAGCTGCAATAATCCAGCAGTTAGATAAATCACTTTTGGTTTGATGCAAGTCTGTTAACAGAATGATGTTAACATGTGTTGAAATGATGTGTTGAAACATGCTGCATCCCATTTAACCCTATCCCATTATTATGAAATACTAAATGTTTTGTTTACTTTTTCTTAACCCCTTAGCATTCCTGCCAATTTTCCAGGGTGGAAAAATAGAATTTTAGTTAATAAAAAGCTTTCATTATTTACCATTACACACACATAACATGGAAACATAGCACAGCTGGATTATCAAAATGTGTCTAAATATTTTTAACTACAAAGTCATGATTCACTGCATCACAAGATTTTGTTGGTCCAAAACTGCTCCCACAACCTACAACCTGACCTTGATCTATTGGCTCTTTAGGATGTTTATGTAATTAGACTCCATAATATACTCCAATAAAACTGTCTAGTAACCCTTTTTTCTAAAATTTTGGAGGAAGTTGGTAATGTACTACAGACACATAACCTGATTTACAGCTGAATTTGGTCAGAAGAGAGGATGTGTATGTAATTATTGACTCTTTTCTCACCAGTGTCATAACAGACAAAACACAATCATGATGCAAACACAGTCACTGGTTTATTACAAGTATCAGCACAATTACAGACTGTTTTGTTTCGCATGTACACAAGTTTAAAAAAACACTGGGGGTGGGGAGACAGGGTCACACACGCCGGCCGCTCATCACGTTCACAAGCCTGCCCAGTTTAGCCAGGAAAGCTTGATTGAAGGCAGCAGTTTGTGCCATCTCCTCCCTTTGGAAGGCGACTTCTTGCTCCCTTACTTCACGTGCATCATCAGCAAGCCGGTTGATGGTCTGCATGTGCTGGGCAAGTGCTTCACTGCTGCTGTTCAAGTTGCCGTTCAAGCTGCGGTTCATGGAACCGCACCTTGTCACCATGCATCCGGGCAAACACAGTGGCAAGATCTGTTGTGGAGTGGCTCCTTTCTCTCTTGCCTAGACGAAAGACAAAAATGGATGGTGGTTAGTTAAAGTAAGTTCAAAACATACATTAGGGAAATACACTTGTGAAAGCCAGTGGTGGGATGTGACAAAAATGCTTCGTTGTTGTATTTAAGCACAATTGTCATGTTGCTGCACCTCAGTAGAGCAGATTTTGCAGGCACCAGGTTATGTTTAAAATAATTTGTTGTTATTGTGGCCTCAGAAATCTGAATGAGTTAATACAGTCAGCTGACTTGAATCATTTCAATGAAGCATGCTGACTGCAAATACATTCGAAAGTGACTTCATGTCTTGTTTTTAATAGATAAGAATTATATCAGTACTTCCTCCACCACAGCCGAAAAGGGACCAGGTTGTGGACCCCTGACAAGTGAGCACCCCAGGATCCACTCAGTACATGCACAAGTACATTTTCAATCCAGGGATTTATGGTGGAAAAGAAACAGCACAGCAACACTGTTCCAACACTGTTTTTGGAAAATCCACAGAATAGGTATGTGGGTCTATTATGAGGCTTTAGGAAATTATATAAATCACTTTATATATTACTGGTTACCTCCGCCAGGCCGAAAAGGCCAGGAGGAGGTTATGTTTTTGCCGGGGTTTGTCTGTCTGTTTGTCTGTCTGTCTGTCTGTTTGTCTGTCTGTTTGTCTGTTGGTTAGCAAGATAACTCAAAAACTTTTGGACGGATTTCGATGAAACTTTCAGGTGTTGTTGGAAATGGTACAAGGAAGAACTGATTAAATTTTGGGGATGATCTGCATCACCGTCTGGATACAGGAATTTTTTAAAGCATTTTTTAACACTGTGACATACGGCCATTTTCAACATGTGCGCAGGCGCAATGGAGGGCGCTGGTCGTCGTGTCTCACCAACACAAACTCTGCGTTCTTCAACGTTTTACGCACAAAAGCACGCGGAAAACACTGGTGGCCTGGGCCCGCCAGCATGCCTGTGTTTGCGCGCAGCTGCAAAACCTGACACGGCCAGCTGTCCGCCGCCGGATTATTTGCCACAAATTCCCCGGCCAGCCATAGGCGCTGCGCAAAAACAAGCTCTCTGCCGGGGAAACTTCTAAATTCTGTTTTGCCGCGGAGCGCAACCCCAATATAATATAATATAAAACCCACGGCAACCTGTCTACCCAATCTGCATCCGTCAGTGGAGGAGACGCACACAGCAGCAACACTTCAGTTTATTACCTCCGCCAAGGAGGCAATGCTTTTACTACTGAACCACTAATCCTATCACTATCAGATTGATTGTCATTGATTAATTGCCTATGTTTATTGCACTGTCCCTGTCAAATAAACAAATAATCATTGTGAATCCAGTTGCTAGTCATATGTTTTCATGGTCAAGGAATCTGAAAACGTACACACAAACACTGTATGGGGGGAACTGTGACGCTTGGCGGAGGTCTGCGCTCTCCGAGTGCTTTTCTAGTTTGAAAATGCATTTATATGTTGAGATTTTGGATCATGGAGTCCACTTGACCTGTATCCATAAACACAACAGGGTGTTAATCTTTTGTTTATTGTGCCTTACCAGCACTTGAACGTGCCATGCCAGATGTTTACTGATCTGGTGATGGGGCTGGTATCGGAGCTGGTGATGGTGTTGGCTCTGATTCTGGTGCTGCAACAGATGTAGGAGAGCCCAGGGGATTCATGCTGAGGGAGACGGACCCCTGTCATGTGGAAACAGATTCTAGAAAGAAAATACACACAACACCCAAGTGCAACACATAGACAAAACTTTTTAACCAGGATTTTCATCGTTTTTCTCTCACAAGCAAATACTTCAGACAAAGCAAGTGTGAATCAGCAGAGTTGGCTACTAGCTAGCTAGCAAATAGCTAGCTCGCATTCCTCGCTAACACTCATTAGCCAGGAGAGAACGGCATTGTTATTGCTCAAAAAAGTAAGCCTACCAATAGGATAAATAAGCGAAAAGATGCACAATATCACAAAAGACTCACCATCCATGGTTTGCAACAATGACATGGCCGTGGCCGGGTCAACCCCAATCTCCCTCCCATTGCTGGCCGGCCAATGGCCGTAAATGGCGTCCATGGTTGAACCACTTCCAGTCCTGTCTGTTCACCCCACTTCAATTATTGTGATCCTTGATGGCCCGGTAATCACTTTTCATTTTCTTCAGCTTCTCCCTGCATTGTTTTACTGTCCCGTTGTATCCGTGGGCTGTCATCTGTTCAGAGACCTCCTGGTAAACTTTTTCGTTGTGGGTCACTCCATCTAACTCTCTCTGGATTCTACCGTCAGCCACCAAGAGCAGAAAAGTCTGCACCTCTTTGTTGGACCATGGTGTTGATTTCTGGGAAACCTGCGAAGCCATCTCTACCGTGTTCAATTCAATTCAACTTTATTTATATAGCACCATTTTACAACAGCAGTCATCTCATAGCACTTTCAACTGTACTGGCTAAAGAGTTTTTTGCAAATGGCGGTTGTAGATTCTGCAGAAGACGGCATTCTCATGACGTTACGCCCTGACCAATCGGTCGCCTGCACTCTGTTGACATCACATTTTCAGCTCGACACAGCATGGCTGGAACCCAACTGGAGTAGGTACGAAAAAAAGTACCTGGTACCAGGTACTTTTTTCGTACCCTACAAACCGAGGAGAATCGAGGTGAGAAGGACTGAGTAAGTACTAGTGGAAAAGGAGCTTTATTCACAAACTTTCACTGAGAGGGTCTTTCCTTTCATTAATACTTTAAACCTAATGTACATTATAATAATACCAGTAAAAGACAATGTAAACACAGAGATGTAGGTGAAACTTACAATGATAGCAATGATGGTGCATAAGTTTAGGATAAAGATGTTGCAGTCATCCATTTGAACAGGAGCCTGTCCCGAAAACCACTGGACTGCATAACCTTACCAGCAAATAATGAGGTGAAAGTCCTGATGGCTTGTCTAAAAGCCCATTCACTGTCTATAATACAACATTTTTCCTCTGTTAATTTAATTACCATCCCCTTGATTTAAAGCTTCTAGTGAGATTTGGTTTGACATAAAGGTGAATTACTACTCCTGATGGAACTTTATCCATCCAAGACAAGCATTTTCAGTTGTCCCAGACCAGTGGTCAGCACCCTGTACTACACAATGAGCCACACTGAGAGATTTATATAAAAAAGTGTTTCAAGTACAAGCTCGCCCCAAAATTTCAGTATTGACTGCTTTTTGTTCTCATACATTTTCAACTTTTTTGTAAATCTACAACTTCCTTTGTAAAACTGCTACTTTTCCTTTTCTTTTGGGATGGTTTTCATCATAAATTTTCTCTTTTTTCTGATAATTTTTTATATCATTGTAAATTTGTTAGCTCCATAGGTGTCATTGCAGCATTCTTCACACAAATCTGTAGCCTTTTTTGCATAGAATACCAACATTTTTAAAGAACTTTTTTCCTCAGTTTTTTTTGTAAATTCATGGGGACATTTTCCTGATAAAATGGAAACTTTCCGTCATACTTTTACAAGAATTTTGGCATAAATTTTCTGCTTTTCTCTTAAATTTTTTAACTTGTTTTTTAGTAAATTTGTAATATTTTCCACATGAATTTGTGACTACTTTTCTCTGAAACTGAGTTGTTTTTGCAAAGGCCTCAGGGAGCCACTGGCCATGGGCAATGAGTCACATGTGGCTCCAGAGCCACAGGGTGCAGACCCCTGTCCTAGACTGACTGGACTAGGAATGGGTATGATTTCACATTTAATGACAATCTTAAGTGCAGATTTCTGATCATGCTGTTTGTCTTAGTTTAAAAGTGTGCAACAAAAGTTAGTGCAACATTAAACAGTGCAAATTCTTAATAGTGCAAACTTTAAACTCAACATCCTGCAACAGTGCAACATACCAGTACAAAATATAAATTAAACTTGCAACTTGCGCTTCACCTGGTGTCTTAGCTCACAGATTCGACTGTTGATGGACTTTTTCACATCAGCTTCCTTGGCCCTCGGAAACTGTTTTACAACAGCATCTGTGGAACAGAACCACAATGATTACCCACCTGCTTGCTGTCTCCCCGCTCCCACTCCTTCCTCCTGCCCCATACCCCTTGCTCTGGTTTGCTGTATAACCAAAGGGAATAGTCCCCCTCCTGGCAGAGATGCAATCAAAACTGGAAGGCAACCAACTCTGAGAACTACTTACCTTGCAAAGCTTGAAGTTTCGTCGGGTCAAAAGCCTGCCGACGCTCAGCATTGGGATCCAACTTGCTGACCCCTCCTTTCAGGTTGGACTTGAGGAGGACTTCAACATCAAAAAGCCCCATCAGTAGCACCCGTGCCATACCATTGGGGGTGGTACAACTTTTTGCAGTCTCCCAACAATGTGATGAGATAGTGACGTTGTTGTTCCCGATTTTCACCTTATGTAAACAGAAGTAATATAAAAATAAGAGCATGAGCAAGGATGAAACAAGGAAAGTCACTCCAAGCATTATAATGCATAGACAGAAAAAAAAAAGAAGAGCCACAAGCAATAAGCTGCCAATAAAAAAAATAAAAAAAATAAATAAAAAATAAATAACTAAATTTTAAAAAAAATAATTAAAAAAGTGCTCTGGCCACCGGCGGAGTGAAGAAGCCTCACCGTTACAGGCCCGGTACCGTGGCTCTGAGAGAGATCCGTCGCTAACAGAAATCCACGGAGCTGCTCATCCGTAGGCTGCCCTTCCAGCGTCTGGTGAGGGAGATCGCTCAGGACTTCAAGACCGACCTGCGCTTCCAGAGCTCCGCCGTCATGGCTCTGCAGGAGGCCAGCGAGGCCTACCTGGTGGGTCTCTTCGTGGAGACCAACCTGTGCGCCATCCACGCCAAGAGGGTCACCATCATGCCCAAAGACATCCAGCTGGTCCGCCGCACCCGCGGAGGGAGAGAGAGCTTAGACTTTCTGCTGCACATTCACCAACCACAATGCTCCGCACTGTGTGTCTATATATATAAATATATATATTTATAGTAATATGTACATATGTATACTAGCTGTTCTTGTTTTTTTCTTGCCTTCTGATTGTTGCTCTGAGTGTTGCTATCCCTGTGCTGTTGCAATCCAGGAATTTCCCCATTGTGGGACTAATAAAGGCTTATCATATCTTATCTTATCTTATAATGCTGTAAGTTTTAATGTTAGAAATTTTCCAAATAACAAATACTTACATGTGAAGGTCTGCAAGGTGTGCAAAGTGATGTTTCACCTGGGCCGTCACTCTCAGCATAAGGTTCATCAGCATGTTTGGTGGGGTGGTTGTCAACATCTTTGTTGGTGGTGGTGGTGGTGGTGGTGGTGGTGTTGAAGGAGACAAGTTTTCTCACCTCCACCAACAGAGCTGGAATTTCTGAGAAAAAAGTAAAAGATTATTCAGACAGCAACCATGAAGACCAATATTGTCCAAGATGCTACAAATCAATTGATGTATTATTAAAATAATCCTAACAGGAGCAAGTTATAGAATTGACACTGACTTCATGTACAGTATATCATGCTCGTTTACCCTGGGCTCATTAACAGTAACAATCAGTATAAATGATACAGACTGTGACTTATGGTGGTTACTTGCACAATCACCTAGACAAATTGCAACCTCATTTTTCTGCTTATTATGCCTGTGTGAGTGATAAATATGCTCGTGATTCTTCAAACATGCTCTTAAAATACCTGTAGCCCACCTATCTGACCACACATGGCCTGATATGGGCGATTGCTTTTTAGATTTAGATAGCATCTTTAGAATCACCCTCAGGTCTAAATGGAGTAATATCATATGATATATAATAATATTTGATGACATAATACTCAATACATGCCTTTAACTACCATGTTCCGCAGTTTGGAGTTTTCTTTATGTAAAGCCTTGATCTGGCTCTGCAGATCTCTGGTAAAGTCATCTCTTTCCTGGCTTGACGATTCTGCTGGACCGGGGCTGAACTGACTGTTCCCTGACAGTAATTCCTCCTCCACCCGTCTTTGAGCAGCAACTTTGGCCTTTTTCTATAGGGCAAAAATATTATTTTTTATTATTTAGTCGTGGATAATCCATTACACAAATGATGCATAATGTGATATCAATCTCTGTTGAATTACCGGTTTTGGATTTCCAGAGCCAGAGGCTTTGTCACCAGTACCAAAATATTCTTCATCAAAGTCCAGGCGTTTTCCTTTTCTCACCCTCTTGGCCGGCATGTTCCCGCTCAGTTCCTGCGCTTCCAGTTCCCGCTCAGCAGCTCTCAGTGTAGCCTCTTTTTCTACATTAATTTATAAGGATAGATTTAATATCAAACTAAACACCACTGTATTAATAAATACTACAGAATAAATAATTATGTGCCAAATTTTAGACTGCAAAATAGTGAAATATGGGATACACATTTTGACATAATAAACAGAACATTTTGTTGCTGTATTTGATAATACAGTAACTGGTAGGAAATAAGTGATAGGTCAAGTGTGAGAGTGTGTGTAAGACCGACTTGCCTGCTAACTGAAGAATAACAGCATCTTTGACGGGCCATCCATTAGCAGGCTTCTTGCTGTTAGTTGTTTGACATTCAACAAGATATGTCATGTCAGTAGTTGCAGCTGGGTCAAAAACAATTATCCAGCTGATGGGAACGATGCTGGTTTTATCTTTGTCAGGTCCTTTTGCCCAACTAACAAGGGCAAACCTATATTTTGACATTTTTGCTAAATATATATTATGGTTGTGCCTCTCCGTTTCTTCTTCCCGCTTAAAGCAACTGACATTCGCGCCTAGCATTGTGCATGCGTGAAAGACGTCATTGTGCTAGGATTGGCTGGCCTTTTCGGGGCGATTGTAATGCGCATGCGCCATTCGCGCTGAGCACTCTGGTAAAAGTAGTCATGTATCTCATCCCATCCGTTTTCAAATCAAAGCAACCTAACATTACGTTAGCTAGCTCAGAGTACAGACAAACGTAGAAAATGGACCAAGTCTGACTGGAAAGGAAATATATCCTCCCTGGTTCTGAAACGGATATTCCAAGAAGAACAAGACGATTATGGAAAAAAAGGTTAGTCCTTTCTGCTTGATTCTGGCCATTTATACAGCACACGATAATTATATCTGCTGCAAACAAAACTGATAGACAGGGATGATGGAGGGGACAATTCTTTTTTATTGCTTTGAATGTGACTCTAGCCATGGGATAATAGACAAGAGGATTATTATTATTATTATTATTATTATTATTATTATTATTATTATTATTATTATTGTTATATTATTTTCATTGCTTTGGATGTGACTCTAGCCATGATGTTGCCTAGCCGAAGAGAGGTAACTTGGGGTGACATAACATTATTTACAACACGGCTACTATCTTCTATTTGCATTTAGCATTACACCATTTATCATTTTGCATCTATTAATATGATCATGTCACAGAAACATTTTTATTTAATAGATCTATGTATTTCCTCAGGGGGAATTAAGCTTGAGAATCATGTATTCAAAGATTAATATGAATCTATGTTTTCTATCACTTTAGGGAAGCAATGAGAGATACCAAGATTGATCAGCCAAACCAGGATCTGGTAAGTAATGAACTTTAAACATTGTCAGGAATCTTGGAACTCAAAAAAGTGATCATATATTAGTTTGTTACCGCAATAAAGATTTGAGACACAAGAATATTCTTTTAAGAGTTTTTACTTGCACAAGGAGTAGGAACCTCTGGTTACAGGAAGTAGGTACTGGAGGTAATCCTCACAGTTCAGACATTTTATACACAGCAGTTGCATGGTCAAACACACAGCAGTTACATGGTCAGATAGATAAAACATGCTGACACTGAAGAAAGGAGAACAGCTTCATTTTATCAGAGTGCTTTGCTTCCTGCGTTCTAGGGAGTAACAGTCCCATGCTATCAAAGTGGCCCTGTGCTCTAGGGAGTAGCTGTTTCTAAGGCAGGTGCAGGCATGTGTTTTAAGATAAATCTACCATGAAAGGACAACTGGAATTTCAACATAATTAAAAATATAAAAAACAATTTTAGTCTTCATGCATCATGTACAAAACCTCTAATACACAGACAGTTTTAGTATTTTTCAGCAGATAGTTACAGATAGTTACATATACACTTCATTGAATTATATAAAATGATAATATGTATACACATAACAATATAAAATGATAATATGTATACACATAACAATTTTTCTGACAATTCCCTCCTGTTTATCATTTTATCAATTTTAATCACATGCAATCATCAGTACAATGTATCTTCTCACGATTTTCTACATTGACATCATTGAGCATCACTTCCAAATTTAAACAGTGGTTTTGTCATCACAATCACCATCACTTTGTTGTCTTAAGGCAGTATATTGTACAGCAACTTCTCTTTGGAGCATAGCAGATTGTAACATGAAAGTGTGTTGAGCAAGAGCTCTACTTATCATGGACCTTATACAGGGAATGACACATATGAATAGTACACAGAATAAGATTAATATCACAATCAATGGGGTTAACCATTTCAAAAGAATCTGCCACCAAGTTCTACTTTGAAACCAATCCCAGGAGCCCCAACCTTTATCTTCATCTAACCCATGCTGTAAGTGTAAAATATCATTCAAATGGCTAATTTTTGTTCTTCATTTAAAGTTGAGAATCCTTGCTCTATTAATACAGTCAGATTTTCCATTGTCCATGCTAATGCATTTATGTGGTGTATAGCTAGAGCACTGCCATACATTGGAAAAAGAGTACCCATAACGCCTTTAAAATCACTAATTCTCTGTTTTCCAGATAATTTACCCACCAACTGTTGCATTTCAATTTTTTTTTTCTTTTTGCCCTGGTGTGTATTTTAGTTTGTTCAGGATGATAATAATGGGAGTATGATGTTTTCATTTCATGTGTAAGATTTGACCTTATGCTGATGTGTGGGAACAATATAGCCATGTAACACCTGCCACACCATCCTGGAGGAAGCAATGAGTAAACATTAGATCCACAAACCCAAACATGGTTTTCCAAACATCCATACCCATCATCATTTGGCCAAA
Organism: Pholidichthys leucotaenia; assembly: GCA_020510985.1. NCBI lineage: Eukaryota > Metazoa > Chordata > Actinopteri > Cichliformes > Pholidichthyidae > Pholidichthys > Pholidichthys leucotaenia. The sequence continues at coordinate 240,410,336 of CM035836.1, forward strand.
AAACAGTAGGATTATTGCTACAGTTAAAAGTACAATTTTTGCTCTTTAAGGTAAAATTTCCAGCGGCAATATAGGGAAAGTGAAATGCATTTCTACAAACAGAATCATGATATCACACTCCACCATTGCATCTTTGTGAAAAACCCAGGTTGAAATTGTTTTTACTACAGTTTTTGTGAAAGCAGATTGGTGAAGTAAACAGTGTAGGATTTATTTTCATTAAAGGCTTCTTAACTGCAAGCAAAGAAGTTTCAATCCCAGTAGTTTTAAATATTCTAATCTTAGACCCAGTGTAATCAGTAATAGTGACATTCAATCTATTAAGATACCTTTCTGACAAATTCCCCACCAACCAATGTCCAACATTATTGCTTGTATTAAGCAGACTGAGAAGAGAGTTCATCGCTATTGTCGCTCCAGGCGTTTCCTCTTCACTTAGTGGAACAGGGATCATGGGTATTACAGTCTTGTGTGAATGGGGTAGCAATGAACACACATAGCAAGAAGTATTGATTCCCAGTCCTCTCACCAAAACCACCATTGTCTGGTACCACAGGTTATGCATATAATCCACGTATTGTCCATTGTCTGTGCTTCGTGGGCTCATTGTCCTTGAATCAGAAAGAGATTACCACCCCACTGACACGAGAAGTGCTGAACACAGAGTCATCAGATTTTTTGGTGCCATGCTTCCACCTGAGAGAGTACCCCTCCGGGCCTCTTTCTTCACCAGGGTTGAGACGGCCTTGTCCTTAAAAGGACACGCCCCCTTTGTAACTGGACTTACTCAGGGAAACAAGTTCAGGGTTCAAACAAGTTCAGGGTTCAAACAAGTTCTCCAGGTTGCAACGGGTTATCCGCTTCTTTCTGTGGAGCAGAGAGAGCTCTGACAGATTCAATATATTCTCTCTTTTTCAAACATTCTCTGAGATGTTCACCAAGATCTGTGTATTTGTTAGGCGTGGTTAGTGGTGAGAGGTCAGGTAATACATAAGAACGGTGAAAAGCACATTCAAAGGGTGATAATCCTGTCTTTCGGTCTAGTATAGAGTTAATGGTTAGTCTGACTAATTTCAGGACTTCTGGCCAAGTAATACCCTTTCCATGTGTGGTTTTTGCCAGCATTTGTTTGATTGTACCATTTTTCTTTTTACAAAACCTGTACTTTGTGGGTGGAAGATACTATGAAATTTGATCTTACTACTTACAGCTTGGATTAAGTCTTGAACTGTTTGTGCTGTAAAATGAGTTCCATTATCTGCATAAATCAGTTCTGGAACCCCAAAAATGGAAAAACATGATTCACTAGAGTTTTACACACAAATGCGGCATTTGCTGAGGATGTGGGATAAATTTCTGTTCACTTTGTGAAGGTGTCAATCAACACCAAGCAATATTGTAGCTTTCCATTGCTCCTTGAGCATTATTTTATAAACAAATGATGCACTTTTGGCATGTTTTTGTTACTTCTTTCAAAAACTAGGACAGTTTTCCAACATCCTCATCATTCATTGATTTCCCTCCTGTTGGCACATGATTGGCCATGTGCCACCAGGACAGCTCATTTATATAATGTGGGTGGCAGAGCAAATTTTCGTCAGGCAAGCCAAATGTATATCTAATTATTTACACATGAAACAGGAGGAAGATCCATATTATTTTGACAGTCTTTTAAAACATCAACATCAACATTATTAATAAGACAGACGGATCCTAAAAGACCAATAGCAGCACAGTGAGCAGCGTTATCAGCCAAGTGATTACCGCAGCTAAACAAGTCAGTGCCATTAGTGTGGGCAGGGCAGTGAATAACTGCCACATAACGTGGTAGCATCAAAACATTACGTAGCTGCAATAATTGCTATCGATATTTTACTGGTTTTCCTGTGGAGGTGACAAACCCCTGCAGATTCGAGGTAGTGGTATGCAGGTGGCATGCATTTTAAGCATATTTACTGTCTGTACAGATAGTTACATTCAGGTTAGTAGCTCATGTAAGTGCTGCAATCAAAGCCAATAGTTTAGCCATTGGAGGTGATGCAGGTTGTGGAATTTTTACACAATCAGGACCCCAGACAACATTGTTACAGCATAAGCAGTGGATGTTGACCCGTCAGGCCTTCTTCTTTTTTTAAGATGAGCCATCAGTAAATAGACACAAGGAATTTGGTACAAGCTTAATGTGTGGCTGTGATAACAAGGTTATAGTGTACAACAACAGTCTAGCTGGTAACAATATGGAATAGTTGTCCTGCTGCAAAACCCCCTTCACGGCATGGGGAATGTGTAGGATAATAGAGGGTGTGATCTTATTATTTGTATTATCCCATGAATAATAAGAAAGTGGTCTGTATTGCCCAGCATGTATCTGAGTTATAACTGCAGCCATATGTTTATCCTCAGCGCTACAGAAAATGAAATGAAATGCGCTTATGTAAGTAAAGTTGAATTGAATTCATCATCAATTATTTATTGATAATTTTTATGCATTATCTATTTTTCTGAGGATTGCTAATTATTTACTAATTAATTTCTTTGATACCCCCTGTTTTGATAAATGGAGACGCACATGCAACAAAGTTACTGATTCTTTTACTGAAAGGAAGTGTGCTACCATTTTTAATTTTAGATAAAATTTGCGGGTAGCCCAGTTCCTTCAAAAATAAGATTTCAATAATCATAGCTTCTTTTGTGACATCTCTTGAACTAGTTTACAAATTCCATTTAAGAAAAACAAAATAACTATCTGTACATTTTTGATATGCTTCAGCATTGATAAATAAGATCAGTTTGTCCAGTTGAACTCAGATGGGTTGAATTTGAAATATTGCGTCACACTCTTTCAGTCAAAGGAAAGGCGGACATTTTGCCTAATTAGAATTTGATTTAATGTTTTTACAAGGAATGCCCTTATTTCATACATTCCTTGGTAAATTATGGAGTGCAATGTAGTTCACCCTGACCCAGCTTGGCCACCGCCAAATCAGGAGAAGCACATTCCTCATTGCTGAATCATTTCTGAAATATGATGTTGTCACACCATTATAAATGTATCCCGCAGTGCAAAATCATATAAACATCACATTTGTAAAGTCAGAGTCCTTTAAATCAGTGTAGTCATCTTTTTTTTTTTTTTCAAATTTGGGCCTAATGTAATGTCAAGTTTGAATAATACATCTCTCCCGACCAAATTTACTGGGCAGGAGGGTGCCACAATCACTTCTGAAATGCATCCTTTGCCTGTGGAGGAGTCTGTTAATGTAATTGGGCCATAAAGGCTCTCAGTTATCCTTCCCCTCCTGCATTTTGAACTTTAATTGTTCTTCCAGTAAATTTAGCACCTTTGGGGATTTTGCAAACAGTAGTGCGTGTGTCACAAAGAAATTCAACCTCTTTTCCATTCACCAGTAACCATATTGTAGGACCATATTGTAGTAACCATATTGTAGTAACCATATTGTAAGACAACGCACTGCTGTACATAATCACATCCAAAGTCTCATTAGGCCTTGTTAACACTTCAGATAGTCTTTTCTGTTGGTCAAGTACTATCTGTTTGTCCTCAGAAGAGAGTTCGTCACAGTCAGTTAGTCATGCTCTTCTGTCTGAAGGTCCTTGACCCCCTGAGGGTCCTTGTCTATTTTCACCTCCATAGTCATTTTGATTTTAACCTCCTCTGCCTTGCTGAAACCTGTCTCTCTGATCATTCTGAAATCTTCTTCTACCTCTACTTGGTCCCCTGCCTCCAAATCCACCTCTTTGGCCAAACCTGCAATCACGGGCCCAGTGACCAGGTTTGCCACAGTTAAAACAAACATCCCGATTTCCATCATTCACTTGCATTGACCTGCCTGTCTTGGGTCTAACCCCACCTTGCACCATCCGTGCAGCAAACACTTCTTCCAGGTGATTACTCAAAAACATAGAGTTTGGTCTTCCTTTCTTATTACCTTTAGTTGTAAATTTTACAGTTGACACTAGGACCACACATTCGTCCACATCCAATGTGGGTTTGAAAGAATAATCTTTTTCCCAATTATTTAAATATTTTTCAGGATCCTTTATTTGCTCTTTTTCTTTTAGTTTGTCATTGTAATTTTTTACCGTTCGGCGCGCAGTTTCCTCTTTTTTCTTTTGCTTATTTTTTGTTTTATTTGTTTGTCCTGTACAGTTACCCATTCTTTTGTTAGTCAGTGTCATGACTTGCCGCTCATCAGCGGCGCCAGCTGCGCGCACACCTGCTCCTCGTCAGCGGCGAGGTATTTAATCCACTCTGCCCTGGGCTTCGGCCTGAAGCCGTCTCTTAACTTCGGCACCATTTGCTACTACGGAACTCAACCCTGCTAGCAAGATTATTCTGGGTAAGCTCCCCTTACCTCTCTTCTCCAGCCTTTTCCCCTGTGCACAGGTGGACTTCCCCGGCGGCGGACTTCCTCATCTCGCCGCTGTCTCTACGCTGCTGCCACAGGCACTGCAGGTCGCTGTCTCCCGGGCTCCGCCCTTGTCAACGCCAGCCACCTGTCATAACCAAGTAAGCCAGCTAACCATCATTATCCTCTGTATTGGTGTGGTGCCCGTTACCCTTCTCCCTCTGCTTCCTCCCATAGGGTTGTCCGGCTGTACGGCCTCCTGCCCCCGTGCCTGACGCAGACACCGCCACCAATACATTCTTATTCCACAGACACGCAGCCACACATCCCTGTTTGTTAATAAAGCTGTTAAATCTACCCTGAGCCTGCGTGTGTGTCTCCTGAGCCGTGCATTATGTCAGTACGGCTTCAGCAGAGCGGCTCGGCAGACAGCGGGCTCACACGCCGTCTTTCCACCCTCAAGGCTCGGGTGGATTCAATAGCCTATCAACAACAGGTGATACTAAATCAATTAACAATTATTACTAACCGATTAGACCGCTTGGACCCCCAGCAGCCGTTCCCCTCGGCTCGTCCAGGTGGCGCAGCTCCCGCTGCTCCGGTGGCTGTCCAGCTCGCTCCGGGTGCGCCGACATGGCTCACACCAATCCCCACTCCTGCTCGCTTTAGCGGTAAGCTTGGTGGTGCTCGGGGTTTTATCATGCAGTGTGAGTCCGTGTTCCTTCGCGTTCCCGGGGACTTTCCCTCAGACCATAGCAGGATTGGCTATATAGGTAATCTCCTGGAGGGTCGTGCGCTTACCTGGGCTTACGCCATTATGGCGAAGCCCAGCTACGCCACCCTCACCTATGGCCAATTTGTGCGACAATTTCTGGAAGTGTTCGATCATTCACGTTTGGACAGTGTCCAGGTCGACCGCCTTCTCGACCTCCAACAGTGGGGCCGATCGGCGGCCGAATATGCGATCGACTTCCGGGTTACCGCGGAGGAAGTTGGCTGGCAAGAGCGTGAGCTCTGCGGCATCTTCCTCCGCAGCCTAAACTCTGGTCTGAGAGATGAGCTGGCCGGCCGGGATTTCCCGGAGACACTGGCGGAGCTGATTTCCCTAGCCATCAGCTTGGATAACAGGCTGCGTGTGCGCGCTTCAGAGCGGAAGCCGTCTTCTTGCTCGCGGGGCGCCTCTGCGCGCTTGCCCCAAGCTCGCCACCTGGCGTTGCCTCCGCCGGAGGTCTCCGAGGAGTCGGAGCCGATGGTGACGGGCCGGACAAAGCTCCCCCTGGCGGAGAAACAACGCCGCCGAGATCTGGGCCTTTGCATGTATTGCGGGGGTAGCCAGCACACGGTGGAGCATTGTCCGGAGAAAGCCAAACGAGGAGGTCCGCGAGTCACTGTAGGGGGCCTCGCGGATGCTAATCGGTTAAATCCCCTCACACATTTGACGCTGCCCATCCGCTTCTGTCACAACCTCACAGGGCACCTCACACATGCACTGGTGGATTCAGGCGCGGAGGGTAGCTTTATTTCACAGAGCCTGGCAACCCGATTGGGCATCCGTTGTCACCCCCTCGACCCTCCTCTCGCCCTGGTTAATCTCTCCCGAGTCTCACTGGGAAAGGTGACCCACCGAACTTCTCCCATTCCGGTGATCATCTCAGGAAACCACCGGGAGGATATCTCCTTCTACGTCCTGCCCACCTCGGTCATTCCTGTCATTCTCGGATACCCCTGGCTCCGCCTCCACAACCCCGCCTTGGACTGGAAGACTGGAAAAGTGTCAGCTTGGAGCACCTTCTGTATGGGCACCTGTCTCCAATCCGCTGCCTGCGCCCCGTCCTCGCCTCTCACAGCCAAGGACACCGCGCCCCCGGATCTCACCCTTGTGCCATCAGAGTTCCACGACCTGGGTGCAGTCTTCAGCAAGTCCAAGGCGATGTCTCTGCCTCCTCACCGGCCCTACGACTGTGCCATCAACATCCGCCAGGGGGCGCCCCTACCCTCAGGATGCCTCTATAGTCTGTCAGCGCCAGAGAAGGAGGCCATGAACACCTACTTGAAGGAGTCGCTCAGCGCTGGGATTATCTGACCATCTTCCTCTCCAGTAGGCGCAGGGTTCTTCTTCGTGGGAAAGAAGGACGGCTCCCTTCGTCCTTGCATTGATTATCGAGCGCTCAATGACATCACGGAGAAGGACCGGTACACCCTGCCTGTATACCCTGGATACCGCCTTCCACTCCCTCCAGGGGGCGACCTGGTTTACTAAGCTGGATCTCTGCAGCGCTTACCACCTCATCCGGATCCGGGAGGGAGATGAGTGGAAGACAGCCTTCCGCACCCCTAACGGTCATTTTGAATATCTTGTGATGCCGTTTGGGTTGACCAACGCTCCAGCCGTCTTCCAGCGCCTCATTAATGACGTCCTCCGGGATTTCATTGGCCTGTTTGTGTTCGTCTACCTGGACAACATCCTCATCTTCTCCAGGTCCAGGGATGAGCACCGGGTCCACGTGAGGCGGGTCCTGCAGAGACTGTTGGAGAATCGTCTATATGTCAAGGCGGAGAAGTGTGAATTCTACGCCAAAACAACTTCCTTCCTGGGGTTCGTCATCTCCCATGACCAGGTGCTTCTGGACCCAGCGAAGATTAAAGCGGTGGTGGATTGGCCCACACCTACCTCTAGGAAACAGGTTCAGCAGTTTGTCGGGTTCGCCAATTTCTACCGCCGCTTTGTCCCAAACTTTGGAGCCATCGTCGGGCCTCTGACCCGCCTCACCTCCCCTAAGACCCCGTTCCGGTGGACTTAAGAGGCCGCAACGGCCTTCCAGGCACTGAAGACGGAGTTTCCTCCTCCCGGGTCCTCAGCCAGGTCGATCCTGCACTGCGGTGCATAGTGGAGGTGGACGCTTCGGACACGGGGGTGGGGGCGGTGCTGTCCCAGCGGTCTCCAGCCAACGGAGTCAAGCGACCCTGCGCCTTCTTCTCTCGACACCTGTCCCCGGCAGAGCGTAATTATGACGTGGGGGACAGAGAGCTTCTAGCCATCAAGCTTGCGCTTCAGGAGTGGCATCATTGGCTGGAGGGGGCCGCCTTGCCTTTTGTGGTCCTAACTGACCACAAGAACTTGGAGTACCTAAGATCTGCCAAGTGTCTGAACGCCCGCCAGGCGCGCTGGTCCCTGTTCTTTGCAAGGTTTAAATTCAACATCACTTACAGGCCTGGCTCCAAGAACGGCCTGCCCGACGCCCTCTCCAGGCAATTTGTCCCGGAGGCCACAGAAGACGCTGTTCACACCATCCTGCCCAGGTTGTGCGTCGTGGGGGCTGTTTCTTGGGACATAGGGGATAAGATCCGGAGGGCGCAGGAGTCGGAACCAGACCCTGGCGGCGGACCGGAGGGGAGGCTCTTCGTGCCATCTGCCGTCCGGGGGGACGTTATTCACTGGCTCCAGACCTCTAAGCTCACCTGCCATCCTGGAGCTTCACGGATGATCGACCTCCTCCAGCGATCCTTTTGGTGGCCAGGTCTGCGGAAGGATGCCGCCCGTTACGCCCGGGCCTGCCCCGTCTGCGCCACCAGTAAGTTAGGTAACGCTCCCCCTGTGGGCCTGCTCCAGCCCCTGCCCGTCCCTGGCAGGCCCTGGTCGCACATCGCCCTAGACTTCATCACCGGGCTCCCTGTCTCCAACAACTTTGACACAGTTCTGACCATCGTTGACCGTTTTTCCAAGGCCGCCCACTTTGTGCCCCTACGTGGACTACCCTCAGCCTTGGAGATGGCGGACCTCCTCATCCAACACGTGGTCAGACTGCACGGAATCCCGGTTGACGTGGTCTCCGATCGTGGCCCCCAGTTCTCTTCGGACGTCTGGAGGTCCTTTTGCAACGCCCTGGGAGCTAAAGTAAGCCTCACCTCCGGCCATCACCCCCAGTCTAATGGGCAGTGTGAGCGGACTAATCGGGAGCTGGAGGCTGCCCTCCGCTGCGTTACTACATCCAAGCCCACGTCCTGGAGCTCTCACCTCGCCTGGGTGGAGAACGCCCACAACACCTCTCGCTCCTCTGCCATCGGGATGTCTCCCTTTAAGGCATCCCTGGGTTATGATCCACCTCTATTCCCCGCGCAGGAGAGCGAGTTGGCTGTCCCCTCTGTCCAGGCGCACTTTAGGCGGTGCCGCTCCCTTTGGACTACGGCGCGCAATGCACTTTTACGCACGGCGGAGCGCAATAAATCCACGGCGGACCGGCACAGGAGACCTGCCCCGGCCTACCAGGTGGGACAACAAGTCTGGGTATCCACACAGGACGTCAACCTTAAGGGTGAGAGGAGGAAGCTGGCCCAACGATTCATCGGTCCATTTCCCATAACTAGGATTATCAACCCGGTGGCTGTGCGTGTGGCTATTCCCTCCTCCCTCCGCATCCATCCCACCTTCCACGTCTCCAAAATCAAAACCGGTGGTCTCTGACCCCCTCTGCCCTCCACCTGCAGCGCACCCCGCTCCCCGGATGATTGGTGGCCATCCGGCCTGGACTGTCTCTGAGATCTTGGACGCCCGGCGCCGGGGTCGCGGGTTGCAGTATTTGGTGGACTGGGAGGGCTATGGACCCGAGTGGAGACAATGGGTGCCTTCCTCGCTGGTGCTGGACCGGTCCCTCATCGCTGAGTTCCATTGAGTGCACCCGGAGAAACCATTGCCAGGAGGCGCTGCTAGAGGGGGGAGTACTGTCATGACTCGCCGCTCATCAGCGGCGCCAGCTGCGTGCACACCTGCTCCTCGTCAGCGGCGAGGTATTTAATCCACTCTGCCCTGGGCTTCGGCCTGAAGCCGTCTCTTAACTTCGGCACCATTTGCTACTACGGAACTCAACCCTGCTAGCAAGATTATTCTGGGTAAGCTCCCCTTACCTCTCTTCTCCAGCCTTTTCCCCTGTGCACAGGTGGACTTCCCCGGCGGCGGACTTCCTCATCTCGCCGCTGTCTCTACGCTGCTGCCACAGGCACTGCAGGTCGCTGTCTCCCGGGCTCCGCCCTTGTCAACGCCAGCCACCTGTCGTAACCAAGTAAGCCAGCTAACCATCATTATCCTCTGTATTGGTGTGGTGCCCGTTACCCTTCTCCCTCTGCTTCCTCCCATAGGGTTGTCCGGCTGTACGGCCTCCTGCCCCCGTGCCTGACGCAGACGCCGCCACCAATACATTCTTATTCCACAGACACGCAGCCACACATCCCTGTTTGTTAATAAAGCTGTTAAATCTACCCTGAGCCTGCGTGTGTGTCTCCTGAGCCATGCATTATGTCAGTCAGGGACGTTGCAGTATGCCCACTACAACACTATTACTGCCCAATAGGTGCGCTCACCTTTTTGATGGAACTAGATGCTCACACGTTAGGACTTCTGTAGTTTCCTACAGAATCATTACCTGGTATGATCAGATAGGAAAAATATAGGGCGCTGCCCCACACCACCACTACTAGAGAAAAAATATAGGGCGCCGCCTTATATTACCATTACTAGTTAAAGGTTGACCTGTCAGTCAATACGCAGCACCTTTACCTTTTTTTTTTTTTTTAAAAACCTGACTCTTCGGCCGGAAAACAACACAATCCTTATTTCTTTGTTACTTCAAAAAATATTTCACTTACTTTATGACTCTACTAGTGAGGATGACCGTCACTAGACAGAGCCAGGATGTCAGTCTCCTCCCCGGTGTTCCCTGAAGGCGGGTTTCCAAAACTGACCGCTGGTCAGACCATGCATGGGTTTGTAAACCCGGGGAAGACGTCTTCTCCTGGCTCACCTAGCTGTCAGCCATCCGGGTCACCGGCACCACGTATGTCAGGAATCTTGGAACTCAAAAAAGTGATTGTATATTAGTTTGTTACCTCAATAAAGATTCGAGACACAAGAATATTCTTTTAAGAGTTTTTACTTGCACAAGGAGTACGAACTTCTGGTTACAGGAAGTAGGTACTGGAGGTAATCCTCACAGTTCAGACATTTTATACACAGCAGTTGCATGGTCAAACACACAGCAGTTACATGGTCAGATAGATAAAACATGCTGACACTGAAGAAAGGAGAACAGCTTCATTTTATCAGAGTGCTTTGCTTCCTGCGTTCTAGGGAGTAACAGTCCCATGCTATCAAAGTGGTCCTGTGCTCTAGGGAGTAGCTGTCTCTAAGGCAGGTGCAGGCATGTGTTTTAAGATAAATCTACCATGAAAGGACAACTGGAATTTCAACATAATTAAAAATATAAAAAAACAATTTTAGTCTTCATGCATCATGTACAAAACCTCTAATACACAGACAGTTTTAGTATTTTTCAGCAGATAGTTACAGATAGTTACATATACACTTCATTGAATTATATAAAATGATAATATGTATACACATAACAATATAAAATGATCATATGTATACACACAACAATTTTTCTGACACACATGTAGCATTAAACTATACTGTACTTGGCTATATGTAGCCAGATCTACTTCTCACAAAATAGAACTATTTTTTCTTATTTTTAATAATTACTATTGTATTGCCAGATGCATCTCCAGCGACAGATGTCTTCATCAATATCTTGAAATATATGTAGTCTATGTGTAGAGTACATTTTGGCAATGACGATATTGTGACTGAGTTACAGATACATATTTTTGTCAAATCTGTTGCAGTCATTAGATGGAAACTGTCATCTTTTGTTTAGACAAGAGCTCATGCCAGTTCTGATGCCTGGATCCCCCTAAGTGAACCATCTTCAGAAAGACTATGGGTAACTACAGAAGAGGGCCGTGTAAGTTTCAGATACTGGAAAACCTTAAATAGCAGATCAACAAGCTCGTTTATCGGCTATTTTCAAATAAGGTACAGTGGGGCGAAAAAGTAGTCAGCCACCAATTGTGCAAGTTCTCCCACTTAAAAGATGAGAGGGGTCTCCAATTTTCATCATTGGTATACCTCAACTATGAGAGACAAAATGAGAAAAAAAAAATCCAGAAAATCACAATGAAGGATTTTTAATGAATTAATTGGTAAATTCCTCAGTAAAATAAGTATTTGGTCACCTACAAACAAGCAAGATTTCTGGCTCTCACAGACCTGTAACTTCTTCTTTAAGAGGCTCCTCTGCCCTCCACTCGTTACCTGTATTAATGGCACCTGTTTGAACTCGTTATCAGTATAAAAGACACCTGTCCATAACCTCAAACAGTCAGACTCCAAACTCCACTATGATCAATACCAAAGAGCTGTCAAAGGATACCAGAAACAAAATTGTAGACCTGCACCAGGCTGGGAAGACTGAATCTGCAATAGGTAAGCAGCTTAGTGTGAAGAAATCAACTGTGGGAGCAATTATTAGAAAATGGAAGACATACAAGATCACTGATAATCTCCCTCGACCTGGGGCTCCACGCAAGATCTCACCCCGTGGGGTCAAAATTATCACTAGAACGATGAGCAAAAATCCCAGAACCACATGGGGGGACCAAGTGAATGACCTGCAGAGAGCTGGGACCAAAGTAACAAAGGCTACATCAGAAACACACTACACCGCCAGGCACTGAAATCCTGCAGTGCCAGACGTGTCCCCCTGCTTAAGCCAGTACATGTCCAGGCCCGTCTGAAGTTTGCTAGAGAGCATTTGGATGATCCAGAAGAGGATTGGGAGAATGCCATATGGTCAGATGAAACCAAAATAGAACTTTTTGGTAAAAACTCAACTTGTCGTGTTTGGATAAGAACACCATACCTACTGTGAAGCATGGGGGCGGAAACATCATACTTTGGGGCTGTTTTTCTGCAAAGGGACCAGGACGACTGATCTGCGTAAAGGAAAGAATGAATGGGGCCACGTATCGTGAAATTTTGAGTGAAAACCTCCTTCCACCAGCAAGGGCATTGAAGATGAAACGTGGCTGGGTCTTTCAGCATGACAATGATCCCAAACACACTGCCCGGGCAACAAAGGAGTGGCTTCGTAAGAAGCATTTCAAGGTCCTGGAGTGGCCTAGTCAGTCTCCAGATCTCAACCCCATAGAAAATCTTTGGAGGGAGTTGCCCAGCGACAGCCCCAAAACATCACTGCTCTAGAGGAGCTCTGCATGGAGGAATGGGCCAAAATACCAGCAACAGTGTGTGAAAACCTTGTGAAAACTTACAGAAAACGTTTGAGCTCTGTCATTGCCAACAAAGGGTATATAACAAAGTATTGAGATGAACTTTTGTTATTGACCAAATACTTATTTTACCAAGGAATTTACCAATTAATTCATTAAAAATCCTTCAATGTGATTTTCTGGATTTTTTTTTCTTATTTTGTCTCTTATAGTTGAGGTATACCTATGATGAAAATTGGAGACCTCTCTCATCTTTTAAGTGGGAGAACTTGCACAATTGGTGGCTGACTAAATACTTTTTTACCCCACTGTATTTCATGTAGAGCACAGAAAAATCACCAGAGCATTGAGGCACTCAGCTCTACAATGTGACAGTGTTTAATATTGCACTGACAATAGGACTTTTTAAGAATGAATTGGTCTGCTTTAATAATGCTAACATAGGCCCCACATATTGATGCCCACTTGAGATATATAAAGAAAAAGCACAATGTGTTTGTGCTTTGGCAGAGAGATGGAGTGCACCACTGCCAGAGAAAGGTGTGTGCTGGATTTTCAACACAAGACGAAACCATATCATGCTCTGTGTGCATGATCCATGTTAATAAAACACTTACAGTATTATTCATTGTATTTCAGGCAGTCTTTAATTGTGCAGATTTAGTGTTCAGTATATTTTAGGTTTTGTATTAAAAATATATTGTGGAGTTAGCATGTTACATACATCATGGTAACGTGCAGATTGGTTTGTAGACTGTATGGGTGTTCATTTTTGTTTACTGGCATTTTGTTATTTTTTTCTGTTTTATTAGGATGATGATACTGAACCTTGGGTTCCACTCAGTGGACTACAAGGTTTTTCAGGAGCAGAAGACTCTGTAAGTTTCAACTTTTCCAAGAATCTGGCCTCTATAGCACTTGCATTATAGTGCAAAATTAACATATTTGTTTTTTGCTGGGGTGGGGTCACTGTTAGGAGATCTGTTTGTGTGTTTATTACAGTTTAGGCAGCGATAGGTTAGGGATAGTCAGTAGTCAGAAGTGTTGTGATGTCATGGTAAAGCTACACCGGTATCTCCCTACTAACTGAGATGATACTTCTGATTTGGGGATGTGGAATATCTCTTTAATCAAACTTGTAGGTAGGCAGAAGTGGGAGTGCTGCACTTGGTCAATACACTTGTGGTTTTTTAAAAGCTTAAAAATGGATAAAATGGTCCAACCAGGTGCTCTTCAAGGATACATAAATTAATACTGTAGATTATCTAGCTGATGGGATTTTTGTCGCTCTGGCAACCCATGTATCTCTTTAATCAAGTTTGGAGGGAAGGCAACTGGTTGGAATAGCATCTCCCACATGCTAGATCCTGTTGGTGGCTGGTGACTGTGCGTGTATTGTGTAACAAAGGTTTAGCAATACTTTGTATTCTTTTCTGCAACACAGAATCTGAATGAACATTCCTCTCACTATGACTCTGACAATGGCTCTGAAGATGCACATGGTGTCAGCCACATTATGGTGAGTATAGTGTACAGTGACCACAGGATCTCATCTCTGTTGTTTGCAGATGATGTTGTCCTGTTGGCTTCATCCAGCAATGACCTACAGTTCTTGCTGGGACGGTTTGCCACTGAGTGTGAAGCGGCTGGCACCTCCAAGTACGAGTCCATGGTCCTCAGCCAGAAAAAGGTGGATTGTCCTCTCTGGGTTGGGGACAGGCTCCTGCCCCAAGTGGAGGAGTTTAAGTATCTTGGGGTCTTATTCACGAGTGAGGGGAAAATGGAGCGAGAGATTGACAGACGGATCGGAGCAGCATCTGCAGTGATGCGGACGTTGTACCGGTCTGTTGTGGTGAAGAGGGAGCTTAGTTCTAAGGAAAAGCTGTTGATTTACCAGTCAATCTACGTTCCTACTCTCACCTCACGAGCTTTGGGTAATGACTGAAAGAACAAGATCGTGGATACAAGTGGCTAAAATGAGCTTTCTCCGTAGGATTGCTGGACTCACCCTCAGAGATAGGGTGAGGAGCTCAGTCATCCGGAAGAGGCTCAGTAGAACCGTTGCTCCTCCACATTGAAAGGAGTCAGTTGAGGTGGTATGGGCAACTGATTAGGATGCCTCCTGGACACCGCCCACTTGAGATGGAGACCCCGGGGCAGACCCAGCACTCGGTGGAGAGACTATGTCTCCCAGCTGGTCTGGGAACGCCTTGGTATCCTCTATGATGAGCTGGAGCAGGTGGCTGGGGAGAGGGAGAGTCTGGGCTTCTCTGCTTGAACTGCTGCTGTGGCCCGGACCTCTGGAAAAGCGGTAGAAGATGGATGGATGGAGGTTTGTGTGATCAGTGACACGACAGATCTTCACCATTTGAGAGCGTTTTGCGAGGAAAAGAAAGAAAGTCGCAACTCGAGTCTACTGAACAGAAATGCGTTGATTTTGCAATCCACTCAGTTTAGCTTCTATTGCTAAGGACGCATCACTGTTGTCATGCTCATGACGACATGTGCATAACCTCTATAGTGTACATTTTGTAAAGTGTGTAAAGTTTCTGTAGTTTGCATGTTGTAACATGCAGGTTGGTTTGTAAACTTTCTATGGGTTTTTATTTTCTAATGTGTTTTTTTTTAGGTTGACTACGATTCTGAATCATATTCTCCTCTCAGTGGACAACAAAGTTTATCAGAAGGAGCCAAAGTCTGTGTAAGTTTCAGCTGTGTGGAACATATAGCTGTCTGCGAGTTGGAAGCTAGAATGAATGCTCGGTCAGGTCGCTGCACCGTCAGTCAGGGCGGAGCATGCTGGTGAAGCCACATCCTGTCAGTTTAAAAGTAGTGGTTGGCAGTTGTCAGAGGAAGCATTAGTGCTTACTGCTCTCTCCAGATCAGCAAAGGGGTAGAGTAGCAACTGTGACAGTAAAGTGAAACTGGTATAAAGTGTTTCAGTTTATCGTCACTGGCTCTACTGGATTGTGTGTAGTTAAACTTTTGACTAATTCACTGAAGGTACTGAAGAACTAAAGTGACAGTAAGTAAGTGAATCAAACAACATTTCTCTAACCAGAATTTTTTTTCTTTTCTCCATATATAGAGCCTGCATGTTGACTGCAGCGATTCTGTTCCCAGATGTCTTACTTCCCCACTCTTGTTTGAGGATGAATGTTCCACAGAAAGTGAACCTCCATTCAATGATGAACCTAATTGCAGCCAAGTGTCACCAAATACCAGTAACTATATTCATACTGACTTGGATGACAGTCTTGGATCCATTATTGGAAGTGAAGAAGAATCTTCCCTTTTATTTGAAGATAGCCATGATGAGTCAGTAAATGAGGAATCACATTTTGGAAAAGTCGGTCATGAACTGGAAAATGAAGAGACACTTTACACTGGTTCACGACTAACCCAAGCTCAGAGTTTTTTTACTTATACTTTCATTTGTTTTGAGACACGGACTCACAGGCATGGCTCTCTCAGATCTTCTAGATTTGATCAATATTCACTGTCCAGAAAACACACAGTTAACCTCAAAGCATCTGTTCTTAAAAGAGCTTAAGCCAATAGAAAGTCACCTACAATGTCACATATATTGTCCAAACAGTGATTACTATATTGGTGAACAGGATAATGAAGGACAATGTGTTGTATGCAACACAACATGGGATAAAAACAACTCACTGAAGAATGGAAACTACTTTATATACTTACCAATCCAAACACAGTTGGAACATCTTCTTCAAAGAGAAGATACTGCACATTGTATCAAGTCAAGAGATGGCACATGTCATTCTGAAATTTTTGATGATATTGGAAGTGGTAAAATGTACCGTAATCTGAACAAAATTGGAGGCCCGTTTGACTGTACTCATGGATACTCCTTAACACTCAACTGTGATGGAGTGCCTGTATTCCAATCATCACTCTCTGGTATATGGGACGGTAGCTTCCTTACCCTGTGCACAAAGACAGTGTTCTGCTTTTTGGCTTGTGGTTTGGTGATAAAAAGCCAAATGTTAATACATTTTTAAAGCCTTTAATTTTAGGGTGTCAGAGGTTGTCAACTGAGGGCTTTAAGATTACAAGGAATGGCATTTCGGAACAATGTAGAGTTGTGGCTGCTCTTATGATGTGTGATTCAGTAGCTAGGCCCATACTTAAAAACATGACCCAATTTAATGGCCAGTATGGATGCAGCCTCTGTTTACATCCCGGTGAACAAGTTGAAAAGGGTCATGGCACTGTCTGGGTTTACCCATACAAAGATGTTCCAAAGAGGGACCACGCTTCAACCATAAGTGATGCAAGGGAGGCTTTATGTACAAAAAAAATCTGTGAGGGGTGTTAAAGGGCCCACATGTCTGATTAATATTCCACACTTTGACATCATATCTGGCATGCCTCCTGACCACATGCATAATATACATCTTGGTGTGGTTCGCCAAATGGCAAGCATGTGGCTGGACGGTGATAACCATGAAAAGCCTTATTATATTGGCAATAGAGTGAATGAACTTGATCAACAGCTCTAACTAATTAAGCCTCCTTGCAATATCACAAGAGTGGCCCCGATCTCCTCAGCAGAAAAAGTTTTGGAAGGCTTCTGAATGGCAGAACTGGTTACTGTTTTATAGTGTATTTGTGCTAAAAGGAATTCTGCCCCAGGTATTTTACCAGCACTGCTTAGTCCTTGTCACATTCATGTTCTTACTTTGTAAGGACATTATTACAACAGAGGATGTACAAAAATGTGAAAAACTTGTTGTAGATTTTGTCAAAAAATTTGAAACACTGTATGGGAAAACAAATGTGTCATTTAATGTACATTTATGTCTTTATTTGCCAGAGTCTGTCAGGAATTGGGGACCTTTGTGGGCCCATTCTGGATATATTTTTGAGTCATATAATGGTGAAATACTGAAAATGTTTCATGGCACTCAGTTTGTTCCTTTACAGATAATGAAACAATTCACATATAGACAAGTATTTCCTCTTTTAAGGAATGATGCACTGAGAAATGCTGTTCCTGAATGCATCCAGCTATTTAGTAAGTTAACTGGCCGAAAAAGGAAGCAGTTTGAAAGAGTAGGTGATCAACTTGCATTATTGTCGAAAACTTTCAAGCGAAGAGTTACTGGTCTTAAGAGAGCAACTTTCAGTCACCACGGATACAGTCGTGAAAATATTCAGGCGACTTCTAGTCAATGGAGAGCTGTATTATTCTCAGGAGCTCACAAGGGTAGTGAAAAGGAACAGCTTCACTGTGCTGTTGCAGAACGGACACATCATCACTGTATACTATTACATTGTAGTAGAGCAACATGGTAGCAGAAAATGCTTTGCTTTTGGGAGAGAGTATGATAGATCACATAGTACACTGATTCATGTTGAAAATGTAGTTGGTCTGAAAAGGGAATTCCAGGGCAGGAAACAGATATTTGATGTGACACTGATCAAAAGAAAATGTATGCTAATTGATCTGCCACAATATGCAAGCCTCTGTGCATGCATACCTCCAAGATCCAGTGTGGAGCATTGAAAATGTAATGGCAAAGTACATTTCAATTGTCAAGACTGTCAACAATAAATCTTATTTGTGTAATGCAGATTTTTGACTTCATTGTATTTGCTTTAGGGTGTTTGTATATATATATATATATATATATATATATATATATATATATATATATATATATATATATATATACGTATATATACTGTATATATATATTATTGCAGTATGTTGTAGCATATAAAGACTCTCTTATTGCATATAAAGTGCTCTTATTGCAATACATTTTTTATATTTATCAATACACATACTGTATATGGTCTATGATTACATTGCAATATATTGGAAAATATAAATACTAAATCTCATATATGGGAATATATTGCTTAATGTATTGCATGATATTTTCCTATATACTGCAATATATTTTTGTTTCATAAGGGACTGACAGTGAAGAAATATTTACATCGACTGGCGAGGGGGTTGTGCAGGTGCAATTCATTTACAGTCTGAACGTGAGTGGCGTGGGTGTGGGTCTCCTCTCTGACTGCAGCTAACTGCTGCACAAGGATACTGTGAGTCTGACCATTTGTGAGTGCTCTGGGGTGGGGAGAGGCTCACGGTAGCACCCGCTGCTTGTTGAGGACATTAACTGTAGAGCAATAGTGCTTTCATGTCAGCAGCCACTGTGGCTAGTGATTTTCCAAAGTTTCTAGCCACTCAGCCTTTTCACTAGCCACAATTTTGTAGCTGGAAAATTATGGTTAATATGATGAAATTTATTTATCGCATGTTAAAATGTAGTTGAATTAAATGTACAACCTTTTTAAATGCAATGACCCTTATACATACTGTACATAAAAATAGCAAGAGAAACAGTTTAAGTAGTTATTAACAGCAGTAAATACTGTAAAATAGTTGATAAAAATATTTGCAATGTGAGAGTGAAGTACAGGTAGATTTGGGGTCCAACCTAATTCTCATTTCTACACTTTCCCCTTCACCTACCGCTCGGCCCTTGAAATCAAGGGCTCCTTGTTCTCATCAGAAAAAAGAATTAAAAGAAAACTGATGAGAAAAAAGTCTCATCTTACAGAGAACAAATGTCTCAAATTACACAAACTATTCTAATCAGTAGAAAGTCAGAAATTTACTAAAAAATAAAGCTATAAGTTCACAGAGAAAATTTTGGACCCCCTGGTGTGCCGTTTTTGGCCCACGGGCCATATGTTTGACACCCCTGGACCGGCCCATTAAAAATCCATATTTATAGGATTTACTTCCATGAAATAGTTGCATATCACAACAGCATCTAAATGAATAAGATAAAATAAAATAGAAAGTACAGATAAATGAAAGTTCACCTAAGAAGAAGCTTCATCTGTTCTTTACAGCAACAGCTCACAGTCACTTTTTCTCTGTGTGGAAAGAAAACTTAATTTGCACAACTGAGGACATTAAATGCGAGCTTGTTGCTCTAAAACATTCACGGAGCAAATGGCATATTTGCAGCATTTGTTCACAGGGAAAACCCATACAGAGCTCTCTGCCTGCAGCGCACACACATACACATGTATTTGTTTGTATAACGGGACCTGTCGGGGTTTTTCACATTTAACTGAAGTCTATATGATCATCTGTCCTGTGTTGTTCTGGCTGATATGCCAAAATGTCAGAACACCGGAGGAGGAGGATCCAATCAGCTGATCGCCTGAGCGCAGAGGGCAGCTGTTTGCTGTTGTCTGCACCTCCCAGCAAAAGCAGACTCCATGTATTAGTTATGTCCACAAACCTGGTAATGAAGACGGACGAGGATGCTGTGCAGGAACTCGAACTTCATTACAAACAATGTAATGCAATACACACATGTGAGCACTCAGCTCCTAACTGTGGTTATCAGGGGTGAGTCGGTGAAAGAGACCATAACATGGCCGACTCCTCCCTTATGTATGTTGGTGTGATGACGGTACCAGCCGGCTACATCATCACGCCGCTCTCTGTTACAAAATCCCATTGATAACATTCAACCCCCTTGGAAAACACAGAACACTTTATTCAATTAGTACCCTCCCCAGTTTGGCACAAATAAAATCCTGAACTTGGGTCAATGGGTGGACCGCTGCTGTACCTGACGTGGCTAAGTGGATTATTCTGCCACTTTAGCTGCACTCTTAACTTAAAACTTTTTTTAACAGTCTTCCATGGGGAAGGCGGCTCTGCTGGAGGGGCCCTGTCGCAAGCCCATGGTGGATGTTCCCCTGGAGATGCTGAACCCCTGGGACAAGGACCAATCTTTATAATGTTGGAGCCCAGGTCCCTCGCTGCATCAGCTGACTCCTGCAAAGCCTCGCCATCTGGAGCCATCACTTGGACATGCCGGAGATGGTTTGCGTGCCGAACCGAACCATCCGTCAGCCTGAAGTGCACTGGTCCCAGCTGTGTCACGATCCTCAGCAGTGTCCACAGTCTCGTCGACTGTGCCTTGGCCCGCTGTTGTCCCGGCCTCTCATCAGTGCGGACTCGAACCCAGTCCATGACTTTGAGGGGCACTTTGTTTGGTTTCATATGTCCTTGCGGTTGCGGTGGTGCTTTGTTTACCCCTGTCGTTATGTTGATCTTGGACTCTTCACCTAATGTCCCTGCAGCAGTCTCTCAGGTCCAAAGCTGGTCATGGGTAGTTAAGATGTCTGGCGTCTCACTTGTGTTGCTCACCACCATTGGCCCTTCACCCGTCGGCTCAGCTGTGGCTCCCATATACTGGTGCTGAGCGAGGATACTGAAGCAGTCTGGCAACCCTTCTCCTTTGCCTAGTGCGCTTTGTTGTTGTTGTTCCGTGTTGTGGATAACGTTTGTGCCCGGTTATCGTGCCCCGAGGTTCTATGCATGCATGGGCTCCCTCTCCTGCAACTTGGCAGTGGCCTCCATAGTCTCCAACTGGGCGAGGATCTGAGGTGAGTCCAGCTGCTGCCCCCTCTCCAGGCAGCTCTCCTTCTGTGTGCTCAGGAAAGTTGGTTCCTCGTTGGCGTCACCCTCAATACTCTCGTCCTGCACCACATCATCATCACATCATAACCTGACAAGTTGAGCCTGTTGCTGTTGCGGATGGTGAAACCCAATCAGTACAAAAGGTCACACCCCATAATGTTTTCACCATGTGTAAACACTTGAAACTTGAAATCATAAGCGATCTTCAACTTGTAGTAGACCGATAACTCAATTGTGCCAACTTTGCTAACTCTGTGACCTCCATATCCATACAGCGCTGCTGGTTTTTTTCTGCTCAGGTGGTTGGTGAAAAATTGCTTCACCGTGGCCCAATTCAGCATCAACTTAACTGCTGCAGTGTCGAGCAGCAGCAGCACAGTAAGGTCATTCAACTCAACCATGCTGTATGTGCATGAATTAATTTCAGGGCTTACTGCGTGGATGATGGTTGTGGGCGGGTGACTTGGCTTGCTTGGCGCATCCCACGGTGTCAGCAACCAGCACATTTTGGCAAAATAGTTGAACCTCCCACATCATCGTTGTCCTCTTGCCGGGCAAAAACGTGTTCTTTCATGGTGCATTGGGGAACCATATTTACCACACGTGGGGCCTCTCAGAGTGGTCCCCCAGTTCACAGCGTTTGCCTGGAGCTCCTCTGCCATGTCTCCATATTCCTCCATGCCCACACGTTGGTTAGCAGTGATTGTTCTGGCTGTCGAAGTTGATGTTGGTGCACACCTCGCTCTGATGCTAACCGGTCCACTGACTCCAGTTGGAACGCTAGCTTGATGGTATTAGCTAACATCATGTCGTTTGGTGCCATTAGCATCTTAGCCCTTAGCCTCGGGTTGTTCATGTGCTCGGCCAACTGGTCCCGCACCATCTCTTCTTCTAACAGTCCAAATCTGCACATGCTAGCCAGTTGTCTCAAATCAGCGAAAAAAATTTTGGTAGACTCACCAATGCCCTGTCGCCTCTGGCAGAATCTTATATGGTGCACTAGCACATTGTCCGATGTAGCAAAGAAGCTAGCTAGTAGCAACACAGCATCTACATACAAGCCCGTCGGACCAAGCGTTTCCTCTGGTAACATTTCTGTGTGGCGGCCCGCCGTGCTAAGGAAGTTTCCCGCCCCGCCTAATATATATTAATTTAAGAAAAATTAAATGTGAAAGAAATGCTCCGCAAGAGTGCACACGAACAACGCGCGTGATTGACATCCACGCAGAAGCGCCCCTCTCACCCGGCACCCGCGTGACCGTTTCTGTAGGCCGAGCGTGTCTCTAGCGTTGCTGTCTGAGAGAAACATGAGCTAATTAAAGTACTTTAAACGCGGAAAAAAGTACAAGAGTGTGGAGGCATTTATGGTGGTTTTAACCCGCTGGTAACTGGAACAATGAGGAGTCGCTTAGCTAACAGGTCTGGTTAGGTTTCATTGCAAGGAGAGGCAAGAGTGACTGATGAATCGCTGAGGACTTACTTCATCAGCTACTGCAATATTAACTAATAATTTATGTTCATTATTATGTCCTTGCAAGTTAAGATGACCGAAATTCACGAAGTCAATGACTCCACAAACAGTGGAGATGATTGTGGACTTCAGGAAAGTCACAACCCCTCTGCTCCCCCTCACCCTCACAGGCTCTCCCATCACCACTGCAGATTCCTTCCGCTTCTTGGCCACCACCATCACCCAGGACCTCAAATGGGAGCCGACCATCAGCTCCCTCATCAAAAAGGCCCAGCAGAGGATGTTCTTCCTGTGGCAGCTGAGGAAGCTCGAGCTACCCACCAAGATGTTAGTGCAGTTCTACACAGCCATCATCGAGTCCATCCTCACCACCTCCATAACCGTGTGGTACGCAGGAGCCACTGCCAGGGACAGACTAAGGCTGCAGCGCGTCGTGCGCACTGCTGAGAAGGTGATCAGCTGCAAGCTCCCATCTCTCCAGGACCTGTACATCTCCAGGACCCAGAGGCATGCAGGCCGGATCATAGCCGATACTTCACACCCTGGTCACGTACTGTTTGCCCCCCTCCCCTCAGGTAGAAGACTTCGGTCCATTCAGACTAAAACCTCCCGGCACATGAACAGCTTCTTCCCCTCTGCCATCAGACTGCTGAACACTAAGTGACTTATTGACTCTCATGCACTACGTACAGCAGCTCAACCGGACTCATGATAATTATCACTGTTTTCTTTTGCACTACCGACTGCACTATGTGGTACTCCACAATATCTGCTGCTCGCTAATATATTTAAAATCTGCTTTGACTAGTATTACTCATTCTTATTCTACACTTTATTGCATGTATAGTTTTTTATTTCTTTTATTTTATCATGTTTAATGTTGCAGCATTGCACCGAGACAAATTCCTAGTTTGTGTACTACATGAACAATGGCAATAAATCTGATTCTGATTCTGATTCTGACTTTAATCCGTCAGCAGCCTTCAGACAAACTAAATGTGCCAACATTAGGATTTCAAAATAAGGGAAGTTTTTCCTGCTGTCTGGTTGGTGAGGAGATTTCTAAAAAACTATAAATACATAGAAATATATAACAGAAATAACTGCATATTTGGTCATTTGAGTTAATTTATTTCTTTAAATATAATTCTAATAATTATATTTCTTTGAATTCAGAGTTATTGTTCTGTTCTGGCTCTACAAAAATTATGGTCAAAAGTTTAAATTGTATGAGGAAACAAGTAAAAAATTTGTCACATTCTGTTTCACATTAATTAAAAAAAATCAGCAATTTTATAATAATCAGCCTTTGTCCACCGGACAGGCCTCTTCACTGTCCAGTTTTAACACTCCTCTTAAAACCCATTTTTATTCTCTGGCGTTTGACCCAGTTTGAGACGTTGATTTTATTTGTTCTTATTGTCTCTATTGTATAACAATTGTTTTGTTTGTGCTGTTTTGTACTTTAGCTGTATTTTTTTGTTTTTATATTTTATTTATCGTTGATGTACAGCACTTTCTGTCAACTGTCCTTTTTAAAGAGCTTAATAAATAAAGTTGGATTGGATTAAAAAATAAACATCAGCCATAAAATAATTCACATGTTTATAATAGTCTCAAATGTACAAAAAGTCACAAGAGGAAATTACAAATTTGTGGAAAATGGTTTCAAATTTAAATAAATTTACAGAGAAAAGTAGAAAACTATAAGAAAATTGTTATAAATTTTGGAGAAAAACCTCAAACCTTCAAGACTGAAGTCATTACTCAAGTTTTTAAGTGGGTGCTCTTTGTACCCTTAACTCAACTAGAAAAATTTTTTATCCACTTTTAATTATCAATTTCAAAGCACTGCTTTTACATGAGTAGAATTTCTGGCTACTGTACCCACCTCTGATCATATAATTTAGGTATGAATGAGTAAATTCCTATTATGAATGTTTTTTTTCCCCTTCCTACTCTTTGTCAGTGGAAAAAAAAGAAACACTGGAATAACTAGAAAAGCACTCAGAGAGCGCAGACCTCCGCCAAGTGCCACAGTTCCCCCCATACAGTGTTTGTGTGTACGTTTTCAGATTCCTTGACCATGAAAACATATGACTAGCAATTGGATTCACAATGATAGGATTAGTGGTTCAGTAGTAAAAGCATTACCTTCTTGGCGGAGGTAATAAACTGAAGTGTTGGTGTTGTGTCCATCTCCTCCATTTGCAAACTCCCAGGCTGCGGGCGTTGCAATTCATCGCACAACCGCGTACAACCCACAGGCCAATGGGTTATGCGAGCGTTTTCATAGATCACTGAAAGCAGCACTCAGGGCTTCACTGACGGATGCAAATTGGGTAGACAGGTCGCCGTGGGTTTTATATTGGGGTTGCGCTCCGCGGCAAAAGAGGATTTGGAAGCTTTCCCGGCAGAGAGCTTGTTTTTGCGCAGCCACTATGGCTGCCCGGGGAATTTCCGCCAAATAATCTGGTGCCGGACAGCTGCCCATCTCAGCTTTTGTAGCGTAGCGCAAACACAGGCACGCTGCCGGGCCCTGCCCACCACTGTTTTCCACGTGCTTTTGTGCCTAAAACTTTGAAGAACACGGAGTTTGTGTTTGTCAGACACGATGACCAGCGCCCTCCATTGTGCCTGCACACATGTTGAAAATGGCCGTATCTCACAATGTTAAAGAATCCTTTAAAAAATTCCTGTATCCAGACGGTGATCCGGATCATCGCCAAAATTTAATCAGTTCTTCCTTGTACCATTTCCAACAAGGCCTGAAAGTTTCAACGAAATCCGTCCAAAACTTTTTGAGTTATCTTGCTAACCAACAGACAGACAAACAGACAAACGCTGGCAAAAACATAACCTCCTGGCCTGCGGCCTGGCGGAGGTAAAAATACAAAAAAAATACACATTTTGGTCATTTATGTAAACCATGAAAAAAAAAATCCTGCAGGACAAAACATGACACTTGGTATTTTCTAGCCTGTTTCTATACCACCATAGACAGAGAGAGAACTTGAATTAGACAAGGCTCAGAGAGGGAAAGATGAGACAGAAGAGAGGAGCCAAGGAGAGGAAAGTGTTCAGGCAGAGGGTCCAGGGGAGGTGAGAGCAGAGGAAGGAGAGAAGGATGACACCAGTAAAAAGTCCAAACACAGGACATCTGGGTGGGACCCCAACTGGCCCAATATTCCAACATTCAAGCCTTGGTAGTACAATACTTCAAATGGTAAGTTCCATTATGTAATATTACTGTGCAAAATAATAAAAAAAGAAATAAAAAGAAATAGTGTAAAATTAACATTTCCGGTTACAATGTGTCATCCCTGTCCCTCTCCCTGGAAAAATACGTTGCCACCGCGCCAAGGTCTTTAAGCCAGAGGAAACACTGAGTGCCCACTTCCTTGCTTTATCCAACTTTCCCAGGTCCAGTGCTGCAATGTAGGTCACGAACATGTCCAGCCAACATTGCCACGGGATGGGCGGTTCACCTGGGCACTCAAGGAAAGGCCTCAGAGGTCTTAGGCACGCTTCCATGGTTTGTAAATTCTCATTGCCAAATGGTATGTCCACAAACCTGGTAATGAAGACAGACAAGGATGCTGTGCAGAAACATGAACTTTATTACAAAGTCTTAGTAATGCAATACACACATGTGAGCACTCAGCTCCTAACTGTAGCTATCAGGGGTGAGTCAGTGAAAGAAACCATAACATGGCCGACTCCTCCCTCATGTATGTTGACCTGATGATAGTACCAGCCAGCTACATCATCATGCCGCTCTCAGTTATAAAATCCCTTTTATAACAGTATTATCTTGGTTTTATTTTTTTCACTTTATTGAAAATAAACTTTTTATTGCCATCAGTTCACGTGCCTTTGAGCCTGGTTGTGACAACTGTTATCTGATGTTCCTGATGTATCACATCAGCTGTTTTAGGTACGACTGACCTGACAGATTTGACAGCTCTGCCAGGTCAGTCACGCTCCCCACCGTGGTCTCTGGAGGGGAGAATCATCTGGGTTGAACAGAGATGATCTCTCGTATACCTAGGATTCATGGATTGGGTGTCATCGACAGTTTGGCATGACTGCGCTATGCAGAAGTTAGACTATTGTTGGGCATAAGTTGTGAATGTCAGCAATACTCTAAACATTAGTTGGTTTAGGTTACTATTACTCAATTATATGTCAAAGTTGTTATGAATGCACAATGCATACAGCCAAAAGTAGAAATTTCAGCATATCCCAGCGTTTTAGACCAATTTTTATACGTTTGGCAAAAGTTCCCTAAATCGTCACAGTGTGACAGACAGCTCAAGTTTGCAAACCGTGTCTGGCTCCAATTATCTACCCAATGAGTTGCAAAGAACAGGCATTCCCAGCAAGATAATTTGCAGCACTCGTCAGAGGCTGTAATCCAAGAATACCGCTTGTTGTTAATATGGAAGGAACAGACAAATCCTTTCCCTGGCTGAGACGGGCCTGTAGTGTTTCCTATGGTTTAAAGACTTTGGCGAGGTGGCAACATATTTTTCCGATGGGGGAGCAGAAAACACAGGTCACTATTGTAGCTGGAATATTTTGATTTAATACAATTTATTTCTTTATTTTTAATTTTGCACAGTAACTTTGCATGTGGAACTTACCATTTGAAGTATTGTACAACCGAGGCTTGAATGTTGGAATATTGGGCCAGTTGGGGTCTCACCCAGACGTCCTGTGTTTGGACTTTTTACTGGTGTCATCCTTCTCTCCTTCCTCTGTTCTCACCTCTCCTGGACCATCTGCCTGAAAACTTTCCTCTCCTTGGCTCCTCTCTTCTGTCTCATCTTTCCCTCTCTGAGCCCTATCTTATTCAGGTTCTCTCTGTCTATGGTGGAATATGAACAGGTTACAAAATATTAAGTGTCATGCTTTGCCCTGCAGGATTTTTATATCATGGTTTACATAAATGACAAAAATGTGTATTTTTTGTATTTTTATTCTCGTGTTTCTTTTTTTTGTTTCTTTTTTTTTCTATTGAGAGAGTAGGGAAAGGGAAAAACATTCATAATAGTAATTTACTTATGTAATTTACTTATATCAGAGGTGGGTATAGTAGCCAGAATTCTACTCACGTAAAAGAAGTGGTTTGAAAGTAATAATTAAAAGTAGACAACCAAAAATTTCTAGTTGACTTAAGGGTACAAAGAGCACCTACTTAAAGGGTACCTGCAGTGAATTTTAATCAAAAGCTATTTCAAAGGATCAAACATAGTACCAGTGGTTCCATCTGATAATTTTGGTTATGATTCCTTCTCAAATTGTCATGGTCGCGAGCCCCTCCTTCCCGTTGTTTCCTTCCTCAGGTCATCAACACACCTGGGTGAGGAGATGCACCGGCTGCTTTTCATCAGCCAGCGTTTAAAAGAAGCATCCCTTCAGTGCACTGACACTGGCTCGTCTGGTTATACTGCCGTAGCAGAGTCCCATTGAAGCAAGCGTTATTTTCTGAAGGTGTAGTTTCCATACTCACCTGTCTCTTTTCTCCTTTCCAGGTTGCTGCCACTGTGTGGGCGCGTCTCCGGGGACTGCGTGCGCTCACTGCCGCATCATCTCCACTCAGCTGCAACCATTCTCCACCCGGTCAGGCACCACTGACTCCACCAACTTCACCCTGCTGGTTCCTTGGAGGCCACTCTGCAGTGTGTAGTGGCCAAAAATCTCTCTTCGTGGACGACGCATCTGACCTGGGTGGAGTACACTCTGAATTCTGCCGTCTCTACAGCCATGGGGCTCACCCCCTTTGGGTACACCCCACCTTTGCTACCCATGGCTGAGGGTGAGGTTGCCGTGCCATCTGTGGGGTCCCATGCCCGGCGCTGTCAACGCATCTGGAGATCTACCCGTGCTGCCCTCGCCTGGTCCTCTGAGTGCAGCCATCTGATGGCTGACAGGGAGCCGGTGCCTTCTCCTAAGTACACCATAGGTTTGCAGGTCTGGCTTGTGGCGGACCAGATTCCACTGAAGACGGACTCGAAGAAGCTGTCCCCCCGCTTCCTGGGACCCGATACCATCTTTGGGG
Organism: Pholidichthys leucotaenia; assembly: GCA_020510985.1. Lineage (NCBI taxonomy): Eukaryota > Metazoa > Chordata > Actinopteri > Cichliformes > Pholidichthyidae > Pholidichthys > Pholidichthys leucotaenia. The sequence goes on from CM035836.1 coordinate 240,438,853, forward strand.
TGGTTAATGACGTCACGGTCCACTTGAAGCTTCCACAGACCCTACGGGTGAACCCAACTTCCCACGTCTCCCATATCAAGCCCCTCTTGATCAGCCTCCTCTGCTACCCCCTCCCCCCGAAGCCGCCTCCTCCTCCCCAGACGATGGATGGCCACATTGCCTACACTGTGCGGCGCATTTTGGATGTTTGCCATCAGGGCCGCACTCTACAATACCTGGTACATTGGGAGGGCTACGGCCCGGAGGAATGCTCTTGGATCCCCAGATCACATGTCCTTGACAAAGGGAGGCTCTGGGTCTATCATCAAGCCCATCTCGACAACCCCAAGGGACCGCCAGGAGGCGCTCCTTGAGGGGAGGTCACTGTCATGGTCGTGAGCGTGCGCCCCCTCCTTCCTGTTGTTTCCTTCCTCAGGTCATCAACACACCTGGGTGAGGAGATGCACCTGCTGCCTTTCATCAGCCAGCGTTTAAAAGGAGCATCTCTTCAGTGCACTGACGTTGGCTCAACTGGGTATACTGCCATAGCAGAGTCCTATTGAACCAAGAGTTATTCTCTGAAGGTATAGTTTCCGTACTCAGCTGTCTCTTTTCTCCTTTCCAGGTTGCTGCCACTGTGTGGGTACATCTCCGGGGACTGCGTGCGCTCACTGCCCTATCATCTCCACTCAGCTGCAACCATTCTCCACCCGGTCAGGCACCACCGACTCCACCAACTTCACCCTGCTGGTTCATCTCTTCCCCCGCTCAGGGTTGTGCCGGTTCTCCCTATTATCCCACGAAAGTGGCAATTTGGCTCGCCCATTTTCCCTGTCTCAATTCCTCCTCTCACAGCTCTCATTCTCTCTACACAGGCTGCTTCCTCTGGTGAGTGACATTTTCCTTAAGCTGTGCTTTTAAAAGATATTTAAAAGATATTTAATAAACTCCTCAAACGTTTGTTTGTGTTCTCGATTGTCCTTCTGTTGCTGCATAGTGTGTGTGTGTGTGTGTGTGCTGTCTATATTTGGTAATCATGACACAAATATGCACAAGTTTCAAGTCACTGCTCTCTCAGTCAGTTATGGTCTGCGACATCTTGTCTCCTCCATGGCCAGTTTCAGCACAGATAGCAGGCAACAAAGTTTCAACATCAGAGTTTTATGTAATTTTTTGCAACCATGTACAAGCAAATCTACCCACATATAATTTAATGAAATAAAATTCTAGTATATCAAGATTTATTCAACGTGTTCTGAAGTTACTTGACTGGGAACTTACCTGTTCGTCAGGTCCCCTTCAGCTGCTGGACCCCAGAAGTACCTGCGGATCATGCCGTCAGTGAAGACCGTCCTTGGAACGGTTCTTCAAAGGACGGTTTGTGCAGTATATACCCGTGCAGATTTTGCGGCATTTTCAACTCAGATCTTGACCCACTGAGCATCTGCTGAACGTGTTTACTTATCCGCAGTAAAACCAGAAACGAGCGTGCGTCACTTCCTGCCGGCAACGGCTGCTTCCCATTGCTTTTGACCGAGCAGTTTTCATGAGATAAAATTATTCAGTATACTGACTCTAGGGGGTTATTTTTACTGAATAAACGCATTTTTCGTTTATAAGTAATACCTAAAGCAGGATTAATGTTATAATGACTAGTACTGGTTTCCTTGAAAATGACTTCAGTCTTGAAATAAATAATATAATAATAATAAAAAAAATATTTTTTTCTACTTTTCTCAGTAAATGTGTCTAAATTTGAAACCATTTACCTCAAATTTGTAATTTCCTCTTGTAAAATTGACTTTTCTTGTACATTTGAGATTTTATTATAAATTTGTGGATTATTTTATGACTAATTTTTGTGTCTTTTTTTAAAATAAAATTAATGTGTTTTTTAATAAATTTGAAAGAGACTATGATCATTTTTTTTTACTTTTCCTTATTTATTATTTTTGACCATAATTTTGAGGAGCCAGAAGAGAACAATAATTTAACTCTGATTTCAAAGAAAAAAATATTAATGAAATTGTATTTAATTGAATAAATTAACTTAAATGACCAAAGATGCAGTTATTTCTGTTATAATATTTCTATGTATTTATATATTTTTTTTTTTTTTTCAGAAATTTCCTCACTACCGAGACAGCAGGAAAAACCTTCCTTATTTTGAAATCCAAATGTTGGCAGTTTAGTTTGTCTGAAGGCTGTTGATGGATTAAAGTCATTGGCTTCATGAATTTCGGTCATCTTAACTTGCCAGGTACATAATAATGAACATAAATTAGTTAATTAATATTATCTAAGGTAAAGGTAAAAACATCTCCTTTTTATTCTTGTCTGAAATAAGAAAAACAAAAAACTAATAATTAAAAAGAAGACACAATAAACCTACTTGAGTCCCTAACTACACATGTTAGCGAAGCGATTCTTCATTATTGCTCCTGTTACCAGCGGGTAAAAACCATGATAAATGCCTCCAGTGTTTACATACCTCTTCTGTTTGTTGTTTTTTTTTCCACATTTAAGGTACTTTAAGGTTTTGGCGTTTCGGCCTCAGTGTGAAGGAAGCTACAAACATTGAGGCCTGTATGGAGGATGCCTGCACCTCCCACACGCTGGAGGTAAACTTCCTCTGCATAAAATGTGCCGAGGAGTTGAATGAGGTGCTTCCAGCTTTCCGACGGTTCTTTCAGCTTGCCCGTCTGCACGAGTAGGGCATTAACATGCAGATCATCATCCAGGGCTTGATGAAATCATTCCTGGTGGCAGGAGAGGTGCCAAGGGAGGAAGGACTGCATCCATCCGGGGGAAGACGAGGTCGTCGCCGAAACCATGGGACACAGCGGCCCAGCTTTTCATCCCCGGCAAGGGCAAGCCAGGCTTCCATTTCCTCCTTCGGTTCACTACGAGCATACCACCATCGGGAATCATTCCCCCATCTGATGAGCTCCAGCTTCTCCCGGGAGGACTTGCCGGATGGGTCATTGGTAGCAGAGCAGGAATACAGGTAAGTACCGGTTCATTTTTTTTTTTTTTACATCAGTTAATGAAGGGACTTGTCTGGGTCCCGGTGGAGAGACTCAGCCACGGCTGCCTCCCGCTGCTGAGTTCTCTCCACCTCACCTTGTTATTAACTCTGCTGCCCTGTCCATCCACCCATCCTCACCTGCATCTCCTATATTTCTTTCTGGTTTTTGTGAGAGACTGGCTATACTGGGAGGCAACTCACTGGTCTGGGATGAGCCGGCTGCCCCTGAAGCTCTTCCAGCTGCAGCTAGCTCCAGGAGGGGATTCCAAGGAGCTATAACCTGACGTTCTACTGTTTGTTGTTGCTGTATTTGGGCTGCATGAGGCTCCACACTGCTCCCCAGCTCCAGTACCAGCACCACATCATTTCCCAGCACCACTACCAGTTCTGGATGTTCCCCCAGACAACTCCAGATGCTCACGAGGTTTGCATCCCAGCTCCAGTTGCTTCTGAGATGCACACAACAGTTCCAGCCGTCCCCGAGATGCACACAATAGTGCCAGCCATCCCTCAGGTGCACACAATGGCTCCCACCTTCCCTAAGGACACAACGGCTTCTGCCATCTCTGAGGTGCACACAATGGCTCCTGCTGTCTCTGAGGTGCACACAGAGGCTCCTTCTGTCTCCGAGGTGCACACAGAGGCTCCTTCTGTCTCCGAGGTGCACACAATGACTCCCGCTGTCCCTGAGCTCCAGCTGTTTCCACAGTACATGCTCCTGTTCCTGCTCAGCCCGAGGTGTGCATAGGGCTCCTCTGTGTTTGTTTGGTGAGATCTGTGCTTCTGTGGCCACTGTTCCACCATGTTCTCCGGACTGGTGGCCTTTGGACATTGGCAGGCTGCTGGACCAGCCCTGCATTCCGGTCTGGGGGTCCATGGACTGGGGTAGGCCCCCCGACCCACGTTGTTCTCCGGTCCAAGGGACTATGGACTTTGGTACACACCCTGACCCATTGTTTGTTGCGGTCCAGTGGCCCATGGACTTGGTTAGACCTCCTAACCCATTTTGATTTCGGTCTTGGGGCCTTGGACTTTCTTGGACCTTATTCAGCCAATGAACTGTGTTTGTTTTGGACATTGCTGTAGGGGGTTACAGGTTGTTTTGGCTCACCTTGCCTTGTATCCCCACCACCCACCCTGTAAGGATTTTTGGGTTTTTCTTTCTTTTGTTGGTGTTACCCTGGGGTCCTCTGGAAGCCGCCCCTTAAGAGGGGGGTACTGTCAGGGGATGGATCTCATGCCCTCATCCTTATTTATTATGGTTGTGTGGTCTTCAGGGCATGATCTCAGCCCTCTCCCTCGCTTTAAGTTCATTTGGGAATTTTCTGTGTTTTACTGGTTATTATCGTTATCCTAGTTTGCCATTATCATATTATCATATTATATCATATATTGGGGGGGCGGCAGTGGCTCAGGAGGTAGAGCAGGTTGTCTAATAACCCGATGGTTGGCGGTTCGAATCCCGCTCTCCCCAGATATCCTGCTGTTGTGTCCCTGGGCAAGACACTTCACCCGCATTGCCTCCAGTGCCCATAATACTGGGTATGAATGTGTTTAAATGTATAAAAATGTTTGGTGGTGGCCGGAAAGGCCGTTGGCGCAGATTGGCTGCCACGTTTCCGTCAGCCTGCCCCAGGGCAGCTGTGGCTGCAGAAGTAGCTTGCCACTACCATTGTCTGTCTGGAGTGAATGAATAATGTATCTATTTGTAAAGCGTCTTTGAGTATATATGATAAAGCGCTATATAAAATTGATGCATTATTATTATTATTATTATTATTATTATTATCATGATTCTGTTTTGTATAATTATTTCTCCATGGATCATTATTATTATTATTATTATTATTATTGTCATCATTATGTGTTGCGGTCCTGTCTCCCCTTTGACTGTGGTGCATCTGTCAAGGGGTGGAAGTTACAGACGTGGACAAAATTGTTGGTATCCCTCTGTTAATGAAAGAAAAACCCACAATGGTCACAGAAATAACTTGAATCTGACAAAAGTGGTAATAAATAAAAATTCTATGAAAATTAACCAATGAAAATCAAACAATGCATTTGAATTGTGGTTCAACAGAATTATTTTAAAAAACAAACTCATGAAACAGGCTTGGACAAAAATGATGGTACCCCTAGAAAAGATTGAAAATAATGTGACCATAGGGACATGTTCAACCAAGATGTGTCCTCTAATTAAAATCACAGGTGTCTACAAACTTGTAATCAGTCAGTCGGCCTATTTAAAGGGTGACAAGTTGTCACTGTGCTGTTTGTTGACATGGTGTGTACCACAATAAACATGGACCAGAGGAAGCAAAGGAGAGCGCTGTCTCAGGAGATTAGAAAGAAAATTATAGACAAGCATGTTAAAGGTAACGACTATAAGACCATCTCCAAGCAGCTTGATGTTCCTTTGACAACAGTTGCACATATTATTCAGAAATTTAAGATCCATGGGACTGGGGCCAACCTCCCTGGACGTGGCCGCAGGAGGAGATGGATAATACGAATGTTAACAAAAGAGCCCAGAACAACCTCTAAACACATTCATGGTGAACTCCAAGGTCAAGGTACATCAGTGTCAGATTGCACCATCTGTCGTTGTTTGAGCCAAAGTGGACTTCATGGGAGACGACCAAGGAGGACACCACTGTTGAAAACAAATCATAAAAAAGCCAGTCTGGAATTTGCCAAACTGCATGTTGACAAGCCACAAAGCTTCTGGGAGACGAGACAAAACTGAAACTTTTTGGCAAGGCACATCAGCTCTATGTTCACAGACGCAAGAGAGTCCTTCCTGAGGTGAGCCCAGCCGGATGAAAGGAGGCTGTTGGTCCCAGAGGAAATGGCAGAAGGAGGGCATGACTGAGGACGAGCAGTAACAGCCAGGACCACCACGATGCCGGCATTTGCGGGAGGACACTTCTGTGTGGAGCAGTTTGAGTGCTGCAGGTGAAGGACAGCAAGACGCAGAGTGAGGAGCTCTGCCTGGGCTGTACGTATCTGTTTCCCAGATAGCAGCACCCCATGATGATGATGTTTATGTTGAGGATGACAATGAGAAATATGGATATACTGCTGACAAGTGTCTTCCCCTGTGCAAGTTTCCTGAAGGCGTCAGTGTTGTGGAGGCAGATGGAGCCTGGCCTGGAAGTGTGGATCCTCCTCCTCAGCTTTTAAGGACTTTTATCGTTTGTTTTTAGCCCAGTTTTAGACTTTTTTAACTTCAGTTTTTTAGTTAGTATGTCATTCTATTTTAGCTTAATTTAACTTAATTTTAATTCTTAGGTTTTAGGTTTGGCTTTTTTATTTAAGTGGGCATTTTTTTGTGTAATTGTTCTGGCTGCACACTTTTTGCTCTTTCCCTGATTAACCCACTTATTCCCCACAACTGCACCTACCATGTGTGGACAATCAGTACACCCTATAATTGGGCCACTCTTCTCCAGAGCTTCAGGAGCACGTCAGGCTTCCTCCATGCACTTGGAGAACTCTCTTCCCAGTGTGTAGCTTACCTGTCGACCTGTTCCTCCTGGAGACCTGCAGACAAGTAAGCTCAATTATCCCCCAACATCTCCCTCTCATTTTCCACAGGAAAGGGGCCTGGTGGATTTGGACCCTGTCTGGCGGATTCCCCAACGTGGATCCTATCCCAGCTGCCAAAGCCCAGTAAGTTGACTTACTATGTACACATTCTACTCCCTTTCCCTTCACTCCCAGAACAAGTGCGCTGCTTTGTAAATACTCACCCACTGTATGGAACTCCCACATCGAGGGTCTGCTGCTGTTCTGCTCCCCAGGAGATGGAACTCCGCAGCCTGTAAGAAAACGGACACACAGTAGCATTCTCAGACTGTGAAAGTTTGTACTAACCCCTCGTCTCCTCTCTCCGCTCTGCAGGGTTGCCAGACTCTCAGCGTCCTATCACTATCACAATTATTGCAATCAAGATTATTGTCTCACCTATTTGAGTCTCTTTGCTGTCTGCTTTTGGGTCTGTTACCAAAACCATGTCAGTACGTGCTCCTCAGCAAGACCCAGCAGCTGCAGTGTGGGGGGTCCTCTCAGCTCGGGTAGATGGGTTAGAATACCGGATAGATCACTTAACCCAGCAGGCTCAGTCACATCTCACCCAGCTAGCTAAAGTTGTTTACCACATTAATAAGACTTGTCCCCCATCCACTTCCACCTTCCCTTCTCCATCCGTGTTTTCCCGGGTGGGTCGCTCTTGTACCGTTCCTACCCCAGCCCAGTTACAATGAGGAACCGTGAGGGGGCAATGGGTTCCTGTTGCAGTGTAAGCCTGTTTTTTAGTGCATCCTAGGTGATATTCCCACCGATCACAGCATGATTAGTTACATGGTTGGTTTATTAGACTGCTGGGTGCTCAGGTGGGCACGTGCCGTAGTTTCGGGTATAGAGTTCTCTTCCTACACCTTTGATTGTTTTTCCACAATTTCTCAGGAGTGTTTGATCATTCCAATTGTGAAGGTAACCCAGCTCCTCAGTCTCCATCAAGCCTCACATTCAGCTGCGGATCATTCTGTTGATTTCCGGGTGCTCACCACCGAGGCGGGGTGGGGTGACACTGCTCTTTGGTCGGTTTTGTGGGTAGCCTACGCTCCAGCTTAAGAAACAAGTTAGCCTGCCGCAACGAACCAGATTCCTTCGATACACTCATTTCCCTCGTCATTCGGTTCGATGTGAACGTGCTCGAGAACAACATAGCACGTTCTCCCAAACTCCTGTTCCTTCCTTCTCGGTTATGCGCCACTTGGCACATCCATCATTTGCAGTAGGGAGACTTGCAGACGTCTCATTCTAGTCCTCTCTGTCTAAGCTTGAGCTTCCAGTCCTTTTACAATTTTCTATGCACAAGCACACGGATGTTGCACTAATTGACTCTGAGGGTCTGGCAACTTGATTAGGAGTTCAAGTGCATCCCCCTCCCCAAACCAGTAAAGGTCATAGCTCTGTCGGGGAGTTCCCTATATAGACTGCCCCTATTTCTCTATTAGTCTCTGGTAATCATAGAGAGAGTATTCAGCTCTTCGTCCTCCCATCTGTCACTTCCCTCTTTGTTCTTGGTTACCCCTGGCTACTCTTACATAACCCCTCCATTGATTGGGGGAGGGGGACTACATCATGGAGCACCTTTTGCTTGTCCTCCTGTTTGCAATCTGCTGCATGTTCTCCCTCTATACCCATTTCTCCTCCCACAGTCGAACCACTGGGCCTATCCAACGTTCCCCCCGAATATTACAATCTGGGTCCAGTGTTCAGTGAGGCCTGAGCCCTGTCACGTCTCCCTCACAGACCTTATGACTGAGTCATTGAACTAAAACCTGGGTCCAGCCTCCCCTCCAGTCGTTTGTATAGTCTATCTGGCCCAGAGTGGGAGGCTATGGACAAATATATTAAAGAATCCCTCAGCTCCGGCCTCATCAGACCCTTCTTATCGGCCATGGGCGTGGGATTTTTCTTTATAAAGAAGAAAGATGGCTCTGCCTTTGCTTAGATTTTCAGCAGCTTAATGACATTATCATTAAGAACAAATATGCTCTTCCCCTAATTAATTCTGCCTTCAGGGCACCACCATCTTCACCAAGCTGGATCTTAAGAACGCCTACCACCTGATTCAAATCCAGGAGGGCGACCAGTGGAAGACTGGGTTTCGTACCCTGAGTGGCCATTTTGAGTATGAGGTAATGCTATTTGGTCTCACCAACGCCCCAGCAGTGTTCTAAAGGCTGATCAATGATGTACTGAGAGATTTTCTGAACATCTTTGTTTTCATTTATCTCAATGACATTCTCATCTTTTCCCGGTCCGAGGCTGAGCATCAGTTTTGTGCCCACATTGTGCTTCAGTCCTTGTTGGAGAATCAGCTCTTTGCGAAGGGGGAGAAATGTGAGCTCCATACCTTGTCCACCACCTTCCTCGGATTTATTATTTCCAAGGGGCAGATCCAACCTGACCTCCAGAAGATAAAAGCCATCTGTGAGTGTCCCACCCCCACCTCAAGAAGACACCTGCAGCAGTTCCTGGGGTTCGCCAATTTTTACAGGCGTTTCATCCGTAATTATAGTAACGTTGCTCTTCCACTCACCTGTCTCACCTCCACCAAGACTCCTTTCACCTGGTCCCCAGAAGTGGACAGGGCCTTCACACTGCTTGAAGATAAGTTTACCGATGTCCCCATCCTGATTCAGGTCGACCCCAGCTTGCAATTCGTGATGGAGGTGGACACATCAGAGACAGGGGTAGGCGCAGTGTTGTCCCAGTGTTCTCCTGTAGATGGCAACCTCCACCCCTGTGCTTTCTTCTCCCAGTGACTGACCCCTGCTGAGAGAAATTATGATGTGGGTGATCGGGACCTGCTCGCTGTCAAACTCGCCCTGGAGGAGCGCTGTCACTGGTTGGAGGGGTCCGTTCTTCCATTCTTGGTACTGACCTACTATAAGAATCTGGAATATCTTCGGTCGGCTAAGAGACTTAACCCCTGACAGGCCAGGCGGGCGTTGTTTTTTGGGTGGTTCTACTTCTCCATCACCTATCGCCTGGGGTCTAAGAACATCAAGCCCAGTGCCCTGTCCAGGCAGTTCACTACAGAGCCTCGTAATGAATGCCAAGAGACCATCATCCTGGCCAAGTGTTTGATGGGGGTCTTTTCATGGGACACTGAGCAGAGGATTAAGGAGGCCTTCAAGACCAAACCTGACCCTCGTGGCGGGGGGGGGGGGGGGGACTCTGCAAAACCTCAGTTTGTGCCCATGGCTGTCAGAGGGGAGGTTCTGAGGTGGCTGCACACTACCAAACTCAGCTGCCACCCAGGGGTCACCAGAACACTGTCCCTCCTTAAGCACTTATTCTGGTGCCCGTCCATGGACAAGGATTTACGGAACTACATCAAGGCCTGTCCGCAGTGTGCCACAGGGAAGTCCCTCACCACCACCACCCTGCTGGTTTTCTACAACCTTTGCCCATTCCTGGTCGGCCCTGGTCACACATTGCCATGGAGTTTATCACTGGGTTGCCCCTGTCCGACGGCTACACGGTTATACTTGGTTATGCTGGCAAACAGGTTTTCTAAAGCTGCACACTTCGCTCCTCTTCCCAAACTACCACTGGTAAGTGAGACAGCTAAACTCCTGGTTTTACATGTGGTAAGGCGCCATGGCCTCCCTGTTGATATTGTATCTGATCGCAGTCCTCAATTCTCTTTGCAGGTCTGGCGCCCCTTCCATTGGGGCCATGGTAAGCCTCACGTCAGGTTCCCACCCACAGAGGAATGGACAATGTTAGAGGACTAACCAGGAACTGGAGGCCTCCCTGCGGTGTATCACCTCCTCTAATCTTTTGTCATTGAGTCGTCACCTCCCGTGGGTTTAGTACACCCACAGCTCAGTTACTTCTTCAGCCACTGGGCTCTCTCCTTTTGAGGCCTCCCTCAGGTACAACCCCTCACTGCTCTTTACCTCTGAGGATGAGATTGCGGTGCTCTCCATTCAATACCACATAAAGAGGTGTCATCGCATTTAGAAGGAGACCAGGGTGGCACTCCTTCACACAGCTGAATAAAACTATAGGTGGGCTAACTGACGGAGGAGTGTGGCTCCCTCTTACAAGGTGGGTCAGAGGGTATGGCTTTCTACCTAGAACATTCAACTCAAGACTGAGTCTAAAAAACTGTCTCCTTGTTTCATTGGTCCTTATTCTATCAAACAAATCATTAACCCCTCTGCGGTTCACTTCTGTCTTCCCCCCACTCTGCGTATTTGACCCACTTTTCACATTTCCCAGGTCAAGCCTTTTGTCACCAGTCCGGTCTGCCCCCCAACCAAGCTGCCTCCTCTTCCAAGAGTGGTTGATGGAGGGTTGACCTAGACCGTCAACCATATCATTGACGCTCGTCGCCATGGACGGGGCATCCAGTTTTTGGTCAACTGGGAAGGTTATGGGCCTAAGGAGCGGATGTGGGTCTCTAAAGCATTCATTCTCAACCAACAGACTGTCAGACTTCTTCCATGCACTTGGAGTACTCTTTTCCCAGTGTGCTTCCTGCCTGTTGACCTGTCCCTCCTGGAGACCTGAAGACAAGTAAGATCAATTATTCCCTCAACATCTCCCTCTCATTTTCCCCAGGAAAGTGGCCTGGTGGATTTGGACCCTGCCTGGTGGATTCCCCAACGTGGATCCTATCCCAGCTGCAAAAGCCCAGTAAGTTGACTTACTATATGCACATCCTACTCCCGTTCCCTTCACGTCCAGCACCAGTGCGCAGCTTTGTAAATACTCACCCACTGTATGGAACTCCCGCGTCGAGAATCTGCTGGTGTCCTGCTCCCCGGGGGATGGAACTCGACAGCTTGTAAGAAAACAGACACATCGTAGCATTGTCAGACTGTGAAAGTTTGTACTAACCCCTCGTCTCCTCTCTCCGCTCAGCAGGGTTGCAGGACTCTCAGCGCCCTATCACTATCACAATTTTTGTAATAAAGATTATTGTCTCAGCTATTAGGGTCTCTTTGCTGCTTGCTTTTGGGTCTGTTGTGGTGACACAATAGGAGATGGCACTCCACCCAGGACTTTGAGGTATTGGGGGAAGGAAAAGGAGAGATGGTAATGGGGGGAGAAGTGAGACAGGTGCCAGAGTGCTAGGGGGTATTAAACTGAATAAAGATGCCCATTCACCCCCGCTGTGCCAGGTGTGAAATGTATTGTGGAGAGGTAAGACGATTTTCGCACCTGAGGACTCCGGGGCACTAAAGTATTGTGTTAAGCCATGCTCTGTGACGTGTATATGGATGTGTGTACATGCTCTCTGACGCATGTGTCAATGTGTTCACCCTGGGTGCCAAAGGCAGCAATAAAGTGATATAAAGGAGTTCGCTTTGGCACCCAAATTTAGTCTCTTCAGTTGCCTGAGGTGAATAAAGTTCTGGGTCGTCAGCTCATGTCTCGTCTGATTCCATCGTCCACATTGCTGGCCTAGATAGGTGAAATGGAAAATGGACCGAGCTCCTCTATTACCCGCTGAAGTCTTTCACCGCTGCATGTGCCGTTGCAGTCAGACTCCCAGACTTTTGGCTCCATGACCCGGCTGCTTGGTTTATACACATGGAATCCCAATTCGCCCTTTGCGAAGTCTCAACAGATGACACAAATTACCATTATGTGGAGTCTGCACTGGACACGCACTCCACGCAGCAAGCAATGAGTCTACTCCGAGCCCTGCAAGCCCAAGGAAAATACGGCACTCTCAAGGGGCTGCTGCTGCACCGTTATACCCTTTTGGACGGAGAGAGGGCAGAAAAGCTCCTCACCCGCTTGGAGTTAGGAGACAGATCAAAAAAAAGCCAACACTCAATCCAGGAGTGTTGGATCGTCACTTCCTTGTGGTAACGTATCGTCACTTCCTGTTTTGCTGTCTGCCTGTGTGGTTTGCCTGTGTGGTTGCTCTCCAGCTACTAGCTATGGCTACTAGCTCTCTTTCCTCTCCTCCTCTGGTGTGCTCTCTCTGTCAGATGTTTAGCTACACCTCTGCCTCTTTTAGTGATAACGGTAAATGTAATAAATGTTGTCTTTTTGAGGCGCTCGAGGCGAGGTTGTCTGATTTGGAATCCCGGCTCCGCTACATTGAAATACCGTCTGCGCCAGTTAATCTTGGCGGACGCCCATTAGCTGCAGCGGAGCTAGCTAGCTTAGGCCCCACTGTCAGCGGTCCCCCGGCTCTCCTCAGCAGCGAGGAGACTGGGTGGGTGATGGTGAGAAGGAAGCCTAGTCGCAAAGCCCCGGTTCACCACCAACCTGTTCATGTTTCTAATCGTTTTTCCTCCCTCAGCGACACACCCGCTGAGGAAAAAACTCTGATCATTGGCGACTCTGTAGTCAGAAACGTGAACCTAGAGACTCCAGCGGCCATTGTCAAATGCATTCCTGGGGCCAGAGCAGGCGACATCGAGTCAAATTTGAAAATGCTGGCTAAAAGTAATTGTAAATATTCCACAATTGTTATTCACGCCGGCATTAATGACATTCGTCTCCGGCAGTCGGAAGTCACGAAACTTAATGTAGAATCGGTGTTTGACTTTTCAAAAACGATGTCTGCCACTGTAGTATTCTCTGGGCCCCTCCCCAATCTGACCAGTGATGACATGTTTAGCCGCTCGTCATCCTTCAACCGCTGGCTGTCTGTGTGGTGTCCTAAAAATGATGTGGGCTACATTGACAATTGGAGCTCTTTTTGGGGAAAACCTGGTCTTATGAGACGAGACAGCATTCATCCCACTTTGGATGGTGCTTCTCATTTATCTAACAATCTGGAATCTTTTTTATCCAAATTTCCAAAACCCTGACTACTCAGAGTTGGGACCAGGAAGCAGAGTCGCAGTCTTACACGCCTCTCTGCAGCTCCTCTTCATCCGCCACCCCTCAGCTTAGCCCCTGTCTTCCCCATCAGAGAATCGTTGTCTGCTCCCTCCAAAGTAAATTAAAATATAATGTATAAGCATCCCAAAGTGATAAAGCAAAATATTGGTAAAACTCAAATTAAACATAAAGCGTCTAAATTGAATGATTTGGCCTCTGTTCCTCCTCATAATTTAAAAATTAAATGTGGTTTATTAAATATTAGGTCTCTAACTCCCAAGTCTCTGTTAGTCCATGATCTGTTAATTGATCATTAGATTGATTTAATTTCCCTTACAGAGACTTGGTTAGGGCAAGAGGATTATGTTGGTTTAAATGAATCAACTCCCTCTGGTTATTTAAACTGTCAAAATCCCAGAAGTTCTGGTCGTGGAGGAGGAGTAGCTACAATTTACCATTCCAAATTACTAGTTAATGTAAAGCAAAAAACATGTTATAATTCCTTTGAGGGCCTGGTCCTCAGTATTGGGCACTTTAGCAATTTTAGGTTAAACCCAATTTTATTTGCCATAGTTTATCGTCCCCCATCAACCTATTCAGAATTTTTATCCGAATTTGCTGATTTCTTAGCTGATTTAGTGCTGAAATCTGATAGAATAACTGCAAACTGAAAACTGAAAACTGCCCACGGCAGCACGGTGGTGCAGTGGTTAGCACTGTTGCCTTACAGCTAGAAGGTTCCTGGTTCGAATCCCCAGGTTGGCAGGGGTTGGAACCTTTCTGTGTGGAGTTTGCATGTTCTCCCTGTGCTGCGTGGGTTTACTCCGGGGGCTCCGGTTTCCTCCCACAATCCAAAGACATGCATGGTAGGTTAATTGGCTGTTCTAAATTGTCCCTAGATATCTGTTTCCTATAGGCCCTTAGAGTAGAGGGTTAGTATTAGCGAAAGCGCTTTGAGTGGTCTTTGTGACTAGAAAAGCGCTATATAAGTGCAGGTTAGTTAGTTAGTTAGTTAGAATAATTATAGTAGGGGACTTTAATATACATGTGGATGTAGATAGTGACTGCCTTAATGTGGCTTTTAATTCAATATTAGACTCGATTGGGTTTTCTCAGAAAGTAGGAAATTCTACTCATTACCTCCACCATACATTGGACCTTGTTCTGACATATGGCATAGAAATAGAAAATCTTGTAGTGTCTCCTCATTACCCTGTACTGTCAGACCATTGTCTGTTAACCTTTGATTTGACTATTTCTGACTATTTGGCTCCTAAAGAAAAATATTTTCACAGTAGATGCCTCTCAGATGATGCTGTTTCCAAATTTATGCAGATTGTTTCCTCTATGCCATGTGTCAACACAACGGAAATAAGCTATAGACAGCTTGCTCCTTCTGTAATTGATAACATGGTGGATAGTGTTTCAGCTTCTCTGCATCAGGCTCTAGACTTGGTGGCCCCCTTAAAAAAGAAAAAGTCTAATCAGAGATTTCTAACTCCTTGGTTCAACACAGAAACTCGTAGCTTAAAACAGAAGATTTGTCAATTAGAAAGAAAATGGCGCTCTACTAATTTAGATGAAATCTATTTAGCTTGGAGAAATCATCTTTTAATTTATAAAAAATCTCTTAGAAAAGCTAGAACGAGTTATTACTCTGCATTAATAGAAGAGAACAAGAATAATCCCAGGTTTCTTTTCAGTACTGTAGCCAGGTTGACAAAGAGTCAGGACTCTGTCAATCCTAGCATTCCCTTAGAGCTTACTAGTCAGGACTTTATGAACTTTTTCAATAATAAAATTTCATCCATCAGAGATAAAATCAATCAGATTCTTCCCACAGTTAACTTAAATACTGTAACTACTACAACTCCTTCTATTGATGTCTGTCTTGATGAGTTTACTCCAATCAACCTTTGTGAGTTAGACAAAATAGTTTCCTCATCCAAACCTTCAACTTGTCTTTTAGACCCTATTCCTACCAGGTTATTTAAAGAAGTCTTCCCACTTATTGGTAGCTTTATTCTTCATATAATCAATTCTTCATTAACTTTAGGCCATGTACCGCAGGCTTTTAAAACGGCTGTAATTAAACCCTTACTCAAAAAGCCAACGCTAGATCCAGGAGCTTTAGCTAACTATAGACCAATCTCTAATCTCCCTTTCATTTCAAAAATCTTAGAAAGAGTTGTTGCTACGCAATTATTTGACCACCTGCAGGGAAATGGTTTACTTGAAGAGTTTCAATCTGGGTTTAGAATCCATCATAGTACTGAAACAGCCTTAGCGAAGGTCACTAATGACCTCCTCATTGCATCTGATAATGGACTAGTTTCTGTACTTGTCCTTTTAGACCTTATGGCAGCTTTTGATACTATTGATCATAATATTCTACTTGATAGATTAGAACACTATGTTGGACTTAATGGAACTCCGTTGCAGTGGTTCAGATCTTATCTGATAGGTTCCAGTTTGTTCATGTAAATAATGAGTTTTCTTTCAGCTCAAAGCTTAGTCATGGAGTTCCACAAGGATCTGTGCTAGGCCCTACTCTTTTTAGTTTATATATGCTTCCGTTAGGCAACATTAATAGAAAGCACTGTATACATTTTCATTGTTATGCAGATGACACACAATTATACCTGTCAATGAAGCCAGATGATACTAATCAATTAGCCAAGTTAGAAGCCTGTCTTAAGGAAATCAAAGCTTGGATGACTTGTAATTTCCTGCTATTAAATTCAGATAAGACTGAAGTCATTCTTGTTGGTCCAAAAAACCTTAGAAATTCCTTTCCAAATCAAACTTTCAGTTTGGATGCAGTTACTCTTTCTCTTAATAGCTCTGTGAGGAACCTTGGAGTTATTTTTGATCAGGATTTGTCCTTCAATTCACATATTAAATTTGTTTCTAAGACTGCCTTCTATCATTTGCGTAATATTGCCAAGATTAGGAGCATCTTGTCTCAGAGTGATGCTGAGAAGCTGATCCACGCTTTTATTAGCTCGAGATTAGATTATTGTAATTCTTTATTATCAGGCTGTCCTAAAACATCTTTAAAAAGTCTTCAGCTGATCCAAAATGCTGCAGCAAGAGTTTTAACAGGTACTAGAAAGAGAGATCATATCTCTCCGGTTCTGGCCTCCCTTCATTGGCTTCCAATAGAGTTTAGAATTAAGTTTAAAATCCTTCTTCTTACTTACAAAGCTCTAAACAATCAGGTTCCTTTTTATTTAAAAGATCTGATACTACTGTATTATCCTAACAGAGCATTACGCTCCCAAAATGCAGGATTACTTGTAATACTTAGAATCACCAAAAGTACAATGGGAGGCAGAGCCTTCAGTTATCAAGCTCCTCTCCTGTGGAATCAGCTGCCAATCTGGATTCGGGAGTCAGACTCGATCTCTGTTTTTAAGAATAGGGCTAAAACCTACCTTTTTGATATAGCCTACAATTAGGGAAGGATCATGTGTTTCTGAACCCTCCCTTAGTTATGCTGCTAATACTGTAGGTTTAGTCAGCCGGGGGACCTCCAGTAATGCACTGGGCCTCACTCCTTTCCTCACTCTCTATGAAATATTTTTTTTTTTTTGCTGCTCATTAACATTTGTTTGTTCTCTCCCATAGATTGAGTCCCCATCGTGCTGTATGCTCTCTACATGTCTGTTCTTTTCTTCTTCTCTATCCCCTCACCCCCCAGCCAGTTGCAGCAGATGACTGCCCAGCAGCCTGGTTCTGCTGGAGGTTTCTTCCTGTTAAAAGGGAGTTTTTCCTCTCCAGCGTCGCCAAGTGCTTGCTCACAGGGGATTGCCTGATTGCTGGGGTCTTTCTGCAACTGTGGGGGTTCCCCCCTACAGTTGATAGTGCTATGAGATGACTGTTGTTGTGAAATGGCGCTATATAAATAAAGTTGAATTGAATTGAATAGATCGGCTGTGGAACTGATGGAAAGCATGCTCGTGCTAATTTGCATGGACAACTGAACTTTTCTGTTTGCCCACCTCTTCCTCAGGAACCTACTGGCTGTGGCGTTAACGATCCTCACTGCTGCTGGCGGCCAGGGACTACTGCATGCTGGCAGAGGAGGCAGACCGCATCATCCTGGCAAACAAGGCTCTCAGCATTCAGGCAGTGAGACCGGGATCTCCAGTGGAACCCAGCGAGGTTGAGGAGCCAATGGTAGTGGCCGGGACGGCCACCAGGAGTCACAGGAACAGGACGCTGTGCTTTTATCACCACCATTTTGGCACCGAAGTGCAACATTGTCTGCCGCCGTGCCGCTTCAAGAAGCTGGGAAACAGGACAGCCAGCAGTCAGTATCAGCTGCAACCACTGCTGACAGGGAAAATCTGCTCTTCATCGAGGACACACATTCTGGGAGACGTTTTCTGGTTGACTCTGGCTCCCAGAAGAGCCTCATTTTGCCGGTCAGCGCAGACAGGCTGGCAGAAGGCTGCGGCCCAGCTTTAACAGCCACCACCGGATCCCACATCAGGACGTTTAGAGAAAAGACGGTGCTTTCTGAGTTCCCAGCACTCATGGTGCCTACTTTTTCTGCTACAGTAACCAAGCACGGGGTCAAGCATTTTCTCATTATGAAAGGTCCGCCCATTTTTGCGCACCCTCGCTGCCTGGATGCGGCTAAACTAGCCATCGCACATGAGGAATTTGCTAACTTAGAACACTTAGAACAGGAATTGTTAGGCACTCCAACAGACCTTGGGCATCCCGACTGCACATGGTGCCCAAGTGTGATGGGTCGTGGCAGCCGTGCGGCAATTTCCGACGCTTGAACAACGCCACAGAACGTGACCGTTACTCCATCCCACACATCCAGGATTTTTCTGTGCACCTGGCCGGAATGCGCATTTTGTCAAAAGTGGATCTGGTCCACGGTTACCACCAGGTCCCGGTTAACACAGAGGACGTTCCCAAAATGGCAGTAATAACTCCCTTCAGTCTTTTTGAGTTTTTACACATGCCGTTCGGGTTAAAGGGCGTAGCATAAACTTTCCAAAGGATGGTTGACGCGGTGCTCCCAGGCCTGATTACTGCCATACCTGTTCTCATTCAAGACCATGCACCACCACGGTGGTGCACAGTTAGCACTGTTGCCTTACAGCTAGAAGGTTCCAGGTTCGAATTCCCAGGCTGGCAGGGGTAGGAACCTTTCTGTGTGGAGTTGGCATGTTCTCCCTGGGCTGCGTGGTTTTACTCTGGGGGCTCCAGTTTCCTCCCAAAATCCAAAGACATGCATGTTAGGTTAATTGGTTGTTCTAAATTGTCCCTAGATATCTGTCTCCTATAGGCCCTTAGAATAGAGGGTTAGTACTAGTGAAGCGCTTTGAGTGGTCTTTGAGACTAGAAAAAGCACTATATAAGTACAGGTCCTTATCCCCTTATCCTTATCCCTAAAACACTTAAATAGGACCTGCCTGACAAAGTGAAGTAGACTAAAAGATCCTCAAAAGCTAGACATCATGCTGCGATTCATAGAAATTCAGGAACAAATGAGAAACAGAGTAATTGAGATCAATCAGTCTGGAAAAGGTTATAAAGCCATTTCTGAAGCTTTGGGACTCCAGTGAAACACAATGAGAGCCATTATCCACAAATGGCAAAAACATGAAACAGTGGTGAACCTTCCCAGGAGTGGCCAGCCAACCAAAATTAGCCCAAGAGCGCAACAACAACTCATCCAAGAGGTCACAAAAGACCCCACAACAACATCCAAAGAACTGCAGGCCTCACTTGCCTCAGTTAAGGTCAGTGTTCATGACTCCACCATAAGAAAGAGACTGGGCAAAAATGGCCTGCATGGCAGAGTTCCAAGACAAAAACCACTGCTGAGCAAAAAGAACATAAAGGCTTGTCTCAGTTTTGCCAGAAAACATCTTGATAATCCCCAAGACTTTGGGGAAAATACTTTGTGGACTGACGAGACAAAAGTTCAACTTTTTCGAAAATGTGTGTCCCATTACATCTGGTGTAAAAGTAACACAGCATTTCAGAAAAGGAACATCATACCAACAGTAAAATATGGTGGTGTTAGTGTGATGGTCTGGGGCTGTTTTGCTGCTTCAGGACCTGGAAGACTTGCTGTGGTAAATGGAACCATGAATTCTGCTGTCTACCAAAAAATCCTGAATGTCCGGCCATCTGTTTGTGACCTCAAACTGAAGCGTGCTTTGGTTCTGCAGCAGGACAATGATCGAAAACACACCAGCAAGTCCAACTCTGAATGGCTCAAGAAAAACAAAATGAAGATTTTGGCGTGGTCTGGTCAAAGTCCTGACTTGAATCTGACTGAGATGCTGTGGCATGACCTTAAAAAGGCGGTTTATGCTTGAAAACCCTCCAATGTGACTGAATTACAATTCTGAAAAGATGAGCGGGGCAAAATTCCTCCACAGCGCTGTAAGACTCATTGCCAGTTATTGCAAATGCTTGATTGATGATGAATTAATGAGGGAATATCCCATGAAATGACTTTTGAGTCAATTGTTCCATTGCTTTTGAGTGCCTGAATGAGGAGACTTTGAATAAGAATGGTTGTAATTCCTAAACAGTTCCTCCAATTTGGATGTAAAATCCCTCAAATTAAAGCTGAGAGTCTGATCTTTAAGACCATACTCATTATATAACTGCATCTTGAATATGTTTTGGTAAACAACTAAAATAACAAAACTTATGTCACTGTTCCAATACTTTTAGAAGGGAGTGTATATGTCCCCTTCATTATTTACTCTTGAGAAAATGTTCTGTTTGCTCCTGATTTTTATGACAATTAGTGACATTTTATGCGTAATTTTAATGTTTCTACTTGGCAACTCTTCTATAATTAAAACAGGGCATAACTAAATATTAAGAATATTATTCATATAAGCCCATTTCCAGAAACATTTTTAGAGCCTTAAGGTGTCAGATGTTGAGTTTAGTGTTTTGAAAATGTCTCTGCTATGCTTGTTCAGTTTCACCCCATACCAGTGTGGGGAGTGGCATGTGAGGGGTGTGTGTGTGTGTGTGTGTGTGTGTGTGTGTGTGTGTGTGTTCCACCACACAAACTCCTCCCTTAAATGTTCAAATGAGAAACACTAGTTTATTTGTCATTATTGAATAGAGAGGTGCTTCAGAGACATGGCGATGGGACTCAAACTTCGACTAAAAAGTGAGATCTGACATTACAAGGAGAACTGAAGAAAACAGAAATAAGGAAATCCCAGAATGCTTTTGCTCCATCCTGCTGTAAACTTTGTGTGAGCTGACAGGTGCGTCAAAGGCAGACGGGACTCAAAGTCCTGTCTATTTTTTTGTGACATTTCTGGAACTGTGATTGCTCCTTTTTTAGTGTGTTTCTGCTGTGAATTAATCTTAATTGACCACTGAGGCTTTCATCTTATCCGTTTTTGTCCCCACGAACTTGATGCTTATGATTTTGAAACACAAAAGAAGGATACACCCTTTGCACAACTCCAAAGGAAACAACAAATAAGGCCAGAGACAGAATCTTCCACACTTGCAGAAACTGATTTGATTAGTGCAGAATGCAATGTTCACCTGATTGACTAAATCCAAACTCAAGTGAGAAGCTGTAGCTGCTAATTTCAGTCTCAAATGGCTTATTGTACTTCTGCATCAGAGGTAGACTTCTTTTGTCCAATCTGTCAAGAAGTCTTCAAAGATCCTGTTGTCCTGTCTTGTAGTCACAGTTTCTGTAAAGCCTGTCTGCAGCAGTGGTGGTCACACAGTGTGATTCATGACTGTCCAGTCTGTAAAAAAAGATCTTCAAGAAGCGATCCACCCTGTAACTTGGCACTAAAGAACCTGTGTGAAGCCTTCTTCCAGGAAGTGTCTCTGCATGAGAAATCTTCTGTTGCATTAGAGGCTCTATGCAGTCTGCACTCAGAGAATCTAAAACTCTTCTGTCTGGAACATAAGCAGCCAGTTTGTGTCATTTGTCGAGATTCAGAAACACACTCCAACCACAGATTTAGACCCATCAATGAAGCTGCAAAGGACTGCAGGGAGATAATTGGGAAATCCCTGAAACCTTTACAGAAGCGACTGGAGGTCCTGAATCAGGTCAAAGTGAACTGGGATCAAACAGTAGGACACATCCACGTCCAGGCTCAGCAGACAGAGAGGCAAATTCAGGAGCAGTTTAAGAAGTTTCACCAGTTTCTAGAAAGAGAAGAGGAGGCCAGGATCACTGAACTGAGGGAGGAGGAGAAAAGGAAGAGTCAGCTGATGAAGACAAAGACTGAGGCTCTGAGCAGAGACATAGCAGCTCTGTCAGAAACAATCAGATATACAGAGGAGAAGGTGAGAGCTTCAGACGTCTCCTTCCTGCAGAACTACAAGGCTGCAGTGGAAAGAGTCCAACAGCAACCCATGCTGGATTTTCCTCGAATGGACTCTGGAGCTCTGATTGATGTGGCCAAACATCTGGGCAACCTGAGCTTCAACATCTGGAACAAAATGAAGGACATGGTCTCCTATTCTCCAGTGATCCTTGACCCCAACACTGCATCTCCAGAGTTGCTCGTGTCTGAAGACCTCAGAAGTGTGAAATTCTTTGAGAGTCCAAGTCAGTTTCCATGGAACCCTGAAAGGTTTGAATACTACAACACAGTCTTAGGCTCTGAAGGATTTAATTATGGGACTCACAGCGGGGATGTTGAGGTTAGAAATGACGCAAACTGGGCTGTAGGGGTGATTGGAGAGTCTGTCCAGAAGAAAGAAGAGGTCAAATTTGAATACTGGGAACTGTGGTTCCGTGATAGTAAACTCACAGCATACGCTCCATCAGTGGCAGACAAAGTTATGTCTTTAAAGAAGCTACTCAAGAGGATCAGAGTGACTCTGGACTACAGCAGAGGAAAACTGTCATTCTCAGATCTGGACACTAACACCCACATTTACACTTACTCACAAACCTTCACTGAGAAGGTCTTTCCTTTCATTAATATTACAAACCCAATGCATATTAACATATTACCAGCAAAAATGAGTGTAAACATAGAGATGTAGGTGAAAGTATTTTGGTCTTTCCGGGTTCCTGTTTGCTCCAAGGCAGCAGGTTTTCATTTTGTTTTGACAACTTATTGAAAATAGGGGTGACTAAAATATTACAACCAGCGCACAGTGTCAGAAGCTGCTTTAAGCATGTTTGCTACAAAAACAGACCATCATGTTTTATATTGACATTCTCTTGTAGGTACAGGACGAGAAAAAAAAATCAAGCAATCTATCTGGTGTTTGGATGAGTAAAACACCAGATAGATTGTTTTTAGTGCAATGTTTTTATAGAAAACTGTTTTTTAAAGTTTTTTTTATGTCATGTGCTTGTCAGATGGCTTTTTGTGTGTATTTCCTTCTGACTGCAGCTTTGCAAATGATGATGTTGTTCAGGTGAACACCAAAATGTCTAGTTGTTTTGCTTAGCTTTCATTCCAGGGTTTTTTTTTTAACTCCTTGTTAATTTTAAATACTAAGCAAGCTCGCATTCCTTTTAATTTCTCCATTTAAGAAGGCATCACTGTTAAAATAAATGCTGAGACTTTTCCCCTCTTTTCGCTGTGCACTGTTTTGATCACAAGATTAACGTTTGGTGGTTCATTTGTTTTGCTTTTGTGTTTTATCGTTTAATTATTATTATTTTCTGTAAATCATTGGCTAATTAGAGGTGGCAGGAGTATGACAGTGGTTTAAAAATATTGTGCTGTGGACTTCCGGTCTGGACGCCATGGCGACTGCAGCTTAACACTGAAGCTCTCAGACCCAATCCAAGATAACACCTTGAAAATCAAACTTAACGGATTTTTGGAGGAGTGAAAATCAAAAGACAAAATCATCATGTCTAAAGGAAAACAGAAGAAACTGAAATTCTCCAGGCCAGGACACGTATCGGCCGGAGAATCTGAACTGGAAGATCTCCGTTCAGAAGACGAGGAACTGGTGGTAGCTAACAAAAAGGTTAGCCTGAAATCACTATTTGAAGAGCTATGACGATTTCGCCGAGAGGTTACGGCCGAATTTCGGGAATTCAGAGAAGAATTGAAAAGGACAAACAGCAGAGTGGACCAGGCCGAGAACCGAATCTTGGAAACAGAGGAACGAATAAAAGTGCTCGAAGATTCTGTGCTGAACCTACGCAAAAGACAAGCATCTATAGAGGCTAAGCTAGCCAACCAAGAAGGAAGACAAAGAAGAGACAACATAAGAATTCATGGTCTGATAGAAGGAGCCGAAAACGGTTTTAACTCAATGGCAGAATGCGTGGAATCCTTACTAAGAGAGAAATTGGATATTCCACAAACCACCGACTTGAAGATAGAAAAGGCATATCGTTCATTAGCCGCTAGGCCGGCGGCGGAAGCGCCCCCACGTTCGGTGTTGGTAAGATTTTCCAATTTCAAAATAAAACAAGAGGTTGTAAGACTGGCCTGGCAGAAAAAAGGATTTATGCACCAGGAGAGAAAAGTCTTCGTGGAACACGATTACGCCCCGGAGGTCCTTAAAAAGCGCAGGGAATACAATGACGCGAAAAAGGTGTTAAGAGAGAAGAAATTGCCCTTTCAGACTCCATTTCCTGCGAAGTTAAGGGTCTTCTACGGCGAAGAAACATGTCTCTATAATTCGGCGGAAGAAGCAACAGCTGACATGGCGAGAAGAGGGCTCCCGGTAACGGTATTTAAACCCGCAGCAGACCCGAGTGAGAAGATCAAAGCGCAAACATGGACAACACAAAGACCTTCAAAATCCACGGACCAGCAGCGGGAAACCCAGCGCCAGAGCGTCGCGGATAAACTGTCAGTTTTCAGGTTGAAATAGCGACCATTTTTTTTTTCTCTTGAATCAATCCGCACATCCAACCCCCCTCATACAAGGTAACAAACATTAAAGGAGATGCGTATTCAGCATGTGGTAAAACATTTCATGGAACAGTCAGAATATTTGAAAGAAATAAGTCTTTTTAATAAAAAAAAAAAAAAACTTGTTAAAATAGAAATGTGACAATAATCCACATGTTCTCCTCATACTAACAAATACTGTTTTTGCGTGAATGTTTGATGTGATGGGGGTGGGAGGGTGCACACAATTTCACAGGGTTTAGGCATAAAAGGAAAAAAAAAATCATTACAAGTTTGGATTGGGTTCTGAAACTCACGTTAAAAGCATGGGACAACTTACAGGGGTAAGAGAGGGCCCTCAACACGTAACAGAGTTTGAGGAATTTCCCTCAGGGCCTTCACTCCATCAAGGCTCTTCCAGGGTCTTTAAAAAGACCTCAGCTCAGGAAGTTCTTCTGACAGCTTTTTGTTTTAAAGTTTTATACACTATGTTCTTAATGTTTTTCTTGTTTTTAATGTTCTTTCAGTTTCTGAGTAGCACAAAAGACGGCCACCACACAGTTATACTAAACAAAACAACACAATGGAGAAACAGGGTGTAACCAAAATAATTTCATATAATGTAAAAGGAATCCTGAATCCAGTTAAAAGATCCAAGATTCTAGGCAAAATGAAAAAAGACAAAGCAGGAATAATATTTTTACAAGAAACCCACCTAACAGACGTGGAACACAATAAACTCAGTAGACAAGGGTTTAAAATGATCTCTTCATCTTCATATAAGTCAGGGAGGAGGAGGGGAGTAGCGACATTGATATCAACCAAAATTACATTTGAAAAAAAATCAGAACACAAAGATAAAGAAGGGAGATACAGTTTGGTAACTGGGCGGCTAGAGGGAGAAGATATCACCCTGCTGAATGTGTATGCTCCCCCAGGGGCTAACTGGAAATTTTATAAAAATGTATTTGACCTAATGATAACTAAAGCTCAAGGTTTAGTGATATGTGGTGGGGACTTCAATCTTAGACTGAATCCATACTGGGATGCTTCTGGTAATTCTCCACATCAAAATAACATCCAAAACAGGAAGACTCGGATGCTACTAAAAGAAATGGGAATCTGTGACGTGTGGAGGGAACTCAACCCCAGTGTAAAAGACTATACATTTTACTCAACTCCACATTCATCTTACTCAAGGATTGACTATTTTTTTATGTTTAATAGAGACATTGGAAGAGTAAAAACATGTAAAATAGGACTGATGGATCTCTCTGACCACAG
The DNA here is from genome assembly GCA_020510985.1 of Pholidichthys leucotaenia. Classification (NCBI taxonomy): domain Eukaryota; kingdom Metazoa; phylum Chordata; class Actinopteri; order Cichliformes; family Pholidichthyidae; genus Pholidichthys; species Pholidichthys leucotaenia. The sequence continues at coordinate 240,464,374 of CM035836.1, forward strand.
TCCGATCTACATGGACTTAAATATCCAAAAATACACAAATAATACATTTTCTTGGAGGTTAAATTCAAATGTCCTGAAAGGACCATTGAAAGATGAATTGGAATCAGATATTCTCAGATATTTGGAAGAAAACGATAATGGAGAAGTATCCCCTTTAATACTGTGGGATGCATGCAAAGCTGTAATAAGAGGAAAGATTATTGCAAAACTGGCAACCCAAAAGAAACTAAGACAAGAAAAACTATCCACATTAGAGTCAGAACTTAGGAACCTAGAAAAAGAACACAAAGGCAACACTCATTCTACTGACTCGCTCAAGATTAAGGAAATTAAAAACCAAATAAATGAGATCTACACAATAGAAATCCAGAAGAAACTTACATTTTTGAAACAAAAATACTATGAAGCAGGCAGTAAATCGGCAAAATTGCTAGCCTATAAATTGAGGAAACATCAAACAGAAAGAGCAATCTACAAAATCAGAGACCCAGTATCAAAGGAAATAAAATTCAGAATTCAGGATATTCTTAAAAGCTTCGAGAATTACTATAAGAACTTATACTCCCACAAAAAATATAAAAACGCATCCAAGGCATTCCTAAACACATTAAACCTTCCCCAACTTACGGAGTCACAAAATAAAACACTACTGTCAGAAATACATCCTAAAGAATTGGAAAAAGCAATTATGAAACTTAAAGCTAACAAATCCCCAGGAGCTGATGGCTATACAGCAGAGTGGTACAAAACCTTTAAACAGCAACTATCTCCTCTCCTCCTGAAAACATTTAATTATGTCCTCCACACAGGGGAAATCCCCCCCTCCTGGAGAGAAGGGGTCATTGCAGTTATACCTAAACCTGAAAAGGATAAACTAGAGTGCTCCAACTACAGACCAATCAGTGTACTAAATCAGGACTATAAGCTTTTTACCATTATCCTTGCCAAAAGGTTAGAAAATATACTGACAGACCTAATTCATTTAGACCAAACAGGTTTTATAAGACAAAGACAGACACAAGACAACATTCGACGCACTTTACACATAATTCATCATATAAAAAAATATAACTTAAATGCAGTCATATTGGGATTAGATGTTGAAAAAGCATTCGATTCGGTTGACTGGTCTTTTCTATATAGAATCTTATCCAGTTTCAATTTTCATAACAACTTCATTAGAACTATACAGGCATTATATAAAAAACCAACAGCTAAAATAAGGATTAACGGTAATTTATCATCATCTTTTGAACTGGAAAGAGGATGTCATCAGGGCTGCCCCCTGTCTCCACTGCTCTTTGCAATCTTCATAGAACCTCTGAGCCAATGGATAAGACAAAATCAAAAAATTCAAGGTATTACACTTGGTCAGAAGGAACATAAAATAGCACTCTTTGCTGATGACATTTTAATATACCTAGGGCAGCCGGACACTTCTTTACCAGAACTAACCTCAATTTTTTCAAAGTATGGAGATTTATCGGGGTACAAATTAAACATGCATAAAACCCAAATTTTAACATTCAACTATGACCCAAATTATTATTCACTAAGCAAACTCAAAACTAACTGGGAGTCGGAATCTATGAAATATCTGGGGGTCAATATCCCGAAACAACTCAACAAAATTATATCACTAAACTATGATCCACTGGTGACAAAAATAAAATCTGACCTAACAAGATGGAATATGATACCATTCTTGGGTACTGCACAAAGAATTGAAGCAGTCAAAATGAATATACTTCCACGTCTTCTATACCTTTTCCAAACAATACCGGTAGAACCTCCCAAAAAAACATGGCAGGAACTGGACAGAAGGATCTCAAGATTCATATGGCAGGGCAAGAGACCTAGAATCAGATATAGAACCCTACAGCTAAACAAAGACAAAGGTGGGCTCGCGCTGCCAAATATCAGGGACTACTTTAAAGCCGCACAAATTAAAACTTTAGTAGAGATATGTAACCCAGTCTACACTGCACAATGGAAGGAGATCGAATGCCAAATAACAAGTGACATCCCCCTACAGGCGATAATAGGGAACAATGCCTTACCTAAGCTTTTGAATAACACTAACCCGTGGATAGAGACCCCGCTAAAAATTTGGTTTAAGATAGTCAGAGAGAATCAAACTAAAGAGCCCTATCGACTTCTGCAATGGATTGCCTATGATCAAGACTTTACTCCTAATAAAACAGACTCCAGATTTAAAAAGTGGAAGGAGAAAGGGCTGATAAAATATTACGATTTTTTTAAAGGGCAAATCTTAAGAAGTTTTGAATATTTGAAAAAACAAGGCCTAATAAATCAAGACCTTTACAGGTTCTTCCAGCTTAGACACCACATAAACAATATACTTAAAAAGGAGGATTTGGAAAGGGCCCAGTCAGGTGTTCTGAAGGTCTTCTTAATGGCATATAAAGGGATCCCAGGGATCAGATACATTTCTAAAACATACCAAGGTCTTCAAGACTTAAAAGGAGACAACACATCTTATATAAAAGAGAGATGGGAAAAAGAGGGGAATTTCACTTTACAACTGGAAATATGGGAAAAGCTAAATAAACAGCAATGGAAAAGTACCTCATCCCTGCAGTGGAGAGAATTTGGATGGAAAAACTTGGTAAGATTTTTCAGAACACCTGCACAAAACAAATTTACCCATAAGGGGTTGAACTGTTGGCGCTTGTGTGGTGAAAAGACTGCAAATCATTTTCATGTGTTTTGGTCATGCCCAGTTATCCACCAATATTGGACCAATGTACAGACAATATTGGGGAAAATATTCAAAATAACAGTTCCCTTTTCTTTTGTAACTTTGTATTTGGGTTTACTACCGGACTCACTGGAAAGACGAGGAGAAAAATACTTATTCAATGTTTTAATATTGGCAAGCAAAAAAGCTCTAACTAAAAAATGGATGTTGAAGGACTGTCCTACACCTGAAGATTGGATTAACGTGATCCAAGACATTTACTCGATGGAAAAGTTGACATTCGCACTGAGACAGGACATGGATGGGTTCATGAACTTTTGGCAACCCTGGATCGCATATGTGTCTTCCATTAGATCTAATCTTTGACAAATACCATTTCAATAATGGTTCCGCTCTTTGTTCCAACGCTATTCAGATGCTCTTTTAACTTTATTTACTTACTTTTTCTTTTTGTTTGTTTTTTGCTGGTTTGTTTGGGGGGTTTTTTTGTTTTGTTTTTTTTGTTTTTTTTTTCTCTTTAATTTCACTTTTTCTTTCACTTTAAAAAAAAGGGGGGGGGGTGGTTGTAAGAATTAATCTTCCAATGTTGTCAGATATCAGAAAATAAGGGAACATGTGATGAAAATGTAAACAATGCACTGCTGTAACGACCTGTATACCCTTTACAAAAACTTAAATAAAAAAAAAAAAATGCAAATAAAAACAACAAGATTAGACAAAGATATGTGAACATTTCTGAATAAAGAACTGAATTTAAAAAAAAAAAATAAAAAAAATATTGTGCTGTATCTCTTTAACCTAATAATGGAAATTTAATATTTGTTTTTACTCTTGTGAGAGGAATTTTATTTAAATGTAAGAGAAATTTAAATTGTTGCTCTGTCTTAAAGAAATTGTGTTATTTCTTCTGCTAAGTGTTCCAATAGATAGGTAATTGCCTGATAAAACCGAAGAGTTCTGATTAAGGAGTTGTAAAAGTTTGAGTTTATTACCAAGGATGGGAAAACCTGAGGGGCTGACTGATTGCTGACTTTGACTAAATGTTTCATGTTTGTCTAGTCAGAGTGCTTCCTGCCTGTCACTGACGAATGAACAGAGACATGTGCTGGTGATTTCCGGTGTCTGTGGATGTGTGTATATACTGGAAGCCTTCACTCTGCCCAGACAGACTTCCTCACTCTGTGTTCAGTGCATTGTGTGACCAGGTCTCCTTCAACCAAAGACCACAGTGTTGAAGATTCTCTACTTCTCCTATACTCTAAGAGTGACAAATAATTTCCATGGCACTCTGTAATATGCTATAAATAAAAGGTTTCAATTATTTTCCAGCGTCTGAATTTCCCTTCTGTATGTTTTGTTGTTCTTCACGACTCCAAGAAAATGTCAAATTGAATCTAGAATTTCTATTAACTACTGAATCCACAGAGCTCTACAGCTAGAGAATACCTTTTCTACACATATAATTTTAGCAGTAACTGTGGATTTAAAAAAATATAGCTAATTCAAGTCTTTCTGGATGTTAAAAAAAAAAAAAGAACCGAAGGTTATTCTCTTGGATTCTGCAAAGGACTGCAGCACACGACCTGAGGATGTCACAGACAGGTTTATAAATGGACAGAATGAAGCTGTAGTGCACTTCCAGGGCCATTTACAGTTAACAGTAATATGTTTGTGATAAACTGGTGTCCCCCTCATGGATCGTCACCTTATTGTGGTGGTGGTGGTGGGGGGGGGGGGGGTTGCGTGCCCCAGTGATCCCAGGAGCTATGTTGTCCGGGGCAATTTGCCTCTGATAGGGCCTCCCAAGACAAACTGGTCCTGGGTGAAGGGCCAGACTAAGAACGATCCAACAGACTCTCATGATAAATTGTATATCAAGGATTCAGTGTACCCCGCCCGGTATGGGGTTACCGGGGCCCCACCCTGGAGCCAGGCCTGGGGGAGGGGCTCGAAGGCTAGCATCTGGTGGCCGGGTTTCCACCCATGGGACCCGGCCAGGCTCAGCCCGAAGGAGTTACATGGGTCCGCCCTCCAGTGGGTTCACCACCTGCAGGAGGGATCATGGGGGTCCGGTGCTATGTGGATTAGGTGGCGGTCAAAGGCGGAGACCTTGGCGGACTGATCCCAAGCTTTCTAAACTGGCTTTTGGTACGTGGAATGTCACCTCTCTGGTGGGGAAGGAGCCTGAGCTGGTGTACGAGGTTGAGCGATACCGGCTAGATATAGTCGGCCTCACCTCAACACACAGCTCCGGTTCTGGAACCAGTCTCCTGGAGAGGGGCTGGAGCTTGGCGTTTTCTGGAGTTGCCCCGGGCGAGAGGCGACGAGCAGGGGTGGGTATTCTTGTATCGCCCCACCTTGCTGCCTCTATATTGGAGTTTTCCCCGGTGGACGAAAGGGTTGCTTCCCTGCGCCTTCGGGTTGGGAAACGGGTCCTGACCATCATTTGTGCCTATGCACCAAATGATGTTTCAGAGTACCCACCCTTTTTGGAGTCTGTGACTGGGGTGCTGGAGGGTGCTCCTCCTGGAGACTCCATTGTCCTACTGGGGGACTTCAATGCGCACGTGGGCAACGACTGTGAAACCTGGAGGGGGGTGATTGGGAGGAACGGCCTGCCCAATCTGAACCCGAGTGGTGTTCAGCTATTGGACTTCTGTGCTAACCACAGTCTGTCCATAACGAACACCATGTTCAAGCATAAGGGTGTCCATATGTGCACCTGGCACCAGGACACCCTAGGTCGCAGGTCGATGATCGATTTTGTTATCGTATCATCAGACCTGCGACCGTATGTCTTGGACACCCGAGTAAAGAGAGGTGCAGAGCTGTCAACTGATCACCACCTGGTGGTGAGTTGGATCCGATGGCAGGGGAGGAAGCCATTCAGACCTGGTACACCCAAACGTATAGTGAGGGTGTGCTGGGAGCGTCTGGCTGAGGCCCCTGTCCGGGAGGTCTTCAACTCCCACCTCCGGAAGAACTTCAACCACATTCTGAGGGAGTCTGGAGACATGGAGTCTGAATGGGCCATGTTCTCCACCTCTGTTGTTGAAGCGGCGGCCCAGAGCTGCGGCCGCAAGGTGGTCGGTGCATCTCGTGGTGGCAACCCCCGAACCAAGTGGTGGACACCAGTGGTGAGGGGGGCCATTAAGCTGAAGAAGGAGTCCTATCAAGCTTGGTTGGCTCGTGGGACTCCCGAAGCAGCTGAGGTGTACCGGCAGGCCAAGCGGAGTGCAGCTCGGGTGGTTGCTGAAGCAAAAACCCGGGTATGGGAGGAGTTCGGTGAGGCCATGGAACAAGACTTTCGGTCGGCTTCAAAGAGATTCTGGCAAACTGTCCGGCGGCTCAGGAGGGGAAAGCAGCTCCCCGTCCACACTGTGTATGGTGCAGATGGGACACTGTTGACTTCAACTGGGGATATCGTCGGGCGGTGGAAGGAATACTTTGAGGATCTCCTCAATCCCACTGATACGCCTTCCACAGAGGAAGCAGGGTTTGGGGACGAGGGGGATGACTCGCCTAGCACAGGGGCTGAGGTCGCCAAGGTGGTTAAAAATCTCCTTGGTGGCCGGGCCCCGGGGGTGGACGAGATTCGCCCTGAGTACCTCAAGGCCCTGGATGTTGTTGGGTTGTCATGGTTGACACGCCTCTGCAACATTGCCTGGAAGTCGGGGGCAGTGCCTTTGGCATGGCAAACTGGGGTGGTGGTTCCTCTCTTCAAAAAAGGGGACCGGAGGGTGTGCTCCAACTTTAGAGGGATCACACTCCTCAGCCTCCCTGGGAAGGTCTATGCCAAGGTACTGGAGAGGAGAGTCCGGCCGTTGGTCGAACCTCGGATTCAGGAGGAGCAATGTGGTTTTCGTCCTGGCCGTGGCACATCGGACCAGCTCTTTACCCTCTCGAGAATTCTCAAGGGTTCGTGGGAGTTTGCCCAACCAGTTTACATGTGTTTTGTGGACTTGGAGAAGGCATTTGACTGCGTCCCTCGTGGATTTTTGTGGGGGGTGCTTCTGGAATATGGGGTATCGGGCTTGTTGTTACGAGCTATTCGGTCTCTGTACGACCGTTGTGAGAGTTTAGTTCGTATTGCCAACACTCGGTCGGAGTCATTCCCAGTGAGAGTTGGACTCCGCCAGGGCTGCCCTTTGTCACCGATCCTGTTCATAATTTTTATGGACAGGATTTCTAGGCGCAGCCAGGGAATGGAGGGTGTCATGCTTGGTGACCACAGGATCTCATCTCTGTTGTTTGCAGATGATGTTGTCCTGTTGGCTTCATCCAGCAATGACCTACAGTTCTTGCTGGGACGGTTTGCCGCTGAGTGTGAAGTGGCTGGGATGAGAATCAGCACCTCCAAGTCCGAGTCCATGGTCCTCAGACGGAAAAAGGTGGATTGTCCTCTCCGGGTTGGGGACAGGCTCCTGCCCCAAGTGGAGGAGTTTATGTATCTTGGGGTCTTGTTCACGAGTGAGGGGAAAATGGAGCGAGAGATCGACAGACAGATTGGAGCAGCATCTGCAGTGATGCGGACGTTGTACCGGTCTGTTGTGGTGAAGAGGGAGCTTAGTTCTAAGGCAAAGCTGTCGATTTACCAGTCAATCTACGTTCCTACTCTCACCTATGGTCACGAGCTTTGGGTAATGACCGAAAGAACGAGATCGCGGATACAAGCGGCTGAAATGAGCTTTCTCCGTAGGATTGCTGGACTCACCCTCAGAGATGGGGTGAGGAGCTCAGTCATCTGGGAGAGGCTCAGAGTAGAACCGCTGCTCCTCCACATTGAAAGGAGTCAGTTGAGGTGGTATGGGCATCTGATTAGGATGCCTCCTGGACGCCTCCCACTTGAGGTGTTTCAGGCACGTCCCACTGGGAGGAGACCCCGGGGCAGACCCAGGACTCGGTGGAGAGACTATGTCTCCCAGCTGGTCTGGGAACGCCTTGGTATCCCCTCTGAAGAGCTGGAGCAGGTGGCTAGGGAGAGGGAAGTCTGGGCTTCTCTGCTTGAACTGCTGCCTCCGCGACCCGGACCTCCGGAAAAGCGGTAGAAGATGGATGGATGGATGGATGGATAAACTGGTGTGAGGAAAAATTGCATTGCACCACATTATAGCTGGTAGCTATTTTCCATCTTCAGTCCCTGTGACACATAAAACATTTTTTTTTTTTAAATTTAACCTATATTTTACCAGGGATAGAAAAACTGAGGTACCTTTTTTACAATGATGGTCAAGATGGCGGCACTGATAAAAACAACCAATTACAAAACAACACAGAGGTATAAAATAAAAAAAATGAATAAATACATAAAAACAGATAACTCAATAAAAACAAAACAAATAAGTATTTATCAGGCCACGATGAAAGGCCCAGACAAACAGTGAAGGCCTCATTCATGAGTGCATCTATAGACTTAAATTTAGATATCTTTACTAGGAATCAGAATCAGAATCAGAATCAGAATCAGGTTTATTGCCATTGTTCATGTGATACACAAACTAGGAATTTGTCTCGGTGCCATGCTGCAACATTAAAAACATATAATGAGAAAAAGGGATAAACTAAAAAACTAAAGGACTAGAAACGTGCAATAAGTGTAGAAAAATAAGTAATAATAAGTAATAATAATAATAATACTAGTAATAATGAGTAGTACTAGTCAAGGCAGTTTTAAAAAATTAGCATGTAGCAGATAATGTGAAGTACCACATAGTGCAGTCAATAATGCAACAGAAAAACAGTGATGAATGACATGAGTCTGGTTGAGCTGCTGTACATAGTGCACGAGAGTCAAAAGTCACTTAGTGTTCAGCAGTCTGATGGCAGAGGGGAAAAAGCTGTTCATGTGCCGGGAGGTTTTAGTCCAAATGGACCGAAGCCTTCTACCTGAGGGGAGGGGGGCAAACAGCACGTGACCAGGATGTGAAGGATCGGCTATGATCCGGCCAGCACGCCTCCGGGTCCTGGAGATGTACAGGTCCTGGAGAGATGGGAGCTTGCAGCCTATCACCTTCTCAGCAGTGCGCACGACGCGCTGCAGCCTTAGTCTGTCCCTGGCAGTGGCTCCTGCGTACCACACAGTTATGGAGGAGATGAGGATGGACTCGATGATGGCCGTGTAGAACTGCACTAACATCTTGGTGGGTAGCTTGAGCTTCCTCAGCTGCCGCAGAAAGAACATCCTCTGCTGGGCCTTTTTGATGAGGGAGCTGATGGTTGGCTCCCATTTGAGGTCTCGGGTGATGGTGGTGCCCAAGAAGCGGAAGGAATCTGCAAAGGTGATGGGAGAGCCTGTGATGGTGAGGGGGGGCAGGGGGGATGTGACTTTCCTGAAGTCCACAATCATCTCCGCTGTCTTCAGAGCATTCAGCTGCAGGTTGTTGTGGCTGCACCAGGACACCAGCTGGGCCACCTCTTCCCTGTAGGCGGACTCGTCACCGTTGGAGATGAGCCCGATGAGGGTGGTGTCGTCCGCAAACTTAATCAGCTTAACAGACTGGTTGGAGGAGGTGCAGGAGTTGGTATAAAGGGAGAAGAGTAGGGGGGAAAGTACACAGCCCTGGGGTGATCCAATGCTGATGCTAACAGAGTCTGAGACAGACTTCCCCAGCCGCACATGCTGTCTCCGGTCCGTCAGGAAGTCGGTGATCCACCTGCAGAGGGAGTCAGGCACGTTGAGCAGGGACAGCTTGTCCTGGAGCAGATCGGGGCAGATGGTGTTGAATGCGTAGCTGAAGTCCACAAACAGAATCCTGGCGTAGGTTCCCGGGGAGTCCAGGTGCTGCAGGATGGAGTGGAGGGCCAGGTTGACTGCGTCGTCCACAGACCTGTTAGCACGGTAGGCAAACTGCAGCGGGTCTAGGAGGGGTGTGGTGATGGACTTGAGGTGAGACAGGACCAGGCGCTCAAAGGACTTCATGACTACAGAGGTGAGCGCTACAGGTCTGTAGTCGTTAAGTCCAGTAATCCGTGGCTTCTTGGGGACAGGGATGATGGTGGAGGATTTGAGGCAGGTCGGCACGTGACATTGCTTAAGGGAGGTGTTAAAAATGTCTGTGAAGACAGGAGCCAGCTCTTTCGCACAGTGTCTCAGGGTGGAGGGAGACACACCGTCCGGCCCGGGGGCCTTGCGCGGGTTCAGTCTGGAGAACTGTCTGTGCACGTCCTGCTCACTGATGACAAGGGGAGGGGGGGAGGAGGAGGAGGAGGAGGAGGAGGGGGGGACCGCTCTTGATGAATTAGGGGCTGAGGAGGCAGAGGAGCTGGGTGGAGTGGGTGAGTTGGACACAGCTGACGAGGTGTCAAAACGGGCATAGTGTTGGGACAGTCTTTGACAAAGGGCTTTGTCATCCTGACCTTTAGAAGCCTGAGGCCGATAGTTGGTGATTTGCCTCAGTCCTTTCCACACAGAAGCCGAGTCATTAGCAGTGAACTGCTGCTGGAGTCTCTCAGAATATACAGATTTAGCTCTCCTCAGCTCTCTGTTAAACCGATATTTGACCTCCCTGTAGCAGTCCCTGTCTCCGCTTTTCAACGCTGCTTCCTTCTCTTTCCTGATCCGTCTGAGCTTAGCTGTGAACCAAGGCTTGTCATTAGAATATCTTATCCTGGTGCGCGATGGGAGAATGTGCTCTTCGCAGAAGTTGATATATGAGTTCACAGTGTATGTGTACTCATTAAGATCATGTGTGGCTCTTTTAAACATGCCCCAGTCAGTTATTTCCATGCATGTGTTCAGTTTCTCTCCAGCTTCACTGGTCAATTTCTTTGTGGTGGTCACCACAGGTTTAGTGAGTTTCAGTCTCTGTCTGTATGTGGGGATGAGGTGAACCATCACGTGATCAGATAGTCCCAGCGCTGCGCGGGGAACAGCGCGATATGCGTCCTTTACTGAAGTATAACAGTGATCTAGCGTGTTATTTCCTCTGGTTGGACATTTAATACACTGTTTGTAGTGGGGGAGCTCGTGACTCAGATTGCTCTGGTTAAAATCACCCACCACGATAACCAGGGAGTCTGGAAAGTTCCGCTCCGTAAGTTGGATGTGATCTGTGAGCACGCGCTGAGCTTCGCGCGTGTCCGCGTCAGGAGGGGCGTACACAGCGACGAGAATGAATGAGGCAAACTCCCGCGGGGAATAAAATGGCTTGCAGTTAATGAAAAGAAATTCCAGGGCGGGAGAACAGTGTTTGGAAATCACCGTTACATCAGAGCACCAGCTGTTGTTAATATAGAAGCACACTCCTCCTCCGATAGACTAAACAGGTTTTTTTTGAGCTTTGGACTGGAGCAAAATACATAAAAGCATTTTTCCCATCTCTGTCCTGACCTTTGGGACAGCCAACAAATGTGAAATTTCTCGTCGAAGATTATAAGCAGTTGGTGACTTCCACATAATATATTTACAAATGTAGAATGGATGATTACTGAGTATAGCTTTGTAAAAGAAATTGTACCAGTTGTCCCAAACGTGGCATGGAAAGAGATGGACAGCCAGCACTGGAATACAGAGCACAACAGTGAAGCCTGAAGTTAGTAACAAATCTTAAAGCACTATGATACAAAGAGTCCAGCTTAACGTTAGTTGAGGCATTCATATTCAAAAGGTCACCATATTCAAGAACTGGTAAAAAGGTGGATAAAACCAATCTCTCTCGAGCTTGTAGTGAAAAACAAACTTTATGTGGAAAGAAAAAGCCCACTTCTGCCTGAGTTTTCTCACCAGATTTTCAATATGACATTTAAAAGTAAGACAGTCATCCAGGCAGACATGACAAGGTTATTGGTGTGATGTTTGCTACCCTTTGGTAGCATCTAACATCAAAAAATACACTTGAGAAACCGATCATAGTATCTCACTCATCTATATTTTGTCAACCATCTTGTATCACACATTTTCACACCAAATCTCATGAGACTTGACTCATGACATATGTAACAGTAACATAGGTGGTCAAACACTGCTATCTAGTGGACTAGATGTTACATCCCTTTTTTTTCGGAAAAACTGAGCATTCTATATCAAGAAAAACAAATTTCAGCAAAATGCAAACACTGAAATAATATCACTTTATGAAACTCTGTGGTACATCACCAATCACATAAGCTAAGACAAAACATCATTTATAATTATCAAATGTAGCAATGTGAATGTTAGTTTTAACCTGAGAGGAGTAAAATGTGTAAGAGTAGCCCAAATATAAAAGAAATAAGGTGTCTCTCGTTACAAAAAAACTCTTAAACTTTGTGTCTCTCTTTAAAATAACAGGTTCTTATAGGTAATAGGTAACCCTATGTGTTAACAATGCGGACCATTCAAATCACATGCCAAAGAATAAATTCACTGTACTCACATAAGTGTTTTTTTTAAGCAATTTTAAAACAAGGATTTTTCTCAGTTTTTTTTTTTTTTTTTGTTACTTATTTGTACCCGTAGGTAGACTTGGTTTGCAGTCTGGTGACAAGCCACCGGCTGCTGGTCGCTGCGTGCGCGAGCGCCCTAAACCTACATGTTTTTGGTATGCGGGAGGAAACCGGAGAAATCCCGAAGTAAACCCACGCAACACGGGGAGAACATGCAAACTCCACACAGCTCACTGTTGGTCGGGGGCTGGGATCGAACCCACGACCTCATGATCCCCGCGATCCCCCGGCCAAGGGTAAAACTGTGCTGCCACAGTGCTAAACCACTGCGCCACCGTGCAGTTTGACAACACGTCCTGACTTTGTGATATAACCAGGAGGGTGGTCATTTGACTGTGTTGATAGTTCAGGTTCAGCATCCTGTACGTTGCTGTTGCCGGACTCGACTGGTTGGATGTCTGTTGTGGTCATATCCTCTCTGTTGTCTTTGAAATGTCTCTCTCTGAGGTGGCATTGGTTTATGCGATATGTCTGACCTTCACTGGTTGTGATGTGGTAACTCCTGTCTGTCTCTGCAAGTCGGGTAACTGTTGCGGTTTTCCAAGAACCATCTTCTTGTTGAAAACGGATGGCTGCACCAACAAGCAGGGGTGGCAGAAGTCTGTCAGTTTCATTATAATAAGTCTGTTGGTGATTCTGGCAGGATTCCCTCCATTCACGAACTTTCTGTTGACAGGCAACTTGGGGCTGGAGCTATTTAGTTGGTGTGGGAAGGATTGAGCACAATCTGTGGCTCATGACAAGCTGTGCTGGTGATTTCAAGTTGTCCACAGGAGAATTTCTGTACTCTATAGGCTGAGGTACGGGTCTTTGCCTTCAGCTTTGGCCTTGTCTAACATGCGTTTGGCTGTTTGAACTGTTTTTTTCTGCAAGACTATTGCTCTGTGGGTGGTAGGGGCAAGAAGTGATGTGTGTGAAGTGCCATGTTTCTGTGAAGCGTTGAAACTCATGTGAATTGTAACATGGACCATCATCACTGATGAGGGTCTCAGGAATGCCATGCCTCGCCATTGCTGACTTAAGTTTGTGGATAACAGTGGAAGCAGTACAGCTGTACAGTCTCTGTAGTTCAAGGGATCTGCTGTGGTAGTCTACTATGACAATGTAGTCGCTGGAGTTCCATGAGTAGAGGTTTGTACCTATTACTTGCCATGGCAACTCTGGTATAGCATGTGACAGCAGGGGTTCTTTGGGGTTAGCGCTGTGACGTTCTTGGCATATACTGCAGGTGCCTACTGCTGCTTTAATTTGTTTCCCCATGCTGGGCCAGAAAAGAATGTCTCTTGCTCTGCTTTTGCTTTTTTCAATTCCCATGTGGCTGGAATGTATGTGCTCTATTATGTTTGTTTCCTACTGTGGAGAATTATGATCTGTTCGCTTTTGAACATGATACCATCAATCTCAGAAATTTCATCGCTGTGATTCCAGTATTCTTGTTTACTGAGTGGGCATTATGATCTTGTCTCAGGCCAGCCATTCAGGGTGGTATTCTTTAAAGTGGTGAGCTGTGGATCTTGACTTGTTACCTCCTTGACCTCTTTCAGTCTCTGGTCACTTACGGGAACACTGTTGATGACAGTGTGTATATGGGCTTCCATTCATTCATTTAGGGCTTGATCCTGGTATTCTATAGATTTTCTGGACAATGTGTCTGCTACTGGAATGTCTTTTCAAGGTCGATGGATGATGCTGATGTTGTATCTTTGGAAATGCAGTATCATTCTTTGTAGCCATGGTGGTACTGCTGCTAATGGTTTTCTTAGTATTGATTCTAAGGGCCTGTGGTCTGATTCCACAATGACCTTGCAACCATACATGCAGTCATGAAAATGTTTGCAGCCGAAGAGCACAGTATACAGCTCCTTTTCGATTTGTGCATTATTTTCTTCTGTGTCATTAAGTGACTTTGATGCATAGGCAACAGGTTTGCCATCTTGAAGCATGACTGCTCCAAGGCCACTTTTGGAGGCATCAGCTTGGAGTTGTAGCTCTTTTTGGGGGTCGAAATGTGCAAGTACTGGACCTGGCTGTTGCGTTATCAGGTCTTTCATGTGCTGAAATGCTCTGTCATGGATAGAGTTCAATACAAAATCATTCTGTTCTTTTAATAGCTGGCGCAGTGGTGCATTAATTTCAGAAAGGTACAGTGCGAACCGGGACAGGTAGGTGAACATCCCAAGAACTGTTTCTAACTCTGCTTTGTTTCGTGGTGGCTGCATCTCATTGATTGATTTCACTTTTTGTGGGTCTGGTTTCAAACCTTCATGTGTCAGTGTGTGTCCAAAGTAACTGACCTTAGGTAAGCAGATGCAGCATTTGTCAGGATTTAGTTTCAAACCTCTCTCTCGTGTGTGCTGTAACATGGCTTTGAGGTTACGATCGTGGTCTTGTTTGGTCTTGCCAAATACCAGCACATCATTGACAATGGCTGCCACGCTGTCGAGGCCTTCATACATTTCATCTATGCGCTGCTGGAACTCATCTTGGGCTGAGATGATGCCGAAAGGTAGTCTGAAGAAATGATACCTACCCAAAACAGTATTAAATGTTGTTAGGAGTGATGACTCATGACTCAGTTTAGTGTTCCAATATCCTGACTTGGCATCTAAGATGCTGAAGTATGTTGCTCCTACAAGCCTTGCAGTGACATCTTCTACTGTAGGCAAGGGATAGTGAGGTCTCTGTATTGCCTTAATGAGGGGTCTCGGGTCCAGGTACCCTCTGAGTTTGTTTGACTTAGGCTTCTCTACAACCACAAGTGCATTTACCCATTCTGTGGGTTCTCTGACTTTGTGACATTTTTCTCCATATTGTTGAGTTCCTCTCTCAGTCGATTTCTCAGTGCAAAGAGAATTCTGCATGGTGGGCAGACTACAGGTGTTATGCTTGGATCAACACGGAAGTTGCATTCACCTGGGAGCTCTCCTATACCTTTGAATACATCTGCGTATTCCTTCAGTATATTCTGTGAGTCACTGTTTGCAGTTTCTTTAGTTTCATGCACAGCTATTATGATTCTGATCAGGTTTAACCCCTTGCACTCTGGTCAATTTCCCTAAAAACGCCAAAAAATAACGTACCCAAAGTAAATCAAAAGCTGTTCTTCAACCCTTTGCAGCATCTTCATGGGGTTGGTCTCATTTAAAAGAAAACACTTTGAATTTTTTGGCAAAACAGTCATAATCTCTCTAAGTGCTCCTGCCACTGAGTAACAGTCATCTAATCATACTGAACTTGAAGAAAATAAATTTCGCCTGGGTGTTTTTTTGGATACAAATGCTTGCAAATAACACACAGCTGTCAGATCCGGCTGGAAAATGCAACAGAAATGTAGAACCAAGTGTTATCAAGCTGAGGTCCAAATTTGGTAACAATACCACAAAAAATGAATATATTACACAGCTTTTTTCTCAGGTTGTTGGCACAGTTTGGCACAGTTTGGAAAAACGTCTATAACTTTTGAATGCTTCAACATAGAAGCTTCATCTTGGGCTCTAATGAAAGGTGACACTTAGATAGCCCAAACTGTGGGGGTTCCCCAACTGTAGGGGGAACCCCCACAGTTGCAGAAAGACCCCAGCAATCAGGCGATCCCCTGTGAGCAAGCACTTGGCGACGGTGGAGAGGAAAAACTCCCTTTTAACAGGAAGAAACCTCCAGCAGAACCAGGCTCAGGGAGGGGCAGTCATCTGCTGCGACTGGCTGGGGGGTGAGGGGACAGAGAAGATGAAAAGAACAGACATGTAGAGAGCAAACAGCATGATGGGGACTCAATCTATGGGAGAGAACAAACAGATGTTAGTGACCAGCAAATGGGAACAAATGTGAAATTGAAGTCCTTTATTATTATTGGCAATATTGGCAATATTGTGGCACAGATATTGAGTTCATATCTCCCCACAAATGCATGACTGTATGTGTATTGGTGACTCCACGTCTGGTGGGACAAAAGAGGTCTGGACCTGCAGGGATCTACAGGAGATGACGAGTAGGTGTGAATCTTGACCTTTGTCTCCGAGAGGATGTCCCAGGAAGATTCCCGGAACACCATAGAACAAGAGACAATAGTGAGACATGAAAGAGTGCATTGTGACTGAGACTATGTGCCATGTAATTATATGTTTGCTTATGTAACATGTGATTGTGGGTTGTGGCCTCAGCAGAGTATAAGAACGTGGTATTCGATTGCTCAGTCTCTTTTCCTGCATAGAGATTGATAGAGCATGTGTTCACTCAATAAAGTGCTGCACGGTGGCGCAGTGGTTAGCACTGCGGCAGCACAGTTTACCCTTGGCCGGGGGATTGTGGGGATCGTGGGATCGTGGGTTCGATCCCAGCCCCCGACCAACAGTGATCTGTGTGGAGTTTGCATGTTCTCCCCGTGTTGCGTGGGTTTACTCCGGGATTTCTCCGGTTTCCTCCCACATGCCAAAAACATGCATGTTAGGTTAATTGGCTGTTCTAAATTGTCCCTAGATATCTGTTTCCTATAGGCCCTTAGAATAGAGGGTTAATATTAATGAAAGCGCTTTGAGTGGTCTTTGTGACTAGAAAAGCGCTATATAAGTGCAGGTTAGTTAGTTAGTTAGTTAGTTAGTAAAGTTGACTCTGAGAAATAAACTCAGCCTCATTCTTGAGCGCATTCTCTACAATATGCCAGTTATTGTAACAGTCCCAGTTTGGGATCAAACAGAGAGGCACATCACAGGTGGAGCACTTGGGTGGTGTCTTTTTACCGCAGTGCCCACATCGTGCCCGTCCATTTGTGCGGTGCCCTGAGATAAAGACAATCCTGTGATGTGCAGTGGGTGTAGGATGAGGTGGTGTGGGTGTGGTTGATGGAGAACGCACCTGTGCCAGCTGCGTAGCAAGGGTCTCCCGAAATGTCTTCTGTCTCAGTGGCTTCTCTCCTGTTCCAGAGGTGAATGCCTTGTGGAGGATGTCGTCGGCCTCCGTCGGTCTATGATGACCATGGAAGAGAATCCTAAACGTCTACTCTGCTGGAACAGCACCGCCTGTGGCTGAACAGACCGATGCGCACCAGTGTTCTACCATCCAGGGTTGGGTGTTGGTATGATTCAAGCCTGGGCAGGAAGATATGGAGGACAAGATGTTACCCATGCAGCATGTCCCCCCTCTCCACGTCACTGATGAATCCAAAGGAACAGCAGGGCTGCTATAGTTTGGCACCAGCGCCGTCGCAGGAGCTGCCAGAACAATGTTGAGCACAACAGAGAACTGCCTTAGGGGCTCCGACTCCGGATTTTTCCTCAGGGTTGACTCCCGAAGCCTTTCCCATGACCGGGTGTGCCGCAAGGCAGCGGAGGTTTGAAATCAGGGTTTACCTTCCCCTAGATGGGCTATCTCCCCAGGTTGACAAGCCACCATCTACCCGAAGCATCTGGTTTTAAGGCGCCAGAGATCCGCCCTCGCCCCTTCTCCTATTAGTAAAAGCAGTTCCGCCGGGCTTAGAGACTAAACCACACGGGCAGGCTAGGAGTTGGACTTAGTTGGCAAAGCTTTTCGAGACGCACGCCGTAAGGAGCATTTTATGAGCACTGGGAGCTTAACCCCAGTTTCGCTCCTGGCTATGACAACCTTGGAACCTTGGAGGATGTAGGCATGTAGGCACTGACAATTGCAATGTCCATGAAGTGGTAAAAAAAGCTCTTATACCACTTCATGGTCTTATGGAGCACACTGTAGTAGCCTATCAGGGCATCTGATAGGTCGACTCCACCCATGCACCTGAATGGACAAAAAAACATAATTTTTAGAACACTTCAATATATTACTCAAGCCAACTGTTAGATTTTCAAATCATTACATACCTGTTGTAGTCCTTTACGCAAGGCGGCACGGAGATGTCCTTTCTTGACCACTGCCCCTGTGCATCTTTCACCCTCCGGGACACAGTCTCTCCTGAGTGGGCAGTGTGCACTGTGGAACACATGAACACATCCCTTGTGTCTCACCACTGGAGGAAAAGAAGGGAGTCCTTCCTAATCCAGCGGATGCTTCCCCGTGGAGAGCTGAAAACCAGGCTGTTGTCCTTGGTCTGGGGAAAGCCGACCCTGTTGGTGCGGATGGTTCCACAGGCATAGATCCTCTTTTTCAGGAGATCTTGAAAAAACGCAGGGCTTGTGTAGAAATCGTCCACAAAGAGTTTGTACCCAGTGCCCAGCAACCGTGTGTCAAGTAGCTGCATCACTGACTCATAACTGAGTCCCGTGCCACTACTTGACTTTGCTTTGCCCTTATACACAAAAAAGTCCCAGGTGTAGCCAGTACTGGAGTCGGCCAACACAAACAGTTTGTAGCCCCACTTCACTGGCTTGTTTTTCATATACTGTTTGAAGCCAGTGCGGGCTTTTGATGCAACCATCCTCTCATCAATGGAGATGTCCTGACCAGGGTGAAAGTTTCTCCTGCATGCTTCTCTCATCTCTTCATAGAGAGGCTTGATTTTGCTGAGGCGCTCATGCATAGCCATGCCTCTCTTCTGCTCATTGGCCTCTTCTGCTGCTGGGCTGCTGAGGTGAAGGGCCCAGATGATCAGGACAAACTTTGTCCTGGTCATTACACTCTTGGGGAAAGGAAGGCTGTACAGGTGTCCCCCTCGCCAGTAATCACTGAAGGATTTGCACTTGACTATACCCATGTAAATAATCAGGCCAAAAAATGAGAGCAGGTCGGAGCGTGTGAGGTCAATCCAGGGGCTGGCGGGTGTGTTGTAGTGTGCAGAGCCATGTAGGTTGGTGTTCTCAACAATGCAGTCTAGCACAGATGGAGTGAAAAATAACTGAAACAACTGAACGGGGGTGTATGAAGCTGTTGTAATTAGCTGAGGTCCAGGTGGATTTTTGGGATGAAAAATGGGCTGTGGTGGAATGATGTCAGGGGTGTCGGAATCATGCCACCTCTCCTCAGCTGATGAAGGGCCGGCCGATGTCCCAGGCTGAGGGCTGCCATCACCACTCTCGCCTCCTCATCCTCTCCTGCTACCTCCTCTTCCTCTTCCTCTTCCTCTCCCTCTTCCTCTCCTTCCTCTTCCTCTCCTTCCTCTTCCTCTCCCCAGTGGTGTCCCTCTTTTTGGAGTAGGGGTTTCCTCTTCTGACAAGCTCACCTGCAGCTCCCTTCTTCTGCGCTTGCTGTCCGGGTCCGGCCTCCTGACAAGCAGGATGATTCTTTCGGCGCCCTGGTCCGCCCGCCGGAGACATGGTTTCCCTCGGCCCGGGGTTTGGATGGGCCGTTAGGGCGCGTTCCGCTGCTTTTGCTGGCGGCCTGGATGCTGGGTGCTAGGAGACCTCCTGAGCGGAATTATATAACTCTATTCCCCAATGTTTTTTTTCCCTTACCTTCTCTTGCCCCACCACTGGCTTGTGACTGTTTTTTCTTTTTCTCTCCTCCCCTCTCAGACTGAAATACCCCACTGGGGATTGAACTTTGTGTATTAAGTGACTGTTTTCCGTTAATGGACACATGTTCTCTTGCCGTAGTTATTTTTCATGTTATTTTCTGGGATGACTGTTTGGGTTTGTTCCTTGCACTCCCGATTTGAGACTCTTTAGAGCAGAATTTCCTTTCCCTTTTGACAGAATGCTATCATGAGTATTGTATGTTTCTTACAGGGTGTGATTGTATGTTTCTGATGACTCCCTTACTCGGGTCTAGTTCCTTTTTGGCACCTGTGTTGTCGTTTGGATTTGAAGATTTTCTGTACACATTAACCCGGAGATGAAGGTATTATTTGTCCTTTTATTTCTTTGACCCTGCCTTGTAGTATTGACTGGTGTTCTATGTATCCTCATCTTGGTTTTCTTTTTTAGTGGCGATATGTGTGTGAAGTTACATGGGTTGGTAATTTGTGTCTTTTGTTATATGTGAGAGATGCCCATTTAGCATTGGTTTTTCTTTTTATTCTTCTTAATGCCCCCGTTTATGTACGGTTTTTTCTCTCCCTCCCCGATGTTTTTGCCCCCTGGTTGTTGTTCTGCCCCTACCCCTTGTCACTTGTGAGTTTGACCCTTCTCCCCCTCCACCTGCTTCCCCCTCCACCCTCCCTGGGGTGGGGTGGGGGGGTCTGGATGTTACGCGCGACCAAGAGTTCGCGTAGGGGGAGGGGTTCTGTCATATCCCGAGCGCTTTTGTCCGCACTCGGGTTATTCCTCATCCCTGTCAGGTTTTTGACAGCAGGTGTCGTCACTCGGGTTTCCCTGGCTCTGACTGGCCAGACGCTCGGGGGCTCTCAGCTGTCAGAGCCTGAGCAGCTGCGCCGCGTTGCCAATCATGAGCAGCTGGCTTTAAATGTCAGTGCGAGTGAATTGGACTCTGCGGCTGTCTCGTCAAAAGTCTTATGACTTTCCCCTGTCTCCTTACCACATGCTCCCTGGGTTCCCCGACGTATCCCGCTGCATGTAAGTTATCTATTATTTGGAATTGTACTTCTCCCTCGCTGACATTCCTTCCTAATTACGGCGGACGAGAGCTCCTCATCTCTGGCATAACTCTCTCCCTGTTCCACATTTAATATTCCCTGCCTTTGCGGCGTACGAGTGCCCCTCGCCCTAGCCGCTAACCTCTATTGTGAATTCATATTGTGTTGTGTAACGAAGCCTGTGTGGCAAGTTGTGTTGTACACCCAAGTCCTGTGCAATATAAATAAAAGAACTGAATTGCAACTTACTGAACTGTGGCATCTTATGCTGGCTCGTGAGGGCCAGCCGTGACAGTATTCTTCATTGGTGTCCAAATTCTCTCTGACAGTGTGCACTGTCTTTTGGTAGGGTTTTCACTGGGCTGGAAGCTTTGATCTGCATGCTTTTGCAAAGTGGTTAAACTTTTTACATTTCATGCACTGCTTTCCTTTAGCTGGGCATACGTCTTTGGCACCATGTTGTCCTGCACAGTAGTTACATGTCCTGTAGGTGACTCTATCATTCTGTGGTTGTATGGCTTTTTTGTACAGTGCCTTGTCTGTTTGACTTTCTGTTTACAGTATGAACTGTGCTGGGATGGCTGTAGTCTTTTGTGTTACCCATGGTCTTCAGTTGTTGCTTGGCTAGCTCATGTGAGCGTGCCATATATCTATGGCCTTGTTGAGAATGAGCTCCGCTCACTGGCCGAGTAACTTTTCTTGGACGTGAAGCAAGTTTGTTGGAAACACAATGTGGTCTCTGACCATTCCATCACTATTTGGGTAAGCACAGTCTTTAACCAGTAGTTTTAGCTCAGTAATGAACTGTTCAAATGATTCGTGGTCTCCTTGCATTCTTTGATGGACCCTGTATCTGACATATAAGGGGTTGGCCTTTGGTGTGACACACTTGGTATATTTATCATAGTAAGTCTGTAACGTTTTGGCTTCGTCTAGCGTGAGGGTCCAGGTATTATAAATATAAGATAAGATAAGCCTTTATTAGTCCCACAATGGGGAAATTCCAGGATTGCAACAGCACAGGGATAGCAACACTCAGAGCAACAATCAGAAGGCAAGAAAAAACAACATCTAGTAAACATATGTCCATATTACTATAAATGTATATATATAGACACACAGTGCAGAGCATTATGGCTGGTGAATGTGCAGCAGAAAGTCTAAGCTCTCTCTCCGCGGATGCAGCAGGCCAGCTGGAAGTCTTTGGGCATGATGGTGACCCCCTTAGCGAAGAAGAGACCCACCAGGTGGGCCTCGCTGGTCTCCTGCAGAGCCACGACAGCGAAGCTCAGGAAACTAAGGAAAGGAAGCTAAGAAAATATCACAACCTTTTTCTCCTATCCACAAAAGAAAGTAGCTGCACTTATCTGCCTCATCCTTGTCACGGAGAGGACTTGTGAACATGAGCTCAGCATGCTGCTGGAACTTCCTCCAAGCCTCTGGTAAGTTGGTTGAATCCCAATCCATCCTTGGAGTTGGAACGCCGTAAGATTCCATTTCCGCCACTATGTCGACTATGGGTTCACTGCTCTGACACCATGTGATGTTTGGCAGCCTTGTGTATTATAAAAGACGTCTCTTTATGGACGGGACCACTCTGCCTTTTGGTTATAAGATTTTTTTGAGGGAAAAAAATGTCACATCTTACCGAGGATATAGAGGAGATTGAGTTTGATCCTAGGTTCACCTTGTCATGGTCTGTGCGCCGATGCCATCCGCACTCAGGCCATACACCTCCTCAGCCCGGCTTTTATTATGACAGCGTCTCAGCGGGCTTCCGTCTGTCAAGCTCCATGGGACAGCTGGAGGCCAATTACCTCTCATCAGCTGAGGCGCTGTCAACCACTATAAAAGGGAGCGGTCCTGATTGCTGAGGGCTGCGACCTCACACATTATCCACGCTCATCTCTCGGTGTGGATTAGGCTGGAGTCCCTACGTCCGGCTCCAGCCCTCCTCTCTTCCCTCATCATTATCCGTAAGTGTACCTTTTGTATTATTTGTGTTTTGCCCCACGAGGCTCTGTTCCTTTTCCTTGTCATTAATAAACTACGCAAACTCACCGGTTGGCCCTTGGCTCTTATTGATGGCTCGCAAGAGCCATTCGTAACACACCTTTCCATTTTCACGTTTGGTGGTGGGACCGAGCGGCTTTGGGAGGACTTATTTTGTTTCAAAGGTACTGGAAGACTGTGAACATGTTGTAAATATTGTACCTGAAAACATTGTATGGATTTATACGTGTCATCAGCCTATGTACAGTGAACTGCAGAAGGTGAATAAAAGAATAAAATTCGTTGAAGGACTCCCCAATTCTTTTGAAGATGAAAATCTTTTTGCTCCCGATCAGAAACACTTGATTATTCTGGATGATGCTATTTTTCAAGCCTCTGACCATCCTGAAGTAGTAAGAATTTTTACCCAGTACAGGTATCATAGAAACATGAGTGTCATGATGCTGACGCAAAACATGTTCCATAAGGGTAAATACAGTTGCACCATTAGTCTGAACAGCAGTTATCTGGTGATGTTTTGATGGATCCACTCCAGTTCGCCTACCAGCATGGCATTGGGGTGGAGAATGCGGTGCGGTGATCTTCCTCCTTCACGGTTCTCTGTCCCACCTCGAGAAGTCTGGGAATGCGGTGAGGATCATGTTCTTTGACTTCTCCAGTGCTTTCAACACCATCCAACCGATGATCCTGAAGGACAAGCTGCTGTGCGTAGGGGTGGACCAGCTTTCATCATGGATCCTGGACTACCTCACAAACCGGCCTGAGTTTGTGAGAACCCGGGACTGTGTGTCCGACACGATCATCGGTAGCACAGGGGCCCCCCCAGGGAACGGTTTTGGCTCTACAGAAGTTCTCTGACGACTCTGCGATCGTTGGCCTCATCTCCAACGGAGATGAAGCTGAGTACAGAGGGCTTATCCAGGATTTCGTGGACTGGTGCCATCAGAACTGCCTCCAGATCAACGCGAGGAAAACTAAGGAGTTGGTGGTGGACTGCCGCAGGCAAGGACAACCCCTCACAGCACCAGTAAATATATAGGGAACAGACATCGAGATGGTGACATCCTATAAGTACCTGGGTGTTCATCTGAACAATAAACTAGACTGGTCACACAATACTGACGCACTCTACAAGAAGGGACAGCGCAGGCTGTTCCTACTGAGGAGACTCAGGTCTTTTGGTGTACAAGGGGCGCTGCTGAAGACAATCTATGACACGGTGGTGGCATCAGCCATCACTTTTGGAGTGGTCTGCTGGGGCAATGGCATTACAGCAGCCGATAGGAAGAGACTGAACAAACTGATCAAGAAAGCTAGCTCTGTCCTGGGGCAGCGCCTTGACCCAGTGGAGGAGATGGGAGAGAGAAGGATGGTGGCTAAACTGTCATCTCTGCTGGAGTCTGAGTTTCACCCTATGCAAGACATATTGAATGCACTGAGGAGCTCATTTAGCAGCAGACTACATCATCCTAGGTGCACAACCGAGAGGTTTCACAGGTCCTTCCTACCTACGGCTGTCAGACTGTACAACCTAAGCAGGGCTGCTCGCAGAGATAGCAAAAAGACGTGACAACCTAATAGTATTGAATGCAAAAGACGCAATAGACTTACACAATGGTCCCCTCCGGTATACAACGAGGAAAATACCGGTCGCTATGGAGGGTGAGAATATGTATGGGTACATAATCATACCATGTAGGATAACTAAGTAGACGGTTGTGCTGTTTCATTCCATCTAGCTACAATGCTCCACACTGTGTGTGTTTATATATTTATATATTTATTCCATCTAGCAACAATGTTCCACGCTGTGTGTGTTTATATATTTACATATTTATTCCATCTAGCTACAATGCTCCGCACTGTGTGTTTATACAGTATATTCATATATTTATTCCATCTAGCTACAATACTCCGCACTGTGTGTTTATATATCTACATATTTATTCCATCTAGCTACAATGCTCCGCACTGTGTTTATATATTTAGATATCTATCCCATCTAGCTACAATGCTCCACACTGTGTGTCTATATATATATATATATATATATATATATATATATATATATATTTATATTTATATTTATATGTACATATGTATACTCGCTGCTCTTGTTTTTTCTTGCCTTCTGATTGTTGCTCTGAGTGTTGCTATCCCTGTGCTGTTGCAATCCTGGAATTTCCCCATTGTGGGACTAATAAAGGCTTATCTTGTCTTATCTTATCTTATCTTATCTTATCTTATGTTTAAAAACGGGTATACTTCCTCACGAGAGGTTAACCGTCTATGTGCCCAAAACATCACCCTAGTTTATCATGCTCGATTGGGTGTCGGGGGAAGAACGTCTTCACTGTGGCCTCATCCAGCAGGGACCTCATGGCAGCAGTGTCCAGCAGTAGTGGTAGACTGATGCCATGCAATTCCACTGTGCACCACTTGTACAGTGTGTTAATGAAGTCCATTGCATGTATGGTGGTTGGACTGAGCCGACTGAGCGAGTTAGATGGCGGGCTTGTCGGGGCTGAGCGGCACATTTTGGTGAAGTGGTTCAGCTTACCGCAGCATTGGCCTTTGTGTCCTTTGACGGGGCAGGCAGGTGCGCCTGTCCGGTGTGAGGGAGAGCCACAGTTACCACATGCGCGGCATGCTTTACTGTCCTGTCATCCCGCGATATTAACCCTCTGAGTGTGTATGGTGCAGAACTGCAACATACCCTCTAGTGGTCAAGAGTGGTAAATATTTTTTGTCAATAAAATAGTTCAGATTTCCAAGGCTATAACTTGAAAGTGGTAAGAGATAATGGCTTACTGTCAATTAGAAAAATGTAAAATACGATCCAAAGTTTCAGATAGGAATAAATTTATGCATCTAATTTGCATAATGTCACAGCACCTCTTTAAATTCCATAACTCAGTCAAAACTGGACTTTGGATGTATTTACACAAAAAAATGGTTCAGTCTTTTGACACCATTTTTGTACAGAGGTACCTCATCACCTTATCTTCAAAGTATATAAACAAGAAATCAGTACATTTAAAAAAAAAAAAACAGAAATTGCTCACTTACTTTTGACAAAGTCAGTGAGAAGGCAGGCGCAATGCTGCGCTCTGCCATTAGAGGCACTCAAATTCTAACACTCAAAGGGTTAACTTTGGGGTACTCGAGGGAGGACGCGAGGTTGTCGGGCTGAGTAGTTGGGGTAACAGCTTGTGCAAGTGGAGCAAAGTGTGGAGAGTGTGGGCTGGAGGCTCCTAGCTGGGTGTTTAGCCAAGCCGAAGCCTCTAGTTGGGATGCTAACTCCACCGCCCTGAAAAGTAGCAAGTCATTTGGTGCCATTAACAGCTTCTCCTGTAGCTTCAGGTTGGTGGTCTGCTCCACTAACTGGTCCCACACCATCTTGTCTGTGCAAACCTACACGTGCTTACCAGACAGTGGAGGTAAGCGACATACTGTTGGACCGACTCACCTACACGCTGTCGGCATTAGCAAAATCTTATCCTCTTGACTATCCCGCTCTTGGGGGTGGCGAAGTGTCCAGCTTACACAGGAACACACTCTTCGTAGCTATTTGCAGGTCCAAGTGTATTGAAGACACACTGTCCCTCGCTGCCTAAGCAATGAATTAGCATGACGCGTAGCCATAGCTTGCTAATCTTAGCTAGG
This sequence comes from Pholidichthys leucotaenia, assembly GCA_020510985.1. Taxonomy (NCBI): domain Eukaryota; kingdom Metazoa; phylum Chordata; class Actinopteri; order Cichliformes; family Pholidichthyidae; genus Pholidichthys; species Pholidichthys leucotaenia. The sequence continues at coordinate 240,490,635 of CM035836.1, forward strand.
TCCATGGCGGACACGAAAATCTTGAATGACTCATGCTAATGTGAACAAGGAATTGGCGGCTCACCGGGCAAAGTGAGGAAGGGTGGCAGGGGTGTTAGCAGCGTTTTGATCTTTATGTTTTCAAAGTTTCTCCTCGTCACCAATTGTTATATCTGGAAATAAGGGTCTGCAGACAGGTGCACGTGTTGTGGTGAGCTTTATTGAACAGTTAGTAGAACATGCTAAGGAGGGAGCAGAGCAAGGTGACTGGGAGGTGGTTCCAAAGGTGGAGAGCAAGAGATCAGCTAGCCCTGGGTAGCTGGCTGTTATACCTGCAGCATGATGATGTCATGTATACATATGTGCAAGCGTGATGTGTCGTACCATTTTCCATATATCACAGCCACCAAGCTAGCTTTATCAAAAATAAGGGGTTTTTTTGGACTGTTAAATAGTTCCATTCATGTGTGGTTTACGTGGCCGCTGAGCCCAGGTTATACTAAAATATTTTTTTCTTTCTTGGGAGTGTGGATCGTCACTTCCTTGTGGTAACGTATCGTCACTTCCTGTTTTGCTGTCTGCCTGTGTGGTTTGCTCTCTAGCCGCTAGCTATGGCTACTAGCTCTCTTTCCTCTCCTCTGGTGTGCTCTCTCTGTCAGATGTTTAGCTACACCTCTGCCTCTTTTAGCGATAACGGTAAATGTAATAAATGTCTTTTTGAGGCGCTCGAGGCGAGGTTGTCTGATTTGGAATCCCGGCTCCGCTGCATTGAAACACCGTCTGCGCCAGTTACTCTTGACGGACGCCCATTAGCTGCAGCGGAGCTAGCTAGCTTAGGCCCCCCTGTCAGCGGTCCCTCGGCTCTCCTCAGCAGCGAGGAGACTGGGTGGGTGACGGTGAGAAGGAAGCCTAGTCGCAAAGCCCCGGTACACCACCAACCTGTTCATGTTTCTAATCGTTTTTCCCCGCTCAGCAACACACCCGCTGAGGAAAAAACTCTGATCATTGGCGACTCTGTAGTCAGAAACGTGAACCTAGAGACTCCAGCGGCCATAGTCCAATGCATTCCTGGGGCCAGAGCAGGCGACATTGAGTCAAATTTGAAAATGCTGGCTAAAAGTAACTGTAAATATTCCACAATTGTTATTCACGCCGGCATTAATGACATCCGTCTCCGGCAGTCGGAAGTCACGAAACTTAATATAGAATCGGTGTGTGACTTTGCCAAAACGATGTCTGCCACTGTAGTATTCTCTGGGCCCCTCCCCAATCTGACCAGTGATGACATGTTTAGCCGCTCGTCATCCTTGAACCGCTGGCTGTCTGTGTGGTGTCCTAAAAATGATGTGGGCTACATTGACAATTGGAGCTCTTTTTGGGGAAAACCTGGTCTTATGAGACGAGACAGCATTCATCCCACTTAGGATGGTGCTTCTCATTTATCTAACAATCTGGCATCTTTTTTATCCAAATTTCCAAAACCATGACTACTCAGAGTTGGGACCAGGAAGCAGAGTCCCAGTCTTACACACCTCTCTGCAGCTCCTCTTCATCCGCCACCCCTCAGCTTAGCCCCTGTCTTCCCCATCAGAGAATTGTTGTCTGCTCCCTCCAAAGTGAATAAAAATATAATGTATAAGAATCCCAAAGTGATAAAGCAAAATATTGGTAAAACTCAAATTAAACATAAAGCCTCTAAATTGAATGATTTGGCCTCTGTTCCTCCTCATAATTTAAAAATTGAATGTGGTTTATTAAATATTAGGTCTCTAACTCCCAAGTCTCTGTTAGTCCATGATTTGTTAATTGATCATCAGATTGATTTAATTTCCCTTACAGAGACTTGGTTAGGACAAGAGGATTATGTTGGTTTAAATGAATCAACTCCCTCTGGTTATTTAAACTGTCAAAATCCCAGAAGTTCTGGTCGTGGAGGAGGAGTAGCAACAATTTACCATTCCAAATTACTAGTTAATGTAAAGCAAAAAACATGTTATAATTCCTTTGAGGGCCTAGTCCTCAGTATTGGGCACTTTAGCAATTTTAGGTTAAACCCAATTTTATTTGCCATAGTTTATCGTCCCCCATCAACCTACTCAGAATTTTTATCCGAATTTCCTGATTTCTTAGCTGATTTAGTGCTGAAATCTGATAGAATAATTATAGTAGGGGACTTTAATATACATGTGGATGTAGATAGTGACTGCCTTAATGTGGCATTTAATTCAATATTAGACTCGATTGGGTTTTCTCAGAAAGTAGGAAATTCTACCCATTACCTCCACCATACATTGGACCTTGTTTTGACATATGGCATAGAAATAGAAAATCTTGTAGTGTCTCCTCATAACCCTGTACTGTCAGACCATTGTCTGTTAACCTTTGATTTTACTATTTCTGACTATTTGGCTCCTAAAGAAAAATATTATTACAGTAGATGCCTCTCAGATGATGCTGTTTCCAAATTTATGCAGATTGTTTCCTCTATGCCATGTGTCAACACAACGGAAATAAGCTATAGACAGCTTGCTCCTTCTGTAATTGATAACATGGTGGATAGTGTTTCAGCTTCTCTGCATCAGACTCTAGACTTGGTGGCCCCCTTAAAAAAGAAAAAGTCTAATCAGAGATTTCTAACTCCTTGGTTCAACACAGAAACTCGTAGCTTAAAACAGAAGACTCGTCAATTAGAAAGAAAATGGCGCTCTACTAATTTAGATGAAATCTATTTAGCTTGGAGAAATCATCTTTTAATTTATAAAAAAAATCTCTTAGAAAAGCTAGAACGAGTTATTACTCTGCATTAATAGAAGAGAACAAGAATAATCCCAGGTTTCTTTTCAGTACTGTAGCCAGGTTGACAAAGAGTCAGGACTCTGTCAATCCTAGCATTCCCTTAGAGCTTACTAGTCAGGACTTTATGAACTTTTTCAATAATAAAATTTCATCCATCAGAGATAAAATCAATCAGATTCTTCCCACAGTTAACTTAAATACTGTAACTACTACAACTCCTTCTATTGATCTCTGTCTTGATGAGTTTACTCCAATCGACCTTTGTGAGTTAGACAAAATAGTTTCCTCATCCAAACCTTCAACTTGTCTTTTAGACCCTATTCCTACCAGGTTATTTAAAGAAGTCTTCCCACTTATTGGTAGCTTTATTCTTCATATAATCAATTCTTCATTAACTTTAGGCCATGTACCGCAGGCTTTTAAAACGGCTGTAATTAAACCCTTACTCAAAAAGCCAACGCTAGATCCAGGAGCTTTAGCTAACTATAGACCAATCTCTAATCTCCCTTTCATTTCAAAAATCTTAGAAAGAGTTGTTGCTACGCAATTATTTGACCACCTGCAGGGAAATGGTTTACTTGAAGAGTTTCAATCTGGGTTTAGAATCCATCATAGTACTGAAACAGCCTTAGCGAAGGTCACTAACGACCTCCTCATTGCATCTGATAATGGACTAGTTTCTGTACTTGTCCTTTTATACCTTAGTGCAGCTTTTGATACTATCGATCATAATATTCTACTTGATAGATTAGAACACTATGTTGGACTTAATGGAACTTCGTTGCAATGGTTTAGATCTTATTTATCTGATAGGTTCCAGTTTGTTCATGTAAATAATGAGTTTTCTTTCAACTCAAAGCTTAGTCATGGAGTTCCACAGGGATCTGTGCTGGGCCCTACTCTTTTTAGTTTATATATGCTTCCGTTAGGCAACATTATTAGAAAGCACTGTATACATTTTCATTGTTATGCAGATGACACACAATTATACCTGTCAATGAAGCCAGATGATAGTAATCAATTAGCCAAGTTAGAAGCCTGTCTTAAGGAAATCAAAGCTTGGATGACTTGTAATTTCCTGCTATTAAATTCAGATAAGACTGAAGTCATTCTTGTTGGTCCAAAAAACCTTAGAAATTCCTTTCCAATTCAAACTTTCAGTTTGGATGCGGTTACTCTTTCTCTTAATAGCTCTGTGAGGAACCTTGGAGTTATTTTTGATCAGGATTTGTCCTTCAATTCACATATTAAATTTGTTTCTAAAACTGCCTTCTATCATTTGCGTAATATTGCCAAGATTAGGAGCATCTTGTCTCAGAGTGATGCTGAGAAACTGATCCACGCTTTTGTTAGCTCGAGATTAGATTATTGTAATTCTTTATTATCAGGCTGTCCTAAAACATCTTTAAAAAGTCTTCAGCTGATCCAAAATGCTGCAGCAAGAGTTTTAACAGGTACTAGAAAGAGAGATCATATCTCTCCGGTTCTGGCCTCCCTTCATTGGCTTCCCATAGAGTTTAGAATTAAGTTTAAAATCCTTCTTCTTACTTACAAAGCTCTAAACAATCAGGCTCCTTTTTATTTAAAAGATCTGATACTACCGTATTATCCTAACAGAGCACTACGCTCCCAAAATGCAGGATTACTTGTAATACCTAGAATCTCCAAAAGTACAATGGGAGGCAGAGCCTTCAGTTATCAAGCTCCTCTCCTGTGGAATCAGCTGCCAATCTGGATTCGGGAGTCAGACTCGATCTCTGTTTTTAAGAATAGGGCTAAAACCTACCTTTTTGATATAGCCTACAATTAGGGAGGGATCATGTGTTTCTGAACCCTCCCTTAGTTATGCTGCTAATAGGTTTAGTCAGCCGGGGGACCTCCAGTAATGCACTGGGCCTCACTCCTTTCCTCACTCTCTATGAAATATTTTTTTTTTTTGCTGGTCATTAACATCTGTTTGTTCTCTCCCATAGATTGAGTCCCCATCGTGCTGTTTGCTTTCTACATGTCTGTTCTTTTCTTCTTCTCTATCCCCTCACCCCCCAACCAGTCGCAGCAGATGACTGCCCCTCCCTGAGCCTGGTTCTGCTGGAGGTTTCTTCCTGTTAAAAGGGAGTTTTTCCTCTCCACTGTCGCCAAGTGCTTGCTCACAGGGGATCGCCTGATTGCTGGGGTCTTTCTGCAACTGTGGGGGTCCCCCCCTACAGTTGATAGTGCTATGAGATGACTGTTGTTGTGAAATGGCGCTATATAAATAAAGTTGAATTGAATTGAATTGAATTGCTCATAGGCTGTTGAGCAGCATGTAGCCTATTATGGTCCTTTTTCCACGAGTACCTGTTTGGCCCTACTCACTTCGACTCGGCTTCACACAGCTCAGCATGCTTTTGTTTCCATTACAGCAGAGTACCATCTGAGGTGGGTGGGACTTTTTTAGAGCAAGGCGGTGCAACACTCCCTTGACGTAAAGTACGTAACACACAAGAAACACACAAAATGGAGGATTACAAGGGGATGATTTACGTATTTACGTACTGCTCACTCTGTGGCTTTTTGTCACAGTAAAGGCCAAACAGGAGAACCAGAGAAGACTACGTGTGTTGAGAGAAAACACTGTGGAAAAGTACAGGGGACTTTTGGATGCCATAGCGGAATATGAAGTGGAATATGACGTTGCAAACATGAGGATGCAGACTATTTGATTTACTGATTTGATTTGATTTGATTTGATTTTACTCGAAGATGGATGGGGACAAGGATGAGGGTAAGCTAACAAAGGCTAATGCTTGCTACAGTCATTATAATCCTGTGTACTACATTGTGATACACAATCATCATATTTTAATACCCTTAATAGCGATAACAGGTTATCGCTATTAAGGGTATTAAAATATGTATGCTATGTGTGTGTGTGTTTCAGATGGCTGCTTTGTTGCGAAATGATCGCTGCAAACCGAGAGAACAGGTGGGGGCTACCACTCTGTGTTGGTGCTATTGATGGCTCCCACATACCCTTCATAGCACCACAACAATATCACACTGATTACTTTTATCGTAAAGGCTGGCACTCCATAATCCTTCAAGGTGTCGTTGATGGAAAGGGGCTGTTGTGGAATGTGTTTGCTGGGCTTCCAGGGAGCTTGCATGGCCGCGCAAGGCCCCCGGTCCAGACAGCGTGTCTCCCTCCACCCTGAGACACTGTGCGAAAGAGCTGACTCCTGTCTTCACAGACATTTTTAACACCTCCCTTAAGCTATGCCACGTGCCGACCTGCCTCAAATCCTCCATCATCATCCCTGTCCCCAAGAAGCCACGGATCACTGGACTTAACGACTACAGACCTGTAGCGCTCACCTCTGTAGTCATGAAGTCCTTTGAGCCCCTGGTCATGCCCCACCTCAAGTCCATCACCACTCCCATCCTGGACCCGCTGCAGTTTGCCTACCAAGCCAACAGGTCTGTGGATGACGCAGTCAACCTGGCCCTCCACTCCATACTGCAGCACCTGGACCCCCCGGGAACCTACGCCAGAATCCTGTTTGTGGACTTCAGCTCCGCATTCAACACCATCCGCCCCGCTCTGCTCCGGGACAAGCTGTCCCTGCTCAATGTGCCTGACTCCCTCTGCAGGTGGATCACTGACTTCCTGACGGACCGGAGGCAGCATGTGTGGCTGGGAAAGACTGTCTCAGACTCTGTCAGCATCAGCACCGGATCACCCCAGGGCTGTGTACTTTTCCCCCTACTCTTCTCCCTTTATACCAACTCCTGCACCTCCAGCTACCAGTCTGTCAAGCTGATCAAGTTTGCGGACGTCACCACCCTCATCGGGCTCATCTCCAATGGCAACGAGTCCGTCTACAGGAGAGAGGTGGTCGACACAACAGCCACAACAACCTGCAGCTGAACGCTCTGAAGACAGTGGAGATGATTGTGGACTTCAGGAAAGTCACAACCCCTCTGCCCCCCCTCACCCTCACAGGCTCTCCCATCACCACTGCAGATTCCTTCCACTTCCTGGGCACCACCATCACCCGGGACCTCAAGTGGGAGCCGACCATCAGCTCCCTCATCAAAAAGGCCCAGCAGAGGATGATCTTCCTGCGGCAGCTGAGGAAGCTCAAGCTACCCACCAAGACGTTAGTGCAGTTCTACACGGCCATCATCGAGTCCATCCTCACCACCTCCATAACTGTGTGGTACGCAGGAGCCACTGCCAGGGACAGACTAAGGCTGCAGCGCGTCGTGCGCGCTGCTGAGAAGGTGATTGGCTTCAAGCTCCCATCTCTCCAGGACCTGTACATCTCCAGGACCCGGAGGCGTGCAGGCCTGATCATAGCCGATCCTTCACACCCTGGTCACATACTGTTTGCCCCCCTCCCCTCAGGTAGAAGACTTTGGTCCATTCAGACTAAAACCTCCCGTCACATGAACAGCTTCTTCCCCTCTGCTATCAGACTGCTGAACACTAAGTGACTTATTGACTCTCATGCACTACGTACAGCAGCTCAACCGGACTCATGATAATTATCACTGTTTTCTTTTGCACTACCGACTGCACTATGTGGTACTCCACAATATCTGCTGCTCGCTAATATATTTAAAATCTGCTTTGACTAGTATTACTCATTCTTATTCTACACTTTATTGCATGTATAGTTTTTTATTTCTTTTATTTTATCATGTTTAATGTTGCAGCATTGCACCGAGACAAATTCCTAGTTTGTGTACTACATGAACAATGGCAATAAATCTGATTCTGATTCTGATTCTGATGCTAGGGTTCTGAGACTGTCCACACTGTTTGAGTTAGCCGGCCGGGGAAACCTCTTCCAACCTCACATCAGGAACATTAGTGCAGTAAGTGCGGGCTATTACATCCTCGGAGACTCAGCTTATCCCTTGCAAAACTGGCCCTTGAAACCATTCCATGACACTGGACAACTGACAGAAGAACAGCCCATGTTCAACTAAAACATCACTAGAGTACGGGTGATTGCGGAGAATGCTTTGGGCAGGCTGAAGAGTAGGTGGCGCTGCCTTCTGAAAAGGACATCCAACTGCGACATCCATCTGGTGAAAGCTATGGTGCTGACTTGTTGTGCTCTGCATAATCTGTGTTAAAGTCATGGAGAGACTTTTTACACTACGTGGGATGATCCAGCAGCTGCAGCAAGTGAACCGGTGGTGGCAGCGGCACAGGGTGTAGAGGAGCTGGGCAGAGATGTACGAGATGCTCTGATGCAGTACTTGTGTAGCAATAATGACTAAACAATGTGAGTGCCTTCTTATTCATGTGCCTACAAATGTCCAACTTCTCTATTTTGAAAATAAAATTTTGTGCATCTCCTCTTTTGTTTATAAGGACTATTTGTGAAGGTAAGAGTGATTAAATGCTAAAACACAGGGGAAGCCATCTACAAATAATCTAGCAGTTAGATAAATCAATTTTGGTTTGATGCGTCTGTTAACAGAATTATGAATCATGTGTTGAAACATGTTGCATCCCATTTAACCCTATCCCATTATTATGAAATACTAAATGTTTTGTTTACTTTTTCTTAACCTCTTAACATTCCTGCCAATTTTCCAGGGTGGAAAAGTAGAATTATAGTTAATAAAAAGCTTTCATTATTTACCATTGTCACCACGGGTTGAGATGCCGTCTCGGCACTCAGCCCATGTTTTCCCATTGAGCAGCGTCTCAGCAGGCTCCCAGCTGGCAGCATTACGGACGGCTGGGGCCAATTAGTCCTCATCAGCTGGGGCGCTGCCAATGAGGATAAATAGGAGCAGCCTCGATGACTCGGGGCTGCGACATAAACACATTGCTAAGCTGAAGCCCCTTCGTCTGGTGTCAGCTTATACTCCTCTTGCAGCATTCCTGTGTTTGTATCCCGCTGTGAGTATGTACGTCTTGTTACCCCCACGTCCGGTACGAGCTGCTTACCTCTGCGCTGTGCAACCTGTGAGTGTACGTCTGCATGAGTATCTGTGCTCTCCTCATCCCTTATCCCTTACCCAAAATAAACCATCACGACTCACTGGCTTGTCCCTGGCTCTGATTGCCCGGCTCCCTAGAGCCGGATATGACAGTATGTCGCAGCCAGAAGAGTTGCCGGTGGCCGTGAGTCGCTGTGGAAATGTACCTTTCTGTCTGGGTGTCAGCGCTGGTAGCATGCCGTTTCCCAGGAGTCACTTCCGGCGCCAGGGCGACGAGCTGAGGTCCATCTCGGAGGCTGTCGACGGGACATTCTTCACCCTGCACGACGCCTCCAACGCGAGACGCTGGCATCCGGGCCGTGCTGAGGAACTCCTGGACTGTCACCCTCACTCTCTGTACCATCTGGAGGACAGTGCCAGGATAGACGCTGCAGGTACACAGCGAGAGAAGCTCCACGGGGTGGATGGAAATCCCGGCAGGGAGTCGAAGTGGGTGACGTCTTTCCCCGCTTCGGAGTCCCGTTCCTGCTGCCATTCCAGTCCGGGAGTTCGCACCAACCAGAGGACTTCCCCCGACCTGCGCCACGTCACTCGGGATTCCCTTCAAGGAGCCGCAGCTGACAGCAGTTATGTCTGGGGTCGAGTGGCTGTCGCGAGCTCCACTGTGTTTCCTGTCACCACCTTCAGGCTTGTGGCGGCGGCAGTGAGGTTGATGGAGAGGACTTCAGGGCTACGAAGCTTTCCCGTGCTCGGCGCCTTCCTCGCCTCGATCTCCAATCTGGAGCGGCGAATCCTGGGTTTCCCCCTCGCTTCGTTCCCCGGGAATAGCCGCCATCACATCGCCGAGTCACCTCTGCACGAACCTCGTCCGGATCCAGTTCTGGGCCATCGTCAGGACAGTTCCTCCCACGCAGCTGTCACCTCTTCGCCTCGTCTGTGTGGAGATTCTACAGCCCCGTTCCCTGAGCCTCATTTCCCCGCTGTCATTCCTGGACATTCGGGTTGGCTCACCCCGGCTGTTTTCCCCTCCTCCTCGACGCGCTTTCTGACTGCTGTGTGTGCCTGGAATTCCGGTCTGGTGAGCTCTCTGCTGGAGACAACGCGAGCGATCCTCAGACGAACTCCCGGGGGGTCCTCCGTTATCGCCGGGCGGGGAGAGGAAGAAGCAGAATCCACGACAGCAGGCGATACTCAACCTCCAGGGGGCAGGCAAGTCATTGTTTTTTCACACCTGCTTAATGATTTGCTCTGTCACATCCCTGGAGGAGAAGTTCAGGGTTCGCAGCTCCCTGAACTCTCCCCACCTGCTGTAACTTGTATTCCTAATCCCGCATCCTCTGTGTCTCTCTCCGCCGAGCGGTCCCCGGCTCCGGGTCAACGTGGTGGGATATGGAGAGGGCCTGTGGTTCCGCAGCTACATTGCGGACGGAGGAGGGGGACTGACTGCTGCATGGAGTCTACGCCGACGATTGAGCGTCCCCGGGTCTCCACGGAGGAGCGGTTCGGTCCAGCGGGACGAGATTCTTCTGGCTTCACGCCGAGTGGATCGTCGGCGGGGTCACCGGAGCCGGAGGAATCTCAAGCTGCGCTGACCATCGTGCTGGCTGCGGGGCCCGACGCGGCTAGATGGGAGCCTGACAACGACCTGACGACGGATCCTGGATCTTCGCAGTCCTGGACGGCGTCAGAACCCGAGATCAGGCGAGTGCTCTCCTTTCTTTTCTCTCTTTTTATCTTTGAGCACTTCAGCCTATCTCCAGGGGAGACGAGCAGGGTGCAGCCGCCCGCTGCGTCTGAGCTCGTCTCGCCGGGTTCTGGCGCTGCCGGTGATCCTGATCCCGGTTCTGTTTTCTCTTCTGAGCCTTCTTCCAGGGTCACCGGCGAGGAGTTGCTGTTCCTCGTGGTGCTGGAGGGTCCGGGTTCAACGTTGGAGGTCGGTTCTGGTGCAGTGTCTAACGTGGGTTCGCCCGAGACCCAATCGGGGTCCAACGTGGGTTCGCCTGAGGCCCGATCGGGGTCCGACGTGGGTGCTGCCCCAGTATTGTCCAGGTCCGGTGAGGAGATGGCCGTTTCCCTGCGGCCTGACGCCCGCCGCCCTCGTCATCGGCTCTCCCCAGAGCCTCTTCCACCGGGATCCGCTCTGATCCTTCGCCCGTCTCAACGGTCCTGGTGGTTGAGTGATGCGGGTCGACGACCCGACCCACAGAACTTTCGGTTCGGTGATCTGGTTCCCCCCACTGGTCTGTTTCCCTCTGGGCAGCCTGGTTCGGCTGCCGGTGGACTGGATTCCTGGGATCTGGGTCCGGAGTTCGCCGTCCGAACACTTCTCTTTCCCTGATTCACCAACGGGACAATGGGCGGGGAGATCTCCGGAGCCATCTCGGCTATTTGTGGACTCTGCCTGCCGTACACCTCGGGTGTCACTTTTTCTTTTATCTTTGTGAAGGTCACTCGGGTGTAATATTTTGTCCTGTTGGTGGATTCGTTTTTATAGTGCTGTTTTCCATCGCTCATGCTCAGCATTTTACCTTTTGTGCCATGTTTTTAGCCTCGTTTTTTCATTGTAGAGTTATGTTTTGTTTCCTTTCAGACCATGCTCTGCAGTTATCCATTTATTCCAGTCACTTTCATTTCTTTAGGTGGCTGTGGGTATTTATATATTCGTGTGTGGGTTTTTCTTTGCCTGCACTCAGTATTTCTTTTTTATGCCCTGTTGGTTCATTATAGAGTCATGTGCCTTGTTTTCCGTAACACCATGCTCTGTAGTTGTCAATTTGTTCCAGTCACCTTCACTTTTCTTGGTGACTGTGTATGTACTTAGTGGCGCTGTGTATTGTGTTCCCCTTTATTTAACCTTACTCAGCATTTTTACCCTGTACCTTTTTGGTGGTTTTTTTCCTTGCTCTGGGTCATGCATTGTTGGTACTCTCTGAGTAGTGTGTAACCGGCGTGCTGACCCAGTTCTTCTCCCCATTCGAACCTGGGTTGATTATTCCCTGTTTTGTTCAGTATTGTATTTGGTTTTTTTTCCCTGCCACCCTACATTGCCCCATTGGTGTTGTCCTTCCCTTGGCCTCTTCCCCTCCAATCCTGCCTCCCTTCCTCCCACCCTAGGTGGGGGGGGGGGGGGGGGCTGGGATGTTCCTGGTCGTTCAGGAGCCCGACCTTGAGGGGGGGCTCTGTCACCACGGGTTGAGATGCCGTCTCGGCACTCAGCCCATGTTTTCCCATTGAGCAGCGTCTCAGCAGGCTCCCAGCTGGCAGCATTACGGACGGCTGGGGCCAATTAGTCCTCATCAGCTGGGGCGCTGCCAATGAGGATAAATAGGAGCAGCCTCGATGACTCGGGGCTGCGACATAAACACATTGCTAAGCTGAAGCCCCTTCGTCTGGTGTCAGCTTATACTCCTCTTGCAGCATTCCTGTGTTTGTATCCCGCTGTGAGTATGTACGTCTTGTTACCCCCACGTCCGGTACGAGCTGCTTACCTCTGCGCTGTGCAACCTGTGAGTGTACGTCTGCATGAGTATCTGTGCTCTCCTCATCCCTTATCCCTTACCCAAAATAAACCATCACGACTCACTGGCTTGTCCCTGGCTCTGATTGCCCGGCTCCCTAGAGCCGGATATGACAACCATTACACACACATAACATGGAAACATAGCACAGCTGGATTACCAAAACATGTCTAAATATTTTTAACTACAAAGTCATGATTCACTGCATCACAAGATTTTGTTGGTCCAAAACTGCTCCCACAACCTACAACCTGACCTTGATCTATTGGCTTTTTTTAGGATGTTTAAGTAATTAGACTCCATTAATATACTCCAATAAAATTGTCGAGTAAGATAAGATAAGATAAGATAAGCCTTTATTAGTCCCACAATGGGGAAATTCCAGGATTGCAACAGCACAGGGATAGCAACACTCAGAGCAACAATCAGAAGGCAAGAAAAAACAAGAGCAGCTAGTATACATATGTACATATTACTATATACAGTATATACGTATATATACAGTATATATATATATATATATATATATATACAGTGGGGCAAAAAAGTATTTAGTCAGCCACCAATTGTGCAAGTTCTCACACTTAAAAGATGAGAGAGGTCTCCAATTTTCATCATAGGTAACAACTCAACTATGAAAGACAAAATGAGAAAAAAAATCCAGAAAATCACATTGAATGATTTTTAATGAATTAATTGGTAAATTCTTCGGTAAAATAAGTATTTGGTCAATAACGAAAGTTCATCTCAATACTTTGTTATATACCCTTTGTTGGCAATGACAGAGGCCAAACGTTTTCTGTAAGTCTTCACAAGGTTTTCACACACTGTTGCTGGTATTTTGGCCCATTCCTCCATGCAGATCTCCTCTAGAGCAGTGATGTTTTGGGGCTGTCACTGGGCAACACAGACTTTCAACTCCCTCCAAAGATTTTCTATGGAGTTGAAATCTGGAGACTGGCTAGGCCACTCTAGGACCTTGAAATGCTTCTTACGAAGCCACTCCTTCATTGCCCTGGCGGTGTGCTTGGGATCATTGTCATGCTGAAAGACCCAGCCACGTTTCATCTTCAATGCCCTTGCTGATGGAAGGAGGTTTTCACTCAAAATCTCACGATACATGGCCCCATTCATTCTTTCCTTTACATGGATCAGTCATCCTGGTTCCTTTGCAGAAAAACAGCTCCAAAGCACGATGTTTCCATCCCCATGCTTCACAGTAGGTATGGTGTTCTTTCTCCTCCAAACACGTTTTTACCAAAAAGTTTTGAGTTTTTACCAAAAAGTTTTATTTTGGTTTCATCTGACCATATGACATTCTCCCAATCCTCTTCTGGATCATCCAAATGCTCTCTAGCAAACTTCAGACAGGCCTGGACATGTACTGGCTTAAGCAGGGGGACACGTCTGGCACTGCAGGATTTGAGTCCCTGGCGGCGTAGTGTGTTACTGATGTAGCCTTTGTTACTTTGGTCCCAGCTCTCTGCAGGTCATTCACTAGGTCCCCCCATGTGGTTCTGGGATTTTTGCTCACTGTTCTCGTGATCATTTTGACCCCACGGGGTGAGATCTTGCGTGGAGCCCCAGATTGAGGGAGATTATCAGTGGTTTTGAATGTCTTCCATTTTCTAATAATTGCTCCAACAGTTGATTTCTTCACACCAAGCTGCTTACCTATTGCAGATTCAGTCTTCCCAGCCTGTTGCAGGTCTACAATTTTGTTTCTGGTGTCCTTTGACAGCTTTTTGGTCTTGGCCATAGTGGAGTTTGGAATCTGACTGTTTGAGGTTGTGGACAGGTGTCTTTTATACTGATAACGAGTTCAAACAGGTGCCATTAATACAGGTAACGAGTGGAGGACAGAGGAGCCTCTTAAAGAAGAAGTTACAGGTCTGTGAGAGCCAGAAATCTTGCTTGTTTGTAGGTGACCAAATACTTATTTTACCAAGGAATTTATCAATTAATTCATTAAAAATCCTTCAGTGTGATTTTCTGGATTTTTTTTTCTCATTTTGTCTCTCATAGTTGAGGTATACCTATGATGAAAATTGGAGACCTCTGTCATCTTTTAAGTGGGAGAACTTGCACAATTGGTGGCTGACTAAATACTTTTTTGCCCCACTGTATATAGACACACAGTGCGGAGCATTGTGGTTGGTGGATGTGCAGCAGAAAGTCTAAGCTCTCTCTCCGCGGATGTGGCAGGCCAGCAGGATGTCTTTGGGCATGATGGTGACCCTCTTGACGAGGATGGCGCACAGGTTGGTGTCCTTGAAGAGACCCACCAGGTAGGCCTCGCTGGCCTCCTGCAGAGCCATGACGGCGGAGCTCTGGAAGCGCAGGTCGGTCTTGAAGTCCTGAGCGATCTCCCTCACCAGGCGCTGGAAGGGCAGCTTACGGATGAGCAGCTCCGTGGATTTCTGGTAGCGACGGATCTCGCTCAGAGCCACGGTACCGGGCCTGTAACGGTGAGGCTTCTTCACTCCGCCGGTGGCCGGAGCGCTTTTCCGAGCAGCCTTGGTGGCCAGCTGCTTCCTGGGGGGCTTTTCCTCCAGTAGATTTACGGGCGGTGTGCTTGGTTCTTTCCATCACTCTTTATTATTCTGTCTTATATGTCTTGCACGCTGCCTAAACTCCAGCCTGGCACCCGCGTCGTTTTCACTTCAGTTCTCCCGGTATGTCGAGTTTCTCCATTAGCACCGGGTGGCGGTTGAGTGCTAGCTAACCCTTCCCTGCTGTAACGTCTCCTGCTGTAGACAGTGGCAACGTCCACCGACTCGGGAGACCTTTAGTAAACCTTTTTTTCTAAAACTTTGGAGAAAATTGGTAATGTACTACAGACACATAATCTGATTTACAGCTGAATTTGGTCAGAAGAGAGGATGTGTATGTAATTATTGACTCTTTTCTCACCAGTGTCATAACAGACAAAACACAATCATGATGCAAAAACAGTCACTGGTTTATTACAAGTATCAGCACAATTACAGACTGTTTTGTCTGTTTGTTTTGCTCTGCGAGATCTGCACTCCGAGGAACTTGATGTTCTCCACTCTCTCCACTAAACGGCTGCCGATGCTGAAGAGGACGTGTTTGGGCTGTGACCGCCGGAAGTCAATAATCATCTCCTTCGTTTTGTCCACGTTTAGCACCAGATTGTTCTCCCTGCACCAGCCCTCCAGGTCTCTCACTTCTTCCCTGAACACTGATTCCTCATCCCTCTGAATAAGTCCCACCACCATGGTGTCATCTGCAAACTTAACAATCTGGTTCCCCTCGTGTCTGGATACACAGTCATGTGTTAGAAGTGTAAACAACAGTGGACTGAGTACGCAGCCTTCAGGGGATCCGGTGCTCAGCGTGACAGAGTTGGAGATGTTGTTTCCAACCCAGACAGACTGAGGTCTCTCAGTCAGGAAATCCAGGATCCAGAGACATGTGGCGGTGTTCAGACCAAGAAGGAGTAATTTCTCCATCAGTCTCAGGGGAATAATGGTGTTGAATGCTGAACTGAAATCAATGTAGAGGAGCCTGGTGTAGGTGTCTTTCTGATCCAGGTGGGTGATGACAGAGTGCAGGGTGGTGACTATAGCATCCTCCGTGGAGCGATTTGGACGATATGCAAACTGGACCGGGTCATGTGATGCAGGGAGGCAGGCTGTGATGTGTGGTTTGACAAGCTGTTCAAAACACTTCATCACAACTGGTGTCAGTGCAGCAGGACGATAGTCATTCAGACAGGACACAACTGGTTTCTTTGCCACCGGTGCTATGATAGAGGTCTTGAAGCATCTGGAAAGGATGACCTGACTCAGGGAGATGTTATAAATGTCAGTCAGTACATCCGCCAACTCGCTCATGCAGTCTCGGAACACACGTCCCGGGATGTTGTCCGGACCTTCAGCTTTACGTGGGTTGACCCTGGTTAGGATCCTCCGTGTGTCTGCTGTGTTGATGGTAAAAACTGGTATGACTGATGGTGGGGATGGGCCAGCCCTCCCTCTGATTGTTGGATTTGATGCTTCAAAACATGCAAAGAAGTCGTTGAGCCTGTCTGGAAGCAAAGCGTTGTCATCATCGACCCCCTGCCTAGACTTATAGCCCGTCAGTGTCCGAACTCCCTGCCACATCTTCTTGGTGTTCCTAGTGTCACAGAGGTGTCCCTAGATTTTCTCCGCACAGGCGCGCTTTGCCGTTTTAATTCCCTTTGAGAGTGCAGACCTGGCTGAGCGGAGGGCGATCCTGTCCTTCGCTCTGAAGGCTGCATCTCTGGCTGTAAACAGCGAGCGCACCTCTGCGGTCATCCAGGGTTTATGGTTTCCCCGCACAGTGATGGTCTTCACTGTAGTGACATCCTCTGTGCACTTCGTGATGTATCTGGTGACCGTTTCAGCATACTCCTCCACATCTGTCTTGTCTTCCTGGGAGGCTGCTATTTTGAAGACCTCCCAGTCTGTATGCAGAAAACAGTCTTTCAGTGCAGATGTTGCGCTCTGGCCAAATCCTGATTTGTTTCACTACTGGCCTGCTGCGCTTCACTAAGGGTTTGTAGGCAGGCACCAGCATCACGGATATGTGGTCAGAAAGGCCGAGGTGGGGGCGGGGCATTGCCTTATATGCATCTGTGTTTGTGTACACTAAGTCCAACATATTCTCTCCTCTGGTCTTAAAGTCTACACATTGATTAGTCACATCTAGTATTCACTACTAGAAAGAACTATAGAGAGTTTGAACAACAGTGGTGTCACCCTAGAGTTACAGTGAATTATCAACTGTGGCAAGGTACTCTAACAATTTATCAGCCAGCAAAGGCAGCCTTCTTCTCTAAACTGAAACTGTAAATAACAAGCGTAATCCTAAACTTCTTTTTGACAGTGTTAATGGGCTCATGCATTATGAACCAGTCAGCAGTACTGATCATATTTACTTTTGAGAAATTGTTCTGCTTATTATGCCTCAGTGAAATGACGGCATACGGTAATCAGTTAATGCGTGTGTGTGTGTGTGTGTGTGTGTGTGTGTGTGTGTGTGTGTGTGTATCTGTCCACCTGTCTGTTTCAGCTCGTCCAGTCAAAATTAAGTGCAACTAAAGGCTTGTATCATTGTATCGTCATATTTTCTCGACTTTTAATTTGCCAGAATTCCGAAAAAAGGCTTTGTTTTGGAAATAAACATAAATTTAACTCACCTTTAACGTCACCTTTAACGTTAAGCGCTTTGAGTGGTCTTTGTGACTAAAAAAGCGCTATACGTATAAGTGCAGGTTAGTTAGTTAGTTAGTTAGTTACTTAGTCAACGAAGCCGGGGGAAAAGGTAATGTAATAACTATGCCAGGCCACTAGAAGCGGCAGTGTGACTTTTTTACTGCACAACACAGCACTTTTTTTTACAGCACATGGAGCTGAAGTGTTATAAAATAGTGGATGCTGAAAAAACATGTATTCAGCAACTACACCCTTTATTCATCACACTGACTGTTTTCATACTGGTTTTGCTGTTTAGTTTTGTGTCACAATCTCCCCGTGTGCTTTTAAGCAGCGCAAGGAAGAGTAGAAGGAAGGTGGATTTACGTACGGGTTACACCACAAACACATTTATTAAAGAAAAGGCAAACAGTTCCAAAAAGTGCAGACGTACAAAAAACAATAAACAGGGTGGCTACTGGCTTACTCTTTACATTAAAATGTGATCACTGCTAAAAAAGTCTCATTGTTTATGCAAACAACAATGCATTCTGACATATCTCAGATTGCTTTTTTCCCCTGTTCCATTTTGCCAGCAGTGTTTTATTGTTGGTAAATTGATGTAATTTAATTATCTTTGGACAGGAGGAAATAAGTTCTCCTGAATTAAGCTTAATTTATTGTAATTCTAGCTTTTAATATTATAAGATTAATACAAAACTAGAGCAATACATACATATTGTTATGCAATACAATAACCCTGTGTTAAAATGTGTGTTCATTTTAAGGTTTTATTGCACCCTACTACTTGAGACAGTCAAATCAAAACAAAAAACTGCTGTCTAGGAACAAGCAGGGACCCAGAAACACTGCAGTATTGTGAATGTTAATCTGTTCAGATGTGTGGCTCTGATATCTTTATCATAAACAAATCATTCATTCTTATTCTCACTGCAGCTTGTCACGGTGGCCCTCGTGAGCCACCATAAGACGCCACAAGTCGCCGGTGAGTTTGCAATGATGTTTTATTATTAAGGGAAAAGGAACAGGGGATAACACACACTGACAAAGGAATGAGCCTCGGTGGGCTAAAACACTCTACAACGAAAGCAGGATTGCAACAGAGTAACTTACACTCGCAGATGATGAGAAGACGGCGTCTGAGCCGGGGGATGCCCGATGCATCAGACAGGGAAGAGTCTTTACGGGAGTTTAACAGAGACTGCTGCATTGGGGTGCATTCAGCACCCGCTTTTAACGCCGGACACTAATGACCCCGAATGCAGCACAGCTGTTCGACTTTGACAGGAGGAAGCTCCACCGGGTGCTGTCACAATAAGAGTCCGGGGAGCCAGAAGGGACACACTGCTGTCAGCCTGAAAAAGATGATGCATGACCTGAGCGCAGACAAGATCGGCGCTCGGGCCATGACAGTACCTCCCCCTCGAGGGCGGGCTCTGAATGCCCAATGACACCCAAGCCCCTCCCCACCCCCCCAGGGTGGGCGGAAGGGGCGCAGGCCAGGCGGGAGCGAACCAGAAAAGACAAAAAAAACCAAGGCAACGGGAGCACGTAGGCAGACAGAGGGAGAAAAAAAAAGGAAAAGACAATGCTCCCATGCACAAATTGTAACCAAGATAGAGCACAGATTGAAAAAATAACACAACTACAGGGTATGACAATAGAGAAAACCAATTCCAGAGGCAAAAATACACCAACTAATACAGACAATGAATGGACATTAGAAAAGGGGAAAAAACGAACAAAAACACTGGCTAAGGGAAGAGTGAGAGATGCATCACTACAGACACAAGACATCCCAAGAGTTTACAGACATGAAGATGAAAAAAATCCCAGGATGATGTCAGTCCTGGTTCTGAGGCGTGGAGACTGATAGTTCGGGGGGCCGCTCAGCATCCAACGGCCATGTAGCAGGCAGTGGGGAGAAGGACAGTTCAGGCGGTCTACCCCAGTCCCATGCCTGGAAATACAGAGTTTCTGGCGGTCGGGCCCAATCGCCGAAAAGGCGGAAAGGTCCGTCGGGTGACCGCCCCAGAACCCCGAAGCGGCAAAACAGCTCGCCAGGCGGCCGACCCGCATCACACAGCCACCAGGACCATAGGGGGGAAGTAGAGGATGGCCTCCCTGGAGAGGGGGAAGACGAGGGAGACCGGGCGGAGTGTTCGGAACCCCAACGGCCCCAAGTGGAGATGAGCTGTGTTCATCTGGAGGATGAGGATGATGATGATGATAAAGATGGGGAAGAAGATGAGCCAGTCGAGTGTTTGGTGGCAGGGGATCTGCAGCTCCCTCACCGACCTTTGATTCTGCTGGTGCTGCACCCTCGTCGGACCTCGATTGGCTCACGGTTGCACCCGCGATGGACCCCAACTGGGTCACGGTTGCATCCGCGATGGACCCCGAATGGGTCACGGCTGCACCCGCATCGGACCCTGACTGGGTCGGCGCCACACCAGTACTGACCTCCAACCCTGAACCTGGAACCTCTGGCACAGCGGATGAAATCAGCTCCGCGCCGGCGACCCTGGAAGAAGGCTCGGGAGAGAGAAAAGAACCGGGATCAGGATCACGGGCAGCGCCAGAACCCGGTGAGACAAGCTTGGCTGCAGTGGGCGGCTGCACCTGGCTCGCCTCCCCAAGAGACAGGCAAAAATGCTCTAAAATGGAAAGGAGAAAGACAACACAGAGCACTTGCCTGATCTCCGGTTCTGACGCTGTCCAGGACTCTGATGATCCGGGCTCAGACGGCAGGAGGTCATCATCCGGCTCCCACTCAGCTACGTCGGGCTCCGCAGCTGGCATGATGGTGCCCGCAGCCTGAGGATGCTCCGGCACAGACGTCCATGCCGACGACCCGCACGGCGTGGTGGCAGGAGAACCTTGACCTGCTGGACTGAACCGCTTGTCCGTGGAGACCCGGGGATGCTTCTTCGTTGGTGCAGGTTCCACGCAGCAGTCCACTCTCCTCTTCCGCCCACGACGTGGCTGCGGGACCGGAACCAGGCTCTCCAGAACCGCAGGACCCCTCCTCATCCGGCGACGTTGGCCTGGCGTCGAGGACCACTCAGTAGAGGGAGACACAGAGGAAGTGGGATTAACAATTAAAGCTACAGCAGGTGATGGGAGCTTGGGGGGCTGCAAACCCCGAACTCCACCCCCGAGAGTCAGACAGGGCAAATCACAATAATGAGGATATAAGTGAACTTGGACTTGCCAGTCTCCCGGAGGCAGGATGGTGCCTGCTGTAGCGGACGTTGCTCCTCCCTTTCCCTGCTGGATGGTGACAGAGGGCCCCCTGGAAGGACAAGGGGGAGCCGCGCGCGAAGGTTCTGGGACCGGGCTCGCCGAAACAGGACTCCAGGCACACACAGCAGCCGGGAAAAGCATCGAGGAGGAGGGGGCGCCAGCCGAAATGAGCCGGGCACGGAGTGCTGAGGGGAGAGCAGGAGAAGATGGCCCGGGGAGATGCTGCGGGGATTCCCCTCTGACGAGGCGTGGGAGTGACAGCTGTGTGGGAGGTAGAGCCTCTGCGGTGACCCGGAACTGGATCCGGACAGGGTTCAAGCTGAGGCTGGTTGTAGGTGTGACGATGGTTTCTGGCAGAGGGCGAGGCGAAGGTGAGGTCCGGGAATCGCCCCTCCTGTGCGGAGACAGAGGCGAGGAGGTCGGCGAACTCAGGGAAGTCACTTAACTCGGGATTCCTCTCCACCAGTCTGACTGCAGCCAATGCATCAGACAGGGAAGAGTCTTTACGGCAGTTTAACAGAGACTGCTGCATCGGGGTGCATTCAGCGCCCGCTTTTAACGCCGGACACTAATGACCCCGAATGCAGCACAGCTGTTCGACTTTGACAGCAGGAAGTTCCACCGGGCGCTGTCACAATAAGAGCCCGGGGAGCCAGAAGGGACACACTGCTGTCAAAGCCTGAAAAAGATGATGTATGACCCAAGCGCGGACGAGATCGGCGCTTGGGTCATGACACAGCTTTCACCTACATCTCTGTTTACACTCATTTTTGCTGGTAATATGTTAATATGCATTGGGTTTACAGTACTAATGAAAGGCAAGACCTTCTCAGTGAAGGTTTGTGAATAAGTGTAAATGTGGGTGTTAGTGTCCAGATCTAAGAATGACAGTTTTCCTCTGCTGTAGTCCAGAGTCATTCTGATCCTCGAGGTTAGCTTCTTTAAAGGCAGAACTTTGTCTATTTGTCTATTTGTGTGATCCTTTATCACTTACATTCATAATAGTGTATCTTGCACTTTGGGGAATGGGGGTTGTTCAGTCATCATTATAATTATTTTTATTTTATATTGTGGGGGGCATGGTGTTGGACTTCTCCATCCAGAGAAGGCAGGGGGAAATGCACCAGGTGGAAATGCACCTGCACCTTATGTTATGTTAATGTGCCACACAATTCTTTATTCATGCAACAATGTGTATGGTCGGAAGGCCGGGTTGCCTGGCACTCTCATTTGCTGTAAATTATGTTGGAGAAGGAATAAAGTTTCTGTGTCATTCAGCTCATTGTCTCGCCTGCCTCCTTTCTCTACATTGGTGACCCAAAAATGTGCCATGGAAAGTGAGATGGGCACCACCCCAGAGACGGTCTGGAGGGAAAGCACCAGCGCCGCGTGTGCTGTCTCAGTCAAGCTCCCAGACTCCTGGCTTCACAAGCCAACTGCGTGGTTCTTACACATAGAAGTCCAGTTTGCACCCTGCAGGATAACAACGGACAATACCAAGTATTACTACGTGGTTACTGCGCTGGACGCACGCGCCACGCAACAGGTGATGAACCTGCTCCAGGAGCTGCCGGCCCAAGGAAAATATGAAGCGCTTAAGAGGATACTTCTCCAGTGCTCTACCTTTTCTGACAGTGAGAGGGCAGAGAGGCTCTTGACGCTTTGGAGTTAGGGGACAAGTTGGCAGTGGAGCTGATGGAGAGCATGTTGGCGCTGAGGGGGAAGAATGATGAATCTTTCCTGTTTGCCCACTTGTTCCTCAGGAACCTATCGGCTACAGCGAGGGCAATCCTGGCCAACTTGCCGCAGCTGGTTGCTAAGGACAACCGCGCCCTGGCACAGGAAGCGGACCACATCATCTTGGCGACCAGAGCTCTCAGCATGCAAACAATGGCATCGGCATCCATGGGGGACTCCAGCGAGGTCAAGGAGCCATTCGTGGTAGCCGGGATGGACACCAGGAGATGAAGGAATGGGGTGATCTGCTCTTATCATCACTGTTTTGGCTTGAATGCCCAACGCTACCTGTCACCATGCCAATTCAAGAAGCCGGGAAGACAGCACGTTAGGAATTCAGTGGCAGCGGCAACTGATGGAGAAAGGAACAGGCTGCTTTATGTCACAGACACACGTTCGGGGAGACAGTTTTTGGTGGATTCCGGCTCCCAGAAGAGCCTCATCCTGACGAGCAATGCAGACAGGGTGGCAGGACGCAGCAGTCCCGAGCTCACGGTCACCAACAGATCCACTATCAGGACATTTGGGGAACGGACGCTGGCGATATGCTTACACGGATACAACTTTCAGTGAGACTTTGTGATAGCTGCATGTTCCCGCTTTTGTGTTGGCAGACGAGTAGGTGGTGTTAGCCCAAGCTCCCCGGTGACCAATGTTGGTGGCTCCGCAAAGTGGTTGATCCCTCGGGATGGACCTGCACTCGCAAAGTTACTGTGTTCTCCCCTCCTCCCTCCAGACTGAAGTGCCCTCCAGTACACCTCACCAGCAGGGTGGCTCGACTGGATCGGCAACCTCCCGCTACATCCGCTATGGACACCAGCTCAAGCCCAAAGGACAGGGGGGTAGTGCCCCTTCTGGGTGTTGGGCGGGTTGCTGTGTGGGGGGCATGGTGTTGGACTTCTCCACCCAGAGAAAGCAGGGGGAAAAAGGAGGACAATGGACCGAAGGAAGAGGTGTCACCGGGGGGCATCAGAGGGACCCATTGTAGTGCATCATTTTATATTTTAGCAATATTTTGTTATTAAAGGTTTTTTAAAACTGTAATAAACCGAATTAACTACAACACACCCAACATCAATGAAGTACATCTATCTATTATTATTCACAGCGGAAGGACCCGTCTGACTGCAACCATCGCATCAGTGTTCCCCATTTGTCAGTAAATATTTAACTAAAAATGATTTATTTCATTATTTGGGTGTTTTTGTGTCCTGTGTTTGGTCGTTAAGTCATTCCAGCCATTCTGCTCCACAATCATGGCAGAATGAAGCTTTTAATTTTTAGATACTCACGCGGGAGGGGGGAATCGCAGTCCTGCAAAGTACAGTGGTACCACACAGGTAAAGCAGAAGCAGAGACTCCCGTCTACTACTGACTGGGCAGGCTGGGCGTGCCTCCCCGCGAAGGACCGTGATCTGCCTGGTTACTAACTAACTAACTAACCTGCACTTATATAGAGCTTTTCTAGTCACAAAGACCACTCAAAGCGCTTTCACTAATACTAACCCTCTATTCTAAGGGCCTATAGGAAACAGATATCTAGGGACAATATAGAACAGCCATTTAACCTAACATGCATGTCTTTGGATTGTGGGAGGAAACCGGAGCCCCCGGAGTAAACCCACGCAGCACAGGGAGAACAAACTCCACACAGAAAGGTTCCAACCCCTGCCAACCAGGGAATCGAACCAGGAACCTTCTAGCTGTAAGGCAACAGTGCTAACCACTGCACCACCATGCTGCCCTTGGCTGCTGCTTTTCCTGGCACGATCTGTGTTGATACACCGGTATTCTTTGTCAGACCCGGGTCCCCACTGACGCTCTGTCCAGTCTGCTTGCGCATCTCATGCTGTCCACACATGCCGAATTATCCTTTAGACCTACGCAATCACGGCAACTTCAGTATTATCTTTTTCTAGTCAAATTTGTCATTTTTCACTTCCTTGTTTTGTCCAGGGAACACTGTGGTGAGTGGCATATTTGCGGCACTACGGGTCCCCGGCAGCAACCACCCCCCCACACACCTTGTGTTCTCTATGGCGAATATATCTATTAGACCTACACAATCACAGCAACTATAGGGTATATATTTTGACTGAGCAACTCCATACTCGTGGATGCACACCAAAGCAGCAAAGTACTTTGAAAATCTTTGTTTGCGAAGCGTTGTTGTGACTGACAGGTCGTGATGCTGTGTTATCCAATCATCATGACCATGATGTGGTGTATTCTCCAATGAGCATGGAGTCAATCCGAAAACCCGCCCACACTTCTTGAAGCCAGGGGATGAAGACATAGAGCGGTCACACAGTGGTGGCTAAACTTTTGATAAAAATTACATACTTTGACTGAGTGACTTCATATTTGGGGATGCACACCCTTGTAGCTTCAGCAAAGCACGTTTAAAATCTTAGGTCAGTGTGACGATCGATTTGACAGATATCTGAGGAACACACACACAGACAGACAGAGATCCCTTGAATTTATAGATAGATGATGATGAGATTCAGACTTCCTGTTCATGTAAGGTGAGGACGCACAGGTAAAGGCTCCCAGTTCGTTTCTTGCTTAAAACTCAGTTTAGACCAAGCGTTTTGAGCTGTTTTTTTTTTTTTTTTTACTACCGCTGGAGAATAAACCTGCTCGTGCGAAAAAAGAGAAATTGCAAGTCTCATAACTTAATATTGTAGTGGCTGGTGAAGCAATCAGGTCCCTCACGCTCGGGGAGAACAAAGGGATTTCTCCCACGTGTTTTTTTTTGTTTTGTTTTGTTTTGTTTTTTTTTTTGTTTCTTACGATCACAATCAACGATCATCGGCCGGGATCATGGGTCCCAAGAAAGCTCAGCAGACTGAGGAGGTGGACGAAATTAAAAGGGCGCTGGACTTCTTGGCTGAAGAAATATCTGTTGTTAAGCTGCAGCAAAGAAACATCCTGGACTTGGTCGAGGAGGTGAAAGCGCTGTGGATCCAGTACGCTGAGAAGGAAAAGAGGCTGGCGTATCTGGAGAGCAGAGTGTCGGAACTGGAGCAGAACACCTGGGTGAACGACGTGATCATCACGGGGCTCCACATTAAACCCCGATCATACGCGCGAGCGGTGGCCGCAGACAGCGGAGGGAGGTTTGGTGAGCTGGAAGACGAATCCACGGAGCAACAAGTGGCGGCTTTCATGCAGTCCAAAGGAATCCAGCTGGACTGTAACACCATAGAGGCCTGCCACCCTCTGCCCAGGAAAAACGGCAACAAACCGCTGTCATCATGAGGTTTGTCAACAGAAAACACAAGACTGCACTGCTGAAACAAGGTAGGAAACTGAAAGGAACGAACATTTACACAAACGAGCACCTCACAAAAGAAAACGCAGAAATAGCCAGAAAAGCAAGATACATGAGAAAGCAGAAAAAGATTCAAAACACCTGGACATCAAACTGTAAAATATACATCAAATTAAACGGATCACCTGAAGAAGCCAAGGTCATTAACATCCGTAATATTATGAAACTGGACAAATATCAATGAACATTATGGACTGGAGTCACAGCAACAAAAGACAATTGTAGGACACTGAAGGATTATACTCATCTGCTACAAGACATTTAACAACATGAAACAAAAGATCAACAAACAGGAACAACAGGAACTGAAAGTTTTTGAATATACAGATCACAACCCACAGGACATAGAATATAACATAGACCCTGATAATAATTTATTTAGCTCCATCAATAATAACTGTAGTTACTACACGGATTAACAGTTTAACACAATGGTCACATCTGATTTCAATATTTCTATGATTCACTTCAACAGCAGAAGTCTCTATGCCAACTTTAATAACATTAAAGATTATTTACATCAGTTTAAAGAGCCATTCAATATTGTGGCAATATCAGAGACGTGGCTCAGTGAAGAGGAAGGAGTGGATTTTACCATGGATGGCTATGAATTAAATTATATAAATAGAAAAGTGAAAAAAGGAGGAGGAGTTGCAATTTATGTTGACAAGAGCTTGAAATACAAGGTTGTTGAAAATCTGTCAGTAACTGTGACCCCCCAGCCAGTCGCAGCAGATGACTGCCCCTCCCTGAGCCTGGTTCTGCTGGAGGTTTCTTCCTGTTAAAAGGGAGTTTTTCCTCTCCACCGTCGCCAAGTGCTTGCTCACAGGGGATTGCCTGATTGCTGGGGTCTAGTACTGTTGTTGTGAAATGGTGCTATATAAATAAAGTTGAATTGAACTGAATTGAATTGAATTGAATTTATCTGAATGTATTACAATAGAAATATGTCTGGACAATGTGAAAAATGTAGTAGTGAGCTGTGTTTATAGAACACCTGGATCAAACATTGACTTATTTAAGGACTGGAGGGAAAAAAATGTATGCACAACTAACTCATAAAGTTATGTTCATCTGTGGGGATTTCAATATAGATCTGTTGAACTCAAAACAACATAGTTTGATGGAAGAATTTATCAACACAATGTACAGTATGGGCTTACATTCAACAATTACCGAACCTAGCAGAATCACGTCACACAGTGCCACACTAACTAACTAACTAACCTGCACTTATATAACGCTTTTCTAGTCACAAAGACCACTCAAAGCGCTTTCACTAATACTAACCCTCTATTCTAGGAAACAGATACCTAGGGACAATTTAGAACAGCCAATTAACCTAACATGCATGTCTTTGGATTATGGGAGGAAACCGGAGCCCCCGGAGTAAACCCACGCAGCACAGGGAGAACATGCAAACTCCACACAGAAAGGTTCCAACCCCTGCCAACCTGGGGATTCGAACCAGTAACCTTCTAGCTGTAAGGCAACAGTGCTAACCACTGCACCACCGCGCTGCCCAAATAATAGATAACATATTCACAAACATTATGGAAAATAATATCAGGAGTGGGCTTTTATTGAATGATGTCAGTGACCACCTGCCGATTTTTGTTGTCTATCAATGTGATTATAGGAAGAAAAAGTATACCAAAAATATTAAATACAAAAGAAGAACCGAAGAATCAATGTATTTACTGACAAAGGAATTATTAATACAAGATTGGAAGATAGTTTATGATGAAAATGATATAAATAAAGCATATGATAATTTTTTACAAATATTTCAATCATTGTACAATAAAAACTGTCCTATAAAACAATACAGTGACAGACAACAAAAAAAATATTCCTTGGGTCACCAAGGGGTTAATAAATGCATGTAAAAAGAAGAATACATTATATAAACAATTCATTAAATGCAGAAAGGTGGAAGCTGAGATCAAATATAAAAGATATAAAAATAAGCTTACTAATATAATGAGGACCTGTAAGAAAGAATATTACAACAGAATATTAGAGGATAACAAAAATAAGTTAAGAGGAATATGGCAAGTACTCAATGGGATTATTAGTAATCGACCTAAGAATGCTAATTATCCAGAACATTTTATTAAAAATGGCAATTTGATAAATTAATATGGAGGATGTGGTCAGTGGTTTCAATAAATTTTTGACCATTTGACCATTTTTGACCAATTTTTGACCATCGTTACATTTGGAGGAAAAATAGCGAAGCCTGCGAGCCTGAGAACTGTTGGAATGCAGTCCTCCTCGTAATCTTATCTATGTGTCAGTATGCATTCCCCCGAATTCGTTGATAAAGGCAATAGGAGAGGATATTTAGGTCTTAGAAAATCTGTATTTATTCAGCAGTTGAATATAGTATACAGAGCTCTGGGTCCAAACTCTGTCCCTAAGAGCAACAAAGTGTGTCAGGGCACGAAGTCTGACTCTCTGTGCTCTCCCTGACCCAGTTATGTGAGTCCAAGCTTATCAGCAAAAGCACAATGTCATAGGTCAAGCTGCTCCAGCGTTGCACAATCTCATGGGAGCTGCCTAGCTGAGTTTCGGTCACTCCCCAGCACAGCCTGTTCTCTGTTTCCTCCCACACATCTGGGTCTTTAATCACAAAACGTTGTTCCTCTTTGTGCTGGGTCAAAGTTTCACTCCCGTTGCAGATAATAAGCCACATATATTTTTACCAGTATATTTCCATTGGTTATATTACCTAAGCATAAGTAGAACACACATATTTTAAGTCAAACGGCACATTGCTTTTTATGGTTATGTTCTACACCCATCAGAACACTGTCCCAACTGTGAAGAACGGGAGTGGCAGTGTAACCAGGGTAGTCCCCCCCCCCCCCCCATTATCTCCATATCATTTTTAGGAATAAGATGTACTGAATGTTTTATTTTCTTAAATTTTAATTTCTTTAAGTTGAAATCAAACTTTATCTGATAGTAAAAGTGTAATAGTAGGAAATATTCTTTTTTTTTTTCTTTTTCCAGACAAAATATAAAACCTTGCCCTGCAATGGACTGGTGATCAGTCCAGGGTACTTCCCTGTATCCCAGCCCAAAGATGCTGGGATAGGCTCCAGCCTCCCCCCCCCCCCCCCGCAACCCAAAAAGGATTAAGCAATAGAAGATGGTTGGATATTTAACCTTAAAGTGTCTGTGACACGATTTAGGAACTATGGATCAATATTCAATATGAATTTATCTACAGTCGTCCATATAGAACGCTAAATAAGTGGAAAAATATTTCCAAGTGAATTCAAATTTAGTGCCGTGTTGCACTAACGCAATCTCCTGAGACTCGCCTCATTTCCAGATATGATGTCATGAGGTGAAATTCATCTCGGCTGATCCATGTGCTGTCAATGTAAACAAGCTGTTTAGCTTCTATACGCCAAAACGTTGCGTGGCGGCTGGGTGTTCTAATTGCTCCAGTGAACATCTAAGCCTTTTCTCATTCCTAAAATATCCAGATCTTCTTAAAAATTGGGCAAAGCAAGCACAGAGAACAAGGGACAAATGGCAACCAGCACCATCTTCTGTACTCTGTAGCGATCATTTCACTGCAGACAGTTTTGAGGAGGCGTCTGCTATACAGGAATCTTTAGGCTTGAAAGGTCGTTACAAACGGGTTCTAAAACCGACCGCCATACCTACAATTTTTAAACAAAAACCCACAGCTCAAGATGATATCAACATATCAAAACGGCGCAGAGGAGCAACAGTGTCAAAACTCGCCCAGAAAAGAGTTTGTGTAATTGATTTTTTTTTTATTTTTCACATAAGACGATAAGTGCATTGGGTCCTGTTTTACTAGTGGCGGACCATATATTTTTCAAATAGGCCTTCAGTGGTGAGCTACCCGATTTAAGTGCCATTTGTTGTGTGGGGATTTATGTGTGGTGTGGTGTGGTGTGATGACGCTGCCTTCCTGTTGCGTCATCACACTGCCCTCTATTAAGGGGCAGCAATCATGAGGACTTCCTCTTTGCCTTGGATGACTCCGCTGTGGTGTGTTCCATACTATATGCTCTTAATAAAGCAGTGTTCAGTGCTACCTCTCCGTCAGTCTCATTCATCACCAGGTTTGTGGACATAACAGTTGGCGACTGAGGATTAAACCATGGGGGAGTGTGTGGCACCTCTGTGGCCATTTCTTGAGCACCCAGGGGAAGCAGCAATTCTGTGGCCGTGGTGGCTCGATGCGTTCGACTCATACATTGCACCGTTGGGCCTGGGTAAAGTCAACACAGGGAGGAAATGAGCACTCCTTGTTCACAAACATGGTGTAGAAGGTCAAACAAATTCTCCACACGTTAGAACCAATGGAGTCATATGAGCATGCTGTTGAGCTTCTTACTAACTATTTCGTCGAACACACATATAGCACGAAGCTGTAGGTTGAGATGCTACTGGC
This sequence comes from Pholidichthys leucotaenia, assembly GCA_020510985.1. NCBI lineage: Eukaryota > Metazoa > Chordata > Actinopteri > Cichliformes > Pholidichthyidae > Pholidichthys > Pholidichthys leucotaenia. Next base: position 240,520,839 of record CM035836.1, read on the forward strand.
ACCAAAAGACGCAAAGCTACCTAGCACAGAGGAGCTAATGTCCCAGCTAGTACCAGCAGAATACTTAGCCACAGGGCTAAATGGGCACCAAGCACAGAACTTACCCAGACAGACAGCGTTAGCTGGCACGGTGAACGCAGCAGGAAAGGGGGGGCCCAAGCATGTGGAGAGCTCTGAGGCACAGCAGTACACTTCAGACAGCGGAGGGGCAGAGCCAGACTGCTCCCATTCACATCAAACCAAGCAAGGCGCCGCTCCAAATACTGGACTGGGTTTGAGTTTGCGACGGCGGAAGACCAGGATGGCGACTGACTGGGCCGCAGCCAGCGAAACAAGAGGCGCTGCTGAGGATAAGATAAGATAAGCCTTTATTAGTCCCACAATGGGGAAATTCCAGGATTGCAACAGCACAGGGATAGCAACACTCAGAGCAACAATCAGAAGGCAAGAAAAAAAACAACAGGCGCTGCTGAGGATCGTGGTGAAGTTGGGAACAGCGTGGTTTCGGCTGACGGATGATTCCGTTTGGCACGCGAACAGACTACAGCGTGTCCGGGTACTGAGTCAAGATGGCGGGGTTCCATAGGAGTTGGCTGCCGCATTGTGGGACCCGGAGCCCAGTATCATGAAGATTGACTCCGGGAGGCTGACAGCTCTGGAGGGGTGGCCGCCACGAGCCCGTTTCAAAGCCCCATGGGGCCGCCTCAAAAGCCCTCAGGCTGAACTGTTTTCCCCCTGCCTGACCCACTGTCCACTTGAGTGACTGTGCTAACAGACTTTATACTGTTCATAGTTCATTTGTTGTTTAGTTTAGGTGCACAGCTGTTTTTAGTTTGTTTTAATAAAGACTTTGTTAGTATCAGTGGCAGAATAACCCACTGCGCCATGTGGGCCATCCACTCGGAAGTAGTCCACCCACCGGCCCTACTTTAGGTTTTATTGTGTGTGTGTGTGTGTGTGTGTGTGTGTGTGTGTGTGTGTGTGTATGTATGTGTGTGAGTGTTTTTATGCCTTAGTTTTGCTTTTGCTTTTAGTTTAGTGTGTTTTGATGATTGTGGTTCCAAATTTGTGTGGGTTCGATTTGAGTGTGTATGTTTTGGACTTTGTAAAGGTGGGGGGAGGATGTTGTGTGGGGATTTATTATGAAGTGTGGTGTGATGACGCCACCTTCCTGTTGCGTCATCACACTGCCCTATCTTAAGGGGCAGCCGCCATGTCACAAAGCAATGAGGACAACGTCACAAGCGATGAGACGAAAATGTCACAGAGTAAGATGTAAATGTACATGAGTAAGACGTCACAAAGCTATGGAGGACGTCACAAAACTATGAGGAGAACATCGCAGAGCTATGAGGAAAACGTCACAAAGCTATTAGGAAAACACAATCAAGTCTGTGGCGGTAATGCACCTTTGAGCGGGTTGCCAACCGCCAATCAAATCTAAGAGAATAAGAAGAAGAGGGCTTCCTCTTTTGCCCGGATGACTCTGCTGTGGTGTGTTCCATGCTGTATGCTGTTATTCTTAATAAAGCAGTGTTCAGCGCTACCTCTCCGTCAGTTTCATTCATCATCAGGTTTGTGGACATAACACCATTCATATCAAGCTCATAAAAATAGCCTATAGGGCTGTCCACTCAAAGCATGTTAAAGATAACTTTAACTATAAAATTACAGTTTTAAAACTCTTTACCTTTTCACTGTAGAGCTCCACTTCCCTGTGCATTTGTTAGTTGAGCTGCAGATCTACTCTTGTTTCCCCAAAAGTTTAAAAGTACTGTTGCTTGTCCAACTGGCAGCTGTGCTTTGGTGCCTCACTGCACTGTTGCCAACTCCTCAGTAAGGAAAGTAGCTATTGGCTGTCCTACAAGTCGCTAGAAGTCGCTAAATGACACCATTGCCTAATTTGCATAATTGGTTATTTGCGTGTAATTGTAATGGGTGCTGTAGGAGAGAAGAATAATGTCGTGGGAGAGACAAAAACACCTTAAATATGTTTAGAACTACAAATTGACTTTCTTCTGTTGATTCTTGGTTTGTTTGTTTTAATTTGGCATTTAAATAGGCCATCACTTCTGTATCATCACCAATAAACAGCTTCAACCAGCCTATAACTGCTCCCAAAGGTTTTTTGTTTGAAACAGATAAAGCCACGCTCCAACTGATGTTTAGCCAGGATTTATTTTGTCACAGCAAGCACATTTTCTTAGCTGGACCTCCGACCAACCACCGTGAAAAACTACGGCGAAAGAACAAAACAAAAAATACATTTTGAAATTTATCACAACCAAAAATAATACTTCCACATTCTCACAAATACACATTACATACCGTGTGCGCCTTCTGTCCAAACATTTAGGAGTGGTTAGAGTCCATTTTCTTTAGTTTTACTCAGGGCTTTTGGAGCTTCTTCTCTCTGTGCCCGAGTCTGCAGCTTCTGAGCTTCTCTCTCTGCTAACTGAGCACGTGAGCACTGTATGCTAGTTTACACGCTCTCTTCTACCACTGGGTTGCATGTCATTTGCCGTCCACTAGATGGCAGCAGTAACGTAACACAGGTGTAAATCAACTCTTAGATGGGTATTGCAATATATATAAACAAACAAACAGTAAAAGAAAAACATTCTTTACTGCGACAGCTACACTGCCACCAAAATTACAAAGGTTAATTTTACACACAAAATAAAACTTGTAATTTTCCAAAAACATTAACCTTGGAACCATATCCTTGTTTCACATCTCAGAAACCTTTTACTTAAGTGGACTCATTTTGCACTAGTACCACTAGCTTCTGAACCGGACGCTCAAGAAAAGATAACTGGTTCACACGTTCACCTTTCTTCCCTAAATCTCTTTGTCCCATTTGAATCTTAACCTTTCGAACCAATCCGTCATCATCTTCTTTCGCTTTTACAACCCTTTCCAGTTTCCATTCATTTCTGGGAATATTCTCTTCTTTAACTATCACTACATCTCCAACTTGTACATTTCTTTTGGGCAAATGCCACTGCTGTCTTAGGCTTATGTTGGTTAAGTACTCTTTGCGCCATCTGTGCCAGAATTGTTCCAATAAGAACTGTACCCTCCGCCATCTCTTTCTGGCGTACAAATCCTCTCTAACAAAATTGCCTGGAGGTGGTAGTGGCACTGACTCTTTCATTGTGAGTAAATGATTGGGCGTCAGAGGTTCTGCACTTTTTGGGTCATTTATAGTGTTGGTAGTAAGCGGATGACTGTTAATGATAGACATGGCCTCATAAAAGAAGGTTCTTAAGGAGGTGTCATCAAGTCTTCCTGCGGCTTGGGTAAGAACAGAACTCAAAACATTTCTGACAGTTCTGATTTGGCGTTCCCAAACACCGCCTCTGTGACTCGCTTCAGGAATGTTCATTTGAAAATCACATTGGTTGTTAGCAAGATAAACCCCTATCCTGTCTTTGTCAAGCTCAAGGAGACCTTTCTCAAACTCGTTCTTAGCTCCGACAAAGTTTGTACCTTGATCAGATCTAATTTGTCTCACTGCTCCTCTGATCACTATAAAACATCTCAATCCATTTATAAACGCATCAGTGGTGAGATCTTCCAACATCTCGATGTGAATAGCTCTGGAGCTTAAACACGTAAACAAAAGACCATAACGCTTACATTCTTTTCGACCTTGTTTCGTGTAAAATGGACTAAAACAATCTAACCCTGTATGTGTGAAAGGGGGCGAGGGATCTACTCTGTCAGCCGGCAGGTCAGCCATACGCTGTTCTTCTGTTGGCCCTCGTACCTTTCTGCATACAACACAACCTTTGATGTGTCTGGCCACTACCTTACTGGCACCTACAATCCAATAACCACTGGCTCTGAGTGCATTCAGTGTTTGGCCTCGACCTTGATGTTGTGTTTTCTTGTGACAATGATCAAGAATCAGATGTGTGACAATGCCTTCCTTAGGAAGAATGACTGGGTGTCTCAGTTCAAATGACGCTGAGGATTTTCTCAACCTGCCTCCTACTCTAAGTAAGTCATTTTCAACAAAAGGATCAAGTTGGTACAGCTTGTGACTCTTGGGCAATTTGTTTGCTCTAGTACACAACTGTTTAATCTCTTGTTCAAAAGCTTGTCTCTGTGTTGTCCGAATAAGTGCTGAAGAAGCTGCTTGTCTCTCCTCAACACTAATGGGCTTCGATTTGTCTCTTTTAGTAAGTCTCTTTATCTTTGCAACAACATTAACTGCTGTGTCCCAGTCTGAGAACCCAGAGAACCTCTCAAGAAAAACCTCACTCTCTAAGGCAGTAGTTGCTAAAACTTTAACTTCAGGGTCTCCTACTAAAAGCTCTGGGGAATGTGGTTGTGTGACAAGCTCTCGTTCCCACAGAAATCTCGGTCCTTTGAGCCAGTTTGAATCTATGAGTTCTGCCACCTTGAGACCTCTAGAAGCATGATCTGCTGGATTCTGATCAGTTTCTATGTAGAACCATTGTTTTGGATCTGTAAAGTCTCTGATTTTCTGAACTCTGTTGGCAACGAAGACATGAAAGCGCCGAGCATCATTTTTAATGTACCTGAGCACTACTTGGGAATCAGTCCAGAAAAACTCTTCATCTATCTTCAGCTCAAGCTCTGCTCCTAGAAAGTTACTTACTCCGGCAGAAACTGCTGCTGCAGTAAGCTCAAGGCGCGGTATTGTGACAACTCTAGTGGGGGCCACTCTAGCCTTTCCCATAACCAGAGCACAGTGTACTTTGTCTTCTGCAACAATCCTTATGTATGAACATTGTCCATAGCCACTGCTGCTTGCATCTGAGAAATGATGCAGCTCGATCTTTTGCAACGTGCCTGTGTTCTTAGGAATGAAGCATCTTTGTATTTGAATATTTGGTAGATTTTCAAAATCATTTAGCCATGCTTTCCATTTGGCCTCCAATGCAGGGGGAATAGGTTCATCCCATCCTATGCCACGTTTGCACATTTCCTGTAGCACTTGTTTTCCAGTTAAAATGTACGGAGAGAGAAATCCCAATGGATCATAAACGCTTGCAACCGTTGCCAGGATTCCTCGTCGTGTAGCTGACCTTTCTTTGAGAATGACATTGAAAGAGAGCATGTCTGCCTCAACATCCCATTTCACCCCCAAAACATTTTGCATTGGAATGTCAGAGTAGTTTAGGCTCACATCTTTGCCATTACTAGCACGCTCCGACTCTGGTACAACTTCCAAGACCTCCCTTTTGTTGCACACAAATTTGTGAAGCCGCAGCTTGCCTTTTGCGCAGAGCTCTTGTGCCTGAACGACCAACTGTTTTGCCCTTTGGACTGAGTCGACACTGATTAACCCGTCATCCACGTAAAAGTTTTTGTAAATGAAGCTGGCTGCCAATGGATAGTCCCTTTCATGTTCATGAGCAAGATATTTCATGCCATAGTTCGCACATCCTGGCGAAGATGCTGCTCCAAAAATGTGAACACGCATGCGATACTCTTTGGGCTCTGTACTAGTGTCCCCATCCTGCCACCACAAGAACCTTAGGAAATCCCTATCTTCAGGAGTGACGTGGAAGCGGTGGAACATTTTCTCTACATCACATGTAATGGCGATCTGGTGTTCTCTAAATCTGCAGAGTACGCTTGTGAGAGCATTGGTCAAGTCTGGGCCAGTGAGGAGGTGGTCATTTAAAGAGGTGTTCTCAAATTTTGCAGAGCAGTCAAACACGACTCTTATTTTCTCTGACTTTCTCGGATGATATACCCCATGGTGAGGTATATACCATGTGTAACCATTTGCAGGTGTGCCAACTGCTTCTTCCGCATCACCATCCTCAAAGACACTGTTCATGAATCTCACATAGTCTTCTTTGTACTTTGGAATTCTTTCCATCTTTGCTATCAGATGTCTCAGCCGTGTTATTGCAAGCTGTTTATTATTTGGAAGCTGTGGACGTTCTCTGAAAGGTAAAGGCATTTCCAAATGGCCTTCTTCATTAAAATGTATGGTTTTGTGCAACATCTGCAAAAACTGAATGTCCTCTTGTGATATGTTTCCTTCTGTAGGATTTGTGTCCTTAAAATCTGTTTCCAGTACTTTAATCACCGAGGAAGGTGTGATAGATGGCAACTCTTTGAGAGAAACACGATGGCACGCTCCCGCCACCTCTGCTGAACTTGTCCAAGGCTTAATAGATCCCACAATACTCCAACCTAAGTCTGTTTTAACTGCATAGGGATCATAGTCATTGCCTGGTATTACCTTTCTTGGTTTCAGAGCTCTCGCACAATCGTAACCAATCAGAAGTGCTGCAGGACAATCTAGCAACTCTGGCATCTCTCCTGTGATACTTTGGAGATGTATCCAAGCTTTGGCAGTTTCATGAGTGGGAATACTGTCTCGTTCAAGAGGAATGTACTCACGAGTGTAAGCAGGGGGTAACTCAATGTAGTCTTGTGAATAATACCCTCTTACTTTCAGTCCATCCACTCTGTGACTCTGTACGAGTGTTCCTCTGTTTGTCATTGTTGTCAGTTTCAACTTGACTGGTTCTGTGAACACTTGAATCTTTTCACAAACATCATGGACAATAAACGTGTTGCTGCTTTGAGTGTCTAGCAGTGCGTAAACCAGGATTTCAAGTCCATTACCTTCTGTGCAAGATAGCCACACTGGTACAATCATCGAAGTCCGATCGCTACTGTCCACTGTCACATTGTTTGACACCGCAGAAGCGTTTTCCTCTGTTAGTGACGTTTCCAGTTTGTCTACTCGTGGACGATCCTCATGAAGTGGTGTAGGATGACCTTTCCTGCAAACATTACAAGTAGCCTTCTGACGACAATCTTCTGAGAAGTGGCCAACTCTAAGGCAACTAAAACACATGTTATTTTCAGTAATGAACCTTTTCTTCTCCTCTAGAGGCATCTCAGAAAATTTATCACATTTGTAAATAAAGTGACTTTGCTTACAACAAATGCACTCGATTTGCCTTTTACTCTGAGCTGCAGGATTAGGTTTGAATCTCTTGTGACTCGGAGTTGTGTTTGCAGTCTTTGTATTTTTGGTCACTTCTGTTGTAGTAGTTAGGATACTAGCCTTTAGACGTCTTTGTTCTTTGTCTGGTTTGTCAAATGTACGTAATGCAAACAGGGATGAGACTGGGTTGCATGCTATGCGTGCTTCTTCAGCCACAAACTCAGCAAATTCAGCAAAACCTGGATATTCGTTTCCTTCATCCAGTAGTTTGGTCACATGTCTATTCCATCGAGTTGTTGCCCAGTCTGGAAGTTTGAGGAGTATTTTTTGATTTTCCTCACAATCATCTAAGACCCTGAGTCCTTGTACATGGGGCATAGCGTTTTTACATGAAATGAGGAAATCGCTAAACTCTCTCAATTTCAACGAATCCTTTGACCCAGTCTTCGGCCAACTGCTTAGTTTTCCCCTGAAAGCTCTCTGAACTACAAAGGGATGGCCATAACGTTTGCTCAAAGCTTCCCAAGCCTGTGTATAGGCTTCCTCATCACTTCTGTAAAACGTCCCTTCTAATACACTAAGTGCATCTCCACTTATATACCTTTTTAAATAGAAGAGTCTATGTGCTGGATCTACACAACTTGTCTCTATGAGAGCCTTGAAGCAAGTGCTCCACTCCAGGAACTTGAGCGGGTCCCCACTAAACACAAATGGTTCAGGTGCTGGAAGTCTAGTCATAGTTAACGACTCTTTCAACGCTTGAACTAGAGAAACTTCACTATCATTTGGCAGTATCTTGTTGTCTATGCTCTGCGGGACTGACATGTTTTGAGAAGTCCTTTTACTAATCACAGGGAAAGTAACTGGATCAGAATTTTGGAAAACTTGTGGGCGTGGGAAGCTGTATTGCTGTATAGGAAGCTGACTTGAAGTGACCTTCATTTCACTTTCTCTTATTTCAGCATTCACCTTTGATTCCTCTTCAGCATATACATTGTATTCTGCCTCTATTGCCTCCAGATCTCTTTGACTTTCCAACATTTTTAGCTTTTCCTGCTGAGCTACAATCTCTTGTCTCTGGGCTGAGATTTCCCTTTCTCTATTTATTTCAGCTCGTTTTGACGCTAGGCGCGCCGCTGCTTCTGCTCGTTTTGCAGATACAAGAGTCCCTTGTTCACTGATATTGTTATATTGGCTCTTTTCAGCTCTTGATACTGTTGATCCATATATTGACTTTGCGTCCTCTCGTTGCAATAATAGACAGAGTGATTCTTTTACAGCTTGTGCATCAAACTCCTTATCCACATCTGCATAACGCCTTTTCAAAAGTACAATGATCTCAGTTGAGACAGAACTGCAGTTGTCCATTTTTCTCCTTAGATCCTGAGATGGTGTGGTCAGTGCACGTAATGCTAAATAGTCTTGTTTTAACTCTGACTCACAATTTTCAACCTTTTGAATCATGTTGCCCAACTCAGCTTTAGCGCAGTGTACTTTCAGTTTGGACCTTACGAGTTGAACCTCTGCTTTAAAGTGCAAATATGTTGACATAAACTTTCTTTCTTTACTCATTATGTCATCCCTTTTAAGCTCTAACATTTTCTCAGTTAGGTGTCTATCTCTTTCTGAACGCCTCAATTCTGTTTCAACTTCTGATACGGGTTGGGGTTGACCTATTTTGTGTATTTCAAGATCTGCACAGATCTCCCCTAAACGTGTTTCAAGTTGTTCTCTTTGTGCATCTTCAAGATCAGTCTGTAGTGTAGCTTCTAACTGAGCCTTTTCCCTTTCTAAAGCTTCAATAACTTCCTCCAAAACACGAGTGTCTGGAATACTTGGATCCATATCGAAGTATTATTTTACAGTAAATCTGAAATATTTCACAATGAAAATAAACAATCAGTGTCACAGCACAGAATGAACTTAAAACATATTCACAACCTTTTACTTTAACTCTTCTCTTCAATGTTAGTTTTCTTGGTATTATGGTTGATATATTAAACTCTGTAGATACAGTCTGACCTGGTATCCCAGAGACACTGTAGTTTACTGAAAACTTGCGTGGTGTTGAGCTGAAGCTTTAGGCCTTCTTCCATATTCAACTGGAAAGGCTGTAGAAGTTTGGGTGTCCAGCTTCTGCAGGATCCCAGAGGCTGACTTCCATGTGGGTCTTGTTCCCTCAGAGCATGGTCTCACCGAAGCCACCCCGCTCTCTCGTTGTTATGTCGCCGCTCTGTCGCCGACTGGCCTTCGCGTTGTTCCCTTGTTGTCAGCAGCATTAGACACGTGCTCCTTCACCGGCAGCATGCAGACCACATGGCACCAACGGGACACGTTTTTCACTATAACTGCTCCCAAAGGTTTTTTGTTTGAAACAGATAAAGCCACGCTCCAACTGATGTTTAGCCAGGATTTATTTTGTCACAGCAAGCACATTTTCTTAGCTGGACCTCCGACCAACCACTGTGAAAAACTACGGCGAAAGAACAAAACAAAAAATACATTTTGAAATTTATCACAACCAAAAATAATACTTCCACATTCTCACAAATACACATTACATACCGTGTGCGCCTTCTGTCCAAACATTTAGGAGTGGTTAGAGTCCATTTTCTTTAGTTTTACTCAGGGCTTTTGGAGCTTCTTCTCTCTGTGCCCGAGTCTGCAGCTTCTGAGCTTCTCTCTCTGCTAACTGAGCACGTGAGCACTGTATGCTAGTTTACACGCTCTCTTCTACCACTGGGTTGCATGTCATTTGCCGTCCACTAGATGGCAGCAGTAACGTAACACAGGTGTAAATCAACTCTTAGATGGGTATTACAATATATATAAACAAACAAACAGTAAAAGAAAAACATTCTTTACTGCGACAGCTACATCAGCCTTTGAATTCAGAGTTTGATTCCCACTCCTGTCTGTATTTTTGAGCGTACAGTTGAGACTGCAACATGATGAGCTAGCTGCTAGATGTTTAGCTTATGTCACACACACACACACACACACACAGAGTTCACGAAGTGAGTGTATGACTGAGGCTGTTAGTTAAATGCAGCGATTTATCAGTGTGACACTGACAGTGAAGAAACATTTACATCGATTGGCGAGGGGGTTGTGCAGGTGCAATTCATTTGCAGTCTGAACGTGAGTGGCGTGGGTGTGGGTCTCCTCTCTGACTGCAGCTAACTGCTGCACAAGGCTACTGTGAGTCTGACCATCTGTGAGTGCTTTGGGGTGGGGAGAGGCTCACGGTAGCACCCGCTGCTTGTTGAGGACATTAACTGTAGAGCAATAGTGCTTTCATGTCAGCAGCCACTGTAGCTAGTGATTTTCCAAAGTTACTAGCCACTCAGCCTTTTCACGAGCCACAATTTTGTAGCTGGAAAATTATGGTTAATATATTCAATTCAATTCAATTCAACTTTATTTATATAGCGCCATTTCACAACAACAGTCATCTCATAGCACTATCAACTGTAGGGGGGGACCCCCACAGTTGCAGAAAGACCCCAGCAATCAGGCGATCCCCTGTGAGCAAGCACTTGGCGACAGTGGAGAGGAAAAACTCCCTTTTAACAGGAAGAAACCTCCAGCAGAACCAGGCTCAGGGAGGGGCAGTCATCTGCTGCGAATGGCTGGGGGGTGAGGGGATAGAGAAGAAGAAAAGAACAGACATGTAGAGGGCAAACAGCATGATGGGGACTCAATCTATGGGAGAGAACAAACAGATGTTAATGACCAGCAAAAAAAAATATTTCATAGAGAGTGAGGAAAGGAGTGAGGCCCAGTGCATTACTGGAGGTCCCCCGGCTGACTAAACCTATTAGCAGCATAACTAAGGGAGGGTTCAGAAACACATGATCCCTCCCTAATTGTAGGCTATATCAAAAAGGTAGGTTTTAGCCCTATTCTTAAAAACGGAGATTGAGTCTGACTCCCGAATCCAGATTGGCAGCTGATTCCACAGGAGAGGAGCTTGATAACTGAAGGCTCTGCCTCCCATTGTACTTTTGGAGATTCTAGGTATTACAAGTAATCCTGCATTTTGGGAGCGTAGTGCTCTGTTAGGATAATACGGTAGTATCAGATCTTTTAAATAAAAAGGAGCCTGATTGTTTAGAGCTTTGTAAGTAAGAAGAAGGATTTTAAACTTAATTCTAAACTCTATGGGAAGCCAATGAAGGGAGGCCAGAACCGTAGCGATATGATCTCTCTTTCTAGTACCTGTTAAAACTCTTGCTGCAGCATTTTGGATCAGCTGAAGACTTTTTAAAGATGTTTTAGGACAGCCTGATAATAAAGAATTACAATAATCTAATCTCGAGCTAACAAAAGCGTGGATCAGTTTCTCAGCATCACTCTGAGACAAGATGCTCCTAATCTTGGCAATATTACGCAAATGATAGAAGGCAGTCTTAGAAACAAATTTAATATGTGAATTGAAGGACAAATCCTGATCAAAAATAACTCCAAGGTTCCTCACAGAGCTATTAAGAGAAAGAGTAACCGCATCCAAACTGAAAGTTTGATTTGGAAAGGAATTTCTAAGGTTTTTTGGACCAACAAGAATGACTTCAGTCTTATCTGAATTTAATAGCAGGAAATTACAAGTCATCCAAGCTTTGATTTCCTTAAGACAGACTTCTAACTTGGCTAATTGATTACTATCATCTGGCTTCATTGACAGGTATAATTGTGTGTCATCTGCATAACAATGAAAATGTATACAGTGCTTTCTAATAATGTTGCCTAACGGAAGCATATATAAACTAAAAAGAGTAGGGCCTACCACAGATCCCTGTGGAACTCCATGACTAAGCTTTGAGTTGAAAGAAAACTCATTATTTACATGAACAAACTGGAACCTATCAAATAAATAAGCTCTAAACCATTGCAACGAAGTTCCATTAAGTCCAACATAGTGTTCTAATCTATCAAGTAGAATATTATGATCGATAGTATCAAAAGCTGCACTAAGGTCTAAAAGGACAAGTACAGAAACTAGTCCATTATCAGATGCAATGAGGAGGTCGTTAGTGACCTTCGCTAAGGCTGTTTCAGTACTATGATGGATTCTAAACCCAGATTGAAACTCTTCAAGTAAACCATTTCCCTGCAGGTGGTCAAATAATTGTGTAGCAACAATTCTTTCTAAGATTTTTGAAATGAAAGGGAGATTAGAGATTGGTCTATAGTTAGCTAAAGCTCCTGGATCTATCGTTGGCTTTTTGAGTAAGGGTTTAATTACAGCCGTTTTAAAAGCCTGCGGTACATGGCCTAAAGTTAATGAAGAATTGATTATATGAAGAATAAAGCTACCAATAAGTGGGAAGACTTCTTTAAATAACCTGGTAGGAATAGGGTCTAAAAGACAAGTTGAAGGTTTGGATGAGGAAACTATTTTGTCTAACTCACAAAGGTCGATTGGAGTAAACTCATCAAGACAGAGATCAATAGTAGTAGTTGATAGTAGTTTTAGTAGTTACAGTATTTAAGTTAACTGTGGGAAGAATCTGATTGATTTTATCTCTGATGGATGAAATTTTATTATTGAAAAAGTTCTGACTAGTAAGCTCTAAGGGAATGCTAGGATTGACAGAGTCCTGACTCTTTGTCAACCTGGCTACAGTACTGAAAAGAAACCTGGGATTATTCTTGTTCTCTTTTATTAATGCAGAGTAATAACTCATTCTAGCTTTTCTAAGAGATTTTTTATAAATTAAAAGATGATTTCTCCAAGCTAAATAGATTTCATCTAAATTAGTAGAGCGCCATTTTCTTTCTAATTGACGAGTCTTCTGTTTTAAGGTACGAGTTTCTGTGTTGAACCAAGGAGTTAGAAATCTCTGATTAGACTTTTTCTTTTTTAAGGGGGCCACCAAGTCTAGAGTCTGATGCAGAGAAGCTGAAACACTATCCACCATGTTATCAATTACAGAAGGAGCAAGCTGTCTATAGCTTATTTCCGTTGTGTTGACACATGGCATAGAGGAAACAATCTGCATAAATTTGGAAACAGCATCATCTGAGAGGCATCTACTGTAATAATATTTTTCTTTAGGAGCCAAATAGTCAGAAATAGTAAAATCAAAGGTTAACAGACAATGGTCTGACAGTACAGGGTTATGAGGAGACACTACAAGATTTTCTATTTCTATGCCATATGTCAAAACAAGGTCCAATGTATGGTGGAGGTAATGAGTAGAATTTCCTACTTTCTGAGAAAACCCAATCGAGTCTAATATTGAATTGAATGCCACATTAAGGCAGTCACTATCTCCATCCACATGTATATTAAAGTCCCCTACTATAATTATTCTATCAGATTTCAGCACTAAATCAGCTAAGAAATCAGCAAATTTGGATAAAAATTCTGAGTAGGTTGATGGGGGACGATAAACTATGGCAAATAAAATTGGGTTTAACCTAAAATTGCTAAAGTGCCCAATACTGAGGACCAGGCCCTCAAAGGAATTATAACATGTTTTTTGCTTTACATTAACTAGTAATTTGGAATGGTAAACTGTTGCTACTCCTCCTCCACGACCAGAACTTCTGGGATTTTGACAGTTTAAATAACCAGAGGGAGTTGATTCATTTAAACCAACATAATCCTCTTGTCCTAACCAAGTCTCTGTAAGGGAAATTAAATCAATCTGATGATCAATTAACAAATCATGGACTAACAGAGACTTGGGAGTTAGAGACCTAATATTTAATAAACCACATTTAATTTTTAAATTATGAGGAGGAACAGAGGCCAAATCATTCAATTTAGAGGCTTTATGTTTAATTTGAGTTTTACCAATATTTTGCTTTATCACTTTGGGATGCTTATACATTATATTTTTATTCACTTTGGAGGGAGCAGACAACGATTCTCTGATAGGGAAGACAGGGGCTAAGCTGAGGGGTGGCGGATGAAGAGGAGCTGCAGAGAGGCGTGTAAGACTGCGACTCTGCTTCCTGGTCCCAACTCTGAGTAGTCATGGTTTTGGAAATTTGGATAAAAAAGATGCCAGATTGTTAGATAAATGAGAAGCACCATCCAAAGTGGGATGAATGCTGTCTCGTCTCATAAGACCAGGTTTTCCCCAAAAAGAGCTCCAATTGTCAGTGTAGCCCACGTCATTTTTAGGACACCACACAGACAGCCAGCGGTTGAAGGATGACGAGCGGCTAAACATGTCATCACTGGTCAGATTGGGGAGGGGCCCAGAGAATACTACAGTGGCAGACATCGTTTTTGCAAAGTCACACACCGATTCTATATTAAGTTTCGTGACTTCCGACTGCCGGAGACGGATGTCATTAATGCCGGCGTGAATAACAATTGTGGAATATTTACAGTTACTTTTAGCCAGCATTTTCAAATTTGACTCGATGTCGCCTGCTCTGGCCCCAGGAATGCATTGGACTATGGCCGCTGGAGTCTCTAGGTTCACGTTTCTGACTACAGAGTCGCCAATGATCAGAGTTTTTTCCTCAGCGGGTGTGTCGCTGAGCGGGGAAAAACGATTAGAAACGTGAACAGGTTGGTGGTGTACCGGGGCTTTGCGACTAGGCTTCCTTCTCACCGTCACCCACCCAGTCTCCTCGCTGCTGAGGAGAGCCGAGGGACCGCTGACAGTGGGACCTAAGCTAGCTAGCTCCGCTGCAGCTAATGGGCGTCCGTCGAGATTAACTGGCGCAGACGGTGTTTCAATGCAGCGGGGCCGGGATTCCAAATCAGACAACCTCGCCTCGAGCGCCTCAAAAAGACAACATTTATTACATTTACCGTTATCGCTAAAAGAGGCAGAGGTGTAGCTAAACATCTGACAGAGAGAGCACACCAGAGGAGGAGAGGAAAGAGAGCTAGTAGCCATAGCTAGTGGCTAGAGAGCAAACCACACAGGCAGACAGCAAAACAGGAAGTGACGATACGTTACCACGAGGAAGTGACCTATATATATATAAGTCATATATATATATATATATATATATATACTGTATATATATATATATATATATATATATATATATATATATATATATATATATATATATATATTCTAACCTGCAGTTATATAGCGCTTTTCTAGTCACAAAGACCACTCAAAGCGCTTTCACTAGTACTAACCCTCTATTCTAAGGGCCTATAGGAAACAGATATCTAGGGACAATTTAGAACAGCCAATTAACCTAACATGCATGTCTTTGGATTGTGGGAGGAAACCGGAGCCCCCGGAGTAAACCCACGCAGCACAGGGAGAACATGCAAACTCCACACAGAAAGGTTCCAACCCCTGCCAGCCTGGGGATTTGAACCAGGAACCTTCTAGCTGTAAGGCAACAGTGCTAACCACTGCACCACCGTGCTGCCAATATATATATATATATATATATATATATATATATATATACGTATATATATATATATATATATATATATATATATATATATATATATATATATATATATATATATATATATATAATATAATATAATATAATATAATATAATATAATATAAAAAATATTTGCAATGTGAGAGTGAAGTACAGGTAGATTTGGGGTCCATCCCAATTCTCATTTCTACACTTTCCCCTTGACCTACCTCTTGGCCCTTGAAATCAAGGGCTCCTTGTTCTCATCAGAAAAAAGAATTAAAAGAAAACTGATGAGAAAAAAGTCTCATCTTAAAGAGAACAAATGTCTCAAATTTACACAAACTATTCTATTCAGTAGAAAGTCAGACATTTACTAAAAATAAAGCTATAAATTCACAGAGAAAATTTTCGACCCCCTGGTGTGCTGTTTTTGGGCCATATGTTTGACACCCCTGGACCGGCCCATTAAAAATCCATATTTATGGGATTTACTTCCATGAAATAGTTGCATGTCACAACAGCATGTTGTGACATGCAACATAAGATAAAATATAGCAGCATAGACATGGTCCATAGACATGCAGCATAAGATAAAATAAAATAGAAAGTACAGATAAATGAAAGTTCACCTAAGAAGAAGCTTCATCTGTTCTTTACAGCAACAGCTCACAGTCACTTTTTCTCTGTGTGGAAAGAAAACTTAATTTGCACTTAACTTAATTAAAAGAAAACTTAATTTGCACAACTGAGGACATTAAATGCGAGCTTGTTGCTCTAAAAATACTCATGTTTAACCACAGGGGTAAGGAGCTGATGTTGGGGGCTACTCACCACTCAGACACAGCATTTCTTCCCACCGGGTTGCAGTGTGAACTGGGGCAGTACAGGAGACCAACCCGTGAAGCAGCCTGTCTGCGTAAAGCAGACGGAGGTCCAGGTGACAGTGGCCCAATACACACTATGTTCAGATAGTGCTTCTGGGAGTTGTAGTTTTGTAGTCTCACATTACAGATAGATTTTTAGTTTCAATGCCATCTAAGGAAACTACAACCCACCGAGCCCTGCACGTCAGAGTCTACAAAACACCAGAAAAGTCTCTGATAACACCAGAAAAAGTCACTAGATTTGTCGCGAGTCAGTTTTGACAAAAAAGTCACCAAGAGGGTTTTAAAAGTTGCCAGATTTAGTGACAAAGTTGCCAAGTTGGCAACACTGCCTCGCTGCTGCCTTGGTTAAGGCCCTGTCACACCTAGATGATTTAGACAGTGTTTGCAAAACGTATGAAAAATTTGGAGAATATGCTGAGGTACGTAGAATCAGTTATGGCTCAGTTTCGTCTAATGTAAGAGCACGTTGAAGCACACTGGAATGTAGTAGTAGTAGTAGATTAGTTTATTTGACAGGGACAGTGCAATAAACATAGACAATTAATCAAAGACAATCAATCTGATGTGTTGCACATAGAGTGTATAGCTATTAGCTAATTTGCAACTCTTGTCCCTGGATGGGCTTTAGAAAAGAGAATCAAGTAAAGATGAAGAAAAAAAAACAACAACACAATAACCACATACATCAATGCAGAAAGATTATAAATACACAATTATAAATATTATAAATATTATAAATATTATAAATACACAAATATAACAGCCTGACTCACATTTAACATAAATATTGTAAATACACAAATATAACAGCCTGACTCACATTTAACACATATAACATAACTCACGTTTGCCTATTTCAGGCCTCCCTCCCTTCGTCACTCACTATAAACAAACACATTCATTCCTTTCCTTCATTCACTCTCACTTTGCAGACAATTAATTCATACATGAGTACATTCTTGTTTATTTTTCAGCCAGTTTTTAACCTTTTTAGTGAATGATCGTCACTTCCTTGTGGTAACGTATCGTCACTTCCTGTTTTGCTGTCTGCCTGTGTGGTTTGCTCTCCAGCTCTCGAGCCACTAGCTATGACTACTACCTCTCTTTCCTCTCCTCCTCTGGTGTGCTCTCTCTGTCAGATGTTTAGCTACACCTCTGCCTCTTTTAGTGATAACGGTAAATGTAATAAATGTTGTCTTTTTGAGGCGCTCGAGGCGAGGTTGTCTGATTTGGAATCCCGGCTCCGCTGCATTGAAACACCGTCTGCGCCAGTTAATCTCGACGGACGCCCATTAGCTGCAGCGGAGCTAGCTAGCTTAGGCCCCCCTGTCAGCGGTTCCCCGGCTCTCCTCAGCAGCGAGGAGACTGGGTGGGTGACGGTGAGAAGGAAGCCTAGTCGCAAAGCCCCGGTTCACCACCAACCTGTTCACGTTTCTAATCGTTTTTCCCCGCTCAGCGACACACCCGCTGAGGAAAAAACTCTGATCATTGGCGACTCTGTAGTCAGAAACGTGAACCTAGAGACTCCATCGGCCATAGTCACGTGCATTCCTGGGGCCAGAGCAGGCGACATCGAGTCAAATTTGAAAATGCTGGCTAAAAGTAACTGTAAATATTCCACAATTGTTATTCACGCCGGCATTAATGACATCCGTCTCCGGCAGTCGGAAGTCACGAAACTTAATATAGAATCGGTGTGTGACTTTGCAAAAACGATGTCAGCCACTGTAGTATTCTCTGGGCCCCTCCCCAATCTGACCAGTGATGACATGTTTAGTCGCTCGTCATCCTTGAACTGCTGGCTGTCTGTGTGGTGTCCTAAAAATGACGTGGGCTACATTGACAATTGGAGCTCTTTTTGGGGAAAACCTGGTCTTATGAGACGAGACAGCATTCATCCCACTTTGGATGGTGCTTCTCATTTATCTAACAATCTGGCATCTTTTTTATCCAAATTTCCAAAACCCTGACTACTCAGAGTTGGGACCAGGAAGCAGAGTCGCAGTCTTACACGCCTCTCTGCAGCTCCTCTTCATCCGCCACCCCTCAGCTTAGCCCCTGTCTTCCCTATCAGAGAATCGTTGTCTGCTCCCTCCAAAGTGAATAAAAATATAATGTATAAGCATCCCAAAGTGATAAAGCAAAATATTGGTAAAACTCAAATTAAACATAAAGCCTCTAAATTGAATGATTTGGCCTCTGTTCCTCCTCATAATTTAAAAATTAAATGTGGTTTATTAAATATTAGGTCTCTAACTCCCAAGTCTCTGTTAGTCCATGATCTGTTAATTGATCATCAGATTGATTTAATTTCCCTTACAGAGACTTGGTTAGGACAAGAGGATTATGTTGGTTTAAATGAATCAACTCCCTCTGGTTATTTAAACTGTCAAAATCCCAGAAGTTCTGGTCGTGGAGGAGGAGTAGCATCAATTTACCATTCCAAATTACTAGTTAATGTAAAGCAAAAAACATGTTATAATTCCTTTGAGGGCCTGGTCCTCAGTGTTGGGCACTTTAGCAATTCCAGGTTAAACCCAATTTTATTTGCCATAGTTTATCGTCCCCCATCAACCTATTCAGAATTTTTATCCGAATTTCCTGATTTCTTAACTGATTTAGTGCTGAAATCTGAATAATTATAGTAGGGGACTTTAATATACATGTAGATGTAGATAGTGACTGCCTTAATGTGGCTTTTAATTCAATATTAGACTCGATTGGGTTTTCTCAGAAAGTAGGAAATTCTACTCATTACCTCCACCATACATTGGACCTTGTTCTGACATATGGCATAGAAATAGAAAATCTTGTAGTGTCTCCTCATAACCCTGTACTGTCAGACCATTGTCTGTTAACCTTTGATTTTACTATTTCTGACTATTTGGCTCCTAAAGAAAAATATTATCACAGTAGATGCCTCTCAGATGATGCTGTTTCCAAATTTATGCAGATTGTTTCCTCTATGCCATGTGTCAACACAACGGAAATAAGCTATAGACAGCTTGCTCCTTCTGTAATTGATAACATGGTGGATAGTGTTTCAGCTTCTCTGCATCAGGCTCTAGACTTGGTGGCCCCCTTAAAAACGAAAAAGTCTAATCAGAGATTTTTAACTCCTTGGTTCAACACAGAAACTCGTAGCTTAAAACAGAAGACTCGTCAATTAGAAAGAAAATGGCGCTCTACTAATTTAGATGAAATCTATTTAGCTTGGAGAAATCATCTTTTAATTTATAAAAAATCTCTTAGAAAAGCTAGAACGAGTTATTACTCTGCATTAATAGAAGAGAATAAGAATAATCCCAGGTTTCTTTTCAGTACTGTAGCCAGGTTGACAAAGAGTCAGGACTCTGTCAATCCTAGCATCCCCTTAGAGCTTACTAGTCAGGACTTTATGAACTTTTTCAATAATAAAATTTCATCCATCAGAGATAAAATCAATCAGATTCTTCCCACAGTTAACTTAAATACTGTAACTACTACAACTCCTTCTATTGATGTCTGTCTTGATGAGTTTACTCCAATCGACCTTTGTGAGTTAGACAAAATAGTTTCCTCATCCAAACCTTCAACTTGTCTTTTAGACCCTATTCCTACCAGGTTATTTAAAGAAGTCTTCCCACTTATTGGTAGCTTTATTCTTCATATAATCAATTCTTCATTAACTTTAGGCCATGTACCGCAGGCTTTTAAAACGGCTGTAATTAAACCCTTACTCAAAAAGCCAACGCTAGATCCAGGAGCTTTAGCTAACTATAGACCAATCTCTAATCTCCCTTTCATTTCAAAAATCTTAGAAAGAGTTGTTGCTACGCAATTATTTGACCACCTGCAGGGAAATGGTTTATTTGAGGAGTTTCAATCTGGGTTTAGAATCCATCATAGCACTGAAACAGCCTTAGCGAAGGTCACTAACGACCTCCTCATTGCATCTGATAATGGACTAGTTTCTGTACTTGTCCTTTTAGACCTTAGTGCAGCTTTTGATACTATCGATCATAATATTCTACTTGATAGATTAGAACACTATGTTGGACTTAATGGAACTTTGTTGCAGTGGTTTAGATCTTATTTATCTGATAGGTTCCAGTTTGTTCATGTAAATGATGAGTTTTCTCTCAGCTCAAAGCTTAGTCATGGAGTTCCACAGGGATCTGTGCTGGGCCCTACTCTTTTTAGTTTATATATGCTTCTGTTAGGCAACATTATTAGAAAGCACTGTATACATTTTCACTGTTATGCAGATGACACACAATTATACCTGTCAATGAAGCCAGATGATACTAATCAATTAGCCAAGTTAGAAGCCTGTCTTAAGGAAATCAAAGTTTGGATGACTTGTAATTTCCTGCTATTAAATTCAGATAAGACTGAAGTCATTCTTGTTGGTCCAAAAAACCTTAGAAATTCCTTTCCAAATCAAACTTTCAGTTTGGATGCAGTTACTCTTTCTCTTAATAGCTCTGTGAGGAACCTTGGAGTTATTTTTGATCAGGATTTGTCCTTCAATTCACATATTAAATTTGTTTCTAAGACTGCCTTCTATCATTTGCGTAATATTGCCAAGATTAGGAGCATCTTGTCTCAGAGTGATGCTGAGAAACTGATCCACGCTTTTGTTAGCTCGAGATTAGATTATTGTAATTCTTTATTATCAGGCTGTCCTAAAACATCTTTAAAAAGTCTTCAGCTGATCCAAAATGCTGCGGCAAGAGTTTTAACAGGTACTAGAAAGAGAGATCATATCTCTCCGGTTCTGGCCTCCCTTCATTGGCTTCCCATAGAGTTTAGAATTAAGTTTAAAATCCTTCTTCTTACTTACAAAGCTCTAAACAATCAGGCTCCTTTTTATTTAAAAGATATGATACTACCGTATCATCCTAACAGAGCACTACGCTCCCAAAATGCAGGTTTACTTGTAATACCTAGAATCTCCAAAAGTACAATGGGAGGCAGAGCCTTCAGTTATCAAGCTCCTCTCCTGTGGAATCAGCTGCCAATCTGGATTCGGGAGTCAGACTCGATCTCTGTTTTTAAGAATAGGGCTAAAACCTACCTTTTTGATATAGCCTACAATTAGGGAGGGATCATGTGTTTCTGAACCCTCCCTTAGTTATGCTGCTAATAGGTTTAGTCAGCCGGGGGACCTCCAGTAATGCACTGGGCCTCACTCCTTTCCTCACTCTCTATGAAATATTTTTTTTTTGCTGGTCATTAACATTTGTTTGTTCTCTCCCATAGATTGAGTCCCCATCGTGCTGTTTGCTCTCTACATGTCTGTTCTTTTCTTCTTCTCTATCCCCTCACCCCCCAGCCAGTCGCAGCAGATGACTGCCCCTCCCTGAGCCTGGTTCTGCTGGAGGTTTCTTCCTGTTAAAAGGGAGTTTTTCCTCTCCACCGTCGCCAAGTGCTTGCTCACAGGGGATCGCCTGATTGCTGGGGTCTTTCTGCAACTGTGGGGGTCCTCCCTACAGTTGATAGTGCTATGAGATGACTGTTGTTGTGAAATGGCGCTATATAAATAAAGTTGAATTGAATTGAATTGAATTGAATGTTTTAAAGTCCGTTATTATTTTAATTACATTTGGCATTGTGTTCCAGATGTGACTGCCCTTTATAGAGAAAGCTGTTTGTCCAAATGTGGTTCTGCGGTGGAATATTTTACAGTTATTGTTAACAGAACTCCTGGTGGCTCTGCTGCTGTCCTGTCTTTGGATGAAACCAGCAAGTGGCTCAGGTGCTGATTTATGGAAACATTTGAAAGTTAATTTCAGTAAACAGAGGTCAATGAAACTCTCAAAACTCAATAGGTTGTATTTTTTTAAAACATTACAGTGATGCCACCTAAGGGGCTTTTTGTCCAAGATTTTTAGGGTTTGATTATATAATGAACCTATATGTCTTATTGTGGAAGGGGCTGCTTGAGCCCAGACTGTCAAACAGTATGATATATGAGAAAAAACCATAGAATGCATATACAGTGCAGCTGCTTCGTAAGGTATGTAATATCTAATTAATTTAAAGCAGTTCAGATTTTTTTTTACTGTTTTTGAAATTTTCTTTATATGAAGATTAAATTTGAGTTGAGGATCTAGTACAATGCCAAGGTATTTGAATTCTGTAGCTAAACTGATGTCATGATCATGTATATTAACTTTAAAACGTTGCAGGTTACATTTTTTGATTGAAAAAAATGCTCCTCTGAAAATTAATTTTCAGCATGCTGAAAATTTTCCGACATATCCAGGCTGATAACGTCCCACATTCACGGAGCAAATGGCATATTTGCAGCATTGGTTCACAGGGAAAACCCATACAGAGCTCTCTGCCTACAGCACGCACACATACACATGTATTTGCTTGTATAACGGGACCTGTCAGGGTTTTTCCACATTTAACTGAATCTATATGATCATCTGTCCTGTGTTGTTCTGGCTGATATGCCAAAATGTCAGAACACCGGAGGAGGAGGATCCAATCAGCTGATCGCCTGAGCGCAGAGCACAGCTGTTTGCTGTTGTCTGCGCCTCCCAGCAAAAGCAGACTCCATGTGTTTGTTATGTCCATAAACCTGGTAATGAAGACGGATGAGGATGCTGTGCAGGAACTCGAACTCTATTACAAACTCTTTGTAATGCAATACACACATGTGAGCACTCAGCTCCTAACTGTGGTTATCAGGGGTGAGTCGGTGAAAGAGACCATAACATGGCCGACTCCTCCCTTATGTATGTCGGTGTGATGACGGTACCAGCCCACTACGTCATCATGCCGCTCTATGTTATAAAATCCCATTTATAACATTCAACCCCCTTGGAAAACACAGAACACTTTATTCAATTAGTACCCTCCCCGATCCTGAACTCGGGTCAATGGGTGGACCGCTGCTGTACTCGACATGGCTAAGTGGATTATTCTGCCACTTTAGCTGCATTCCTAACTTAAGACTTTTTTTTAACAGTCTTCCATGGGGAAGGCGGCTCTGCTGGAGGGGCCCTGTCGTAAGCCCATGGTGGATGCTCCCCTGGAGATGCTGAACCCCTGGGACCAGGACCAATCTTTATAATGTTGGAGCCCAGGTCCCTCGCTGCATCAGCTGACTCCTGCAAAGCCTCGCCATCTGGAGCCATCACTTGGACATGCCGGAGATGGTTTGCGTGCCGAACCGAACCATCCATCAGCCTGAAGTGCACTGGTCCCAGCTGCGTCACGATCCTCAGCAGTGTCCGCAGTCTCGTCGACTGTGCCTTGGCCCGCTGTTGTCCCGGCCTTTCATCAGTGTGGACTCGAACCCAGTCCATGACTTTGAGGGGCACTTTGGTTTCGTATGCCCTTGTGGTTGTGGTGGTGCTTTGTTTACCCCTGTCATTATGTTGATCTTGGACTCTTCACCTAATGCCCCTGCAGCAGTCTCTGGGGTCCAAAGCTGGTCATGGGTACTTAAGATGTCTGGCGTCTCACTTGTGTCGCTCACCACCATTGGTCCTTCACCCATCGGCTCAGCTATGGCTCCCATATACTGGTGCTGAGTGAGGATACTGAAACGGTCCGGCTCCTCTTCTCCTTTTCCTAGTGTGCTTTGTTGTTGTGGTTCCGTGTCGTGGATAATGTTTGTGCCCGGTTATCGTGCCCCGAGGTTCTCTGCATGCATGGGCTCCCTCTCCTGCAACTTGGCAGTGGCCTCCGTAGTCTCCGACTGGGCGAGGATCTGAGGTGAGTCCAGCTGCTGCCCCCTCTCCAGGCAGCTCTCCTTCTGTGCGCTCAGGAAAGTTGGTTCCTCGTTGGCGTTGCCCTCAATACTCTCGTCCGGCACCACATCATCATCACATCATAACCTGACAAGTTGAGCCTGTTGCTGTTGCGGATGGTGAAACCCAATCAGTACAAAAGGTCACACCCCATAATGTTTTCACCATGTGTAGCCACTTGAAACTTGAAATCATAAGCGATCTTCAACTTGTAGTAGACCGATAACTCAATTGTGCCAACGTTGCTAACTCTGTGACCTCCATATCCATACAGCGCTGCTGGGTTTTTTCTGCTCAGGTGGTTGGGGAAAAATTTCTTTACCGTGGCCCAATTCAGCATCGACTTAACTGCTGCAGTGTCGAGCAGCAGCGGCACAGTCATGTCATTCAACTCAACCATGTCGTATGCGCATGAATTAATTTCAGGGCTTACCGCGTGGATGATGATGGTGGGCGGGTGACTTTGCTTGCTTGGCGGATCCCACGGTGTCAGCAACCAGCACATTTTGGCAAAATAGTTGAACCTCCCACACTTGTTACGTGTTCTTTCATGGTGCATTGGGGAACCATATTTACTACATGCGGGGCCTCTCGGAGTGGTCCCCCAGTTCACAGCGTTTGCCTCGAGCTCCTCTGCCGTGTCTCCATATTCCTCCATGCCCACAGCATTGGTTAGCAGTGATTGTTCTAGCTGTCGATGTTGATGTTGGCGCACACCTCTCTCTGATGCTAACCGGTCCACTGACTCCAGTTGGAACGCTACCTTGATGGTATTAGCTAACATCATGTCATTTGATGCCATCAGCATCTTAGCCCTTAGCCTCGGGTTGTTCATGTGCTCGGCCAACTGGTCCCGTACCATCTCCTCTTCTAACAGTCCAAATCTGCACATGCTAGCCAGTTGTCTCAAATCAGCGAAAAAATTTTTGGTAGACTCAACAATGCCCTGTCGTCTCTGGCAGAATCTTATATGGTGCACTAGCACATTGTCCGATGTAGCAAAGTAGCTAGCTAGTAGCAACACAGCATCTACATACAAGTCCATCAGACCAAGCGTGTGAAAAATCCTCTGCCCTTCTATGCCCATGTTGTGGACAAGCAGTGCCCCAGGGTTTCCTCTGGTAACATCTCTGTTTGGCGGCCCGCTGCGCTAAGGAAGTTTCCCGCCGCGCCTAATATATATTAATTTAAGAAAAATTAAATATGAAAGAAATGCTCCGCAAGCGTGCACACGAACAACGCGCGTGATTGACATCCACGCAAAAGCGCCCCTCTCTCCCGACGCCCGCATGACCGTTTCTGTAGGCCGAGCGTGTCTCTAGCATTGCTGTCCGAGAGAAACATGAGCTAATTAAAGTACTTTAAATGCGAAAAAAGTACAAGAGTGTGGAGGCATTTATGGTGGTTTTAACCCGCTGGAAACTGGAACAATGAGGAGTCGCTTAGCTAACAGGTCTGGTTAGGTTTCATTGCAGGAAACCTAACCAGACCTGTTAAGTTCAGTTCAAGAGTGACTGAAGAGTCACTGAGGACTTATTTCATCAGCTACTGCAATATTAACTAATAATTTATGTTCATTATTATGTCCCTGGCAAGTTAAGATGACCGAAATTCACGAAGTCAATGACTTTAATCCGTCGGCAGCCTTCAGACAAACTAAATGTGCCAAGATTTGGATTTCAAAATAAGGGAAGTTTTTCCTGCTTTCTGGGTGGTGAGGAGATTTCTAAAAAAAACTATAAATACATAGAAATATTATAACAAAAATAATTGCATATTTGGTCATTTGAGTTAATTTATTTCTTTAAATATAATTCTAATAATTATATTTCTTTGAATTCAGAGTTATTGTTCTTTTCTGGCTCTACAAAAATTTTGTTCAAAAGTTTAAATTGTATGAAGAAACAAGTAAAAAATTTGCCACATTCTGTTTCACATTAATTAAAAAAAATCAGCAATTTTATAATAATCTGCCTTTGTCCACCGGACAGGCCTCTTCACTGTCCAGTTTTAACACTCCTCTTAAAACCCATTTTTATTCTCTGGCGTTTGAGCCAGTTTGAGACGTTGGTTTTATTTGTTCTTATCGTTTCTATTGTATAACGATTGTTTTGTTTGTGCTGTTTTGTACTTTAGCTGTATTTTATTGTTTTTATATTTTATTTATCGTTGATGTACAGCTCTTTCTGTCAACTGTCCTTTTTAAAGAGCTTTATAAATAAAGTTGGATTGGATTAAAAAATAAACATCAGCCATAAAATAATTCACATATTTATAATAGTCTCAAATGTACAAAAAGTCAAAAGAGGAAATTACAAATTTGAGGAAAATGGTTTCAAATTTAAATACATTTACAGAGAAAAGTAGAAAACTATAAGAAAATTGTTATAAATTTTGGAGAAAAACCTCAAACCTTCAAGACTGAAATCATTACTCAAGTTTTTAAGTGGGTGCTCTTTGTACCCTTAACTAGAAAATTTTTGTTGTCCACTTTTAATTATTAATTTCAAAGCACTGCTTTTACATGAGTAAAATTTCTGGCTACTGTACCCACCTCTGATCATATAATTTAGTTATGAATTAGTAAATTCCTATTATGAATGTTTTTTTTCCCCCTTCCTACTCATTGTCAGTGGGAAAAACGAAACTAGAATAAAAATACAAAAAAAATACACATTTTGATTATTTATGTAAACCATGAAAAAAAAAAACAATCCTGCAGGACAAAACATGACACTTGGTATTTTCTAGCCTGTTTCTATACCGCCATAGACAGAGAGAGAACCTGAATTAGACAGGGCTCAGAGAGGGAAAGATGAGACAGAAGAGAGGAGCCAAGGAGAGGAAAGTATTCAGGCAGAGGGTCCAGGAGAGGTGAGAGCAGAGGAAGGAGAGAAGAATGACACCAGTAAAAAGTCCAAACACAAGACATCTGGGTGGGACCCCAACTGGCCCAATATTCCGACATTCAAGCCTTGGTAGTACAGTACTTCAAATGGTATGTTCCATTATGTAATATTACTGTGCAAAATAATAATAAAAAAAATAAATAAAAAGAAATAGTGTAAAATTAACATTTCCGGTTACAATTGTCATGTGTCATCCCCGTCCCCCTCCCTGGAAAAATATGTTGCCATCGCGCCAAGGTCTTTAAGCCAGAGGAAACACTGAATGCCCACTTTCTTGTTTTATCCAACTTTCCCAGGTCCAATGCTGCAATGTAGGTCTCGAACATGTCCAGCCAATGTGGCCACGGGATGGGCGGTTCACCTGGGCACTCGAGGAAAGGCCTCAGAGGTCTTAAGCACGCTTCCATGGTTTGTAAATTCTCATTGCCTAAAGGTATGTCCACAAACCTGGTAATGAAGACAGATATGGATGCTGTGCAGAAACATGAACTTTATTACAAAGTCTTAGTAATGCAATACACACATGTGAGCACTCAGCTCCTAACTGTAGCTATCAGGGGTGAGTCAGTGAAAGAAACCATAACATGGCCGACGTCATCAGGTATGTTGACCTGATGACGGTACCAGCCAGCTACATCATCACGCCGCTCTCAGTTATAAAATCCCTTTTATAACAGTATTATCTTGGTTTTATTTATTTTTTTCACTTTATTGAAAATAAACTTTTTATTGCCATCACTTCACGTGCCTTTGAGCCAGGTTGTGACAACTGTTATCTGATGTTCCTGATGTATCGCATCAGCTGTTGGGCATTATTGTTGGGCATAAGTTGTGAATGTCAGCAACACTCTAAGCATTAGTTGGTTTAAGTTACTATTACTCAATTATATGTCCAAGTTGTTATGGATGCACTATGCATACAGCCAAAAGTGAAAATTTCGGCATATCCCAGCGTTTTAGACCAATTTTTATACGTTTGGCAAAAGTTACCTAAATCGTCACAGTGTGACAGACAGCTCAAGTTTGCAAACCGTGTCTGGCTCACAGTATCTACCTGATGAGTTGCAAATAACAGGCATTCCCAGCAAGATAATTTGCAGCACTCGTCAGAGGCTGTAATCCAAGAATACCGCTTGTTGTTAATATGGAAGGGACAGACAAATCCTTTCCCTGGCAGAGACGGGCCTGTAGTGGATCCTCTGGTTTAAAGACTTTGGCGATGTGGCAACATATATTTCCGATGGGGGGGGGCAGAAAACACAGGACATTATTGTAGCTGGAATATGTTGATTTTATACAATTTATTTCTTTTTTTTTTAATTTTGCATAGTAACTTTGCATATGGAACTTACCATTTGAAGTGTTGTACAACCGAGGCTTGAATGTTGGAATATTGGGCCAGTTGGGGTCTCACCCAGACGTCCTGTGTTTGGACTTTTTAACGGTGTCATCCTTCTCTCCTTCCTCTGTTCCCACCTCTCCTGGACCCTCTGCCTGAAAACTTTCCTCTCCTTGGCTCCTCTCTTCTGTCTCATCTTTCCCTCTCTGAGCCCTATCTTATTCAGGTTCTCTCTGTCTATGGTGGAATATAAACAGGTTACAAAATATTAAGTGTCATGTTTTGTCCTGCAGGATTTTTATGTCATGGTTTACATAAATGACAAAAATGTGTATTTTTTGTATTTTTATTCTTGTGTTTCTTTTTTTTTTTCCATTGAGAGAGTTGGGAAAGGGAAAAACACTCATAATAGTAATTTAATTATGCATACTTAAATTAGGTTACCGGGGCCCCACCCTGGAGCCAGGCCTGGGGGAGGGGCTCGAAGGCTAGCGTCTGGTGGCCGGGTTTCCACCCATGGGACCCGGCCGGGCTCAGCCCGAAAGAGTTACATGGGTCCGCCCTCCAGTGGGTTCACCACCTGCAGGAGGGATCATGGGGGTCCGGTGCTATGTGGATTAGGTGGCGGTCAAAGGCGGAGACCTTGGCGGACTGATCCCAAGCTTTCTAAACTGGCTTTTGGTACGTGGAATGTCACCTCTCTGGTGGGGAAGGAGCCTGAGCTGGTGTACGAGGTTGAGCGATACCGGCTAGATATAGTCGGCCTCACCTCAACACACAGCTCCGGTTCCGGAACCAGTCTCCTGGAGAGGGGCTGGAGCTTGGCGTTTTCTGGAGTTGCCCCGGGCGAGAGGAGACGAGCAGGGGTGGGTATTCTTGTATCGCCCCACCTTGCTGCCTCTATATTGGAGTTTTCCCCGGTGGCGAAAGGGTTGCTTCCCTGTGCCTTCGGGTTGGGAAACGGGTCCTGACCATCATTTGTGCCTATGCACCAAATGATGTTTCAGAGTACCCACCCTTTTTGGAGTCTGTGACTGGGG
Organism: Pholidichthys leucotaenia; assembly: GCA_020510985.1. Taxonomy (NCBI): domain Eukaryota; kingdom Metazoa; phylum Chordata; class Actinopteri; order Cichliformes; family Pholidichthyidae; genus Pholidichthys; species Pholidichthys leucotaenia. The sequence continues at coordinate 240,550,083 of CM035836.1, forward strand.
TGCTGGAGGGTGCTCCTCCTGGAGACTCCATTGTCCTACTGGGGGACTTCAATGCGCACGTGGGCAACGACAGTGAAACCTGGAGGGGGGTGATTGGGAAGAACGGCCTGCCCGATCTGAACCCGAGTGGTGTTCAGTTATTGGACTTCTGTGCTAACCACAGTCTGTCCATAACGAACACCATGTTCAAGCATAAGGGTGTCCATATGTGCACCTGGCACCAGGACACCCTAGGTCGCAGGTCGATGATCGATTTTGTTATCGTATCATCAGACCTGCGACCGTATGTCTTGGACACCCGAGGTGCAGAACTGTCAACTGATCACCACCTGGTGGTGAGTTGGATCTGATGGCAGGGGAGGAAGCCATTCAGACCTGGTAGACCCAAATGTATAGTGAGGGTGTGCTGGGAGCGTCTGGCTGAGGCCCCTGTCCGGGAGGTCTTCAACTCCCACCTCCGGAAGAACTTCAACCACATTCCGAGGGAGTCTGGAGACATGGAGTCTGAATGGGCCATGTTCTCCACCTCAGTTGTTGAAGCGGCGGCCCAGAGCTGCGGCCGCAAGGTGGTCGGTGCATCTCGTGGTGGCAACCCCCGAACCAAGTGGTGAACACCAGTGGTGAGGGGGGCCATCAAGCTGAAGAAGGAGTCCTATCAAGCTTGGTTGGCTTGTGGGACTCCCAAAGCAGCTGAGGTTTACCGGTAGGCCAAGCGGAGTGCAGCTCGGGTGGTTGCTGAAGCAAAAACCCGGGTATGGGAGGAGTTCGGTGAGGCCATGGAACAAGACTTTCGGTCGGCTTCAAAGAGATTCTGGCAAACTGTTCGGCGGCTCAGGAGGGGAAAGCAGCTCCCCGTCCACACTGTGTATGGTGCGGATGGGACACTGTTGACTTCAACTGGGGATATCGTCGGGCGGTGGAAGGAATACTTCGAGGATCTCCTCAATCCCACTGATACGCCTTCCACAGAGGAAGCAGGGTTTGGGGACGAGGGGGATGACTCGCCTATCACAGGGGCTGAGGTCGCCAAGGTGGTTAAAAATCTCCTTGGTGGCCGGGCCCCGGGGGTGGACGAGATTCACCCTGAGTACCTCAAGGCCCTGGATGTTGTTGGGTTGTCATGGTTGACACGCCTCTGCAACATTGCGTGGAGGTCGGGGGCAGTGCCTTTGGCATGGCATACCGGGGTGGTGGTTCCTCTCTTCAAAAAAGGGGACCGGAGGGTGTGCTCCAACTTTAGAGGGATCACACTCCTCAGCCTCCCTGGGAAGGTCTATGCCAAGGTACTGGAGAGGAGAGTCCGGCCGTTGGTCAAACCTCGGATTCAGGAAGAGCAATGTGGTTTTCGTCCTGGCCGTGGCACATCGGACCAGCTCTTTACCCTCTCGAGAATTCTTGAGGGTTCATGGGAGTTTGCCCAACCAGTTTACGTGTGTTTTGTGGACTTGGAGAAGGCATTTGACCGTGTCCCTCGTGGATTTTTGTGGGGGGTGCTTCGGGAGTATGGGGTATCGGGCTTGTTGTTACGAGCTATTCGGTCTCTGTACGACCGTTGTGAGAGTTTGGTTCGTATTGCCAACACTCGGTCGGAGTCATTCCCAGTGAGAGTTGGACTCCGCCAGGGCTGCCCTTTGTCACCGATCCTGTTCATAATTTTTATGGACAGGATTTCTAGGCGCAGCCAGGGAATGGAGGGTGTCATGCTTGGTGACCACAGGATCTCATCTCTGTTGTTTGCAGATGACGTTGTCCTGTTGGCTTCATCCAGCAATGACCTACAGCTCTTGCTGGGACGGTTTGCCGCTGAGTGTGAAGCGGCTGGGATGAGAATCAGCACCTCCAAGTCCGAGTCCATGGTCCTCAGCCGGAAAAAGGTGGATTGTCCTCTCTGGGTTGGGGACAGACTCCTGCCCCAAGTGGAGGAGTTTAAGTATCTTGGGGTCTTGTTCACGAGTGAGGGGAAAATGGAGCGAGAGATCGACAGACGGATTGGAGCAGCATCTGCAGCGATGCGGACGTTGTACCGGTCTGTTGTGGTGAAGAGGGAGCTTAGTTCTAAGGCAAAGCTGTCGATTTACCAGTCAATCTACGTTCCTACTCTCACCTATGGTCACGAGCTTTGGGTAATGACCGAAAGAACGAGATCGCGGATACAAGCGGCTGAAATGAGCTTTCTCTGTAGGATTGCTGGACTCACCCTGAGAGATAGGGTGAGGACCTCAGTCATCCGGGAGAGGCTCAGAGTAGAACCGCTGCTCCTCCACATTGAAAGGAGTCAGTTGAGGTGGTATGGGCATCTGATTAGGATGCCTCCTGGACGCCTCCCACTTGAGGTGTTTCAGGCACATCCCACTGGGAGGAGACCCCGGGGCAGACCCAGGACTCAGTGGCGAGACTATGTCTCCCAGCTGGTCTGGGAACGCCTTGGTATCCCCTCTGAAGAGCTGGAGCAGGTGGCTAGGGAGAGGGAAGTCTGGGCTTCTCTGCTTGAACTGCTGCCTCCGCGACCCGGACCTCCGGAAAAGCGGTAGAAGATGGATGGATGGATGGATACTTAAATTATATGATCAAAGGTGGGTATAGTAGCCAGAATTCTACTCATGTAAAAGCAGTGGTTTGAAATTAATCATTAAAAGTAGACAACCAAAAATTTCTAGTTGACTTAAGTGTACAAAGAGCATCTACTTAAAGGGTACCTGTAGTGAATTCTAATCAAAAGCTATTTCAAAGGATCAAATATGGTACCAGTGGTCCGTCTGATAATTTTGGTCATGATTCCTTCTCAAGTGGTATAAATAAATATATACCACTTCCGGCGGTACTTCCGGTGCTGCACTTGTAATGCTTGATATGAGCCGAGAATTTTAAGCAAAACCATCAAAATAAGAACTTCTGTTGGCTACCAACAAACGTGGGGAATACCCTTACGACCCAGTGCTGACCTGGTGAAGGTTCTGGTAGATCTGGCTCCGTTTCGCCCCGTTTCCGACCTCTAAAGGCTCGCCTCTGATGCTAACCCAGATGCTAACCCAGAGTAACTGCAGCAGTGAGAAGGTATTCTTTACATCTGGCCATCTGGAGCCGAGGAGAGAAGGATTTAAAAGGAGGACGAACCAACCGAGGCGGCGATTGGGAGCTCGGGCGCGGCGTTGGTGAGAGACGGGGGCCACCTGGATCCAGCAGGACAGTGGTCTGAACCGGTGCTCAATTGCGAGGCCCAGCCGAGGAACGACCAGACTGACGGCGGTTGGTGACGGGGCCTAGACGGGGCCCAGCGGAGGAGCCGCCTAGCCAGACGGCGACGAGTGGCTGTGATCGGTGGATTCCGGCTGCGCCGGCGGTGCACGACACAACTGGCCAGGTAGACGGAGGCAGGCGCCGGCGATAGACGGCGGTGATCTGCGGAGCTGAGCAGCGTCACTCGGCGGAGAAGCTGCGCAGGAGCGGCGGGTCCAGTAGTGACCGAGCTAGTTGAGGCCTAGCCGGATTCTCTGCTTATTTCTATCCACAGGTCAGTAAAATGCCACCCAAAAAAGAGGAAATGGAAGAAATTAAAAAAACTCTGAACTTTGTGTTAGATGAACTGGCCAAAGTGACTAGGCAGCAGGACAAAATATTAGACCTAATACAGGAGGTACAAGCCCTACATTCAATAATAAAAGAAAAAGACAAAAAAATTATGGACCTGGAGCAACACGGGCGTCTTTTGGAGCAACGCGTTGAGGATCTTGAACAAGGTTCTCGCATTGATGACATAGTTATAAGTGGACTAGACATCAGATATCAGTCGTACGCCCATGCCGCTACAGGACTGAGTGGTGAACATGCTTCCATAAGTGAATCAATGTCCTTAGAAAACCAAGTGCTTCAGTTCCTTAATGATAAAGACATTAAGGTAGAAGCCAATGCGATCTCAGCCTGTTATGCTTTACCGAAGAAAGATAACAAAACAAAGAAATTAATTGTGATGCGCTTTGTGAACAGGAGGGTGAAAAATGACATACTGAGGCAGGCCAAAAAACTAAAGGAAACTCAAGTTTACCTAAATGAACACCTGACAAAAAAAAACGCTGAATTAGCACGGCAGGCACGGATGCTAAAGAAACATAATAAGATACAGTCAACCTGGACAAGAAATTGTAGAATTTGGATTAAACTAAATGGAACACCTGAGCAAGCAAAAAGTATAATGATCAGAGATGCTACTGACTTAGATAAATACAGATGAACACTGACTATGAAACACAGAGTGAGGAAACTCAAACTCTAAAAATATGCCACTATGCTGAACATAAACCACAAGAGATGGAGAATGATATTGATCCTGATAACCACTTTTTCAATAATATTCATAACCACTGTGAATATTACACTGAAAAGCAATTCAAAAGTCAAGTGCAATTAGATGGTAAACTGTCAATAATACACTTCAATAGCAGAAGTCTTAACAAAAACTTCTCACAGATTCAGGACTATTTAAAACAGCTAAACAGAAAATTCACAGCTATAGCAGTCTCTGAAACCTGGCTTAATGAAGACCAGGCTCCCCTGATGGCAATAGAGGGATATCAGATGTTTAACATTAACAGATCTCAAAAAAAGGGTGGTGGTGTTGCACTGTATATTGATGACCTATATAGATGTAAGCTTGTAAATGAAATGTCCTCAGCACTACCAGGGCTTCTGGAATGTGTTACTGTTGAGATTGACCTAGACAAAACAAAAAATCTAATCATAAGCTGCATATACAGAACGCCGGGAACTTGCATTGAGACATTCAGAGATAAATTAGTCGAGCTGTACAATAATATTACTAGTAAGAAAATGGTAGCAATTTGTGGAGATTTCAATATTGACCTACTTAATCCACATCAACAAAATGTAGTTACAGAGTTCATGAACTCTATGTACAGCATGAGTCTATATCCCACAATAACACATCCCAGTAGAATCACAGCTCACTCTGCTACACTTATTGACAACCTGTTTGTCAATGTTCTCGACAAGAAAATAGAAAGTGGATTATTGATAAATGATATAAGCGACCACTTGCCAATCTTTGCACTTATCCATGGCCACACGGGGCCCAACCCAGAAAAAATCTCAAAATCGTTCAGACACAAATCACCAAACGCAATCAGTTCTTTTAAAGAGGACTTGCTGAAGCAAGACTGGACAGAAGTCTATGTATCAGATGTAAATGAAGCCTATGACGCATTTACAAACATTGTAACCACTCTTTATGAAAAAAACTGCCCATTAGTTAAAAAAAAGCTTAAACACAAATTTACTGACAAACCATGGCTAACCAAAGGACTACAAAAGGCGTGTAAAAAGAAAAATTTATTATATAAAGCTTTCATAAAGAAAAGGACAAAAGAAGCAGAGCAGCGGTATAAAACATACAAAAATAAGTTAACATATATAATAAGATGTAGTAAAAGAGACTATTACAGTAAAGAACTGGAAAAAAACAAAGACAATATTAAAAATACATGGACAATAATCAACAGTATCCTTGGAAATAAAAGCAGAAATACCAGCTACCCAACTAACACTCCAAAAAATAATAAATCGACTCCGAATGTGAATATAGCTTCACCTGCAGATGAATTTAATAATTTTTTTGTTAACATTGGACCTAAACTGGCCCGAGAAATACCCACTACAGTGCCAACAGGTGATTCAATATGCAATAACACTGCTGTAAAAGACACCATCTTCATAAAGAACACAGACGAAAGAGAGGTCATTGAAATTGTTAAATCGTTCAAAAGTAAAACATCTACTGACTGCGATGGTATTGATATGCTACTAGTCAAAACTGTTATCGAATGCATAGTGAAACCACTGACGTATATCTGTAACCTGTCTCTCCAATCAGGTATATTTCCCAATGCAATGAAAATAGCTAAAGTAATTCCGATTTACAAGACAGGCGACAGAGGGGAACTCTCCAACTACAGACCAATTTCACTATTACCGCAATTTTCCAAGATACTTGAAAAAATATTCTATGAGAGAATTGACAACTTCATACTGAAGAATGATTTATTGTGTGAGCAGCAATATGGGTTCAGACACAAAAGGACAACAGCATATGCCTTAATGGAATTTACAGAAAAAATATCAACAGCCATTGAAAATAAAGAGTATTCAGTTGGAGTATTCCTGGATCTTAAAAAAGCATTTGATACAGTAGATCACAATCTATTATTAAAGAAACTACAAAATTGTGGTATCAGAGGGGTAGCACTGTCCTGGTTAAGAAGTTACTTAAAGAATAGATATCAGTTTGTATGTGTTAACAACAAAAACTCAGAGCTACTGAAGGTCACCTGTGGAGTCCCACAGGGTTCAGTTTTGGGACCATTATTATTCAATATGTATATAAATGATATATGTAAAGTTTCAGAAAAAATGGACTTAATATTGTTTGCTGATGACACTAACCTGCTATGCAGTGGAAACAACTTGGAACAACTTCTGGATACACTCGGAAAGGAATTAGGAAAGCTGAAACTGTGGTTTGATTTGAACAAATTAACGCTCAATTTAAGCAAGACAAAATTTATAGTCTTTAACAACCATCACAACTACCCAGTACCCAAACTCAGTGTAAATGGTGTAGAGATTGAAAGGGTATCCGAAACTAAATTCCTTGGAGTAATAATTGATAACAAACTGTGTTGGAAGCCACATATTAATTATATAAAAGGTAAAGTATCCAAATCAATTGCAATATTACACAGAGTGAAAAATTTGCTGAATCAACCCACACTATACACCTTGTATCATTCATTAATACTCCCATACATGACATATTGTAATGAAGTATGGGGAAATACATATAAAACAAACATATATCCACTCTTTATGCTTCAAAAGAGAGCTATTAGAATAATCAACAAAGCAGCTTACAGGGAACCAACAAACCCACTTTTTCTTAAACAAAAAACTCTCAAGTTGAAAGATCTGATCGACTTTAAAACCGCAATAATAATGTTCAAAGTGAAGAATCTATCACTGCCCGCAAATATCCAAAAGTTGTTCCAAACAAGGGAGAAACGATATCACTTCAGAGGAACATGTATATTTCAAAAGCCTACAGTGAGAACAACTACCAAGCAACATTGTATTTCAGTGCAAGGTGTCAGATTATGGAACGATTTTGGACCTGAATTAAAATCATGTACAAAGCTTGGACAATTTAAACAAAAACTAAAGGAAGAAATACTCCAAACATATTTACAAGACGACATGTAAACTCACATAAGGATTGACATTTCCAGCCTGTGTTGTGTTATAGCTTAGTTTTTCTTTTTTCTCTGTGACACTATGTCTTAGATTTGTTTTTGAATAGTAACCGCTTAACTTAGACTAGCTCAGTTTTCTTTTTCTCTCAGTCATATTTTGTCTTAGCCTTGTTTTAAATTGTAATCGCTCTTGTCTTGTTTTCTCTTTTTTCTCCTTTGAATTCTTGGATGGAATATGGGTGGGCAATATAAGCTGCGGCTTCAGCCATCACCCATTTCGGATAACTCACGTGGAATTGTATAGTAGAAGGAGTCTTTGTCTAATTTGACCTTGTTGTTATATTATAGTTTCTTTTAACCTGTAATGTACTATCCGAAATAAAATTCATTCATTCAAATTGTCATGGTCGCGAGCACGCACCTCCTCCTTCCCGTTGTTTCCTTCCTCAGGTCATCAACACACCTGGGTGAGGAGATGCACCTGCTTCTTTTCTTCAGCTAGCGTTTAAAAGAAGCAACCCTTCAGTGCACTGACTGTTATGACCCGAGCGCGAATGTTATTCGCGCTCGGGTCATAACAGGGTCATAACAGTCGGGTCATTCCTGTCAGGCTTTGACAGCGGCATTATTATCCCGGGTCTCCGAGCTCTTATTGTGACAGCGCTCGGGGAAGCTTCCGCTCAGCTGTCAAGGCCTGAACAGCTGTTCTGCGTTTGCGGTCGTTAGCGGCCGGCTTCTTAAACCGGCGCCGGCGGCAGCATCCTTGCAGCAGTGTCGTTGTGTATTACGTCTCTGATCGTCGTATCGATTGTGTTTCATGGATTGTGTTACATTGTCCGTCTGTGGTGCGACCGTCTAACCCTGTGGACACATGAGTGAGCTTGTTGTTAGCCTTACAACAAGGCTAACAACAGCTATGACACATAGTCTACCCTGTGTGTGTAGACTATGTGTCATAGCCCCAGCGGCTTGTTCTGTTGTGATTTCATTGTTAATAAAGACACTAACGCAACTCTCTGGTGATGGTCTGGCATCTTATGGTGGCTCGCGAGGGCCACCGTGACAGTACACTGCTGCCAAAAACGGTGTTTAACGGTGACGCCAAACCGAGACACCTTTCATCAGTGAGTTAGTGTTAATTGGACATCGCTCTTTTCCTGTCTGGGTACGGTGTGCTGGAGGAATGCCATCGCGGAGGGGCCGCTCTCGGAGTCCGAGCCACGAGCTGGCAGATGTCCTGGAATACGTGGATGAAACGCTCATCTCGGCTTCCCTCCTCAACTACGACAGCGAAGTACGCTGGTACCTGGACTGCGCTGAGGATGTGCTTAATCATCTTTCTCCCCGCTACGCCGACCACCCAGAAGTCGATGCCAGGAGGGTTGACATCGCTGCGCAACGCGAAATACTCCGTATGGTGGAGGAGGACTACAGTGTGAACCAGAGGAGGAGGCGTTCCTGCTCCTCGCTTTGGGATCCCGTTCCTGTCCTCGATCCACTCCAGGAGTTTGCACCATCCGGGGGCTGTTGTCGACGTCGGCGCCACGGCCAAGGGCATCCCCAGCAAGCTCCTGTTCCGGATCCAGTTCCGGGCCGCCGGAATGACCCAATCAACCAGTCAGCTGCCTCTTCGGCATCTTGTCAGGAGGGAATCCCCGCAGCCTCTCTCCCCAGGCCATCTTCCCCTGCTGTCCCATCAGCACGTCGTGCCCGGCCCGTTTCGGCTGTCGCCCCCTCGTCCTCGACGCCTTCTCCAGCTGCTGTGTGTGACAAGAGTCCTGCTTCGGCGAGCCCCGTCCATGGATCCTTGAGAGCGGCCCCCCTTCGTCCTCCCAGGGGGTCCTCTGTTACCATCCAGCGGGCGAAGGAAGGAGCAATGCCCTCTACAGCTGGCACCATCCTCCCTCCGGGAGACAGGCAAGTTCAAGTTCAGTCCCCTACTCATAATTGTGATCTGTCTTGTCTGACTCCTGGGGTTGGAGTACGGGGTTTGCAGCCCCCCGAGCTCCCACCACCAGCTGTAGTCATCTGTACTGAACCTGCTGCCTCTGTGTCTTCCTCCGCTGAGTGGTCCTTTGCGTTAGGCCTACGTCGTCGGACGAGGAGGAGGCCTGCTGCTCTGGGAACAATTCCGGCCCCGCAGCCATGTCTTGGGTAAAGGAGAAGAGCGGACTGCGGCGTGGAGCCTGAGCTGACGAGGAAGTGTCCCCGGGTCTCTATGGAGGAGCAGCCTGAGCCAGTGGGTCAAGGGTCCCCTGTCGCCATGCCGTGCGGGTTATCGGCATGGACATCAGCGCGAGAGGATCCGGCTGCAGAGACCATCATGCCGGCTGTGCAGCGCGACGCAGCCGAGTGGGAGCCCGACGACAAGCTTCTACCCGAACCTGGATCGACGGAGTCCTGGACAGCTCCAGAGCCCGAGTGCAGGCAAGTGCTCTTCTTTGTTTTCCTTTGTGTGGTATTAGAGCATTTTTGCCTGCCTCACGGGGAGGCGAGCGAGGGGCAGCTGTCTGCTGCGCCCGAACTCGTCTTGCTGGGCTCTGGCGCTGCCGGGGATACTGATCCCGGTCCTTTCTGTTCCTCTGAGCCTCTTCACAGTGTTGCCGGCTTGGAATCTGTCGAGGTCGCGGTGCAGGAGGTCCCAAGTTTGGGGGTGGAGGTCGTCGCCGATGTGGTGCCGTCCCAGTCGGGGTCTGACGCAGGGGCAGCTGTGACCCAGCGGGGGTCCGACGCAGGAGCAGCTGTGACCCAATCGGGGTCTGACGAGGCCCAGTGGGGTCCTGATGCGGGTGCAGCTGTGACCCAATCGGGGTCTGACGCAGGCAGAGCTACAACGGCCGCATCGGTGTGGGTCAATGTCGGTGGAGGAGCTGCAGACCCGTCGCCGCCTGATGTGATGTGGGCTCGTCATTATCTTTATTCCCCTCTCAGGAGCCACCAGCTGGGGTCGTCATCGCTGGGGGCCGTTGGAGGTTTCCTTTTTGCAGGCTGGCGTTCCCATGTAGTTTCCCCGTCAGGGAGGCCGCCACGCGCTATTCCTCCACGGTTCTGGTGGCTGAGCGATGCGGGACGGCCACCCGAGGAACTGTTTTGCCGGTTCGGCGCATGGGGTTGGCCACCTGATGAACTGTGTTTGTTACTGGGTGGCCTGGTTTGGCCGCCGGAGGACTTGACTCTCGGGGCCTGGGACTGGGTCAGGCCACCCGACCACGTACTGTTCCCCGTGACCACCCATTGGCCATCGGACGCAGGGAGGCAACCGGAACTATGCCTGGGGGGTTTGGTCTCCGCCTGCCATCCTCTGTTTATACTATATGGTGTAACGTCATCCGGAACAATAAAATTGCCTCATGTGTGTTTGGCGTAGCATGCCTTTTTTTTTTTTTTTTTCCCCCTGTCTCTTTTCTCCTTTCCAGGTTGCTGCCACTGTGCGGGCACGTCTCCGGAGACTGCATGCGCTCAGTGCCCCATCAACAGCAACCATTCTCCACCCAGTCAGGCACCACCGACTCCACCAACTTCACCCTGCTGGTTCGCCTCTTCCCCCGCTCGAGGTTGTGCTGGTTCTCCCTATTATCCCACGAAAGTGGCAATTTGGCTTGCCCATTTTCCCTGTCTCCATTCCTCTTCTCACAGCTCTCGTTCTCTCTCCACAGGCTGTTTCCTCTGACGAGTGACATTTTCCTTAAGCTGTGCTTTTAAAAGATATTTAAAAGATATTTAATAAACTCCTCAAACGTTTGTGTTCTCGATTGTCCTTCTGTTGCTGCATCGCATGTGTGTGCTGTCTATAATTGGTAATCATGACACAAATATGCACGAGTTTCAAGTCACTGCTCTCTCAGTCAGTTATGGTCTGCGACATCTTGTCTCCTCCATGGCCAGTTTCAGCACAGATAGCAGTCAACAAAGTTTCAACATCAGAATTTTATGTAATTTTTTGCAACCATGTACAAGCAAATCTACCCACATATAATTTAATGAAATAAAATTCTAGTATATCAAGATTTATTCAACGTGTTCTGAAGTTACTTGACTGGGAACTTGCCTGTTCGTCAGGTCCCCTTCAGCTGCTGGACCCCGGAGGTACCTGCGGGTCATGGCGTCAATGAAGACCGTCCTTGGAAGAACCGTTCCAAGGATGGTTTGTGCAGTATATATCCGTGCAGATTTTGTGGCATTTTCAACTCGGATCTTGACCCACTGAGCATCTGCTGAACATGTTTACTTAGTGTACGTCACTTCCTGCCGGCGATGGCTGGTTCCCATTGGTTTTGACCGAGCAGTTTTCATGAGATAAAATTATTCAGTATACTGACTCTAGGGGGTTATTTTTACTGAATAAACACATTTTTCGTTTATAAGTAAAACCTAAAGCAGGATTAATGTTGTTATAATGACCAGTACTGGTTTCCTTTAAAATCTTGAGTAATGACTTCAGTCTTGAAATAAATAATATAATGATAATAAATAAATATTTTTTTCCGACTTTTCTCAGTAAACGTATCTAAATTTGAAACCATTTACCTCAAATTTGTAATTTCCTCTTGTAAGACGGACTTTTCTTGTACATTTCAGATTTTATTATAAATTTGTGGATTATTTTATAGCTAATTTTTGTCTATTTTTTAAATAAAATAAAATTACTGTGTTTTTAATAAATTTGAAAGAGACTGTGGTCATTTTTTTTACTTTTCCTTATAACAATTTTTGACCATAATTTTGAGGAGCAAGAAGAGAACAATAATTTAACTCTGATTTCAAAGAAAAAAAATTAATACAATTGTATTTAATGAAATAAATTAACTTAAATGGCCAAAGATGCAGTCATTTCTGTTATAATATTTCTATGTATTTATAGTTTGTTTTATTTTTTTTTAGAAATCTCCTCACTACCCAGACAGCAGGAAAAACCTTCCTTATTTTGAAATCCAAATGTTGGCAGTTTAGTTTGTCTGAAGGCTGTTGACGGATTAAAGTCATTGACTTCATGAATTTTGGTCATCTTAACTTGCCAGGTACATAATAATGAACATAAATTAGTTAATTAATATTAACTAAGGTAAAGGTAAAAACATCTCCTTTTTATTCTTGTCTGAAATAAGAAAAACAAAAAACTAATAATTATAAAGAAGACACAATCAACCTTCTTGAGCCCCTAACTAAACATGTTAGCTAAGCGAATCTTCATTATTGCTCCTGTTACCAGCAGATTAAAACCATAATAAATGTCTCCAGTGTTTACATGCCTCTTCTGTTGTTTTTTTTTTTTTTTTCCACATGCTGGCAGTTCGCCTACCAGCGTGGCATTGGGGTGTAGGATGCAGTGATCTTCCTCCTTCACCGTTCTCTGTCCCACCTGGAAAAGCCGGGGAATGTGGTGAGGATCATGTTCTTTGACTTCTCCAGTGCTTTCAACACCATCCAACCAATGATCCTGAAGGACAAGCTGCTGTGCACAGGGGCGGACCAGCACCTGTCATCATGGATCCTGGACTACCTCACTAACCGGCCACAGTTTGTGAGAACCCAAGATTGTGCGTCCGACACGATCATCGGTAGCACGGGGGCCCCCCAGGGAACGGTCTTGGCTCCCTTCCTGTTCACCCTTTATACTGCGGACTTCTCACACAACAGTCTACAGAAATTCTCTGACGACTCTGCGATCGGCGGCCTCATCTCCAACGGAGATGAAGCTGAGTACAGAGGACTTATCCAGGACTTCATGATCTGGTGCCATCAGAACTGCCTCCAGATCGATGCGAGGAAAACTAAGGAGCTGGTGGTGGACTGCCGCAGGCAAGGACAACCCCTCATAGCACCAGTAAACATACAGGGAACAGACATTGAGATGGTGACATCCTACAAGTACCTGGGTGTTCATCTGAACAATAAACTAGACTGGTCACACAATACTGACGCACTCTACAAGAAGGAACAGTGCAGGCTGTTCCTACTGAGGAGGCTCAGGTCTTTTGGTGTACAAGGGGCGCTGCTGAAGACATTCTACGACACGGTGGTGGCATCAGCCATCACTTTTGGAGTGGTCTGCTGGGGCAACGGCATTACAGGAGCCGATAGGAAGAGACTGAACAAACTGATCAAGAAAGCTAGCTCTGTCCTGGGGAAACGCCTTGACCCAGTGGAGGAGATAGGAGAGAGAAGGATGGTGGCTAAACTGTCATCTCTGCTGGAGTCCGAGTCCCACCCTATGCGGGACATACTGAACACACTGAGGAGCTCATTTAGCAGTAGACTACATCATCCTAGGTGCGCAACCGAGAGGTTTCGCAGGTCCTTCCTACCTACGGCTGTCAGACTGTATAACCTAAGCAGGGCTGCTCGCAGAGATAGCAAAAATGTGATGACCTAATAGTACTGAATGCAAAAGATGCAACAGACTTACACAAATGGTCCCCTCCAGTATACAACTAGGACAATATCAGTTGCTACGAGGGTGACAATATGTATGGGTACATATTCATACTATGTAGGATAACTAAGTAGACGGTTATGCTGTTTATTCCATCTTGCTACAATGCTCCGCACTGCGTATGTATTTATATGTGGGTTTACTCCGGGATTTCTCCGGTTTCCTCCCACATGCCAAAAACATGCAAGTTAGGTTAATTGGCATCAAACTGGGGATTCTAAATCGTCCTTACGTATGACTGTGAAAGTGAATGGTTGTCTGTCTCTTTGTGTTGGCCCTACGATGGACTGGCGATCTGTCCAGGGTGAACCCTGCCTCTCGCCCAAAGATGCTCGGATAGGCTCCAGCTCCCCCCCGCAACCCGAAAAGGATTAAGCGGAAGAAGATGAATGAATGAATGAATGAATGAATGAATGAATGAATGAATGTGTACATATGTATATTAACTGCTCTTATTTTTATTTTTATTATCTTCTTAATTATTGCTCTGAGTGGTGCTATCCCTGTGCTGTTGCAATCCTGGAATTTCCCCATTGTGGGACTAATAAAGCCTTATCTTATCTTATCTTATCTTAAGGTACTTTAAAGTTTTGGCGTTTCGGCCTCAGTGTGAAGGAAGCTTGGGAAGCTACAAACATTGAGGCCTGCATGGAGGATGCCCGCACCTCCCACACACTGGAGGTAGGCCTCCTCTGCATAAAATGTGCCGAGGAGTTGAATGAGGTGCTTCCAGCTTTCCGACGGTTCCCTCAGCTCGTCCGTTTGCACGAGTAGAGCATTAACATGCAGATCATCATCCAGGGGTTGATGAAATCATTCCTGGTGGCGGGAGAGGTGCCGAGGGAGGAAGGACTGCATCCATCTGGGGGAAGACAAGGTCGTCGCCGAAACCGTGGGACACAGCGGCCCAGCTTTTCATCCCCAGCAAGGACGCGCCAGGCTTCCATTTCCTCCTTCGGTTCTCTACGAGCATACCACCATCGGGCATCCTTCCCCCATCTGATGATCTCCAGCTTCTCCAGGGAGGACTCGCTGGATGGGTCATTGGTAGCAGAGCAGGAATACAGGCGAGTACCGGTTCGTTTTTTTTTTTACATCAGTTAATGAAGGGACTGGTCTGGGCCCCGGTGGAGAGACTCAGCCACGGCTGCCTCCCGCTGCTGAGTTCTCTCCACCTCACCTTGCTATTAACTCTGCTGCCCTGTCCATCCACCCATCCTCACCTGCATCTCCTGTATTCCTTTCTTGTTTTTGTGAGAGACTGGCTATACTGGGAGGCAACTTACTGGTCTGGGATGAGCCGGCTGCCCCTGAAGCTTTTCCAGCTGCAGCTACCTCCAGGAGGGGGTTCCAAGGAGCTATAACCCCTAGACCTGATGTTCTACTCTTTGCTGTTGCTGTGTTTGGGCTGCATGAGGCTCCACACTGCTCCCCAGCTCCAGTACCATCACCACATCATTTCCCAGCACCACTACCAGTTCTGGCTGTTCCCCGGACAACTCCAGATGCTCACGAGGTTTACATCCCAGCTCCAGCTGCTTCTGAGGTGCGCACAACAGCTCCAGACATCCCTGAGGTGCACACACCAGCGCCAGACGTCCCCGAGATGCACACAATAGTGCCAGCCATCCCTAAGGTACACACAACGGCTTCTGCCATCTCTGAGGTGTACACAATGGCTCCTGCTGTCTCTGAGGTGCACACAGAGGCTCCTTCTGTCTCCGAGGTGCACACAATGGCTCCCGCTGTCCCTGAGCTCCAGCTGTTTCCACAGTACATGCTCCTGTTCCTGCTCAGCCCGAGGTGTGCATAGGGCTCCTCTGTGTTTGTTTGGTGAGCTCTGAGCTTCTGCGGCCACTGTTCCACCATGTTCTCCAGATTGGTGGCCTTTGGACATTGGCAGGCTGTCGGACCAGCCCTGCATTCTAGTCTGGGGGTCCTTGGACTGGGGTAGGCCCCCCGACCAACGTTGTTCTCCATTGTACACCCCCTGACCCATTGTTTGTTGCGGTCCAGTGGCCATGCGGTCCATGGAATTGGTTAGACCACCCAACTCATTTTGATTTGGGTCTTGGGACCTCGGACCTTATTTGGCCCATGAACTGTGTTTGATTTGGACATTGCTGTAGGGGGTTACAGGTTGTTACAGGTTGTTGTTGGGGCCAGACTCATCAGGAGCCCCCAGCCAAGCTTCTGCCGTTACCGTCCAGCTACCGGACTTTTGGCAGAACAACCCGCGCTCGTGGTTCCACTTGGTTGAGGCACAGTTCGCCCTCCGGAGGATAACGGTAGATGACACGAAATTCTACCATGTGGTTGCAAAGCTCAATAACCATATGGCTCAGCATGTGGAAAGCCTCCTGGAGCAGCCGCCAGCCAGAGACAAATACGGCGCGTTGAAGGCTGCACTCATCCAACACTTCACTCTCTCGGTCGAGGAGAGAGCAGAGAGACTCCTGGCGCTGACCGACTTGGGAGACTGCACGCCCATTGACCTGATGGAGAAGATGCTGAGGTTGAAGGGCTCGGACGATGACAACTTCATCTTTGCCCACATTTTCCTCAGGACCCTACTGTCAGCCACAAGAGCGACCCTGGCCAGTTCGCCGTTGTTTGCCCAGCGGGACTTCCGCGCGCTGGCCCGGGAGGCGCATCGGATTCTCAATGCCAGCAAACAGTGCGCAGCCACCGCGGCAGCGACGGAGTTCGGCGCGACGGCCGGAGATGGCAGGGAGCCAGGGACGGCGGTAGTAGATCCACCGAAGACGGCGGCGACGGAGGCCAAGGATCGCGGAGGAGACACTCTCTGTTTCTATCATCGCCGCTTTACAGAGAAGGCACTCAAATGTATACCACCGTGCCAGTTCAAGCGCTCAGGAAACACCAAGACCGGGGGTCGGTAGCAGCTGTGACCCTCGGGGAGGAGAACAAGCTGCTCTACTTGATGGACGCACGCTCGGGGAGGCATTTCGTTGTGGACACAGGCTCCCAGTTGAGTTTCATCACACCTTCCTACGCTGACCGGCTGGCAGGTTCCAGAGGTCCCGGGGTGGCAGAAGCAAACGGCTCGGAGATTAAGACCTTTGGTGAGAGGACTCTACTTCTGTCACTACACGGCCGTACATTTGAGTGGACTTTTGTCATAGCAGCAGTGAATTTCAATATGTTGGGGGCTGATTTTTTGTGCTCACATGGTTTGTTGGTTGATCTCGCTAACAGGCGCCTGGTTAATGCAGTTTCTTTTGACTCTATTCCCTGTACAGCTCGAGTGGCCCGGCCAACAGCACAAGCCAACGTCACAGCTGCAAGTGGTAAGTTCCACACACTGCTCACTCAGTTCCCAGCACTCACGGTCCCCACATTCTCGGCAGCCGTTGCTAAACACAGGGTGGAGCATTTTATTACCACCACCGGACCGCCCGTTTTTGCAAAAGCTCGGCGCTTGGACGCAGTTAAACAGGCCATAGCGCGCGAGGAGTTCGCCAACCTGGAGAGGTTGGGCATCATCAGGCGTTCGAACAGCCCATGGGCTTCCCTGCTACACATGGTCCCGAAAGCTGACGGCTCGTGGCGACCTTGCGGGGATTTCCGCAGGTTGAACAACGCTACAGCGCATGACCGCTACCCAATCCCACATATCCAAGATTTTTCCATTCATTTGGCAGGGGCGCGTGTTTTTTCTAAAATAGACTTGGTCCGCAGTTACCACCAAGTCCCAGTGCGCGCTGAAGACATACCCAAAACAGCGGTGATAACTCCATTTGGCCTATTCGAGTTTTTACGCATGCCAATCAGGCTTAAAGGGGCTGCACAGACGTTCCAACGCATGATGGATGTGGTGCTGCGCGATCTCCCTTTCGTGTTCGTCTACTTGGACGATATTTTGGTAGCCAGCGTGTCTGAAGACGAACACGAAAACCACCTCGCGGCAGTTTTCCGGAGGTTGGGAGAGCACTGTTTAATAATCAACCCAGCAAAGTGTCAGTTCAGGGTGACGCAGATTGATTTTTTGGGGCATCGCGTCTCTCCCGAAGGAGCGGTTCCACTGCCTGACAAGGTGCATGCGGTAGCAGATTTTCCCCGGCCACAAACGGTCAGGGCGTTACAGGAGTTTTTTGGGAATGGTGAATTTTTATAACCGTTTCCTCCCCCGTGCAGCACAGCTCATGCAACCATTGTACGCCGCGCTCAAAAAACAAAAACCCGCGAATAAGATCGAATGGTCCCCGGAGCGAGAGCAAGCATTCTTGGAGGTCAAAGCAGCCCTGGCAAACACTGCGTTGTTGGCGCATCCAGACCCAACGGCCTGCATCGCGCTCACTACTGACGCGTCAGATGTGGCCATAGGGGTGGTCGTGGAGCAGCATGTAGCCGGGGCTTGGCAACCGCTCGTCTTTTTCAGCAGGACTTTGCGCAATAGGGAACGTAAATACAACGCGTTCGACAGGGAGTTGTTAGCTCTCCCCTTGGCCATTCGCCACTTCCAGTTCTGGCTGGAAGGACGCTGTTTCACCGTGTTCGTTGACCACAAGCCGCTAACATTCGCGATGGCCAAGGTTTCTGAACCGTGGTCAGGCCGGCAGCAGAGACAGCTGGCCGCGATCTCAGAGTTTACTACCGATATTCAGCATGTGGCGGGTAAGCTGAATGTAGTGGCTGACTGCCTCTCGCGCGCCGTGGCGGCCCCAGTCCGTGTAGGGATAGATTGTCCAGCCATGGCCGCGGAGCAGGTTAGTGATGCGGATGTGTGCGCGCTCCAGTCTGGACCAACAGGGTTAAGGCTGGAGAACAGGGTGCTGCAAGACGGTATGCGCCCCCTAATCTGCGATGTCTCCACGGGGCGACCGCGTCCTGTGGTACCGGCCGCGCGGCGCCGCCGCGTTTTTGACTCGATTCATTCTTTGGCGCACCCGGGAGTGCGCGTGTCGGTCAAAATGGTAGGAGAGAAATTTGTGTGGCCGAACCTTCGCAAACAGGTTAAGGAGTGGGCAGCAGCCTGCATGGCGTGTCAACGTGCCAAGGTACACAGACACACGAGGGCTCCTTTGGAGCCGTTTCACATCCCGGCTAAGATTTTCGATCATGTTCACGTGGACCTCGTGGGCCCCCTTCTGCCTTCCCAGGGGTGCACACATCTTCTTACAATGGTGGACCACACCACTCGCTGGCCGGAAGTGGTTCCACTGGCGTCAACCACAGCCGAGGAGGTGGCGCGCATTTTTTTAACAGCATGGATCGTGCGCTTTGGAGTCCTGTCAGACATTACGTCCGACAGAGGCCCTCAATTTGTTTCCGAACTTTGGTCAGCAATGGCCCGCAGCCTGGGTGTAACGATTCACTGCACAACCGCGTACAATCCGCAGGCTAATGGGTTATGCGAACGTTTTCATAGGTCATTGAAAGCGGCTCTCAGGGCGTCACTGACGGATGCAAATTGGGTAGACAAGCTACCGTGGGTTTTATTGGGGTTGCATTCTGCACCTAAAGAGGACTTAGAAGCCTCCCAGGCTGAGCTCGTTTTCGCGCAGCCACTTCGGCTGCCCGGGGAGTTTCTCCCAGATAATCCTGCGCCAGACAGCTCCCCGTCTCAGCTGTTGCAGCGTAGCATAGAATCGAGCACGCTGCCCGGCCCTGTTCACCACAGTTTTCCACGCGTTTTTGTGCCTAAAACTTTGAAAAACGCGGAGTTTGTTTTTGTCAGACACAATGCTAATCGCCCCCCGCTGCGACCACCTTATGATGGACCTTTCAGAGTGCTGGAAACAGGGGACAAGCATTTTTTGCTAGATTTGGGGGGCAGGAGGGAAAAGGTTGGCATAAACAGACTCAAACCCGCTTTTGTGGTGGCGGACGAGCAAGTGCTGTTGGCCAGGGCTCCTCGGCGTGGCAGACCCCCTCGTGGAGATTCCCCAGAACACCCACAGGGACTGTCAAAAGGTTTTCACCCCCAGACAGCAGCTCCCCAGCATGACGGCACCGCGGAGGTGGTGAATCCTGGTTACAGCAGATACGGGAGAAGACTGAGGCCCAAGCAGCATGTGGGCTGATGTATAATGATTCTATCATGACATGCAGACTGTTATTCTGTTGTTCGATCTTAGATGTTTGGGGGTGGTCGTGTAGCCACACGTGTATTACTGTATGCCTCACATCTCAGATAAGAACAAAGAACTGAGTCTCCTTGGCGATAACAGGAAGCTGTGAAAGTGTAATCCTTGTTATGCAGGAGACGGTCTTGGGAGGATCCTTTGTGTGCCTAGAGACTGTGTCGAGGACGGCGAGGGGGATGCTGAAGGATTAAAGGGGAAATGCATTGTGACTTGTGATTGTAATGCAATGTGAATTATGAGCTGGGAGAGTCCTGGTTATATAAGGGACGAGTTTCTCTGAGAGTTCCTCTTTTTCAACTTTGTTGATGATGGTGAATGTGTAATAAAAGTGCCTTGAGACAAACCCGCCTCGTCAATTACACATTTCCACATTGTCATCATTATGTGCTGCGGTCCTGTCTCCCCTTTGACTGTGGTGCATCCGTCACGGGGTGGAAGTATTTTGTTGTGTTTTTTGTGTTTTATATAGTTTTAAGTTTATGTTGCACGTTTTATAACCTTGCATGTTTTGTAGTTTTTATATTTTAACCGTGTACTTTTAGTTGGAAATGTCAGCTTCCACCCTGTGCTTCCCCTAATTACTAGTCAGCAGCACCTGTCTTGATTGGGGATATTTTTAAAGGTGCTCTGGTAGTCCAGAGGAGAGAGTGCTGCCGGATGAGAAGCCTTCCTGAGGTGAGCCCAGCCGGATGAAAGGAGGCTGTTGGTCCCAGAGGAAATGGCAGAAGGAGGGCATGACTGAGGACGAGCAGTAACAGCAAGGACCACCATGATACCGGCATTTGCGGGAGGACACTTCTGTGTGGAGCAGTTGGAGTGCTGCAGGTGAAGGACAGCAAGAGGCGGAGTGAGGAGCTCTGCCTGGGCTGTACGTATCTGTTTCCCAGATAGCAGCACCCCATGATGATGATGTTTATGTTGAGGATGACAATGAGAAATGTGGATATACTGCTGACAAGTGTCTTCCCCTGTGCAAGTTTCCTGAAGGCGTCAGTGTTGTGGAGGCAGTTGGAGCCTGGCCTGGAAGTGTGGATCCTCCTCCTCAGCTTTTAAGGACTTTTATCATTTGTTTTTAGCCCCCTTTTAGTACTTTTTAGCTTCAGTTTTTTAGTTAGTATGTTATTCTATTTTAGCTTAATTTAACTTAATTTTATTTCTTAGGTTTTAGTTAGGCTTTTTTATTTAAGTGGGCATTTGTTTGTGTAATTGTTCTGGCTGCACACTTTTTGCTCTTTCCCTGATTAACCCACTTATTCCCCACAGCTGAACCTACCATGTGTGGGAAATCAGCACACCCTATAATTGGGCCACTCTTCTCCAGAGCTTCAGGAGCACGTCAGACTTCCTCCATGCACTTGGAATACTCTCTTCCCAGTGTGTAGCTTACCTGTCGACCTGTTCCTCCTGGAGACCTGCAGAGAAGTAAGCTCAATTATCCCCCCAACATCTCCCTCTCATTTTCCACAGGAAAGGGGCCTGGTGGATTTGGACCCTATCTGGCGGATTCCCCAACGTGGATCCTATCCCAGCTGCCAAAGCCCAGTAAGTTGACTTACTATGTACACATCCTACTCCCTTTCCCTTCACTCCCAGAACCAGTGCGCTGCTTTGTAAATACTCACCCACTGTATGAAACTCCCACATCGAGAGTCTGCTGCTGTCCTGCTCCCCGGGGGATGGAACTCCACAGCCTGTAAGAAAACAGACAAACAGTAGCATTCTCAGACTGTGAAAGTTTGTACTAACCCCTCGTCTCCTCTCTCCGCTCTGCAGGGTTGCCAGACTCTCAGCGTCCTATCACTATCACAATTATTGTAATCAAGATTACTGTCTCACCTATTTGAGTCTCTTTGCTGTCTGCTTTTGGGTCTGTTACCAAAACCATGTCAGTACGTGCTCCTCAGCAAGACCCAGCAGCTGCAGTGTGGGGGGTCCTCTCAGCTCGGGTAGATGGGTTAGAATACCGGATAGATCACTTAACCCAGCAGGCTCAGTCACTTCTTACCCAGCTAGCTAAAGTTGTTGACCACATTAATAAGACTTGATCCCCATCCACTTCCACCTTCCCTTCTCCATCCGTGTTTTCTCGGGTGGGTCGCTCTTGTACCGTTCCTACCCCAGCCCAGTTACAATGAGGAACCGTGAGGGGGCAACGGGTTCCTGTTGCAGTGTAAGCCTGTTTTTCAGTGCATCCTAGGTGACAGTCCCACTGATCACAGCATGATTAGTTACGTGGTTGGTTTATTAGACTGCTGGGTGCTCAGGTGGGCACGTGCCGTAGTTTCGGGTACGGAGTTCTCTTCCTACTCCTTTGATCGTTTTTCCACAGTTTCTCAGACTGTTTGATCATTCCAACCGTGAAGGTAATGCTTCCACCCAGCTACTCAGTCTCCATCAAGCCTCACGTTCAGCTGCGGATCATTCAGTTGATTTCCGGGTGCTCGCCACCGAGGCGGGGTGGGGTGACACTGCTCTTTGGTCGGTTTTGTGGGTAGCCTACGCTCCAGCTTAAGAAACAAGTTAGCCTGCCGCAACGAACCAGATTCCTTCAATGCACTCATTTCTCTCGTCATTCGGCTCGGTGTGAACGTGCTCGAGAACAACATAGCATGTTCTCCCAAACTCCTGTTCCTTCCTTCTCAGTTATGCGCCACTTGGCGCATCCATCATTTGCAGTAGGGAGACTTGCAGACGTCTCATTCTAGTCCTCTCTGTCTAAGTTTGAGCTTCCAGTCCATTTACAATTTTCTATACACGAGCACACGGATGTTGCACTAATTGACTCTGAGGGTCTGGCAACTTGATTAGGGGTTCAGTGCGTCCCCCTCCCCAAACCAGTAAAGGTCATAGCTCTGTTGGGGAGTTCCCTATTCACTGTGACTGATAGGACTGCCCCTATTTCTCTATTAGTCTCTGGTAATCATAGAGAGAGTATTCAGCTCTTCATCCTCCCATCTGTCACTTCCCTCATTGTTCTTGGTTACCCCTAGCTACTCTTACATAACCCCTCCATTGATTGGAGGACGGGGACTACATCATGGAGCACCTTCTGCTTGTCCTCCTGTTTGCAATCTGCTGCATGTTCTCCCTCTATACCCATTTCCCCTCCCGCAGTGGAACCATTGGACCTATCCAGCGTTCCCCCAGAATATTACGATCTGGGTCCAGTGTTCAGTAAGGCCTGAGCCCTGTCACGTCCCCCTCACAGACCTTATGACTGAGTCATTGAACTAAAACCTGGGTCCAGACTCCCCTCCAGTCGTTTGTATAGTCTATCTGGCCCAGGAGGCTATGGACAAATATATTAAAGAATCCCTTAGCTCCGGCCTCATCAGACCGTTCTCATTGGCCGTGGGCGTGGGGTTTTTCTTCATAAAGAAGAAAGATGGCTCACTCCGCCCTTGCATAGATTTTCAGCAGCTTAATGACATTATCATTAAGGACAAATATGCTCTTCTCCTAATTAATTCTGCCTTCACTCTCCTTTAGAGCACCACCATCTTCACCAAGCTGGATCTTAAGAACGCCTACCACCTGATTCAAATCCAGGAGGGCGACCAGTGGAAGACTGGGTTTCGTATCCTGAGTGGCCATTTTGAGTATGAGGTAATGCTATTTGGTCTCACCAACGCCCCAGCAGTGTTCTAAAGGCTGATCAATAATGTATTGAGAGATTTTCTGAACATCTTTGTTTTCGTTTATCTCGATGATATTCTCATCTTTTCCTGGTCTGAGGCTGAGCATCGGTTTCATACCCACACTGTGCTTCAGTCCTTGTTGGAGAATCAGCTTTTTGCGAAGGGGGAGAAATGTGAGCTCCATACCTTGTCCACCACCTTCCTCGGATTTATTATTTCCAAGGGGAAGATCCAACCTGACCTCCAGAAGATAAAAGCCATCTGTGAGTGTCCCACCCCCACCTCAAGAAGACACCTGCAGCAGTTCCTGGGGTTTGCCAATTTTTACAGGCGTTTCATCCGTAATTATAGTAACGTTGCTCTTCCACTCACCTGTCTCACAAAGATTCCTTTCACCTGGTCTCCAGAAGTGGACAGGGCCTTGATACTGCTTGAAGATAAGTTTACTGACGTCCCAATCCTGATGCAGGTCGACCCCAGCTTGCAATTCGTGATGGAGGCAGACACATCAGAGACAGGGGTAGGCGCAGTTTTGTCCCAGTGTTCTCCTGCAGATGGCAACCTCCACCCCTGTGCTTTTTTCTCCCAGCGACTGACCCCTGCTGAGAGAAATTATGATGTGGGTGATCGGGAACTGCTCGCTGTCAAACTGGCCCTGGAGGAGTGCTGTCACTGGTTGGAGGGGTCCGTTCTGCCATTCTTGGTGCTTACCGACCATAAGAATCTGGAATATCTTCGGTCGGCTAAGAGACTTAACCCCTGACAGGCCAGGTGGGCGTTGTTTTTTGGGTGGTTCTACTTCTCCATCACCTATCGCTTGGGGTCTAAGAACATCAAGCCCAGTGCCCTTTCCAGGCAGTTTACTACAGAGCCTCGTAGCGAATGTCAAGAGACCATCATCCTGGCCAAGTGTCTGATGGGGGTCTTTTCATGGGACACTGGGCAGAGGATTAAGGAGGCTTTCAAGACCGAACCTGACCCTCGTGGCGGGGGGGTGGGGCTCTGCAAAACCTCAGTTTGTGCCCATGGCTGTCAGAGGGGAGGTTCTGCAGTGGCTGCACACTACCAAACTCACCTGCCACCCAGGGATCGCCAGAACACTGTCCCTCCTTAAGCACTTATTCTGGTGGCCGGCCATGGACAAGGATTTACGGACCTACATCAAGGCCTGTCCACAGTGTGCCACAGGGAAGTCCCTCACCACCACCCCCTGCTGGTTTTCTACAACCTTTGTCCATTCCTGATCAGCCTGGTCACACATTGTCATGGAGTTTATCACTGGGTTGCCCCTGTCCGACGGCTACACGGTTATACTTGGTTATGCTGGTAAACAGGTTTTCTAAAGCTGCACACTTCGCTCCTCTTCCCAAACTACCACTGGCGAGTGAGACAGCTGAACTCCTGGTTTTACATGTGGTAAGGCGCCATGGCATCCCTGTTGATATTGTATCTGATCGCAGTCCTCAATTCTCTTTGCAGGTCTGGCGCCCCTTCCATTGGGGCCACGGTCAGCCTCGCGTCAGGTTCCCCCCCACAGAGTAATGGACAATGTGAGAGGGCTAACCAGGAACTGAAGGCCTCCCTGCGGTGTATCACCTCCTCTAATCTTTTGTCATGGAGTCGTCACTTCCCGTGGGTTGAGTACGCCCACAGCTCAGCCACTTCTTCAGCCACTGGGCTCTCTCCTTTTGAGGCCTCCCTCGGGTACAACCCCTCACTGCTCTTTACCTCTGAGGATGAGATTGCAGTGCCCTCCATTCAATACCACATAAAGAGGTGTCACCACATTTAGAGGGAGACCAGGGCGGCGCTCCTTCACACAGCTGAACAAAACTATAGGTGGGCTAACTGACGGAGGAGTGTGGCTCCCTCTTACAAGGTGGGTCAGAGGGTATGGCTTTCTACCTAGAACATTCAACTCAAGACTGAGTCTAAAAAACTGTCTCCTTGTTTCATTGGTCCTTATCCTATCAAACAAATCATTAACCCCTCTGCTGTTCACCTCAGACTTGCCCCCACTCTGCGTATTTGTCCCACTTTTCACATTTCCCAGGTCAAGCCTTTTGTCACCAGTCCACTCTGCCCCCAAGCCAAGCTGCCTCCTCCTCAAAGAGTGGTTGATGGAGGATTGACCTAGACCATCAACCATATCATTGACGCTCGTCGCCATGGATGGGGCATCCAATTTTTGGTCAACTGGAAAGGTTATGGGCCTGAGGAGTGGATGTGGGTCTCTAGAGCATTCATTCTCAACAAACAACTTATCTACAACTTCTACAGGAGGAATCCAGACAATCCTCAGGCTCCAAGAGGCGCCCTTTGAAGGGAGGGTACTGTAATGGTTCTGGCTGTACACTTTTTGCTCTCTCTCTGATTAACCCACTTATTTCCCACAGCTGCACCTACCATGGGTGGGCAATCAGCACACCCTTTAAAGTGGGCCACTCTCCTCCAGAGCTTCAGGAGCATGTCAGACTTCTTCCATGCACTTGGAGTACTCTTTTCCCAGTGTGCTGCCTGCCTGTCAACCTGTCCCTCCTGGAGACCTGAGGACAAGTAAGATCAATTATTCCCTCAATATCTCCCTCTCATTTTCCCCAGGAAAGTGGCCTGGTGGATTTGGACCCTGCCTGGTGGATTCCCCAATGTGGATCCTATCCCAGCTGCAAAAGCCCAGTAAGTCATCTTACTATGTGCACATCCTACTCCCGTTCCCTTCACTCCCAGCACCAGCATGCTGCTTTGTAAATACTCACCCACTGTATGGAACTCCCACATCGAGAATCTGCTGGTGTCCTGTTCCCCGGGGGATGGAACTCGACAGCTTGTAAGAAAACAGACACATCGTAGCATTGTCAGACTGTGAAAGTTTGCACTAACCCCTTGTCTCCTCTCTCCGCTCTGCAGGGTTGCCAGACTCTCAGCGCCCTATCACTATCACAATTTTTGTAATAAAGATTATTGTCTCAGCTATTAGGGTCTCTTTTCTGCTTGCTTTTCGGTCTGTTGTGGTGACACAATAGGAGATGGCACTCCACCCAGGACTTTGGGGTATTGGGGGAAGAAAAAGGAGAGATGGTAATGGGGGGAAGAAGTGAGACGGGTGCCAGAGTGCTAGGAGGTATTAAGCTGAATGCCCCTTCACCCCCGCTGTGCCAGGTGTAGAATGTATTGTGGAGAGGTAAGAGGCTTTTCGCACCTGAGGACTCTGGGGCACAAAAATATTGTGTTAAGCCATGCTCTGTGACATGTATATGGATGTGTGTACATGCTCTCTGACGCATGTGTCAATGTGTTCACCCTGGGTGCCAAAGGCGGGAATAAAGTGATATAAAGGAGTGCGCTTTGGCACCCAAATTTAGTCTCTTCTGTTGTTGGAGGTGAATAAAATTCTGGGTCGTCAGCTCATGTCTCGACTGATTCCATCATCCACATTGGTGGCCTAGATAGGTGAAATGGAAAATGGACTGAGCTCCTTTGTGGAGACACTCACGCTGAAGCCTTCCACCGCTGCATGTGCCGTTGCAGTCAGACTCCCAGACTTTTGGCTCCATGACCCGGCTGCTTGGTTTATACACATGGAATCCCAATTCGCCCTTTGCGAAGTCTCAATAGATGACACAAATTACCATTATGTGGTGGCTGCGCTGGACACGTACTCCACGCAGCAAGCAATGAGTCTACTCCGAGCCCTGCAAGCCCAAGGAAAATACAATGCTTTCAAGTGGCTGCTGCTGCACCGTTATACCCTTTTGGACGGAGAGAGGGCAGAAAAGCTCCTCACCCTCTTGGAGTTAGAAGACAGATCGGCTGTGGAACTGATGGAAAGCATGCTTGCGCTAATTTGCATGGACAACGGATGTTTTCTGTTTGCCCACCTCTTCCTCAGGAGCCTACCAGCTGTGGCGTGAGCAATCCTCACTGCTGCTGGTGGCCAGGGACTACCACGTGCTTGCTGAGGAGGCAGACCGCATCATCCTGGCAAACAAGGCTCTCAGCATTCAGGCAGTGAGACCGGGATCTCCAGTGGAACCCAGCGAAGTTGAGGAGCCGATGGTAGTGGCCAGGACGGCCACCAGGAGACATAAGAACAGGATGCTGTGCTTTTATCACCGCCATTTTGGCACCGAAGTGCAACATTGTTTGCTGCCGTGCCGATTCAAGAAACCAGGAAACAGGACAGCCAGCGGTCAGCGGTCAGTAGCTTCATCAAGGACACACATTCTGGGAGACATTTTCTGGTTGACTTTGGCTCCCAGAAGAGCCTCATTTTGCCGGTCAGCGCAGACAGGCTGGCAGAAGGCTGCGGCCCGGCTTTAACAGCCACCACTGGATTCCACATCAGGACGTTCAGTGAAAAGACGGTGCTGTCTGAGTTCCCAGCACTCATGGTGCCCACTTTTTCTGCTACAGTAACCAAGCACAGGATCAAGCATTTTATCACTATGAAAGGTCCGCCCATTTTTGCGCGCCCTCGCTGCCTGGATAAACTAAACTAAATGACTGGATAAGCTAAACTAGCCATCGCACATGAGGAGTTTGCTAACTTAGAACACTTGGAGTTAGGCACTCCAACAGACCTTTGGCATCCCCACTGCACGTGGTGCCCAAGTCTGATGGGTCGTGGCAGCCGCGCGGCGATTTCCGACACTTGAACGATTTCTGACATTTCGCTGCAGCCGTGCAGCGATTTCCGACATTTCCGCCATGGAACGGGACCGTTACTCCATCCCACACATCCCAAAATGGCAGTAATAACTCCCTTCGGTCTTTATGAGTTTTTACACATGCCGTTCGGGTTAAAGGGCATAGCACAAACTTTCCAAAGGATGGTGGACGCGGTGCTCCCAGGCCTGATTACTGCCATACCTGTTCTCAATCAAGACCGTTAGCACTGTTGCCTTACAGCTAGAAGGTTCCAGGTTCGAATTCCCAGGCTGGCAGGGGTAGGAACCTTTCTGTGTGGAGTTTGCATGTTCTCCCTGTGCTGCGTGGGTTTACTCTGGAGGCTCCAGTTTCCTCCCACAATCCAAAGACATGTATGTTAGGTTAATTGGTTGTTCTAAATTGTCCCTAGATATCTGTCTCCTATAGGCCCTTAGAATAGAGGGTTAGTACTAGTGAAGCACTTTGAGACTAGAAAAAGCGCTATATAAGTACAGGTCCTTATCCCCTTATCCTTATCCCTAAAACACTTAAATAGGACCTGCCTGACAAAGTGAAGTAGACCAAAAGATCCTCAAAAGCTAGACATCATGCTGTGATTCATAGAAATTCAGGAACAAATGAGATACAGAGTAACTGAGATCAATCAGTCTGGAAAAGGTTATAAAGCCATTTCTGAAGCTTTGGGACTCCAGTGAAACACAAGGAGAGCCATTATCCACAAATGGTGGAAACATTTAATAGTGGTGAACCTTCCCAGGAGTGGCCAGCCAACCAAAATTACCCCAAGAGCGCAATGACGACTCATCCAAGAGGTCACAAAAGACCCCACAACAACATCCAAAGAACTGCAGGCCTCACTTGCCTCAGTTAAGGTCAGTGTTCATGACTCCACCATAAGAAAGAGACTGGGCAAAAATGGCCTGCATAGCAGAATTCCAAGACAAAAACCACTGCTGTGCAAAAAGAACATAAAGACTCGTCTCAGTTTTGCCAGAAAACATCTTGATGATCCCCAAGACTTTTGGGAAAATACTTTGTGGACTGACGAGACAAAAGTTCAACTTTTTGGAAAATGTGTGTCCCATTACATCTGGTGTAAAAGTAACACAGCATTTCAGAAAAGGAACATCATACCAACAGTAAAATATGGTGGTGGTAGTGTGATGGTCTGGGGCTGTTTTGCTGCTTCAGGACCAGGAAGACTTGCTGTGGTAAATGGAACTATGAATTCTACTGTCTACCAAAAAATCCTGAATGTCCGGCCATCTGTTTGTGACCTCAAACTGAAGCGTGCTTTGGTTCCACAGCAGGACAATGATCCAAAACACACCAGCAAGTCCAACTCTGAATGGCTTAAGAAAAACAAAATGGAGACTTTGGAGTGGCCTGGTCAAAGCCCTGACTTGAACCTGACTGAGATGCTGTCTCAGTCTAACGCCTTAAAAAGGCGGTTTATGCTTGAAAACCCTCCAATGTGACTGAATAACAATTCTGCAAAGATGAGTGATGAGTGATGAGCAAAATTCCTCCACAGCGCTGTAAGACTCATTGCCAGTTATTGCAAATGCTTGATTGATGATGAATTAATGAGGGAATATCCCATGAAATAACTTTTGAGTCAATTGTTCCATTGCTTTTGAGTGCCTGAATGAGGAGACTGAATAAGAATGGTTGTAATTCCTAAACCGTTCCTCCAATTTGGATGTAAAATCCCTCAAATTAAAGCTGAGAGTCTTATCTTTAAGACCATACTCATTATATAACTGCATCCTGAATATGTTTTGGTAAACAACTAAAATAACAAAACTTATGTCACTGTTCCAATACTTTTAGAAGGGAGAAGCATTATTTACTTGAGAAAATGTTCTGTTTGCTCCTGATTTTTATGACAATTAGTAACATTTTATGTGTAATTTTAATGTTTCTACATGGCAACGCTTCTATAATTAAAGCAGGGCATAACTAAATATTAAGAATATTATTCATATAAGCCCATTTCCAGAAACAGTTTTAGAGCCTTAAGGTGTCAGGTGTTGAGTTTAGTGTTTTGAAAATGTCTCTGCTATGCTTGTTCAGTTTCACCCCAAACCAGTGTGGGGAGTGGCATGTGAGGTGTGTGTGTGTGTGTGTGTGTGTGTGTGTGTGTGTGTGTGTGTGTGTGTGTTCCACCACACAAACTCCTCCCTTAAGTGTTCAAATGAGGAAACACTTGTTTGTTTGTCATTATTGAATAGAGAGGTGCTTCAGAGACATGGCGATGGGACTCAGACTTCGACTAAAAAGTGAGATCTGACATTACAAGGAGAACTGAAGAAAACAGAAATAAGGAAATCCCAGAATGCTTTTGCTCCATCCTGCTGTAAACTTTGTGTGAGCTGACAGGTGCGTCAAAGGCAGACGGGACTTTGAGTCCCGTCTATTTTTTTGTGACATTTCTGGAACTGTGACTGCTCCTTTGTTAGCGTGTTTCTGCTGTGAATTCATCTTAATTGACCACTGAAGCTTTCATCTTATCCGTTTTTGTCCCAATGAACTTGATGCTTATGATTTTGAAACACAAAAGAAGGATACACCCTTTGCACAACTCCAAAGGAAACAACAAATAAGGCCAGAGACAGAATCTTCCACACTTTCAGAAACAGATTTGATTAGTGCAGAATGCAATGTTCACCTGATTGATTAAATCCAAACTCAAGTGAGAAGCTGTAGCTGCTAATTTCAGTCTCAAATGGCTTATTGTACTTCTGCATCAGAGATAGACTTCTTTTGTCCAATCTGTCAAGAAGTCTTCAAAGATCCTGTTGTCCTGTCATGTAGTCACAGTTTCTGTAAAGCCTGTCTGCAGCAATGGTGGTCAAACAGTGTGATTCATGACTGTCCAGTTTGTAAAAAAAGATCTTCAAGAAGCGATCCACCCTGTAACTTGGCACTAAAGAACCTGTGTGAAGCCTTCTTCCAGGAAGTGTCTCTGCATGAGAAATCTTCTGTTGCATCAGAGGCTCTCTGCAGTCTGCACTCAGAGAATCTAAAACTCTTCTGTCTGGACCATCATCAGCAGCCAGTTTGTGTCATTTGTCGAGATTCAGAAACACACTCCAACCACAGATTTAGACCCATCGATGAAGCTGCAAAGGACTGCAGGGAGAAAATTGAGAAATCCCTGAAACCTTTACAGAAGCGACTGGAGGTCCTGAATCAGGTCAAAGTGAACTGGAATCATACAGAAGGACACATCACTGTCCAGGCTCAGCACACAGAGAGACAAATTCAGGAGCAGTTTAAGAAGTTTCACCAATTTCTAGAAAGAGAAGAGATCACTGAACTGAGGGAGGAGGAGAAGAGGAAAAGTCAGCTGATGAAGACGAAGACTGAGGTTCTGAGCAGAGACATAGCAGCTCTCTCAGAAACAATCAGAGATACAGAGGAGAAGGTGAGAGCTTCAGATGTCTCCTTCCTGCAGAACTATAAGGTTGCAGTGGAAAGAGTCCAACAGCGACCCGTGCTGGATTTTCCTCAGATGGACTCTGGAGCTCTGATTGATGTGGCCAAACATCTGGGCAACCTGAGCTTCAACATCTGGAACAAAATGAAGGACATGGTCTCCTATATTCTCTCCTTATATTTACATATTTATTCCATCTAGCTACAATGCTCAGCACTGGGTGTGTTTATATTTATATATCTATATATTTATTCCATCTAGCTACAATGCTCCGCACTGTGTTTTTATATATCTACATATTATTCCATCTAGCTACATTGCTCCGCACTGTGTGTGTTTATATACTTGCATATTTATTCCACCTAGCTGCAATGCTCCGTACTGTGGGTGTTTATATATTTACATATTTATTCCATCTAGCTACAATGCTCTGCACTGTGTGTTCATATATTCATATATTTATTCCATCCAGCTACAATGCTCTGCACTGTGTGTCTGTGTGTGTGTGTGTGTATATATATATTTTATAGTAATATGTACATATGTATATTAGCTGCTCTTGCTTGCTTGTTTTTTTTTTTTTCTTGCCTTCTGATTGTTGCTCTGAGTGTTGCTATCCCTGTGCTGTTGCAATCCTGGAATTTCCCCGTTGTGGGACTAATAAAGGCTTATCTTATCTTATCTTATCCTATTCTCCATTGATCCTTGATCCCAACACTGCATTTCCAAAGTTACTCGTGTCTGAAGACCTCAGAAGTGTGAAATTCTTTGAGAGTCCAAGACAGTTTCCATGGAACCCAGAAAGGTTTGAATACTACCTTCACAGTCCTTAGCTCTGAAGGATTTAACTCTGGGACTCATAGCTGGGATGATGAGGTTACAAATGACAAAGACTGGTCTGTAGGGGTGATTGGAGAGAAAAGTTATGTCTTTAAAGAAGCTACCCAAGAGGATCAGAGTGATTCTGGACTACAGCAGAGGAAAGCTGTCATTCTCAGATCTGGACACTAACACCCACATTTACACTTATTCACAAACCTTCACTGAGAAGGTCTTTCCTTTCATTAATACTGCAAACCCAATGCATATTAACATATTACCAGCAAAAATGAGTGTAAACATAGAGATGTAGGTGAAAGTATTTTGGTCTTTCCAGGTTCCTGTTTGCTCCAAGGCAGCAGGTTTTCATTTTGTTTTGACAACTTATAGAAAATAGAGGTGACTAAAACATTACAACCAGAGCACAGTGTCAGAAGCTGCTTTAAGCATGTTTGCTACAAAAACAGATCATCATGTTTTATATTGACATTCTCTTGTAGGTACAGGATGAGAAAAAAAATCAAGCAATCTATCTGGTGTTTGGATGAGTAAAACACCTTTTTCTTTGTTTTTAGTGCAATGTTTTTAATGAAAACTATTTTTTTAAGTTTTTTATGTCATGTGCTTGTCAGATGGCTTTTTGTGTGTATCAGTCAGAAGGAATTCTGACTGCAGCTTTGCAAATGATGATGTTGTTCAGGTGAACACCAAAATGTCTAGTTGTTTTGCTTAGCTTTCATTCCAGGGGTTTTTTTTAACTCCTTTTTTTTTTTTTTTTTTTTTTTTAATTATTTGTACCCATAGGTAGATTTGGTTTGCAGTCTGGTGACAAGCCACCGGCTGCCGGTCGCTGCGTGCGCGAGCCCCCTAAACCTACATGTTTTTGGTATGCGGGAGGAAACCGGAGAAATCCCGGAGTAAACCCGCGCAACACGGGGAGAACATGCAAACTCCACACAGCTCACTGTTGGTCGGGGGCTGGGATCGAGCCCACGGTCTCATGATCCCCACGATCCCCCGACCGAGAGTAAACTGTGCTGCCACAGTGCTAAACCACTGCGCCACCGTGCATCCTTGTTAATTTTAAATCCTAAGCAAGCTCGCATTCCTTTTAATTTCTCCATTTAAGAAGGCATCACTGTTAAAATAAATGCTGAGACTTTTTCCCTCTTTTCACTGTGCACTGTTTTGATCACAAGATTAACGTTTGGTGGTTCATTTGTTTTGTTTTTGTGTTTCATTGTTTAATTATGTTTTCTGTAAATCATTGGCTAATTAGAGGTGGCAGGAGTATGACAGTGGTTTAAAAATGTATTTAATGGAAATTTAGTATTAAATACATAAATTAAGTATTAAATAAATAAATTAAGTATTAAATAAATAAATAAATTAAGTATTAAATAAATACATAAAAACTAATGGAAATTAAGTATTTGTTGAAAATGTAAACAATGCACTGCTGTAACGACCTGTATACCCTTTACAAAAACTTAAATAAAAAAAAAATGCAAATAAAAACAACAAGATTAGACAAAGATATGTGAACATTTCTGAATAAAGAACTGAATTTAAAAAAAAAAAATTAAAAAAAATATTGTGCTGTATCTCTTTAACCTAATAATGGAAATTTAATATTTGTTTTTACTCTTGTGAGAGGAATTTTATTTAAATGTAAGAGAAATTTAAGTTGTTGCTCTGTCTTAAAGAAATTGTGTTATTTCTTCTCCTAAGTGTTCCAATAGATAGGTAATTGCCTGATAAAACTGAAGAGTTCTGATTAAGGAGTTGTAAAAGTTTGAGTTTATTACCCAGGATGGGAAAACCTGAGGGGCTGACTGATTGCTGACTTTGACTAAATGTTTCATGTTATTCTAGTCAGAGTGCTTCCTGCCTGTCACTGACGAATGAACAGAGACATGTGCTGGTGATTTCTGGTGTTAGGAGCGTCTGTGGATGTGTGTATATACTGGAAGCCTTCACTCTGCCCAGACAGACTTCCTCACTCTGTGTTCAGCGCGTTGTGTGACCAGGTCTCCTTCAACCAAAGACCGCAGTGTTGGAGAGTCTCTACTTCTCCTATACTCTAAGAGTGACAAATAATTTCCATGGCACTCTGTAATATACTATAAATAAAAGTTTTCAATTATTTTTCAATGTGTCTGAGTTTCCCTTCTGTATATTTTGTTGTTCTTCACAACTCCAAGAAAATGTCAAATTGAATCTAGAATTTCTATTAACTACTGAATCCACAGAGCTCTACAGCTAGAGAATACCTTTTCTACACATATCATTCTAGTAGTAACTGTGGATTAAAAAGGATATAGCTAATTCAAGTCTTTATGGATGGTAAAAAAAAAAAAAAAACTTTATTCTCTTGGATTCTGCAAAGGACTGCAGCACACGACCTGAGGATGTCACAGACAGGTTTATAAATGGACAGAATGATGCTGTAGTGCACTTCCAGGGCCATTTACAGTTAACAGTAATATGTTTGTGATAAACTGGTGTGAGGAAAAATTGCATTGCACCACATTATAGCTGGTAGCTATTTTCCATATTCAGTCCCTGTGACACATAAAACATTTTTTTTTTATTTTTTTTTGTAACTTAGATTTTTATTCATTTTTCATCATATATATTGCATTCAGATCACAGTCTACATTTAAAAACAAAGGGGCTAGAGTAAGAAAGAAAAAAAAAGGGGGGGGACAGATGTTGGAGCATCAAGTTTTTAGTTTCCATCTCTTAATTCTTCTGGTTTTTCCAGCGTCTTTGGTTATTCTTTCAATTTCTGTCTCGTTGTTGCACTTTGTAGTGTGTCCATTTCCGCCATTTTTTCCCCCATAGTCCTTCTTGCATTCTTTGTCGATATGTTAGTTTTTCCATCATACGTATGTCCTCAACAATGTCAGTCCATTGCTTTTGGTCAGGAAGAACTTCTGATCGCCATTTTTTTGTGATTGTTTTTTTACATGCAATCAACAAGATTTTAACTAGATATCTGTCCTCAGCCTGTATTACATTGTCTCTTTTAAGATCACGTAAGTACATCAGGTTACAGTTCATTGGTATATTATATCCTAATATCCTCTGTATTGTCACATGTATAGATTTCCAGAATGATGAGATTTTGCAGCATTTCCAAAACATATGTGAGTGGTCTGCATTTTGAGCCCCACATCCCCTCCAGCATATAGACTGGGTATTTGTATATTTTCCTTGAATCTGTGGTGTAATGAAAAAGCGAATCAGGTTTTTCCATCCAAATTCCCTCCATGTCCTTGAATTTGTTGATGTGTCTTGTGTTTTCCATATTTCCTGCCAGCTTTCTTCTGTTATGTTTAAATTTAGCTCTTTCTCCCATTTCTCCTTTATATAGTTACTTGAATGATTGTTTGCCATAAGTTTCTGAAATAGCTTTGGAATAATTCTTATTTTATTTCCTGTATATGAGCTTAAAATGAATTGTATAATCTCGCTCACATCTGTTTGGAGGTTATGCCTAATCTTCTTCATATAATAGTCTCTCATCTGCAGATATCTGAAGAATTCCGATCTTTCTAGTTTAAATTTTCTCCTGATGTTTACAAAGCTCCCGAGATCTTTTTTTCCGATATTGCCCCATGCTGTGATTCCCTTGTTCACCAGATTTTTGTATCCCCTATCTTGTTTTGCCGGTTCAAACTGACTGTCAAATGCTACCCATTTCAATAGTTTTATGTCTTCCTTTATATTATACTTTTGTACTATTTTATACCACAGTTCCAAAGTAAATTTAGTGATTGGGTCTATTTGTTTGATTTGCTTATATGTATCTTTATCTCCTATTGTGCTTTGTACTGGGAGTCCCTCAATTTCCTTTTCCATTTCTTTCCATTTTGCCTCATATCCTTCGTCGCACCAACATATGATATATCTTATTTGTGCTGAGTAGTAATATTCCTTTAGACTCGGTAGACCCATGCCTCCTTTCTCTTTTGGTAACTGGAGAGTTTTATATTTCACTCTTGGCTTTTTACCTCCCCAAACAAATCTCGATATCATCCTGTCCCACTTTGAGAACTGGGCATCTGGAATCTCTGTCGGTAGAGCCTGGAAGAGGTAAAGTAATCTAGGTTGTATGCTGATTTTGACTGTCTCAATTTTTGAATTCAGATCCATATTTAAGATTGACCATCTATCAATATCTTTTTTTATTTCTTGTTCCAACCTATCATAGTTTGCTTTATAGATTTTGCTTAGATCTTTAGGTATGTTCACTCCAAGGTATTTTATTTCTTTTTGTTTCCAGTTTAGTTTGATCTTATCAGTTATCTGGTTTAGAGGGTTATAGTGGAATGTCAGTATTTGTGTTTTTGTTATGTTTATCTTGTATCCTGATAATTTTCCAAAATTTTCTATCAAGTTCATCATTTCCATTTGTAACGTGAAAATGGAATATTAATAAATAAATGTGATCAGGTATGAATTATTTAATTTATATTGATGTATTGGAATCTGAGCTCAAATTTCATTTCATATACATCAGAAAAGTTAATAACACTCGTAAGGGGCACCAGCTTCTGTCTTTAAGAAGCAATTTAATCTTTAATTTCACTTT
This sequence comes from Pholidichthys leucotaenia, assembly GCA_020510985.1. NCBI lineage: Eukaryota > Metazoa > Chordata > Actinopteri > Cichliformes > Pholidichthyidae > Pholidichthys > Pholidichthys leucotaenia. The sequence goes on from CM035836.1 coordinate 240,587,049, forward strand.
ATACCTGTTTGATCACTCAATAAATTAATCAATAATCAGTCTCAAAAATTTTCCGTGAATTCGATACCTGGGCTTGAAACAGACTCAGAATGAAATAAATTCCCAACAACTTCTCATTTTTAAATATTTATTAAACGAAATGATTAAAAGACATTGTAGTAATTTCATTAATAATTATAAAATCAATCTTGTAAATGATAGATTAACAATGTCAATATTTTCGGAACCAGGGTTAAACTGAGAAACGAATTTCTATCAGTTTGAGTTAACAGATTATTAAAAACAACGCAAATTTATGGAGAAAGTTTGCTAATTATGAAAAAGTCCTAAATTAATCTTAAGAAAATAAAAACAGAATTTTAATGAAAAGAAGAGTTATGTTAAGGGCTTCTTAATTTGCATCTGATTAGATATACAATTATTACCGAGTCTCAGAAGTTAATTCAGCAGTGGAATTAAAGTTTTTACAGCTCACGTGCTTCTGGTGATGTTAGTTCTGTCGTCCGTCTTCGGCCCAGCTTTCGTGGAAGTTAGGGGAAATATCTGCCAGCAGATACTTCAGAGTCCACAGTTCGACCTTTAGATTCAAGCGGTCGAAGGAGGCTGGATTCTGGGCTGTATGACCCAGAGTTGTAACTGGGTTAGATGACTTTTCTTCAGAGCGATGTGGGACAGCTGCGCGTTGATTTCTCAGCTGCGTCTTTCTTCAAGAGGTCTTCAATAATAATTAAAAGATATCTAATCCGATTTCAAATTAGAAAAGAAACTTTCGGACTTTAGATAAAAATAATAGTTCCTGGTAGGTGCTTGGTCAAGAAAAATATAAAAATAAAGTCAAGATTAAAGTTTACCTTAAAATTAAACAAACAGCGGTTTTACAGAAAGTTTAACAGAAAAAAGTGATGAGTAAAAATTGGAGTTTAACTCCGATTAAGAATTGAGCTCAAAGAAATAGGAATTCCTAGGCATTTAAGAGAAAAAGAAAATACACAGTTACATAAATTACAAGTTATCTGCTCTGTGTTCAGAAAAACGCCATGTGGTCCTTTGTTCTTCCTTGCTGTGTGTAGACAATGGAGGAGATCAGAAAAAAGGGAGCAGCCGGAAAGAAATCTGGGGAGGAAAGAGGTCCGGAGCAGAAGAGCTGACGATGAAAGAGTCTGACGAGAAAGAGGCAAAAAAGGGCTGAAACCGAGTCTCTCTCTCCTTTTTATAAGCTCTGTTGAGTTTCGGGGGATTCTGGCCTGACCGGAGTCTCAGCCAATGAGCGTCCTTCGTGGGCGGGCTCGATGAACTTTTAGTCCAATGAACAAACAGTCTATTGTTCGGAGTCCTTTGGGGTGAAGAGCTGTCGTGCAGCGATTGGCTGTGGGAGTCACATGGTTTTAGAGGCAAACTTTAATACATGATATCAGTCCACAGGAATACACAGTTTTAAATACATTGGAATGTACTGTTACACTCTTATGTATAACTAAACTAACCTTAGTGTATCTTATGGGCAGCGTGGGCAGCACGGTGGTGCAGTGGTTAGCAGTGTTGCCTTACAGCTAAAAGGTTCCTGGTTCGAATCCCCAGGCTGGCCGGGGTTGGAACCTTTCTGTATGGAGTTTGCATGTTCTCCCTGTGCTGTGTGGGTTTACTCCGGGGGCTCCGGTTTCCTCCCACAATCCAAAGACATGCATGTTAGGTTAATTGGTTGTTCTAAATTGTCCCTAGATATCTGTTTCCTATAGGCCCTTAGAATAGAGGGTTAGTACTAGTGAAAGCGCTTTGAGTTGTCTTTGTGACTAGAAAAGCGCTATATAAATGCAGGTTAGTTAGTTAGTTAGTTAGTCTTATAAGCAGTGCTTCTGAATCAACATGCAGGAATAAACATTCATTTAACATTACCATGCATATATATATATATATATATATATATATATATATATATATATATATATATATATATATATATATAAAATCACAGATTAATGCATTTCACACATATTATTGATTTTCCACATCAAAAACATCAGAGTCCATCTGCATTTTCATAGTTCTGAAAAGAATGAAGGTTTAGAATTGAGTTTGTAATAATGTACTTTAAAGTTGTTTAAATCCAGCGTTTTCACAGTTTAAGGAAATTAGCTGAGTGTGGATCTGTTGCATGTTTTATGGGGGCAATAAAATGGAGCAGGACATTGGGGAAATTCCTTAGGCTGGTTTTAACAAAAGGGGATTTCAGCTGTGGCCTGGGGGAAGAAAATCCGTTTCTTTGCATTATTCCTGGATGAAACAAAAATGTCTTTAAGCAGAAAAATAATTGTTGCTGAGCCAAAGCGAGATGATGCTACACATTATTGATTCATCTGGTTGTTCAAGGTAAACTATAATATCGTCTGCAAATAGCCCAATCTTGTGTTCTGCTCCCTTTATTGTTACACCTTTTAATTTCTTATTTTGTCATATCGCTTGAGCCAGTGGCTCTATGAACAGAGCAAACAAGGTGGGCGATAAGCAGCATCCCTGCCTAGTTGATCTTTGTATATTTACTTTGTCTGTTAAGCTACCGTTTATCTTGATTCTTGCCACAGGTTCTTGATACAGCGTCCTTATGCATTGTACTGATTTTTCGTTAAATCCAAAGCATTCCAGCACACTATATAGGAATTTCCAGTTAACCCTGTCAAATGCTTTTTCTGCGTCTAAACTCATTATTACTGCGCTTTTCTTTTCTTTATGTATTTGATTAATTATATGTATTGTTCTCCTGATATTGTCATGTGTTTGGTGTCCCTCTGTGAAACCAGTTTGATCATCTTCTATCAATTCCGTCAAGAATGTCTTTATTCGTTTACATATAATTGTTGTATATATTTTATAATCCACATTTAATAAAGAGATTGGTCTATAGTTTCCGCATTGTTCTCTATCTTTCCCTGGCTTTAAAATAACTGAAATAATGGCTTTGTTCCATGATGGAGGTATTTTGTTGTTGTTCAACGTCCAATTAAATGACTTTAGGAGCTGTGGCATGAGTTCTTCTATAAACAGTTTATAAAACTCAAAGACGGGTATCCATCACTACCTGGTGATTTACCGTTTTTAAGTGACTTAATCACATCTCTAATCTCTTGTGTTGTTATTTCTGCTGTTAGCTTTTCATTTTGTTGATTTCCTATTGATGGCAAGTCCAATGTGCATAGAAATTTTTTAATATCTTTAGTATTTGTTTCTTCAGGTTGCGAGTATAGTTCTTGATAGAAATTATGGAATATTTCTTCGATGTTTTCTGGGTTAACTGTGGTTTTATTTGTGATGGGGTCTTTAATCTTATATACATTATTCATTGTTTGTTGTTTCCTTAACCATTTTGCCAGCAGTTTTGTGGCTTTTGGTCCCGTTTCATAATATTTTTGCTTTAGATATCTATTTTTCCTTTCAGTTTCATCTATTTGTGTTTCTTTTATCTTTAATTTTTTCTTCTTTAATTTCTTGATATATTTTGGGGTCATTTGTGCTTTGATGTTTACGTTCTAGTTCCCTCAGTCTCTCACATCTTTGTTCATATGTTTCCAGTTTAGACTTATTTGCTTTTCCTGTTTCAACAGTTAATTTACCTCTTAACACGGCTTTTAGTGCATCCCATAGTATTGTTGGGTCCACTTCTTCATTGTCATTCTCTTGGATATACTCGTTTATGTTTACTTTTATTCTTTCTTTCATTTTATCATCATTTAACAGTCCTACATTAAGTTTCCATGTTGTTTGTCGTTCTCTATTGTTTAAATATATTTCCATGTATATAGGATTATGATCTGATATTTCTGCCCCTCCAATCCAAAAATTTCTCACCCTGTGTCTGTCACCTTCATTCATAAGGAAGTAATCTATTCTAGAGTGTACTTTATGGACTGCTGAATAATGTGTATAGTCTTTTTCGAGTGGGTGTAGGTCCCTCCATATGTCTACCATACCCATTTCTGCCAGTGAGGTTCTTATGAACTTTGTTACATGTTTTTTTGTCTTCTTAACACTTGTTGTATCAACTTCATGATCCATGACAGCATTTAAGTCTCCTCCACAAATTAGGACTCCTTCACTGTGTGTTGCTATGAGATCAAACAGATGTTGAAAAAAACCCTTGTCACTTTCTGGTGGGGCATAGATGTTCACTAATGTGATCTGCATACCATCTATTCTTCCCTTTATTATTACATACCTGTCTTCTTTATCCTGGATTTCTTGTTCATATTCAAATTGTATTTTATTTTAAATTAGTATCATAACCCCCCTTTTAGTTCCTCCCTTAAATGAACTGTAGTAGGAGTTCTTATAGCCAAATCTCTTTAGTTTCACATGTTCTGTCTTGCTCAAATGTGTCTCTTGCATAAATATAATTTTGGCTTTTTCCTTCTTGAATTTTCTTATTATTCTTTCCCTTTTAACAGGTGAGTTCAGACCATTCACGTTTAGTGTCATTATCTTAAGATTTTTACCCATATTCATGTTTTTCCATTTTTTTAACTTGTGCTCCTAGCCCCTTTAACAACAAAAATAACACATATTTATATAAAAACACATTAAAAAATCTCGATCTCCGTACTTTGGGCCTTTCTTCTGCCCACTGGTCCCTGTTGGTGGGTGGAGGGAATGTCCTCACAGAGTGAGGGGCCCTCCCTAGACCTCTAGTTACTATCCAAGTAATAGTCATTAGTCTAGAAATGTCCAACAAATATCACTTAAACCTCTCCTAGCCGTCTGTTTCTCTTTTACCTTGTCTTCTTGGCCTTCATTTCTTCTGTGCCTTTCTTAATCTTTGTTATAATCTAGGCTTTCAGTTGAAAGCCTTGCAGTTTTTCCTGGGCCCGCTGCTCCACATCTCCTCCCGTCTTCTGCCGCTCACTCGCCTCCACTCCGGCTGTCGTGATGCGTTCAGTGCCGCCGCTGCTCCAGCCGCTTCCTCCGGTACGCTCACCACAAGGCCCCGCTCCATCATGTCCCGCGTTGCCTCTCTGGCTGTGTTGTATGTCTTCACGCCGTCCTCCCAATGAATCCTCATCTTCGTTAGCGGCGTTTGGAATCTATTTTTTTTCTCTTTCAGCGTTTTTTTAATGTTGGCATATTTCTTTCGCTGCTGCACAATTTCTGTCGGGTAGTCATGATCAAAGAATATCTGCTTGTCGCCGATTCGTATCTTTTTTTTCCACGCTTGTGTCAGGATTCTTTCCTTTACATCATATTTCAGAAAGTTTACCACAACTGACCTGGGTGGAGAGTTTGGTTTCGGGTTCTGTGCCGAGGCTCTGTGCGCTCGTTGAATCTGCAGGTCCGCTTCACCGGGCAGCTCCAGCTCTTTTTTTAAGAACTGATCCATGAATTTCGTCATCGAGTTGCCTTCAATGCCCTCCGGGATCCCGAAGATGCGTATATTGCTCGGTCTGGACCTGCTCTCCAGGTCGGTTATTTTCTCCTGCATCCTCTGCGTTTGTGCCGTCAGGGTCTGTAGCTGTTCGCTTGCCTCACTCTTCCAATCTTCCAGCTCCGATATTCGGGCCTGTGCTTCTGTCATACACGCCCACTGAGAGCGCAGCTCCTCCATGTTTTCTGCTAGCTTGCGCTCCATTTCTCTTCGGAGGCCCATAATTTCCTCCTTAATCTCTTTTTTCAGCTCCTCCTTAAGAGCCGCTAAATCCTGTTGTAGCTGCCGCTTGAAGTCTTTCAAATCTTTACCCAAACTGGCGAAGCCAGTGTTCATGTTATCGAGCCTGGCGTCCTCCATTTTCTCTGCTGCAGTCACCTCGTTTTTTTGGGCCTCGTGTTCAGCGATTTCTCCTGCGTTGTTGAAGAGGAATTCTTTAATTTTACCCTGCTTTTGTCCTTGTGCCCGGCTCCTTCGCGTTTTCATCCCTGAGTTTATTGATCCGCTTATGTCGAGTTGGCCATTTACCGATGATTTTTAATCCGGCTAGGGAGAGCTCTCTGTTTAAGCGTTATGTCTCTCCGCCATCTTCCCGGAAGTCCTTTTTTTAGAATTTAACCTATATTTTACCAGGGATAGAACAATTGAGGTACCTCTTTGCCAGTGGTGCCCTGGTCAAGATGGTGGCACTGATAAAAACAACCAATTACAAAACAACACAGAGGTATAAAATAAAAAATGAATAAATACATAAAAACAGATAACTCAATAAACAAAACAAATATCAAGTATTTATCAGGCCACTATGAAAGGCCCAGACAAACAGTGAAGGCATCATTCATTAGTGCATCTATAGACTTAAATTTAGACATCTTTACTAGGTTGTGCAAACAGGATATTTTGGAGCTTTGGACTGGAGCAGAATACATAAAACCTTTTTTCCCCATCTCTGTCCTGACCTTTGGGAGAGCCAACAAATGTGAATTTTCTGGTCAAAGATTGTAAGCAGTTGGTGACTTCCACATAATATATTTACAAATGTAGAATGGATGATTACTGAGTATGGCTTTGTAAAAGAAATTGAACCAGTTGTCCCAAACGTGGCATGGAAAGAGATGGACAACAGATGGAATACACATCTGTTATACAATACACAACATAAATACACATGAATAACATAATAATAACATGAATACACAACAGTTAGAGCCTGATGTTAGTAACAAATCTTAAAGCACTATGATATAAAGAGTCCAGCTTAACGTTAGTTGAGGCATTCATATTCAAAAGGTCACCATTTTCAAGAACTGGTAAAAAGGTGGATAAAACCAATCTCTCTCGAGCTTGTAGTGAAAAACAAACTTTATGTGGAAAGAAAAAGCCCACTTCTGCCTGAGTTTTCTCACCAGATTTTCAATATGACATTTAAAAGTAAGACAGTCATCCAGGCAGACATGACAAGGTTATTGGTGTGATGCTTGCTACCCTTTGGTAGCCTCCAACATCAAAAAATACACTTGAGAAACTGATCATAGTATCTCACTCATCTATATTTTGTCAGCCATCTTGAATCACACATTTTCACACCAAATCTGTGGTGTGGCATGACATGCCATGTTACACATGCCATGTTACACATGGCATGTGTAACATGGCATGAGACTTGACTCATGACATGTGTAACAGTAACATGGTGACCATTCAAATCACATGCCAAAGAATAAATTCACTGTACTCACATAAGTGATTTTTTTAAGCAATTACAAAACAAGGATTTTTCTCATTTTGACAACATGTCCTGACTTTGTAATATAACCAGGATGGTGGGGATTTGACTGTGTTAATAGTTCGGGTTCAGCATCCTGTACGTTGCTGTTGCTGGACTCGACTGGTTGGATGTCTGTTGTGGTCATATCCTCTCTGTTGTCTTTGAAATGTCTCTCTCTGAGGTGGCGTTGGTTTCTGCGATATGTCTGACCTTCACTGGTTGTGATGTGGTAACTCCTGTCTGTTTCTGCAAGTCGGGTAACTGTTGCGGGTTTCCAGGAACCATCTTCTTGTTGAAAATTGATGGTTGCACCAACAGGCAGGGGTGGCAGAAGTTTGGCAGTTTCATTATAGTAGGCCTGTTGGTGATTCTGGAAGGCTTCCCTCCATTCACGAACTTTGTGTTGACAGGCAACTTGAGGCTGGAGCTGTTTAGCTGTTGTGGGAAGGTTTGAGCGCAATCTGTGGCTCATGAGAAGCTGTGCTGGTGATTTCAAGTTGACCACAGGAGCATTTCTGTACTCTAATAGGCTGAGGGCTGTTTGAACTGTTTTTTTCTGCAAGACTATTGCTCTGTGGGCGGTAGGGGCTAGAAGTGATGTGTGTGAAGTGCCATGTTTCCGCGAAACGTTGAAACTCATGTGAATTGTAACATGGACCATTATCACTGATGAGGGTCTCAGGAATGTCATGCCTCGCCATTGCTGACTTAAGTTTGTGGATAACAGTGGAAGCAGTACAGCTGTACAGTCTCTCTAGTTCAAGGGATCTGCTGTGGTAGTCTACTATGACAATGTAGTCGCTGGAGTTCCATGAGTAGAGGTCTGTACCTATTACTTGCCATGGCAACTCTGGTATAGCATGTGACAGCAGGGGTTCTTTGGGGTTAGCGCTGTGACCTTCTTGACATATACTGCAGGTGCCTACTGCTGCTTTAATTTGTTTCCCCATGCCGGGCCAGAAAAGAACGTCTCTTGCTCTGCTTTTTCTTTTTTCAATTCCCATTTGGCTGGAATGTATGCGTTCTATCATGTTTTGTTTCATACTGTGGAGAATTATGATCTTTTCGCCTTTGAACATGATACCACCAATCTCAGAAATTTCATCTCTGTGATTCCAGTATTCTTGTATACTGAGCGGGCATTGTGATCTTGTCTCAGGCCAGCCATTCAGGGTGGTATTCTTTAAAGTGGTGAGCTTTGGATCTTGACTTGTTACCTCCTTGACCTCTTTCAGCCTCTGGTCACTTACGGGAACATTGTTAATGACTGTGCGTATATGGGCTTCCATTCATTCATTTAGGGCTTGATCCTGGTATTCTATAGATTTTCTGGACAATGTGTCTGCTACTGGAATGTCTTTTCAAGGTCGATGGATGATGCTGATGTCGTATCTTTGGAAATGCAGTATCATTCTTTGTAGCCATGGTGGTGCTGCTGCTAATGGTTTTCTTAGTATTGATTCTAAGGGCTTGTGGTCTGATAGATGTAGTCATGAAAATGTTTGCAGCCGAAGAGCACAGTATACAGCTCCTTTTTGATTTGTGCATAATTTTCTTCTGTGTCATTAAGTGACTTTGATGCATAGGCAACAGGTTTGCCATCTTGAAGCATGACTGCTCCAAGGCCACTTTTGGAGGCATCAACTTGGAGTTGTAGCTCTTTTTGGGGGTTGAAATGTGCAAGTACTGGACCTAGCTGTTGCGTTATCGGGTCTTTCATGTGCTGAAATGCTCTGTCATGGATAGAGTCCAATACAAAATCATTCTGTTCTTTTAATAGCTGGCACAGTGGTTCATTAATTTCAGAAAGGTACGGTGCAAACCAGGACAGGTAGGTGAACATCCCAAGAACTGTTTCTAACTCTGCTTTGATTTGTGGTGGCTGCATCTCATTGATTGATTTCACTTTCTGTGGGTCTGGTTTCAAACCTTCATGTGTCAGTGTGTGTCCAAAGTAACTGACCTTAGGTAAGCAGATGCGGCATTTGTCAGGGTTTAGTTTCAAACCTCTCTCTCGTGTGTGCTGTAGCATGGCTTTGAGCTTACGGTCGTGGTCTTGTTTGGTCTTGCCAAATACCAGCACATCATCGACAATGGCTGCCACGCTGTCGAGGCCTTCATACGTTTCGTCTATGCACTGCTGGAACTCATCTTGGGCTGAGATGATGCCGAAAGGTAGTCTGAAGAAATGATACCTTCTAAAAACAGTATTAAATGTTGTTAGGAGTGATGACTCATGACTCAGTTTAGTGTTCCAATACCCTGACTTGGCATCTAAGATGCTGAAGTATTTTGCTCCTGCAAGCCTTGCAGTGACATCTTCTAATGTAGGCAAGGGATAGTGAGGTCTCTGTACTGCGTTATTGAGGGGTCTCGGGTCCAGGTACACTCTGAGTTTGTTTGACTGAGGCTTCTGTACAACCACAAGTGCATTTACCCATTCTGTGGGTTCTCTGACTCTGTGACTTTTCTCTCCATGTTGTTGAGTTCCTCTCTCAGTCGATTTCTCAGTGCAAAGAGAATTCTGCATGGTGGGCAGACTACAGGTGTTATGTTTGGATCAACACAGAAGTTGCATTCACCTGGGAGCTCTCCTATACCTTTGAATACATTTGTGTATTCCTTCAGTATATTGAGAGTGAGCTCCGCTCACTGGCCAAGTAACTTTTCTTGGACGTGAAGCGAGTTTGTTGGAAACACAATGTGGTCTCTGACCATGTCATCACTATTTGGGTAAGCACAGTGTTTAACCAGTAGTTTTAGCTCAGTAACAAACTGTTCAAATGATTTGTGGTCTCCTTGCATTCTTTGATGGAACTTGTATCTGGCATATATGGGGTTGGCCTTTGGTGTCACACACATGGTATATTTATCACAGTAAGTCTGTAACTTTTTGGCTTTGTCTAGTGTGAGGGTCCAGGTATTATAAATATCACAACCTTTTTCTCCTATCCACAAAAGAAAGTAGCTGCACTTATCTGCCTCATCCTTGTCACACAGAGGACTTGTGAACATGAGCTCAGCATGCTGCTGGAACTTCCTCCAAGCCTCCCGTAAGTTGGTTGAATCCCAGTCCATCCTTGGAGTTGGAACGCTGTAAGATTCCATTTCCGCCACTATGTCGACTATGGGTTCACTGCTCTGACACCATGTGATGTTTGGTACCCTTGTGTCTGATAAAAGATGTCTCTTTAGGGACGGGACCATTCTGCCTTTTGGTTATAAGATTTTTTTGCGGTAAAAAAATGTCACATCTTACCAAGGATATAGAGGAGATTGATTTTGATCCTTGGTTCACCTTTCCATTTTCACGTTTGGTGGTGGGACCCAGCGGCTGTGGGAAGACTTATTTTGTTTCAAAGGTACTGGAAGACTTTGAACATGTTGTAAATATTGTACCTGAAAACACTGTATGGATTTATACGTGTCATCAGCCTATGCACAGTGAACTGCAGAAGGTGAATAAAAGAATAAAATTTATTGAAGGACTCCCCGATTCTTTTGAAGATGAAAACCTGTTTCCTCCCGATCAGAAACACTTGATTATTCTGGATGATGCTATTTTTCAAGCCTCTGACCATCCTGAAGTAGTAAGAATTTTTACCCAGTACAGGTATCATAGAAACATGAGTGTCATGATGCTGACGCAAAACGTGTTCCATTAGTCTGAACAGCAATTATCTGGTGATGTTTAAAAATGTGCCCAAAACATCACCCTAGTTTATCATGCTCGATTGAGTGTCAGGGGAAGAACATCTTCACTGTGGCCTCATCCAGCAGGGACCTCATGGCAGCAGTGTCCAGCAGTAGTGGTAGACTGATGCCATGCAATTCCACTGTGCACCACTTGTACAGTGTGTTAATGGAGTCCATTGCATGTATGGTGGTTGGACTGAGCCGACTGAGCGAGTTAGATGGCGGGCTTGTCGGGGCTGAGTGGCACATTTTGGTGAAGTGGTTCAGCTTACCGCAGCATTGGCCTTTGTGTCCTTTGATGGGGCAGGCAGGTGCGCCTGTCCGGTGTGAGGGAGAGCCACAGTTACCACATGCGCAGCGTGCTTTATTGTCCTGTCATCCCGCGATATTAACCCCTTGCACTCTGGTCAATTTCCCTAAAAACGCCTAAAAATAACATACCCAAAGTAAATCAAAAGCTGTTCTTCAACCTTTTGCAGCATCTTCATGGGGTTGGTCTCATTTAAAAGAAAACACTTTGAATTTTTTGGCAAAACAGTCATAATCTCTCTAAGTGCTCCTGCCACTGAGTAACAGTTTTCTAAACATACTGAACTTGAAGAAGATAAATTTCGCCTGGGTGTTTTTTTTTTTGGATACAAATGCTTGCAAATAACACACAGCTGTCAGATCCGGGCTGGAAAATGCAACATAAATGTAGAACCAAGTGTTATCCAGCTGAGGTCAAAATTTTGTAACAATACCACAAAAAATGAATATATTACACAGCTTTTTTCTCAGGTTGTTCCCAGGCGTTTTTGAACTGTGCCAAATTGTGCCAAATGGCACATTTTGGAAAAACGTCTATAACTTTTGAATGATTCAATATAGAAGCTTGATGTTGGGGTCTAATGAAAGGTGACACTCAGGGCTGTGTGTGTGTGTGTGTGTGTGTGGGGGGGTTTGTTTATTCATTCATGAATGAATGAATGAACAAACAAGCCCCCACACACAAAGAAGCATGCCACATAAAAAATGTGTGGCTTTTCTTACAAGAAAAAATAACCTACAGTGCATTAAAAATTATACTAAAATATCTGATAACAACTCCCACCCCCCCACCCCGCTACAGAGGACGGACATCGCCCATCGCTACATGACGGACCGCGGGGACGATGCGCCGTGGTCTACTACACACAGTTGTACTAAAATATCTGCAATAATATCTGGTAGCGGGGGGAGGGCCCCCTCCTCGTCCGGACCGTGAGCGCCTGTTCACGGTCCGGACGCGGCGCATGGACTGGTCCGTCATGTTGCGATGACACACAGTTGTAATTTACCGATCGGTCAAAACTCATTTTGATTACAATTTTCAGGGATAAAGAATAATTTAGCTTATAACACTTACCTGCCCACAACAGCAGTGTCGCTGGCGAACTTCTCTTCCTAATTGTCAGACGAACATGACGATGGTCCGCTTGTTACGGACTTGTGGTTCTGGTCACGCAACCCGGTCAAACCATAATTCCATTATTGCGGTTTTGCGCTTCCATGATTGTGGTTTTGGTGAACGATTTTTCAAAACAAATAAGAACAGTAGTAAGAAAAAAAGACTGGCCAACGCGTGTGTGTCACCCAGTGGCTTACACAGAACAGATTTTACGCACGGGACGCACGCTTTAAATCGTGGAACTTCTCTGCTTCAATTGGCTCGCTGCATTCGCAGCCGTTGGTAGGCGGGTCCTTCTTGCTAGGTTTTCAGTCATTGGTTCTTCAAGGTTTCAGAAACCCAATTCAAGGCTCTTATTAGTCGAATGAGAGGTCAATCAAATCTAAACCAATCAAAGCACTCCTTTGGCTTTCTGTTCGCGGCTGTGTCTGCAGCTTTTTTTTTTCAGTGCGCCCTAGGACGCAGAGACGTGACCACCCGCAGTATCCCGGAGTGCAAGAGGTTAACCGTCTGAGTGTGTATGGTGCAGAACTGCGACATACTAACTAACTAACTAACTAACCTGCACTTATATAGCGCTTTTCTAGTCTAGCTTTTCTACATACCCCCTAGTGGTCAAGAGTGGTAAATATTTTTGTCAGTGAAATAGTTCAGATTTCCAAGGCTATAACTTGAAAGTGGTAAGAGATAATGGCTTACTGTCAAATTAGAAAAATGTAAAATATGACCCAAAGTTTCAGATAGGAATAAATTTATGCATCTAATTTGCATAATGTCACGGCACCTCTTTAAATTCCATAACTCAGTCAAAACTGGACTTTGGATGTATTTACACCAAAAAAATGGTTCAGTCTTTTGACACCATTTTTTTGTACAGAGGTACCTCATCATCTTATTTTCAAAGTACATGAACAAGAAATCACTACACGAAAAAAAAAAAAAAAACAGAAATTGCTCACTTACTTTTGACAAAGTCAGTGAGAAGGCAGGCGCAGTGCCGCACTCTGTCACTAGAGGCACGCAAATTCTCACACTCAAAAGGTTAACATTGGGGTACTCGAGAGAGGACGCGGGATTGTCGGGCTGAGTAGCTGGGGTAACAGCTTGTGCAAGTGGAGCAAAGTGAGGAGAGTGTGGGCTGGAGGCTCCTAGCTGGGTGTTTAGCCAAGCCGAAGCCTCTAGTTGGGATGCTAACTCCACTGTCCTGAAAAGTGGCAAGTCATATGGTGCCATTAACAGCTTCTCCTGTTGCTTCAGGTTGGTGGTCTGCTCCACTAACTGGTCCCACACCATCTTGTCTGTGCAAGCCTATTCATGCTTACCAGACAGTGGAGGTAAGCGACATACTGTTGGACCGACTCACCTACACACTGTCGGCGTTAGTAAAATCTTGTCCTCTTGACTATCCCGCTCTTGGGAGTGGCGAAGTGTCCAGCTTACACAGCAACACACTCTTCGTAGCTATTTGCTGGTCCAAGTGCATTGAAGATACACTGTCCCTCGCTACCTAAGCAATGAATTAGCATGGCGCATAACCATAGCTTGCTAATCTTAGCTAGGTCCATGGCAGACATGAAAATCTTGAATGACTCATGCCAATGTGACCAAGGAATTGGCGGCTCACCGGGCAAAGTGAGGAAGGGTGGCAGGGGTGTTAGCAACGTTTTGATCTTGATGTTTTCAAAGTTTCTCCTCGTCACCAATTGTTACAGTGGGGCAAAAAAGTATTTAGTCAGCCACCAATTGTGCAAGTTCTCCCACTTAAAAGATGAGAGAGGTCTCCAATTTTCATCATTGGTATACCTCAACTATGAGAGACAAAATGAGAAAAAAAAGTCCAGAAAATCACATTGAAGGATTTTTAATGAATTAATTGATAAATTCCTTGGTAAAATAAGTATTTGGTCACCTACAAACAAGCACGATTTCTGGCTCTCACAGACCTGTAACAACTTCTTTAAGAGGCTCCTCTGTCCTCCACTCGTTACCTGTATTAATGGCACCTGTTTGAACTCATTATCAGTATAAAAGACACCTGTCCACAACCTCAAACAGTCAGACTCCAAACTCCACTATGGCCAAGACCAAAGAGCTGTCAAAGGACACCAGAAACAAAATTGTAGACCTACACCAGGCTGGGAAGACCGAATCTGCAATAGGTAAGCAGCTTGGTGTGAAGAAATCAACTGTGGGAGCAATTATTAGAAAATGGAAGACATACAAGACCACTGATAATCTCCCTCAATCTGTGGCTCCACGCAAGATCTCACCCCGTGGGGTCAAAATGACCACGAGAACGGTGATTAAAAATCCCAGAACCACACGGGGGGACCTAGTGAATGACCTGCAGAGAGCTGGGACCAAAGTAACAAAGGCTACCATCAGTAACACACTACGTCGCCAGGGACTCAAATCCTGCAGTGCCAGACGTGTCCCCCTGCTTAAGCCAGTACATGTCCAGGCCCATCTGAAGTTTGCTAGAGAGCATTTGGATGATCCAGAAGAGGATTGGGAGAATGTCGTATGGTCAGATGAAACCAAAATAGAACTTTTTGGTAAAAACTCAACTTGCCATGTTTGGAGGAGAAAGAACACCATACCTACGATGAAGCATGGGGGTGAAAACATCATACTTTGGGGCTGTTTTTCTGCAAAGGGACCAGGACAACTGATCCGTGTAAAGGAAAGAATGAATGGGGCCATGTCTCGTGAGATTTTGAGTGAAAACCTCCTTCCATCAGCAAGGGCATTGAAGATGAAACGTGGCTGGGTCTTTCAGCATGGCAATGATCCCAAACACACCGCCAGGGCAACGAAGGAGTGGCTTTGTAAGAAGCATTTCAAGGTCCTGGAGTGGCCTAGCCAGTCCCCAGATCTCAACCCCAAAGAAAATCTATGGAGGGAGTTGAAAGTCCATGTTGCCCAGCGACAGCCCCAAAACATCATTGCTCTAGAGGAGATCTGCATGGAGGAATGGGCCAAAATACCAGCAACAGTGTGTGAAAACCTTGTGAAGACAAACAGAAAACGTTTGACCTTTGTCATTGCCAACAAAGGGTATATAACAAAGTATTGAGATGAACTTTTGTTATTGACCAAATACTTATTTTACCGAGGAATTTACCAATTAATTCATTAAAAATCATTCAATGTGATTTTCTGGATTTTTTTTTCTCATTTTGTCTCTCATAGTTGAGATATACCTATGATGAAAATTGGAGACCTCTCTCATCTTTTAAGTGGGAGAACTTGCACAATTGGTGGCTGACTAAATACTTTTTTCCCCACTGTATATCTGGAAATAAGGGTCTGCAGACAGGTGCACGTATTGCGGTGAACTTTATTAAACAGTTAGCAGAACATGCTAAGGAGGGAGCACAGCAAGGTGACTGGGAGGTGGTACCAAAGGTGGAGAGCAAGAGATCAGCTAGCCCTGGGTAGCTGGCTGTTATACCTGCAGCATGTATACGTACGTGCAAGCGCGATGTGTCATACCATTTTCCATATATCACAGCCACCAAGCTAGCTTTATCAAATATAAGGGTTTTTTTGGACTGTTAAATAGTTCCATTCACGTGTACATGAATGGAACTAGTTAACATGGCCGCTGAGCCCAGGTTATATTAAAATATTTTTTTCTTTCTCATAGGCTGTTGAGCAGCATGTAGCCTATTATGGCCCTTTTTCCACTAGTACCTGTTTGGCCATACTCACTTCGACTCGGCTTCACACAGCTCAGCATGCTTTTGTTTCCATTACAGCAGAGTACCGCCTGAGGTGGGTGGGACTTTTTTACAGCAAGGCGGTGCAACACTCCCTTGATGTAAAGCATGTGACACACAAGCAACACACAAAATGGCGGATTACAAGGGGATGATTTACATATTTACGTACTGCTCGCTCTGTGACTTTTTGTCACAGTAAAGGCCAAACAGGAGAGCCAGAGAAGACTGCGTGTGTTGAGAGAAAACACTGTGGAAAAGTACAGGGGAGTTTTGGATTCCATAGCGGAATATGAAGTGGAATATGAAGTCGCAAACATGAGGATGCAGACTACTCGAAGATGGATGAGGACGAGGATGAGGGTAAGCTAACAAATGCTACAGTCATTATAATCCTGCGTACTACATTGTGATGGTGCCAGGTTATCGCTATTAAAGGTATTAAAATATGTATGCTATGTGTGTGTGTTTCAGATGGCTGCTTTGTTGCGAAATGATCGCTGCAAACCGAGAGAACAGGTGGGGGATACCACTCTGTGCTGGTGCTATTGATGGCTCCCACATTGTCATGGGTGGCTCTCGCGAGCCACCATAAGACGCCACACAGTCACCAGTGAGTTTAGTGAGAGTTTTATTTACGGTGAGAAAAGTGACAACACAAGCTGCTGAGACAATGACACATGAGTCTACTCACAACAGGAGGCATAGGCTACACAGCTCTATAGGTCCAGAGGAGGAGACAGTCAAGTACAGACAGACGAGGTTGGTGATAATAATAACACCGGCTGCTAAGGCAGAGACACACAAAGATCGCTACACACCGGGAGGGGTAAGGCTATACAGCACACTTACTAGTCCAGGGGCACGATGGTCAACCAAGCAGACGTGGTAGGAATAAATCCTAAGCATCCGTAGCGTGACGGAGAGTTAATAGACACTGCTGCAAGGATGTGATCGCTAGGGAGGGTAGAAATAGTCCTGCACTAATGACCACAAATGCAGCACAGCTGTTCAGAGTTTGACAGCTGAGCGGAAGCCTCCCCGAGCACTATCACAATAAGAGCTCGGAGAGCTAGAATCATAACGCCGCTGTCAAACCCTGACAAGATTAACCCGAGCACCAAGGCATAGTGCTCGGGTCATGACAGTAGGCCCCCCTCACTTGACGGGCTCTGAACGTCAAATAACACCCAAAACAGGAAAAGAAATGAATACATCACTTGAAAATATCCATCCTATTTCCCCCAGAACAATGACGAAAGAACAAAACAAGACATGACTACAAAACAAGGAGAACACAAAGCAAAAAAAAACACTTGACCCTGAAAATTTTCCCACCGAGGCCACAGACAACCCGTCTAACCCCAGTGTACATAACCTGGCCCCCAAAAATATAAACCAACACACAGTAACTATAGGAACAAAACAGGAAATAAATACAAACACATAACCATGGCAAAAAAAGAAAAAATTACATGACGGTAACTATGGAAACAAAACGTAAATACAAACATGACTAAGAGCAAAAAATGCATACTAACACATGATAACTATGAGAAAAACAATAAATGCACACACGGCAACTATGAGAAAAAAAAAAAAAAAACACAAGAAATACGTGCTAACACACCGTGACCATGGAAAAAACAAATACACACGAAACCAGAAATACCTGTAAACACCTGGATACTATGAGCGAGAACACGATACTATGGCCCCTCAAGAAGAAGAGGGGAACAAACAAAAAGCAAAACATGGCCATAGCCCCTCAAAGGAAGAGGGGGAAACCAAACAAACAAAAAACAAAAAAAAAGACCCAGACTATGGATTACAAAAACTCATGAGGCAATCTAAAATTGCTTTACAAAACTTGACATGACTTTGACACCGTATGGGCCAAAACAAAAGCTGATCAGCGGAGATCCAACGCCCCCCAGGCAGAGCTCCGGCGACCTCCCTGCCTCCGATGGCCCACGGATAGTCCCACAAAACAGTACATGGTCAGGCGGCCTGCCCCAGTCCCAGGCCCCCAGAAACAAGTCCTCTGGTGGCCGAACCAGGTCACCCCGTAGCAAACACAGTTTATTGGGCGACCAACCCAAGACGCTGAACGCACAAAGCAGTTCCTCGGGTGGCCGACCCGCATCCCATAACCGCCAGGACCGTGGAGGAATAGCATGCAGCCCGCCTAATGACAATACATAAGAGCGCAAGGCTGCCAGACAAAACCCTCCAACAGCCCCCAGCTGGTGGCTCCTGAGAGGGGAACAATCAAAACATTGGACCTCCTCGAATCCTGACTGGGTCGCAGCCGCACCTGCGTTGGACCCTCACTGGACCTCGTCGGACCCCGATTGGGTCAGGACGGATCCCGATTGGGTCACCGCTGCACCCACGTCGGACCCCAATTGGGTCACAGCCACACCTGAGTCGGACCCCGACTGGACCTCGTCAGACCCTGATTGGGTCACTGCTGCACCCACGTCGGACCCCGATTGGGTCACAGCCACACCTGAGCTGGACCCCCACTGGACCTCGTCGGACCCCGACTGGGTCACAGCCACACCTGAGTCGGACCCCGACTAGGTCACCTCGGCCCACGCGTCGGACCCCGGCTGGGTCACCTCGGCGACGACCTCCATCCCCGAACCTGGAACCTCCAGTCCCGTGACCTTGACAGATTCCAGACTAGTAACGCTGTGGAGGGGCTCAGAGAACAAGAGAGGACCGGGATCAGTTCCACCGGCAGCGCCAGAGCCCAGCGAGACGAGCTCGGGTGCAGCAGACGGCTGCCCCTCGCTCGCCTCCCCATGAGGCAGGCAAAAATGCTCTAACACACCATAAAGAAAAAACAAGGAAGAGCACTTGCCTGCACTCGGGCTCTGGAGCCGTCCAGGACTTCGTCGATCCAGGTTCAGACAGACGCTCGTCGTCGGGCTCCCACTCGGCTGCGTCGGGTTCCACAGCCGGCCTGATGGTCTCTGCAGCTGGATCCTCTTGCGCTGGCGTCCACGCCAATAACCCGTATGGCGTGGGGGCAGAGGCCCCTCGACCTGCTGACTCGGGCTGCATCTCTGAGGAACCCTGGGGACGCTCTCTCGTTGGCTCTGGCTCCTCACCGCAGTCCGTTCTCCTCCTCTGTCCAACACTAGGCTGCAGGGCAGGGATATCTCCCAGAGCCGCAGGCCTCCCCCTCGTTCGATGGCGTGGGACTGACGCCGAGGACCGCTCAGCAGGAGGAGACACAGAGGCAGCAGGTTCAGTATAACTGACTTCAGCTGGAGAAGGAAACTCGGGGAACTGCGAACCCCGAGCTTCACCCCAGGAGTCAGACAAGACAAATCACTATAACGACTAGAAAAGTGAAATTGAACTTGCCTGCCTCCCGAAGGTAAGATGGAGCAAGCTGAAGAGGACGTTGCTCCTTCCCTCGCTCACTGGATGGTAACATAGGACCCCTGGACGGAGCTCACCGGCACAGGATTCAGCTCACTCACAGCAGCTGGCTGATTGAGGGGGTCATCCCGGCGGCCCGGAACTGGATCCGGAGCAGGTGCTTGCTGAAGACGTGCTCGGCCGCGGCGCCGACGCCTCCGCCGGCCCCCAGATGGTGCGAACTCCAGGACTGGATCGAGGACGGGATCAGGATCCGTAGGTCACGAGCAGGAGTACCTCTTCTCCTGCATCACGCCGCGTTCCTCCTCCAGCATCAGGAAAATCTCGCGTTGTGCGGCGATATCTTCCCTCCTCGCGTCGACTTCCTGGTGGTCGGCCCAGCAGGAAGGGAGATGACGAAGGACGTCTTCAGCAGCGTCTAGGTACAAGTGTATGCCGTGATGGTAGTCCAGCAGGGAAGCGGAGATGAGCATCTCATCCACGACTTCCAGGAAGCCTGTCAGCTCGAGGCTCGGGCTCCCAGCGTGGCCCCTCCGTGACGGCATTCTCCCCACACTCTCAGTACCCAGACGGAAACAGCAACTGTCCAAAAACTCAAAACTCACAGGTGAATTGCGTCTCGGGTTGGCGCCACCGTAAACGCCGTTTTGGCAGCAGTGTACTGTCATGGGTGGCTCTCGCGAGCCACCATAAGACGCCACACAGTCACCAGTGAGTTTAGTGAGAGTTTTATTTACGGTGAGAAAAGTGACAACACAAGCTGCTGAGACAATGACACATGAGTCTACTCACAACAGGAGGCATAGGCTACACAGCTCTACAGGTCCAGAGGAGGAGACAGTCAAGTACAGACAGACGAGGTTGGTGATAATAATAACACCGGCTGCTAAGGCAGAGACACACAAAGATCGCTACACACCGGGAGGGGTAAGGCTATACAGCACACTTACTAGTCCAGGGGCACGATGGTCAACCAAGCAGACGTGGTAGGAATAAATCCTAAGCATCCGTAGCGTGACGGAGAGTTAACAGACACTGCTGCAAGGATGTGATCGCTAGGGAGGGTAGAAATAGTCCTGCACTAATGACCACAAATGCAGCACAGCTGTTCAGAGTTTGACAGCTGAGCGGAAGCCTCCCCGAGCACTATCACAATAAGAGCTCGGAGAACTAGAATCATAACGCCGCTGTCAAACCCTGACAAGATTAACCCGAGCACCAAGGCATAGTGCTCGTGTCATGACACACATACTGCATATGATGGGATACATGGCTCCCACATAAAGCATATGATGGGAGATTTAAAGACATTGTCCAGGACATCTTTGAAAAAAATTACAAGCCACAATTTGACAAGATGAAGATCTGGTATGAGCACAGATTCATAGCACCACAGAATCATAGCACCACAACAATATCATACTGATTACTTCAATCATAAAGGCTGGCACTCCATAATCCTTCAAGGTGTCGTTGATGGAAAGGGGCTGTTGTGGAATGTGTTTGCTGGGCTTCCAGGGAGCTTGCATGATGCTAGGGTTCTGAGACTGTCCACACTGTTTGAGATAGCCGGCCGGGGAACCCTCTTCCCACCTCACATCAGGAACATTGGTGCAGTAAGTGCGGGCTATTACATCCTCGGAGACTCAGCTTATCCCTTGCAAAACTGGCTCTTGAAACCATTCCATGACACTGGACAACTGACAGAAGAAAAGCACATGTTTAACCAAAACATCACTAGAGTACGGGTGATTGTGGAGAATGCTTTGGGCAGGCTGAAGAGTAGGTGGCACTGCCTTCTGAAAAGGACATCCAACTGTGACATCCAACTGGTGAAAGCTATGGTGCTGACTTGTTGTGCTCTGCATAATCTGTGTTAAAGTCATGGAGAGACTTTTGACACTACGTGGGATGATCCAGCAGCTGCAGCACGTGAACCGGTGGTGGCAGCAGCACAGGGTGTAGAGGAGCAGGGCAGAGATGTACGAGATGCTCTGATGCCGTACTTGTGTAGCAATAATGACTAAACAATGTGAGTGCCTTCTCATTCATGTGCCTACAAATGTCCAACTTCTCTATTTTGAAAATAAAATTTTGTACATCTCTTCTTTTGTTTATAAGGACTATTTGTGAAGGTAAGAGTGATTAAATGCTAAAACACAGGGGAAGCCATCTACAAATAATCCAGCAGTTAGATAAATCACTTTTGGTTTGATGCAAGTCTGTTAACAGAATGATGAATCATGTGTTGAAACATGCTGCATCCCATTTAACCCTATCCCATTATTATGAAATACTAAATGTTTTGTTTACTTTTTCTTAACCCCTTAGCATTCCTGCCAATTTTCCAGGGTGGAAAAGTAGAATTTTAGTTAATAAAAAGCTTTCATTATTTACCATTACACACACATAACATGGAAACATAGCACAGCTGGATTACCAAAACGTGTCTAAATATTTTTAACTACAAAGTCATGATTCACTGCATCATAAGATTTTGTTGGTCCAAAACTGCTCCCACAACCTACAACCTGACCTTGATCTATTGGCTTTTTAGGATGTTTAAGTAATTAGACTCCATAATATACTCCAATAAAACTGTCTAGTAACCCTTTTTTTCTAAAACTTTGGAGAAAGTTGGTAATGTACTACAGACACATAACCTGATTTACAGCTGAATTTGGTCAGAAGAGAGGATGTGTATGTAATTATTGACTCTTTTCTCACCAGTGTCATAACAGACAAAACACAATCATGATGCAAACACAGTCACTGGTTTATTACAAGTATCAGCACAATTACAGACTGTTTTGTTTCGCATGTACACAAGTTTAAAAAAAACACTGGGGGTGGGGAGACAGGGTCACACACGCCGGCCGCTCATCACGTTCACAAGCCTGCCCAGTTTAGCCAGGAAAGCTTGATTGAAGGAAGCAGTTTGTGCCATCTCCTCCCTTTGGAAGGCGACTTCTTGCTCCCTTGCTTCACGTGCGTCATCAGCAAGCCGGTTGATGGTCTGCATGTGCTGGGCAAGTGCTTCACTGCTGCTGTTCAAGCTGCCGTTCAAGCTGCCGTTCATGGAGCCGCACCTTGTCACCATGCATCCGGGCAAACACAGTGGCAAGATCTGTTGTGGAGTGGCTCCTTTCCCTCTTGCCTAGACGAAAGGCAGAAATGGATGGTGGTTAGTTAAAGTAAGTTCAAAACATACATTAGGGAAATACACTTGTGAAAGCCAGTGGTGGGATGTGACAAAAATGCTTCGTTGTTGTATT
The DNA here is from genome assembly GCA_020510985.1 of Pholidichthys leucotaenia. Lineage (NCBI taxonomy): Eukaryota > Metazoa > Chordata > Actinopteri > Cichliformes > Pholidichthyidae > Pholidichthys > Pholidichthys leucotaenia. The sequence goes on from CM035836.1 coordinate 240,609,742, forward strand.
TAAGCACAATTGTCATGTTGCTGCGCCTCAGTAGAGCAGATTTTGCAGGCACCAGGTTATGTTTAAAATAATTTGTTGTTATTGTAGCCTCAGAAATCTGAATGAGTTAATACAGTAAGCTGACTTGAATCATTTCAGTGAAGCATGTTGACTGCAAATACATTCGAAAGTGACTTCATGTCTTGTTTTTAAAAGATAAGAATTATATCAGTACTTCCTCCACCACAGCTGAAAAGGGACCAGGTTGTGGACCCCTGACAAGTGAGCACCCCAGGATCCACTCTGTACATGCACAAGTACATTTTCAATCCAGGGATTTATGGTGGAAAAGAAACAGCACAGCAACACTGTTCCAACACTGTTTTTGGAAAATCCACAGAATAGGTATGTGGGTCTATTATGAGGCTTTAGGAAATTATATAAATCACTTTATATATTACTGGGTTGAAAATGCATTTATATGTTGAGATTTTGGATCATGGAGTCCACTTGACCTGTATCCATAAACACAACAGGGTGTTAATCTTTTGTTTATTGTGCCTTACCAGCACTTGAACGTGCCATGCCAGACGTTTACGGAGCTGGTGATGGGGCTGGTATCGGAGCTGGTGATGGTGTTGGCTCTGATTCTGGTGCTGCAACAGATGCAGGGGAGCCCAGGGGATTCATGCTGAGGGAGACGGACCCCTGTCATGTGGAAACAGATTCTAGAAAGAAAATACACACAACACCCAAGTGCAACACATAGACAAAGCTTTTTAACCAGGATTTTCATCATTTTTCTCTCACAAGCAAATACTTCAGACAAAGCAAGTGTGAATCAGCAGAGTTGGCTACTAGCTAGCTAGCAAATAGCTAGCTCGCACTCCTCACTAACACTCATTAGCCAGGAGAGAACGGCATTGTTATTGCTCAAAAAAGTAAGCCTACCAATAGGATAAATAAGGGAAAAGATGCACAATATCACAAAAGACTCACCATCCATGGTTTGCAACAATGACATGGCCGTGGCCGGGTCAACCCCAATCTCCCTCCCATTGCTGGCCAGCCAATGGCCGTAAATGGCGTCCATGGTTGAACCACTTCCAGTCCTGTCTGTTCACCCCACTTCAATTATTGTGATCCTTGATGGCCCAGTAATCACTTTTCATTTTCTTCAGCTTCTCCCTGCATTGTTTTACTGTCCCATTGTATCCGTAGGCTGTCATCTGTTCAGAGACCTCCTGGTAAACTTTTTCGTTGTTGGTCACTCCATCTAACTCTCTCTGGATTCTACCGTCAGCCACCAAGCGCAGAAAAGTCCGCACCTCTTTGTTGGACCATGGTGTTGATTTCTGTGAAACCTGCAATGCCATCTCTACCGTGTTCAATTCAATTCAACTTTATTTATATAGCACCATTTTACAACAACAGTCATCTCATAGCACTTTCAACTGTACTGGCTAAAGAGTTTTTTGCAAATGGCGGTTGTAGATTCTGCAGAAGACGGCATTCTCATGACGTTACGCCCTGACCAATCGGTCGCCTGCACTCTGTTGACATCACATTTTCAGCTCGACACAGCATGGCTGGAACCCAACTGGAGTAGGTACGAAAAAAGTACCTGGTACTAGGTACTTTTTTCGTACCCTACAAACCGAGGAGAATCGAGGTGAGAAGGACTGAGTAAGTACTAGTGGAAAAGGAGCTTTATTCACAAACTTTCACTGAGAGGGTCTTTCCTTTCATTAATACCTTAAACCTAATGTACATTATAATAATACCAGTAAAAGACAATGTAAACACGGAGATGTAGGTGAAACTTACAACGATAGCAATGCTAGTGCATAAGTTTAGGATAAAGATGTTGGAGTCATTCATTTGAACAGGAGCCTGTCCCGAAAACCATTGGACTGCACAACCTTACCAGCAAATAATAAGGTGAAAGTCCCGATGGCTTGTCTAAAAGCCCATTCACTGTCTATAACACAACATTTTTCCTCTGTTAATTTAATTACCATCCCCTTGATTTAAAGCTTCTAGTGAGATTTGGTTTGACATAAAGGTGAATTACTACTCCTGATGGAACTTTATCCTCCCAAGACAAGTATTCTGTCCTGATAATACGGCTGGGTATTGTAGACAGATAGCGAACAATAAAGACAGCAGGCTGATTCCAGGTTGGCTGATTTACTGAAATCGTTTTTGTCTTGTTTTTTGTATAACTGAAACACAATGAAATATACATAGTACAGAATGTTACATAAGAAATAATAATACAACACTCTGTATATAAACAGTTTCTCTTATTACAGGCACTTAACTCAGGTAAGTAATTTGCTTTACAGATTCAAACTAAGGTAAGTATTTCACAGTTTCCACAGGTTACAAAGTTAAGGTAAGTTAAATCAGGTAAGCATAGCCAAATGAATAGCTAACTAGCTTTCACACGAAGCACCATTACAACACAATATAACTTGGGCTAACAAAGGGCTAAATGACTCAGCAGTTAGCTAAGTACCATTGCAAACGATTAGCCATTAACACCTTTTAATTGCGATCTTTTTATAGCTTAAATTTAGCGTTTTTAACATCATATTCCAAACTATAGTCATCTTAAACAAGTATTACAACAATTTTCAGCATTAACTTACTGTTGGTTCCACTCCTAGGTTAGTACAACCAAATTTCTGGCGAGCACATTTTCACATTGCTTTCATCATGGCAGATTGAACAAAAAAGGGTTTATATAGGAAACAGGAAGTAGCTACAATTAAAGGTGCAGTAACGCAAACCACCACTAGAAGGAACATAACCCCACCCTATATCTGACAGGTCAGCACACTCCCCACTTGGTATACATGTATACCACTATTTACTCTTCTCTAGTGACATCAATAGCACAACATCAGAGATGGGTCTAAGGTACTCTTTAACTACCCCTTGGCTAGAGGTCTTAACTGTGACCTTACGGACCTTGTTGTCTGAACTAGGAATGGCCTTAACTATTCGCCCTAGAGGCCACATGTTGCGCTTTGCTTGATTGTCCTTTATCAAAACAATGTCACCTTCCTGGAGACTGGACTTCTCGGAGGTCCACTTCCTCCGTGGTTGAAGTGTGGCCAGGTACTCCGACCGCCACCTCTTCCAGAAGGAGTCCGCCAAGCCCTGGACCTGGCGCCACCGGACCTGGCTGAGGTGATCCAGGTCGAAGTCTCCCAGGGGTGCAGGATTGACACTCGCCTTCTGGGTGAGCAGAGTGGCAGGTGAGAAGATTTCAGGTACCTCTGCATCGTTGGAGACTGGGACTAGCGGGCGTGCATTCATGATAGCCATAACCTCAGCCATCAAGGTTGTAAGAACTTCATGAGACAGTCGGGTAGCACCATCCTTTGCAAGCAGTCCATCCAGTATGCGTCTTGCCACTCCAATTAACCTCTCCCAGGCTCCACCCATGTGTGAAGAATGGGGAGCATTGAAGGTCCATGTACATCCCTGCTCTTGCAGATAGTTCTTGATCTCAGGATCGTCAGTGTTGATTTGAAGCTCGCGGCATGCACCAATGAAATTAGTGCCTCTATCCGACAAGTGCTTGACAGGTCCACGGATGGATAGGAAACGCCTCATGGCGTTGATGAAGCTTGAGGTCGACATGGATTCAATAACCTCAAGGTGCACCGCTCTGGTGCTCAGGCAAGTAAAGATGACTGCCCACCTTTTGCTCTCAGCGGCACCACCTCGTGTCCGCCGAGTGGTGACAGTCCATGGGCCAAAGACGTCGAGCCCTACGTGAGTAAAGGGGGGATCCGTTGCCAGCCTATCTGCCGGCAGATCTGACATCTTCTGCACTTCTCTTCGTCCTCTCAACTTCCTACAAGTAACACATTTGAAAATGATGCTGGAGATGAGCTTCCTACCTCCTACTATCCAAACACCAGCGGTACGCAGTGCACCCTCTGTGAAGTGCCGACCCTGGTGGGCTACTTTGTGATGGTAGTGTCGGACCAGGAGAGTGGTCACATGATGGCCGGCTGGTAGGATGAGTGGGTGTTTCTCTTGGTCTCCCAAGTCTGCCCTGCGTATCCGACCTCCGACTCTGATCAATCCATTCTCATCGATGAAGGGGTCAAGCTTTGCAAGGGAGCTTTGACAGTGCACTGTGGAACCCTGAATTAAGCATTTCAGCTCCTCTTCATAAACATCCTCCTGTACAGCCTTGAAGATTTCTGTCTTTGCTTGGGACCGCTCTGTGGCGAGAAGCTGGCTGCATTGATGCCATCCCTTGCAACCATCACTATTCTCTCCAGAGAAAGACTTGGCTACATGAACAAGAAGTGCTATACCTCTTACTAGGCTCTTCCAAGAAGAGAAGTGTTCAAATCTTTCTGAGCCAAGAGGCTGTTCTGTGACTTTGGTAAGTAGACAGGTGGCTTGTGGCCTAACTTCTTTGTCTGTGTCTGCATCAACAAGCTCAAACGTTTCAGCCTCCTCAACCTTATCCATGGCTGACTGCCTGAGAAACTGGGGACCGAGCAACCAGCTGGAAGATGAAAGTTGAGCTGCTGAAAGTGGTCTGGTTCCCTGGTCTGCAGGGTTCTGGTCTGTCAAGATGTACTGCCACTGTTCTGGTTCAGTAGATCCACGAATGCGAGCTACTCGGTTAGCTACGTAGGTGTAGAACCTTTGTGAACTGTTGTGAATGTAGCCCAGCACAATGCGGCTGTCAGTGAAGAACTTGACTGCCTGTAGCTCTATGTCTATCTCAGACTGGATCACTTCTGCCAGCTCAACGGCCAAGACAGCTGCACACAACTCCAGGCGTGGAATGGTGTGCATGGGGTAAGGTGCAAGTTTTGATTTACCCATAACAAATCCTACGTGCCATCTTCCTTCAGAATCTAAGGCACGCAGGTAAGCTACGGCAGCTATCGCTAGAGTTGAAGCATCTGCGAAAACACAGAGTTCTATCCTGTTACAGCATGACAAGGAGGTAGGTAGGTATGATCTGCTAATGCAAAGCTGCTCCAGGTCTGTTAAGGAGTTGATCCATGTTTTCCAGTGTGCCTCTTTCTCTGGTGGGAGAGGCGTGTCCCACTCATACTGTTCAGAGGAGATGTCTCTCACCAATGCCTTTCCCTGGACAGTGATGGGAGAAGCGAATCCAAGGGGATCGTAAAGACTGTTTATGGTGGACAGCATGCCTCTCCGACTAAATGGCTTAATGTCTCTTGAGACTCGGAATGTGAAGCTGTCAGTCTGGAGCACCCAGTTCAGGCCTAAGCTCCTTTGAAGGGGCAATGGGTCTGCTCCCAGATCGAGATCATTCAGGTCACTTGCTTGTTCCTCCACTGGGAAAGCCTCCATGACCCTCGGACTGTTTGAGGCGATCTTGTGGAGTTTTAAGTTGCTCTCAGCTAGCAGAGCCTTGGTTCGCTGCAGGAGATCAATCACCTTATGCTCCTTGGCCAATGATGTGAGCCCATCGTCGACATAAAAGTTCCTGAAGATGAACTCCTTTGCATCACTACCATGCTCAGCTTCTCCTTGCTCTGCAGCTCTCCTCAGCCCATAAGTCGCTACTGCTGGAGACGGGCTGTTGCCAAATACATGCACAGTCATCCAGTAGTCAATGATGTCCTTGTCTGGATCATTGTCTTTGTGCCAGAGAAACCTGAGGAAGTGGTGGTGGTCCTCTCTGACCTTGAACCCATAGAACATTTGCTCTATGCCGGCGGTAGCAGCAATTTGTTCTCTTCTGAACCGTAATAGGACTCCTATTAGTGTGTTGTTCAGGTTGGGTCCACTGAGAAGCACATCATTCAATGATGTCCCCTTGTACTCCGCGCTGGAGTCAAATACAACTCTTATTTTTCCCGGCTTCTGGGGGTGGTATACGCCAAATGTCGGCAGATACCAGCACTCCTGCCCGAGCTGTAGTGGAGGAGCTGGCTCGGCCTGTTGGTTGTCAATGACCTTTTGCATAAAATCAAAGAAGTGCTGTTTCATGTCAGGTTTCTTCCTGAATGAGTGTTGGAGGGATTGGAGTCTTTGAGCAGCCTGCTCTCTGTTGCACGGAAGACGCTTACGAGGAGTATGAAAGGGTAGTGGCGCCACCCAGTGGTTTTCATTGTCCATATACACCTCGTCTTTCATTATTCTCAGAAACTCACTGTCATCTACTGACATGGCTGGTTTGTTGTCGGCTGGTGTTGTCTGGAACACACTTTCACTAAGACCATCCCTACATGTCTCTGGAATGTCTTCCTCACTGCGAGTTGGGAACTGAAGGCTGCACTGAATCGGTTCACTGGGTCTCTCCTTGATGTGAATGCTGTTAGTGCAGGGCTTAAAGAAGGAAGGGCGTCCATTTTGGAGGACATGGGTCTTATAAGCATTGACTTCCTGAGTCTTGTGAGCACCACCCAGACACAGCTCTCCCACTATGACCCAGCCGAGATCAAGGCACTGAGCGTATGGCGAGTTGTGTGGTCCGTTGCGCTGCTCTCGCACATTGTGCAAGCTCAAAACATCTCGGCCTAGTAGCAGAAGAATGGGTGCACTGTTGTCAAGTGCAGGGATTTTGTCGGCCACTGGTCTGAGGTGAGGGAAATATTGTGCGCACTCAGGGGTCGGGATCTCTGACCGGTCACCAGGTAAGTATTCACACTCCAGCAATGTGGGCAGTGTGACCTTGGTCTTCCCATCGAGAGATTCCACAATGATGTTGGTTGCTTTCCTTACTGCAGTCTCCACTCTGCCTGAGCATGTTTTTAGCATGTAGGGGGATGCCCTGCTGTTAATACCCAACAGACTGAAGAACTCAGATTTCACTAAAGACCTATTGCTTTGGTCATCGAGTACAGCATATACTCTGTGAGACTTGCTTGGATTATCAGCATGGGAAACCTTGACCAAGCAGATTTTAGAACAGGATCTAGGCTGGGGTGCATCGCCACATCTCTCTGTGCACTTAGAAGTGACAACAGGAGTTGCTGCAACTTCACTCTCCCCGCTTTGCTCCCCTCCTTGCTCCCCGCTCTGGTCATTCCCAGGTGAGTGCCCAGCCTGCCCATGAGGCGACCATGGTGCTGGACCAGGATGCATCGCCGAAGTGTGCTCGTCACTCTCACACTCTCTGCATTTGAGTGCGGTCTTACAGTCTTTGGCAATGTGCTTGGTGCTGGCACAACATCTAAAGCAGATCGAGTTCTCCTTTAAGTACGCTTTCCTCTCATCCAGGTGCTTTCCTCGGAACCCACGGCATTTTGTGAGCGGATGTGGTTTGTTGTGGATTGGACATTCTTTGTCCGGTTCAGTTTTCTTCACAGATGTGCTGTCCCGAGATGCACCACCTGCGGCTGTGACATCAGTTTTCCTCACTGTTACAGCGGATTTGTAGATGTGTTTTTGGTCTTTCTCACCTTTTGACTGATTGGGAGTAGAGGAAAGGTTGAATGCAAAACTGGGGTCATTGCGAGTCTTAGCTTGAGAACATACAAATTCCACAAAGTAGCTGAATGGTGGGAAAGGCACATGATAAACTTCCTTGTACCTGGATCCCTGTGTCATCCAGCGTTCACGAAGTGAGAATGGAAGCTTCTCCACAATTGGATTTACCCCTCGAGCTGTATCAAGATACATGAGCCCAGGTAAGAATCCCTCTGACTTAGCAGCTTGTAGCTCTTTTAACAAGTCTCCTAACTCTCTGAGCTTGTGTGTCTCTTTGTTAGAGATGACTGGAAAGGCGTCCAATTTTTTTTCATTAGGGCACTTTCAATCACCTCTGGGCTTCCATAAGTTTCCTCCAAGCGCTCCCATACCGTCCACACACCTATTCTAGGATTGTTCACATGCACAGACCTGATCCTCATGGCTTGAGCTGATGACTTGGGCCCCAACCATTTGATCAGTAGGTTGAGCTCTTCTTGCTCCGAGAGGTTAAGCTCCTTTGTGGCTGCTAGGAAGGAGGCCTTCCACGCCCAGTAGTTTTCTGGGCAGTCGTCAAAGGTAAGGAGTCCTGAGCTCACCATCTCTTTTCTCATGAGATACTGGGCCAAGACATGGGTTTGTGTTGATGGAGGTGAGGATTTGTTTCCCTGGTTGGGATGAGAGGCTGGAGGGTTAGCTGCAGTGTCTTTCCTTTTAATGTCAGGGAGAACAGGTGAATGTTCCTGCTTTGGAACAAATGGCTTTGGGGCAGAATGAGGAACGTTGTGTCCAACCATCATGGGCTTGTGTTCATTTCTGTCCACGAAAGACTCATACAGTGAATCTAGTTCTTTAATGAATGGCTGTGTTTCCACGTAGCGTTGTGTGCGTCTCACTGGATCATCAAGGGCTAGATTCTGTAGCTCACCAAGAGAGTCGCTGTGTCTTGGATCGAGCTCTGCTGCTGCAGCTTCTTCCAATATAGCTGCCTCTCTTGATGCTGCAGTTGCTTCTTTCTCTTGTTGCAGCACGTGAAGATTTGCGTCTATTGAAGCCCTTTCTTTAATCATGGCAGCTTCTACTGAAGCCCTTTGTTTCATCATGACTGCCTCCTTCTCTGCAAAGGATGCTTTAACTTTAGCTGCTTCAGCCTTAGCTCTGGCTCTTGCTGCAACGATGCTGGCAGATGACCGGGTTGATGCTCTGGAGGACTTGTGTGAATTTGAGGCTTGAGACCTTGTCTCCAACTGAGACGGACGGTCCTCCTCACCAGCGTGGCTCATCTTGGCTTGCTTCTGTATGCTGTTCACCGTATTTCAGCTGCCTATCCCCGCTGCGTGGTCAACATTTTACTATTCTGTCCTGATAATACGGCTGGGTATTGTAGACAGATAGCGAACAATAAAGACAGCAGGCTGATTCCAGGTTGGCTGATTTACTGAAATCGTTTTTGTCTTGTTGTTTTTTGTAAAACTGAAACACAATGAAATATACATAGTACAGAATGTTACATAAGAAATAATAATACAACACTCTGTATATAAACAGTTTCTCTTATTACAGGCACTTAACTCAGGTAAGTAATTTGCTTTACAGATTCAAACTAAGGTAAGTATTTCACAGTTTCCACAGGTTACAAAGTTAAGGTAAGTTAAATCAGGTAAGCATAGCCAAATGAATAGCTAACTAGCTTTCACACAAAGCACCATTACAACACAATATAACTTGGGCTAACAAAGGGCTAAATGACTCAGCAGTTAGCTAAGTACCATTGCAAACACCTTTTAATCGTGATCTTTTTATAGCTTAAATTTAGCGTTTTTAACATCATATTCCAAACTATAGTCATCTTAAACAAGTATTACAACAATTTTCAGCATTAACTTACTGTTGGTTCCACTCCTAGGTTAGTACAACCAAATTTCTGGCGAGCACATTTTCACATTGCTTTCATCATGGCAGATTGAACAAAAAAGGGTTTATATAGGAAACAGGAAGTAGCTACAATTAAAGGTGCAGTAATACAAACCACCACTAGAGGGAACATAACCCCACCCAATATCTGACAGGTCAGCACAACAAGCATTTTCAGTTGTCCCAGACCAGTGGTCAGCATCCTGTACTACACAATGAGCAACACTGAGAGATTTATATAAAAAAAACTCAGCATGGAGCCACAGAAATAGCTAGTTCTGTAAACTAAGGTGAAACAACAGTGTTTCAAGTACAAGCTCGCCCAAAAATTTCAGTAATAAGACTGCTTTTTGTTCTCATACATTTTCAACTTTTTTGTAAATCTACAACTTTCTTTGTAAAACTGCTACTTTTCCTTTTCTTTTGGGGTGGTTTTCATCATAAATTTTCTCTTTTTTCTGATAATTTTTTATATCATTGTAAATTTGTTAGCTCCATAGGTGTCATTGCAGCATTCTTCACACAAATCTGTAGCCTTTTTCTCATAAAATACCAACATTTTTAATGAACTGTGCTTTTTTTTCCTCAGTTTTTTTTGTAAATTCATGGGGACATTTTCCTGATAAAATGGAAACTTTCCGTCCTACTTTTACAAGAATTTTGGCATAAATTTTCTGCTTTTCTCTTAAATTTTTTAACTTGTTTTTTAGTAAATTTGTAATCTTTTCCACATAAATTTGTGACTACTTTTCTCTGAAACTGAGTCGTTTTTGCAAAGGCCTCAGGGAGCCACTGGCCATGGGCAATGAGTCACATGTGGCTCCAGAGCCACAGGGTGCAGACCCCTGTCCTAGACTGACTGGACTAGGAATGGGTATGATTTCACATTTAATGACAATCTTAAGTGCAGATTTCTGATCATGCTGTTTGTCTTAGTTTTGAACTTTAGTATTTTACTTTGAACAAATCATGTTGTTTTATTCTCTTTTATTTATCACCCACCAAACAATAATTATTCTGTTCTCTCAGAGTTTGCAGATTTATTTTGTCTGGTGTTATTTTGCTCTAAATGTCACAGATCATCATCATCATCATCATCATCATCATCATCATCATCATAATAATAATAATAATAATAGGCACATCTCACTATATTGGCCCAAGTGCATTGACACTAAAAGTGAGCTGGCCAGATGTAACACAGCAAGTTTTTTTGTCAGATGTCTGCAATTTATTGTCTTACTGATTCTTTATCTGGCACTTAGGAAATTTTTGTATTCAATGGCACCATCAAAAAGTCTTACTTCCTAGATAAATGGTGTATCAAATCAAATCGGGTGGGCGCATGCGCACGCAGCGACCGGCAGCTGGTGAAAAAGTCCGTTGTCTGTGTGTCTGTTTTTACGCACTTTAATGTGTTTTTAACAAAATTCTCTGTGTCGTTTCTGTCCTGGAATGTTTGTGGACTGTATGGCGAAGAGCTCCCTGGTTCCATCAATATGGATTTCCTCCCCATTTTTGCACTGCTGCTGTTTTTCCGCCGGCCCTGTGTCTCTGAGGTGAGAGCGATCGGCATCATGCCGGGCAGAATGCAATACTCCAGGGACATGTTGCTGCATTTAAACACAGATGATGCAGCGTCGGTGATGGAGTCTAAGCCGCAACTGCCGGACTTTATTTTGAGAGACGTTCATGGACACAGCGGTGAAAAGAGAGACAAGAGAAGGAAGCGTGGAAAGCGTGGAGGCGTGAAATTACGGCTGAGGAAACGTCAGTTTGGTAACATTCCTCTTCCTTCTATGATTTTTGGTAACATACAATCTCTGAGGAACAAGGTGGATGAAATTCAAGGGAATGTACGCTACCAGAAGGACTTTAAGAACTGCTGTGTCATGACTTATACCAAGTCTTGGCTTACTGCGCATGACCGGGACGCGGACCTGTGTATTGACGGCTTTGGAGCCCCACTCCGCTCTGATCGGCAGGAAGAGGTAACGGGAAAATGTCAGGGGGTGGCGTATGTTTATATATTAATAAGCAGTACTGCACATCTGTCAGAATCAGAATCAGAATCAGAATGAACTTTATTGCCAAGCATGCTTTTACACATACAAGGAATTTTATTTGACATTAAGGTGCGCTCATGTTAAGCGCCCCCTAATGACGCGGCAGCCGACAGGCGCCTCATACAGTGGGGGTAAAGAGGGGGAGGGGGAGGGGGTGACACATTGGGCAGAGAAAAAAAAGCATAGTTATCAAAATAGAGCTCAAAGTGAGCAAGCTTATGATCACATAGAAAAAAAACCTCTAATTGCACATTTAGCAGACAAGTTACAATTTCACACGTTAACAGAGCAAGTTGAGAGAGACCAGTGTGTGTGCATCAGTACAATTACTGGTGAACAACAAAATTCCTCCCCCAAGTAACGACTAGATGTTATGTCTATGGTATCCTAAACATAGATAACATGTCCACGAGAGTTCATCTCTCTTCAGTGCATGTCAGATGGTAAAATTCCATGCTAGTCACATGATGACGCTGTCCATAGAGAGTTCAGATTGCTGCACATCAGAGTGTTTGGGTTAGAGAAAAGCCAAAACTCCCTTCTGCCTTATCTTTTCTCCTGGAGGAATGAATTCTCCCAAGGATGCCGAATCAAGGCCTGATAAGCACAGTTCACTTAGAGCATAGAATTTTCACCTCTCATGCGATTCTGTGCATCGCAATTTACATTTACATTCCCAGGCTTTAAAATCATTCCCTGGAGAGCACCCAGCGACTCCGAGATGTTTCCCACCTTCCGATTCAGTTCGCCATTAACTGCTATCAGTGCCCTCCCCAACTGGTCGAATTGTTGAAGGAGCTTCGCCGGGTCCGCATTTTGACTAGCTCTTTCCAACTTCTTTAATTTCTGATACACCAGGAAAACTCCAAAGCCAAACAGCAGAAATCCTGTGATCATGAAGCCAAACAGGTAGATGTCTTCCACATCTTCAATCGAAAGATTTTTATTTATTTATTTATTTATTTTTTTGTTACTTATTTGTACCCGTAGGTAGATTTGGTTTGCAGTCTGGTGACAAGCCACCGGCTGCCGGTCGCTGCGTGCGCGAGCGCCCTAAACCTACATGTTTTGGTATGCGGGAGGAAACCGGAGAAATCCCGGAGTAAACCCACGCAACACGGGGAGAACATGCAAACTCCACACAGCTCACTGTTGGTCGGGGGCTGGGATCAAACCCACGATCTCATGATCCCCGTGATCCCCCGGCCGAGGGTAAACTGTGCTGCCACAGTGCTAAACCACTGCGCCACCGTGCAGCCCACGGTGCACAGACACATGAGTTACAAATTGTCCCATGAGTCTCTCACACTTGGGCTCCCCCTGGCCTGATTTTCTGTTGAAAAAGTGGTGTCAATTGCATTTAAAGCCCAGCTCACCAATTCCATAATTTTCCGTTTGGATCGAGATGCAGCGAGAAGAAGAGCGAGACACAGACAGGACACAGCAAGCTTGGATCAGTGAAGGGAGGAGAGGACAGGAGAGGAGAAGAAATGCGTCTGCTCTCTCTGAAAGCCGGAAGAAGTATGTCACGGTCAGAGAGCGCATCTGTACACCCGATGTGGAGCTTCTGTCCGTATCACTATGCCCCTTTTATTTGCCTCGCGAGTTCCCCCAACTTTTCATCACAACTGTGTACATTCACCCGAGAGCAGACGCTGACTCCGCCTCCAGCACCATCTTTGATGTGATGCAGCGGCTGCAGTCAATTTCTCCAGAGGCGCCAAACTTTATTCTTGGGGATTTTCACCATGTTTCTTTAAAGAAGACACTTAAAAACTTTTATCAGTAGGTCTCTGCGGGGTCTCTGCGTGGGCTGCACGGTGGCGCAGTGGTTAGCACTGCGGCAGCACAGTTTACCCTTGGCCAGGGGATTGTGGGGATCGTGGGATCGTGGGTTCGATCCCAGCCCCCGACCAACAGTGATCTGTGTGGAGTTTGCATGTTCTCCCCGTGTTGCGTGGGTTTACTCCGGGATTTCTCCGGTTTCCTCCCACATGCCAAAAAACATGCATGTTAGGTTAATTGGCTGTTCTAAATTGTCCCTAGATATTTGTTTCCTATAGGCCCTTAGAATAGAGGGTTAGTATTAATGAAAGCGCTTTGAGTGGTCTTTGTGACTAGAAAAGCGCTATATAAGTGCAGGTTAGTTAGTTAGTTAGTTAGTCTCCTGCCCAACCAGGCGAAAAAAGACATTGGACCTGTGCTATGGATCCATAGAGAGGGCCTATAAATCACTCCCCCTTCCTCCTTTAGGATCCTCAGATCACAACTCTGTACATTTGCTGCCCACATATAAAACTGCTCTCAGAAGTTTTCTCTCAGCTCTCTGGGCTGCACGGTGGCGCAGTGGTTTAGCACTGTGGCAGCACAGTTTTACCCTCGGCCGGGGGATCGCGGGGATCATGAGATCGTGGGTTCGATCCCAGCCCCCGACCAACAGTGAGCTGTGTGGAGTTTGCATGTTCTCCCCGTGTTGCGCGGGTTTACTCCGGGATTTCTCCGGTTTCCTCCCGCACACCAAAAACATGTAGGTTTAGGGCGCTTGCGCACGCAGCAACCAGCAGCCGGTGGCTTGTCACCAGACTGCAAACCAAGTCTACCTACGGGTACAAATAAGTAACAAAAAAAAAAAAAAAAAAAAAGAGGCAAGGTGGAGACCAGAGACACTGATGCGTGGACAGAGGATTCAGTGCACAGCCTTCAGGAATGCTTTAACCGTACAGACTGGGAGATGTTCACACTGTCCTGTGGGGATGATCTGGACTCTTTGGTGGACGTCACATGCTCATACATGGCTTTCTGTAAAAATATGATCGTTCCACGTAAACGTGTCAAAATATATCCCAACAATAAGCCATGGGTTACAAAATCAGTTAAATCCTGCTTACAGAGGAAAGCACTTGCCTTTAAACAGGGGTCTGTTTCTGAGCTGCAGGTTGCCACAAAAGAGCTGAAGGCCGAAATTTTAAGAGCAAAACAGAATTATAAATCAGAATTGGAAAGTAAGATGGCAACAAAGAAACTTGGTTCAGCCTGGGCCAGTATGAAAACTATTGCAGGCCTTCAGAGCACAGAGCGCAGTAATTGTGTGTTTTTAGATGGTTTTAATTCAGACACAGAGCTGGCTAATGTTCTTAATTGTTTTTATGGTCGTTTTGACTCCTTTGATTTTAGCACAGAAACCCAAGATTTGAAACAGAAACTCAAAGACAATCAGCACTTTAATATTGAGGTGCAGGATATTAAAAGAGAGTTCTGCGCTATAAAAGTGAACAAAAGTCAGGGCCCTGATAATATATGTGGGCGCTTGGTAAAGTCCTGTGCACATGAACTGAGTCCTATATTTCATTACATTTTCAATAAGTCCTTACAGACACAACATGTGCCTAAAATCTGGAAAGAAGCCGTGGTTGTTCCTGTTCCAAAATCCAGCTGTCCTAAAACGGTAAACGACTTTAGACCAGTTGCTTTGACTTCAATTTTAATGAAAATTTTTGAAAAACTGGTCAGATGTAAGGTCCTAAAGCAGACTGAGCATGCGTTGGATCCTCTGCAGTTTGCCTATAGGCCTCACAGAGGAGTGGAGGATGCCACTGTCACTCTGCTTAACATGCTTATAAAAATCTGGATTTTAATGGGACACACGCCAGGCTTTTATTTGTGGATTTTTCCTCCGCCTTTAATACAATCCAACCTCATATTTTAGTTGAAAGGCTCCTGCAACAATTTGATTTGAGCAATAATCTGGTGGGTTGGATTCTGGATTTCTTAACCAACAGGACGCAGAGAGTAAGGGTCAATGGTACATTGTCTGACCTAAAGTGCTCTTTTACTGGCTCTCCTCAGGGGTATGTGTTGTCACCACTACTCTTCATCCTGTACACAAACATGTGTCGGAGCAGACATGACAACAGACACATTATAAAGTATGCTGATGACTCAGTTATTGTCAGTCTCGTCCAGGATGGTGAGAGTGGCCACGGCCCAGTAGTTGATGACTTTGTTCACTGGTGTGAGGATTCCTACCTGCAGCTGAATACAACAAAAACTAAAGACATGATTATTGACTTTAGGAGGAAAACTCCCAGGCACAAAGTCACCGTACTAAAAGGCCAGACCACCGAATGCGTACAATCCTACAAATATCTTGGGGCGATTATTGATAGTAATTTAAACTTTGAAGAGAACTGTGAAAAGGTGTGCAAAAAGGGTCAGCAACATTTTCATTGCTTGAGGAAACTTGCACGCTTGCAAATTGACAGAACCATAATGACAATGTTTTATCGGGCTTTTATAGAATCTGTTTTATCCATTTCTTTAGTGTCATGGTTTGGTCAAATAAAACTGAAACAGAGGAAATCCTTGGATCAGGTAGTTAGATGGTCCAGTCATTTGCTTGGTGAGTCACAGCTGAGCCTGACATCCCTGTACACCAGACAAGTACAGAGGATGGCTACCTCCATTTTAAATGATGACTCCCACCCTTTGCACCGCAACTTTCAGCTTCTTCCCTCAAGATGGAGGTTTGCTGTCCCAAAAAGTAAAACCCAGCGCTACAAAAACAGCTTTGTTCCTGCTGCTGTCAAAGAGTTGAACAAGTTGTAACAACATATTGCACATAATTTAGGTACCTATTTATTAACTCCATTTTATATTTACTTATTTTTGTAGGATGTTATTTGGGTTCTAAATGTTTTATTGGGTTTTAGACCTTTGAGTTTTTAACCTCTTTGACTAGTTTTTAACTTTTTAAGATGACCCTTCTCTCTTACCTCTGGTTTTTCTCTTATCTCTTTGTCTTTATACCCTGATTGATGGAGCCTTGAGTATTTTTATCATGTTTATAGTCAGCTTCATGTGTGCCTGTGTTTGTGTCTATGTTGAATGTAATTGTGGCTTGTAAATATGGATGTCACCAGACTGCAAAACAAATCTACCTACGGGTACAAATAAAGTAACCTGAACCTGAACCTGAAATCAAATCAAATCAAATCAGCCTTTATTGTCATATTGCTGTACATAAATGTAGTGCAGGCAAGACGAAATTGCATTTCTCTTGGCAACCATATAAGTAAAAGAACATGACCTCCTGTTATCCTCGGGTCAAAATGACCCGCCACTGTGTTAAAAACCAAAAAAAAAAATCCCCCTAAACAATATTTTTTCAACTTAAAATTTTATGACTTTTCCTAGATTGACCCCAACATTAGGATAAGTGAATTGTTGCCTTTATTCACATTTCCATGTAAGCTGTACAAAAAAGGTACAAAGGTTGTCTTCGGGTCAAAATGACCCGACAGTCAAATTGAGTTGAAATCACGGTCACTGAGTTATTTACATACCACAGAATGTGAGAATGTCTTAGTTCTGTCTCAGATCAATCAGTAGCAGACATAAACAACACAATAGCAGACATAAACAAGACAAGACAGGTGGCCTTCTCGCGGACTGCAGTGCCTTTGATCGGTCTCAGATTAATCAGTAGCAGACGTAAACAAGAAAAGACAGGTGGATTTCCACAGGTTATAAAGGTGCTGCAGATGACAGTACCCCGAATTCTCTCTGTGCTGAAGCCATGAGTGCGCATTATACCGTCGAACAGGCTATAGAGCTGATTTTTTCAGATATCCAGCAAGACAACTCTGATTCAGAAGAGGAAGTGGAGGATGTATCAGAAGAAGAAGATGGGGAGGAATACAACCCAGAGCATGATGAATCATCTTCAGAAGAAGAAGAAGAAAACCCTGAAGCTGAAAGAGAGACTTTCCTTTCAAAAAACGGCAAAATAACATGGTCCTCGGCAGCATATGACCAACACGGCAGGGAGGCAGAACAAAATGTCATAAAGATGACCCCAGGACCCACAAGGTATGCTGTTTCTCATGCCCATGACATTGTCTCTACATTCTACCTGTTCATCACACCAGCAATACAAAAAATAATCCTGGAGATGACAAATCTGGAGGGTTTTCGCAAATATGGAGACAGCTGGAAAAAGATGGATGAGACTGATCTGCAGGCCTACTTAGGGCTGCTAATCTTAGCAGATATATACAGGTCCCGAGGTGAGGCTGCAGCTAGTCTATGGGATGCAGAGAGCGGAAGGCCAATTTTCCGAGCCACAATGCCACTCAAAGTCTTTCACACCTACTCAAGACTGCTACGATTTGATAACCGTGAGTCAAGACCAGCAAGACGTGTGACAGACAAACTTGCAGCCGTAAGAGAGGTCTGGGACAAGTGGGTGGAGCAGCTGTCTTACCTCTACAACCCAGGGCCTGACATAACAGTGGATGAGCAACTGGTTCCATTTAGAGGTAATTTATTTTCATATTTGAAATAAAATATAATAATGTAATAGTTTTCACTATTGATTTCTATGACTGTTTTCTGTGACACTGATACTAATCACTGATGCTAATCTCTTCTGTCCAAAGGTCGTTGTCCTTTCCGGCAGTATATGCCCAGCAAGCCAGCAAAATATGGGATCAAGTCATGGGTGGCTTGTGATGTCAAATCAAGCTACGCTTGGAAGATGCAAGTCTATACAGTGAAGCCGACCAGTGGAGGCCCAGAGAAGAACCAGGGGATGCGAGCTGTGCTTGATGTGACAGAGGGACTGAGGGGTCACAAAGTGACATGTGACAATTTCTTCACCTCTTATGAACTCGGACAGCAGCTCCTGAAGAGGAAGATCACCACGGTTGGCACAGTTCGAAAGAACAAGCCTGAGCTCCCACTTGCACTGCTTGCATCAAAGGAGAGGTCTTCTCTTCAAAGTTTGCCTTCACGCCCACCACCACACTAGTTTCCTACCTCCTAAAGAAAAACAAGAATGTAGTACTTCTGAGCACACAGCGCAAAGATGCTGCCATTAGCGATCGTGAGGACAGGAGGCCAGCCTGGAGGTTTTTTCACTAGAAAAAAAAAACTAGAAAAGCACTCGGAGAGCGCAGACCTCCGCCAAGTGCCACAGTTCCCCCCATACAGTGTTTGTGTGTACGTTTTCAGATTCCTTGACCATGAAAACATATGACTAGCAATTACTAACTAACTAACTAACCTGCACTTATATAGCGCTTTTCTAGTCACAAAGACCACTCAAAGCGCTTTCATTAATACTAACCCTCTATTCTAAGGGCCTATAGGAAACAAATATCTAGGGACAATTTAGAACAGCCAATTAACCTAACATGCATGTTTTTGGCATGTGGGAGGAAACCGGAGAAATCCCGGAGTAAACCCACGCAACACGGGGAGAACATGCAAACTCCACACAGATCACTGTTGGTCAGGGGCTGGGATCGAACCCACGATCCCACAATCCCCACAATCCCCTGGCCAAGGGTAAACTGTGCTGCCGCAGTGCTAACCACTGCGCCACCGTGCAGCCCAATTGGATTCACAATGATAGGATTAGTGGTTCAGTAGTTATTGACGAAAATGGCATTTTCTGTAATGGCGGTTTTCTTCTGGACGGTGATCCGGATCACCACCAAAATGTAATCATCTGTAGGATACCCCATTTCTGACAAACTGTGAAAATTTCATGAAAATCCGTCAATAATTTTTTGAGTTATCTTGCTGACAAACAAACAGACAGACAAACCAACGCCGATGATCACATAACCTCCTTGGTGGAGGTAAAAAATCAAAAGAAACTGAATCATTGGGATGAATAAAAATGCATTCAAAATTCATTTTTGCACATTTCTATTTTTTCTTGACGAATAGGTGAAGAGGGGAAACTCAGGTATTCACACATTTTGTGGTGAATGACAAGTTGTTTCTTCAAGCAAAATAAAATTTGGTGTTTAAAATTCAATTAAGCTGCTTATATTGGGGGTTTAGTGAAGACGGCTCATTTTGACCCGGAGGACGTGGGGTGTATACAGAATATAAGATAAGATAAGATAAGATAAGATAAGCCTTTATTAGTCCCACAACGGGGAAATTCCAGGATTGCAACAGCACAGGGATAGCAACACTCAGAGCAACAATCAGAAGGCAAGAAAAAAAACAAGCAAGCAAGAGCAGCTAATATACATATGTACATATTACTATAAGATATATACTGTATATACACACACACACACACAGACACAGAGCATTGTAGCTGGATGGAATAAATATATGAATATATGAACACAGTGCAGAGCATTGTAGCTAGATGGAATAAATATGTAAATATATAAACACACACAGTACGGAGCATTGCAGCTAGGTGGAATAAATATGCAAGTATATAAACACACACAGTGCGGAGCAATGTAGCTAGATGGAATAATATGTAGATATATAAAAACACAGTGCGGAGCATTGTAGCTAGATGGAATAAATATATAGATATATAAATATAAACACACCCAGTGCTGAGCATTGTAGCTAGATGGAATAAATATGTAAATATATAAACACACACAGTGCAGAGCATTGTTGCTAGATGGGATGAAACAGCATAACCGACTACTTAGTTATCCTACATGGTATGATTATGTGCCCATACATATTCTCACCCTCCATAGCGACCGGTATGTTCCTAGTTGTATGCCGGAGAGGACCATTGTGTAAGTCTATTGCATCTTTTGCATTCAAAAAACTATTAGTTTGTTACGTCTTTTTGCTATCTCTGCGAGCAGCCCTGCTTAGGTTGTACAGTCTGACAGCCGTTGGTAGGAAGGACCTACGAAACCTCTCGGTTGTGCACCTGGGATGATGTAATCTGCTGCTAAATGAGCTCCTCAGTGCATCCAGTATGTCCTGCATAGGGTGGAACTCGGACTCCAGCAGAGATGACAGTTTAGCCACCGTCCTTCTCTCTCCTATCTCCTCCATCGGATCAAGGCGCTGCCCCAGGACAGAGCTAGCTTTCTTAATCAGTTTGTTCAGTCTCTTCCTATCGGCTGCAGTAATGCCACTGCCCCAGCAGACCACTCCAAAAGTGATGGCTGATGCCACCACCGTGTCATAGAATGACTTCAGCAGCGCCCCTTGTACACCAAAAGACCTGAGTCTCCTCAGCAGGAACAGCCTGCGGTGTCCCTTCTTGTAGAGTGCGTCAGTATTGTGTGACCAGTCTAGTTTATTGTTCAGATGAACACCCAGGTACTTATAGGATGTCACCATCTCGATGTCTGTTCCCTGTATATTTACTGGTGCTGTGAGGGGCTGCCCATGCCTGCGGCAGTCCACCACCAGCTCCTTAGTTTTCCTCGCGTTGATCTGGAGGCAGTTCCGATGGCACCAGTCCACGAAGTCCTGGATAAGCCCTCTGTACTCAGCTTCATCTCCGTTGGAGATGAGACCAACGATCGCGGAGTCATCAGAGAACTTCTGTAGATGGCAGTGTGTTGTGTTGTGTGAGAAGTCCGCAGTATAAAGAGTGAACAGGAAGGGAGCCAGCACCGTTCCCTGGGGGGCCCCCGTGCTACTGATGATCGTGTCGGAAACACAGTCGCGGGTTCTCACAAACTGAGGCCGGTTCGTGAGGTAGTCCAGGATCCATGATGACAGGTGCTGGTCCACCCCTGCGCGCAGCAGCTTGTCCTTCAGGATCATCGGTTGGATGGTGTTGAAAGCACTGGAGAAGTCAAAGAACATGATCCTCACCATATTCCCGGGCTTCTCCAGGTGGGACAGAGAACGGTGAAGGAGGAAGATCACCGCATCCTCCACCCCAATGCCATGCTGGTAGGCGAACTGGAGTGGATCCATCGCTGGTTCCACCAGGGGGCGGAGATGAGCAAGGAGCAGTCTCTCCAGGGTCTTCATCAAGTGGGACGTCAAGGCCACCGGTCTGTAGCTGTTCAGGTCTTTGGGGTGGGAAGTTTTTGGTACAGGTACCACACAAGATGTTTTACACAGCTGTGGTACCCTCCCCAGTTTCAGGCTCATGTTGAAGATATACGTCACAATCCCACACAGCTGGTCTGCACAGGACTTGAGGAGCTTTGCACTGATGCCGTCCGGTCCCGACGCCTTCCTCGCCTTGATCTTCCTCAGCTCCGTCCTCACCTGGGTCTTGGTCAGGGTCAGGATGGGGGGCTGTGTGTTGGGAGTGGGGGGGGTGTCGGTGGAGTGGGGAGTGGGCAGCAGGACTTGATTTCTTAGAGGCAGCAGTGGTTGTTGTGCAGACAGGGGGGAGGGCGGTTGGTCAAATCTATTGAAAAACAGATTCAGGTTGTTCGCCCACTCCCTGCCCCCCGTGGCCTGGGGGGAGGTATTCTGGAGCCCCGAGATGGTTTTGAGGTTTCTCCAGACCCCGCTGATGTCGCTCTGTTGCAGCTTGTCCTCCATCTTCTTCCTGAAGCTGCCCTTGCCTTCTCTGATCTTTCTCCTCAGCTCCCTCTGTACGGACTTCAGCATCTCCCTGTTCCCCGACCTGAAGATCCTCTTCTTCTCTCTCAGAAGTGTTTTTATCTCAGGGTTGATCCAGGGTTTGTTGTTTGAGTGACACCGTATGGTCTTGGTGGGAACTGATTTGTCCACACAGAAGCTGAGGTAGCCCGTAAAGGTGTGAATGAGGCCATCGATGTCCTCACCATGTGGATCGCAGAGCTGCTTCCAGGCGGTGGCTTCAAAACAGTCCTTTAGAGTGTCCATTGTCTCCTCAGACCATAACTCCACAGTGTGCATGGCCGAAGGTTGTCTGTGCACTAGGGGTTTGTACACCGGCCGGAGATGAACCAAGTTGTGATCCGATCTCCCGAGTGGGGGGAGTTGTGATGAGGTGTACGCCTCCTTAGTGTTTGCGTAGAATAAATCCAGTGTTTTATTGTCTCTAGTGTGGCATGTGACATACTGGGTGAACGTGGGTAGAATGGGAGACAGTGAAACGTGGTTGAAATCGCCTGAGATGAGGAGAAGAGCATCTGGGTGTTCTGTCTGCAGCCTGCTGGTTACTGAATGGATGACGTCACGCGCTGTCCCAGCGTTCGCTGTCGGATTTGCATAAACAACAATGCAGATCACGTGTGAGTGTTCTCTCGGGAGATATGTAGGCCTCATGCTAACAGCTAGCAACTCAAAGTCTTTGCTGCAGTGTCGTTGTTTAACAGTGATATGTCCCGGTCTGCACCAGTTGTTGTTAACATACATTATCACTCCACCGCCCCTAGCTTTGCCACTGTCTGGTGTTCGGTCAGCTCGTATCATGTGAAAACCCTCCAGCTCAATGTTAGCATCTGCTGCTAGTTCAGTTAGCCACGTCTCAGTAAACAAAAGGAGAGAGCACTCCCGGTAAGTGCTATCATAACGGGAGATAGCCGCTAGCTCATCTAACTTTCCCAGTATCGACCGTACATTTCCCATGACAACAGATGGAAGAGAGGGTCTGTACCTTATATTTTTTGTCCTCCGCCTTACTCCAGCCCGGCAGCCGTGACGCTTTCGCCTCAATTCTCTCGGTATGTCGAGTTTTTCCAATGGGACCGGGTGGCGGTTAAATGCTAGCAGCTCTTCCCTGTTGTATCGTATCCTGCTATAAACAGTGGCTCCGTCCACCGGCTCAGGAGACATTTGGGACGATCTGTGTGTCCGTGATATAAGTGGGGTGAAAAAAAAAAGACTGGTCAAAAAAGAGAGGAAGGGAAAAAAACTCGGAATCGAGCCGCTGTTGCAAAAAGGCAGCCTACTGGTGTGGTGCCGAGAGGATATGAGGACAACAGGAGATTTAAGACACACTCACACATATCTTCACCCCCCACCCCACCACATCCATTCACACATCCCTGAGACATACTTGAAAAACTAACCAGAACTATAATATACAAATAATATACATAATGTCCATAGGTGCAGTAGTATGTATGAGAGATTCCGGATCATCTGTTCAGCATCCTAACAGCTTGTGGAAGGAAGCTGTTAATCAGTCTGGTGGTTCTGCCTCTGATGCTCCGTAATCGTTTGCCAGATGGCAGAAGTTCAAAGTGTTTATGCAAGAACGGTCCTTGACAATGTTCAGTGCCCTGCTCCTACAACGGTTCTGAAAAAGTTCTTGGACAGAGGGGAGGGAGACTCCAATTACCCTCTCAGCTCCCTTAACTATCCTCTGCAGGGCTTTTTTGTCTGACATACTGCAGCTGGAGTACCATGTAGCAATGCAGTACGTCAGAACACTCTCCACCACACCTCTGTAGAAGGTCCTGAGGATGCAAATGGGGAGAGAGGCCTGTTTGAGTTTCCTCAAGAAGTGCAGTCTCTGCTGGGTCCGCTTCCTGATTCCCAAGGAATTCTTGCTCCAGGTCAAGTCCTGCGAGATCTGCATTCCGAGGAACTTGATGTTCTCCACTCTCTCCACTAAACAGCCGCTGACGCTGAGGGGGACGTGGTCAGGCTGTGACCGCTGGAAGTTGATGATCATCTCCTTCGTTTTGTCCACGTTGAGCACCAGATTGTTCTCCCTGCACCAGACCTCCAGGTCTCTCACTTCTTCCCTGTACATTGATTCCTCATCCCTCTGAATAAGTCCCACCACCGTGGTGTCGTCTGCAAACTTAATAATCTGGTTCCCCTCATGTCTGGATACACAGTCATGTGTTAGAAGTGTAAACAACAGTGGACTGAGTACGCAGCCTTGAGGGAATCCGGTGCTCAGCGTGACAGAGTTGGAGATGTTGTTTCCAACCCGGACAGACTGAGGTCTCTCAGTCAGGAAATCCAGGATCCAGAGACATGTGTTCAGACCAAGAAGGAGTAATTTCTCCATCAGTCTCTGGGGAATAATGGTGTTGAATGCTGAACTGAAATCAATGTACAGGAGTCTGGCGTAGGTGTCTTTCTGATCCAGGTGGGTGATGACAGAGTGCAGGGTGGTGACTATAGCATCCTCCGTGGAGCGATTTGGACGATATGCAAACTGGAGCGGGTCATGTGATGCAGGGAGGCAGGCTGTGATGTGTGGTTTGACAAGCCGTTCAAAACACTTCATTACAATTGGTGTCAGTGCAACAGGACGATAGTCATTCAGACAGAACACAACTGGTTTCTTTGCCACCGGTACTACGATAGAGGTCTTGAAGCATCTGGGAAGGATGGCCTGACTCAGGGAGATGTTATAAATGTCAGTCAGTACATCCACCAACTCGCTCGCGCAGTCTCGGAACACATGTCCTGGGATGTTGTCCGGACCTTCAGCTTTACGTGGGTTAATAATAATAATAATACATCAGATTTATATAGCGCTTTATCATAGACACTCAAAGACAAAGCCCTCCCTCTGATTGTCGGATTTGATGCTTCAAAACGTGCAAAGAAGTCGTTGAGCCTGTCTGGAAGCGAAGCATCATCATCATCGACCCCCTGCCTAGACTTATAGCCCGTCAGTGTCTGAACTCCCTGTCACATCTGCTTGGTGTTCCTAGTGTCACAGAGGTGTCCCTGGATTTTCTCAGCATAGGCGTGCTTCGCCGTTTTAATTCCCTTTGAGAGCGCAGACCTGGCTGAGCGGAGGGCGATCCTGTCCTTCGCTCTGAAGGCTGCATCTCTGGCTGTAAGCAGCGAGCGCACCTCTGCGGTCATCCAGGGTTTATGGTTTCCCTGCACAGTGATGGTCTTCACTGTAGTGCCATCCTCTGTGCACTTCGCGATGTAGCTGGTGACCATTTCAGCATACTCCTCCACATCTGTCTTGTCTTCCTGGGAGGCTGCTATTTTGAAGACCTCCCAGTCTGTGTGCAGAAAACAGTCTTTCAGTGCAGAGGTTGCACTCTGGCCAAATCCTGATTTGTTTCACTACTGGCCTGCTGCGCTTCAGTAAGGGTTTGTAGGCAGGCACCAGCATCACGGATATGTGGTCAGAAAGGCCGAGGTGGGGGTGGGGCATTGCCTTATATGCATCTGTGTTTGTGTACACTAAGTCCAACATATTCTCTCCTCTGGTCTTAAAGTCTACACATTGATTAGTCACATCTAGTATTCGCTACTAGAAAGAACTATAGAGAGTTTGAACAACAGTGGTGTCACCCTACAGTTACAGTGCATTATCAACTGTGGCAAGGTACTCTAACAATTTATCAGCCAGCAAAGGCAGCCTTCTTCTCTAAACTGAAACTGTAAATAACAAGCGTAATCATAAACTTCTTTTTGACAGTGTTAATGGGCTCATGCATTATGAACCAGTCAGCAGTACTGATCATATTTACTCTTGAGAAATTGTTCTGCTTATTAGGCCTTGGTGAAATGACGGCATACGGTAATCAGTTAATGTGTGTGTGTGTGTGTGTGTGTGTGTCTGTGTGTGTGTGTGTCTGTCCAGGTGGACAGACACACACACTCTGTTTCAGCTTGTCCAGTCAAAATTAAGTGCAACTAAAGGCTTGTATCATTGTATTGTCATATTTTCTCGACTTTTAATTTGCCAGAATTACGAGATAAGGCTTTGTTTTGGAAATAAACATAAATTTAACTCACCTTTAACGTCACCTTTAACGTTAAGCACTTTGATTGGTCTTTGTGACTAGAAAAACGCTATATAAGTGCAGGTTAGCTAGTTAGTTAGTTAGTTAGTTAGTTAGTCAACGAAGCCAGGGGAAAAGGTAATGTAATAACTATGCCAGGCCACTAGAGGCGGCAGTGTGACTTTTTTACAGCACAACACAGCACTTTTTTTTTTACAGCACATGGAGCTGAAGTGTTATAAAATAGTGGATGCTGAAAAAACATGTATTCAGCAACTACACCGTTTATTCATCACACTGACTGTTTTCATACTGGTTTTGCTGTTTAGTTTTGTGTCACAATCTCCCCATGTGCTTTTACGCAGCGCAAGGAAGAGTAGAAGGAAGGTGGATTTACGTACGGGTTACACCACAAACACATTTATTAAAGAAAAGGCAAACAGTTCCAAAAAGTGCAGACGTACAAAAAACAGTAAACAGGGTGGCTACTGGCTTACTCTTTACATTAAAATGTGATCACTGCTAAAAAAAAGTCTCATTGTTTATGCAAACAACAATGCATTCTGACATATCTCAGATTGCTTTTTTCCCCTGTTCCATTTTGCCAGCAGTTTTTTATTGTTGATAAATTGATGTAATTTAATTATCTTTGGACAGGAGGAAATAAGTTCTCCTTGAATTAAGCTTAATTTATTGTAATTCTAGCTTTTAATATTAAAAGTGATTAATACAAAACTAGAGCAACACATACATATTGTTATGCAATACAATAACCAAAACACACATACATGTCCCTTTTTGTCATGTGTGTTCATTTTAAGGTTTTATTGCACCCTACTACTTGAGACAGTCAAATCAAAACAAAAAAATGCTGTCTAGGAACAAGCAGGGACCCAGAAACACTGCAGTACTGTGAATGTTAATCTGTTCAGATGTGTGGCTCTGATATCTTTATCATAAACAAATCATTCATTCTTATTCTCACTGCAGCTTGTCACGGTGGCCCTCGCAAGCCACCATAAGACGCCACAAGTCACAAGTCACAAGTCACCGGTGAGTTTGCAATGATGTTTTATTATTAAGGGAACAGGAAGAGGGGATAACACACACTGACAAAGGAATGAGCCTCGGTGGGCTAAAACACTCTACAACAAAGGCAGGATTGCAACAGAGTAACTTACACTCGCAGATGATGAGAAGACGGCGTCTGAGCCGGGGGATGCCCGATGCATCAGACAGGGAAGAGTCTTTACGGGAGTTTAACAGAGACTGCCGCATCGGGGTGCATTCAGCGCCCGCTTTTATCGCCGGACACTAATGACCCCGAATGCAGCACAGCTGTTCGACTTTGACAGCAGGAAGCTCCACCGGGCGCTGTCACAACAAGAGCCCGGGGAGCCAGAAGGGACACACTGCTGTCAGCCTGAAAAAGATGGTGTATGACCCGAGCGCGGACGAGATCGGCGCTCAGGTCATGACAGTACCTCCCCCTCGAGGGCGGGCTCTGAATGCCCAATGACACCCAAGCCCCTCCCCACCCCCCCAGGGTGGGCGGAAGGGGCGCAGGCCAGGCGGGAGCGAACCAGAAAAGACAAAAAAAAAAACCATGGCAACGGGATCGCGTAGGCAGACAGAGGGAGAAAAAAAAGGAAAAGACAACGCTCCCATGCACAAATTGTAACCAAGATAGAGCACAGATTGAAAAAATAACACACCTACAGGGTATGACAATAGAGAAAACCAATTGCTGAGGCAAAAATACACCAACTAATACAGACAATGAATGGATATTAGAAAAGGGGAAAAAATGAAAAAAAAACACCGGCTAAGGGAAGAGTGAGAGATGCATAACTACAGACACAAGACATCCCAAGAGCTTACAGACACGAAGATGAAAAAAAAAACAAAACAGAATGACGGCAGTCCTGGTTCTGAGGCGTGGAGGCTGATAGTTCGGGGGGCCGCTCAGCATCCAACGGCCATGTAGCAGGCAGGGGGGAGAAGGACAGTTCAGGCGGCCTACCCCAGTCCCATGCCCGGAAACACAGAGTTTCTGGCGGCTGGGCCCAATCGCCGAAAAGGTGGAAAAGTCTGTCGGGTGACCGCCCCAGAACCCCGAAGCCGCAAAACAGCTCGCCAGGCGGCCGACCCACATCACACAGCCACCAGGACCATAGGGGGGAAGTAGAGGATGGCCTCCCTGGAGAGGGGGAAGACGAGGGAGAGCCGGGCGGAGTGTTCGGAGCCCCAACGGCCCCAAGTGGAGATGAGCTGTGATCATCTGGAGGACGAGGATGATGATGATGATAAAGATGGGGAAGAAGATGAGCCAGTTGAGTGTCCAGTGGCAGGGGATCTGCAGCTCCCTCACCGACCTTTGATGCTGCTGGTGCTGCACCCTCGCCGGACCCCGATTGGGTCATAGTTGCACCCGCGATGGACCCCGACTGGGTCACGGCTGCACCTGCGTCGGACCTCGACTGGGTCGGCGCCGCACCAGTACCGACCTCCAACCCCGAACCCGGAACCTCTGGTACAGCGGATGAAATCAGCTCCGCGCCGGCGACCCTGGAAGAAGGCTTGGGAGAGAGAAAAGAACCGAGATCAGGATCACGGGCAGCGCCAGAACCTGGCGAGACAAGCTCGGACACAGTGGGCAGCTGCACCTGGCTGGCCTCCCCAAGAGACAGGCAAAAATGCTCTAAAATGGAAAGGAGAAAGACAACACAGAGCACTTGCCTGATCTCGGGTTCTGACGCCGTCCAGGATTCCGATGATCCGGGCTCAGACGGCAGGAGGTCATCATCCGGCTCCCACTCAGCTACATCGGGCTCCGCAGCTGGCATGATGGTGCCCGCAGCCTGAGGCACAGATGTCCACGCCGACGACCCGCACGGCGTGGTGGCAGGAGAACCTCGACCCACTGGACCGAACCGCTCGTCTGTGGAGACCCGGGGACGCCTCTTCGTTGGCGCAGGTTCCACGCAGCAGTTCGCTCTCCTCATCCGCCCACGACATGGCTGCGGGACTGGAACCAGGCTCTCCAGAACTGCAGGCCCCCTCCTCATCCGGTGACGTTGGCCTGGCGTCGAGGACCGCTCAGTAGAGGGAGACACAGAGGAAGCGGGATTAACAATTAAAGCTAGAGCAGGTGGTGGGAGCTTGGGGGGCTGCGAACCCCGAACTCCACCCCCAAGAGGGTGGCTACCACCCTCTTGGGGGTGGCTACTACCTCTCTTTCCTCTCCTCCTCTCGTGTGCTCTCTCTGTCAGATGTTTAGCTACACCTCTGCCTCTTTTAGTGATAACGGTAAATGTAATAAATGTTGTCTTTTTGAGGCGCTCGAGGCGAGGTTGTCTGATTTGGAATCCCGGCTCTGCTGCATTGAAACACCGTCTGCGCCAGTTAATCTCGACGGACGCCCATTAGCTGCAGCGGAGCTAGCTAGCTTAGGCCCCACTGTCAGCGGTTCCCCGGCTCTCCTCAGCAGCGAGGAGACTGGGTGGGTGACAGTGAGGAAGCCTAGTCGCAAAGCCCCGGTTCACCACCAACCTGTTCACGTTTCTAATCGTTTTTCCCCGCTCAGCGACACACCCGCTGAGGAAAAAACTCTGATCATTGGCGACTCTGTAGTCAGAAACGTGAACCTAGAGACTCCAGCGGCCATAGTCCAATGTATTCCTGGGGCCAGAGCAGGCGACATCGAGTCAAATTTGAAAATGCTGGCTAAAAATAACTGTAAATACTCCACAATTGTTATTCACGCCGGCATTAATGACATCCGTCTCCGGCAGTCGGAAGTCACGAAACTTAATATAGAATCGGTGTGTGAGTTTGCAAAAACGATGTCAGCCACTGTAGTATTCTCTGGGCCCCTCCCCAATCTGACCAGTGATGACATGTTTAGTCGCTCGTCATCCTTGAACTGC
Source organism: Pholidichthys leucotaenia (assembly GCA_020510985.1). Classification (NCBI taxonomy): domain Eukaryota; kingdom Metazoa; phylum Chordata; class Actinopteri; order Cichliformes; family Pholidichthyidae; genus Pholidichthys; species Pholidichthys leucotaenia. The sequence goes on from CM035836.1 coordinate 240,639,454, forward strand.
TGGCTGTCTGTGTGGTGTCCTAAAAATGGCGTGGGCTACATTGACAATTGGAGCTCTTTTTGGGGAAAACCTGGTCTTATGAGACGAGACAGCATTCATCCCACTTTGGATGGTGCTTCTCATTTATCTAACAATCTGGCAACTTTTTTATCCAAATTTCCAAAACCGTGACTACTCAGAGTTGGGACCAGGAAGCAGAGTCGCAGTCTTACACGCCTCTCTGCAGCTCCTCTTCATCCGCCACCCCTCAGCTTAGCCCCTGTCTTCCCCATCAGAGAATCGTTGTCTGCTCCCTCCAAAGTAAATAAAAATATAATGTATAAGCATCCCAAAGTGATAAAGCAAAATATTGGTAAAACTCAAATTAAACATAAAGCCTCTAAATTGAATGATTTGGCCTCTGTTCCTCCTCATAATTTAAAAATTAAATGTGGTTTATTAAATATTAGGTCTCTAACTCCCAAGTCTCTGTTAGTCCATGATCTGTTAATTGATCATCAGATTGATTTAATTTCCCTTACAGAGACTTGGTTAGGGCAAGAGGATTATGTTGGTTTAAATGAATCAACTCCCTCTGGTTATTTAAACTGTCAAAATCCCAGAAGTTCTGGTCGTGGAGGAGGAGTAGCAACAATTTACCATTCCAAATTACTAGTTAATGTAAAGCAAAAAACATGTTATAATTCCTTTGAGGGCCTGGTCCTCAGTGTTGGGCACTTTAGCAATTTCAGGTTAAACCCAATTTTATTTGCCATAGTTTATCGTCCCCCATCAACCTATTCAGAATTTTTATCCGAATTTGCTGATTTCTTAGCTGATTTAGTGCTGAAATCTGATAGAATAATTATAGTAGGGGACTTTAATATACATGTGGATGTAGATAGTGACTGCCTTAATGTGGCTTTTAATTCAATATTAGACTCGATTGGGTTTTCTCAGAAAGTAGGAAATTCTACTCATTACCTCCACCATACATTGGACCTTGTTCTGACATATGGCATAGAAATAGAAAATCTTGTAGTGTCTCCTCAAAACCCTGTACTGTCAGACCATTGTCTGTTAACCTTTGATTTTACTATTTCTGACTATTTGGCTCCTAAAGAAAAATATTATCACAGTAGATGCCTCTCAGATGATGCTGTTTCCAAATTTATGCAGATTGTTTCCTCTATGCCATGTGTCAACACAACGGAAATAAGCTATAGACAGCTTGCTCCTTCTGTAATTGATAACATGGTGGATAGTGTTTCAGCTTCTCTGCATCAGGCTCTAGACTTGGTGGCCCCCTTAAAAAAGAAAAAGTCTAATCAGAGATTTTTAACTCCTTGGTTCAACACAGAAACTCGTAGCTTAAAACAGAAGACTCGTCAATTAGAAAGAAAATGGTGCTCTACTAATTTAGATGAAATCTATTTAGCTTGGAGAAATCATCTTTTAATTTATAAAAAATCTCTTAGAAAAGCTAGAACGAGTTATTACTCTGCATTAATAGAAGAGAACAAGAATAATCCCAGGTTTCTTTTCAGTACTGTAGCCAGGTTGACAAAGAGTCAGGACTCTGTCAATCCTAGCATCCCCTTAGAGCTTACTAGTCAGGACTTTATGAACTTTTTCAATAATAAAATTTCATCCATCAGAGATAAAATCAATCAGATTCTTCCCACAGTTAACTTAAATACTGTAACTACTACAACTCCTTCTATTGATGTCTGTCTTGATGAGTTTACTCCAATCGACCTTTGTGAGTTAGACAAAATAGTTTCCTCATCCAAACCTTCAACTTGTCTTTTAGACCCTATTCCTACCAGGTTATTTAAAGAAGTCTTCCCACTTATTGGTAGCTTTATTCTTCATATAATCAATTCTTCATTAACTTTAGGCCATGTACCGCAGGCTTTTAAAACGGCTGTAATTAAACCCTTACTCAAAAAGCCAACGCTAGATCCAGGAGCTTTAGCTAACTATAGACCAATCTCTAATCTCCCTTTCATTTCAAAAATCTTAGAAAGAGTTGTTGCTACGCAATTATTTGACCACCTGCAGGGAAATGGTTTACTTGAAGAGTTTCAATCTGGGTTTAGAATCCATCATAGTATTGAAACAGCCTTAGCGAAGGTCACTAACGACCTCCTCATTGCATCTGATAATGGACTAGTTTCTGTACTTGTCCTTTTAGATCTTAGTGCAGCTTTTGATACTATTGATCATAATATTCTACTTGATAGATTAGAACACTATGTTGGACTTAATGGAACTTCGTTGCAGTGGTTTAGATCTTATTTATCTGATAGGTTCCAGTTTGTTCATGTAAATGATGAGTTTTCTTTCAGCTCAAAGCTTAGTCATGGAGTTCCACAGGGATCTGTGCTAGGCCCTACTCTTTTTAGTTTATATATGCTTCCGTTAGGCAACATTATTAGAAAGCACTGTATACATTTTCATTGTTATGCAGATGACACACAATTATACCTGTCAATGAAGCCAGATGATACTAATCAATTAGCCAAGTTAGAAGCCTGTCTTAAGGAAATCAAAGCTTGGATGACTTGTAATTTCCTGCTATTAAATTCAGATAAGACTGAACTCATTCTTGTTGGTCCAAAAAACCTTAGAAATTCCTTTCCAAATCAAACTTTCAGTTTGGATGCAGTTACTCTTTCTCTTAATAGCTCTGTGAGGAACCTTGGAGTTATTTTTGATCAGGATTTGTCCTTCAATTCACATATTAAATTTGTTTCTAAGACTGCCTTCTATCATTTGCGTAATATTGCCAAGATTAGGAGCATCTTGTCTCAGAGTGATGCTGAGAAGCTGATCCATGCTTTTGTTAGCTCGAGATTAGATTATTGTAATTCTTTATTATCAGGCTGTCCTAAAACATCTTTAAAAAGTCTTCAGCTGATCAGAAATGCTGCAGCAAGAGTTTTAACAGGTACTAGAAAGAGAGATCATATCTCTCCGGTTCTGGCCTCCCTTCATTGGCTTCCCATAGAGTTTAGAATTAAGTTTAAAATCCTTCTTCTTACTTACAAAGCTCTAAACAATCAGGCTCCTTTTTATTTAAAAGATCTGATACTACTGTATCATCCTAACAGAGCACTACGCTCCCAAAATGCAGGATTACTTGTAGTACCTAGAATCTCCAAAAGTACAATGGGAGGCAGAGCCTTCAGTTATCAAGCTCCTCTCCTGTGGAATCAGCTGCCAATCTGGATTCGGGAGTCAGACACGATCTCTGTTTTTAAGAATAGGGCTAAAACCTACCTTTTTGATATAGCCTACAATTAGGGAGGGATCATGTGTTTCTGAACCCTCCCTTAGTTATGCTGCTAATAGGTTTAGTTAGCCGGGGGACCTCCAGTAATGCACTGGGCCTCACTCCTTTCCTCACTCTCTATGAAATATTTTTTTTTCTCCACCGTTTGTTCTCTCCCATAGATTGAGTCCCCATCGTGCTGTTTGCTCTCTACATGTCTGTTCTTTTCTTCTTCTCTATCCCCTCACCCCCCCAGCTAGTCGCAGCAGATGACTGCCCCTCCCTGAGCCTGGTTCTGCTGGAGGTTTCTTCCTGTTAAAAGGGAGTTTTTCCTCTCCACCGTCGCCAAGTGCTTGCTCACAGGGGATCGCCTGATTGCTGGGGTCTTTCTGCAACTGTGGGGGTCTCCCCTACAGTTGATAGTGCTATGAGATGACTGTTGTTGTGAAATGGTGCTATATAACTAACTAACTAACTAACCTACACTTATATAGCGCTTTTCTAGTCACAAAGACCACTCAAAGCGCTTTCATTAATACTAACCTTCTATTCTAAGGGCCTATAGGAAACAGATATCTAGGGACAATTTAGAACAGCCTAACATGCATGTTTTTGGCATGTGGGAGGAAACCGGAGAAATCCCGGAGTAAACCCACGCAACACGGGGAGAACATGCAAACTCCACACAGATCACTGTTGGTCGGGGGCTGGGATCGAACCCACGATCCCACAATCCCCACAATCCCCCGGCCAAGGGTAAACTGTGCTGCCGCAGTGCTAACCACTGCGCCACCGTGCAGCCCATATAAATAAATAAAGTTGAAGAGTCAGACAGGATAAATCACAATAATGAGGATATAAGTGAACTTGGACTTGCCTGTCTCCTGGAGGCAGGATGGTGCCTGCTGTAGCGGACGTTGCTCCTCCCTTTCCCTGCTGGATGGTGACAGAAGGCCCCTTGGAAGGAAGAGGGGGAGCCGCTCGCGAAGGTTCCGGGACGGGGCTCGCCGAAACAGGACTCCAGGCACACACAGCAGCCGGGAAAAGCGTTGAGGAGGAGGGGGCGCCAGCTGAAACAAGCCGGGCACGGAGTGCTGAGGGGAGAGCAGGAGAAGATGGCCTGGGGAGATGCTGCGGGGATTCCCCTCTGACGAGGCATGGGAGTGACAGCTGTGTGGGAGGTAGAGCCTCTGCGGCGACCCGGAACTGGATCTGGACGGGGTTCAAGCTGAGGCTGGTTGTAGGTGTGACGACGGTTTCTGGCAGAGGGCAAGGTGAAGGTGAGGTCCGGGAATCGCCCCTCCTGTGCGGAGACAGAGGCGAGGAGGTCGGCGAACTCAGGGAAGTCACTTAACTCGGGATTCCTCTCCACCAGTCTGACTACCGCTAATGCATCAGACAGGGAAGAGTCTTTACAGCAGTTTAACAGAGACTGCTGCATCGGGGTGCATTCAGTGCCCGCTTTTAACGCCAGACACTAATGACCCCGAATGCAGCACAGCTGTTCGACTTTGACAGCAGGAAGCTCCACCAGGCGCTGTCATAATAAGAGCCCGGGGAGCAAGAAGGGACACACTGCTGTCAAAGCCTGAAAAAGATGATATATGACCCAAGCTCAGACGAGATCGGCGCTTGGGTCATGACACAGCTTTCACCTACATCTCTGTTTACACTCATTTTTGCTAGTAATATGTTAATATGCATTGGGTTTACAGTACTAATGAAAGGCAAGACCTTCTCAGTGAAGGTTTGTGAATAAGTGTAAATGTGGGTGTTAGTGTGCAGATCTAAGAATGACAGTTTTCCTCTGCTGTAGTCCAGAGTCATTCTGATCCGAACTTTGTCTATTTGTGTGATCCTTTATCACTTACATTCATAATAGTGTATCTTGCAGTTTGGGGAATGGGGGTTGTTCAGTCATCATTATAATTATTTTATTTTATATTGTTGGGGCATGGTGTTGGACTTCTCCATCCAGAGAAGGCAGGGGGAAATGCACCAGGTGGAAATGCACCTGCACCTTATGTTATGTTAATGTGCCACACAATTCTTTATTCACACAACAATGTGCATGGTCGGAAGGCCGGGTCACCTGGCACTGTCATTTGCTGTAAATTATGTTGGAGAAGGAATAAAGTTTCTGTGTCGTCCAGCTCATTGTCTCGCCTGCCTCCTTTCTCTACATTGGTGACCCAAAAACATGCCATGGAAAGTGAGCTGAGCACCACCCCAGAGACGGTCTGGAGGGGGATAACCAGCGCCGCATGTGCTGTCTCCGTCAAGCTCCCAGACTTCTGGCTTCACAAGCCAACTGCGTGGTTCTTACACATAGAAGTCCAGTTTGCACCCTGCGGGATAACAACGGACAATACCAAGTATTACTACGTGGTTGCTGCGCTTGACGCACGCGCCACGCAACAGGTGATGAACCTGCTCCAGGAGCTGCTGGCCCAAGGAAAATATGAAGCACTTAAGAGGATACTTCTCCAGCGCTCTACCTTTTCTGACAGTGAGAGGGCAGAGAGGCTCTTGACGCTTTCGGAGTTAGGGGACAAGTTGGCAGTGGAGCTGATGGAGAGCATGTTGTCGCTGAGGGGGAAGAATGATGAATCTTTCCTGTTCGCCCACTTGTTCCTCAGGAACCTACCGGCTACAGCAAGGGCAATCCTGGCCAACTTGCCGCAGCTGGTTGCTAAGGACAACCACGCCCTGGCACAGGAAGCGGACCGCATCATCTTGGTGACCAGAGCTCCCAGCATGCAGACAATGGCATTGGCATCCATGGGGGACTCCAGCAAGGTCAAGGAGCCATTCGTGGTAGCCGGGACGGACACCAGGAGATGAAGGAATGGGGTGATCTGCTCTTATCATCGCTGTTTTGGCTTGAATGCCCAACGCTACCTGTCCCCATCCAATTCAAGAAGCCGGGAAGACAGCACGTTAGGAATTCGGTGGCAGCGGCAACTGATGGAGACAGGAACAGGCTGCTTTATGTCACAGACACACGTTCGGGGAGACAGTTTTTGGTGGATTCCGGCTCCCAGAAGAGCCTCATCCTGACGAGCAATGCAGACAGGGTGGCAGGACGCAGCAATCCCGAGCTCACGGTCACCAACAGATCCACTATCAGGACATTTGGGGAATGGACGCTGACGATATGCTTACACGGATACAACTTTCAATGAGACTTTGTGATAGCTGCATGTTCCGGCCCTATTTTAGGTGCAGATTCTTTTATGTACTTATGGGTTGATAGTTGATGTTGCTAATAGAAGACTAGTGGACACTGTCTCTTTTACCTCACTGCCCTTTACAGCTCGTGGAGCTGGGTCGACAACACTGGTTAATGTTATAGCTACAGGGGTAAGTACCAACATTTGCTCGCACAGTTCCCAGCACTCACGGTCCCGACCTTTTTGGCTACGGTGACGAAACATGGGGTCAAGCACTTTATAACTACAAAAGGGCCACCAGTATTCGCACGACCTTGGCGCCTGAACGCAGCTAAACTGGCCAGCGCATGCGAGGAGTTCACCAACTTAGAACAGTTGGGCATCGTCAAGTGCTCCAACAGCCCATGTGCATCCCCGCTACACATGGTGCCTAAAGCCGATGGGTTGTGGTGACCATGCAGCAATTTCCGGTGCTTGAACAATGCTACGGAACACAATCACTATCTTATTCCACACATCCAGGATTTTTCTGTGCACCTGGTGGGGCACATGTTTTTTCCAAAGTGGATCTGATCCGCGGTTACTACCAGGTCCCGGTACGTGTGGAAGACATCCCAAAAACAGCGGTAATAACTCCTTTTGGCCTTTTCGAGTTTTTACGCATGCCAATCGGATTAAAAGGCACGTCACAGACCTTCCAGAGGATGATAGACGCAGTGCTTCATGACTTGTCCTCGTGTTTGTCTACTTAAATGACATTCTGGTAGCCAGCGCATCTGAGGAAGAGCACATCGCCCATCTCAAGACAGTTTTCCAGAGGATGGAAGCGCATGGGGCTGATAGTTAACCCAGCGAAGTGCCAGTTCGGTGTGCCAATGGTTGACTTTTTTGACCACTGCATTTCCCCGGAGGGCGCAATCCCGTTACCGGACAAGTTGTGCACGGTGTCGGATTTTCCACATCCGCAGACCATGAGGGCACTACAGGAGTTTTTGGGAATGGTTAATTTTTATAACCATTTCCTTTCCCGGGCAGCCCAGCTGATACAGCTGTTGTATGCTGTGCATAAAAAAAAAGAAGCCCGTGGAAGCTATTGACCTGACTCCCGAGTGAGTCCAGGCTTTCACGAATGCCAAAACAGTGCTTGCGGATGCCACGTTGCTAGCCCACATGGATCCGTCTGCAGGGATAGTGCTCACGACGGATGTGTCTGAAGTTGCCATGGGGCAGTGGTGGAGCAGTGCATCTCAGGTGCGTGGCAGCCACTCACATTTTTTTAGCTGGACTTTGGGCGACAACGAATGCAAGTACAGCACATTTGATAGAGAATTGCTGGCTCTCCACCTGGCGACGCACCATTTCTAGTTCTGGCTGGAGGGCGCGAGCTCACCCCGTTCGTGGACCATAAGCCGCTGACGCACGCGATGTCCAAGACCTCAGAACCATGGACAGCCTGGCAGCAACGGCAGTTGGCCGCAATTCTGGAGTTTACTACCGACATTCAACACGTTGCCGGTAATATCAACATCGGGTCACGTGCATTAATCGCCCGGGTCTACATGGGAATAGATTTCCCCACTACGGCTGCAGGGCAAGCCGGGGACGCAGACATTTGCGCGCTCCAGTCTGCACTAACTGGATTAAGGCTGGAGAGCAGGATGGTGCAAGAAGGGTACCCTCCATTGCTCTGCAACGTCTCCACCGACCACCTGTGCCAGGTGCTTCCGAGCTCTTGGCACCGTCGCGTTTTTGAGTCGGTCCACTCCCTTTTGCATTCGGGAGTGTGCGCTTCGGTGAATCTAGTGGGGGCGAAATTTGTTTGGCCGCGCTTGCGCAGAGATGTGAAAGAGTGGGCTGCAGCTTGTGTCGCATGCCAGCAGACCAAAGTGCACATGCACACCAGAGCTCCCCTCAAGACGTTCCAAATCCCGTCTAGGAGGTTCGACCACATCCACGTGGATTTGGTGGGACCCCTCCCACTGTCGCATGGTTTCATGCACCTTTTGACAGTTGTGGACCGCACCACGTGCTGGCCTGAAGTGGTGCCGCTGGTTTCTACCACATCCACGGAAGGGGAGCGTGCTTTTTTGTCGACTTGGGTTGCATGTTTCGGATCTCCATCGGGCATCACATCCAACAGGGTTCAACAATTCATTTTGGAACTCTGGTCTGCAATGACCCAGAGCCTGGGGGTCAAAATTCACCGCACTACCGTGTACAACCCCCAGGCTAACAGGTTATGCAAGCGTTTCCATAGATCACTTAAAGCAGCACTCAGAGCCTCACTCACGGACACAAATTGGGTTGACTGCCTGCCCTGGGTTCTTTTAGGGTTGCGCTTCACGTCTAAGGAGGATTTGGCCGCCTCCCCAGCTGAACTAATTTTTCTAAGCTGCTGCGGATCCCCGGAGAGTTTTTACTGGAAAACCCCACACCTGAGATTGATCTACCCGCACAATTTTTACACAGTGCGGAGGCTGTGAGCGTTCCGGGATCGGCCCACCATTGTTTTCCCCGCACATTCATCCCAAAAAGCTTGCAGAATGCCAGTTTTGTTTTTGTCAGGCACAATGCGCACCGGACCCCGCTGCGCCCACTGTACGATGGACCGTTCAGGGTGTTGGAACCTGGGGCGATGCATTTTGCGTTAGACTTGGGGAGGCATAGGGCGACTGTCTGCATCGACACGCTGAAGCCCGCTTTTGTGTTGGCAGACACAAGTGGTGTTGGCCCAAGCTCCCCGGTGACCAATGTTGGTGGCTCCGCAAAGTGGTGATCCCTCGGGATGGACCTGCACTCGCAAAGTTACTGTGTTCTCCCCTCCTCCCTCTTTTCCTCCACAGACTGAAGTGCCCTCCAGTATACCTCACCAGCAGGGTGGCTCGACTGGATCAGCAACCTCCCGCTACAACCGCTATGGACACCAGCTCAAGCCCAAAGGACAGAGGGGTAGTGCCCCTTCTGCGTGTTGGGGGGGGGGGGTTTGCTGAGTGGGGGGCATGGTGTTGGACTTCTCCACCCAGAGAAGGCAGGGGGAAAGTGGAGGACAATGGACCGAAGGAAGAGGTGTCACCGGGGGGCATCAGAGGGACCCATTGTAGTACATAATTTTATATTTTAGCAATATTTTGTTATTAAAGGTTTATTAAAACTGTAATCAACCGAATTAACTACAACACACCCAACATCAATAAAGTACATCTATCTATTATCTCGTATTATTCACAGCAGAACGACCCGTCTGACTGCAACCATCGCATCAGTGTTCCCCATTTGTCAGTAAATATTTAACTAAAAATGATTTATTTCCTTATTTGGGTGTTTTTGTGTCCTGTGTTTGGTCATTAAGTCATTCTGGCCATTCTGCTCCACAATCATGGCAGTATGAAGCTTTAAATTTTTAGATACTCACGCGGGAGGGGGGAATCGCAGTCCTGCAAAGTACAGTGGTACCACACAGGTAAAGCAGAAGCAGAGACTCCCGTCTACTACTGACTGGGCAGGCTGGGCGTGCCTCCCCGCGAAGGACCGTGATCTGCCTGGTTACTAACTAACTAACTAACTTGCACTTATATAGATACTAACCCTCTATTCTAAGGGCAACAGACATCTAGGGACAATTTAGAACAGCCAATTAACCTAACATGCATGTCTTTGGATTGTGGGAGGAAACTGGAGCCCCCGGAGTAAACCCACGCAGCACAGGGAGAACATGCAAACTCCACACAGAAAGGTTACAACCCCGCCAACCTGGGGATTCGAACCAGGATCCTTCTAGCTGTAAGGCAACAGTACTAATCACTGCACCACCATGCTACCCTTGGCTGCTACTTTTCCTGGCACGATCTGTGTTGATACACCGGTATTCTTTGTCAGACCCAGGTCCCCACTGACGCTCTGCCCAGTCTGCTCGCGCATCTCATGTTGTCCACACATGCCGAATTATCCTTTAGACCTATGCAGTCACGGCAACTTCAGTATTATCTTTTTCTAGTCAAATTTGTCTTTTGTCATTTTTCACTTCCTTGTTTTGTCCAGGGAACACTTTGGTGAGTGGCATATTTGCGGCACTACGGGTCCCCGGCAGCAACCACCCCCCCACACACCTTGTGTTTTCTATGGCGAATATATCCATTAGACCTACGCAATCACAGCAACTTTATGGTATATATTTTGACTGAGCGGCTCCATACTCGTGGATGCACACCAAAGCAGCAAAGTACTTGTGTGTTTTTATGCCTTAGTTTTGCTTTTGCTTTTAGTTTAATGTGTTTTCATGATTGTGGTTCCAAATTTGTGTGGGTTCGATTTGAGTGTGTATGTTTGAGTGGGGGAAGGATGTTGTGTAGGGATTTATTATGAAGTGTGGTGTGATGACGCCACCTTCCTGTTGCGTCATCACACTGCTCGATCTTAAGGGGCAGCCGCCATGTCACAAAGCGATGAGGACAACGCCACATGCGATAAGACAAAAATGTCACAGAGCTATGAGTAAGACGTCACAAAGCTATGGAGGACGTCACAAAACTATGAGGGGAACGTCGCAGAGCTATGAGGAAAACGTCACAAAGCTATTGGGAAAACATAATCAAGTCTGTGGCGGTAATGCACCTTTGAGCGGGTTGCCAACCGCCAATCAAATCTAAGAGAAGAAGAAGAAGAAGAAGAAGAGGGCTTCCTCTTTGCCCGGATGACTCTGCTGTGGTGTGTTCCATGCTGTATGCTGTTATTCTTAATAAAGCAGTGTTCAGTGCTACCTCTCCGTCAGTTTCATTCATCATCAGGTTTGTGGACATAACACCATTCATACCAAGCTCCATAAAAATAGCCTATAGGGCTGTCCACTCAAAGCATGTTAAAGATAACTTTAACTATAAAATTACAGTTTTAAAACTTTTTACCTTTTCACTGTAGAGCTCCACTTCCCTGTGCATTTGTTAGTTGAGCTGCAGATCTACTCTTGTGTCAGGAATCTGAAAGTATTTGAACTCACAAAGACAAAAACATTCCAAATATTTGTCAATCAGATACGAGACATTTATTGCTCATATGAGTCTTTTAACTTGTGCACAAGGAGCGTCACTGACCTTCTGTTACAGAATTGGAAGTGAGCGCTGCTGCTCACAGGCAGCATTTCCTTTATATACACAAAGTAAAAGCTGGAAATAATTACACAACATTTGCCCCACCCTTGTGAGTGGTGCACAGAAATCAGACTTCTCATCACAAGATTCTTTAGACAACAACTCAGCAGTTTCCAAACTTCAGTACAGACAGGACAATTATTTTTAACTTTCTTAGTAAGTTCCAGACATCATCAGACATGTTCATTAAAGGGCAATAGTAAACATTAAAGGGCAATAGTAAAAAGATACAAATTAGCAGGTATAGTCCAAAATCCATTATGAAATGATAACATGTATATACATAATGCATAATATGCATAATTTTCTGACATTCCCACCTGTTTATCGTTTCATAATATTCTCATCACATGCAAACATCAGTACAATGTAACTTCAGAGCAGATTTTCTACATTGTCTTCACAAAGCATCACTTCCAAATTTATACAGGAGTACAGTCATCATTGTCTTCAGGTTTGGGGTTATGGCCATTATCAGTCTCATAGCCATCATCAGTCTCTTGGGGCAGTGGGGTATATTGTCCATATTGACCTTCAGTGGAAATGGCCAAAAGAGTTTGTTGGAACATGAATGCATGCTGTGAAAGGGCGCGAGATATCATGGATCTGATACATGGAATGATACAACAACAGAAAAATGACACACAAATCAGAATCACACCAAGTGGTATAAGACTCCTTAAAAATACCTGCCACCAGGCACCTGAAAAGAACCATTGCAACCAACCTTGATCTGTCACATAATCTGCAGACATGGCTTTTTGAATATTACGTAAAGCAGTAAGAGCATTAGTCATGTTGTTATGTACATTATCTGGGACATAAGTACAGCAGGTAAGATTAAATTTAACACATATTCCTCCATCTGCAGCTGTAAGCAAATCTAAGGCCATTTGATGCATCATTATCATTTCCCTAAGAGAATCAATTTCAGCATTTTGTAATTTCACAATATCATAGGAAGCATTTACAAAAAGACCAAGTCTATAGTCTAGTGTCTCCACACGGAGCATTAACTTTGCAACCCCTTCCCAAGGAAACAATGAAAGGGCAATCTTTTGACCAGTAGTCCATAGTTTAAATTCCTCAGGGACATCTGCTCCCCAAATACGATCATGTGTTTTTACCCCTGGTACCTGTCGCTTCTGTCGTGAGGGCTGTCGTATTTCCTTATCAATTATAAATGTGTGATCACTTACAAATATTGGAGCACACACTCCAGTCCAACCTGGTGAAAGTACAGGATAAGCCCTGTGTCCACACAACCACCATCCCCCTTGAACCCAATAAGTGCCATTACTTGCTTTTCCTAATACTACTGGGGCTCCTTCACCTTGAACTGCAGTTTGTTCACAGTTTTTAGTAATACCATATGACTCTGTACCTACTGACTGTTTGTAACACATGGGGTGGTCATAACCAGAATACTTCATAACAACTCTTTGTGGTTTAAACCTATGCTTAGTGGTGAACTTCCAATTTACCCAGAATGCTTTATCACATGCACCTTTTTTCAGGCCGCGAGAGTAGGGATCTTTATCATCTATTTTAATATAGTAGTGCTGATAACCAATTCCAGCCATACTGGCATAACATTTGGCCTGGGATTTATTCATGGGCATTCCATAGATGGTTACCTGTTTAGCTGATTTAGGCATATAAGAGCATACATAACAATTTGACACAACAATTGACACAACATTTGAAACATATTGATACCATGAATTAGAATATATTGGGTCAGGTTCATGATCTCCCTCTGTGAGCCACCAATGCTGGGTGTGATAGGTCCATCTCCGCTGTCGCTGTAGAACCGGGAAGGTGGTGAAAACGAAGGCCAGGATCAGAAGTGTGACAGCAACACAGGCCAGAATGCTTCCACAGGTCGCCATGGTGCCTGTTACCCCTGGGAGTGTACCTGTGAACTCAGGTCACTATCTTCACCGGGGTTGAGACAGGTTGTCTAGGTTGTCTAGGTTGTTGTTGAGACAGGTTGTTGAGACAGGTTGTCAACCAGGTTGTCTCAATCCAGTCCTTAAAAGGACTAGACCCCCCTTTGTAGCCGGACTTACCCTAGGGGTGGCTGGAGGTCACCTATGGGAACCTGGAGTCTCTTAACGTGAGAGAGGTGGATCCAGGATGGTCGTTCAGCAATTCTTACTGCAGTAGGAGTAGTCAACAGTACTTCATACGGTCCTAGCCACCTCACAGAAGCCCAGTTTTGGCGGTGGTGATTTTTGATGAAGATGTGATCACCTGGTTGGAGGGGATTCTCTTGGCCCTCCTGTGGATCAGAGAGAGATCTGACAGATTCAACATAGTCTCTGTTTTGTTTACAGGTTCTCAAGTGTTCCCCTAGAGTTTTATAGGGGTTAGCAGGTATTAATGGCAAAAGGTCAGGCAACACATAGGGCCTATGGAAAGCACATTCAAATGGCGATAGGCCGCTTTTCTTATCTGGGATGGTGTTAATGTTCAGTTTAACTACAATTAATGCTTTAGGCCATGCAAGTCCTTGATCATGCATCACCTTGTTTAGCATTTGTTTAATTGTCCCATTTTTCCTTTCCACTAGACCTGCACTTTGTGGATGATAGGCTGTGTGAAATTTCAGCTGTGTACCAACAGAGCGAGTCAAGTCTTTGACCATCTGTGCGGTAAAATGTGTACCATTGTCTGCATAGAGAATTTCAGGAATGCCAAATGTTGGAAAAACGTTGTTTTGTAAAACCTTACAAACAAACTTAGCATCTGCTTTAGCAGTGGGATGTATTTCAGTCCATTTGGTGAATGTGTCAATGAGAACCAGACAATATTGTAATTGCCCAACCTTAGACAGTTCAATAAAATCCATACACCACTGTGAAAAGGGTGTTTTAGGTGGTGGGAAACTACCTTGTCTCGTTCTCATAGCACCTTGAGCATTATTTTGTATGCATACCAAACATTGTTGGCAAACTTTTTTCAGTTCCTTCAGGATACCTGGGCAATAAAAATGTTTTTCAGCTATTTTCTTCATACCCCCTGCTGACACGTGGCCTCGGCCATGTGTCAGGAGCGCCACCCAGCGGTACAAGGAGGGAGGAAGAACTATTTTGTCATCATCTGTACAATAAACCCCATTGGAGGCTTTGACTGAGTGTGGAGGTATAGTCATCTGCTGTTGCTCGTCCAGTAGGACTGTAAGATCTACTGGTGAGAACACAAAACTAGTGGCTAGATGACCCCTAGCAGCACATTGAGCAGCATGGTCAGCTAAAGCATTCCCTTTGGATATCAGGTCAGTGCCTTTAGTATGAGCAGGGCAATGGACAATAGACAATGTTTTAGGAAGCTTAAGAGCATCAGTAAGTTCCTTAAGGAGATCACTGTGTTGTGTTGGTTTACCAGAAGAAGTTGTAAACCCTCGAAGTTTCCACAATGCAGTATGAGAGTGTGCAGCATTAAAGGCATATCTGCTGTCTGTGCAGATGGTGACATCAATGTTAGCAGCCCAGTGTAAAGCAGCAATTAGAGCCAGCAGTTCTGCTTTTTGAGCAGAGGCTGGTTGTGGCAGGTTTTTAACAACTAAGATCTCTGTCAAGGTGGTTACGGCAAAAGCAGTTGATGTGGACCCGTCAGGCAGTTTAGTAGATGATCCATCTGTAAAGAGCCAGAGGGAGTCCTGATTCACCTGTTGTGAGAGATCTGGACGAGGTAGGAAATCTGTTAATGACTGGTGAATGCAGTCATGATCTGGTGGATCTATGTTGTCACCTGCAGAGGGTAGCAGTGTAGCTGGGTTCAATGAGGCACATCTCACAAAGGTAAGGTGTGGTTGTGTGAGTAGTGTCATGGTATAACGGAGACATCGTGCATTTGACAACATGGTGTGGCCATGCTCTGAAAGGAGAATGTCCACAGCATGTGGTACATGAACGACCAGGGAATGGTACAGGACAATGTCCAGCACCGCATTTACAGCGTCAACCGTGGCAGCAACTGTTTTCATACATGGTGGTAGGCCCATAGCAACTGAATCCAGTCTTTTGGAATAATATGACAGAGGTTTATATTGCCCAGCATGCAATTGTGTTAGTACAGCTGACATGTGTCCTTCAACAGCATCACAAAACAAATGAAATGTCTTTTCATAATTAGGGATGTGTAGAGCACAAACATCAGATAGCATGGATTTTAAATGGTTAATAGCTACTTCATGTTCAGGAGTAAGGACAACCGGGGAATGCAGGTTGCCCTGAGGGCCCTGAAGTAGAGCATACAGTGGTGCAGTGTGTTGTGAGAAATTGGGTAACCACTGCCTGCAATAATTCAGGGTGCCTAAGAGTGACATGAGCTCTTTCTTTGTTTTTGGGAGTGGTAAGTTCTGTATTGTACTGATTCGTGATTTTTCTAACATTTTCCCCCCAGCTGACAATGTATGCCCCAGAAATTTGACACTGCTTTTGCAAAATTGCAGTTTTTTCTTGCTGCATTTTAAGCCACTATCAAAGAGGAAGTGCAGCAAAGCCAGAGTGTCTTGTTTACACTGTTCCTCAGTAGTTGACGCCACTAGTATGTCATCCACATACAGGAGGATTTTAGATCCTGCAGGTGGTGAAACCTTAGCTATTAAAGCTGACATTTCCTGTGAAAAAATGGTTGGGCTCTCACAGTAACCCTGTGGCAGTCTGATGTAAGTGTATCTGTTGCCCTTGAAGGTAAATGCAAACCAAAACTGGCTATCTTCATGTATTGGAATTGTAAAAAATGCATTACTGAGGTCAACCACTGAGAAAACAGATGAATCATGACCCACAGTGTTTAACAATGTATGAGGGTCGGGAACGGAAGGAGCCCTGGCCACAACTGCAGCGTTTACAGCTTGTAAGTCCTGGACTAATCTCCATCCAACACTGGGTGGAGCCTTTTTTACTGGGAAAAGAGGAGTGTTCACAGGAGAATTCAGACATGGTATGATCACTCCACTTTTCAACAGATCAGAAATGATTGGTTGGATGCCTTCTATTGCTTCTGGTTTTAAAGGATATTGTTTTTTGTAAGGGAATCCTCTCCCATTAGAATGAATTTGGACGGGAGTAGCATTTTTTAATTTACCAACGTCCGCATCTCCTGCAGACCATAAACCTTTTGGTAGAAATTGTAACTCTCATTCACTAACAAATACAGGAGCAGATGGTACTGTGATTCCTAAAGCATCAGGTGGATGCTCTGTGCCACACAAATAGGTAATGTCAAAATGTAGAAGAATGGACATGTGCATAGGAACACGATACAACATTGTTGTGGGGGAAAATTCAACATTGAGAATGTCGGTGTTCCTCCAGTCTGTTACCTGCTGTCCCTGTTGGACTAATTTACCTGCATCTGCCCAAAAATAATTTTTAGGTCCCCACATAGACATGTGTGGGGGTGTGCCTGTATTATGCAAGGGCCGAAGCTTTTGGGGCAGCACTACATCTAGTGCTGCTTCACCCTCAGCTTTAAAGTAAAGATGATTTGTCATTACTGTGATGGTAGGTTCACAGTACAGTGCTTCAGCCAATGCACAATCAAATGGCTCATTACAGCGTGTGTATCTCATGGTAACATGCAGTGGCCTTGGTTTCTGGAGATCCCTCACAAGGAACCATGTAAGAATACTTGTCATGTGTCTAGCACTTTTTAACCTGAGCGCAGTTTCTGTTTTGCTGTCAATTTGGAGGTTGTAAGAATATAGGGTACCACATCCGTGGTCGTCACAATCCTCACCATTCATAAAAAATGCATGCTGGTTTCTGAGAATAGTGTAATCATCCTTAATTTTGTCAGGACCCAAAATGATGTCTAGTTTGAAAAGCACATCCCTTCCCAGTAAGTTCACCGGGCAGGAGGGTGCTACTGCTACTGTAGTGACACAGGTGTGTCCAGTATTTGGGTCAACTATGGTTGCTGGGCCACAAACACTCTCAGTTGTGGTGGTTCCACCAGCATTTTGAATTCTTATAGTTTCACCTGTAGGGAAACACTGTGGTGGAATTTCACGCATTGTTGTTTTTGTGGCTCCTGTGTCACACAGGAATTTTACTTCTTTCCCATTAACCAGTAAAACAATGGTAGGAGCTGAAGTAGTGCTGCAGTACATGTTTAAATTAGTCAAGTCTAAAGTCTCAGTTGGTCTATTTACAGTCGCAGCTAGTCGTCGTTTTTGGTCATTAACAACTGATTGGTCCTCTGGGGAGAGTGAGTCTTTGTCGGTTAGTCATGCTCTCCTCTCTTGCTGTCCTTGACCCCCTGAGGGTCCTGGGTTTGTGCTCTGTCCTTGTCCTTGAAAAGGCCCTCTGCCTCTTCCTCTCATCCATCCATCAAACCTTCCTCTCCCTCTACTTCCTCGTCCTCTCTCAAAGAATCCCTGTCTCCTGGGCACAGGGCAATCTCGCCACCCACAATTAAAACACACATCCTGACTGCCTTCATCCCTCTCTCTGGTCTGGTACCTATTCCTCGGTCTAGCCCCTCCTCGTGTCATTTGGGCCACATATACAGTGTCTGTATCATTTTCTGAGGAGGCAAAAAGCATAACTGGTTTAACCTGAGTTTTCTTTTTTAGTTTTGCCTCTGCTACATGAAAAACATGATCTTTAAACTCCTCCTGAGTGCATGTTTTAAGTGTCACACATGATACTTTGATTGCCTCTTTAAGCTCTGTAGGTAGAGTGTCTAAAAATGTGTATTTAAACAAGAGGAGCTCTTTTGCAGTGTCTATTTCTCCCACTACATCTGTAAATATCTTATTGAAGCGGCACCAGTATTCCTGTATGTCTTCACCTGGTTTCATCCTGGTCATCGCCACATCAGAGAGGGTTTTAATGGGTTTATAATGGCCTGACATTCTTTCAAGTATTTCTGCTATTAGATAACCAAGAGTAGCTTTGTCTCTCTCTGGTTGATATTCGCCATCTCCCCATGCATGATTCTCCAAATCTTGGCAAAATAGATCAAATTTAGCTCCTAGGATCACTCTGAGAATTTTAATCATTTCCTCAGCACTTGGATTATACATCAGCCTAATCTCATCTATTTCTTCAGTGCACCTTTTTATATCACTCTCTGGTTTGGGTACAGCCTTTGCAATGTTATGCATTTCTGCTAAGGTCCAAGGTTTGTAGGTAGTGGCAGTTCTAATTATACTGGTTTTAATTTTGTCACCACCGGCCGTTTCATGAGTAATTGGCACACAAATAGGTTTTTCAATAAATGGAAAATTGGCACTTGTTTCTTCTTTTTGTTTAATAACATTTTCTATTTTATATATTTCTGCCATTAATTTAGCATATGGACCCTCCTTAGGATCTTCACAGTCTGTGTTAGCGTAAGGGGGCGGAGGCTCGGCGCCGCTCTGAACCAGAGGTAAGGGCGGCGCTGAGCTGGAGCAGCCAGCGCTGGCTTGGACATTCATTTTTACGTTCGCCGCTCCTTTTCCTGCATATTTCTTTTTCCCTTCATCTGCCTTTGTTTTAGCTTCTGCCGCGGCATTTGCCCAAAGTGTAGCGCATTGTAATTCTGGGCTTGGTTTGTTGGTCTTTTTATTTTTTCCTCTATTTCTTGACGTCATTTCTATTGTACTCACTAACACTTGACATTCATCCATGCTCAACGTGGGTTTAAATGAGAAATCCTTTTCCCATTTATTTAAATACTTATTAGGATCCTTCACTTTTTCCTTATCCTTTAATTTTTCATTGTAATTTCTTATTGTCCTGCGCGCAATTTCTTCTCTTTTCTTCTGTTTACCTTTCACTTGTCTATCCGGTTTTCCTGTACAATTGCCCATTTTATGTAGCTGTGAAACGCCGTCACACTACCTTCTGAAAATTATTGTGCTCACTTTTTGGATGGAAATAGATTCTCACACAACAATTATTTTTACCACCAGGAAAATTGTGGGTTCCCCTCACAATACCATTACTTAGCGTCAGCTTGACCTGTGGTTACCCTGATAACAATTGCATTTCCACGATTTAGACAAGAAACTTCACTCACTTTAACCTCTGCTAGTGCGGAACGCCGTCACCAGACAGAGGTAGGACGTCGCAGGCTCACAGAGTTCTCTGAAGGCGAGTTTTCCAAAACTGACCGGCAGGTCAGACCATGCATGGGTTTCAACCTGGAGCCCGCTCCGTTACTGCCTCTGGCTGGGTTGTTGGCGAACCATCCTCTGCTACCAAGTATGTCAGGAATCTGAAAGTATTTGAACTCACAAAGACAAAAACATTCCAAATATTTGTCAATCAGATACGAGACATTTATTGCTCATATAAGTCTTTTAACTTGTGCACAAGGAGCGTCACTGACCTTCTGTTACAGAATTGGAAGTGAGCGCTGCTGCTCACAGGCAGCATTTCCTTTATATACACAAAGTAAAAGCTGGAAATAATTACACAACATTTGCCCCACCCTTGTGAGTGGTGCACAGAAATCAGACTTCTCATCACAAGATTCTTTAGACAACAACTCAGCAGTTTCCAAACTTCAGTACAGACAGGACAATTATTTTTAACTTTCTTAGTAAGTTCCAGACATCATCAGACATGTTCATTAAAGGGCAATAGTAAACATTAAAGGGCAATAGTAAAAAGATACAAATTAGCAGGTATAGTCCAAAATCCATTATGAAATGATAACATGTATATACATAATGCATAATATGCATAACTTTCTGACATCTTGTTTCCCCAAAAGTTTAAAAGTACTGTTGCTTGTCCAACTGGCAGCTGTGCTTTGGTTCCTCCCTGCACTGTTGCCAACTCCTCAGTAAGGAAAGTAGCTATTGGCTGTCCTACAAGTCGCTAGAAGTCGCTAAATGACGCCATTGCCTAATTTACATAATTGGTTATTTGCATGTAATTGTAATGGGCGCTGTAGGAGAGAAGAATAATGTCGTGGGAGAGACAAAAACACCCTAAATATGTTTAGAACTACAAATTAACTTTCTTCTGTTGATTCTTGGTTTGTTTGTTTTAATTTGGCATTTAAATTGACATGATTTACGACCCAAGAGACAGACGCTTACACGAGCGAATGCAGACAATTATCTTTTATTGTAAAAGTGTAGGTGTAGTGCGTGTATGTGTGTCTGTCTGGTCACGGGAGCTGAGCACGTCTTGTGGCGACCTGGCAACCCTGGAAACACACAAGCACAAAGGTTACTGCTGTACAAACAACAATAGCGGCGCATATGCAGCAGGGGCTTACATGCAGGTCCCACAGTGTAAGTTTGGCTGGCTCCTGGTGTCCGTGTGACGTAGTGCTCGAGGTGTCCGGCGTTGCGGGGGTGAGGAGGAACTCCAAGGAGGTGGAGGCTGTGCCTCGTCAGCTGAGGAAGATTGTCCGCCGCCTGGGAGGTCCACCTGTGCACAGGGGATAGAACTTGCAGATGATGAGTGCTGGGTTTGCTTACGTGGCTTGGCTTGACTTGGCGTTGGCTTCTTGACTCATGGTCGAGATCTTGGCGCATTGCTTGGCAAGGAAGACAGACGACTCCGTGCTGAGGAGTCCGCACGTTGGGCTTTTAAAGCCCGCTGATTGCCACCTGCTGGAGTGAGCGCAGCTGATGATGATGATGATGCTGATGATGGCCTAGCGGCCATCATGACAGTACTCCCCCCTCTAGAGGTGCCTCCAGGCACCTGCCCAATCCTACCTGGATGCGCCCGATTGAAATCGCGGATCAATTGCTTATCGAGGATCAACGCAGGGCATATCCAGGAGTGATGCTCAGGACCAAACCCTCCCAGTCCACCAAATACTGAAGGCCCTGACCCCTCCTGCGGACGTCCAGGGTTGCTGTCACCCCCCAGTCCGGATGGCCATCGATCATCCTCGGGGGGACAGGAGCCGCGGGAGGCGGGCACAGCGGGTCGGCAATGTAGGGCTTGACCTGGGAGATGTGGAAAGTGGGGCAGATGTGCATGTGAGGGGGGAGAACAAGATGCACAGACACAGGGTTGACAAAGCGGGCAATAACAAAAGGGCTGATGAAGCGCTTGGTCAGCTTACGCTTCTCGGCAGGCACACTGATGTTTCTCATGGACAGCCATACCTTCTGACCCACCTTGTAATCCGGGGCGGGCCTCCTGTGATGGTTGGCCACCTCAATGTTGCGTTCCGTGGTTCTCAGGAGGGCTCTGCGGGTGATGGACCAAATCCGCCGACAACGCCTGGTGTGAGCCTGTACAGACGGAACCGCCACCTCTCTCTCCTCCTCAGGGAACACAGAACGATCGTACCCCAATGATGCCTTAAAGGGGGACATCCCCGTGGCCGAGGACACCGTGGTGTTATAAGCGTACTCGATCCACGGGAGATACGTGCTCCAAGAAGAGGAGCAGGAGGAGATGACGCAGCGCAGTGCAGTGCAGCGCAGCCTCCAGCTCCTGATTGGCACGCTTACACTGGCCATTACTCTGCGGGTGGTATCCAGAGGAGAGACTGGCCGTGGCCCCCAGTACCATGCAGAACGCTTTCCAAACTTGAGACACAATCTGTGGCCCTCGATCCGAAACGATGTCAGCGGGGATCCCGTGAGGACGAACCACGTGAAGGACGAGAAGGTTTGCCTTCTCCCGCGCTGATGGCAACCCCCGGAGAGGCACAAAGTGGGCAGATTTAGAAAAATGGTCCACTATAGTTAAAACAGTCATGAAGTGGCCGGAGGAGGGCAAACCGGTCACGAAGTCCATGGCCACATGGGACCAGGGGCGGGAAGGGATGGGTAAGGGATGCAGCAGGCCCACTGGGTTCCATCCGTCGGGGAGCGCTGAGAGAGAACGGCCCCCACCCCCAAATCCAAGGCGTCCACCTCCACCAGGCCTTGTAGCTCCGGATCCACCTGGGTCAACACACGGGCCGAGGCGAACTCTCCCTTCAGTCTCTCAAATGCCGCAGCAGCCTCCTCACTCCAGCGAAAGGGGACCTTCGGGGATGTGAGCGCAGTCAGGGGTCTGGCGATGTTCCCAAAGTTAGGCACAAAACGCCGGTAAAAATTGGCGAAACCTAAAAACCCCTGCAGCTGTTTCCTAGATGTAGGTGTGGACCAGTCCACCACTGCCTTGACCTTGTCTGGATCGGGAAGCACCTGGTTTCGGGCGATGATAAATCCCAGGAAGGAGGTGCGATCCGTGTGGAATTCACACTTCTCCGCCTTGACGAACAACTGATTCTCCAGGAGGCGCTGCAGGACCCGCCGTACATGCACCTGGTGCTCCTCCAGTGTGTGCGAGAAGATGAGGATGTCATTGAGGTACACAAAGACGAAGGAGTTCAGAAAGTCCCGGAGGATGTCATTTATTAGGCGCTGGAACACCGCTGGAGCGTTAGTTAACCCAAAAGGCATCACTAAGTATTCAAAGTGACCGTTTGGGGTCCGGAAAGCCGTCTTCCATTCGTCACCTTCTCGGATATGCACCAGGTGATAGGCGTTCCGTAGATCTAACTTGGTGAACCATGACGACCCCTGGAGGGAATCGAAGGCAGTGTTCATCAAGGGGAGAGTATATTTGTCTTTGATTGTGATATCATTGAGACCCCAGAAATCGATGCAGGGGCGCAGCGAGCCGTCCTTCTTCCCCACGAAGAAGAACCCAGCGCCAACGGCAGAGGACGAGGGGCGGATGATACCGGAAGCCAGGGACTTCTTGATATACGTATCCATGGCCTCACATTCCGGGGTTGACAGGCTATACAGGCGGCTCGCCGGGAGAGGGGCCCCAGCCTTGAGATTGATAGCGCAGTCATACGGGCGATGGGGGGGAAGGGACAACGCCTGTGACTTACTAAACACCGGACCCAGGTCATGGTAGATGTCAGGCACCTTGGACAGGTCCGGAGGAGGCATCGAGGGAGGAAGCATCGGGACCGAGGGGGCGCACGCCGCTGACTGAAGACAGGCGCTCAGGCGGAACGAGCTCCACGCCGTGATTCTCCCAACTTGCCAGTCGAAAGTGGGGTTGTGCAGCCGGAGCCAGGGGTACCCCAGGATGACGGGTGAGGAGGAGATGGGCAGGACCAGAAACCGTATTTCCTCCCTGTGATTCCCAGAGACTATTATAGACACAGGAGCCATCTGGTGGGAAACTGATGTCAATGATGCTTTAGATAGGGTGACAAGATGAACAGGGGGGCATAAGGGCTGACAGCTGAGGCCCATCAGGGTTGCCAGGTCTCGGGAGATGAAATTTTGCTCAGCTCCTGAGTCAACTAAGGCGTGTGTGGTGTGTTCCTTGTGATTGTGAAGGAGTCTAATGGGGACATGGCAACTAGTGAGGGGTCTTTCCTGGTCTTTGTCTGTGAATCCCCCTACTTTGATCCGCGGACCTCCCCTTTTAACGGGGCAGTCCACTACTCCATGTGACCCACTACCACAGTAGAAACACAACCCCTGCTCCCTGCGGCGCTGTCTTTCAGCCGCTGTAATCCCCGATTGTCCCACAATCATATCCTCCTGCTCCGGAAGTTCCTCAGATGAGGGCAGAGCGAGGAGGGAGGACCTAACGGAGCAAGGGCGAGGTTTACTCAAATGGGAGGCTGTTCGCCGTTCGGCCGCTCGCTCCCTTAGCCTGCTATCTAGACTGATGGTGAGGGAGATTAGCTCCCCTGACCTTTCTGGTTTATCCCATGCTGCTAGCTTGTCCTTTAACTCAGGGCTAAGGCTGCGGAGGAAGATTCCACAGAGCGCTGGCTCCCCCCACCCAACCTCAGCAGCTAATACCCGGAAATCAGTGGAGTAATCGGCGGCAGACCTACTGCCCTGCCGAAGACCGAGCAGCCGTTCGGTTATCACTGCGCCCCGGTCAACATGATCGAACACCTCCATGAACTCTGCCACGAACTGCTGGTAAGTCAAAAGTGGACAATTTGGTTTGGCCATGAGGGTATAAGCCCAATCTAAGGCTCTGCCTCCCAGCAAGTTGATAAGATATACAATTTTATTCAGATCAGTGGCAAAGTCCCCCGGGACGTGGAGAAACACAGACTCGCACTGCAGCAAAAACTCTTGTGCGTCCCCGAGTTTTCCACTAAAACGAGCGGGGGTTGGCACGGGAGTTAGGCGATGTGCGGATGGTGGGTTTGTTTGGCTAGTAGCAATAGCTGCGGGTGCTGAAGGCGTCCCGCTGGCCGGGGGAAACACCTGGTGTCCTTCCAGGCAATCCAGCCGGCTGTTAATTAGTGTCAATTGATTTAAGATAACCGTCTATTGATGGGAAATCATGTCAACTCGTGCGCTGAGAGTGTTTAAGCGGCGCGACAGCGCGCTGTCTGTTGGGTCATCCTGACGGAGTCGTACTGACATGATTTACGACCCAAGAGACAGACGCTGACACGAGCGAACACAGACAATTATCTTTTATTGTAAAAGTGTAGGTGTAGTGCGTGTATGTGTGTCTGTCTGGTCACGGGAGCTGAGCACATCTTGTGGCGACCTGGCAACCCTGGAAACACACAAGCACAAAGGTTACTGCTGTACAAACAACAATAGCAGTGCATATGCAGCAGGGGCTTATATGCAGGTCCCACAGTGTAAGTTTGGCTGGCTCCTGGTGTCCGTGTGACGTAGTGCTCGAGGTGTCCGGTGTTGCGGGGGTGAGGAGGAACTCCAAGGAGGTGGAGGCTGTGCCTCGTCAGCTGAGGAGGATTGTCCGCCGCCTGGGAGGTCCACCTGTGCACAGGGGATAAAACTTGCAGATGATGAGTGCTGGGTTTGCTTACGTGGCTTGGCTTGACTTGGCATTGGCTTCTTGACTCGTGGTCGAGATCTTGGCACATTGCTTGGCAAGGAAGACAGACGACTCCGTGTGAGGAGTCCGCACGTTGGGCTTTTAAAGCCCACTGATTGCCACCTGCTGGAGTGAGCGCAGCTGATGATGATGATGATGCTGATGACGGGCTAGCGGCCATCATGACATAAATGGGCCATCTCTTCTCTATCATCTCCAATAAACGGCTTCAACCAGCCTTTGAATTCAGGGTTTGATTCCCACTCCTTTCTGTATTTTTGAGTGTACAGTTGAGACTGTGACAAGACGAGCTAGCTGCTAGATGTTTAGCTTATGTCACACACACAGAGTCGACGAAGTGAGTGTATGACTGAGGCTGTTAAATGCAGCGATTTATCAGCGTGACACCCCTTACGAAAGGAAAATATATTTACCAATATATTACTTGAAATATATTGCAATATATTCATATGGGATATATGAATATCCCATACAACATATGGGAAAATGTATTGGTAATATATGTAAAGATAAAGTGTCACATATATGTTCAATATATGGTAAATGTATTTTACATACATGGAAAATTATATGGAAACATAAATGTATGTATATGTATATGTATGTATATGTATATGTACATATATCATATATATATATATGTACATATATCATATATATATATATATATATATATATATATATATATATATATATATATATATATCATATGTAAAGATATATATCATATATCATATGATATATATATCATATGTAAAGATATATGAGCAATATATGGTAGAATGTATTGTAAATGTATGTAACAATATATGGAAAAATATGTACATATATATATTTAATACATGGTAGAATATATCTTAAATATATGTGAAATTATATGGAAATGTGAGATATATATATATATATATATATATATATATACACACAGTGGGGTAAAAAAGTATTTAGTCAGCCACCCCACGGGGTGAGATCTTGCGTGGATCCCTAGATTGAGGGAGATTATCAGTGGTCTTGTATGTCTTCCATTTTCTAATAATTGCTCCCACAGTTGATTTCTTCACACCAAGCTGCTTACCTATTGCAGATTCAGTCTTGCCACCCTGGTGCAGGTCTACAATTTTGTTTCTGGTGTCCTTTGACAGCTCTTTGGTCTTGGCCATAGTGGAGTTTGGAGTCTGACTGTTTGAGTTTGTGGACAGGTGTCTTTTATACTGATAACAAGTTCAAACAGGTGCCATTAATACAGGTGACGAGCGGAGGACAGAGGAGCCTCTTAAAGAAGAAGTTACAGGTCTGTGAGAGCCAGAAATCTTGCTTGTTTGTAGGTGACTAAATACTTATTTTACCAAGGAATTTACCAATTAATTCATTAAAAATCCTTCAATGTGATTTTCTGGATTTTTTTTTTCTCATTTTGTCTCTCATAGTTGAGGTATACCTATGACGAAAATTGGAGACCTCTCTCATCTTTTAAGTGCGAGAACTTGCACAATTGGTGGCTGACTAAATACTTTTTTACCCCACTGTATTTCATGTAGAGCACAGAAAAATCACCAGAGCACTGAGGCACACAGCTCTACAATGTGACAGTGTTTAATATTGCACTGACAATAGGACTTTTTAAGAATGAATTGGTCTGCTTTAATAATGCTAACATAGGCCCCACATATTGATGCCCACTTGAGATATATAAAGAAAAAGCACAATGTGTTTGTGCTTTGGCAGAGAGATGGAGTGCACCACTGCCAGAGAAAGGTGTGTGCTGGATTTTCAACACAAGACGAAACCATATCATGCTCTGTGTGCATGATCCATGTTAATAAAACACTTACAGTATTATTCATTGTATTTCAGGCAGTCTTTAATTGTGCAGATTTAGTGTTCAGTATATTTTAGGTTTTGTATTAAAAATATATTGTGGAGTTAGCATGTTACATACATCATGGTAACGTGCAGATTGGTTTGTAGACTGTATGGGTGTTCATTTTTGTTTACTGGCATTTTGTTATTTTTTTCTGTTTTATTAGGATGATGATTCTGAACCTTGGGTTCCACTCAGTGGACTGCAAAGTTTTTCAGGAGCAGAAGACTCTGTAAGTTTCAACTTTTGCAAGAATCTGGCCTCTGTAGCACTTGCTTTATAGTGCAAAATTAACATATTTGTTTTTTGCTGGGGGGGGGGGGGGTGGTCACTGTTAGGAGATCTGTTTGTGTGTTTATTACAGTTTAGGCAGCGATAGGTTAGGGATAGTCAGTAGAAGTGTTGTGATGTCATGGTAAAGCTACACCGGTATCTCCCTACTAACTGAGATGATACTTCTGATTTGGGGATGTGGAATATCTCTTTAATCAAACTTGTAGGTAGGCAGAAGTGGGAGTGCTGCACTTGGTCAATACAGTTGTGGTTTTTTAAAAGCTTAAAAATGGATAAAATGGTCCAACCAGGTGCTCTTCAAGGATACATAAATAAATACTGTAGATTATCTAGCTGATGGGATTTTTGTCGCTCTGGCAACCCATGTATCTCTTTAATCAAGTTTGGAGGGAAGGCAACTGGTTGGAATAGTATCTCCCACATGCTAGATCCTGTTGGTCGCTGGTGACTGTGCGTGTATTGTGTAACAAAGGTTTATCAATACTTTGTATTCTTTTCTGCAACACAGAATCTGAATGAAAATTCCTCTCACTATGACTCTGACAATGGCTCTGAAGATGCACATGATGTCAGCCACATTATGGTGAGTATAGTGTACAGTGACCACAGGATCTCATCTCTGTTGTTTGCAGATGATGTTGTCCTGTTGGCTTCATCCAGCAATGACCAACAGTTCTTGCTGGGATGGTTTGCCACTGAGTGTGAAGCGGCTGGCACCTCCAAGTCCGAGTCCATGGTCCTCAGCCAGAAAAAGGTGGATTGTCCTCTCTGGGTTGGGGACAGGCTCCTGCCCCAAGTGGAGGAGTTTAAGTATCTTGGGGTCTTATTCACGAGTGAGGGGAAAATGGAGCGAGAGATTGACAGACGGATCGGAGCAGCATCTGCAGTGATGCGGACATTGTACCGGTCTGTTGTGGTGAAGAGGGAGCTTAGTTCTAAGGAAACGCTGTCGATTTACCAGTCAATCTACGTTCCTACTCTCACCTCATGAGCTTTGGGTAATGACTGAAAGAACAAGATCGTGGATACAAGTGGCTAAAATGAGCTTTCTCCGTAGGATTGCTGGACTCACCCTCAGAGATAGGGTGAGGAGCTCAGTCATCCGGGAGAGGCTCAGTAGAGCAACAGCTCCTCCACATTGAAAGGAGTCCGTTGAGGTGGTATGGGCATCTGATTAGGATGCCTCCTGGATGCCGCCCACTTGAGGTGGAGACCCCGGGGCAGACCCAGGACTCGGTGGAGAGACTATGTCTCCCAGCTGGTCTGGGAACGCCTTAGTATCCTCTGTGAAGAGCTGGAGCAGGTGGCTGGTGTCACGTGAATTGCCTATAAAAATATTCGTCATAAGGTACAGGAATTATTTATTTTATTTAATAGTGGGTGTGAAAGGGGGCGGAGTTAAACCGTCACTTCTACACCCGCTAAATTAAATAAAAGCCCTCGTAAAAGGGGCACCAGTCCTAACGGACAATAATATTAACTTTAATTTAATTAATTTTGTACCTTCAATTACTTAATGAATCAGTCTCAAAATTTCAGTGAGTTCTTGTCCTGCCGTGATTAGGAAACATGTATATGCGAAAGGAAAATGCTTCAACTGCTCTCATTTACCCTTTTATTAAACTCATTCACGTTACATGGCATGGCGTTCAAATGATGGATAAGCAGATTTAAATGATCACAGCGTAATATATCACATCAACTGTTATTGGATTCCTGAACATAAAATCCAGCGTTACACCTCTGTAGAACCAAGGAGGAACCAGACTTAATGTTTCAACGGTAAATGAGGCTGAAATGTTTTAACAAAACAATACAATTTTATGGGGAAAATTCATAAGCTAATTATCTAAAAATGACTTCTGAAATAATCTACAAAAATTTAAGGGCAGTTACTTAAAAATGACTAAGAGTTTTCTTTCAGTTTACAGCTCTATCCTGTGGCTGAGAGACTAATTGAGCCCTGAAATATGGGCCATATTCAATTGTAATTTAATTGTTAGGACATCACGTTTTAACCCAGCAGATAGGAGAAATAAGAGTTTCACTCACACGACAGCTGTAGGTCCACGTCTGCAGGTCGGTACCGCTGGGTTTTGAAGTTAGGACGTTGGAGGAAGCGGCTGCTGTCCTCACAGCCGTGGAGGTGATAACTCAGCTGGCGGCCCTTCAAGGAGACTGTGGCAGCCGTGGATGGTTTGTCTCAGGGCGGCGTGAAAAGTCTTTGGAAAAAGAGTCCAAATTTGGGGTCTCTTGTAGCGGGATAGACCAAAAAAAAAACTGAAGGAGGAACGTCTCAGTCTCTGTTCCCTTTAAACTAGGCAAATTAAAGTCCACTCTAATGGCATTGAAAGTCATGAAAAAAAAATGAGAAAAACATTTACTAGGATAAGAATGGCTTCTGAGGAGAAGGAAAAAAGTTTGAGAATTTGATTCTCTGAAAAAGCGAGCTCTAAAGAAAAATGGTTTCTCCTCAGTAACCAGAAAGACTTGACAAACTTCACAAAGAACAGAATAAAACTTCACAGGGCCTTGAAACGGTGGAATGAAATCTTCTTCTGAGATCTAGATTACTATTCTGCTTCTCTAATCTTAATTTAGTTCCTAATCTTTCTCAAAATCTCTTTCTTTCTTCTTTCTGTTTCTAATTCTTAATTCTCTCACCGTTCTCTTTTTCTTGCTACTTGTTACATTGTTACTTTACCTCTTGCTAATCTTCCTGCCTGTTCTGATCTTTTTTCTTTCTCAAACTCAAATCTAACTTCTCTCTTTTAAAGTTACCTCGCCGGGTCGTAAAACTGATGATGTCAATCGCAAGACTAACCAATCGACTTTTTCAGAAGCAGTTTGAAATGGCTGCTATCCAATGTGAGAACATTTCTTTGTTTGAGAGCAGCCAATCAAACGAAGACACCATCCCATGAAATTGCAGAGGAAAAATCAACACTCAGTCAGTTCTTATGAAATTAGGTGCTCAATATAAAATCTAACTAAATTAAATGACTTGGCTAATATTTGGTGATCATGCATTTATACCATTACTCCAATATTACATTTGTTTGAATAACACTCATGAATATAACATTTCTTATACATAATTATAATACATGCATTCATATTTAGATCAAAATGCAGCAAACCATGTAGCAAACCATGGTTGGTGATAAAAGAGGGATGATTTTCAGTGTCCTTGGGATCCAGAGGATAAGCTGAAAGAAACTTAATGTTTAGAACAAATTAAAAGTTATCTTATATACTTAAAACACATTTTGTAGGTATCCACTAGGAGGTACTGTTGAGCTGTAGATGATTTCCTTTAGGTCCATAGTATCTGGGAGAAAACCTGGATAGTATCGTGGGCTATAAACCCGTCAGATTAAGTGGTTTATGACTCATTTAAGACATTGGTTTCCTGTGAAAAGATACATTATCCAAATGCAGTGTTCACGTTGGAGGTCTGGTCTCTTGAGTTTTATGTTCCTTTGAGCCTTTAAAAGCAAATTCTGATCCTTACAATCTCTGCAAGAGACAACTGTTTACATTGGGGTCCTGGGAAAGCAAGCATCTTTGGTCAGGCCTGGAAGAGGCCTGCATGAGTCGACATAAAAGCCAGTGATATTCCTGTAACATGCAGAAAAGTAGTATTCCTGTATAAGGAATAAAATGAAATTCCTGTAAACTGGAGAGAAGTGATCTTCTGTCTTGGTTTGAGGAGACGATGATGCTACACTGGGGAGAGGGAAGTCTGGGCTTCTCTGCTTGAACTGCTGCCTCCGTGATCCGGACCTCTGGAAAAGCAGTAGAAGATGGATGGATGGAGGTTTGTGTGATCAGTGACATGACAGATCTTCACCATTTGAGAGCGTTTTGCGAGGAAAAGAAAGAAAGTCACAACTCGAGTCTACTGAACAGAAATGCGTTGATTTTGCAGTCCACTCAGTTTAGCTTCTGTTGCTAAGGACACAACACTGTTGTCATGCTCATGACGACATGTGCACAACCTCTATAGTGTACATTTTGTAAAGTGTGTAAAGTTTCTGTAGTTTGCCTGTTTTAACTTGCAGGTTGGTTTGTAAACTTTCTATGGGTTTTTAATTTTCTAATGTGTTTTTTTTAGCTTGATTACAATTCTGAACCATATTCTCCTCTCAGTGGACAACAAAGTTTATCAGAAGGAGCCAAAGTCTGTGTAAGTTTCAGCTGTGTGGAACTGTCTGCGGGTTGGAAGCTAGAATGAATGCTCGGTCAAGTCGCTGCACCGTCAGTCAGGGCGGAGCATGCTGGTGAAGCCACATCCTGTCAGTTTAAAAGTAGTGGTTGGCAGTTGTCAGAGGAAGCATTAGTGCTTACTGCTCTCTCCAGATCAGCAAAGGGGTAGAGTAGCAACTGTGACAGTAAAGTGAAATTGGTATAAAGTGTTTCAGTTTATTGTCACTAGCTCTACTGGATTGTGTGTAGTTAAACTTTTGACTAATTCACTGAAGGTACTGAAGAACTAAAGTGACAGTAAGTAAGTGAATCAAACAACATTTCTCTAACCAGAATTTTTTTCTTTTCTCCATATATAGAGCCTGCATGTTGAATGCAGCGATTCTGTTCCCAGATGTCTTACTTCCCCACTCTTGTTTGAGGATGAATGTTCCACAGAAAGTGAACCTCCATTCAATGGTGAACCTAATTGCAGCCAAGTGTCACCAAATACCAGTAACTATATTCATACTGACTTGGATGACAGTCTTGGATCCATTATTGGAAGTGAAGAAGAATCTTCCCTTTTATTTGAAGATAGCCCTGATGAGTCAGTAAATGAGGAATCACATTTTGGAAAAGTCGGTCATGAACTGGAAAACGAAGAGACACTTTACAATGGTTCACGACTAACCCAAGCTCAGAGTTTTTTACTTATACTTTCATTTGTTTTGAGACACAGACTCACAGGCATGGCTCTCTCAGATCTCCTAGATTTGATCAATATTCACTGTCCAGAAAACACACAGTTAACCTCAAAGCATCTGTTCTTAAAAGAGCTTGAGCCACTAGAAAGTCACCTACAATGTCACATATATTGTCCAAACTGTGAGTACTATATTGGTGAACAGGATAGTGAAGGACAATGTGTTGTATGCAACACAACATGGGATAAAAACAACTCACTGAAGAATGGAAACTACTTTATATACTTACCAATCCAAACACAGTTGGAACATCTTCTTCAAAGAGAAGATATTGCACATTGTATCAAGTCAAAAGATGGCACATGTCATTCTGAAATTTTTGATGATATTGGAAGTGGTAAAATGTACCATAATCTGAACAAAATTGGAGGCCCGTTTGACTGTACTCATGGATACTCCTTAACACTCAACTGTAATGGAGTGCCTGTATTCAAATCATCACTCTCTGGTATATGGGATGGTAAACGAGCTTCCTTACCCTGTGCACAAAGACAGTGTTCTGCTTTTTGGCTTGTGGTTTGGTGATAAAAAGCCAAATGTTAATACATTTTTAAAGCCTTTAATTTTAGAGTGTCAGACGTTGTCAACTGAGGGCTTTAAGATAACAAGAAATGGCATTTCGGAACAATGTAGAGTTGTGGCTGCTCCTATGATGTGTGATTCGGTAGCTAGGCCCATACTTCAAAACAAGACCCAATTTAATGGCCATTATGGATGCAGCCTCTGTTTACATCCCGGTGAACAAGTTGAAAAGGGTCATGGCACTGTCTGGGTTTACCCATACAAAGATGTTCCAAAGAGGGACCACGCTTCAACCATAAGTGATGCAAGGGAGGCTTTATGTACAAAAAAAATCTGTGAGGGGTGTTAAAGGGCCCACGTCTGATTAATATTCCACACTTTGACATCATATCTGGCATGCCTCCTGACCACATGCATAATATACATCTTGGTGTGGTTCGCCAAATGGCAAGCATGTGGCTGGACGGTGATAACCATGAAAAGCCTTATTATATTGGCAATAGAGTGAATGAACTTGATCAACAGCTCTAACTAATTAAGCCTCCTTGCAATATCACAAGAGTGCCCCGATCTCTTCAGCAGAGAAAGTTTTGGAAGGCTTCTGAATGGCAGAACTGGTTACTGTTTTATAGTGTATTTGTGCTAAAATAATGGGGCATAATATTCTGCCCCATGTATTTTACCAGCACTGGTTAGTCCTTGTCACATTGATGTTCATACTTTGTAAGGACATTATTACAACAGAGGATGTACAAAAATATGAAAAACTTGTTGTAGATTTTGTCAAACAATTTGAAACACTGTATGGGAAAACAAATGTGTCATTTAATGTACATTTATGTCTTTATTTGCCAGAGTCTGTCAGGAATTGGGGACCTTTGTGGGCCCATTCTGGGTATATTTTTGAGTCATATAATGGTGAAATACTGAAAATGTTTCATGGCACTCAGTTTGTTCCTTTACAGATAATGAAACAATTCACATATAGACAAGTATTTCCTCTTTTAAGGAATGATGCACTGAGAAATGCTGTTCCTGAATGCATCCAGCTATTTAGTAAGTTACCCGAAAAGGCCGAAAAAGGAAGCAGTTTGAAAGAGTAGGTGATCAACTTGTTACCCTTGGTTTGCATTATTGTCGAAAACTTTCAAGCGAAGAGTTACTGGTCATGAGAGAGCAACTTTCAGTCACCACGGATACAGTCGTGGAAAATATTCAGGCGACTTCTAGTCAACGGAGAGCTGTATTATTCTCAGGAGTTTACAAGGGTAGTGAAAAGGAACAGCTTCACTGTGCTGTTGCAGAATGGACACATCATCACTGTATACTATTACATTGTAGTAGAGCAACATGGTAGCAGAAAATGCTTTGCTTTTGGGAGAAAGTATGATGGATCACATAGTACACTGATTCACGTTGAAAATGTAGTTGGTCTGAAAAGGGAATGACGGGGCAGGAAACAGATATTTGATGTGACACTGTTCAAAAGAAAATGTATGCTAATTGATCTGCCACAATATGCAAGCCTCTATGCATGCATACCTCCAAGATCCAGTGTGGAGGATTGAAAATGTAATGGCAAAGTACATTTCAATTGTCAAGATTGTCAACAATAAATCTTATTTGTGTAATGCAGATTTTTGTCTTCATTGTATTTGCTTTAGGGTGTATATATATATATACTGCAATAATACTGCAATTATTATATATTGCAGTATATTGCAATAGTATTGCAATTATTATATACTGCAGTATATTGCAGTATATTGCAGTATGTTGCAATATACTGCAACATACTGCAATAATATATATATATATATATATATACAGTATATATATATATATATATATATATATATATATATATATATATATATATATATATATATATATATAATTGCAGTATGTTGTAGCATATAAAGACAGACTATTACATGTGAAAATATAGTGCTCTTATTGCAATACATTTTTTATATTTATCAATACACATATATGGTCTATGCTTACATTGCAATATATTGGAAAATATAAATACTAAATCTCATATATGGGAATATATTGCTTAATGTATTGCATGATATTTTCCTATATACTGCAATATATTTTTGTTTCGTAAGGGACTGACGTTGTCATTGAATCCTTATTTAAATCCTCCACCTGAACAACGAGAGCAAGTTTTTAGCCAAAGTCAAATTCCTTGTATGTGTTGTGCATACTTGGCCAATAAAGCTGATTCTGATTCTGACAGTGAAGAAACATTTACATCGATTGGCGAGGGGGTTGTGCAGGTGCAATTCATTTGCAGTCTGAACGTGAGTGGCGTGGGTGTGGGTCTCCTCTCTGACTGCAGCTAACTGCTGCACAAGGATACTGTGAGTCTGACCATCTGTGAGTGCTCTGGGGTGGGGAGAGGCTCATGGTAGCACCCGCTGCTTGTTGAGGACATTAACTGTAGAGCAATAGTGCTTTCATGTCAGCAGCCACTGTGGCTAGTGATTTTCCAAAGTTACTAGCCACTCAGCCTTTTCACTAGCCACAATTTTGTAGCTGGAAAATTATGGTTAATATGATGAAATTTATTTATTGCATGTTAAAATGTAGTTGAATTAAATGTACAACCTTTTTAAATGCAATGACCCTTACACATACCCTTACACGTACATAAAAATAGCAAGAGAAACAGTTTAAGTAGTTATTAACAGCAGTAAATACTGTAAAATAGTTGATAAAAATATTTGCAATGTGAGAGTGAAGTACAGGTAGATTTGGGGTCCATCCCAATTCTCATTTCTACACTTTCCCCTTCACCTACCCCTTGGCCCTTGAAATCAAGGGCTCCTTGTTCTCATCAGAAAAAAAGAATTAAAAGAAAACTGATGAGAAAAAAGTCTGATCTTACAGAGAACAAATGTCTCAAATTACACAAACTATTCTAATCAGTAGAAAGTCAGAAATTTACTAAAAATAAAGCTATAAGTTCACAGAGAAAATTTTGGACCCCCTGGTGTGCCGTTTTTGGCCCACGGGCCATATGTTTGACACCCCTGGACCGGCCCATTAAAAATCCGTATTTATAGGATTTACTTCCATGAAATAGTTGCATATGACAACAGCATCTAAAAGAATAAGATAAAATAAAATAGAAAGTACAGATAAATGAAAGTTCACCTAAGAAGAAGCTTCATCTATTCTTTACAGCAACAGATCACAGTCACTTTTTCTCTGTGTGGAAAGAAAACATAATTTGCACAACTGAGAACATTAAATGCGAGCTTGTTGCTCTAAAAATACTCATGTTTAACCACAGGGGTAAGGAGCTGATGTTGGGGGCTACTCACCGCTCAGACACAGCATTTCTTCCCACCGGGTTGCGGTGTGAACTGGGGCAGGACAGGAGACCAACCTGGAAGCAGCCTGTCTGCGAAAAGCAGACGGAGGTCCAGGTGACAGTGGCCCAATGAGCACACACTATGTTCAGATAGTGCTTCTGGGAGTTGTAGTTTTGTAGTCTCACATTACAGATAGATTTTAGTTTAGATGCCATCTAAGGAAACTACAACCCACCGAGCCCTGCACGTCAGAGTCTACAAAACACCAGAAAAGTCTCTGATAACACCAGAAAAAGTCACTAGATTTGTCGCGAGTTGGTTTTGACAAAAAAAGTCACCAAGAGGGTTTGAAAAGTTGCCAGATTTAGTGAGAAAGTTGCCAAGTTGGCAACACTGCCTCACTGCTGCCTTGGTTAAGGCCCTGTCACACCTAAATGATTTAGACAGTGTTTGCAAAACGTATGAAAAATTTGGACAATATGCTGAGGTACGTAGAATCAGTTATGGCTCAGTTTCGTCTAATGTAAGAGCACGTTGAAGCACACTGGAATGCGTCGTTGTTCACCGAGCTCCTCTGAAAATTAATTTTCAGCATGCTGAAAATTTTTTGACATATCCAGGCTGATAACATGTAGGCTGATAATGTCCCACATTCACAGAGCAAATGGTATATTTGCAGCATTGGTTCACAGGGAAAACCCATACAGAGCTCTCTGCCTGCAGCGCACACACATACACATGTATTTGTTTGTATAACGGGACCTGTCAGGGTTTTTCACATTTAACTGAAGTCTATATGATCATCTGTCCTGTGTTGTTCTGGCTGATATGCCAAAATGTCAGAACACCGGAGGAGGAGGATCCAATCAGCTGATCGCCTGAGCGCAGAGCGCAGCTGTTTGCTGTTGTCTGCACCTCCCAGCAAAAGCAGACTCCATGTATTAGTTATGTCCACAAACCTGGTAATGAAGACGGACGAGGATGCTGTGCAGGAGCTCGAACTTCATTACAAACAATCTAATGCAATACACACATGTGAGCACTCAGCTCCTAACTGTGGTTATCAGGGGTGAGTCGGTGAAAGAGACCATAACATGGCCGACTCCTCCCTTATGTATGTCGGTGTGATGACGGTACCAGCCCGCTACGTCATCACGCCACTCTCTGTTAGAAATCCCATTGATAACATTCACCCCATTTGGAAAACACAGAACACTTTATTCAGTTAGTACTCTCCCCAGTTTGGCACAAATAATATCCTGAACTCGGGTCAATGGGTGGACCGCTGCTGTACTCGACATGGCTAAGTGGATTATTCTACCACTTTAGCTGCACTCCTAACTTAAAACTTTTTTTAACAGTCTTCCATGGGGAAGGCGTCTCTGCTGGAGGGGCCCTGTCGCAAGCCCATGGTGGATGTTCCCCTGGAGATGCTGAACCCCTGGGACCAGGACCAATCTTTATAATGTTGGAGCCCAGGTCCCTCGCTGCATCAGCTGACTCCTGCAAAGCCTCGCCATCTGGAGCCATCACTTGGACATGCCGGAGATGGTTTGCATGCCGAACCGAACCATCCGTCAGCCTGAAGTGCACTGGTCCCAGCTGTGTCACGATCCTCAGCAGTGTCCACAGTCTCGTCGACTGTGCCTTGGCCCGCTGTTGTCCCGGCCTCTCATCAGTGTGGACTCGAACCCAGTCCATGACTTTGAGGGGCACTATGTTTGGTTTCATATGCCCTTGCGGTCGCGGTGGTTCTTTGTTTACCCCTGTCGTTATGTTGATCTTGGACTCTTCACCTAATGTCCCTGCAGCAGTCTCTCGGGTCCAAAGCTGGTCATGGGTACTTAAGATGTCTGGCGTCTCACTTGTGTCGCTCACCACCATTGGCCCTTATAACTTATAAAGGCGATCCCTGCTTGGGCAACAGAAATTATAAAAACCCTGCTGACCAACCGAAGGTTCAGAGTCCACCTCAGTCAGAACACAAGTGCATGGAGAATGCAGAAAAATGGACTCCCACAAGGCTCAGTTCTAGCTCCAACTCTGTTCAACCTCTACATAAACGACCTGCCTACTACAAAATCCCGCAAATTCATCTATGCAGACGACATCTGTTTGGCATTCCAAGCACCAGACTTTGAACCACTGGAACGGGTGCTCACGGAAGATCTTGCTAAACTGGACCAGTTCTGCAAAATCTGGCGCCTAAAACCAAGCCCAGCAAAAACCGTCTCCAGTGTATTTCATCTCCACAATGCAAAAAAAAGCTGCCAGAGAACTAAACATCCACCTGAGCGGACTCAAGCTTAAGCATGCCCCAAATCCAACTTATCTTGGAGTGACCCTTGATAGGACCTTATCCTTCAAGGAACATCTAAAGGGGACGGCTGCTAAGGTGAAAGTACGAAACAACCTGCTCTGCAAGCTCGCTGGTGCAAAATGGGGGGCGGCAGTCTCCACCCTGCGCACCTCAGCACTGGCCCTTTCATACTCTGTAGCAGAATATTGTGCCCCTGTCTGGTCCAGGTCATCTTACACACACCATGTAGACACCCAGCTCAACTCAACCATGAGAACTATAACTGGAACAATCCGCTCAACACCACTCCCCTGGCTCTCTGTACTGTCGAACATAGCCCCTCCACACATCCGGCGAGCAGCATTAACTCAAAGGATGCTCCAAAAAGTTAAAGATTTTCCTCACTTACCAATCCATGCAGATATCTACACCCCACCCACTGCCCGACTTTCATCCAGACGGCCGATTTGGAAAAACCCTCCCCCAGCTGACTTTACCATCCAGACAGCTTGGCAAGAGGAATGGGAGACCAAGGAGGTCCCAAACAAACAGCTGGTGATAAACCCCAACCAACAGGTCCCGGGCACCAACCTCCCAAGGAGACAGTGGTCTACACTCAATCGCTTCAGGACTGGACATGGCCCCTGCTTGGCCAGCCTTCACAGATGGGGCAGTAACCCTAGCCCACTGTGCGCATGTGGAGAGGAGCAAACTATGGAACACATCATAGAGGCTTGCCCGCTCCAAAGACTGGAAGGAGGATTACACACCCTCCATACAGCAAACCAGGAGGCAACTGCTTGGCTTAAGGACTTTGCATTCGCTAAATAAATAAAAAAAATTGGCCCTTCACCCGTCGTCTCAGCTGTGGCTCCCATATACTGGTGCTGAGCGAGGATACTGAAGCAGTCTGTCTCCTCTTCTCCTTTGCCTAGTGCGCTTTGTTGTTGTTGTTCCGTGTTGTGGATAACGTTTGTGCCCGGTTATCGTGCCCCGAGGTTCTCTGCATGCATGGGCTCCCTCTCCTGCAACTTGGCAGTGGCCTCCATAGTCTCCAACTGGGCGAGGATCTCAGGCGAGTCCAGCTGCTGCCCCCTCTCCAGGCAGCTCTCCTTCTGTGTGCTCAGGAAAGTTGGTTCCTCGTTGGCGTCACCCTCAATACTCTCGTCCCGCACCACATCATCATCACATCATAACCTGACAAGTTGAGCCTGTTGCTGTCGCGGATGGTGAAACCCAATCAGTACATAAGGTCACACCCCATAATGTTTTCACCATGTGTAGACACTTGAAACTTGAAATCATAAGCGATCTTCAACTTGTAGTAGACCGATAACTCAATTGTGCCAACTTTGCTAACTCTGTGACCTCCATATCCATACAGCGCTGCTGGTTTTTTTCTGCTCAGGTGGTTGGTGTAAAATTTCTTCACCGTGGCCCAATTCAGCATCGACTTAACTGCTGCAGTGTCGAGCAGCAGCAGCACAGTCATGTCATTCAACTCAACCATGCTGTATGCACATGAATTAATTTCAGGGCTTACTGCGTGGATGATGGTTGTGGGCGGGTGACTTGGCTTGCTTGGCGGATCCCACGGTGTCAGCGACCAGCACATTTTGGCAAAATAGTTGAACCTCCCACACTTGTTACATCGTTGTCCTCTTGCCGGGCAAAAACGTGTTCTTTCATGGTGCGTTGGGGAACCATATTTACTACACGTGGGGCCTCTCAGAGTGGTCCCCCAGTTCAC
Organism: Pholidichthys leucotaenia; assembly: GCA_020510985.1. Taxonomy (NCBI): domain Eukaryota; kingdom Metazoa; phylum Chordata; class Actinopteri; order Cichliformes; family Pholidichthyidae; genus Pholidichthys; species Pholidichthys leucotaenia. The sequence goes on from CM035836.1 coordinate 240,679,812, forward strand.
AGCGTTTGCCTCGAGCTCCTCTGCCATGTCTCCATATTCCTCCATGCCCACAGCGTTGGTTAGCAGTGACTGTTCTAGCTGTCGATGTTGATGTTGGTGCACACCTCACTCTGATGCTAACCGGTCCACTGACTCCAGTTGGAACGCTAGCTTGATGGTATTAGCTAACATCATGTCGTTTGGTGCCATTAGCATCTTAGCCCTTAGCCTTGGGTTGTTCATGTGCTCGGCCCGTACCATCTCCTCTTCTAACAGTCCAAATCTGCACATGCTAGCCAGTTGTCTCAAATCAGCGAAAAAATTTTTGGTAGACTCACCAACGCCCTGTCGCCTCGGGCAGAATCTTATATGGTGCACTAGCACATTGTCCGATGTTGCAAAGTAGCTAGCTAGTAGCAACACAGCATCTACATACGAGCCCGTCGGCCCAAGTGTGTGAAAAATCCTCTACCCTTCTATGCCCAGGTTGTGGACAAGCAGTGCCCCAGGGTTTCCTCTGGTAACATTTCTGTGTGGCAGCCCGCCGCGCTAAGAAAGTTTCCCACCGTGCCTAATATATATTAATTTAAGAAAAAATTAAATATGAAAGAAATGCTCCGCAAGTGTGCACACAAACAACGCGCGTGATTGACATCCACGCAGAAGCGCCCCTCTCACCCGGCACCCACGTGACCGTTTCTGTAGGCCGAGCGTGTCTCTAGCGTTGCTGTCCGAGAGAAACATGAGCTAATTAAAGTACTTTAAACGCGGAAAAAAGTACAAGAGTGTGGAGGCATTTATGGCGGTTTTAACCCGCTGGTAACTGGAACAATGAGGAGTCGCTTAGCTAACAGGTCTGGTTAGGTTTCATTGCAAGGAGAGGCAAGAGTGACTGATGAATCGCTGAGGACTTATTTCATCAGCTATTGCAATATTAACTAATAATTTATGTTCATTATTATGTCCTCGCAAGTTAAGATGACCGAAATTCACAAAGTCAATGACTTTAATCCGTCAGCAGCCTTCAGACAAACTTAATATGCCAACATTTGGATTTCAAAATAAGGGAAGTTTTTCCTGCTGTCTTGTTGGTGAGGAGATTTCTAAAAAAAACTATAAATACATAGAAATATATAACAGAAATAACTGCATATTTGGTCATTTGAGTTAATTTATTTCTTTAAATATAATTCTAATAATTATATTTCTTTGAATTCAGAATTATTGAATGGCTCTACAAAAATTATGGTCAAAAGTTTAAATTGTATGAGGAAACAAGTAAAAAATTTGTCACATTCTTTTTCACATTAATTAAAAAAAATCAGCAATTTTATAATAATCTGCCTTTGTCCACCGGACAGGCCTCTTCACTGTCCAGTTTTAACACTCCTCTTAAAACCCATTTTTATTCTCTGGCGTTTGACCCAGTTTGAGACATTGATTTTATTTGTTCTTATTGTCTCTATTGTATAACAATTGTTTTGTTTGTGCTGTTTTGTACTTTAGCTGTATTTTTTTTGTTTTTATATTTTATTTATTGTTGATGTACAGCACTTTCTGTCAACTGTCCTTTTTAAAGAGCTTTATAAATAAAGTTGGATGGGATTAAAAAATAAACATCAGCCATAAAATAATTCACATGTTTATAATAGTCTCAAATGTACAAAAAGTCACGAGGAAATTACAAATTTGTGGAAAATGGTTTCAAATTTAAATAAATTTACAGAGAAAAGTAGAAAACTATAAGAAAATTGTTATAAATTTTGGAGAAAAACCTCAAACCTTCAAGACTGAAGTCATTACTCAAGTTTTTAAGTGGGTGCTCTTTGTACCCTTAACTCAACTAGAAAATTTTTGTTGTCCACTTTTAATTATTAATTTCAAAGCACTGCTTTTACATGAGTAGAATTTCTGGCTACTGTACCCACCTCTGATCATATAATTTAGGTATGAATGAGTAAATTCCTATTATGAATGTTTTTTTTTCCCCTTCCTACTCTTTGTCAGTGGAAAAAATAGAAACACTGGAATAACTAGAAAAGCACTCGGAGAGCGCAGACCTCCGCCAAGCGCCACAGTTCCCCCCATACAGTGTTTGTGTGTACGTTTTCAGATTCCTTGACCATGAAAACATATGACTAGCAATTGGATTCACAATGATAGGATTAGTGGTTCAGTAGTAAAAGCATTACCTTCTTGGCGGAGGTAATAAACTGAAGTGTTGGTGCTGTGTCCATCTCCTCCATCTGCAAACTCCCAGGCTGCGGGCGTTGCAATTCATCGCACAACCGCGTACAACCCACAGGCCAATGGGTTATGCGAGCGTTTTCATTGATCACTGAAAGCAGCACTCAGGGCTTCACTGACGGATGCAAATTGGGTAGACAAGTTGCCGTGGGTCTTATATTGGGGTTGCGCTCCACGGCAAAAGAGGATTTGGAAGCTTCCCCGGCAGAGAGCTTGTTTTTGCGCAGCCACTATGGCTGCCTGGGGAATTTCTGCCAAATAATCTGGTGCCGGACAGCTGCCCGTCTCAGCTTTTGCAGCGTAATGCAAACACAGGCACGCTGCCGGGCCCTGCCCACCACTGTTTTCCACGTGCTTTTGTGCCTAAAACTTTGAAGAATGCGGAGTTTGTGTTCGTCAGACACGACGACCAGCGCCCTCCATTGCGCCTGTACACATGTTGAAAATGGCCGTATCTCACAATGTTAAAGAATCCTTTAAAAAATTCATGTATCCAGACGGTGATCCGGATCATCCCCAAAATGTAATCAGTTCTTCCTTGTACCATTTCCAACAACGCCTGAAAGTTTCAACGAAATCCGTCCAAAACTTTTTGAGTTATCTTGCTAACCAACAGACAGACAAACAGACAAACAGACAAACGCTGGCAAAAACATAACCTCCTGGCCTGCAGCCTGGCGGAGGTAAAAATACAAAAAAATACACATTTTGGTCATTTATGTAAACCATGAAAAAAAAAATCCTGCAGGACAAAACATGACACTTGGTATTTTCTAGCCTGTTTCTATACCACCATAGACAGAGAGAACTTGAATTAGACAAGGCTCAGAGAGGGAAAGATGAGACAGAAGAGAGGAGCCAAGGAGAGGAAAGTGTTCAGGCAGAGGGTCCAGGAGAGGTGAGACAGAGGAAGGAGAGAAGGATGACACCAGTAAAAAGTCCAAACACAGGACATCTGGGTGGGACCCCAACTGGCCCAATATTCCAACATTCAAGCCTTGGTAGTACAATACTTCAAATGGTAAGTTCCATTATGTAATATTACTGTGCAAAATAATAAAAAAAGAAATAAAAAGAAATAGTGTAAAATTAACATTTCTGGTTACAATTGTGTCATGTGTCATCCCCGTCCCCCTCCCTGGAAAAATACGTTGCCACCGCGCCAAGGTCTTTAAGCCAGAGGAAACACTGAGTGCCCACTTCCTTGCTTTATCCAACTTTCCCAGGTCCAATGCTGCAATGTAGGTCTCGAACATGTCCAGTCAACGTGGCCACGGGATGGGCGGTTCACCTGGGCACTCGAGGAAAGGCCTCAGAGGTCTTAGGCACGCTTCCATGGTTTGTAAATTCTCATTGCCAAATGGTATGTCCACAAACCTGGTAATGAAGACAGACAAGGATGCTGTGCAGAAACATGAACTTTATTACAAAGTCTTAGTAATGCAATACACACATGTGAGCACTCAGCTCCTAACTGTAGCTATCAGGGGTGAGTCAGTGAAAGAGACCATAACATGGCCGACTCCTCCCTCATGTATGTTGACCTGATGATGGTACCAGCCAGCTACATCATCACGCCACTCTCAGTTATAAAATCCCTTTTATAACAGTATTATCTTGGTTTTATTTTTTTTTCACTGTATTGAAAATAAACTTTTTATTGCCATCAGTTCACGTGCCTTTGAGCCTGGTTCTGACAACTGTTATCTGATGTTCCTGATGTATCGCATCAGTTGTTTTAGGTACGACTGACCTGACAGATTTGACAGCTCTGCCAGATCGGTCACTCTCCCCACTGTGGTCTCTGGAGGGGAGAATCATCTGGGTTGAACAGAGATGATCTCTCGTATACCTAGGATTCATGGATTGGGTGTCAACGACAGTTTGGCATGACTGTGCTATGCAGAAGTTAGACTATTGTTGGGCATAAGTTGTGAATGTCAGCAATACTCTAAACATTAGTTGGTTTAAGTTACTATTACTCAATTATATGTCCAAGCTGTTATGAATGCACGATGCATACAGCCAAAAGTAAAAATTTCAGCATATCCCAGCGTTTTAGACCAATTTTTATATGTTTAGTAAAAGTTACCGAAATCGTCACAGTGTGACAGACAGCTCAAGTTTGCAAACCGTGTCTGGCTCCAAGTATCTACCCGATGAGTTGCAAAGAACAGGCATTCCCAGCAAGATAATTTGCAGCACTCGTCAGAGGCTGTAATCCAAGAATACCGCTTGTTGTTAATATGGAAGGAACAGACAAATCCTTTCCCTGGCTGAGACGGGCCTGTAGTGTTTCCTCTGGTTTAAAGACTTTGGCGAGGTGGCAACATATTTTTCTGATGGGGGAGCAGAAAACACAGGACACTATTGTAGCTGGAATATGTTGATTTTATACAATTTATTTCTTTTTTTTTTAATTTTGCACAGTAACTTTGCATATGGAACTTACCATTTGAACTATTGTACAACCGAGGCTTGAATGTTGGAATATTGGGCCAGTTGGGGTCTCACCCAGACGTCCTGTGTTTGGACTTTTTACTGGTGTCATCCTTCTCTCCTTCCTCTGTTCTCACCTCTCCTGGACCCTCTGCCTGAAAACTTTCCTCTCCTTGGCTCTTCTCTTCTGTCTCAACTTTCCCTCTCTGAGCCTTGTCTTATTCAGGTTCTCTCTGTCTATGGTGGAATATGAACAGGTTACAAAATATTAAGTGTCATGTTTTGCCCTGCAGGATTTTTATGTCATGGTTTACATAAATGACAAAAATGTGTATTTTTTGTATTTTTATTCTTGTGTTTCTTTTTTTTTCCATTGAGAGAGTAGGGAAAGGGAAAAACATTCATAATAGTAATTTACTTATGCATGCTTAAATTATATGATCAAAGGTGGGTATAGTAGCCAGAATTCTACTCACGTAAAAGCAGTGGTTTGAAATTAATAATTAAAAGTAGACAACCAAAAATTTCTAGTTGACTTAAGGGTACAAAGAGCACCTACTTAAAGGGTACCTGCAGTGAATTTTAATCAAAAGCTATTTCAAAGGATCAAATATGGTACCAGTGGTTCCATCTGATAATTTTGGTTATGATTCCTTCTCAAATTGTCATGGTCGAGAGCACACACCCCCTCCTTCCCGTTGTTTCCTTCCTCAGGTCATCAACACACCTGGGTGAGGAGATGCACCTGCTGCTTTTCATCAGCCAGCGTTTAAAAGAAGCAACCCTTCAGTGCACTGACACTGGCTCGTCTGGTTATACTGCCGTAGCAGAGTCCTATTGAAGCAAGCGTTATTTTCTTAAGGTGTAGTTTCCATACTCACCTGTCTCTTTTCTCCTTTCCAGGTTGCTGCCACTGTGTGGGCGCGTCTCCGGGGACTGCGTGCGCTCACTGCCGCATCATCTCCAATCAGCTGCAACTCATTCTCCACCCGGTCAGGCACCACCGACTCCACCAACTTCACCCTGCTGGTTCCTTGGAGGCCACTCTGCAGTGTGTAGTGGCCGAAAATCTCTCTTCGTGGACCACGCATCTGACCTGGGTGGAGTACACTCTGAATTCTGCCGTCCCTACAGCCACGGGGCTCACCCCCTTTGAAGCCTCTTTGGGGTACACCCCACCTTTGCTACCCATGGCTGAGGGTGAGGTTGCCGTGCCATCTGTGGGGTCCCATGCCCGGCGCTGTCAACGCATCTGGAGATCTACCCGTGCTGCCCTCGCCTGGCCCTCTGAGCGCAGCCATCTGATGGCTGACAGGGAGCCGGTGCCTTCTCCTAAGTACACCATAGGTTTGCAGGTCTGGCTGGTGGCGGACCAGATTCCACTGAAGACGGACTCGAAGAAGCTGTCCCCCCGCTTCCTGGGACCCGATACCATCTTTGTGGTGGTTAATGACGTCACGGTCCACTTGAAGCTTCCACGGACCCTACGGGTGAACCCGACTTTCCAAGTCTCCCATATCAAGCCCCTCTTGATCAGCCCCCTCTGCTCCCCCCCTCCCCCCGAAGTCGCCTCCTCCTCCCCAGACGATGGATGGCCACATTGCTTACACTGTGCGGCGCATTTTGGATGTTTGCCGTCAGGGCCGCAGTCTACAATACCTGGTACAATGGGAGGGCTACGGCCCGGAGGAATGCTCTTGGATCCCCAGATCACATGTCCTTGACAAAGGGATGCTCTGGGTGTATCATCAAGCCCATCTCGACAACCCCAAGGGACCGCCAGGAGACGCTCCTTGAGGGGAGGGCACTGTCATGGTCGTGAGCGTGCGCCCCCTCCTACCTATTGTTTCCTTCCTCGGGTCATCAACACACCTGGGTGAGGAGATGCACCTGCTGCCTCTGCTTTCATCAGCCAGCGTTTAAAAGGAGCATCTCTTCAGTGCACTGACGTTGGCTCATCTGGGTATACTGCCATAGCAGAGTCCTATTAAACCAAGAGTTATTTTCTGAAGGTGTAGTTTCCGTACTCAGCTGTCTCTTTTCTCCTTTCCAGGTTGCTGCCACTGTGCGGGTACATCTCCGGGGACTGCGTGCGCTCACTGCCCCATCATCTCCACTCAGCTGCAACCATTCTCCACCTGGTCAGGCACCACCGACTCCACCAACTTCACCCTGCTGGTTCATCTCTTCCCCCGCTCGGGGTTGTGCCGGTTCTCCCTATTATCCCACGAAAGTGGCAATTTGGCTGGCCCATTTTCCCTGTCTCCATTCCTCCTCTCACAGCTCTCGCTCTCTCTCCACAGGCTGCTTCCTCTGGCGAGTGATATTTTGCTTAAGCTGTGCTTTTAAAAGATATTTAAAAGATATTTAATAAACTCCTCAAACGTTTGTTTGTGTTCTCGATTGTCCTTCTGTTGCTGCATAGTGTGTGTGTGTGTGCTGTCTATAATTGGTAATCATGACACAAATATGCACAAGTTTCAAGTCACTGCTCTCTGTCAGTTATGGTCTGCGACATTTTGTCTCCTCCATGGCCAGTTTCAGCACAGATAGCAGTTAACAAAGTTTCAACATCAGAGTTTTATGTAATTTTTTGCAACCATGTACAAGCAAATCTACCCACATATAATTTAATGAAATAAAATTCTAGTATATCAAGATTTATTCAACGTGTTCTGAAGTTACTTGACTGGGAACTTGCCTGTTCGTCAGGTCCCCTTCAGCTGCTGGACCCCAGAGGTACCTGCGGATCATGCCGTCAATGAAGACTGTTAGTGGTTTGTGCAGTATATATCCGTGCAGATTTTGCGGCATTTTCAACTCGGATCTTGATCCACTGAGCATCTGCTGAACGTGTTTATTTATCTGCAGTAAAGCCAGAAACAACGAGTGTACGTCACTTCCTGCCCACAATGGCTGGTTCCCATTGGTTTTGACCGAGCAGTTTTCATGAGATAAAATTATTCAGTATACTGACTCTAGGGGGTTATTTTTACTGAATAAACACATTTTTCGTTTATAAGTAAAACCTAAAGCAGGATTAATGTTATAATGACCAGTACTGGTTTCCTTTAAAATGACTTCAGTCTTGAAATAAATAATATAATAATAATAAAAAAAAACATTTTTTTCTTCTTTTCTCAGTAAATGTATCTAAATTTGAAACCATTTACCTCAAATTTGTAATTTCCTCTTGTAAAATTGACTTTTCTTGTACATTTGAGATTTTATTATAAATTTGTGGATTATTTTATGACTAATTTTTGTCTATTTTTTTAAATAAAATTACTATGTTTTTTAATAAATTTGAAAGAGACTATGATCATTTTTTTTTTTTACTTTTCCTTATAACAATTTTTGACCATAATTTTGAGGAGCCAGAAGAGAACAATAATTTAACTCTGATTTCAAAGAAAAAAATATTAATGAAATTGTATTTAATTAAATAAATTAACTTAAATGACCAAAGATGCAGTTATTTCTGTTATAATATTTCTATGTATTTATAGTTTGTTTTTTTTTTAGAAATCTCCTCACTACCCAGACAGCAGGAAAAACCTTCCTTATTTTGATATCCAAATGTTGGCAGTTTAGTTTGTCTGAAGGCTGTTGACGGATTAAAGTCATTGGCTTCATGAATTTCAGTCATCTTAACTTGCCAGGTACATAATAATGAACATAAATTAGTTAATTAAAATTATCTAAGGTAAAGGTAAAAACATCTCCTTTTTATTCTTGTCTGAAATAAGAAAAACAAAAAACTAATAATTAAAAAGAAGACACAATAAACCTACTTGAGTCCCTAACTACACATGTTAGTGAAGCGATTCTTCATTATTGCTCCTGTTACCAGCGGGTTAAAACCATGATAAATGCCTCCAGTGTTTACATACCTCTTCTGTTTTGTTTTTTTTTTCCACATTTAAGGTACTTTAAAGTTTTGGCATTTTGGCCTCAGTGTGAAGGAAGCTTGGGAAGCTACAAACATTGAGGCCTGTATGGAGGATGCCCGCACCTCCCACACGCTGGAGGTAAACTTCCTCTGCATAAAATGTGCCGAGGAGTTGAATGAGGTGCTTCCAGCTTTCCGACGGTTCCCTCAGCTCGCCCGTCTGCACGAGTAGAGCATTAACATGCAGATCATCATCCAGGGGTTGATGAAATCATTCCTGGTGGTGGGAGAGGTGCCAAGGAAGGAAGGACTGCATCCATCCGGGGGAAGACGAGGTCGTCGCCGAAACCATGGGACACAGCGGCCCAGCTTTTCATCCCCGGCAAGGGCGTGCCAGGCTTCCATTTCCTCCTTCGGTTCACTACGAGCATTCCACCATCGGGAATCATTCCCCCATCTGATGAGCTCCAGCTTCTCCCGGGAGGACTCGCCGGATGGGTCATTGGTAGCAGAGCAGGAATACAGGCAAGTACTGGTTCATTTTTTTTTTTTACATCAGTTAATGAAGGGACTTGTCTGGGTTCCGGTGGAGAGACTCAGCCACGGCTGCCTCCCGCTGCTGAGTTCTCTCCACCTCACTTTGCTATTAACTCTGCTGCCCTGTCCATCCACCCATCCTCACCTGCATCTCCTATATTTCTTTCTGGTTTTTGTGAGATACTGGCTATACTGGGAGGCAACTTACTGGTCTGGGATGTGCCGGCTGCCCCTGAAGCTCTTCCAGCTGCAGCTACTGGGGATTCCAAGAAGCTATAACCCCTAGACCTGACGTTCTACTCTTTGCTGTTGCTGTGTTTGGGCTGCATGAGGCTGCACACTGCTCCCCAGCTCCAGTAGCAGCACCACATCATTTCCCAGCACCACTACCAGTTCTGGCTGTTCCCCGGACAACTCCAGATGCTCACGAGGTTTGCATCCCAGCTCCAGTTGCTTCTGAGATGCACACAACAGCTCCAGCCATCCCCGAGATGCACACAATGGCTCCCACCGTCCCTAAAGACACAACGGCATCTGCCATCTCTGAGGTGCACACAATGGCTCCCTGCTGTCTCTGAGGTGCACACAGAGGCTCCTTCTGTCTCCAAAGTGCACACAATGGCTCCCGCCATCCCTGAGCTCCAGCTGTTTCCACAGTACATGCTCCTGTTCCTGCTCAGCCCAAGGTGTGCATAGGGCTCCTCTATGTTTGTTTGGTGAGATCTGTGCTTCTGCGGCCACTGTTCCACCATGTTCTCCAGACTGGTGGCCTTTGGACATTGGCAGGCTGTCGGACCAGCCCTGCATTCCGGTCTGAGGGTCCATGGACTGGGGTAGGCCCCCTGACCCACGTTGTTCTCCGGTCCAAGGGACTATGGACTTTGTTACACACCCTGACCCATTGTTTGTTGCGGTCCGGTGGCCCATGGACTTGGTTAGACCTGCTAACCCATTTTGATTTGGGTCTTGGGGCCTTGCACTTTCTTGGACCTTATTTGGCCAATGAACTGTGTTTGTTTTGGACATTGCTGGTTACAGGTTGTTTTGGCCCACCTGGCCTTGTACCCCCACCACCCACCCTGTAAGGATTTTTGGGTTTTTCTTTCTTTTGTTGGTGTTACCCTGGGGTCCTCTGGAAGCCTGTACTGTCAGGTGATGGATCTCATGCCCTCATCCTTATTTATTATGGTTGTATGGTCTTCAGGGTATGATCTCAGCCCTCTCCCTTGCTTTAAGTTCATTTGGGAATTTTCTGTGTTTTACTGGTTATTATCGTTATCCTAGTTTGCCATTATCATGATTCTGTTTTGTATAATTATTTCTCCATGGATCATCCTTATTATTATTATTATTATTATTATTATTATTATTATTATTATTATTATTATTATTATGTGTTGCGGTCCTGTCTCCCCTTTGACTGTGGTGCATCTGTCAAGGGGTGGAAGTTACAGACGTGGACAAAATTGTTGGTATCCCTCTGTTAATGAAAGAAATGGTCACAGAAACACAATGGTCACAGAAATAACTTGAATCTGACAAAAGTGGTAATAAATAAAAATTCTATGAAAATTAACCAATGAAAATCAAACAATGCATTTGTATTGTGGTTCAACAGAATTATTTTAAAAAGCAAACTCATGAAACAGGCTTGGACAAAAATGATGGTACCCCTAGAAAAGACTGAAAATAATTTGACCATAGGGACATATTCAACCAAGATGTGTCCTCTAATTAACATCACAGGTATCTACAAACTTGTAATCAGTCAGTCGGCCTATTTATAGGGTGACAAGTTGTCACTGTGCTGTTTGGTGACATGGTGTGTACCACAATAAACATGGACCAGAGGAAGAAAAGGAGAGAGTTGTCTCAGGAGATTAGAAAGAAAATTATAGACAAGCATGTTAAAAGGTAACGACTATAAGACCATCTCCAAGCAGCTTGATGTTCCTGTGACTACAGTTGTACATATTATTCAGAAATTTAAGATCTACGGGACTGTAGCCAACCTCCCTGGACATGGCCACAGGAGTAGACGGATAAAACGAATGGTAACAAAAGAGCAAAGAACAACCTCTAAACACATTCATGGTGAACTCCAAGGTCAAGGTACATCAGTGTCAGATCACACCATCTGTCGTTGTTTGAGCCAAAGTGGATTTCATGGGAGACGACCAAGGAAGACACCACTGTTGAAAACAAATCATAAAAAAAGCTAATAAAAAAAGCTAAAAAAGCTAAAGCTAATTTGGCTAATTTGCCAAACTGCATGTTGACAAGCCACAAAGCTTCTGGGAGATGCAAAAAAACTGAAACTTTTTGGCAAGGCACATCAGCGCTATGTTCACAGACGCAAAAATGAAGCATACCAAGAGAAGAACATTGTCCCTACTGTGAAACATGGAGGAGGTTCTGTTATGTTCTGGGGCTGCTTTGCTGCATCTGGCACAGGGTGTCTTGAATCTGTGCAGGGTACAATGAAATCTCAAGACAATCAAGGTATTCTAGAGAGAAATGTGCTGCCCAGTGTCAGACAGCTTGGTCTCAGTCGCAGGTCATGGGTCTTGCAACAGGATAATGACCCAAAACACACAGCTAAAAACACCCAAGAATGGCTGAGTGAAACATTGGATTATTCTAAAGTGGCCTTCTATGAACCCTGATCTAAATCCTATTGAACATCTGTGGAAGGAGCTGAAACATGCCGTCTGGAGAAGGCACCCTTCAAACCTGAGACAACTGGAGCAGTTTGCTCATGAGGAGTGGGCCAAAATACCTGCTGAGAGGTGCAGAAGTCTCATTGACAGTTACAGAAATGGTTTGATTGCAGTGATTGCCTCAAAAGGTTGTGCAAAAAAATATTAAGTTAAGGGTACCATCATTTTTGTCCAGGCCTGTTTCATGAGTTTGTTTTTTAAAATAATTCTGTTGAACCACAATTCAAAAGCATTGTCTGATTTCCATTGGTTCATTTTCATAGAATTTTTATTTATTACCACTTTTGTCAGATTCAAGTTATTTCTGTGACCATTGTGGGTTTTTCTTTCATTAACAGTTGGGTACCAACAATTTTGTCCACGTTTGTATTTTGTTGTGTTTTTTGTGTTTTATATAGTTTTATGTTGCATGTTTTATAACTTTGCATGTTTTGTAGTTTTTATATTTTAACCGTGTACTTTTAGTTGGAAATGTCAGCTTCCACCCTGTGCTTCCCCTAATTACTAGTCAGCAGCACCTGTCTTGATTGGGGATATTTTTAAAGGTGCTCTGGCAGTCCAGAGGAGAGAGTGCTGCCGGATGAGAGTCCTTCCTGAGGTGAGCCCAGCCGGATGAAAGAAGGCTGTTGGTCCCAGAGGAAATGGCAGAAGGAGGGCATGACTGAGGAGGAGCAGTAACTGCCAGGACCACCATGATGCCGGCATTTGCGGGAGGACACTTCTGTGTGGAGCAGTTTGAGTGCTGCAGGTGAAGGACAGCAAGAGGCAGAGTGAGGAGCTCTGCCTGGGCTGTACGTATCTGCTTCCCAGATAGCAGCACTTCATGATGATGATGTTTATGTTGAGGATGACAATGAGAAATGTGGATATACTGCTGACAAGTGTCTTCCCCTGTGCGGGTTTCCTGAGGGCGTCAGTGTTGTGGAGGCAGATGGAGCCTGGCCTGGAAGTGTGGATCCTCCTCCTCAGCTTTTAAGGGCTTTTATCGTTTGTTTTTAGCCCAGTTTTAGTCTTTTTTAGCTTCAGTTTTTTAGTTAGTATGTTATTATATTTTAGCTTAATTTAACTTAATTTTAATTCTTAGGTTTTAGGTTTGGCTTTTTTATTTAAGTGGGCATTTGTTTGTGTAATTGTTCTGGCTGCACACTTTTTGTTCTTTCCCTGATTAACCCACTTATTCCCCACAGCTGCACCTACCATGTGTGGACAATCAGCACACCCTATAATTGGGCCACTCTCCTCCAGAGCTTCAGGAGCATGTCAGACTTCCTCCATGCACTTGGAGTACTCTCTTCCCAGTGTGTAGCTTACCTGTCGACCTGTTCCTCCAGGAGACCTGCAGACAAGTAAGATCAATTATCCCCCCAACATCTCCCTCTCATTTTCCACAGGAAAGGGGCCTGGTGGATTTGGACCCTGCCTGGCGGGTTCCCCAACGTGGATCCTATCCCAGCTGCCAAAGCCCAGTAAGTTGACTTACTATGTACACATCCTACTCCCTTTCCCTTCACTCCCAGAACAAGTGCGCTGCTTTGTAAATACTCACCCACTGTATGGAACTCCCATATCGAGGGTCTGCTGCTGTCCTGCTCCCCGGGGGATGGAAGTCCACAGCCTGTAAGAAAACGGACACACAGTAGCATTCTCAGACTGTGAAAGTTTGTACTAACCCCTCGTCTCCTCTCTCCACTCTGCAGGGTTGCCAGACTCTCATCGTCCTATCACTATCACAATTATTGTAATCAAGATTATTGTCTCACCTATTTGAGTCTCTTTGCTGTCTGCTTTTGGGTCTGTTACAAAAACCATGTCAGTACGTGCTCCTCAGCAAGACCCAGCAGCTGCAGTGTGGGGGGTCCTCTCAGCTCGGGTAGATGGGTTAGAATACTGGATAGATCACTTAACCCAGCAGGCTCAGTCACTTCTCACCCAGCTAGCTAAAGTTGTTGACCACATTAATAAGACTTGTTTCCCATCCACTTCCACCTTCCCTTCTCCATCCGTGTTTTCTCGGGTGGGTCGCTCTTGTACCGTTCCTACCCCAGCCCAGTTACAATGGGGAACCGTGAGGGGGCAACGGGTTCCTGTTGCAGTGTAAGCCTGTTTTTCAGTGCATCCTAGGTGACATTCCCACCGATCACAGCATGATTAGTTACGTGGTTGGTTTATTAGACTGCTGGGTGCTCAGGTGGGCACGTGCCGTAGTTTCAGGTACAGAGTTCTCTTCCTACACCTTTGATCGTTTTTCCACAGTTTCTCAGAGTGTTTGATCATTCCAACCGTGAAGGTAATGCTTCCACCCGGCTCCTCAGTCTCCATCAAGCCTCACGTTCAGCTGCGGATCATTCAGCTGATTTCCGGGTGCTCGCCACCGAGATGGGGTGGGGTGACACTGCTCTTTGGTCGGTTTTGTGGGTAGCCTATGCTCCAGCTTAAGAAACAAGTTAGCCTGCCGCAACGAACCAGATTCCTTCGATGCACTCGTTTCCCTCGTTATTCGGCTCGGTGTGAACGTGCTTGAGAACAACATAGCACGTTCTCCCAAACTCCTGTTCCTTCCTTCTCGGTTATGCGCCACTTGGCGCATCCATCATTTGCAGTAGGGAGACTTGCAGACGTCTCATTCTAGTCCTCTCTGTCTAAGCTTGAGCTTCCAGTCCTTTTACAATTTTCTATGCACGAGCACACAGATGTTGCACTAATTGACTCTGAGAGTCTGGCAACTTGATTGGGGTTCAGTGCATCGCCCTCCCCAAACCAGTAAAGGTCATAGCTCTGTTGGAGAGTTCCCTAGTCACTGTGACTGATAAGACTGCCTCTATTTCTCTATTAGTCTCTGGTAATCATAGAGAGAGTATTCAGCTCTTCGTCCTCCCATCTGTCACTTCCCTCTTTGTTCTTGGTTACCCCTGGCTACTCTTACATAACCCCTCCATTGATTGGGGGAGGGGGACTACATCATGGAGCACCTTCTGCTTGTCCTCCTGTTTGCTATCTGCTGCATGTTCTCCCTCTATACCCATTTCCCCTCCTGCAGTCGAACCACTGGGCCTATCCAACGTTCCCCCCGAATATTACAATTTGGGTCCAGTGTTCATTGAGGCATGAGCCCTGTCACGTCCCCCTCACAGGCCTTATGACTGAGTCACTGAACTAAAACCTTGGTCCAGACTCCCCTCCAGTCGTCTGTATAGTCTATCTGGCCCAGGAGGCTATGGACAAATATATTAAAGAATCCCTCAGCTCCGGCCTCATCAGACGCCATGGGCGTGGGATTTTTCTTCATAAAGAAGAAAGATGGCTCCGCCCTTGCGTAGATTTTCAGCAGCTTAATGACATTATCATTCAGAACAAATATGCTCTTCCCCTAATTAATTCTGCCTTCAAGGCACCACCATCTTCACCAAGCTGGATCTTAAGAACGCCTACCACCTGATTCAAATCCAGGAGGGCGACCAGTGGAAGACTGGGTTCCGTACCCTGAGTGGCCATTTTGAGTATGAGGTAATGCCATTTGATCTCACCAACGCCCCAGCAGTGTTCTAAAGGCTGATCAATGATGTACTGAGAGATTTTCTGAACATCTTTGTTTTTGTTTATCTCAATGATATTCTCATCTTTTCCCGGTCCGAGGCTGAGCATCGGTTTCATGCCCACATTGTGCTTCAGTCCTTGTTGGAGAATCAGCTCTTTGTGAAGGGGGAGAAATGTGAGCTCCATACCTTGTCCACCACCTTCCTCGGATTTATTTTTTCCAAGGGGCAGATCCAACCCGACCTCCTGAAGATAAAAGCCGTCTGTGAGTGTCCCACCCCCACCTCAAGAAGACACCTGCAGCAGTTCCTGGGGTTCGCCAATTTTTACAGGCGTTTCATCCGTAATTATAGTAACGTTGCTCTTCCACTCACCTGTCTCACCTCCACCAAGATTCCTTTCACCTGGTCCCCGGTAGTGGACAGGGCCTTCACACTGCTTGAAGAGAAGTTTACCGACGTCCCCATCCAGCTTGCAATTTGTGATGGAGGTGGACACATCAGAGACAAGGGTAGGCGCAGTGTTGTCCCAGTGTTCTCCTGCATATAGCAACCTCCACCCCTGTGCTTTCTTCTCCCAGTGACTGACCCCTGCTGAGAGAAATTATGATGTGGGTGATCGGGACCTGCTTGCTGTCAAACTGGCCCTGGAGGAGCGCTGTCACTGGTTGGAGGGGTCCGTTCTGCCATTCTTGGTACTGACCTACCATAAGAATCTGGAATATCTTCGGTCGGCTAAGAGACTTAACCCCTGACAGGCTAGGCGGGCGTTGTTTGTTGGGTGGTTCTATTTCTCCATCACTTATCGCCTGGGGTCTAAGAACATCAAGCCAAGTGCCCTTTCCAGGCAGTTCACTACAGAGCCTCGTAGCGAATGACAAGAGACCATCATCCTGGCCAAGTGTCTGATGGGGGTCTTTTCATGGGAAACTGAGCAGAGGATTAAGGAGGCCTTCAAGACCGAACCTGACCCTCGTGGCGGGGGGCTCTGCAAAACCTCAGTTTGTGCCCATGGCTGTCAGAGAGGAGGTTCTGCGGTGGCTGCACACTACCAAACTCACCTGCCACCCAGGGGTCACCAGAACAGTCCCTCCTTAAGCACTTATTCTGGTGCCCGGCCATGGACAAGGATTTACGGAACTACATCAAGGCCTGCCCGCAGTGTGCCACAGGGAAGTCCCTCACCACCACCCCCCTGCTGGTTTTCTACAACCTTTGCCCATTCCTAGTCGGCCCTGGTCACACATTACCATGGAGTTTATCACTGGGTTGCCCCTGTCCGACGGCTACACGGTTATACTTGGTTATGCTGGTAAACAGGTTTTCTAAAGTTGCACACTTCGCTCCTCTTCCCAAACTACCACTGACGAGTGAGACAGCTGAACTCCTGGTTTTACATGTGGTGAGGCGCCATGGCCTCCCTGTTGATATTGTATCTGATCGCAGTCCTCAGTTCTCTTTGCAGGTCTGGCGCCCCTTCCATTGGGGCCACGGTAAGCCTCACATCAGGTTCCCACCCACAGAGTAATGGACAATCTTAGAGGACTAACCAGGAACTGAGGCCTCCCTGCGGTGTATCACCTCCTCTAATCCTTTGTGATGGAGTCGTCACCCCCCGTGGGTTGAGTATGCCCACAGCTCAGCCACTTCTTCAGCCACTGGGCTCTCTCCTTTTGAGGCCTCCCTCAGGTACAACCCCTCACCGCTCTTTACCTCTGAGGATGAGATTGCGGTTCTCTCCACATAAAGAGGTGTCACCGCATTTAGAGGGAGACCAGGGCGGCGCTCCTTCACACAGCTGAACAAAACTATAGGTGGGCTATCTGACAGAGGAGTGTGGCTCCCTCTTACATGATGGGTCAGAGGGTATGGCTTTCTACCTAAAACATTCAACTCAAGACTGAGTCTACAAAACTGTCTCCTTGTTTCATTGATTCTCTCTAACAAATCATTAACCCCTCTGCTGTTCACCTCAGTCTTCCCCCCACTCTGCGTGTTTGTCCCACTTTTCACATTTCCCAGGTCTAGCCTTTTGTCACCAGTCCACTCTGCCCCCAAGCTAAGCTGCCTCCTCCTCCAAGAGTGGTTGACGGAGGGTTGACCTAGACCGTCAACCATATCACTGACTCTCGTCGCCATGGACGGGGCATCCAGTTTTTGGTCAACTGGAAAGGTTATGGGCCTGAGGAGCGGATGTGGGTCTCTAGAGCGTTCATTCTCAACAAACAACTTATCTACAACTTCTACAGGAGGAATCCAGACAAGCCTCAGGCTCCAGGAGGTGCCCTTTGAAGGGAGGGTACTGTAATGGTTCTGGCTGCACACTTTTTGCTCTCTCTCTGATTAACCCACTTATTTCCCACAGCTGCACCTACCATGGGTGGGCAACCAGCACACCCTTTAAAGTGGGCCACTCTCCTCCAGAGCTTCAGGAGCATGTCAGACTTCTTCCATGCACTTGGAGTACTCTTTTCCCAGTGTGCTTCCTGCCTGTCAACTTGTCCCTCCTGGAGACCTGAAGACAAGTAAGATCAATTATTCCCTCAACATCTCCCTCTCATTTTCCCCAGGAAAGTGGCCTGGTCCCTGCCTGGTGGATTCCCCAACGTGGATCCTATCCCAGCTGCCAAAGCCCAGTAAGTCATCTTACTATGTGCACATCCTACTCCCGTTCCCTTCACTCCCAGCACCAGCGCGCAGCTTTGTAAATACTCACCCACTGTATGGAACTCCCACGTCAAGAATCTGCTGGTGTCCTGCTCCCCGGGGGATGGAACTCGACAGCTTGTAAGAAAACAGACACATCGTAGAATTATCAGACTGTGAAAGTTTGTACTAACCCCTCGTCTCCTCTCTCCGCTCTGCAGGGTTGCCAGACTCTCAGCGCCCTATCACTATCACAATTTTTGTAATAAAATTACATTATTGTCTCAGCTATTAGGGTCTCTTTGTTGCTTGCTTTTGGGTCTGTTGTGGTGACACAATAGGAGATGGCACTCCACCCAGGACTTTGGGGTACTGGGGGAAGGAAAAGGAGAGATGGTAATGGGGGGGAGAAGTGAGACAGGTGCCAGAGTGCTACGGGGTATTAAACTGAATAAAGATGCCCCTTCACCCCTGCTGTGCCACGTGTGGAATGTATTGTGGAGAGGTAAGATGATTTTCGCACCTGAGGACTCCGGGGCACTAAAGTATTGTGTTAAGCCATGTTCTGTGACGTGTATATGGATGTGTGTACATACACTCTGATGCATGTGTCAATGTGTTCACCCTGGGTGCCAAAGGCGGGAATAAAGTGATATAAAGGAGTGCACTTTGGCACCCAAATTTAGTCTCTTCTGTTGCCTGAGGTGAATAAAGTTCTGGGTCATCAGCTCATGTCTCATGAGCTCATCGTCCACATTGGTGGCCTAGATAGGTGAAATGGAAAATGGACCGAGCTCCTCTATGGAGACACTCCCGCTGAAGTCTTCCACCGCTGCATGTGCCGTTGCAGTCAGACTCCCAGACTTTTGGCTCCATGACCCGGCTGCTTGGTTTATACACATGGAATCCCAATTCGCCCTTTGCAAAGTCTCAACAGATGACACAAATTACCATTATGTGGTGGCTGCACTGGACACGCACTCCACACAGCAAGCAATGAGTCCATTCCGAGCCCTGAAAGCCGAAGGAAAATACGGTGCTCTCAAGCGGCTGCTGCTGCACCGTTATACCCTTTTGGACGGAGAGAGGACAGAAAATCTCCTCACCCGCTTGGAGTTAGGAGACAGATCGGCTGTGGAACTGATGGAAAGCATGCTCGTGCTAATTTGCATGGACAACGGATCTTTTCTGTTTGCCCACCTCTTCCTCAGGAACCTACCAGCTGTGGCGTGAGCGATCCTCACTGCTGCTGGCGGCCAGGGACTACCGCGTGCTGGCAGAGGAGGCAGACCGCATTATCCTGGCAAACAAGGCTCTCAGCATTCAGGCAGTGAGACCGGGATCTCCAGTGGAACCCAACGAGGTTGAGGAGCTGATGGTAGTGGGCGGGACGGCCACCAGGAGAAACAGAAACAGGATGCCGTGCTTAATATCATCGCCATTTTGGCACCGAAGTGCAACGTTGTCTGCCGCTGTGCCGCTTCAAGAAGCTGGGAAACACGACAGCCAGCGGTCAGTAGCAACTGCAACCACTGCTGACAGGGAAAATCTGCTCTTCATCGAGGACACACATTCTGGGAGACGTTTTCTGGTTGACTCTGGCTCCCAGAAGAGCCTCATTTTGCCGGTCAGCGCAGACAGGCTGGCAGAAGGCTGCGGCCCAGCTTTAACGGCCACCGCCGCATCCCACATCAGGACGTTTAGAGAAAAGACAGTGCTTTCTGAGTTCCCAGCACTCATGGTGCCCACTTTTTCTGCTACAGTAACCAAGCACAGGGTCAAGCATTTTATCATTATGAAAGGTCCGCCCATTTTTGCACACCCTCGCTGCCTGGATGCGGCTAAACTAGCCATCGCACATGAGGAATTTGCTAACTTAGAACACTTAGAACAGGCATTGTTAGGCACTCCAACAGACCTTGGGCATCCCCACTGCACATGGTGCCCAAGTGTGATGGGCCGTGGCAGCCGTGCGGCAATTTCCGACGCTTGAACAACGCCACAGAACGTAACCGTTACTCCATCCCGCACATCCAGGATTTTTCTGTGCATCTGGCCGGAATGCGCATTTTGTCAAAAGTGGATCTGGTCCACGGTTACCACCAGGTCCCGGTTCACGCAGAGGATGTTCCCAAAATGGGAGTAATAACTCCCTTCGGTCTTTTCGAGTTTTTACACATGCCGTTCGGGTTAAAGGGCGTAGCATAAACTTTCCAAAGGATGGTGGACGCGGTGCTCCCAGGCCTGATTACTGCCATACCTGTTCTCAATCAAGACCGTGCACCACCGTGGTGGTGCATGGTTAGCACTGTTGCCTTACAGCTAGAAGGTTCCAGGTTCGAATTCCCAGGCTGGCAGGGGTAGGAACCTTTCTGTGTGGAGTTTGCATGTTCTCCCTGTGCTTCGTGGGTTTACTCTGGGGGCTCCAGTTTCCTCCCACAATCCAAAGACATGCATGTTAGGTTAATTGGTTGTTCTAAATTGTCCCTAGTTATCTGTCTCCTATAGGCCCTTAGAATAGAGGGTTAGCACTAGTGAAGCGCTTTGAGTGGTCTTTGAGACTAGAAAAAGTGCTATATAAGTACAGGTCCTTATCCCCTTATCCTTATCCCTAAAACACTTAAATAGGACCTGCCTGACAAAATGAAGTAGACCAAAAGATCCTCAAAAGCTAGACATCATGCATAGAAATCATTCATAGAAATTCAGGAACAAATGAGAAACAGAGTAATTGAGATCAATCAGTCTGGAAAAGGTTATAAAGCTATTTCTGAAGCTTTGGGACTCCAGTGAAACACAATGAGAGCCATTATCCACAAATGGCAAAAACATGAAACAGTGGTGAACCTTCCCAGGAGAGGCCAGCCAACCAAAATTAGCCCAAGAGCACAACGACGACTCATCCAAGAGGTCACAAAAGACCACACAACAACATCCAAAGAACTGCAGGCCTCACTTGCCTCAGTTAAGGTCAGTGATCATGACTCCACCATAAAAAAGACTGGGCAAAAATCGCCTGCATGGCAGAGTTCCAAGACAAAAACCAGTGCTGAGCAAAAAGAACATAAAGGCTTGTCTCAGTTTTGCCAGAAAACATCTTGATGATCCCCAAGACTTTTGGGAAAATACTTTGTGGACTGACAAGACAAAAGTTCAACTTGTTGGAAAATGTGTGTCCCATTACATCTGGTGTAAAAGTAACACAGCATTTCAGAAAAGGAACATCAGACCAACAGTAAAATATGGTGGTGGTAGTGTGATGGTCTGGGGCTGTTTTGCTTCTTCAGGACCTGGAAGACTTGCTGTGGTAAATGGATCCATGAATTCTGCTGTCTACCAAAAAATCCTGAATGTCGGGCCATCTGTTCGTGACCTCAAACTGAAGCTTGCTTTGGTTCTGCAGCAGGACAATGATCCAAAACACACCAGCAAGTCCAACTCTGAATGGCTCAAGAAAAACAAAATGAAGACTTTGGAGTGGTCTGGTCAAAGTCCTGACTTGAATCTGACTGAGATGCTGTGGCATGACCTTAAAAAGGTGGTTTGTGCTTGAAAACCCTCCAATGTGACTGAATTACAATTCTAAAAAGATGAGCGGGGCAAAATTCCTCAACAGCGCTGTAAGACTCATTGCCAGTTATTGCAAATGCTTGATTGATGATGAATTAATGAGGGAATATCCCATGAAATAACTTTTGAGTCAATTGTTCCATTGCTTTTGAGTGCCTGAATGAGGAGACTTTGAATAAGAATGGTTGTAATTCCTAAACCGTTCCTCCAATTTGGATGTAAAATCCCTCAAATTAAAGCTGAGAGTCTGCTCTTTAAGACCATACTCATTATATAACTGCATCTTGAAAATGTTTTGGTAAACAACTAAAATAACAAAACTTATGTCACTGTTCCAATACTTTTAGAAGGGAGTGTACTGTATATGTCCCCTTCATTATTTATTCTTGAGAAAATGTTGTTTGCTCCTGATTTTTAGGACAATTAGTGACATTTTATGCGTAATTTTAATGTTTCTACTTGGCAACTCTTCTATAATTAAAACAGGGCATAACTAAATATTAAGAATATTATTCATATAAGCCCATTTCCAGAAACATTTTTAGAGCCTTAAGGTGTCAGATGTTGAGTTTAGTGTTTTGAAAATGTCTCTGCTATGCTTGTTCAGTTTCACCCCATACCAGTGTGGGGAGTGGCATGTGAGGTGTGTGTGTGTGTGTGTGTGTGTGTGTGTGTGTGTGTGTGTGTGTGTGTGTGTTCCACCGCACAAACTCCTCTCTTAAGTGTCATTATTGAATAGAGAGGTGCTTCAGAGAAATGGCGATGGGACTCAAACTTCCACTAAAAAGTGAGATCTGACATTACAAGGAGAACTGAAAAAAACAGAAATAAGGAAATCCCAGAATGCTTTTGCTCTATCCTGCTGTAAACTTTGTGTGAGCTGACAGGTGCGTCAAAGGCAGACGGGACTCAAAGTCCCGTCTATTTTTTTGTGACATTTCTGGAACTGTGATTGCTCCTTTTTTTAGTGTGTTTCTGCTGTGAATTAATCTTAATTTACCACTGAAACTTTCATCTTATCCGTTTTTGTCCCAATGAACTTGATGCTTATGATTTTGAAACACAAAAGAAGGATACTGTAGCGGTTTGATTAAACCCCCCACAACACACAAACAGAACACAGAGACAGTCAGCTCGCACTCCTGGGGTTTGTTCCGCTGCATGCTGAGTTTACAGCCTTGAAGTTAAAGTGTTCATGCATTTTGCCCTTACTGTGACCTAGAGACTCAGATCAATATGTAGATGTGCTTGTTAGCCTCTTTGTCTGACACTTGGAGCGAGGTCTAGCTAATCTGCCCATTGTGATGTATGTCTTACAAATGCAAATACCTCCTGCCTGTTCTGTTGTCCCTTTGATCATTCTAAACTGTGGGGTACGTCTCTTTGATGTACTGTTATGATCAAGTATTTAAGGTGCAACTCTGTAACGCAATCTCTCTCTCTCACTCTGATCCTGCAACTGGTGGACACACTGTGTCCGCCTCTCCTTCTCTGAGAGCCTAGGGATCCCGCTCCGGGCTGCTCACACTATGCACCGGAGAGGGGATCCCGTGAAGGCGGTATGATTAATAAAACCTGCTTAAAACCACAGCATCGCTGCTTATTTTATCATGCCGCTGCACTGGTGACCCCTTGAACACGCACACGTTTTGTGCGAAAGCAACCTTCCGAGCTGGACAGCCGCACAGCTGCGTTGGTGACCCCTTGAAGACGCACACGCTTTGTGCGACGCAGCCTTCTGATTTGGACGGCCACGCTGGCGAACCGACGCTGAAAAAAACGAGCGGCCAGTGAACGCAACACCCGGACACGCACACGCTTTGTGCGAAGCAAACTTCTGGTCCGGACCGCGACTGGTGACCGCTTCACGGTGAGATCTGCACGCCTGAGATCTACACATCCACGCTGGACCGGCCGCTCTCACAGAGAGCGCACGCACCTCGTCCTCTCTCCACGACGGCAACCTCCAGGGCCGACGGAGAGCGCAGCGCGTGGAACTGAACGCACCATGGCTGCACGAGCCCGGGGCACAAAGATCGCCTATTGCCTCGCACCGCTGCAACGCGTCTCCTCCCTCTCACCGCTCCAACGCAGCTGCATGAGCCGAGGAACAAAAGATCGTCTATTCCCTCCCGCCGCTCCAACGCATCTGCACGGGCCTGAGGAACTAAAGATCTTCTATTTCCTCTCACCGCTCCAACGCACCATGGCCAATCTGCAGCAACAGCTCAACCTGGATTTTATCGGCGCCGTCTGCGCTGATCTCCGCCAAGTTTCTGCACCCTGACTCGCCACTCCAGCGGCCCACCCATGCCACGGAACCCCCGCACACGCTCGGGGAGTTACAAGGACGGCGCATCACGCACGGGACAAGTAACGGCTCCACAGACTGCTTTCCTCCTTCGCCGCTGCCTTTCAGGGCTGCACGCTCACCTGAGGCACGCATGCAGCATGATCGAAGGATTTGTTAACAGTCTCAGCCACGCCAGAGACCGCCATCATCCTCCGCCGCTGCTCACAGAACCTTCAGGGCTGCTTGTTCACCTGAAGCAAGTACGCAGCTCTCCACTGGATTTTTTAATGGTCTTAGCCACGGCACAACGGGATTTCAGCCGTCAGCCGTTCCCGGGAGCTTTGGGGTTGCTTCAGCACCCAAAGCCAACAGTCCCTATGCTTTGTTTACTTTTTCTCTTACAGCCGCTCCTGCTTTTCTTCATGGCCACGAGAGGAGTCAGAGACTAATTTTTCTTCTTGTGGACCGCTGCACGTTCAACGGGACCAGCCCTTCGACATTGCGGACCCACAAGCCATTTTTGCGCGGCTCAGGACGATTTCACAGCTCCTGCCGGCACTTACTACCCCTCCCCTCCCTCCCCCTCCGCCTGCAGCGAGCTTCTCCCACAGCTCGCTCACACAGATGGATCATCGAAGTCGCGGCCCCCTGCCGCGTCCTCTGGGGGGGAGCATGTGTGGCGGTTCGTTTTAACCCTACAACAGACTAAGGACACTCAGCCCTCTTTTCTCTGTTTTCCTGCCACACTACTGAGATGCAATGTGCCATTCATGTATTTGTGATGCAAACATGCATGTATTGTGATGTAATGCGCCATTCTGTATAGTGTGCATATGGCTTGTCCTTACTGTGCTTTTTCTGAGCATCTTACATATGTAGATGTGCTTTGGTGTATTAATGTCTACAGGTAGACGAGTTTCTTCTGTCTCACCTATGTGATGTTAATCGTTGCCTTTCATGCATGGTATTCACATCGCGGAGCAGCAAACACTTTTGGCGCGACTACCCCCCCCCCTCCTCCTGCACAGAGGGGGGGGGGGTAGTTGCAGTCTGCTCGCTGCCCAGACTGCAACATCGAGGTCACGGTCCCCTACCGTTTCCCTCTTGGGGGGGAGCAGTGTAGCGGTTTGATTAAACCCCCCACAACACACAAACAGAACACAGAGACAGTCAGCTCGCACTCCTGGGGTTTGTTCCGCTGCATGCTGAGTTTACAGCCTTGAAGTTAAAGTGTTCATGCATTTTGCCCTTACTGTGACCTAGAGACTCAGATCAATATGTAGATGTGCTTGTTAGCCTCTTTGTCTGACACTTGGAGCGAGGTCTAGCTAATCTGCCCATTGTGATGTATGTCTTACAAATGCAAATACCTCCTGCCTGTTCTGTTGTCCCTTTGATCATTCTAAACTGTGGGGTACGTCTCGTTGATGTATTGTTATGATCAAGTATTTAAGGTGCAACTCTGTAACGCAATCTCTCTCTCTCACTCTGATCCTGCAACTGGTGGACACACTGTGTCCGCCTCTCCTTCTCTGAGAGCCTAGGGATCCCGCTCCGGGCTGCTCACACTATGCACCGGAGAGGGGATCCCGTGAAGGCGGTATGATTAATAAAACCTGCTTAAAACCACAGCATCGCTGCTTATTTTATCATGCCGCTGCAATACACCCTTTGCACAACTCCAAAGGAAACAACAAATAAGGCCAGAGACAGAATCTTCCACACTTGCAGAAACAGATTTGATTAGTGCAGAATGCAATGTTCACCTGATTGACTAAATCCAAACTCAAGTGAGAAGCTGTAGCTGCTAATTTCAGTCTCAAATGGCTTATTGTACTTCTGCATCAGAGGTAGACTTCTTTTGTCCAATCTGTCAAGAAGTCTTCAAAGATCCTGTTGTCCTGTCTTGTAGTCACAGTTTCTGTAAAGCCTGTCTGCAGCAGTGGTGGTCAAACAGTGTGATTCATGACTGTCCAGTCTGTAAAAAAAGATCTTCAATAAGCGATCCACCCTGTAACTTGGCACTGAGCTTCAACATCTGGAACAAAATGAAGGACATGGTCTCCTAT
The DNA here is from genome assembly GCA_020510985.1 of Pholidichthys leucotaenia. Lineage (NCBI taxonomy): Eukaryota > Metazoa > Chordata > Actinopteri > Cichliformes > Pholidichthyidae > Pholidichthys > Pholidichthys leucotaenia. The sequence continues at coordinate 240,705,737 of CM035836.1, forward strand.
TCTCCAGTGATCCTTGACCCCAACACTGCATCTCCAGAGTTGCTCGTGTCTGAAGACCTCAGAAGTGTGAAATTCTTTGAGAGTCCAAGACAGTTTCCATGGAACCCTGAAATGTTTGAATACTACAACACAGTCTTGGGCTCTGAAGGATTTAACTCTGGGACTCACAGCTGGGATGTTGAGGTTAGAAATGACGCAAACTGGGCTGTAGGGGTGATTGGAGAGTCTGTCCAGAGGAAAGAAGAGGTCAAATTTGGATACTGGGAACTGTGGTTCCGTGATGGTAAACTCACAGCGTACGCTCCATCAGTGGCAGACAAAGTTATGTCTTTAAAGAAGCTACTCAAGAGGATCAGAGTGACTCTGGACTACAGCAGAGGAAAACTGTCATTCTTAGATCTGGACACTAACACCCACATTTACACTTACTCACAAACCTTCACTGAGAAGGTCTTTCCTTTCATTAATATTACAAACCCAATGCATATTAACATATTACCAGCTAAAATGAGTGTAAACATAGAGATGTAGGTAAAAGTATTTTGGTCTTTCCGGGTTCCTGTTTGCTCCAAGGCAGCAGGTTTTCATTTTGTTTTGACAACTTATAGAAAATAGAGGTGACTAAAACATTACAACCAGAGCACAGTGTCAGAAGCTGCTTTAAGCATGTTTGCTACAAAAACAGACCATCATGTTTTATATTGACATTCTCTTGTAGGTACAGGACGAGAAAAAAAAATCAAGCAATCTATCTGGTGTTTGGATGAGCAAAACACCTTTTTCTTTGTTTTTAGTGCAATGTTTTTAATGAAAACTATTTTTTAAAGTTTTTTATGTCATGTGCTTGTCAGATGGCTTTTTGTGTGTATTTCCTTCTGACTGCAGCTTTGCAAATGATGATGTTGTTCAGGTGAACACCAAAATGACTAGTTGTTTTGCTTAGCTTTCATTCCAGGGTTCTTTTTTTTAACTCCTTGTTAATTTTAAATCCTAAGCAAGCTCGCATTCCTTTTAATTTCTCCATTTAAGAATGCATCACTGTTAAAATAAATGCTGAGACTTTTCCCCTCTTTTCACTGTGCACTGTTTTGATCACAAGATTAACGTTTGGTGGTTCATTTGTTTTGCTTTTGTGTTTTATTGTTTTATTATTATTATTGTTATTATTATTATTATTAATATTGATATTTTCTGTAAATAAATGGCTAATTAGAGGTGGCAGGAGTATGACAGTGGTTTAAAAATAGTGTGCTGTATCTCTTTAACCTAATAATGGAAATTTAATATTTGTTTTTACTCTTGTGAGAGGAATTTTATTTAAATGTAAGAGAAATTTAAATTGTTGCTCTGTCTTAAAGAAATTGTGTTATTTCTTCTGCTAAGTGTTCCAATAGATAGGTAATTGCCTGATAAAACGGAAGAGTTCTGATTAAGGAGTTGTAAAAGTTTGAGTTTATTACCCAGGATGGGAAAACCTGAGGGGCTGTTTGCTGACTTTGACTAAATGTTTCATGTTTGTCTAGTCACAGTGCTTCCTGCCTGTCACTGACGAATGAACAGAGACATGTGCTGGTGATTTCTGGTGTTAGGAGCGTCTGTGGATGTGTGTATATACTGGAAGCCTTCACTCTGCCCAGACAGACTTCCTCACTCTGTGTTCAGCGCGTTGTGTGACCAGGTCTCCTTAAACCAAAGACCGCAGTGTTGAAGATTCTCTACTTCTCCTATACTCTAAGAGTGAAAAATAATTTCCATGGCACTCTGTAATATGCTATAAATAAAAGGTTTCAATTATTTTCCACTGTGTCTGAATTTCCCTTCTGTATGTTTTGTTGTTCTTCACAACTCCAAGAAAATGTCAAATTGAATCTAGAATTTTTATTAACTACTGATGGCTCGCAAGAGCCATTCGTAACACACCTTTCCATTTTCACATTTGGTGGTGGGACCGAGCGGCTTTGGGAGGACTTATTTTGTTTCAAAGGTACTGGAAGACTGTGAACATGTTGTAAATATTGTACCTGAAAACATTGTATGGATTTATATGAGTCATCAGCCTATGTACAGTGAACTGCAGAAGGTGAATAAAAGAATAAAATTTGTTGAAGGACTCCCCGATTCTTTTGAAGATGAAAACCTTTTTGCTCCCGATCAGAAACACTTGATTATTCTGGATGATGCTATTTTTCAAGCCTCTGACCATCCTGAAGTAGTAAGAATTTTTACCCAGTACAGGTATCATAGAAACATGAGTGTCATGATGCTGACGCAAAACGTGTTCCATAAGGGTAAATACAGTTGCACCATTAGTCTGAACAGCAATTATCTGGTGATGTTTTGATGGATCCACTCCAGTTTGCCTACCAGCATGGCATTGGGGTGGAGGATGCGGTGATCTTCCTCCTTCACCGTTCTCTGTCCCACCTGGAGAAGCCCGGGAATGCGGTGAGGATCATGTTCTTTGACTTCTCCAGTGTTTTCAATACCATCCAACCGAGGATCCTGAAGGACAAGCAGCTGTGCGCAGGGGTGGACCAGCACCTGTCATCATGGATCCTGGACTACCTCACAAACCGGCCTCAGTTTGTGAGAACCCGGGACTGTGTGTCTGACACGATCATCGGTAGCACAGGGGTCCCCCCAGGGAACGGTGTTGTCTCCCTTCCTGTTCACCCTTTATACTGCGGACTTCTCACACAACACACTGCCATCTACAGAAGATCTCTGACGACTCTGCGATCGTTGGCCTCATCTCCAATGGAGATGAAGCTGAGTACAGAGGGCTTATCCAGGACTTCGTGGACTGGTGCCATCGGAACTGCCTCCAGATCAAGGAGAGGAAAACTAAGGAGTTGGTGGTGGACTGCCGCAGGCAAGGACAACCCCTCACAGCACCAGTAAATATATAGGGAACAGACATCGAGATGGTGACATCCTATAAGTACCTGGGTGTTCATCTGAACAATAAACTAGACTGGTCACACAATACTGACGCACTCTACAAGAAGGGACAGCGCAGGCTGTTCCTGCTGAGGAGACTCAGGTCTTTTGGTGTACAAGGGGCGCTGCTGAAGACATTCTATGACACAGTGGTGGCATCAGCCATCACTTTTGGAGTGGTCTGCTGGGGCAGTGGCATTACTGCAGCCGATAGGAAGAGACTGAACAAACTGATCAAGAAAGCTAGTTCTGTCCTGGGGCAGCGCCTTGACCCAGTGGAGGAGATGGGAGAGAGAAAGATGGTGGTTAAACTGTCATCTCTGCTGGAGTCCGAGTTCCACCCTATGCAGGACATACTGAATGCACTGAGGAGCTCATTTAGCAGCAGACTACATCATCCTAGGTGCACAACCGAGAGGTTTCGCAGGTCCTTTCTACCTACGGCTGTCAGACTGTACAACCTAAGCAGGGCTGCTCGCAGAGATAGCAAAAAGACGTAACAACCTAATAGTATTGAATGCAAAAGACGCAATAGACTTACACAATGGTCCCCTCCGGTATACAACTAGGAAAATACCGGTCGCTATTGAGGGTGAGAATATGTATGGGTACATAATCATACCATGTAGGATAACTAAGTAGACGGTTGTGCTGTTTCATTCCCTCTAGCTACAATGCTCCACACTGTGTGTGTTTATATATTTATATATTTATTCCATCTAGCAACAATGCTCCACACTGTGTGTGTTTATATATCTACATATTTATTCCATCTAGCTACAATGCTCCGCACTGTGTGTGTTTATATATTCATATATTTGTTCCATCAAGCTACAATGCTCCGCACTGTGTTTATATATCTACATATTATTCCATCTAGCTACAATGCTCCGCAGTGTGTGTTTATATTTCTACATATTTATTCCATCTAGCTACAATGCTCCGCACTGTGTTTATATATTCATATATTTATTCCATCTAGCTACAATGCTCCGCACTGTGTGTGTTTATATATTTACATATTATTCCATCTAGCTACAATGCTCCACACTGTGTGTTTATATAGTCATATATTTATTCAATCTAGCAACAATGCTCCATGCTGTGTGTGTTTATATATTTATATATTTATTCCATCTAGCTACAATACTCTGCACTGTGTTTATATACTCATATATTTATTCCATCCAGCTACAATGCTCTGCACTGTGTTTATATATTTATATATCTATCCCATCTAGCTACAATGCTCCACACTATGTGTGTATATATATATATATATATATATATATATATATATATATATATCAGTGGTATATATATACCACTGTATTTATACAGTGGTATATAGTACAGTGGTGTATACAGTACAGTGGTAGACTGTAGTCTACCACTGATAGTCAGTGGTAGACTATCAATGGTAGACTGATGTCATGCAATTCCACTGTGCACCACTTGTACAGTGTGTTAATGGAGTCCATTGCATGTATGGTGGTTGGACTGAGCCGACTGAGCGAGTTAGATGGCGGGCTTGTCGGGGCTGAGCGGCACATTTTGGTGAAGTTGTTCAGCTTACTGCAGCATTGGCCTTTGTGTCCTTTGACGGGGCAAGCAGGTGCGCCTGTCTGGTGTGAGGGAGAGCCACAGTTACCACATGCGTGGCATGCTTTATTGTCCTGTCATCCCGCGATGTTAACCCTCTGAGTGTGTATGGTGCAGAACTGCGACATACCCTCTAGTGGTCAAGAGTGGTAAATATTTTTTGTCAGTAAAATAGTTCAGATTTCCAAGGCTATAACTTGAAAGTGGTAAGAGATAATGGCTTACTGTCAATTAGAAAAATGTAAAATATGATCCAAAGTTTCAGATAGGAATAAATTTATGCATCTAATTTGCATAATGTCACGGCACCTCTTTAAACTCCATAACTCAGTCAAAACTGGACTTTGGATGTATTTACACAAAAAAATGGTTCAGTCTTTTGACACCATTTTTGTACAGAGGTACCTCATCACCTTATCTTCAAAGTATATAAACAAGAAATAAGTACATTTTTAAAAAAAACAGAAATTGCTCACTTACTTTTGACAAAGTCAGTGAGAAGGCAGGTGCAGTGCCGCGCTCTGCCACTAGAGGCACGCAAATTTTCACACTTAAAGGGTGAAAATTTGGGTACTTTGGGGTACTCGAGGGAGGACGCGAGGTTGTCGGGCTGAGTAGTTGGGGTAACAGCTTGTGCAAGTGGAGCAAAGTGTGGAGAGTGTGGGCTGGAGGCTCCTAGCTGGGTGTTTAGCCAAGCCAAAGCCTCTAGTTGGGATGCTAACTCCACCGCCCTGAAAAGTGGCAAGTCATTTGGTGCCATTAACAGCTTCTCCTGTAGCTTCAGGTTGGTGGTCTGCTCCACTAACTGGTCCCACACCATCTTGTCTGTGCAAACCTACACGTGCTTACCAGACAGTGGAGGAAAGCGACATACTGTTGGACCAACTCACCTACACGCTGTCGGCATTAGCAAAATCTTATCCTCTTGACTATCCCGCTCTTGGGGGTGGCGAAGTGTCCAGCTTACACAGGAACACACACTTCGTAGCTATTTGCAGGTCCAAGTGTATTGAAGACACACTGTCCCTCGCTACCTAAGCAATGAATTAGCATGACGCGTAGCCATAGCTTGCTAATCTTAGCTAGGTCCATGGCAGACACGAAAATCTCGAATGACTCATGCCAATGTGAACAAGGAATTGGCGGCTCACCGGGCAAAGTGAGGAAGGGTGGCAGGGGTGTAAGCAGCGTTTCGATCTTGATGTTTTCAAAGTTTCTCCTCATCACCAATTGTTATATCTGAAAATAAGGGTCTGCAGACAGGTGCACGTGTTGTGGTGAGCTTTATTGAACAGTTAGTAGAACATGCTAAGGAGGGAGCACAGCAAGGTGACTGGGAGGTGGTTCCAAAGGTGGAGAGCAAGAGATCAGCTAGCCCTGGGTAGCTGGCTGTTATACCTGCAGCATGATGATTTCATGTATACGTACGTGCAAGCGTGATGTGTCGTACCATTTTCCATATATCACAGCCGCCAAGCTAGCTTTATCAAAAATACGTTTTTTTTTTTGGACTGTTAAATAGTTCCATTCATGTGTGGTTTACATGGCCACTGAGCCCAGGTTATACTGAAATATTTTTTTCTTTCTCATAGGCTGTTGAGCAGCATGTAGCCTATTATGGCCCTTTTTCCACTAGTACCTGTTTGGCCCTTCTCACTTCGACTCAGCTTCACACAGCTCAGCATGCTTTTGTTTCCATTACAGCAGAGGTGGGTGGGACTTTTTTACAGCAAGGCGGTGCAACACTCCCTTGACGTAAAGTACGTGACACCAAGGGGATGATTTACGTATTTACGTACTGCTCGCCCTGTGGCTTTTTGTCACAGTAAAGGCCAAACAGGAGTATCAGAGAAGACTACTTGTGTTGAGAGAAAACACTGTGGAAAAGTACATGGGAGTTTTGGATGCCATAGTGAAATATGAAGTGGAATATGAAGACGCAAACATGAGGATGCAGACTATTTGATTTACTGATTTGATTTGATTTGATTTGACTTGATTTGATTTTACTCAAAGACAGATGGGGACAAGGATGAGGGTAAGCTAACAAATGCTAATGCTTGCTACAGTCATTATAATCCTGCATCACAATGTACATCCTACATTGTGATGGTGCCAGGTTATCGCTATTAAAGGTATTAAAATATGTATGCTATGTGTGTGTGTTTCAGATGGCTGCTTTGTTGCGGAATGATCGCTGCAAACCGAGAGAACAGGTGGGGGCTACCACTCTGTGTTGGTGCTATTGATGGCTCCCACATACCCTTCATAGCACCACAACAATATCACACTGATTACTTCAATCGTAAAGGCTGGCACTCCATAATCCTTCAAGGTGTCATTGATGGAAAGGGGCTGTTGTGGAGTGTGTTTGCTGGGCTTCCAGGGAGCTTGCATGATGCTAGGGTTCTGAGACTGTCCACACTGTTTGAGTTAGCCAGCCGGGGAAACCTCTTCCCACCTCACATCAGGAACATTAGTGCAGTAAGTGTGGGATATTACATTCTCGGAGACTCAGCTTATCCCTTGCAAAACTGGCTCTTGAAACCATTCCATGACACTGGACAACTGACAGAAGAACAGCACATGTTTAACCAAAACATCACTAGAGTACGGGTGATTGCGGAGAATGCTTTGGGCAGGCTGAAGAGTAGGTGAAGCTGCCTTCTGAAAAGGACATCCAACTGGTGAAAGCTATGGTGCTGACTTGTTGTGCTCTGCATAATCTGTGTTAAAGTCATCAGAATCAGAATCAGAATCAGAATAAACTTTATTGCCAAGCATGTAAAAAAAAACACACGAGGAACTTGACTTGACATTGGTGCGCATGCGCGCGACACAACGACACGGCAGCCATAAAGGCGCCTCATCAAACAGAGATAGATAAGAAAGGGAGGGGAAGGGAGGGAACGACACAAGGGGGGAGGAGAAAAAAAAAACTTCGTTATCAAAATACAGCTTATTTTTAAGCAGATTGTGATTACAATGAAAAAAAATCTCTCAATAGCACAGAGCAACAACTCAGAATTCACGAGACACAAGAGAGCAGTGTACAGTATATCTTTAATCAGTTCATGAATCAATGTGTGTGCGGTGTTGAGCAGTGTTGATGATAATAAGAGAGACCCAAGGACCCTTGGCAGAAGATGTTTTGTCTGTCTGGCGCCCAGTCTTATCTGGCGCTGCAGCTGGCTGTCCAAGGCCTTGTGCTCATGATTTTGAAAAAAAACACAGTCTGCAGACAGCCAGGAGGAATTTTCATGGGGAATAATAATGCCAAATAGGACTGATCACAGAGAAGACTTGTATTTCTTCTGTAGATTCAGTACATTAATCCTTCATTGCGCAGTACTTGTGTAGCAATAATGACTAAACAATGTGAGTGCCTTCTCATTCATGTGCCTACAAATGTCCAACTTCTCTGTTTTGAAAATAAAATTTTGTACATCTCCTCTTTTGTTTATAAGGACTATTTGTGAAGGTAAGAGTGATTAAATGCTAAAACACAGGGGAAGCCATCTACAAATAATCCAGCAGTTAGATAAATCACTTTTGGTTTGATGCAAGTCTGTTAACAGATTATGAATCATGTGTTGAAACATGCTGTATCCCATTTAAGCCTATCCTATTATTATGAAATACTAAATGTTTTGTTTACTTTTTCTTAACCCCTTAGCATTCCTGCCAATTTTCCAGGGTGGAAAAGTAGAATTTTAGTTAATAAAAAGCTTTCATTATTTACCATTACACACAGATAACATGGAAACATAGCACAGCTGGATTACCAAAACGTGTCTAAATATTTTTAACTACAAAGTCATGATTCACTGCATCACAAGATTTTGTTGGTCCAAAACTGCTCCCACAACCTACAACCTGACCTTGATCTATTGGCTTTTTAGGATGTTTAAGTAATTAGACTCCATAATATACTCCAATAAAATTGTCTAGTAAGATAAGATAAGATAAGCCTTTATTAGTCCCCCAATGGGGAAATTCCAGGATTGCAACAGCGCAGGGATAGCAACACTCAGAGCAACAATCAGAAGGCAAGAAAAAACAAGAGCAGCTCGTATACATATGTACATATTACTATAAATATATATATATATATATATATATATATATATATATATATTTATTTATATATAAAGACACACAGTGCGAAGCGTTGTGGTTGGAGGATGTGCAGCAGAAAGTCTAAGCTCTCTCTCCGCGGATGCGGCGGGCCAGCTGGATGTCTTTGGGCATGATGGTGACCCTCTTGGCGTGGATGGCGCACAGGTTGGTGTCCTCAAAGAGACCCACCAGGTAGGCCTCGCTGGCCTCCTGCAGAGCCATGACGGCGGAGCTCTGGAAGCGCAGGTCGGTCTTGAAGTCCTGAGCGATCTCCCTCACCAGGCGCTGGAAGGGCAGCTTACGGATGAGCAGCTCCGTGGATTTCTGGTAGCGACAGATCTCACTCAGAGCCACGGTACCGGGCCTGTAACGGTGAAGCTTCTTCACTCCGCTGGTGGCCGGAGCGCTTTTCCAAGCAGCCTTGGTGGCCAGCTGCTTCCTGGGGGGCTTTTCCTCCAGTAGGTTTACGGGCGGTCTGCTTGGTTCTTGCCATCGCTCTTTATTATTCTGTCTTATATTTCTTGCACGCCGCCTAAACTCCAGCCTGGCACCCGCGTCATTTTCGCTTCAGTTCCCCGGTATGTCGAGTTTCTCCATTAGCACCGGGTGGCGGTTGAGTGCTAGCTAGCTCTTCCCTGCTGTATCGTCTCCTGCTGTAAACAGAGGCTCCGTCCGCCGACTCGGGAGACCTTTAGTAACCCTTTTTTTCTAAAACTTTGGAGAAAGTTGGTAATGTACTACAGACACATAACCTGATTTACAGCTGAATTCGGTCAGAAGAGAGGATGTGTATGTAATTATTGACTCTTTTCTCACCAGTGTCATAACAGACAAAACACAATCATGATGCAAACACAGTCACTGGTTTATTACAAGTATCAGCACAATTACAGACTGTTTTGTCTGTTTGTTTTGCTCTGCGAGATCTGCACTCCGAGGAACTTGATGTTCTCCACTCTCTCCACTAAGCGGCCGCCGATGCTGAGGAGGACGTGTTCAGGCTGTGACGGCCGAAGTCGATAATCTCCTTCGTTTTGTCCACGTTGAGCACCAGATTGTTCTCCCTGCACCAGACCTCCCGGTCTCTCACTTCTTCCCTGTACATTGATTCCTCATCCCTCTGAATAAGTCCCACCACCGTGGTGTCGTCTGCAAACAACAATCTGGTTCCCCTCATGTCTGGATACACAGTCATGTGTTAGAAGTGTAAACAACAGTGGACTGAGTACGCAGCCTTCAGGGGATCCGGTGCTTAGCGTGACAGAGTTGGAGATGTTGTTTCCAACCCGGACAGACTGAGGTCTCTCAGTCAGGAAATCCAGGATCCAGAGACATGTGGCGGTGTTCAGACCAAGAAGGAGTAATTTCTCCATCAGTCTCTGGGGAATAATGGTGTTGAATGCTGAACTGAAATCAATGTACAGGAGTCTGGCGTAGGTGTCTTTCTGATCCAGGTGGGTGATGACAGAGTGCAGGGTGGTGACTATAGCATCCTCCGTGGAGCGATTTGGACGATATGCAAACTGGAGCGGGTCATGTGATGCAGGGAGGCAGGCTGTGATGTGTGGTTTGACAAGCCGTTCAAAACACTTCATCACAATTGGTGTCAGTGCAACAGGACGATAGTCATTCAGACAGGACACAACTGGTTTCTTTGCCACCGGTACTATGATAGAGGTCTTGAAGCATCTGGGAAGGATGGCCTGACTCAGGGAGATGTTATAAATGTCAGTCAGTACATCCGCCAACTCGCTCACGCAGTCTCGGAACACACGTCCCGGGATGTTGTCCGGACCTTCAGCTTTACGTGGGTTGACCCTGGTTAGGGTCCTCCGTGTGTCCACTGTGTTGATGGTAAAAACTGGTACGACCGATGGTGGGGATGGGCCAGCCCTCCCTCTGATTGTTGGATTTGATGCTTCAAAATGTGCAAAGAAGTCGTTGAGGCTGTCTGGAAGTGAAGCGTCATCATCGACCCCCTGCCTAGACTTATAGCCCGTCAGTGTCTGAACTCCCTGCCACATCTGCTTGGTGTTCCTAGTGTCACAGAGGTGTCCCTGGATTTTCTCTGCACAGGCGTGCTTCGCCGTTTTAATTCCCTTTGAGAGCGCAGACCTGGCTGAGCGGAGGGCGATCCTGTCCTTCGCTCTGAAGGCTGCATCTATGGCTGTAAGCAGCGAGTGCACCTCTGCGGTCATCCAGGGTTTATGGATTCCCCCCGCACAGTGATGGTCTTCACTGTAGTGACATCCTCTGTGCACTTCGTGATGTAGCTGGTGACTGTATCAGCACATCTGTCTTGTCTTCCTGGGAGGCTGCTATTTTGAAGACCTCCCAGTCTGTGTGCAGAAAACAGTCTTTCAGTGCAGAGGTTACACTCTGGCCAAATCCTGATTTGTTTCACTACTGGCCTGCTGCGCTTCAGTAAGGGTTTGTAGGCAGGCACCAGCATCACGGATATGTGGTCAGAAAGGCTGAGGTGGGGGTGGGGCATTGCCTTATATGCATCTGTGTTTGTGTACACTAAATCCAACATATTCTCTCCTCTGGTCTTAAAGTATACACATAGATTAGTCACATCTAGTATTCACTACTAGAAAGAACTATAGAGAGTTTGAACAACAGTGGTGTCACCCTAGAGTTACAGTGAATTATCAACTGTGGCAAGGTACTCTAACAATTTATCAGCCAGAAAAGGCAGCCTTCTTCTCTAAACTGAAACTGTAAATAATAAGCGTAATCCTAAACTTCTTTTTGACAGTGTTAATGGGCTCATGCATTATGAAGCAGTCAGCAGTACTGATCATATTTACTCTTGAGAAATTGTTCTGCTTATTATGCCTCGGTGAAATGAAGGCATACGGTAATCAGTTTGTGTGTGTGTGTGTGTGTGTGTGTGTGTGTGTGTGTGTGTGTGTGTGTGTGTAACCCAGCTTAGAAAATGACCTTTTTTCTCAGATGTCAATTGTATTAATACAATTGTGTGATTTTATTTTGAAAACCGATTATCTTGGGGAAGAGGAAGTGTGATCCTCGTCATCCAACTTTTAAACTTCCAGTTTGCGGTCACGTTGGGTGGTCTGAGTCTTCCCATTCGTTAAGAGCGATATTAGCCCCACCTTCCGAGCAGAGTGCCAAGGCGCGCACCCGGGGCTCGTTCTTTCACGATCTGAGAGCGGAGAGAGAAGCTGGTGGGAACGGTCTGTCCTCACGCTGATACCTCTTCTTGTTGATGGGAGCACGAGCTTGAGAGGCCTTGAAGCGGTGACTTCTGCTGTGTTCACCCTGAATCTCATCTTGGCTAGGTTTTTTTGGTTGCCGATCAAGAACCTTCTGGAACCTGGATTCTCTCCGAATGGAGATGGCGAGACTGACCCAAGACTGAACCAAGATTGAACTGAGATCTAACCAAGATCTTGAGTGAAGACCATCTTTCCTCTCTCCAGTGCTCAGGATTGGAAACCTGAGTCTGGAGATACGAGATATCCTGACTGGTCAAACGACTAACCCGAACGGGAAATCAAACACTGAGCTCAGTAGGACATCTTTGGGGTTTTATTCCATGCCAGCCGTTGTTATATTTGTACAGTTGTAAATTATCTGTATATTTTGCTCACGTTATCACTGTAAATAACAACCATTATTGCTCATTTCTTGCCTCCAGCTATTTCATTCCACACTCACTTTAATTCCCTGTTGTAACCCTTACGAACCTAGCAACTGGTCTACACTTAATTATTTCCCTTACCTAATTAACATAAGGCAAGGGTTACATGTATCTGTCCACCTGTCTGTTTCAGCTCGTCCAGTCAAAATTAAGTGCAACTAAAGGCTTGTATCATTGTATCGTCATATTTTCTCGACTTATAATTTGCCAGAATTCCGAGATAAGGCTTTCTTTTTGAAATAAACAGAAATTTAACTCACCTTTAACATCAACGAAGCCAGGGGAAAAGGTAATGTAATAACTATGCCAAGCCACTAGAGGCGGCAGTGTGACTTTTTTACAGCACAACACAGCACTTTTACAGCACATGGAGCTGAAGTGTTATAAAATAGTGCATGCTGAAAAAAACATGTATTCAGCAACTACACCGTTTATTCATCACACTGTTTTCATACTGGTTTTGCTGTTTAGTTTTGTGTCACAATCTCCCCGTGTGCTTTTACGCAGCGCAAGGAAGAGTAGAAGGAAGGTGGATTTACGTACAGGTTACACCACAAACAAATTTATTAAAGAAAAGGCGAACAGTTCCAAAAAGTGCAGACATACAAAAAAACAGTAAACAGGGTACACTACTGGCTTACTCTTTACATTAAAATGTGATCACTGCTAAAAAAAAAGTCTCATTGTTTATTCAAACAACAATGCATTCTGACTTATCTCAGATTGCTTTTTTCCCCTGTTCCATTTTGCCAGCAGTGTTTTTCTGTTGGTAAATTGATGTAATTTAATTATCTTTGGACAGGAGGAAATAAGTTCTCCTGAATTTAGCTTAATTTATTGTAATTCTAGCTTTTAATATTATAAGTGATTAATACAAAACTAGAGCAATACATATATATTGTTATGCAATACAATAACCAAAACACACATACATGTCCCTTTTTGTCATGTGTGTTCATTTTAAGGTTTTATTGCACCCTACTACTTGAGACAGTCAAATCAAAACAAAAAACTGCTGTCTAGGAACAAGCAGGGACCCAGAAACACTGCAGTATTGTGAATGTTAATCTGTTCAGATGTGTGGCTCTGATATCTTTATCATAAACAAATCATTCAATCTTATTCTCACTGCAACTTTCACCTACATCTTTATGTTTACACTCATTTTTGCTGGTAATATGTTAATATGCATTGGGTTTACAGTACTAATGAAAGGCAAGACCTTCTCAGTGAAGGTTTGTGAATAAGTGTAAATGTGGGTGTTAGTGTCCAGATCTGAGAATGACAGTTTTCCTCTGCTGTAGTCCAGAGTCATTCTGATCCTCGAGGGTAGCTTCTTTAAAGGCAGAACTTTGTCTGTCTATTTGTGTGATCCTTTATCACTTACATTCATAATAGTGTATCTTGCACTTTGGGGAATGGGGGTTGTTCAGTCATCATTATAATTATTTTATTTTATATTGTTGGGGGCATGGTGTTGGACTTCTCCATCCAGAGAAGGCAGGGGGAAATGCACCAGGAGGAAATGCACCTGCACCTTATGTTACGTTAATGTGCCACACAATTCTTTATTCATACAACAACGTGTATGGTCGGAAGGCCGGGTCGCCATGCATGGAAATAAAGAGATAAAAGAGGAATGCACATGGACCCGGCACTCTCATTTGCTGTAAATTATGATGGAGAAGGAATAAAGTTTCTGTGTCGTCCAGCTCATTGTCTCGCCTGCCTCCTTTCTCTATATTGGTGACCCAAGTGGGGGCGAAATTTGTCTGGCCGCGCTTGCGCAGAGATGTGAAAGAGTGGGCTGCAGCTTGCGCCACATGCCAGCGGACCTAAGTGCACAAGCACACCAGAGCTAAGCCATTCCAAATCCCGTCTAGGAGGTTCGACCACGTCCACGTGGATTTGGTGGGACTCCTCCCACTGTCGCACAGTTTCATGCACCTTTTGACAGTCGTGGACTGCACCACGTGCTGGCCTGAAGTGGTGCCGCTGGTTTCTACCACATCCACAGAAGTGGAGCGCACTTTTTTGTTGACTTGGGTTGCACATTTTGGATCTCCATCGGACATCACATCACATCACATCACATCCAACAAGGGTCCACAATTCGTTTCGGAACTCTGGTTCCGAATCCCGTTGCCTGGGGGTCAAAATTCACCGCAATACCGTGTACAACCCCCAGGCTAACGGGTTATGCAAGCGTTTCCATAGATCACAGCGCAGCGCTCAGAGCCTCACTCACGAAAGCAAATTGGGTCGACTGCCTGCCCTGGGTTCTTTTAAGGTTGCGCTTCACACCTCCACACCTCCTTAGGTGTGAAACTCTCCCGTGACTCCCGGGAGAGTTTTTACTGGAAAACCCCACACCTGAGATTGACCTACCGGCACAATTTTTACACAGTGCAGAAGCTGTGAGCATTCCAGGTCAGGCCCACCATTGTTTTCCTCGCACATTCATCCCAAAAAGCTTGCAGAATGCCAGTTTTGTTTTTGTCAGGCACGATGCGCACCGGACACCGCTGCGCCCACTGTACAATGGACCATTCAGGATGTTGGAACCTGGGGCGATGCATTTTGTGTTAGACTTGGGGGGGCATAGGGAGACTGTCTGCATCAACACGCTGAAGCCCGCTTTTGTGTTTGCAGACGAGTAGGTGGTGTTGGCCCAAGCTCCCCGGTGACCAATGTTGGTGGCTCTGCAAAGTGGTGATCCCTCGGGATGGACCTGCACTCGCAAAGTTACTGTGTTACCCTACTCACTCTTTTCCTCCACAGACTGAAGTGCCCTCCGGTACACCTCACCAGCAGGGTGGCTCGACTGGATTGGCAACCTCCCGCTACAACCGCAATGGGCGCCAGCTCAAGCCCAAAGGACAGGGGGGTAGTGCCCCTTCAGGGTGTTCGGGGATGGGGGGGGGGGGGTGCTGTGTGGGGGGGCATGGTGTTGGACTTCTCCACCCAGAGAAGGCAGGGGGAAAGAGGAGGATAATGGAACAAAGGAAGAGGTGTCACCGGGGGGCATCAGAGGGACCCATTGCAGTGCATCATTTTATATTTTAGCAATATTTTGTTATTAAAGGTTTTTTAAAACTGTAATCAACCAAATTAACTACAACACACCCAACATCAATAAAGTACATCTATCTATTATTATTCAAAGCAGAAGGACCCGTCTGACTGCAACCGTTGCATCAGTGTTCCCCATTTGTCAGTAAATATTTAACTAAAAATGATTTATTTCATTATTTGGGTGTTTTTGTGTCCTGTGTTTGGTCGTTAAGTCATTCCGGCCATTCTGCTCCACAATCATGGCAGTATGAAGCTTTTAATTTATAGATACTCACGCGGGAGGGGGGAATCGCAGTCCTGCTAAGTACAGTGGTACCACACAGGTAAAGCAGAAGCAGAGACTCCTGTCTACTACTGACTGGCAGGCTGGGCGTGCCTCCCCGCGAAGGACCGTGATCTGCCTGTTAGGCTGCTGCTTTTCCCGGCACGATCTGTGTTGATACACCGGTATTCTTTGTCAGACCCGGGTCCCCACTGACACTCTGCCCAGTCTGCTCGCGCACCTCATGTTGTCCACACATGCCGAATTATCCTTTAGACCTACACAATCATGGCAACTTCAGTATTTTCTTTTTCTAGTCAAATTTGTCATTTTTCACTTCCTTGTTTTATCCAGGGAACACTGTGGTGAATGGCATATTTGCGGCACTACGGGTCCCCGGCAGCAACCCCTCCCACACACACACCTTGTGTTCTCTATGGTGAATATATCCATTAGACCTACGCAATCACAGCAACTTTATGGTATATATTTTGACTGAGCAGCTCCATACTCGTGGATGCACACCAAAGCAGCAAAGTACTTCGAAAATCTTTGTTTGCGAAGCATTGTTGTAACTGACAGGTCATGATGCTGTGTTATCCAATCAACATGACCATGATGCGGTGTATTCTCCAATGAGCATGGAGTCAATCCAAAAACTCGCCCACACTTCTTGAAGCCAGGGAAAGAAGACATAGAGCGGTCACACAGTGGTGGCTAAACTTTTGATAAAAATTACATACTTTGACTGAGTGACTTCATGTTTGGGGATGCACACCCTTGTAGCTTCAGCAAAGCACGTTTAAAATCTTAGGTCAGTGTGACCATCGGTTTGAGAGATATCTGAGGATCACACACACAGACAGAGATCCCTTGAATTTATAGATAGATGATGATGAGATGTATTTTTCTGTCAAGGTTAAGAAATAGCCTGTATCTTTAACAAAAATTCCTCGCGTACAGCAGAAAGTCTGGTGGAAAAGTCCACTGATGACTGTCAAAATAGGGCCCAAAGACTTTGATTTCTCACAGACATATCCTGTGGTCTGAAAGTAAAATTGAACTGTTTTGCCATAATGACCATCATTACATTTGGAGGAAAAAGAGGGAAGCCTGCAAGCCTGAGAACTGTTGGAATGCAGTCCTCCTCATAATCTTATCTATGTGTGTGTATGCATTCCCCCGAATTCGTTGATAAAGGCAATAGGAGAGGATATTTAGGTCTTGGAAAATCTGTATTTATTCAGCAGTTGAATATAGTATACAGAGCTCTGGGTCAAAACTCTGTCCCTAACAGCAACAAAGTGTGTCAGGGCACGAAGTCTGACTCTCTGTGCTCTCCCTGACCCAGTTATTTTATGTGAGTCCAAGCTTATCAGCAAAAGCACAATGTCATAGGTCAAGCTGCTCCAGCGTTGCACAATCTCATGGGAGCTGCCTAGCTGAGTTTCGGTCACTCCTCAGCACAGCTGGTTCTCTGTTTCCTCCCTCACATCTGGGTCTTTAATCACAAGATGTTGTTCCTCTTTGTGGGGGGTCAAAGTTTCACTCCCATTGCAGATAATAAGCCACACATATTTTTACCAGTATATTTCCTTTGGTTATATTACCTAAGCATAAGCAGAACACACATATTTTGAGTCAAACAGCACATCGCTTTTTATGGTTATGTTCTACACCCATCAGAACACTATCCTAACTGTGAAGAACGGGAGTGGCAGTGTAACCAGGGTAGTCACCCCCCCCCCCCATTATCTCCATATCATTTTTAGGAATAAGATGTACTGAATGTTTTATTTTCTTAAATTTCAATTTCTTTAAGTTGAAATCAAACTTTATCTGATAGTAAAAGTGTAATAGTAGGAAATATTCTTTTTTTTCTTTTTCCAGACAAAATTATGAAACCTTGCCCTGCAATGGACTGGTGATCTGTCCAGGGTACTTCCCTGTATCCCAGCCCAAAGATGCTGGGATAGGCTCGAGCCGCCACCCCCACCCCCCCACCCCCCACTCGCGACCCGAAAAGGATTAAGCGGTAGAAGATGGTTGGATATTTAACAAAGTGTCTGTGACACCATTTAGGAATTATGGATCAATATTCAGTATGAATTTATCTTCAATCGTCCATATAGTTGGTTCTTTTGACTTAGAACACTAAATAAGTGGAAAAATATTTCCAAGTGAATTCAAATTTAGTGCCGTGTTGCACTAACGCGATCTCCTGAGACTCGCCTCATTTCCAGATATGATGTCATAAGGTGAAGTTCATCTCTGCTGATCCGTGTGCTGTCAATGTAAACAAGCTGTTTAGCTTCTATATGCCAAAACGTTGCATGGCGGCTGGGTGTTCTAATTGCTCCAGTGAACATCTAAGCCTTTTCTCATTCCTAAAATATCCAGATCTTCTTAAAAAATGGGCGAAGCAAGTACAGAGAACAAGGGACAAATGGCAACCAACGCCATCTTCTGTACTCTGTAGCGATCATTTCACTGCAGTTTTGAGGAGGCATCTGCTATACAGGAATCTTTAGGCTTGAAAGGTCATTACAAACGGGTTCTAAAACCGACTGCCATACCTACAGTTTTTAAACGAAAACCCACAGCTCAAGATGATATCAACATATCAAAACAGCGCAGAGAAGCAACAGTGTCAAAACTCACCCAGAAAAGAGTTTGTGTAATTGATTTCTTTTTCCACATAAGGCGATAAGTGCATTGGGTCCTGTTTTACCAGTGGCGGACCGTATATTTTTCAAATAGGCCTTCAGTGGTGATCTACCCAATTTAAGTGCCATTTGTTGTGTGGGGCTTTATTATGAAGTGCGGTGTGATGACGCTGCCTTCCTGTTGCGTCATCACACTGCCCTCTATTAAGGGGCAGCAATCATGAGGACTTCCTCTTTGCCCTGGATGACTCCGCTGTGGTGTGTTCCATGCTATATGCTCTTAATAAAGCAGTGTTCAGTGCTACCTCTCCGTTCAGTTTCATTCATCACCAGGTTTGTGGACATAACAGTTGGCGACTGAGGATTAAACCATAGGGGAGTGTGTGGCACTTCTGTGGCCATTTCTTGAGCACCCAGGGGAAGCAGCAATTCTGTGGTCGTGGTGGCTCGATGCGCTCGAGTCATACATTGCACCGTTGGGCCTGGGTAAAGCAACACAGAGGGGAAATGAGCACTCCTTGTTCACAAACATGGTGTAGAAGGTCAACAAATTCTCCAAACGTTAGAACCAATGGAGTCATATGAGCATGCTGTTGAGCTTCTTACTAACTATTTTGTCGAACACACATGTAGCACGAAGCTGTGGGTTGAGATGCTACTGGCACCAAAAGACGCAAAACTACCTAGCACAGAGGAGCTAATGTCCTAGCTAGTAGCAGCAGAATACTTAGCCACAGGGCTAAATGGGCACCAAGCACAGAACTTACCCAGACAGACAGCGTTAGCTGGCACGGTGAACGCAGCAGGAAAAGGGGGCCCAAGCATGTGGAGAGCTCTGAGGCACAGCAGTACACTTCAGACAGCAGAGGGGCAGAGCCGGACTGCTCCCATTCCCTTATTCGGCAAGCTACGGAGGTTATGACTGAGCTGACAGGTGGACAGTCTGCTTCAGTGAGCTACACCAGAGACGCTCCGGACACCTTCTGTGCCCACGACAGCACCAGACAGAAGGACAACATGGAGCTGCCAAAAGCACAGTGGCACATCAAACCAAGCAAGGCGCTGCTCCAAGTACTGGACTGGGTTTGAGTTTGCGCCGGCAGAAGACCAGGATGGCGACTGACCGGGCCGCAGCCAGCGAAACAACAGGCGCTGCTGAGGATCGTGGTGAAGCTGGGAACAGCGTGGTTTCGGCTGACGGATGATTCGGTTTGGCACGCGAACAGACTACGGCGTGTCCGGGTGGTGACTCAAGATTGCGGGGTCCCATGGCTGCCGCAGTGTGGGACCCAGAGCCCAGCATCATGAAGATTGACTCCGGGGGGGCTGACAGCTCTGGAGGGGTGGCCGCATCGAGCCCATTTCAAAGCCCCATGGGGCCGCCTCAAAAGCCCTCAGGCTGAACTGTTTTCCCCCTGCCTGACCCACTGTCCACTTGAGTGACTGTGCTAACAGACTTTATACTGTTCATAGTTCGTTTGTTGTTTAGTTTAGGAGCACAGCTGTTTTTAGTTTGTTTTAATAAAGACTTTGTTAGTATCAGTGACAGAATAACCCACTGCGCCGTGCGGGCCGTCCACCCGGAGACAGTCCACCCACCGGCCCTACTTTAGGTTTGTGTGTGTGTGTGTGTGTGTGTGTGTGTGTGTGTGTGTGTGTGTGTGTGTGTGTGTGTGTTTATGCCTTAGTTTTGCTTTTAGTTTAGTGTGTTTTGCGTGATTGTGGTTCCAAATTTGTGTGGGTTCAATTTGAGTGTGTATGTTTTGGACTTTGTAAAGGTGGGGGGAGGATGTTGTGTGGGGATTTATTATGAAGTGTGGTGTGATGATGCCACCTTCCTGTTGCATCATCACACTGCCCTATCTTAAGGGGCAGCTGCCATGTCACAAAGCGATGAGGACAACGTCACAAGCAATAAGACGAAAACGTCACAAAACTATGATGAAAACATAATCAAGTCTGTGGCGGTAATGCACCTTTGAGCGGGTTGCCAACCGCCAATCAAATCTAAGAGAAGAAGAAGAAGAAGAAGAGGGCTTCCTCTTTGCCCGGATGACTCTGCTGTGGTGTGTTCCATGCTGTATGCTGTTATTCTTAATAAAGCAGTGTTCAGTGCTGCCTCTCCGTCAGTTTCATTCATCATCATAACATGGACATAACACCATTCATACCAAGCTCATAAAAATAGCCTATAGGGCTGTCCACTCAAAGCATGTTAAAGATAACTTTAACTATAAAATTACAGTTTTAAAACTCTTGAGAAAACTGTAGAGCTCCACTTCCCTGTGCATTTGTTAGTTGAGCTGCAGATCTACTCTTGTTTCCCCAAAAGTTTAAAAGTACTGTTGCTTGTCCAAATGGCAGCTGTGCTTTGGTGCCTCCCTGCACTGTTGCCAACTCCTCAGTAAGGAAAGTAGCTATTGGCTGTCCTACAAGTCGCTAGAAGTCGCTAAATGATGCCATTGCCTAATTTGCATAATTGGTTATTTGCATGTAATTGTAATGGGCGCTGTAGGAGAGAAGAATAATGTCGTGGGAGAGACAAAAACACCCTAAATATGTTTAGAACTACAAATTAACTTTCTTCTGTTGATTCTTGGTTTGTTTGTTTTAATTTGGCATTTAAATAGGCCATCACTTCTGTATCATCACCAATAAACAGCTTCAACCAGCCTTTGAATTCAGGGTTTGATTCCCACTCCTGTCTGTATTTTTGAGCGTACAGTTGAGACTGCAACATGACGAGCTAGCTGCTAGATGTTTAGCTTATGTCACACACACACACACACACACACACACACACACACACACACACACACACACACACACACACACACACAGAGTTGACAAAGTGTGTATGACTGAGGCTGTTAGTTAAATGCAGCGATTTATCAGTGTGACACTGACAGTGAAGAAACATTTACATCGATTGGCGAGGGGGTTGTGCAGGTGCAATTCATTTGCAGTCTGAACGTGAGTGGCGTGGGTGTGGGTCTCCTCTCTGACTGCAGCTAACTGCTGCACAAGGATACTGTGAGTCTGACCATCTGTGAGTGCTCTGGGGTGGGGAGAGGCTCACGGTAGCACCCGCTGCTTGTTGAGGACATTAACTGTAGAGCAATAGTGCTTTCATGTCAGCAGCCACTGTGGCTAGTGATTTTCCAAAGTTACTAGCCACTCAGCCTTTTCACTAGCCACAATTTTGTAGCTGGAAAATTATGGTTAATATGATGAAATTTATTTATCGCATGTTAAAATGTAGTTGAATTAAATGTACAACCTTTTTAAATGCAATGACCCTTATACATACATAAAAATAGCAAGAGAAACAGTTTAAGTAGTTATTAACAGCAGTAAATACTGTAAAATAGTTGATAAAAATATTTGCAATGTGAGAGTGAAGTACAGGTAGATTTGGGGTCCATCCCAATTCTCATTTCTACACTTTCCCCTTCACCTACCCCTTGGCCCTTGAAATCAAGGGCTCCTTGTTCTCATCAGAAAAAAGAATTAAAAGAAAACTGATGAGAAAAAAGTCTCATCTTACAGAAAACAAATGTCTCAAATTTACACAAACTATTCTAATCAGTAGAAAGTCAGAAATTTACTAAAAATAAAGCTATTAGTTCACAGAGAAAATTTTGGACCCCCTGGTGTGCCGTTTTTGGCCCACGGGCCATATGTTTGACACCCCTGGACCGGCCCATTAAAAATCCATATTTATAGGATTTACTTCCATGAAACAGTTGCATATGACAACAGCATCTAAAAGAATAAGATAAAATAAAATAGAAAGTACAGATAAATGAAAGTTAACCTAAGAAGAAGCTTCATAAGATAAGATAAGATAAGATAAGATAAGCCTTTATTAGACCCACAATGGGGAAATTCCAGGATTGCAACAGCACAGAGATGGCAACACTCAGAGCAACAATCAGAAGGCAAGAAAAAACAAGAACAGCTAGTATACATATGTACATATTACATATTATATTATACACACACACACAGTGCTGAGCATTGTGGTTGGTGGATGTGCAGCAGAAAGTCTAAGCTCTCTCTCCGCGGATGCGGCGGGCCAGCTGGATGTCGTTGGGCATGATGGTGACCCTCTTGGCGTGGATGGCGCACAGGTTGGTGTCCTTGAAGAGACCCACCAGGTAGGCCTTGCTGGCCTCCTGCAGAGCCATGACGGTGGTGCTCTGGAAGCGCAGGTCGGTCTTGAAGTCCTGAGCGATCTCCCTCACCAGGCACTGGAAGGGCAGCTTACGGATGAGCAGCTCCGTGGATTTCTGGTAGCGACGGATCTCTCTCAGAGCCACAGTACCGGGCCTGTAACGGTGAGGCTTCTTCACTACGCCATTGGCTGGAGCGCTTTTCCGAGCAGCCTTGGTGGCTAGCTGCTTCCTGCTTCATCTGTTCTTTACAGCAACAGCTCACAGTCACTTTTTCTCTGTGTGGAAAGAAAACAATTTGCACAACTGAGGACATTAAATGCGAGCTTGTTGCTCTAAAAATACTCATGTTTAACCACAGGGGTAAGGAGCTGATGTTGGGGGCTACTCACCACTCAGACACAGCATTTCTTCCCACCGGGTTGCGATGTGAACTGGGGCAGGACAGGAGACCAACCCGTGAAGCAGCCTGTCTGCGTAAAGCAGACGGAGGTCCAGGTGACAGTGGACCAATGAGCACACACTATGTTCAGATAGTGCTTCTGGGAGTTGTAGTTTTGTAGTCTCACATTACAGATAGACTTTAGTTTAGATGCCATCTAAGGAAACTACAACCCGCCAAGCCCTGCACGTCAGAGTCTACAAAACACCAGAAAAGTCTCTGATAACACCAGAAAAAGTCACTAGATTTATCATGAGTCGGTTTTGACAAAAAAGTCACCAAGAGGGTTTGAAAAGTTGCCAGATTTTGTGAGAAAGTTGCCAAGTTGGCAACACTGCCTCGCTGCTGCCTTGGTTAAGGCCCTGTCACACATAGATGATTTAGACAGTGTTTGCAAAACGCATGAAAAAATTGGAGAATATGCTGAGGTACGTAGAATCAGTTATGGCTCACTTTCGTCTAATGTAAGAGCACGTTGAAGCACACTGGAATGCGTCGTTGTTCGCCGAGCTCCTCTGAAAATTAATTTTCAGCATGCTGAAAATTTTCCGACATATCCAGGCTGATAACATGTAGGCTGATAACGTCCCACATTCACGAAGCAAATGGCATATTTGCAGCATTGGTTCACAGGGAAAACCCATACAGAGCTCTCTGCCTGCAGCGCACACACATACACATGTATTTGTTTGTATAACGGGACCTGTCGGGGTTTTTCACATTTAACTGAAGTCTATATGATCATCTGTCCTGTGTTGTTCTGGCTGATATGCCAAAATGTCAGAACACCGGAGGAGGAGGATCCAATCAGCTGATCGCCTGAGTGCAGAGCGCAGCTGTTTGCTGTTGTCTGCACCTCCCAGCAAAAGCAGACTCCATGTATTTGTTATGTCCACAAACCTGGTAATGAAGATGGAAGATGATGCTGTGCAGGAACTCGAACTTCATTACAAACAATGTAATGCAATGCACACATGTGAGCACTCAGCTCCTAACTGTGGTTATCAGGGGTGAGTCGGTGAAAGAGACCATAACATAGCCGACTCCTCCCTTATGTATGTCGGTGTGATGACGGTACCAGCCCGCTACGTCATCACGCCGCTCTCTGTTATAAAATCCCATTTATAACATTCACCCCCCCTTGGAAAACACAGAACACTTTATTCAATTAGTACCCTCCCCAGTTTGGCACAAATAATATCCTGAACTCGGGTCAATGGGTGGACCGCTGCTGTACCCGACGTGGCTAAGTGGATTATTCTACCACTTTAGCTGCACTCCTAACTTAAGACTTTTTTTTTAACAGTCTTCCATGGGGAAGGCAGCTCTGCTGGAGGGGCCCTGTCTCAAGCCCATGGTGGATGCTCCCCTGGAGATGCTGAACCCCTGGGACCAGGACCAATCTTTATAATGTTGGAGCCCAGGTCCCTCGCTGCATCAGCTGACTCCTGCAAAGCCTCGCCATCTGGAGCCATCACTTGGACATGCCGGAGATGGTTTGCGTGCCAAACCGAACCATCCGTCAGCCTGAAGTGCACTGGTCCCAGCTGTGTCACGATCCTCAGTAATGTCCACAGTCTCGTCGACTGTGCCTTGGCTCGCTGTTGTCCCGGCCTCTCATCAGTGCGGACTCGAACCCAGTCCATGACTTTGAGGGGCACTTTGTTTGGTTTCATATGCCCTTGTGGTTGCGGTGGTGCTTTGTTTACCCCTGTCGTTATGTTGATCTTGGACTCTTCACCTAATGCCCCTGCAGCAGTCTCTGGGGTCCAAAGCTGGTCATGGGTTCTTAAGATGTCTGGCCTCTCACTTGTGTCGCTCACCGCCATGGACCCTTCACCCGTTGGCTAAGCTGTGGCTCCCATATACTGGTGCTGAGCGAGGATACTGAAGCGATCCGGCTCCTCTTCTCCTTTGCCTAGTGTGCTTTGATGTTGTTGTTCCGTGTCGTAGATAACGTTAGTGCCCGGTTATCGTGCCCCGAGGTTCTCTGCATGCATGGGCTCCCTCTCCTGCAACTTGGCAGTGGCCTCCATAGTCTCCGACTGGGCGAGGATCTCAGGCGAGTCCAGCTGCTGCCCCCTCTCCAGGCAGCTCTCCTTCTGTGTGCTCAGGAAAGTTGGTTCCTTGTTGGCGTCGCCCTCAATACTCTCGTCCCACACCACATCATCATCACATCATAACGTGACAAGTTGAGCCTGTTGCTGTCGCGGATGGTGAAACCCAATCAGTACAAAAGGTCACACCCCATAATGTTTTCACCATGTGTAGACACTTGAAACTTGAAATCATAAGCGATCTTCAACTTGTAGTAGACCGATAACTCAATTGTGCCAACGTTGCTAACTCTGTGACCTCCATATCCATACAGTGCTGCAAGTTTTTTTCTGCTCAGGTGGTTGGTGAAAAATTTCTTCACCGTGGCCCAATTCAGCATCGACTTAACTGCTGCAGCATCGAGAAGCAGCGGCACAGTCATGTCATTCAACTCAACCATGCTGTATGCGCATGAATTAATTTCAGGGCTTACTGTGTGGATGATATTTGTGGGCGGGTGACTTGGCTTGCTTGGCGGATCCCACGGTGTCAGCGACCAGCACATTTTGGCAAAATAGTTGAACCTCCCACACTTGTTACATCGTTGTCCTCTTGCCGGGCAAAAAACGTGTTCTTTCATGGTGCATTGGGGAACCATATTTACTACACGTGGGGCCTCTCAGAGTGGTCCCCCAGTTCACAGCGTTTGCCTCGAGCTCCTCTGCCATGTCTCCATATTCCTCCATGCCCACAGCGTTGGTTAGCAGTGACTGTTCTAGCTGTCGATGTTGATGTTGGTGCACACCTCGCTCTGATGCTAACCGGTCCACTGACTCCAGTTGGAACGCTAGCTTGATGGTATATCATGTTGTTTGGTGCCATCAGCATCTTAGCCCTTAGTCTCGGGCTGTTCATGTGCTCGGCCAACTGGTCCCGTACCATCTCCTCTTCTAACAGTCCAAATCTGCACATGCTAGCCAGTTGTCTCAAATCAGCGAAAAAAATTTTGGTAGACTCACCAATGCCCTGTTGCCTCTGGCAGAATCTTATATGGTGCACTAGTACATTGTCCGATGTAGCAAAGTAGCTAGCTAGTAGCAACACAGCATCTACATATGAGTCTGCCAGACCAAGCGTGTGAAAAATCCTCTGCCCTTCTATGCCCAGGTTGTGGACAAGCAGTGCCCCAGGGTTTCCTCTGGTAACATTTCTGTGTGGCGGCCCGCCGCGCTAAGGAAGTTTCCCGCCGTGCCTAATATATATTAATTTAAGAAAAATTAAATATAAAAGAAACGCTCCTCAAGCGTGCACACGAACAACGCGTGTGATTGACATCTACGCAGAAGCGCCCCTCTCACCCGGCGCCTGCATGACCGTTTCTGTAGGCCGAGCGTGTCTCTAGCGTTGCTGTCCGAGAGAAACATGAGCTAATTAAAGTACTTTAAACGCGGAAAAAAGTACAAGAGTGTGGAGGCATTTATGGTGGTTTTAACCCGCTGGTAACTGGAACAATGAGGAGTCGCTTAGCTAACAGGTCTGGTTAGGTTTCATTGCAGGGAGAGGCAAGAGTGACTGATGAATCGCTGAGGACTTATTTCATCAGCTACTGCAATATTAACTAATAATTTATGTTCATTTTTATGTCCTCGCAAGTTAAGATGACCGAAATTCACCAAGTCAATGACTTTAATCTGTCGGCAGCCTTCAGACAAACTAAATGTGCAAACATTTGGATTTCAAAATAAGGGAAGTTTTTCCTGCTGTCTGGTTGGTGAGGAGAATTCTAAAACACTATAAATACATAGAAATATTATAACAGAAATAACTGCATATTTGGTCATTTGAGTTAATTTCTTTAAATATAATTCTAATAATTATATTTCTTTGAATTCAGAGTTATTGTTCTTTTCTGACTCTACAAAAATTATGGTCAAAAGTTTAAATTGTATGAGGAAACAAGTAAAAAATTTGCCACATTCTGTTTCACATTAATTAAAAAAAATCAGCAATTTTATAATAATCTGCCTTTGTCCATCGGACAGGCCTCTTCACTGTCCAGTTTTAACACTCCTCTTAAAACCCATTTTTATTCTCTGGCGTTTGACCCAGTTTGAGACACTGATTTTATTTGTTCTTATTGTCTCTATTGTATAACGATTGTTTTGTTTGTGCTGTTTTGTTTGTTTTAGCTGTATTTTATTGTTTTTATATTTTATTTATCGTTGATGTACAGCACTTTCTGTCAACTGTCCTTTAGAGCTTTATAAATAAAGTTGGATTGGATTAAAAAATAAACATCAGCCATAAAATAATTCACATGTTTATAATAGTCTTAAATGTACAAAAAGTCACAAGAGGAAATTACAAATTTGAGGAAAATGGTTTCAAATTTAAATAAATTTACAGTGAAAAGTAGAAAATTATAAGAAAATTGTTATAAATTTTGGAGAAAAACCTCAAAACTTCAAGACTGAAGTCATTACTCAAGTTTTTAAGTGGGTGCTCTTTGTACCCTTAACTCAACTAGAAAATTTTTGTTATCCACTTTTAATTATTAATTTCAAAGCACTGCTTTTACATGAGTAGAATTTCTGGCTACTATACCCACCTCTGATCATATAATTTAGGTATGAATGAGTAAATTCCTATTATGAATGGTTTTTTTCCCCTTCCTACTCATTGTCAGTGGAAAAAAAAGAAACACTGGAATAACTAGAAAAGCACTCGGAGAGCGCAGACCTCCGCCAAGCGCCACAGTTCCCCCCATACAGTGTTTGTGTGTACGTTTTCAGATTCCTTGACCATGAAAACATATGACTAGCAATTGGATTCACAATGATAGGATTAGTGGTTCAGTAGTAAAAGCATTACCTCCTTGGCGGAGGTAATAAACTGAAGTGTTGGTGTTATGTCCATCTCCTGTATCTGCAAACTCCCAGGCTGTGGGCGTTGCAATTCATCGCACAACCGCGTACAACCCACAAGCCAATGGGTTATGCGAGCATTTTCATAGATCACTGAAAGCAGCACTCAGGGCTTCACTGACGGATGCAAATTGGGTAGACAGGTTGCCGTGGGTTTTATATTGGGGTTGTGCTCCGCGGGAAAAGAGGATTTGGAAGCTTTCCCGGCAGAGAGCTTGTTTTTGCGCAGCCACTATGGCTGCCCGGGGAATTTCTGCCAAATAATCCAGCGCCGGACAGCTGCCTGTCTCAGCTTTTGCAGCGTAGTGCAAACACAGGTACGCTGCGGGGCCCTGCCCACCACTGTTTTCCGCGTGCGTTTGTGCCTAAAACTTTGAAGAACACGGAGTTTGTGTTTGTCAGACACGACGACCAGCGCCCTCCATTGCGCCTGCACACATGTTGAAAATTGCTGTATCTCACAATGTTAAAGAATCCTTTAAAAAATTCCTGTATCCAGACGGTGATCCGGATCATCCCCAAAATTTAATCAGTTCTTCCTTGTACCATTTCCAACAACGCCTGAAAGTTTCATCGAAATCCGTCCAAAACTTTTTGAGTTATCTTGCTAACCAACAGACAGACAAACAGACAAACAAACAAACAGACAAACGCTGGCAAAAACATAACTTCCTGGCCTGCGGCCTGGCGGAGGTAAAAATACAAAAAAATACACATTTTGGTCATTTATGTAAACCATGAAAAAAAAAATCCTGCAGGACAAAACATGACACTTGGTATTTTCTAGCCTGTTTCTATACCACCATAGACAGAGAGAGAACTTGAATTAGACAAGGCTCAGAGAGGGAAAGATGAGACAGAAGAGAGGAGCCAAGGAGAGGAAAGTGTTCAGGCAGAGGGTCCAGGAGAGGTGAGAGCAGAGGAAGGAGAGAAGGATGACACCAGTAAAAAGTCCAAACACAGGACGTCTGGGTGGGACCCCAACTGGCCCAATATTCCAACATTGAAGCCTTAGTAGTACAATACTTCAAATGGTAAGTTCCATTATGTAATATTACTGTGCAAAATAATAAAAAATAAATAAAAAGAAATAGTGTAGAATTAACATTTCCGGTTACAATTGTGTCATGTGTCATCCCCGCCCCCTCCCTGGAAAAATAATAATAATAATAATAAATAGTCTTTAAGCCAGAGGAAACACTGAGTGCCCACTTCCTTGCTTTATCCAACTTTCCCAGGTCCAATGCTGTAATGTAGGTCTCAAACATGTCCAGCCAATGTGGCCACGGGATGGGCGGTTCACCTGGGCACTCGAGGAAAGGCCTCAGAGGTCTTAAGCACGCTTCCATGGTTTGTAAATTCTCATTGCCAAATGGTATGTCCACAAACCTGGTAATGAAGACAGACAAGGATGCTGTGCAGAAACATGAACTTTATTACAAAGTCTTAGTAACGCAATACACACATGTGAGCACTCAGCTCCTAACTGTAGCTATCAGGGGTGAGTCAGTGAAAGAGACCATAACATGGCCGACTCCTCCCTCATGTATGTTGACCTGATGACGGTACCAGCCAGCTACATCATCACGCCGCTCTCAATTATAAAATCCCTTTTATAATTGACCACCGGGCTGCACGGTGGCGCAGTGGTTAGCACTGCGGCAGCACAGTTTACCCTTGGCCGGGGGATTGTGGGGATCGTGGGATCGTGGGTTCAATCCCAGCCCCCGACCAACAGTGATCTGTGTAGAGTTTGCATGTTCTCCCCGTGTTGCGTGGGTTTACTCCGGGATTTCTCCGGTTTCCTCCCACATGCCAAAAAAAACATGCATGTTAGGTTAATTGGCTGTTCTAAATTGTCCCTAGATATTTGTTTCCTATAGGCCCTTAGAATAGAGGGTTAGTATTAATGAAAGCGCTTTGAGTGGTCTTTGTGACTAGAAAAGCGCTATATAAGTGCAGGTTAGTTAGTTAGTTAGTTTTATAACAGTATTATCTTGGTTTTATTTTTTTTTTCACTTTATTGAAAATAAACTTTTTATTGCCATCAGTTCACGTGCCTTTGAGCCAGGTTGTGACAACTGTTATCTGATGTTCCTGATGTATCGCATCAGCTGTTTTAGGTACGACTGACCTGACAGATTTAACAGCTCTGCCAGGTCGGTCACGCTCCCCACTGTGGTCTCTGGAGGGGAGAATCAACTGGGTTGAACAGAGATGATCTCTCGTATACCTAGGATTCATGTATTGGGTGTCGACAGTTTGGCATGACTGCGCTATGCAGAAGTTAGACTATTGTTGGGCATAAGTTGTGAATGTCAGCAACACTCTAAACATTAGTTGGTTTAAGTTACTATTACTCAATTATATGTCCAAGTCATTATGAATGCACGATGCATACAGCCAAAAGTGAAAATTTCAGTGTATCCCAGTGTTTTAGACCAATTTCTATACGTTTGGCAAAAGTTACCTAAACAGACAGCTAGCTCTGTCCTGGGGCAACGCCTTGATCCGATGGAGGAGATAGGAGAGAGAAGGACGGTGGCTAAACTGTCATCTCTGCTGGAGTCCGAGTTCCACCCTATGCAGGACATACTGGATGCACTGAGGAGCTCATTTAGCAGCAGACTACATCATCCCAGGTGCACAACCGAGAGGTTTCGTAGGTCCTTCCTACCAACGGCTGTCAGACTGTACAACCTAAGCAGGGCTGCTCGCAGAGATAGCAAAAAGACGTAACAAACTAATAGTTTTTTTTGAATGCAAAAGATGCAATAGACTTACACAATGGTCCCCTCCGGCATACAACTAGGAACATACCGGTCGCTATGGAGGGTGAGAATATGTATGGGCACATAATCATACCATGTAGGATAACTAAATAGACGGTTATGCTGTTTCATCCCACCTAGCAACAATGCTCTGCACTGTGTGTGTTTATATATTTACATATTTATTCCATCTAGCTACAATGCTCAGCACTGGGTGTGTTTATATTTATATATCTATATATTTATTCCATCTAGCTACAATGCTCAGCACTGGGTGTGTTTATATTTATATATCTATATATTTATTCCATCTAGCTACAATGCTCTGCACTGTGTGTGTTTATATATTTACATATTTATTCCATCTAGCTACAATGCTCTGCACTGGGTGTGTTTATATTTATATATCTATATATTTATTCCATCTAGCTACAATGCTCAGCACTGGGTGTGTTTATATTTATATATCTATATATTTATTCCATCTAGCTACAATGCTCCGCACTGTGTTTTTATATATCTACATATTATTCCATCTAGCTACATTGCTCCGCACTGTGTGTTTATATACTTGCATATTTATTCCACCTAGCTGCAATGCTCTGCACTGTGTGTTCATATATTCATATATTTATTCCATCCAGCTACAATGCTCTGCACTGTGTGTCTGTGTGTGTGTGTGTGTGTATATATATATTTTATAGTAATATGTACATATGTATATTAGCTGCTCTTGCTTGCTTGTTTTTTTTTTTCTTGCCTTCTGATTGTTGCTCTGAGTGTTGCTATCCCTGTGCTGTTGCAATCCTGGAATTTCCCCGTTGTGGGACTAATAAAGGCTTATCTTATCTTATCTTATCTTACTTATGCATACTTAAATTATATGATCAAAGGTGAGTATAGT
Source organism: Pholidichthys leucotaenia (assembly GCA_020510985.1). Classification (NCBI taxonomy): domain Eukaryota; kingdom Metazoa; phylum Chordata; class Actinopteri; order Cichliformes; family Pholidichthyidae; genus Pholidichthys; species Pholidichthys leucotaenia. Next base: position 240,737,321 of record CM035836.1, read on the forward strand.
AGCCAGAATTCTACTCACGTGAAAGCAGTGGTTTGAAATTAATAATTAAAAGTAGACAACCAAAAATTTCTAGTTGACTTAAAGGGTACCTGCATTGAATTTTAATCAAAAGCTATTTCAAAGGATCAAGTATGGTACCAGTGGTTCCGTCTGATAATTTTGGTCATGATTCCTTCTCAAATTGTCATGGTCAATTTGTCCCCTCCTTCCCGTTGTTTCCTTCCTCAGGTCATCAACACACCTGGGTGAGGAGATGCACCTGCTGCTTTTCATCAGCCAGCGTTTAAAAGAAGCAACCTTTCAGTGCACTGATGCTGGCTCGTCTGGGTATACTGCCGTAGCAGAGTCCTATTGAAGCAAGCATTATTTTCTGAAGGTGTAGTTTCCGTACTCACCTGTCTCTTTTCTCCTTTCCAGGTTGCTGCCACCGAGCGGGCGCGTCTCTGGGGACTGCGTGCGCTCACTACCCCATCATCTCCACTCAGCTGCAAACATTCTCCACCCGGTCAGGCACCACCGACTCCACCAACTTCACCCTGCTGGCTCCTTGGAGGCCACTCTGCAGTGTGTAGTGGCCGAAAATCTCTCTTTGTGGACCACGCATCTGACCTGGGTGGAGTACACTCTGAATTCTGCCGTGTCTACAGCCACGGGGCTCACCCCCTTTGAAGCTTCGTTGGGGTACACCCCACCTTTGCTACCCATGGCTGTGGGTTAGGTTGCCGTGCCATCTGTGGGGTCCCATACCCGGTGCTTTCAACGCATCTGGAGATCTACCCGTGCTGCCCTCGCCCGGTCCTCTGAGCGCAGCTATCTGATGGCTGACAGGGAGCCGGTGCCTGCTCCTAAGTACACCGTAAGTTAGCAGGTCTGGCTGGTGGTGGACCAGATTCCAATGAAGACGGACTCGAAGACGCTGTCCCCCCGCTTCCTGGGACCCTATACCATCTCCGGGGTGGTTAATGATGTCACGGTCCACTTGAAGCTTCCACGGACCCTACGGGTGAACCTGACTTTCCACGTCTCCCATATCAAGCCCCTCTTGATCAGCCTCCTCTGCTACCCCCTCCCCCCGAAGCCGCCTCCTCCTCCCCAGACGATGGATGGCCACATTGCCTACACTGTGTGCTGCATTTTGGATGTTTGCCGTCAGGGCCGCAGTCTACAATACCTGGTCCACTGGGAGGGCTATGGCCCGGAGGAATGCTCTTGATCCCCAGATCACACGTCCTTGACAAAGGGATGCTCAGGGTCTATCATCAAGCCCATCTCGACAAGCCCAAGGGACCGCCAGGAGGCGCTCCTTGAGGGGAGGTCACTGTCATGGTCGTGAGCGTGCGCCCCCTCCTTCCTGTTGTTTCCCTCCTCAGGTCATCAACACACCTGGGTGAGGAGATGCACCTGCTGCCTTTCATCAGCCAACGTTTAAAAGGAGCATCTCTTCAGTGCACTGACGCTGGCTCGTCTGGGTATACTGCCATAGAAGAGTCCCATTGAAGCAAGAGTTATTTTCTGAAGGTGTAGTTTCCGTACTCAGCTGTCTCTTTTCTCCTTTCCAGGTTGCTGCCACTGTGCGGGTGCATCTCCGGGGACTGCGTGCGCTCACTGCCCTATCATCTCCACTCAGCTGCAACCATCCTCCACCCTGTCAGGCACCACCGACTCCACCAACTTCACCCTGCTGGTTATCTCTTCCCCCGCTCGGGGTTGTGCCAGTTCTCCCTTTTATCTCACAAAAGTGGCAATTTGGCTCGCCCATTTTCCCTGTCTCCATTCCTCCTCTCACAGCTCTCGTTCTCTCTCCACAAGCCGCTTCCTCTGGCAAGTGACATTTTCCGTAAGCTGTACTTTTAAAAGATATTTAATAAACTCCTCTGTGGAGAGCGTGAAATGAAGAGGCTGAATTTATCTCTCAATTCAGGTTTATTGACGATCTCACATTTCCAGCATGCTCTCAACAGCAAAAAAGAGACCAAACTCCCCCAAACTCCCACTTTTATACCTGGGACATCAAAGAACAGAATCACATTGTCATCAAACCCCCCGTCAACAATAATTCTCCCCCCAAGTCCCTTCGTCCTCCATCTGACCCCAGGAGGTCAGGAAGTCCTCTCAGAGTCCTCGCCAAAGGCTCCTCCACCTCCTGCTGTTATCCCCAGGAGGTCCAGACGTATTGTTCCTTCAAAGACGTGAAGTCACAAAATACACATGCAGTCCTAAGCATCTCACTCACTGTGCTATGCATATGAAGTCAAAATATGTGAGCCACATAACCCCCCCCCCCAAACGTCGAAGAATGAAACAATACAGCATAATCCACACAACATGATAAAACCACATATTAGTCCATACGCCGTCTGGGCTTCAAACGTCTTCCAAACTTGCTGTAAGCGGGCTTCGCAGCCCCTGCGGCGCCGTCTTGCAGTGAATCTGTTAACTGAGGATGAGAACCGTTATTTGATCCCTGCGGGGGCCCCAGGACATGCTTCTTGGGGGGTCTGCCACGTCGAGGAGCCCTCGCCACCCGTACAAACTCGTCGTTCATCACAAAAGCAGGCTTTAGTCTGTCTATACTAATTGTTTCCCTTCTGTCCCCCAAATCTAGCACAAAATGCTTATCACCTGTTTCCAGCACTCTATATGGGCCATCGTAAGGTGAGCGCAGGGCTGGGCACAGAGCCTCGTGCCTGACAAAAACAAATTCAGCATTTTTTAAAGATCTGGGAACAAAAACACGCGGAAAAGTGTGATGAACGGGGCCCGGAAGCATGTCCGCTCCCATGCCGATCAGTGACCACTGAGCCGGGGGATGCCCTGGCGCCAGATGATCTGGCAGAAACTCGCCTGGCAGCCGGAGAGGCTGCGCAAAAACCAACTCTGCTGGGGAGGCCTTTAAGTCCTCTTTAGGCACAGAACGCAACCCCAATAAAACCCATGGTAGTCTGTTTACCCAATTTGCATCCGTAAGCGACGCTCTGAGGGCTGCCTTCAATGATCTATGAAAACGCTCGCATAAACCATTAGCCTGGGGGTGGTAAGCGGTAGTGCGGTGAATTGTCGCACCCAAGCTTTGAGCCATCGCTGTCCAAAGCTCAGACACAAATTGAGGTCCCCTGTCAGACGTAATATCCGACTGAACCCCGAAATGCGCTATCCAAGCCGTCAAAAGTGCGCGGGCCACCTCTGCAGCCGTGGTCGATGCCAGTGTGACCACTTCCGGCCAACGCGTGGTTCAGTCCACCATTGTCAAAAGATGTGTGAACCCCTGCGACGACGGTAGGGGGCCCACGAGGTCGACATGTACATGATCAAATCTCTTGGCCGGGATGTGAAACGGCTCTAAGGGGGCTTTTTTGTGCTTGTGAATTTTGGCCCGCTGGCAAGACATACAGGCTCTTGCCCACTCTTTCACGTGCTTGCGCAGGCTCGGCCAAACAAACTTTTCTGCTACCATTTTCACAGACACACGCACCCCCGGGTGTGCCAGGGAGTGAACCGAGTCAAAAACGCGGCGGCGCCAAGCGGCCGGCACCACTGGGCGCGGTCGCCCGGTAGAGACATCACAGATTAGGGGGGGCATACCGTTTTGCAAGCTTCTGTTCTCCAGCCTTAACCCTGTTGGTCCAGACTGGAGCGCGCACACGTCCGCATCTCTACCCTGATCCGCTGCCATGGCCGCATAATCTATCCCCACGTGAACTGGGGCCGCGTGCGCTTCCACGCTGCTATTTTGCTCTGCGGCTGCGGTAGTATAATCTACCTCTGCGTGGACTGGTGCTGTTACCGCGCGAGAGAGGCAGTCTGCCACTACATTGAGTTTACCCGCTACGTGTTGAATATCAGTAGTAAATTCCGAAATTGCGGCCAGCTGCCTCTGCTGCCGGCCCGACCAAGGTTCTGAAATTTTGGCCATCGCAAAAGTGAGCTGTTTGTGGTCAACAAACGCGGTGAAACGCCGACCTTCCAGCCAGAATTGGAAGTGGCGAATGGCTAAGTGGAGCGCTAACAGCTCCCTGTCAAACGCGCTGTATTTTCGCTCAGCTTCGCGCAAGGATCTGCTGAAAAAGGCCAGCGGTTGCCAAACCCCGGCAACGTGCTGCTCCACAACCGCCCCTATGGCCAAATCTGACGCATCAGTGGTGAGCGCTATGTGGGCCGTTGGGTCTGGATGAGCTAACAACGCAGCGTCTGCCAGGGCTTTTTTTACCTCCGCGAATGCGCGCTCCCACTCCGGGGACCATTCGATTGCATTGGAGGGGTTTTGCTTTTTAACTAACTAACTAACTAACCTGCACTTATATAGCGCTTTTCTAGTCACAAGACCACTCAAAGCGCTTTCATTAATACTAACCCTCTATTCTAAGGGCCTATAGGAAACAGATATCTAGGGACAATTTAGAACAGCCAATTAACCTAACATGAATGTTTTTGGCATGTGGGAGGAAACCGGAGAAATCCCGGAGCAACACCCACGTTCTCCCACGCAACACGGGGAGAACATGCAAACTCCACACAGATCACTGTTGGTCGGGGGCTGGGATCGAACCCACGATCCCACGATCCCCACAATCCCCCGGCCAAGGGTAAACTGTGCTGCCGCAGTGCTAACCACTGCGCCACCGTGCAGCCCTTTTTAAGCATTGCATATAGTGATTGCATGAGCTGCGCTGTGTGGGGGAGGAAACGGTTATAAAAATTCATCATTCCTAAAAACTCCTGTAATGCTTTGACCGTTTGTGGCCGGGGAAAATCTGCCACTGTGCGCACCTTGTCCGGTAGCGGAACCGCCCCTTCTGGGGAGACTCGGTGCCCCAAAAAATCGATCTGCGCCACCCCGAACTGGCACTTAGCTGGATTGTGCTCTCCCAACGTGCTCTCCCAACCTCCGAAAAACTGCTGTGAGGTGTTTTTCGTGTTCCTCTTTGGATGTGCTGGCAACCAAAATGTCGTCCAGGTAGATGAACACAAAAGGGAGATCGCGTAACATGGCATCCATCATGCGTTGGAAGGTTTGCGCGGCGCCTTTGAGACCAAATGGCATGCGTAAAAACTCAAAAAGTCCAAACGGGGTTTTCACCACTGTTTTGGGAATATCCTCAGCGCGCACTGGGACTTGATGATAACCGCGGACCAAGTCTATTTTAGAAAAAATGCGCGCCCCCGCCAGATGCACCGAAAAATCCTGAATGTGTGGGATTGGGTAGTGGTCGTGCGCTGTGGCATTGTTTAACCTGCGGAAATCACCACAAGGTCTCCACGAGCCGTCAGCTTTAGGGACCATATGCAGTGGAGAGGCCCATGGGCTGTTTGAATGGCGGATGATGCCCAGCCTTTCCAGGTTGGCGAACTCCTCGCGCGCTCTGGACAGTTTAGCTGCATCCAAGCGCCGAGCTTTCGTGAAGACGGGGGGGCCAGTTGTGGTGATAAAGTGCTCCACCCCGTGTTTCGCAACTGTTGCCGAAAAGGTGGGAACTGTGAGTGCTGGAAACTGGGTGAGGAGTGTGTGAAACTTACCGCCAGCTGTGGCGACGTTGGTCTGTGCTGGTGGCGGGGACACTCGAGCTGCACAAGGAATGGAATAAAAGGAGAGTCCATTAACCAGGCGCCTATTGGCAAGATCAACTAACAACCCATGTGAGCACAGAAAATCAGCTCCTAACATGTTGAAACTCACCGCCGCTATAATAAAAGTCCATTCATAAGTGCGGCCGTGCAAGGACAGAAGCAGAGTCCTTTCGCCGAAGGTCTTAATGCTCGAGCCGTTCGCCGCTGTCGCCCTGTCACCACGGGGACCCGCCAGCCGGTCAGCGTAGGTTGGGGTGATGAAACTAACTTGGGCGCCCATGTCCATGAGGAAGTGCCGCCCAGAGCGCGCATCCGTGAGGTAGAGCAGCTTGTTTCGCTCGCCGAGGGCCGATGCTGCTAAGCTCTTGAACTGGCACGGCGGTACACACTTGCGCACCCTCTCTGCGAAACGCCGATGGTAGAAGCAGCAGTCGTCTCCTCCGCTGCATCTGGACCTCGCTGCTGCCATTGTTGGTGGGATCGATTTTGCCGCCTCTGGCCCACCGCTGCTCCCGGTCGATGTGCCGAGGTCTGCCGCTGCTGTGGTGGCCGCATGCTCCTCGCTGGAGTCGAGGATCCGCTGCGCTTCTCGGGCCAGCGCACGGAAGTCCCGCTGGGTCACGAAATGAGTGCCTGCCAGGGTCGCCCTCGTCTGCGATGGAAGGGTTCTCAGGAAGATGTGCGTGAAGAGGAAATCATCGTTGTCTGTGCCTCTCAGCTGCAGCATGTCCTCCATCAGGTCGGCCGGCTTGCGTCCTCCCAAGTCGTGTAGAGCTAGAAGCCTCCTAGCTCTCTCCTCGGCTGAGGGCGTGAAACACTGGATGAGGGCAGCTTTCAGCCCGCTGTATTTGTCACCAGCGGGTGGTTGCTGCACCAGGCTCCGCACGTGTCGAGCTGTGCGGTTGTCGAGCTTGGCGATGACGTGGTAGAATTTTGTGTCATCTGCTGTTATTCCCCCGAGTGCGAACTGGGCTTCGGCCAGGAGGAACCACGAGTCTGGGTTGTCCTGCCAGAACTCTGGTAGCTTGACCGAGACCGCGCTTGCTCGAGCGGTCCCTGACGAGTCTGGTTCGGGGAAATCGTCTATGGTCATTGCACGTCTTAGGTCACGAATGTGGAGAGCGTGAAATGAAGAGGCTGAATTTATCTCTCAATTCAGGTTTATTGACGATCTCACATCTCCAGCATGCTCTCAACAGCAAAAAAGAGACCAAACTCCCCAAACCCCCACTTTTATACCTGGGACATCAAAGAACAGAATCACATTGTCATCAAACCCCCCATCGACAATAATTCTCCCCCCAAGTCCCTCCGTCCTCCATCTGACCCCAGGAGGTCAGGAAGTCCTCTCAGAGTCATCGCCAAAGGCACCTCCACCTCCTGCTGTTATCCCCAGGAGGTCCAGACGTATTGTTCCTTCAAAGACGTGAGGTCACAAAATACACATGCAGTCCTAAGCATCTCACTCACTGTGCTATGCATATGCAGTCAAAATATGTGAGCCACATCCTCAAACATTTGTTTGTGTTCTCGATTGTCCTTCTGTTGCTGCATCGTGTGTGTGTGCTGTCTATAATTGGTAATCATGACACAAATACGCACGAGTTTCAAGTCACTGCTCTCTCAGTCAGTTATGGTCTGCGACATCTTGTCTCCTCCATGGCCAGTTTCAGCACAGATAGCAGTCAACAAAGTTTCAACATCAGAGTTTTATGTAATTTTTTGCAACCATGTACAAGCAAATCTACCCACATATAATTTAATGAAATAAAATTCTAGTATATCAAGATTTATTCAACGTGTTCTGAAGTTACTTGACTGGGAACTTGCCTGTTCATCAGGTCCCCTTCAGCTGCTGGACCCCGGAGGTACCTGCGGATCATGCCGTCAATGAAGACTGTTTGTGGTTTGTGCAGTATATATCCGTGCAGATTTTGCGGCATTTTCAACTCGGATCTTGATCCACTGACATCTGCTGAACGTGTTTACTTATCCGCAGTAAAGCCAGAAACAACGAGTGTACTTCACTTCCTGCCCGCGATGGCTGCTTCCCATTGGTTTTGACAGAGCAGTTTTCATGTGATAAAATTATTCAGTATACTGACTCTAGGGGGTTATTTTTACTGAATAAACACATTTTTCGTTTATAAGTAAAACCTAAAGCAGGATTAATGTTATAATGACCAGTACTGGTTTCCTTTAAAATGACTTCAGTCTTGAAATAAATAATATAATAATAATAAATAAATAATTTTTTCCAACTTTTCTCAGTAAATGTATCTAAATTTGAAACCATTTACCTCAAATTTGTAATATGCTCTTGTAAAACTGACTTTTCTTGTACATTTGAGATTTTATTATAAATTTGTGGATTGTTTTATGACTAATTTTTGTCTATTTTTTTAAAAAAAATAAAATTACTGTTTTTAATAATTTTGAAAGAGACTATGATCATTTTTTTTTTACTTTTCCTTATAACAATTTTTGACCATAATTTTGAGGAGCCAGAAGAGAACAATAATTTAACTCTGATTTCAAAGAAAAAAATATTAATAAAATTGTATTTAATTAAATAAATTAACTTAAATGACCAAAGATGCAGTTATTTCTGTTATAATATTTCTATATATTTATAGTTTTTTGGGGTTTTTTTTTAGAAATCTCCTCACTACCCAGACAGCAGGAAAAACCTTCCTTATTTTGATATCCAAATGTTGGCAGTTTAGTTTGTCTGAAGGCTGTTGACAGATTAAAGTCATTGGCTTCATGAATTTCGGTCATCTTAACTTGTCAGGTACATAATAATGAACATAAATTAGTTAATTAATATTATCTAAGGTAAAGGTAAAAACATCTCCTTTTTATTTTTGTCTGAAATAAGAAAAACAAAAAACTAATAATTAAAAAGAAGACACAATAAACCTACTTGAGTCCCTAACTACACGTTAGCGAAGCGATTCTTCATTATTGCTCCTGTTACCAGCGGGTTAAAACCATGATAAATGCCTCCAGTGTTTACATACCTCTTCTGGTTTTTTTTGTTCACGTTTAAGGTACTTTAAAGTTTTGGCGTTTCGGCCTCAGTGTGAAGGAAGCTTGGGAAGCTACAAACATTGAGGCCTGCATGGAGGATGCCCGCACCTCCCACATGCTGGAGGTAGGCCTCCTCTGCATAAAATGTGCCGAGGAGTTGAATGAAGTGCTTCCAGCTTTCCGACGGTTTCCTCAGCTCGCCCGTCTGCATGATCTGCATTAACATGCAGATCATCATCCAGGGGTTGATGAAATCATTCCTGGTGGCGGGAGAGGTGCCGAGGGAGGAAGGACTGCATCCATCCGGGGGAAGACGAGGTCATCGCAGAAACCATGGGACACAGCGGCCCAGCTTTTAATCCCTAGCAAGGGCGCGCCAGGCTTCCATTTCCTCCTTCGGTTAACTACGAGCATATCACCATCGGGCATCCTTCCCCCATCTGATGAGCTCCAGCTTCTCCAGGGAGGACTCGCTGGATGGGTCATTGGTAGCAGAGCAGGAATACAGGCAAGTACTGGTTCATTTTTTTTTTTACATCAGTTAATGAAGGGACTTGTCTGGGTCCCGGTGGAGAGACTCAGCCACGGCTGCCTCCCACTGCTGAGTTCTCTCCACCTCACCTTGCTATTAACTCTGCTGCCCTGTCCATCCACCCATCCTCACCTGCATCTCCTATATTTCTTTCTGGTTTTTGTGAGAGACTGGCTATACTGGGAGGCAACTTACTGGTCTGGGATGAGCCGGCTGCCCCTGAAGCTCTTCCAGCTGCAGCTACCTCCAGGAGGGGGTTCCAAGGAGCTATAGCCCCTAGACCCGAAGTTCTACTGTTTGTTGTTGCTGCGTTTGGGCTGCATGAGGCTCCACACTGCTCCCCAGGTCCAGTACCAGCACCACATCATTTTCCAGCACCACTACCAGTTCTGGCTGTTCCCCGGACAACTCCAGATGCTCACGAGGTTTGCATCCCAGCTCCAGCTGCTTCTGAGATGCACACAACAGCTCCAGCCATCCCCGAGGTGCACACACCAGCGCCAGCCATCCCTGAGATGCACACAATAGTGCCAGCCATCCCTGAGGTGCACACAATGGCTCCCACCGTCCCTAAGGTACACACAACGGCTTCTGCCATCTCTGAGGTGCACACAATGGCTCCTGCTGTCTCTGAGGTGCACACAGAGGTTCCTTCTGTCTCCGAGGTGCACACAATGGCTCCTGCTGTCCCTGAGCTCCAGCTGTTCCCACAGTACATGTTCCTGTTCCTGCTCAGCCCGAGGTGTGCATAGGGCTCCTCTGTGTTTGTTTGGTGAGCTCTGTGCTTCTGCGGCCACTGTTCCACCATGTTCTCCAGATTGGTGGCCTTTGGACATTGGCAGGCTGCCGGACCAGCCCTGTATTCCAGTCTGGGGGTCCATGGACTGGGGTAGGCCCCCCAACCCATGTTGTTCTCCGGTCCAAGGGACTATGGACTTTGTTACACCCCCTGACCCATTGTTTGTTGCTGTCTGGTGGCCCATGGACTTGGTTAGACCTCCCAATCCATTTTGATTTGGGTCTTGGGGCCTTGGACCTTCTTGGACCTTATTCGGCCCATGACACTGTGTTTGTTTTGGACATTGCTGTAGGGGGTTACAGGTTGTTTCAGCCCACCTGGCCTTGTACCCCCACTACCCACCCTGTAAGGATTTTTTTTTTCTTTTGTTGGTGTTACCCTGGGGTCCTCTGGAAGCCGCCCCTTAAGAGGGGGTAACTGTCAGGGATTGATCTCATTCCCTCATCCTTATTTGTTATGGTTGTATGGTCTTCAGGGCATGATCTCAGCCCTCTCCCTCGCTTTAAGTTCATTTTGGAATTTTCTGTTTTTTACTGGTTATTATCGTTATCCTAGTTATAATCATTATCGTGATTCTGTTTTGTATAATTATTTCTCCATAGATCATCCTTATTATTATTATTATTATTATTATTATTATTATTATTATTATTGGTGGTGGTGGTGGTGGTGGTGGTGTTGGTGTTGTTGTTATTGTTATTATTATTATTATTATTATTATTATTATTATTATTATTATTATTATTATTGTGTGCTGCGGTCCTGTCTCCCCTTTGACTGTGGTGCATCTGTCACGGGGTGGAAGTTACAGACGTGGACAAAATTGTTGGTATCCCTCTGTTAATGAAAGAAAAACCCACAATGGTCACAGAAATAACTTGAATCTGACAAAAGTGGTAATAAATAAAAATTATATGAAAATTAACCAATGAAAATCAAACAATGCTTTTGAATTGTGGTTCAACAGAATTACTTTAAAAAACAAACTCATGAAACAGGCCTGGTCAAAAAAGGATGGTATCCCTAGAAAAGACTGAAAATAATGTGACCATAGGGACATGTTCAACCAAGATGTGTCCTCTAATTAACATAACAGGTGTCTACAAACTTGTAATCAGTCAGTCGGCCTATTTATAGGGTGACAAGTTGTCACTGTGCTGTTTGGTGACATGGTGTGTACCACAATAAACATGGACCAGAGGAAGCAAAGGAGAGAGTTGTCTCAGGAGATTAGAAAGAAAATTATAGACAAACATGTTAAAGGTAACGACTATAAGACCATCTCCAAGCAGCTTGATGTTCCTGTGACTACAGTTGTACATATTATTCAGAAATTTAAGATCCACAGGACTGTAGCCAACCTCCCTGGACGTGGCCACAGGAGTAGACGGATAATACGAATGGTAACAAAAGAGCAAAGAACAACCTCTAAACACATTCATGGTGAACACCAAGGTCAAGGTACATCAGTGTCAGATCGCACCATCCGTCGTTGTTTGAGCCAAAGTGGATTTCATGGGAGACGACCAAGGAGAACCCCACTGTTGAAAACAAATCATAAAAAAAGCCAGACTGGAATTTGCCAAACTGCATGTTGACAAGCTACAAAGCTTCTGGGAGACGCGAAAAAACTGAAACTTTTCATTGGTTCATTTTCATAGAATTTTTATTTATTACCATTTTTGTCAGATTCAAGTTATTTCTGTGACCATTGTGGCTTTTTCTTTCATTAACAGTTGGGTACCAACAATTTTGTCCACGTTTGTATTTTGTTGTGTTTTTTGTGTTTATATAGTTTTAAGTTTATGTTGCATGTTTTATAACTTTGCATGTTTTGTAGTTTTTATATTTTAACCGTGTACTTTTAGTTGGAAATGTCAGCTTCCACCCTGTGTTTCCCCTAATTACTAGTCAGCAGCACCTGTCTTGATTGGGGATATTTTTAAAGGTGCTCTGGCAGTCCAGAGGAGAGAGTGCTGCCGGATGAGAGTCCTTCCTGAGGTGAGCCCAGCCGGATGAAAGGAGGCTGTTGGTCCCAGAGGAAATGGCAGAAGGAGGGCATGACTGAGGAGGAGCAGTAACGGCCAGGACCACCATGATGCCGGCATTTGCGGGAGGACACTTCTGTGTGGAGCAGTTGGAGTGCTGCAGGTGAAGGACAGCAAGAGGCAGAGTGAGGAGCTCTGCCTGGGCTGTACGTATCTGTTTCCCAGATAGCAGCACCCCATGATGATGATGTTTATGTTGAGGATGACAATGAGAAATATGGATATACTGCTGACAAGTGTCTTCCCCTGTGCAGGTTTCCTGAGGCGTCAGTGTTGTGGAGGCAGATGGAGCCTGGCCTGGAAGAGTGGATCCTCCTCCTCAGCTTTTAAGGACTTTTATCGTTTGTTTTTAGCCCAGTTTTATTCTTTTTTAGCTTCAGTTTTTTAGTTAGTATGTTATTCTATTTTAGCTTAATTTAGCTTAATTTTAATTCTTAGGTTTTAGGTTTGGCTTTTTTATTTAAGTGGGCATTTGTTTGTGTGATTGTTCTGGCTGCACACTTTTTGTTCTTTCCCTGATTAATCCACTTATTCCCCACAGCTGCACCTACCATGTGTGGGAAATCAGCACATCCTATAATTGGGCCACTCTCCTCCAGAGCTTCAGGAGCATGTCAGACTTCCTCCATGCACTTGGAGTACTCTCTTCCCAGTGTGTAGCTTACCTGTCGACCTGTTCCTCCTGGAGACCTGCAGACAAGTAAGATCAATTATCCCCCCAACATCTCCCTCTCATTTTCCACAGGAAAGGGGCCTGGCTGCCTGGCGGATTCCCCAACGTGGATCCTATCCCAGCTGCCAAAGCCCAGTAAGTTGACTTACTATGTACACATCCTAATCCCTTTCCCTTCACTCCCAGAACAAGTGCGCTGCTTTGTAAATACTCACCCACTGTATGGAACTCCCACATCGAGGGTCTGCTGCTGTCCTGCTCCCCGGGGGATGGAACTCCACAGCCTGTAAGAAAACTGACACGCAGTAGCATTCTCAGACTGTGAAAGTTTGTACTAACCCCTTGTCTCCTCTCTCCGCTCTGCGGGGTTGTCAGACTCTCAGCGTCCTATCACTATCACAATTATTGTAATCAAGATTATTGTCTCACCTATTTGAGTCTCTTTGCTGTCTGCTTTTGGGTCTGTTACCAAAACCATGTCAGTACGTGCTCCTCAGCAAGACCCAGCAGCTGCAGTATGGGGAGGGTCCTCTCAGCTCGGGTAGATGGGTTAGAATACCGGATAGATCACGTAACCCAGCAGGCTCAGTCACTTCTCACCCAGCTAGCTAAAGTTGTTGACCACATTAATAAGACTTGTTCCCCATCCACTTCCACCTTCCCTTCTCCATCCGTGTTTTCTCGGGTGGGTCGCTCTTGTACCGTTCCTACCCCAGCCCAGTTACAATGGGGAACTGTGAGGGGGCAACGGGTTCCTGTTGCAGTGTAAGCCTGTTTTTCAGTGCATCCTAGGTGACATTCTCACCGATCACAGCATGATTAGTTACGTGGTTGGTTTATTAGACTGCTGGGTGCTCAGGTGGGCACGTGCCGTAGTTTCAGGTACGGAGTTCTCTTCCTACACCTTTGATTGTTTTTCCACAGTTTCTCAGAGTGTTTGATCATTCCAACCGTGAAGGTAATGCTTCCACCTGGCTCCTCAGTCTCCATCAAGCCTCACGTTCAGCTGCGGATCATTCAGTTGATTTCCAGGTGCTTGCCACCCAGGCGGGGTGGGGTGACACTGCTCTTTGGTCGGTTTTGTGGGTAGCCTACGCTCCAGCTTAAGAAACAAGTTAGCCTGCCGCAACGAACCAGATTCCTTCGATGCACTCGTTTCCCTCGTCATTCGGCTCGGTGTGAACATGCTCGAGAACAACATAGCACGTTCTCCCAAACTCCTGTTCCTTCCTTCTCGGTAATGCGCCACTTGGCGCATCCATCATTTGCAGTAGGGAGACTTGCAGACGTCTCATTCTAGTCCTCTCTGTCTAAGCTTGAGCTTCCAGTCCTTTTACAATTTTCTATGCACGAGCACACGGATGTTGCACTAATTGACTCTGAGGGTTTGGCAACTTGATTAGGAGTTCAGTGCATCGCCCTCCCCAAGCCAGTAAAGGTCATAGCTCTGTCGGGGAGTTCCCTATTCACTGTGACTGATAGGACTGCCCCTATTCCTCTATTAGTCTCTGGTAATCATAGAGAGAGTATTCAGCTCTTCGTCCTCCCATCTGTCACGTCCCTCATTGTTCTTGGTTACCCCTGGCTACTCTTACATAACCCCTCCATTGATTGGAGGACGGGGACTACAACATGGAGCACCTTCTGCTTGTCCTCCTGTTTGCGATCTGTTGCATGTTCTCCCTCTATACTCATTTCCCCTTCTGCAGTGGAACCACTGGGCCTATCCAGCATTCCCCCCGAATATTACGATCTGGGTCCAGTGTTCAGTAAGGCCTGAGCCCTGTCACGTCACCCTCACAGACCTTATGACTGAGTCATTGAACTAAAACCTGGGTCCAGACTCCCCTTCAGTCGTTTGTATAGTCTATCTGGCCCAGGAGGCTATGGACAAATATATTAAAGAATCCCTCAGCTCCGGCCTCATCAGACCCTTCTCATCGGCCGTGGGCGTGGGGTTTTTCTTCATAAAGAAGAAAGATGGCTCACTCCGCCCTTGCATAGATTTTCGGCAGCTTAATGACATTATCATTAAGGACAAATATGCTCTTCTCCTAATTAATTCTGCTTTCAATCTCCTTCAGAGCACCACCTTCACCAAGCTGGATCTTAAGAACACCTACCACCTGATTCAAATCCAGGAGGGCGACCAGTGGAAGACTGGGTTCCGTACTCTGAGTGGCCATTTTGAGTATGAGGCAATGCTATTTGCTCTCACCAATGCCCCAGCAGTGTTCTAAAGGCTGATCAATAATGTACTGAGAGATTTTCTGAACATCTTTGTTTTCGTTTATCTCAATGACATTCTCATCTTTTTTTTTTCCTTCTTGCCTTGAGAGAGAGCAGTCGCATTTTTCTTCCCTCCTCTACTGCCTTCCTGATCTATTCCCAGCTTTTGCAATGTTGCGTTTTTGTCTGTGTTTAGTCACTCTTCTTCTGCTGAATCTTAATCTAAACGGAAATTATGGATTTGGAAGCGGCTTAAATGTGCTATTGTCACTATTTTTCAACAAGAATTGGGCCAAGGGGGAGCCCAAGAATTGGAACCTACGAGGAGACTCATGGACATTGGAATTCATGCGTCTGTGGAAACATAATTGGCTATGATCTCAGGACTTCTATTTTTGGCAGTGGAGTTCCCTGATGCATCAGAAATTGAAGGAAGGTGAAAGAGCTGATCAAAGCGGACCCGGCAAGCTCCTTCATCAAATTCGACCAGTTGGGGAGGGCACGAGTAGCGGCAAACGGTGAACTGAATGACAGTGATTCAGTGGAGGAATAAATCTGGAGCCCTGTGCTCTCCATGGAAAAACAGTTTAAGCCTGCACATATAATGGAAGCACAGAATTACACGGGTGAGGACAAATTCTATTCTCTGAGTGCACTGTGCTGTTTTGATTTGATTTGACCTTGTTTGCCCCGTGTTTACATTCCTCCTGATTGAGATAAGCGGAAGGACCAGCTGTTCTCCCCAAACAATCGACAATCAGTTGTTGTCGTATCAGTGGATTGGACCCTCAAGGACAATGCCCATGTGCCTTCTGCAAGCAAGAGAGAGAGCAAGAGAGATAGACTCTGGACTCTGGACTCTGGACTTGTTTATAAGTCACATGATTATAACATCTATCCACTGCCAGGAGGCGCCCTCTGCTGCTCACTAACAACTGTTACATTTACACTACACAATGCATACAACATTACATGCATACAATACACTGCCTCTCAACTTTTGTGTGTGATCTCCTGCTAAATGTCTGCTAAATGTGCATTGAGGGTTTTTTTGCCTGCAAATCAAAATTTCGCTCACTTGCCGAGCGTCATTCTGATAAAACATGTTTTTTTCTCTCACCTATTGTGTCATACCCATTCTCTTTTTCTTTTTTTTCCTTTCTTCTTTATGACTGGCGCCTAGCGGCTGCCCCGGCCTTGGATGCGTTCTGCAGAGCGTGCCCAAATGCCAAGTCACGTTTCGTTACCTTGTATTCATACATGTGTAATGACAATAAAGTTGAATCTCCTCTCATCTCATCTCATCTTTTCCCGGTCCCAGGCTGAGCATCGGTTTCATACCCACACTGTGCTTCGGTCCTTGCTGGAGAATCAGCTCTTTGCGAAGCGGGAGAAATGTGAGCTCCATACCTTGTCCACCACCTTCCTCTGATTTATTATTTCCAAGGGGAAGATCCAACCTGACCAACAGAAGATAAAAGCCGTCTGTGAGTGGCCCACCACCACCTCAGGAAGACAATTTTTACAGGCGTTTCATCCTTAATTATAGTAACGTTGCTCTTCCACTCACCTGTCTCACAAAGATTCCTTTCATCTGGTCTCCAGAAGTGGACAGGGCCTTGACACTGCTTGAAGAGAAGTTTACCGATGTCCCCATCCTGATGCAGGTTGGCCCCAGCTTGCAATTTGTGATGGAGGCGGAAACATCAGAGACAGAGGTAGGCGCAGTGTTGTCCCAGTGTTCTCCTGCAGATGACAACCTCCACCCCTGTGCTTTCTTTTCCCAGCGACTGACCCCTGCTGAGAGAAATTACGATGTGGGTGATCGGGAACTGCTCGCTGTCAAACTGGCCCTGGAGGAGCGCTGTCACTGGTTGGAGGGGTCCGTTCTGCCATTCTTGGTGCTGACCGACCATAAGAATCTGGAATATCTTCGGTCGGCTAAGAGACTTAACCCCTGACAGGCCAGGTGGGCGTTGTTTTTTGGGTGGTTCTACTTCTCCATCACCTATCGCCTGGGGTCTAAGAACATCAAGCCCAGTGCCCTTTCCAGGCAGTTCACTACAGAGCCTCGTAGCAAATGCCAAGAGACCATCATCCTGGCCAAGTGTCTGATGGGAGTCTTTTCATGGGACACTGGGCAGAGGATTAAGGAGGCCTTCAAGACCGAACCTGACCCTCGTGGCGGGGGGGTGGGGCTCTGCAAAACCTCAGTTTGTGCCCATGGCTGTCAGAGGGGAGGTTCTGCAGTGGCTGCACACTACCAAACTCACCTGCCACCCAGGGGTCGCCAGAACACTGGTTATTCTGGTGGCCAGCCATGGACAAGGATTTACGGAACTATATCAAGGCCTGTCCACAGTATGCCACAGGGAAGTCCCTCACCACCACCCCCTGCTTGTTTTCTACAACCTTTGTCCATTCCTAATCAGCCCTGGTCACACATTGTCATGGAGTTTATCACTGAGTTGCCCCTGTCCTACGGCTACATGGTTATACTTGGTTATGCTGGTAAACAGGTTTTCTAAAGCTGCACACTTCGCTCCTCTTCCCAAACTACCACTGGCCAGTGAGACAGCTGAACTCCTGGTTTTACATGTGGTAAGGCGCCATGGCCTCCCTGTTGATATTGTATCTGATCGCAGTCCTCAATTCTCTTTGCAGGTCTGGCGCCCCTTCTATTGGGGCCACGGTCAGCCTCGTGTCAGGTTACCACCCACAGAGTAATTGTGACGACGAGGTGTCACCACTGTTATGATTGCTTGTATGTGTAACTGTATTATTTGTGTAATATTGTAAATGTTAATTTGATTGTTTCTAAAGTGCAAATTATTGTATCTGTCTGTGACTAATTGAATGCCCTTGTGAGATATTGTACGGCTAATTATTTGGGTAAACAATTGATAATTAATTATTCACATACCTTTGCCAACATGCTTCCTGTGGGTGTCCGGGCAAAAGACTCTGTCAGAGGGTGAATGCCTTTTTTAAAGGAAACCAGCAGGAAGGATGCATGTTATGGTGAGTTATAGGGGAGATTTAAATTTGTAAATAGGGGTTAAATTATTTATTGAATTATTTATGGTGTTATTTATTGTGTGTTATTTATATTTATTCTGTTTATAGCTGGGGAAAACATTATGGACTTTTAGATATTAATGGGTATGTGTAAGGAAAAAGGAAAATGTTATTGTTTTACCTGGGACTTGGTATTGACCTAATTAACGTTAATTATCTCTGAGAGTATATAACAGGTGATGTTTGATTGTTAATATGAGTGAAGAGATTGATGTTAAAAAGGACTGAGAGATTTTCATGGTGAATCAATGAAGATCGGATCATTTGGATTATTGATGTTGGTGTCGTTTTATTTACCTGAGAGACTGGAGTTTTGAAAATAAAGAAACTGAAAACTGAAATCTCGCATCGCCTTGCTGTCACAACATTACATTTGGTGGCAGCAGTGATCCGTTCCCAGGACGTCGTAGCGTTTGGTGGACGGAAGGACTCATGGCCAGAAGGAAAGCGAGGCAGGAGGAGCAGTCTGACCTGGACGTAGGTATGGCGGCTGAGGACCCGGGAGTCAGCGGACTGAGTGAGCTCGAGGAGCTAACGTGCCTGGTGAAATCTGTGGTGCGTTCGCTGACTCTCAGAGATCGCCAGCTGGAGAAAGAAGCCACTCGTCAGGAGCAAAAGTGGCAGACTGTGGAAAATCACATTCATCGGATGGAGTCGCAGGTTGCGGAGCTGAGAGAGGAGTATGGGAGCCAGGCTGAGTGTAGTGGTGATGACGGCGCTTCGAGGGAGGATCCCAGGGTGACAGCCAGTCGGGTCGGCCCGCAGGAGGATGATTTGCCACTGCAGGTGCAGCCAAGGAGGCCACAAAAGCATCACGAGCCCAGGCTGAATCCTCTCTCTCCCGAGGATGACATCAAGCATTACCTGGCGACGTTTGAGAGGATCGCTACAGTCTGCCGCTGGCGTGAAGAAGAGTGGGCTATCCAGCTAGCTCCTCTGCTTACAGGTAAAGCACGGAGTGCATTTGTATTGATGGATATTGTTGACACGGACAACTATGGAAAAGTGAAGGAAGCAATCCTTAATAAATATGAGATAACGCCCGACATATATAGGAGGAGGTTTCGGTCCCTGGACGTTTATCAGGACGAAACCCCTCAGGAATTATATGTATGTTTGAAAGACCTGTTAGGCAAATGGGTTAAACCAGAGACCTCAACTATAAAGGACATTATGGAACAATTGATTTTGGAACAGTTTTTGCCCATGGTGAACCCGGAACTGGGAGTCTGGATACAAGAGTGGGACCCGAAGACTGCAGAGGACGCTACGCGTCTGGCGGAGATTTTTCTGTCAGCTATGTCTGGGAGCAGGAGACCTACTCTTGGCCGTGACAGATCTTTCACCACACGGAGTGAGTTTAATGAGGGTGAAAGGGGTGGTCCAGCTCGAAATAGATTGTATTCCAGGCCCAGTCAGATCATAAATAGCAAATATGATAGCAGCAAGAAGTCATGTGTTGTTTCAAACAAAGACATACGCTGTTACCAGTGTAATAAAATCGGTCACACCCAGTATTCTTTTCCTGCCATAAAAAATGAGAAACTGTCATTATTGTGTTCAGTTCCAAGACACACTCTGGCAGCACCAATTCATAATGAAATGTATAAAACTACCGTTTTGCTTAATGGTCAGTGTGAAGAGGCCTTGTTAGATTCTGGTTGTTTTCAGACTATTTTACCCAGGTTAGTCCCTAGAGATTCATGGAGTGAGACTACAGTGAATATTAGTTGTGTTCATGGGGATAAGAAGTTGTACCCGACCGCTGAGGTCTATTTGACAGTGGGGGGGGTAAACTTATCTCCGTCCTGTAGCTCTTGTGCCTGATTTGCCTTATCCAATCATTCTTGGCAATGATGTTCAACTTTGCTGGACATCATACAACAGGTCAGAGATGAACAAACTGAGGGACAGGCAGGTGGTGCTATTGAGCAGAGGCTTGATGCACCTGCTGGGAAAATTTGTAATATGGTGACAACCAGGGCACAGAGGGCACAGAGGGCTGTCAATGTTCTTCAGGAGCTGCCTTTTTATGATTCTGAGATAGAGGCAGGCCCTATTAAACAACCTAAATCCAAGGCACAAAGGAGAAGAGATAAGGTGTTAGCTTCTGTAAAGAACTTGGGTGAAGAAACACCACAGCTAAGCCAGTCAGTAGAGTTTGACATCCCTCCTGACATAGCTGCATTGCAGAAAGCTGACCCAGCACTTAGACCATGGTTCGATAAAGTCTCGGAGATTGAGGGTGTGAAACAGAGTAGAATGGATTGTTTGGCTGAGGCCACGTATGTCATTAAAAAGGACATTTTATACCAGCAACAAGGTGAAGTTATGGCCATAGCTTTACCACAGGACCTCACACCAAAAATTATGGAACTGGGACATGTTATTCCTTGGGCAGGTCATCTAGCATTCCAAAAAACTCTACAGAGAATTGCTAGAAGGTTTGTGTGGCTGGGAATGTATATCCAGGTAAAGGACTTCTGCACTCCGTGCCCAATATGTCAGATTACATCACCTTGGGGAGTAGCCCATGCCCAACTACACCCATTACCAATCATTGGAACACCATTCGATAGAATAGGGGTGGATATAGTTGGTCCCCTAGAGAGAAGTTCTGCTGGTAATAAATATATTCTGGTAATTTGTGATTATGCTACTTGGTACCCAGAAGCCTTCCCCCTGAAGTCTATCAAGGCTAGGCAGGTTGCCAACTGCCTAATCCAGTTGTTTTTGAGGGTAGGCATACCCAGAGAAATCTTGACAGACTGTGGAAAAAATTTCTTATCAAAACTGTTGCAGCAAGCTGTTGGGTATTAAGGGTATTAAGACCACCCCATATCACCCTCAGACTGATGGACTTGTGGAGCGATTCAATCAGACTCTCAAAAACATGCTGCGGAAATTTGTTTCTGAAACGGGCTCGGATTGGGACCAATGGGTACCTTATTTACTGTTTACTTATCGGGAGGTGCCCCAGGCTTCAACAGGGTTCTCACCTTTTGAACTGCTGTATGGCCGTCAGGTGAGGGGCCCATTGGACTTATTAAAGGAGCACTGGGAGAGTCCACCAAGTGATCAGGACAATGTGGTCTCATGTTATTAAGATGAGAGAGAAACTGGATCGAATGACTGCTTTGGCTCAGGAGCACATGAGGACGGCGCAGGCCAAACAAAAAACTTGGTATGATAAGAAGGCCAGAAAAAGGGTTTTTCACCCAGGACAACAGGTTTTGTTATTGTTGCCCTTGTGTGACAGTAAGCTGTTGGCTCGATGGCAGGGGCCATATGAGATTTCTAAAAAACTAAGTTCAGTGACATATGAACTATATATGCCTGACAGGAAGGTAAAATATCAGACCTTCCACATTAACTTGTTGAAAGAGTTTCAGCAGCCTGGTCATCAGCAGCAGCAACCTGTTCTTCAGGAGACACCACGGCTCTTCATTTGTGCGACGGAAGTGGATGAGGAGAGAGAACAGACTTTTCTCACAAATGTGTCAGAGCCTTACGTGTTTCAAGTGTCTCATTTGAAGGTGGATCAGCAGAGAGAGTTAAAGGCACTGTTAGATGCAGAATTGTTTCAGGAGAGACCTGGTTTCACCACGTTGGTGCGTCATAAGGTTCATTTGAAAGAGGAAGATGTTCCACGTAGGAAATCTTATAGGATCCCGGAGCGATTGACTCCAAAGATGAAGCAGGAGATTGATCTGATGTTGCAGCTGGGAGTGATCGAGGAGTCAGTCAGTGAGTGGTGTAGCCTGATTGTGCTGGTACCCAAAAAGGACGGCTCTTTGAGATTTTGTATTGATTTCAGATATCTCAATTCAGTGTCCAAGTTTGAGTCATACCCCATGACTCAAACTTGATGAACTGTTAGAGAAAGTGGGCAGGGCTAGGTTTATTTCCACACTGGACCTATGCAAGGGGTATTGGCAGGTGGCATTGGCACCGGAAACAAAGGAACTTACAGCCTTTAAAACACCTTATGGCAGTTTCCAGTTTAGGGTCATGCCATTTGGCCTTCAGGGGGCACCTGCAACTTTTCAGCAGCTTATGGACCAAGTGTTAAGAAAGGTACCAAACTTTGCAGCTGCCTATCTGGATGACGTGGTCATCTGTAGTCAGACCTGGGAAGAACATTTGATACACCTCAGGCAGGTCCTTCAGTTAATTAAGAGGACAGGACTGACAATCAATCCACGCAAATGTGCGTTCGGACAGCAGCAGGTGGAGTACCTGGGACATGTGGCTGGTCAGGGGGTCCTTAGACCACGAGTGGGTAAAGTGGATGCCATCCGGACCTATCCTGTACCCACCACTAAGAAAAAGGTACGATCATTTATGGGAATGGTAGGATGGTATAGCAAGTTTATTCCCCACTTTGCTGAAAGAGCAGCAGTGTTGACTGACCTCACCAAGGCTTCAGCACCTAATAAGATAAAATGGACAGACAGACAGCGTTTGAGACAGACAGAGGAATGGACATTCCTCTGTCTGTCTCAAACGCTCCCAGGAGCGTTCGAGGATCTGAAGAGGGCTATTTCTGGGGAGAAGGTTCTCTACAGTCCAGATTTTGCTCGTCCATTTATTTTGTAGACAGATGCTTCAGGAGTTGGCATTGGAGCAGTACTTCTCCAGGAGGAGAGGGGAGAGAGACACCCAGTACTGTTCTTGAGCCGTACATTGTTGGACCGGGAGACAAGATACTCTACAATAGAAAAAGAATGTCTTGCCATGAAATGGGCAATAGGGTCTCTGAGATATTATTTATTGGGGCGTCATTCTGTGTTGGAGACAGATCATCGGGCCTTACAGTGGCTGGACAGGATGAAGGACGTAAATAGTCGTCTCACAGGGTGGTATGTGTCCCTTCAACTGTATGATTTTACTGTTCGGTATGTGGCAGGGAAGACCAACCTTGTGGCAGACAGCCTCTCAAGAGTACATGACTCGTAGAGTACTGTACTCTCGGGAAAGGGGGGAGGATATGTGACGACGAGGTGTCACCACTGTTATGATTGCTTGTATGTGTAACTGTATTATTTGTTCATTATTGTAAATGTCCAGCAGAGTTTCCTGTGCATTTTGGCTGATGAGAGAATGCAGAGGGAAGCAGACTGAGCTTGCAGTGGTGCGCACAAACAGATAAGATAAGATAAGATAAGATAAGCCTTTATTAGTCCCACAACGGGGAAATTCCAGGATTGCAACAGCACAGGGATAGCAACACTCAGAGCAACAATCAGAAGGCAAGAAAAAAAAAAAACAAAACAAAAAAACAAAAAAAAAAAAACAAGCAAGCAAGAGCAGCTAATAAACATATGTACGTATTACTATAAAATATATATATATACACACACACACAGACACACAGTGCAGAGCATTGTAGCTGGATGGAATAATATATGAATATATGAACACACAGTGCAGAGCATTGTAGCTAGATGGAATAAATATGTAAATATATAAACACCCACAGTACGGAGCATTGTAGCTAGATGGAATAACATGTAGATATATAAATATATAAAAATATAGATGCACCAGAAATTACACAGAGACGCACCGGGAATTAGACCCAGCCACCCGAATTGAATTGAATGTACAGCCGCGATGCACCCAACTTCAGCAGTTGAAGCCGTGATATTGTGATATACAGGACGGTGAGTGATGTGATATTCATGCTTTGTTATTTTTTCCAACAGTGGAAAGTTCACTTAGGACAGACGAAAACTTAATCGTGTTTAAACGATGACCTAGCTTAATGCTATGTCCGTCTTTGTATGTTGTTTTTTTGTGTTGGCAATTCAAATTCAAATTCAAACGTTTATTTCAAACTCAGGGTTCATATTAAATGCAGAACTAAAACGAGTAGAAAATAACTAAATAATATCTGATGAAATAAGCTAGTTGTAATCCTGGTTAAAAAGTTTATTTTATTTATTTATTTATTTATTCATTTACATGTTGCACTTTCGTGCTGTGCATGAACTTAATTTGTGTGTATTTCCAAACAGGATCTGCTCAGAATGGCGACGTTTTGACACCAATGTATTTTGACAGGTAAACCACACATCATATTTATAGTCAAATCTTTTGCTTTTTAAAGCCAGGTAGTCGGATACGCAAAAGCCGATGGTGTATAGAACACGTATATTAGGATGTGAAATGTCGGCATCGAAACTGCTCCCATTTAGCTGTAATTAATATTCAAAAATGATATTTTCGGGAGGAAAGAATTCAATTTAAACAGCCACGGACCAAAAAAACGTACATTTGCTCATGGAGGAGGTCATTCACACTTGCAATCGCGCTATATGCGTCTGTAGGATTTTCTTTCCATGCACGCAAAAAAGGCATTTTTTCCCCGGATCCGTCTAAGTGCCAAATTTAAAGTCGCACAATTTCCACTTTCCACAATTTCCACTTAATATGAAAGGGACTGAATTGAGATTTATTTGTGTGAATATTAATTACAGAGTAATTGAAAATGAATGGCACATCCAATAATAGCCACCATAAAATAAACCACTTGTTTATTTATTTTTATCAGATCATTTCTGTTATCCTTTATGAGTTATAGTTATAATAGTGTATCTTGCACCTTGGGGAATGGGAGATGTTCAGTCACCATTAGAATTTAGTTTATATGTGTATAGTATTTCATCTTTAAACTCATTCAGTAATAGAACACATTACAAATATTTGAGACCCATTGTAGTGCTTCCTTTTATATTTTAGCAATACAAGCACAAAACACCACCCACACTTGAAACCAGGGCGACACAGCGGTGGCTAAATTTTATTGATAACGTTATTTCACACAACACACAACAACTCAGTATCTAAACTCAGTATAAATGGTGTATAGTATGAAAGGGTGTCCAAAATTAAAATCCTTGGTGTAATAATTGATAATAAACTGTGTTGGAAGTCACATAATTATATTAAAGCTAAAATATGCAAATCAGTCACAATACTGCGTAGAGTGAAATATTTGCTGAATCAACCCACACTATAGACTTTGTATCATTCATTAATGCTCCCATACATGACATCCATCCATCCATCTTCTACCACTTTTCCAGAGGTCCAGGTCGCAGAGGCAGCAGTTCAAGCAATGAAGCCCAGACTTCCCTCTCCTCAGCCACCTGCTCCAGATCTTCAGAGAGGATACCAAGGTGTTCCCAGACCAGCTGGGAGATGTTGTCTCTCCAGTGAGTTCTGGGTCTGCCCTGGGGTCTGAGAACTACTACCAAGCAACACTGTGTTTCAGTGCAAGGAGTCAGACTGTGGAACGCTTTTGGACCTGAATTAAAATCATGTACAAAGCTTGGACAATTTAAACAAAAACTAAAGGAATAAATGCTCCAAACACACACACGTGGACAAAATTGTTGGTACCCCTCTGTTAATGAAAGAAAAACCCACAATGGTCACAGCACAGTGACTACTTGTCACCCTTTAAATAGGCCGATTGATTAGAAGATTGTAGACACCTGTGATGTTAATTAGAGGACACATCTTGGTTGAACATGTCCCTATGGTCATGTTCATGTCCCTATGGCCTATTTTCAATCTTTTCTAGGGGTACCATCATTTTTGTCCAGGTCTGTTTCATGAGTTTGTTTTTTAAAATAATTCTGTTGAACCACAATTCAAAAGCATTGTCTGATTTTCATTGGTTAATTTTCATAGAATTTGTATTTATTACCACTTTTGTCAGATTCAAGTTATTTCTGTGATCATTGTGGGTTTTTCTTTCATTAACAGAGGGGTACCAACAATTTTGTCCATGGCTATATATACAAAACGACATGTAAAATCACACAAGGATTATCATATCCAGTCTGTGTTGTGCTGTTGCTTATTTTTTGTCACGTTTTGTCTCAGTTTCTTTTTTTTTTTACAGTTTGAATTTTGCACATTCTAAATAATCTGTAATTTGCTGCTGATTGGAATAAACAATTTAGTAATTTATGTGTTTACGTCATGATTTTTCTATTTTGTCTCTTCAGACACCGGTGGGAAAAGAGTCAACAGTACGAACCATTTATCAGTGACTTTGAAAATAATGGCTCATTTTAAGAAAAGTGACCAACACAATTATTTGCTGAAGACTGTAAAACAAAATAGAGACATCTGCAAAAGTACAAAAGTTTATTGTCAAAATTCCCAGGGCAATACTACATGAATACAAGTATAGTTCACTGTTGATGCAGAGAATATATATTTATACAGTATCTACATGTAGTCAGCAATACTCAATACAATATATTTCCAGTTAATCCACGTATTTCTCCATGTAACCTTGGGACTGCTTTATTTTAATTACTTCTAATCCTAGATCCATTTGTTTTGGCTTAAAATGCATCATAATTGCTAAATGCATCTTATGCCTAACTCAGTACTGTTTACCTGTTGAAATATATATTTAACGGCTCATATGGCACCTGATCCATGTTTTGCCACGACACCACTGGCTGGAGCAGATAAATTCCATGACGTCTCAACAGTCTCTCCATGATTTTGACATAGATCATGTATTTTTACCTAACCATCTATTTGTCGAGAAAAGTAATTTTTGATATTCATGCGCTGTGAGCCAATAAATGATTAAAATCTAACAATACTTCACTGTCTGATAAATGATTCTGTATAATATATGGGTCTCACTTTCTGACATGTCTAAAAATATTTAACTTTTGCATTATTTTTGGAGATGTATTGCTACATGTTTTGATGTTGATTTTACTGAACAGGAATATGGCTCCGCCTCATGGGGAGCGTAGCACCACCTCCAACTCCCTCCAAATCCCGCCTCCGACTCCCTCCTTCTCCCACCCATACTACAGTGAGCCTAGTGCTGTGGAAAAACATGGGTGCCGAACTGTACTGTTCCGTTCCAGGCCAAAAGAGGCCTTTGAGTTCCAAATGGAAAAGTGCCTTTAAAGAGGTGTCACCACATTTAGAGGGAGACCAGGGCGGCGCTCCTTCACACAGCTGAACAAAACTATAGGTGGGCTAACTGACGGAGGAGTGTGGCTCCCTCTTACAAAGTGGGTCAGAGGGTATGGCTTTCTACCTAGAACATTCAACACAAGACTGAGTCTAAAAAAACTGTCTCCTTGTTTCATTGGTCCTTATCCTGTCAAACAAATCATTAAACCCTCTGCTGTTCACCTCAGTCTTCCCCCCACTCTCCGTATTTGTCCCACATTTCACATTTCCCAGGTCAAGCCTTTTGTCACCAGTCCACTCTGCCCCCAAGCCAAGCTGCCTCCTCCTCCAAGAGTGGTTGATGGAGGATTGACCTAGACCATCAACCATATCATTGGATGCCCCGTCCATGGTGACGAGCGTCAGTTTTTGGTCAACTGGAAGGGTTATGGGCCTGAGGAGCGGATGTGGGTCTCTAGATCGTTGATTCTCAACAAACAACTTATCTACAACTTCTACAGGAAGAATCCAGACAAGCCTCAGGCTCCAAGAGGCGCCCTTTGAAGGGAGGGTACTGTAATGGTTCTGGCTGCACACTTTTTTCTCTCTCTCTGATTAACCCACTTATTTCCCACAGCTGCACCTACCATGTGTGGGCAATCAGCACACCCTTTAAAGTGGGCCACTCTCCTCCAGAGCTTCAGGAGCATGTCAGACTTCTTCCATGCACTTGAAGTACTCTTTTCCCAGTGTGCTGCCTGCCTGTCAACCTGTCCCTCCTGGAGACCTGAAGACAAGTAATATCAATTATTCCCTCAACATCTCCCTCTCATTTTCCCCAGGAAAGTGGCCTGGTGGATTTGGACCCTGTCTGGTGGATTCCCCAATGTGGATCCTATCCCAGCTGCAAAAGTCCAGTAAGTCATCTTACTATGTGCACATCCTATTCCCTTTCTCTTCACTTCCAGCACCAACGTGCTGCTTTGTAAATACTCACCCACTGTATGGAACTCCCACGTCCAGAATCTGCTGGTGTCCTACTCCCCGGGGGATGGAACTCGACAGCTTGTAAGAAAACAGACACATAGTAGCATTGTCAGACTGAAAGTTTGCACTAACGCCTCGTCTCATCTCTCCGCTCTGCAGGGTTGCGACTCGCAGCGCCCTATCACTATCACAATTTTTGTAATAAAGATTATTGTCTCAGCTATTAGGGTCTCTTTGCTGCTTGCTTTTGGGTCTGTTGAGGGTGACACAATAGGAGATGGCACTCCACCCAGGACTTTGGGGTATTGGGGGAAGGAAAAGGAGAGCTGGTAATGGGGGAAAGAAGTGAGATGGGTGCCAGAGTGCTAGGGGGTATTAAACTGAATAAAGATGTCCCTTCACCCCCGCTGTGCCAGGTGTGGAATGTATTGTGGAGAGGTAAGACGCTTTTCGCACCTGAGGACTCAGGGGCACGAAAGTATTGTGTTAAGCCATGCTCTGTGACATGTATATGGATGTGTGTACATGCTCTCTGACGCATGTGTCAATGTGTTCACCCTGGGTGCCAAAGGCGGGAATAAAGTGATATAAAGGAGTTCGCTTTGGCACCCAAATTTAGTTTCTTCTGTTGTTGGAGGTGAATAAAGTTCTGGGTCGTCAGCTCATGTCTCGTCTGATTCTATCATCCACATTGGTGGCCTAGATAGGTGAAATGGAAAATGGACTGAGCTCCTCTGTGGAAAATAACCAAAGTTAAGCATCTGTTTCAGCCTGACGACTACAATCACCAACACTAAGCTTCTGTGTCAGCGTGAAGACACATATTTGAATCAATTCGCAAACTTGTGTGCAAACACCAAAGCAAATTTTCTGTGTCAGCGTGAATACACAAAACTTGATAAAGTTCCAAACTTCCGTAAATTCTCAGAAGCTAAGAAACTTTGTCAGGAAAAACACACATGGCAGAAAGTTTCAAACTCTAGAACAATCACTGAAACTAACAAAGTGTCAGTGCATGAAGACACATTGGGAGTAACTTGCAAACTTGAAAACAATCTCCGATTCGAAGCTTCTGTTTCAGTTCAAAAACACAGTATTGAAGAAAATCAAAAACTTGAGAACAATCCCTGAAGCTAAGCTTTAGTGTCAGTGGGAAAACAAAGATTTGGAACAAGTCAATAAATTTCTTACAAAGCTTCTTTGTTAGTTCAAACAAAAGAATAGTAGGAAATTTCAAACTCTTGAACAATCACTGAAACTAACATAAAGTGTCAGTGTGAAAAGACACATTGGGAGTAACTTGCAAACTTGAAAATAACCAATGCAAAGCCTCTGTGTCAGCGAGAACACAAAGAATTGCAGCAAGTCAAAACCTTATGGATAAACACCAGAGCGAAGCTTCTGTGTCAGCGTGAATACACAGAATTGGAGCAAGACAAAAACTTGCTTACAATCACCGATGCAAAGTGTCTTTGTCAGTTCGACCACAGAGAATAATAGAAAATCTCAAACTTGAGTACAATTATTGAAAAAAAGAATTAGTGTAAGGGCCAAAACACAGATTGGGAGTAAGTTGCAAACTTGAGTACAATCAACGAAACAAAGCTTCTGTGTCATCGTGAATGCACCAAATTGCAGAAAGTCCAAACTGGAATACAATCAAAAAACTTGAGCTTCTGTTTCCGCATGAATAAAAAGAATGGAAGAGAAAATTGCAAAATTACCTAAAATAACCAAAGTTAAGCATCTGTTTCAGCCTGACGACTACAATCACCAACACTAAGCTTCTGTGTCAGTGTGAAGACACATATTTGAATCAATTCGCAAACTTGTGTGCAAACACCAAAGCAAATTTTCTGTGTCAGCGTGAATACACAAAACTTGATAAAGTTCCAAACTTGCATAAATTCTCGGAAGATAAGAAACTTTGTCAGGAAAAACACACATGTCAGAAAGTTTCAAACTCTAGAACAATGAGTGAAACTAACAAAGTGTCAGTGCATAAAGACACATTGGGAGTAACTTGTAAACTTGAAAACAATCACCTATTCGAAGATTCTGTTTCAGTTCAAACACACAGTATTGAAGAAAATCAAAAACTTGAGAACAATCCCTGAAGCTAAGCTTTAGTGTCTGCTCCAAAACACTTGTTTGTAAGTAGCAAACTTGAATAAAATCACTGAAGCTAAGCTTCTGTGTCAGTGGGAAATCAAAGATTTGGAACAAGTCAATAAAATTCTTACAAAGCTTCTGTGTTAGTTCAAACAAAGAGAATAGTAGGAAATCTCAAACTTGAGTACAATCACTGAAGCAAAGCTTTAGTGTCATCGCAAAAACACAGAATCGAAGGATGTTCAAATCTTGAAAACAATCACTGAAGTGAAGTGTCTTTGTCAGCGTGAATGCAAAAAATTTGATTAAGTTGCAAACTTGAATACATTCATGGAAGCTAAGATAGAATGAAAATAGAGAATGGGAGACGGTTGCAATCTTGAGTACAATCACCAACACTAAGCTTCTGTGTCAGTGTGAAAACAGAGATCTGAATCAAGTCTCAAACTTGTGTACAAACATAAAAGTAAAGAATCTATGTCAGGAGGAACGCACATATTGGGATTTAGTTGCAAATTTTCCTACAATCACCAGAGTAAATGTTCTGTGTCAGCGTGAATACACAAAACGTGATAAAGTTCCAAACTTCAATAAATTCTCGGAAGATAAGACTCTTTGTCAGGAAAAACACACTTCACAGCGTGAATGCAAAAAATTTGATTAAGTTGCAAACTTGGATACATTCCTGGAAGCTAAGCTAGAATGAAAATAGAGAAAGGGAGATGGTTGCAAACTTGAGTACAATAACGAAACAAAGCTTTTGTGGCATCGTGAATGCACCAAATTGCAGAAAGTCCAAACTGGAATACAATCACCAAACTGACACCAAAGTGTCAGTGCAAAAAGACACATTGGGAGTAACTTGCAAAATTGAAAACAATAACTTATTCGAAGTTTCTGTTTCAGTTCAAAGACACAGTATTGAAGAAAATCAAAAAATTGAGAACAATCACTGAAGCGAAGCTTTAGTGTCTGCTCCAAAACACTTAATGTTTGTAAGTAGCAAACTTGAATAAAATCACGGAAGTTAAGCTTCTGTGTCAGTGGGAAAACAAGGATTTAGAACGTCAATAAATTTCTTACAAAGCTTCTTTGTTAGTTCAAACAAAATAATAGTAGGAAATTTTCAAACTTGAGTACAATCACTGAAGTTAAGCTTTAGTGTCATCGCAAAAATACAGAATCGAAGTATGTTGAGATCTTGAAAACAATCACTGAAGTGAAGCGTCTTTGTCATAGTGAATGAAAAAAATTTGATTAGGTTGCAAACGTGGATACATTCCTGGAAGCTAAGCTAGAATGAAAATAGAGAATGGGAGATGGTTGCAATCTTGAGAACAATCACCAAAACTAAACTTCTGTGTCAGTGTGAAAACAGAGATCTGAATCAAGTCTCAAACTTGAGTGCAAACAAAGTAAAGAATCTATGTAAGGAGGAACACACATTTTGGGATTTATTTGCAAATTTTCCTGCAATCAACAAAGTAAATCTTCTGTGTCAGCGGGAATACACAAAACGTAATTAAGTTCCAAACTTGCATAAATTCTCAGAAGCTAAGAAACTTTCTTTGGAAAAATACACATGGCAGAAAGTTTCAAACTCTTGAACAATCACTGAAAGTAACATAAAGTGTCAGTGTGCAAAGAAACGTTGGGAGTAACTTGCAAACTTGAAAATCACCAACGCAAAGCCTCTGTGTCAGCTAGAACACAAAGAATTGCAGCAAGTCAAAACCTTATGGATAAACACCAGAGCTTGGCTACTGTGTCAGCGTGAATACAAAGAATTGGAGCAAGACGAAAACTTGCTTACAATCACCGATGCAAAGTGTCTTTGTCCGTTCGACCACAGAGAATAATAGAAAATCTCAAACTTGAGTACAATTATTGAATCAAAGAATTAGTGAAAGGGCCAAAACACAGATTGGGAGTAAGTTGCAAACTTGAGTACAATCAACGAAACAAAGCTTCTGTGGCTTCGTGAATGCACCAAATTGCAGAAAGTCCAAACTGGAATACAATCACCAAATTTGAGCTTCTGTTTCAGCATGAATAAAAAAAATGGAAGAGAAAATTGCAAAATTCCCTAAGATAACCAAAGTTAAGCATTTGTTTCAGCCTGACGACTACAATCACCAACACTAAGATTCTGTGTCAGCGTGAAGACACATATTTGAATCAATTCGCAAACGTGTGCAAACACGAAAGCATATTTTCTGTGTCAGCGTGAATACACAAAACTTGATAAAGTTCCAAACGCGTAAATTCTCAGAAGCTAAGAAACTTTGTCAGGTAAAACACACATGGCAGAAAGTTTCAAACTCTAGAACAATCACTGAAACTAACAAAGTGTCAGTGCATGAAGAAACATTGAGAGGAACTTGCAAACATGAAAACAATCTCCAATTCGAAGCTTCTGTTTCAGTTCAAACACACAGTATTGAAGAAAATCAAAAACTTGAGAACAATCACTGAAGCTAAGCTTTAGTGTCAGCTCCAAAACACAATGTTTGTAAGTAGCAAACTTCAATAAAATCACTGAAGCTAAGCTTCTGTGTCAGTGGGAAAACAAAGATTTGGAACAAGTCAATAAAATTCTTACAACGCTTCTGTGTTAGTTCAAACAAAGAGAATAGTAGGAAATCTCAAACTTGAGTACAATCACTGAAGCTAAGCTTTAGTGTCATTGCAAAAACACAGAATCGAAATATGATCAAATCTTGAAAACAATAACTGAAGTGAAGCGTCTTTGTCAGCATGAATGCAAAAAATTTGATTAAGTTGCAAACTTGGATACATTCAATGAAGCTAAGATAGAATGAAAATAGAGAGTGGGAGATGGTTGCAAATTTGCGTACAATCACCAACACGAAGCTTCTGTGTCAGTGTGAAAACACACATAAATCAAGTCTCAAACTTGTGTGCAAACAAAGTAAAGAATCTATGTAAGGAGGAACACACATTTTGGGATTTAGTTGCAAATTTTCCTACAATCACCAAAGTAAATCTTCTGTGTCAGCGTGAATACACAAAACCTGATGAAGTTCCAAACTTATATAAATTCTCCGAAGCTAAGAAAATTTGTTAGGAAAAACAAACATGGCAGAAAGTTTCAAACTCTTGAACAATCACTGAAACTAACATAAAGTGTCAGTGTGTAAAGACACATTGGGAGTAACTTGCAAACTTGAAAATCACCAACGCAACGCCTCTGTGTCAGCGAGAACACAAAGAATTGCAGCAAGTCAAAACCTTATGGATAAACACCAGAGCTAAGCTTCTGTGTCAGCGTGAATACACAGAAATGGAGCAAGACGAAAACTTGCTTACAATCACCGATGCAAAGTGTCTTTGTAAGTTCGACCACAGAGAATAATAGAAAATCTCAAACTTGAGTACAATTATTGAATCAAAGAATTAGTGTAAGGGCCAAAACACAGATTGGGAGTAAGTTGCAAACTTGAGTACAATCAACGAAACAAAGCTTCTGTGGCATCGTGAATGCACCAAATTGCAGAAAGTTCAAAACTGGAATACAATCACCAAACTGAAACCAAAGTGTCAGTGCATAAAGACACATTGGGAGTAACTTGCAAACTTGAAAACAATCACTTATTCGAAGCTTCTGTTTCAGTTCAAAGACAAAGTATTGAAGAAAATCAAAAACTTGAGAACAATCACTGAAGCGAAGCTTTAGTGTCTGCTCCAAAACACTTAATGAGTGTAAGTAGCAAACTTGAATAAAATCACTGAAGCTAAGCTTCTGTGTCAGTAGGAAAACAAAGATTTGGAACAAGTCAATAAATTTCTTACAAAGCTTCTTTGGTAGATCAAACAAAATAATAGTAGGAAATTTTCAAACTTGAGTACAATCACTGAAGTTAAGCTTTAGTGTCATCACAAAAACACAGAATCGAAGTATGTTGGAATTTTGAAAACATCACTGAAGTGAAGCGTCTTTGTCATAGTGAACGCAAACAATTTGATTAAGTTGCAAACGTGGATACATTCATGGAAGCTAAGATAGAATGAAAAAAGAGAATGGGAGACGGTTGCAATCTTGAGTACAATCACCAACAGTAAGCTTCTGTGTCAGTTAGAAAATACAGATCTGAATCAAGTCTCAAACTTGTGTGAAAACAAAGTGAATCTATGTAAGGAGGAGCACACATTTTGGGATTTAGCTGCAAATTTAAATCACCAAAGTAAATCTTCTGTGTCAGCGTGAATACACAAAACGTGATGAAGTTCCAAACTTATATAAATTCTCCGAAGCTAAGAAAATTTGTTAGGAAAAACACACATGACAGAAAGTTTCAAACTCTTGAACAATCACTGAAACTAACATAAAGTGTCAGTGCATAAAGACACATTGGGAGTAACTTGCAAACTTGAAAACAATCACTTATTCGAAGCTTCTGTTTCAGTTCAAAGACACAGTATTGAAGAAAATCAAAATCTTAAGAATAATCACTGAAGCGAAGCTTTAGTGTCTGCTCCAAAACAATGTTTGTAAGTAGCAAACTTGAATAAAATCACTGAAGCTAAGCTTCTGTGTCAGTGGGAAAACAAAGATTTGGAACAAGTCAATAAATTTCTTACAAAGCTTCTTTGTTAGTTCAAAAAAAATAATAGGAAATTTTAAAACTTCATTACAATCACTGGTTAAACTTTAGTGTCATCGCAAAAACACAGAATCGAAGTATGTTGAAATTTTGAAAACATCACTGAAGTCAAGCGTCTTTGTCATAGTGAATACAAAAAATCTGATTAAGTTGCAAACGTGGATACATTCATGGAAGCTAAGATAGAATGAGAATAGAGAATGGGAGACGGTTGCAATCTTGAGAACAATCACCAAAATTAAACTTCTGTGTCAGTGTGAAAACAGAGATCTGAATCAAGTCTCAAACTTGTGTGCAAACAAAGTAAAGAATTTATGTAAGGAGGAACACACATTTTGGGATTTAGTTGCAAATTTCCCTACAATCACCAAAGTAAATCTTCTGTGTCAGCGTAAATACACAAAACGTGATAAAGTTCCAAACTTGCATAAATTCTCAGAAGCTAAGAAAATTTGTTAGGAAAAACACACATGGCAGAAAGTTTCAAACTCTTGAACAATCACTGAAACTAACATAAAGTGTCAGTGCATAAAGACACATTGGGAGTAACTTGCAAACTTGAAAACAATCATTCGAAACTTCTGTTTCAGTTCAAAGACACAGTATTGAATAAATTCAAAATCTTAAGAATAATCACTGAAGCGAAGCTTTAGTGTCTGCTCCAAAACACTTAATGTTTGTAAGTAGCAAACTTGAATAAAATCACTGAAGCTAAGCTTCTGTGTCAGTGGGAAAACAAAGATATGGAACAAGTCAATAAATTTCTTACAAAGCTTCTTTGTTAGTTCAAACAAAATAGTATGAAATTTTCAAACTTGAGTACAATCACTGAAGATAAGCTTTAGTGTCATCACAAAAACACAGAATCGAAGTATGTTGGAATTTTGAAAACATCACTGAAGTGAAGCGTCTTTGTCATAGTGAACGCAAACAATCTGATTAAG
Organism: Pholidichthys leucotaenia; assembly: GCA_020510985.1. Taxonomy (NCBI): domain Eukaryota; kingdom Metazoa; phylum Chordata; class Actinopteri; order Cichliformes; family Pholidichthyidae; genus Pholidichthys; species Pholidichthys leucotaenia. The sequence goes on from CM035836.1 coordinate 240,772,889, forward strand.
TTGCAAAGGTGGATACATTCAAGGAAGCTAAGATAGAAAGAAAAAAGAGAATGGGAGACTGTTGCAATCTTGAGTACAATCACCAACAGTAAGCTTCTGTGTAACTTAGAAAACACAGATCTGAGTCAAGTCTCAAACTTGTGTGAAAAGAAAGTAAAGAAACTATGTGAGGAGCACACATTTTGGGATTTAGCTGCAAATTTTAAAACAATCGCCAAAGTAAATCTTCTGTGTCAGCGTGAATACACAAAACGTGATGAAGTTCCAAACTTATATAAATTCTCAGAAGCTAAGAAACTTTGTCAGGTAAAACACACATGGCAGAAAGTTTCAAACTCTAGAACAATCACTGAAACTAACAAAGTGTCAGTGCATGAAGAAACATTGAGAGGAACTTGCAAACATGAAAACAATCTCCAATTCGAAGCTTCTGTTTCAGTTCAAACACACAGTATTGAAGAAAATCAAAAACTTCAGAACAATCACTGAAGCTAAGCTTTAGTGTCAGCTCCAAAACACAATGTTTGTAAGTAGCAAACTTCAATAAAATCACTGAAGCTAAGCTTCTGTGTCAGTGGGAAAACAAAGATTTGGAACAAGTCAATAAAATTCTTACAACGCTTCTGTGTTAGTTCAAACAAAGAGAATAGTAGGAAATCTCAAACTTGAGTACAATCACTGAAGCTAAGCTTTAGTGTCATTGCAAAAACACAGAATCGAAATATGATCAAATCTTGAAAACAATAACTGAAGTGAAGCGTCTTTGTCAGCATGAATGCAAAAAATTTGATTAAGTTGCAAACTTGGATACATTCAATGAAGCTAAGATAGAATGAAAATAGAGAGTGGGAGATGGTTGCAAATTTGCGTACAATCACCAACACGAAGCTTCTGTGTCAGTGTGAAAACACACATATAAATCAAGTCTCAAACTTGTGTGCAAACAAAGTAAAGAATCTATGTAAGGAGGAACACACATTTTGGGATTTAGTTGCAAATTTTCCTACAATCACCAAAGTAAATCTTCTGTGTCAGCGTGAATACACAAAACCTGATGAAGTTCCAAACTTATATAAATTCTCCGAAGCTAAGAAAATTTGTTAGGAAAAACAAACATGGCAGAAAGTTTCAAACTCTTGAACAATCACTGAAACTAACATAAAGTGTCAGTGTGTAAAGACACATTGGGAGTAACTTGCAAACTTGAAAATCACCAACACAACGCCTCTGTGTCAGCGAGAACACAAAGAATTGCAGCAAGTCAAAACCTTATGGATAAACACCAGAGCTAAGCTTCTGTGTCAGCGTGAATACACAGAAATGGAGCAAGACGAAAACTTGCTTACAATCACCGATGCAAAGTGTCTTTGTAAGTTCGACCACAGAGAATAATAGAAAATCTCAAACTTGAGTACAATTATTGAATCAAAGAATTAGTGTAAGGGCCAAAACACAGATTGGGAGTAAGTTGCAAACTTGAGTACAATCAACGAAACAAAGCTTCTGTGGCATCGTGAATGCACCAAATTGCAGAAAGTTCAAAACTGGAATACAATCACCAAACTGAAACCAAAGTGTCAGTGCATAAAGACACATTGGGAGTAACTTGCAAACTTGAAAACAATCACTTATTCGAAGCTTCTGTTTCAGTTCAAAGACAAAGTATTGAAGAAAATCAAAAACTTGAGAACGATCACTGAAGCGAAGCTTTAGTGTCTGCTCCAAAACACTTAATGAGTGTAAGTAGCAAACTTGAATAAAATCACTGAAGCTAAGCTTCTGTGTCAGTGGGAAAACAAAGATTTGGAACAAGTCAATAAATTTCTTACAAAGCTTCTTTGTTAGTTCAAACAAAATAATAGTAGGAAATTTTCAAACTTGAGTACAATCACTGAAGTTAAGCTTTAGTGTCATCACAAAAACACAGAATCGAAGTATGTTGGAATTTTGAAAACATCACTGAAGTGAAGCGTCTTTGTCATAGTGAACGCAAACAATTTGATTAAGTTGCAAACGTGGATACATTCATGGAAGCTAAGATAGAATGAAAAAAGAGAATGGGAGACGGTTGCAATCTTGAGTACAATCACCAACAGTAAGCTTCTGTGTCAGTTGGAAAATACAGATCTGAATCAAGTCTCAAACTTGTGTGAAAACAAAGTGAATCTATGTAAGGAGGAGCACACATTTTGGGATTTAGCTGCAAATTTAAATCACCAAAGTAAATCTTCTGTGTCAGCGTGAATACACAAAACGTGATGAAGTTCCAAACTTATATAAATTCTCCGAAGCTAAGAAAATTTGTTAGGAAAAACACACATGACAGAAAGTTTCAAACTCTTGAACAATCACTGAAACTAACATAAAGTGTCAGTGCATAAAGACACATTGGGAGTAACTTGCAAACTTGAAAACAATCACTTATTCGAAGCTTCTGTTTCAGTTCAAAGACACAGTATTGAAGAAAATCAAAATCTTAAGAATAATCACTGAAGCGAAGCTTTAGTGTCTGCTCCAAAACAATGTTTGTAAGTAGCAAACTTGAATAAAATCACTAAAGCTAAGCTTCTGTGTCAGTGGGAAAACAAAGATTTGGAACAAGTCAATAAATTTCTTACAAAGCTTCTTTGTTAGTTCAAAAAAAATAATAGTAGGAAATTTTAAAACTTCATTACAATCACTGAAGTTAAACTTTAGTGTCATCGCAAAAACACAGAATCGAAGTATGTTGAAATTTTGAAAACATCACTGAAGTCAAGCGTCTTTGTCATAGTGAATACAAAAAAATCTGATTAAGTTGCAAACGTGGATACATTCATGGAAGCTAAGATAGAATGAGAATAGAGAATGGGAGACGGTTGCAATCTTGAGAACAATCACCAAAATTAAACTTCTGTGTCAGTGTGAAAACAGAGATCTGAATCAAGTCTCAAACTTGTGTGCAAACAAAGTAAAGAATTTATGTAAGGAGGAACACACATTTTGGGATTTAGTTGCAAATTTCCCTACAATCACCAAAGTAAATCTTCTGTGTCAGCGTGAATACACAAAACGTGATAAAGTTCCAAACTTGCATAAATTCTCAGAAGCTAAGAAAATTTGTTAGGAAAAACACACATGGCAGAAAGTTTCAAACTCTTGAACAATCACTGAAACTAACATAAAGTGTCAGTGCATAAAGACACATTGGGAGTAACTTGCAAACTTGAAAACAATCATTCGAAACTTCTGTTTCAGTTCAAAGACAGAGTATTGAATAAATTCAAAATCTTAAGAATAATCACTGAAGCGAAGCTTTAGTGTCTGCTCCAAATCACTTAATGTTTGTAAGTAGCAAACTTGAATAAAATCACTGAAGCTAAGCTTCTGTGTCAGTGGGAAAACAAAGATATGGAACAAGTCAATAAATTTCTTACAAAGCTTCTTTGTTAGTTCAAACAAAATAGTATGAAATTTTCAAACTTGAGTACAATCACTGAAGATAAGCTTTAGTGTCATCACAAAAACACAGAATCGAAGTATGTTGGAATTTTGAAAACATCACTGAAGTGAAGCGTCTTTGTCATAGTGAACGCAAACAATTTGATTAAGTTGCAAAGGGGGATACATTCAAGGAAGCTAAGATAGAAAGAAAAAAGAGAATGGGAGACGGTTGCAATCTTGAGTACAATCACCAACAGTAAGCTTCTGTGTCACTTAGAAAACACAGATCTGAGTCAAGTCTCAAACTTGTGTGAAAAGAAAGTAAAGAAACTATGTGAGGAGCACACATTTTGGGATTTAACTGCAAATTTTAAAACAATCGCCAAAGTAAATCTTCTGTGTCAGCGTGAATAGACAAAACGTGATGAAGTTCCAACCTTATATAAATTCTCAGAAGCTAAGAAAATTTTTTAGGAAAAACACACATGGCAGAAAGTTTCAAACTCTTGAACAATCACTGAAAATATAACGTGTCAGTGCATAAAGACACATTGGGAGTAACTTGCAAACTTGAAAACAATCACTTATTCGAAGCTTCTGTTTCAGTTCAAAGACACAGTATTGAAGAAAATCAAAATCTTAAGAATAATCACTGAAGCGAAGCTTTAGTGTCTTCTCCAAAACACTTAATGTTTGTAAGTAGCAAACTTGAATGAAATCACTGAAGCTAAAGCTTCTGTGTTAGTGGGAAAACAAAGATTTGGAACAAGTCAATAAATTTCTTACAAAGCTTCTTTGTTAGTTCAAACCAAATAATAGTAGGAAATTTTCAAACTTGAGTACAATCGCTGAAGTTAAACTTTAGTGTCATCGCAAAAACATAGAATCGAAGTATGTTGAAATCATGAAAACAATCACTGAAGTGAAGCGTCTTTGTCAGCGTGAATGCAAAAAATTTGATTAAGTTGCAAACTTGGATACATTCAATGAAGCTAAGATAGAATGAAAATAGAGAATGGGAGACGGTTTCAAATTTGCATACAATCACCAACACGAAGCCTCTTTGTCAGTGTGAAAACACACATATGAATGAAGTCTCAAACTTGTGTGCAAACAAAGTAAAGAATCTATGTAAGGAGGAACACACATTTTGGGATTTAGTTGCAAATTTTCCTACAATCACCAAAGTAAATCTTCTTTGTCAGCGTGAATACACAAAACGTGATAAAGTTCCAAACTTGCATAAATTCTCAGAAGCTAAGAAACTGTGTTAGGAAAAACAAACATGACAGAAAGTTTCAAACTCTTGAACAATCACTGAAACTAACATAAAGTGTCAGTGTGTAAAGACACATTGGGAGTAACTTGCAAACTTGAAAATCACCAACGCAACGCCTCTGTGTCAGCGAGAACACAAAGAATTGCAGCAAGTCAAAACCTTATGGATAAACACCTGAGCTAAGCTTCTGTGTCAGCGTGAATACACAGAAATGGAGCAAGACGAAAACTTGCTTACAATCACCAATGCAAAGTATCTTTGTAAGTTCGACCACAGAGAATAATAGAAAATCTCAAACTTGAGTACAATTATTGAATCAAAGAATTAGTGTGAGGGCCAAAACACAGATTGGGAGTAATTTGCAAACTTGAGTACAATCAACGAAACAAAGGTTCTGTGGCATCGTGAATGCACCAAATTGCAGAAAGTCCAAAACAGGAATACAATCACCAAACTGACACCAAAGTGTCAGTGCATAAAGACACATTGGGAGTAACTTGCAAACTTGAACACAATCACTTATTCGAAGCTTCTGTTTCAGTTCAAAGACAAAGTATTGAAGAAAATCAAAAACTTGAGAACAATCACTGAAGCGAAGCTTTAGTGTCTGCTCCAAAACACTTAATGATTGTAAGTAGCAAACTTGAATAAAATCACTGAAGCTAAGCTTCTGTGTCAGTGGGAAAACAAAGATTTGGAACAAGTCAATAAATTTCTTACAAAGCTTCTTTGTTAGTTCAAACAAAATAATAGTAGGAAATTTTCAAACTTGAGTACAATCACTGGTTAAGCTTTAGTGTCATCACAAAAACACAGAATCGAAGTATGTTGGAATTTTGAAAACATCACTGAAGTGAAGCGTCTTTGTCATAGTGAACGCAAACAATTTGATTAAGTTGCAAACATGGATACATTCATGGAAGCTAAGATAGAATGAAAAAAGAGAATTGGAGATGGTTGCAATCTTGAGTACAATCACCAAAACTAAACCTCTGTGTCAGTGTGAAAACACAGATCTGAATCAAGCCTCAAAATTGTGTGCAAACAATGTAAAGAATCTATGTGAGGAACACATATTTTGGGATTTATTTGCAAATTTTCCTACAATCAAAGTAAATCTTCTGTGTCAGCGTGAATACACAAAACGTGATAAAGTTCCAAACTTGCATAAATTCTCAGAAGCTAAGAAACTTAGGAAAAAAACCAATGGCAGAAAGTTTCAAACTCTTGAACAATCACTGAAACTAACATAAAGTGTCAGTGCATAAAGACACATTGGGAGTATCTTGCAAATTTGAAAACAATCACTTATTCGAAGCTTCTGTTTCAGTTCAAAGACACAGTATTGAAGAAAATCAAAATCTTAAGAATAATCACTGAAGCGAAGCTTTAGTGTCTGCTCCAAAACAATGTTTGTAAGTCGCAAACTTGAATAAAATCACTGAAGCTAAGCTTCTGTGTCAGTGGGAAAACAAAGATTTGGAACAAGTCAATAAATTTCTTACAAAGCTTCTTTGTTAGTTCAAAAAAAAATAATAGTAGGAAATTTTAAAACTTCATTACAATCACTGGTTAAACTTTAGTGTCATCGCAAAAACACAGAATCGAAGTATGTTGGAATTTTGAAAACATCACTGAAGTGAAGCGTCTTTGTCATAGTGAATGCAAAAAATCTGATTAAGTTGCAAACGTGGATACATTCATGGAAGATAAGATAGAATGAAAATAGAGAATGGGAGATGGTTGCAATCTTTAGTACAATCATCAACACTAAGCTTCTTTGTCAGTGTGAAAACACAGATCAGAATCAAGTCTCAAACTTGTGTGCAAATAAAGTAAAGAATCTATGTAAGGAGGAGCAAACATTTTGGGATTAAGTTGCAAATTTTCCTACAATCACAACAGTAAATCTTCTGTGTCAACGTAAATACACAAAACGTGATAAAGTTCAAAACTTGCATAAATTCTCAGAAGCTATGAAACTTTGTTAGGAAAAACTCACATGGCAGAAAGTTTCAAACTCTTGAACAATCACTGAAACTAATATAAAGTGTCAGTGCATAAAGACACATTGGGAGTAACTTGAAAACTTGAAAACAATCACTTATTCGAAACTTCTTTTTCATTTCAAAGACACAGTATTGAAGAAAATCAAAATCTTAAGAATAATCACTGAAGCGAAGCTTTAGTGTCTGCTCCAAAACACTTAATGTTTGTAAATAGCAAACTTGAATAAAATCACTGAAGCTAAGCTTCTGTGTCAGTGGGAAAACAAAGATTTGGAACAAGTCAATAAATTTCTTACAAAGCTTCTTTGTTAGTTCAAACAAAATAATAGTAGGAAATTTTCAAACTTGAGTACAATCACTGGTTAAGCTTTAGTGTCATCACAAAAACACAGAATCGAAGTATGTTGGAATTTTGAAAACATCACTGAAGTGAAGCGTCTTTGTCATAGTGAACGCAAACAATTTGATTAAGTTGCAAACATGGATACATTCATGGAAGCTAAGATAGAATGAAAAAAGAGAATTGGAGATGGTTGCAATCTTGAGTACAATCACCAAAACTAAACTTCTGTGTCAGTGTGAAAACACAGATCTGAATCAAGCCTCAAAATTGTGTGCAAACAATGTAAAGAATCTATGTAAGGAGGAACACATATTTTGGGATTTATTTGCAAATTTTCCTACAATCAAAGTAAATCTTCTGTGTCAGCGTGAATACACAAAACGTGATAAAGTTCCAAACTTGCATAAATTCTCAGAAGCTAAGAAACTTAGGAAAAAAACCAATGGCAGAAAGTTTCAAACTCTTGAACAATCACTGAAACTAACATAAAGTGTCAGTGCATAAAGACACATTGGGAGTAACTTGCAAATTTGAAAACAATCACTTATTCGAAGCTTCTGTTTCAGTTCTAAGACACAGTATTGAAGAAAATCAAAATCTTAAGAATAATCACTGAAGCGAAGCTTTAGTGTCTGCTCCAAAACAATGTTTGTAAGTCGCAAACTTGAATAAAATCACTGAAGCTAAGCTTCTGTGTCAGTGGGAAAACAAAGATTTGGAACAAGTCAATAAATTTCTTACAAAGCTTCTTTGTTAGTTCAAAAAAAAATAATAGTAGGAAATTTTAAAACTTCATTACAATCACTGGTTAAACTTTAGTGTCATCGCAAAAACACAGAATCGAAGTATGTTGGAATTTTGAAAACATCACTGAAGTGAAGCGTCTTTGTCATAGTGAATGCAAAAAATCTGATTAAGTTGCAAACGTGGATACATTCATGGAAGATAAGATAGAATGAAAATAGAGAATGGGAGATGGTTGCAATCTTTAGTACAATCATCAACACTAAGCTTCTGTGTCAGTGTGAAAACACAGATCAGAATCAAGTCTCAAACTTGTGTGCAAATAAAGTAAAGAATCTATGTAAGGAGGAGCAAACATTTTGGGATTAAGTTGCAAATTTTCCTACAATCACAACAGTAAATCTTCTGTGTCAACGTAAATACACAAAACGTGATAAAGTTCAAAACTTGCATAAATTCTCAGAAGCTATGAAACTTTGTTAGGAAAAACTCACATGGCAGAATGTTTCAAACTCTTGAACAATCACTGAAACTAATATAAAGTGTCAGTGCATAAAGACACATTGGGAGTAACTTGAAAACTTGAAAACAATCACTTATTCGAAACTTCTTTTTCATTTCAAAGACACAGTATTGAAGAAAATCAAAATCTTAAGAATAATCACTGAAGCGAAGCTTTAGTGTCTGCTCCAAAACACTTAATGTTTGTAAATAGCAAACTTGAATAAAATCACTGATGCTAAGCTTCTGTGTCAGTGGGAAAACAAAGATTTGGAACAAGTCAATAAATTTCTTACAAAGATTCTTTGTTAATTCAAAAAAAATAATAGTAGGAAATTTTCAAACTTGAGTACAATCACTGAAATTAAGCTTTAGTGTCATCGCAAAAACACAGAATCGAAGTATGTTGAAATTTTGAAAACATCACTGAAATGAAGCGTCTTTGTCATAGTGAATGCAAAAAATCTGATTAAGTTGCAAACGTGGATACATTCATGGAAGATAAGATAGAATTAAAATAGAGAATGGGAGATGGTTGCAATCTTTAGTACAATCATCAACACTAAGCTTCTGTGTCAGTGTGAAAGCACAGATCAGAATCAAGTCTCAAACTTGTGTGCAAACAAAGTAAAGAATCTATGTAAGGAGGAGCACACATTTTGGGATTTAGTTGCAAATTTTACTACAATCACCACAGTAAATCTTCTGTGTCAACGTAAATACACAAAACGTGATAAAGTTCAAAACTTGCATAAATTCTCAGAAGCTAAGAAACTTTGTTAGGAAAAAGACACATGGCAGAAAGTTTCAAACTCTTGAACAATCACTGAAACTAACATAAAGTGTCAGTGCATAAAGACACATTGGGAGTAACTTGCAAACTTGAAAATCACTTATTCGAAGCTTCTGTTTCAGTTCAAAGACACAGTATTGAAGAAAATCAAAATCTTAAGAATAATCACTGAAGCGAAGCTTTAGTGTCTTCTCCAAAACACTAAATGTTTGTAAATAGCAAACTTGAATGAAATCACTGAAGCTAAAGCTTCTGTGTTAGTGGGAAAACAAAGATTTGGTACAAGTCAATAAATTTCTTACAAAGCTTCTTTGTTAGTTCAAACAAAATAATAGTAGGAAATTTTCAAACTTGAGTACAATCGATGAAGTTAAACGTCATCGCAAAAACATAGAATCGAAGTATGTTGAAATCATGAAAACAATCACTGAAGTGAAGCGTCTTTGTCAGCGTGAATGCAAAAAATTTCTTTAAGTTGCAAACTTTGATACATTCAATGAAGCTAAGATAGAATGAAAATAGAGAATGGGAGACGGTTTCAAATTTGCCTACATTCATCAACACGAAGCCTCTGTGTCAGTGTGAAAACACACATATGAATCAAGTCTCAAACTTGTGTGCAAACAAAGTAAAGAATCTATGTAAGGAGTATCCCACATTTTGGGATTTAGTTGCAAATTTTCCTACAATCACCAAAGTAAATCTTCTGTGTCAGCGTGAATACACAAAACGTGATAAAGTTCCAAACTTATATAAATTCTCAGAAGCTAAGAAACTTTGTTAGGAAAAAAACCAATGGCAGAAAGTTTCAAACTCTTGAACAATCACTGAAACTAACTTAAAGTGTCAGTGCATAAAGACACATTGGGAGTAACTTGCAAACTTGAAAACAATCACTTATTCGAAGCTTCTGTTTCAGTTCAAAGACACAGTATTGAAGAAAATCAAAATCTTAAGAATAATCACTGAAGCGAAGCTTTAGTGTCTCTCCAAAACAATGTTTGTAAGTAGCAAACGTGAATAAAATCACTGAAGCTTAGCTTCTGTGTCAGTGGGAAAACAAAGATTTGGAACAAGTCAATAAATTTCTTACAAAGCTTCTTTGTTAGTTCAAAAAAAATAATAGTAGGAAATTTTAAAACTTCATTATAATCACTGGTTAAACTTTAGTGTCATCGCAAAAACACAGAATCGAAGTATGTTGAAATTTTGAAAACATCACTGAAGTGAAGCGTCTTTGTTATAGTGAATGCAAAAAATCTGATTAAGTTGCAAACGTGGATACATTCATGGAAGCTAAGATAGAATGAAAATAGAGAATGGGAGACGGTTTCAAATTTGCATACAATCACCAACACGAAGCCTCTTTGTCAGTGTGAAAACACACATATGAATCAAGTCTCAAACTTGTGTGCAAACAAAGTAAAGAATCTATGTAAGGAGGAACACACATTTTGGGATTTAGTTGCAAATTTTCCTACAATCAACAAAGTAAATCTTCTTTGTCAGCGTGAATACACAAAACGTGATAAAGTTCCAAACTTATATAAATTCTCAGAAGCTAAGAATATTTGTTAGGAAAAACAAACATGGCAGAAAGTTTCAAACTCTTGAACAATCACTGAAACTAACATAAAGTGTCAGTGCATAAAGACACATTGGGAGTAACTTGCAAACTTGAAAACAATCACTTATTCGAAGCTTCTGTTTCAGTTCAAAGACACAGTATTGAAGAAAATCAAAATCTTAAGAATAATCACTGAAGCGAAGCTTTAGTGTCTGCTCCAAAACACTTAATGTTTGTAAGTAGCAAACTTGAATAAAATCACTGAAGCTAACTTCTGTGTCAGTGGGAAAACAAAGATTTGGAACAAGTCAATAAATTTCTTACAAAGCTTCTTTGTTAGTTCAAACAAAATAATAGTAGGAAATTTTAAAACTTCATTACAATCACTGGTTAAGCTTTAGTGTCATCGCAAAAACACAGAATCGAAGTATGTTGTAATTTTGAAAACATCACTGAAGTGAAGCGTCTTTGTCATAGTGAATGCAAAAAATCTGATTAAGTTGCAAACATGGATACATTCATGGAAGATAAGATAGAATGAAAATAGAGAATGGGAGATGGTTGCAATCTTTAGTACAATCATCAACTCTAAGCTTCTGTGTCAGTGTGAAAACAAAGATCAGAATCAAGTCTCAAACTTGTGTGTAAACAAAACAAAGAATCTATGTAAGGAGGAGCACACATTTTGGGATTTTGTTGCAAATTTACCTACAATCAACACAGTAAATCTTCTGTGTCAACGTAAATACAAAAAACGTGATAAAGTTCAAAACTTCCATAAATTCTCAGAAGCTAAGAAACTTTGTTAGGAAAAACACACATGGCAGAAAGTTTCAAACTCTTGAACAATCACTGAAACTAACATAAAGTGTCAGTGTGTAAAGACACATTGGGAGTAACTTGCAAACTTGAAAATCACCAAAGCAACGCCTCTGTGTCAGCGAGAAAAGAATTGCAGCAAGTGAAAACCTTATGGATAAACACCAGAGCTAAGCTTCTGTGTCGTGTGAATACACAGAATTGGAGCAAGACGAAAACTTGCTTGCAATCACCGATGCAAAGTGTCTTTGTAAGTTCGACCACAGAGAATAATAGAGAATCTCAAACTTGAGTACAATTATTGAATCAAAGAATTAGTGTAAGGGCCAAAACACAGATTGGGAGGACGTTGCAAACTTGAGTACAATCAACAAAACAAAGCTTCTGTGGCATCGTGAATGCACCAAATTGCAGAAAGTCCAAACTGGAATACAATCACCAAACTGACACCAAAGTGTCAGTGCATAAAGACACATTGGGAGTAACTTGCAAACTTGAAAATAATCACTTATTCGAAGCTTCTGTTTCAGTTCAAAGACACAGTATTGAAGAAAATCAAAAACTTGAGAACAATCACTGAAGCGAAGCTTTAGTGTCTGCTCCAAGACACTTAATGTTTGTAAGTAGCAAACATGAATAAAATCACTGAAGCTAAGCTTCTGTGTCAGTGGGAAAACAAAGATTTGGAACAAGTCAATAAATTTCTTACAAAGCTTCTTTGTTAGTTCAAACAAAATAATAATAGGAAATTTTCAAACTTGAGTACAATCACTGGTTAAGCTTTAGTGTCATCACAAAAACACAGAATCGAAATATGTTGGAATTTTGAAAACATCACTGAAGTGAAGCGTCTTTGTCATAGTGAATGCAAACAATTTAATTTGCAAACGTGGATACATTCGTGGAAGCTAAGATAGAATGAAAAAAGAGAAGGGGAGAAGGTTGCAATCTTGAGTACAATCTCCACAGTAAGCTTCTGTGTCAGTTAGAAAACAAAGATCTGAATCAAGTCTCAAACTTGTGTGCAAACAAAGTAAAGAATCTATGTAAGGAGGAACACACATTTTGGGATTTAGTTGCAAATTTTCCTACAATCACCAAAGTTAATGTTCTGTGTCAGCATGAATACACAAAACGTGATAAAGTTCCAAACTTGCATAAGTTCTCAGAAGCTAAGAAACTTTGTTAGGAAAAACAAACATGGCAGAAAGTTTCAAACTCTTGAACAATCAGAGAAACTAACATATAGTGTCAGTGTGTAAAGACACATTAGGAGTAACTTGCAAACTTGACAATCACCAACGCAAAGCCTCTGTGTCAGTGAGAACACAAAGAATTGCAGCAAGTCAAAACCTTATGGATAAACACCAGAACTAAGCTTCTGTGTCAGCGTGAATACACAGAATTGGAGCAAGACGAAAACTTGCTTAAAATCCCCGAGGCCAAGTGTCTTTGTCAGTTCGACCACAGAGAATAATAGAAAATCTCAAACTTGAGTACAATTATTGAATCAAAGAATTAGTGTATGGGCCAAAACACAGATTGGGAGTAAGTTGCAAACTTGAGTACAATCAACGAAACAAAGCTTCTGTGGCATCGTGAATGCAACAAATTGCAGAAAGTTCAAAACTGGAATACAATCACCAAACTGACACCAAAGTGTCAGTGCATAAAGACACATTGGGAGTAACTTGCAAACTTGAAAACAATCACTTATTCGAAGCTTCTGTTTCAGTTCAAAGACAAAGTATTGAAGAAAATCAAAAACTTGAGAACAATCACTGAAGCGAAGCTTTAGTGTCTGCTCCACAACACTTGTGTAAGTAGCAAACTTGAATAAAATCACTGAAGCTAAGCTTCTGTGTCAGTGGGAAAACAAAGATTTGGAACAAGTCAATAAATTTCTTACAAATCTTCTTTGTTAGTTCAAACAAAATAATAGTAGGAAATTTTCAAACTTGAGTACAATCACTGAAGTTAAGCTTTAGTGTCATCACAAAAACACAGAATCGAAGTATGTTGGAATTTTGAAAACATCACTGAAGTGAAGCGTCTTTGTCATAGTGAACGCAAACAATTTGATTAAGTTGCAAACGTGGATACATTCATGGAAGCTAAGATAGAATGAAAAAAGAGAATGGGAGACGGTTGCAATCTTGAGTACAATCACCAACAGTAAGCTTCTGTGTCAGTAAGAAAATACAGATCTGAATCAAGTCTCAAACTTGTGTGAAAACAAAGTGAATCTATGTAAGGAGGAGCACACATTTTGGGATTGAGCTGCAAATTTTAAAACAATCACCAAAGTAAATCTTCTGTGTCAGCGTGAATACACAAAACGTGATGAAGTTCCAAACTTATATAAATTCTCCGAAGCTAAGAAAATTTGTTAGGAAAAACACACATGGCAGAAAGTTTCAAACTCTTGAACAATCACTGAAACTAACAAAGTGTCAGTGCATAAAGACACACTGGGAGTAACTTGCAAACTTGAAAACAATCACTTATTCGAAGCTTCTTTTTCAGTTCAAAGACACAGTATTGAAGAAAATCAAAATCTTAAGAATAATCACTGAAGCAAAGCTTTAGTGTCTGCTCCAAAACAATGTTTGTAAGTAGCAAACTTGAATAAAATCACTGAAGCTAAACTTCTGTGTCACTGGGAAAACAAAGATTTGGAACAAGTCAATAAATTTCTTACAAAGCTTCTTTGTTAGTTCAAAAAAAATAATAGTAGGAAATTTTAAAACTTCATTACAATCACTGGTTAAACTTTAGTGTCATCGCAAAAACACAGAATCGAAGTATGTTGAAATTTTGAAAACATCACTGAAGTCAAGCGTCTTTGTCATAGTAAATGCAAAAAATTTGATTAAGTTGCAAACTTGGATACATTCATGGAAGCTAAGATAGAATGAGAATAGAGAATGGGAGACGGTTGCAATCTTTAGAACAATCACCAAAACTAAACTTCTGTGTCAGTGTGAAAACAGAGATCTGAATCAAGTCTCAAACTTGTGTGCAAACAAAGTAAAGAATCTATGTGAGGAACACACATTTTGGGATTTAGATGCAAATTTTCCTTCAATCACCAAAGTAAATCTTCTGTGTCAACGTAAATACACAAAACGTGATAAATTTCAAAACTTGCATAAATTCTAAGAAGCTAAGAAACTTTGTTAGGAAAAACACACGGCAGAAAGTTTCACACTCTTGAACAATCACTGAAACTAACATAAAGTGTCAGTGCATAAAGACACATTGGGAGTAACTTGCAAACTTGAAAACAATCACTTATTCGAAGATGCTGTTACAGTTCAAAGACACAGTATTGAAGAAAGTCAAAATCTTAAGAATAATCACTGAAGCGAAGCTTTAGTGTCTGCTCCAAAACACTTAATGTTTGTAAGTAGCAAACTTGAATGAAATCACTAAAGCTAAAGCTTCTGTGTTAGTGGGAAAACAAAGATTTGGAACAAGTCAATAAATTTCTTACAAAGCTTCTTTGTTAGTTCAAACAAAATAATTGTAGGAAATTTTCAAACTTGAGTACAATCGCTGACGTTAAACTTTAGTGTCATCGCAAAAACACAGAATCGAAGTATATTGAAATCATGAAAACCACTGAAGTGAAGCGTCTTTGTCATAGTGAATGCAAAAAATTTGATTAAGTTGCAAACTTGGATACATTCAATGAAGCTAAGATAGAATGAAAATAGAGAATGGGAGACGGTTTCAAATTTGCCTACAATCATCAAGACGAGCCCTCTGTGTCAGTGTGAAAACACACATATGAATCAAGTCTCAAACTTGTGTGCAAACAAAGTAAAGAATCTATGTAAGGAGTATCCCACATTTTGGGATTTAGTTGCAAATTTTCCTACAATCACCAAAGTAAATCTTCTGTGTCAGCGTGAATACACAAAACGTGAGAAAGTTCCAAACTTGCATAAATTCTCAGAAGCTAATCATTGAAACTAACATAAAGTGTCAGTGCATAAAGACACATTGGGAGTAACTTGCAAACTTGAAAACAATCACTTATTCGAAGCTTCTGTTTCAGTTCAAAGACACAGTATTGAAGAAAATCAAAATCTTAAGAATAATCACTGAAGCGAAGCTTTAGTGTCTCTCCAAAACAATGTTTGTAGCAAACTTGAATAAAATCACTGAAGCTAACTTCTGTGTCAGTGGGAAAACAAAGATTTGGAACAAGTCAATAAATTTCTTACAAAGCTTCTTTGTTAGTTCAAACAAAATAATAGTAGGAAATTTTAAAACTTCATTACAATCACTGGTTAAGCTTTAGTGTCATCGCAAAAACACAGAATCGAAGTATGTTGTAATTTTGAAAACATCACTGAAGTGAAGCGTCTTTGTCATAGTGAATGCAAAAAATCTGATTAAGTTGCAAACGTGGATACATTCATGGAAGATAAGATAGAATGAAAATAGAGAATGGGAGATGGTTGCAATCTTTAGTACAATCATCAACTCTAAGCTTCTGTGTCAGTGTGAAAACAAAGATCAGAATCAAGTCTCAAACTTGTGTGTAAACAAAACAAAGAATCTATGTAAGGAGGAGCACACATTTTGGGATTTAGTTGCAAATTTACCTACAATCAACACAGTAAATTTTCTGTGTCAACGTAAATACAAAAAACGTGATAAAGTTCAAAACTTCCATAAACTCTCAGAAGCTAAGAAACTTTGTTAGGAAAAACACACATGGCAGAAAGTTTCAAACTCTTGAACAATCACTGAAACTAACATAAAGTGTCAGTGTGTAAAGACACATTGGGAGTAACTTGCAAACTTGAAAATCACCAACGCAACGCCTCTGTGTCAGCGAGAAAAGAATTGCAGCAAGTCAAAACCTTATGGATAAACACCAGAGCTAAGCTTCTGTGTCGTGTGAATACACAGAATTGGAGCAAGACGAAAACTTGCTTGCAATCACCGATGCAAAGTGTCTTTGTCAGTTCGACCACAGAGAATAATAGAGAATCTCAAACTTGAGTACAATTATTGAATCAAAGAATTAGTGTAAGGGCCAAAACACAGATTGGGAGTAAGTTGCAAACTTGAGTACAATCAACGAAACAAAGCTTCTGTGGCATCGTGAATGCACCAAATTGCAGAAAGTCCAAACTGGAATACAATCACCAAACTGACACCAAAGTGTCAGTGCATAAAGACACATTGGGAGTAACTTGCAAACTTGAAAACAATCACTTATTCGAAGCTTCTGTTTCAGTTCAAAGACACAGTATTGAAGAAAATCAAAAACTTGAGAACAATCACTGAAGCGAAGCTTTAGTGTCTGCTCCAAAACACTTAATGTTTGTAAGTAGCAAACTTGAATAAAATCACTGAAGCTAAGCTTCTGTGTCAGTGGGAAAACAAAGATTTGGAACAAGTCAATAAATTTCTTACAAAGCTTCTTTGTTAGTTCAAACAAAATAATAGTAGGAAATTTTCAAACTTGAGTACAATCACTGAGTTAAGCTTTAGTGTCATCACAAAAACACAGAATCGAAGTATGTTGGAATTTTGAAAACATCACTGAAGTGAAGCGTCTTTGTCAGCGTGAATGCAAAAAATTTGATTAATTTGCAAATTTGGATACATTCATGGAAGCTAAGATAGAATGAAAATAGAGAATGGGAGACGGTTGCAATCTTGAGAACAATCACCAACACTAAGCTTCTGTGTCAGTGTGAAAACAAAGATCTGAATCAAGTCTCAAACTTGTGTGCAAACAAAGTAAAGAATCTATGTAAGGAGGAACACACATTTTGGGATTTAGTTGCAAATTTTCCTACAATCACCAAAGTAAATCTTCTGTGTCAGCGTGAATACACAAAACGTGATAAAGTTCCAAACTTGCATAAATTCTCAGAAGCTAAGAAACTTTGTTAGGACAAACAAACATGGCAGAAAGTTTCAAACTCTTGAACAATTACTGAAACTAACATAAAGTGTCAGTGTGTAAAGACACATTGGGAGTAACTTGCAAACTTGAAAATCACCAACGCAACGCCTCTGTGTCAGTGAGAACACAAAGAATTGCAGCAAGTCAAAACCTTATGGATAAACACCAGAGCTAAGCTTCTGTGTCAGCGTGAATACACAGAATTGGAGCAAGACGAAAACTTGCTTAAAATCACCGATGCCAAGTGTCTTTGTCAGTTCGACCACAGAGAATAATAGAAAATCTCAAACTTGAGTACAATTATTGAATCAAAGAATTAGTGTAGGGGCCAAAACACAGATTGGGAGTAAGTTGCAAACTTGAGTACAATCAACGAAACAAAGCTTCTGTGGCATCGTGAATGCACCAAATTGCAGAAAGTCAAAACTGGAATACAATCACCAAACTGACACCAAAGTGTCAGTGCATAAAGACACATTGGGAGTAACTTGCAAACTTGAAAACAATCACTTATTCGAAGCTTCTGTTTCAGTTCAAAGACACAGTATTGAAGAAAATCAAAAACTTGAGAACAATCACTGAAGCGAAGCTTTAGTGTCTGCTCCAAAACACTTAATGATTGTAAGTAGTAAACTTGAATAAAATCACTGAAGCTAAGCTTCTGTGTCAGTGGGAAAACAAAGATTTGGAACAAGTCAATAAATTTCTTACAAATCTTCTTTGTTAGTTCAAACAAAATAATAGTAGGAAATTTTCAAACTTGAGTACAATCACTGAAGTTAAGCTTTAGTGTCATCACAAAAACACAGAATCGAAGTATGTTGAAATCTTTCAATCACTGAAGTGAAGCGTCTTTGTCATAGTGAATGCAAAAAATTTGATTAAGTTGCAAACGTGGATACATTCATGGAAGCTAAGATAGAATGAAAATAGAGAATGGGAGACGGTTGCAATCTTGAGAACAATCACCAAAACTAAACTTCTGTGTCAGTGTGAAAACAGAGATCTGAATCAAGTCTCAAACTTGTGTGCAAACAAAGTAAAGAATCTATGTAAGGAGGAACACACATTTTGGGATTTAGTTGCAAATTTTCCTACAATCACCAAAGTAAATCTTCTGTGTCAGCGTGAATACACAAAACGTGATAAAGTTCCAAACTTGCATAAATTCTCAGAAGCTAAGAAACTTTGTTAGGACAAACAAACATGGCAGAAAGTTTCAAACTCTTGAACAATCACTGAAACTAACATAAAGTGTCAGTGTGTAAAGACACATTGGGAGTAACTTGCAAACTTGAAAATCACCAACGCAACGCTTCTGTGTCAGCGAGAACACAAAGAATTGCAGCAAGTCAAAACCTTATGGATAAACACCAGAGCTAAGCTTCTGTGTCAGCGTGAATACACAGAATTGGAGCAAGACGAAAACTTGCTTACAATCACCGATGCAAAGTGTCTTTGTAAGTTCGACCACAGAGAATAATAGATAATCTCAAACTTGAGTACAATTACTGAAGTTAAGCTTTAGTGTCATCGCAAAAACACAGAATCGAAGTATGTTGAAATTTTGAAAACATCACTGAAGTCAAGCTTCTTTGTCATAGTGAATGCAAAAAATCTGATTAAGTTGCAAACGTGGATACATTCATGGAAGCTAAGATAGAATGAGAATAGAGAATGGGAGACGGTTGCAATCTTGAGAACAATCACCAAAATTAAACTTCTGTGTCAGTGTGAAAACAGAGATCTGAATCGTCTCAAACTTGTGTGCAACCAAAGTAAAGAATCTATGTAAGGAGGAACACACATTTTGGGATTTAGTTGCAAATTTCCCTACAATCACCAAAGTAAATCTTTTGTGTCAGCATGAATACACAAAACGTGATAAAGTTCCAAACTTGCATGAATTCTCAGAAGCTAAGAAACTTTGTTAGGAAAAACACACATGGCAGAAAGTTTCAAACTCTTGAACAATCACTGAAACTAACATAAAGTGTCAGTGCATAAAGACACATTGGGAGTAACTTGCAAACTTGAAAACAATCACTTATTCGAAGCTTCTGTTTCAGTTCAAAGACACAGTATTGAAGAAAATCAAAAACTTGAGAACAATCACTGAAGCGAAGCTTTAGTGTCTGCTCCAAAACACTTAATGTTTGTAAGTAGCAAACTTGAATAAAATCACTGAAGCTAAGCTTCTGTGTCAGTGGGAAAACAAAGATTTGGAACAAGTCAATAAATTTCTTACAAAGCTTCTTTGTTAGTTCAAACAAAATAATAGTAGGAAATTTTCAAACTTGAGTAAAATCCCTGGTTAAGCTTTAGTGTCATCACAAAAACACAGAATCGAAGTATGTTGAAATCTTTGAAAACATCACTGAAGTGAAGCGTCTTTGTCAGAGTGAATGCAAAAAATTTGATTAATTTGCAAACTTGGATACATTCAATGAAGCTAAGATAGAATGAAAATAGAGAATGGGAGACGGTTTCAAATTTGCATACAATCACCAACACGAAGCCTCTGTGTCAGTGTGAAAACACACATATGAATCAAGTCTCAAACTTGTGTGCAAACAAAGTAAAGAATCTATGTAAGGAGGAACACACATTTTGGGATTTAGTTGCAAATTTTCCTACAATCACCAAAGTAAATCTTCTGTGTCAGCGTGAATACACAAAACGTGATAAAGTTCCAAACTTGCATAAATTCTCAGAAGCTAAGAAACTTTGTTAGGACAAACAAACATGGCAGAAAGTTTCAAACTCTTGAACAATCACTGAAACTAACATAAAGTGTCAGTGTGTAAAGACACATTGGGAGTAACTTGCAAACTTGAAAATCACCAACGCAACGCTCTGTGTCAGCGAGAACACAAAGAATTGCAGCAAGTCAAAACCTTATGGATAAACACCAGAGCTAAGCTTCTGTGTCAGCGTGAATACACAGAATTGGAGCAAGACGAAAACTTGCTTACAATCACCGATGCAAAGTGTCTTTGTAAGTTCGACCACAGAGAATAATAGAAAATCTCAAACTTGAGTACAATTATTGAATCAAAGAATTAGTGTAAGGGCCAAAACACACATTGGGAGTAAGTTGCAAACTTGAGTACAATCAACGAAACAAAGCTTCTGTGGCATCGTGAAGCACCAAATTGCAGAAAGTCAAAACTGGAATACAATCACCAAACTGACACCAAAGTAGTGCATAAAGACACATTGGGAGTAACTTGCAAACTTGAAAACAATCACTTATTCGAAGCTTCTGTTTCAGTTAAAAGACACAGTATTGAAGAAAATCAAAAACTTGAGAACAATCACTGAAGCGAAGCTTTAGTGTCTGCTCCAAAACACTTAATGATTGTAAGTAGTAAACTTGAATAAAATCACTGAAGCTAAGCTTCTGTGTCAGTGGGAAAACAAAGATTTGGAACAAGTCAATAAATTTCTTACAAATCTTCTTTGTTAGTTCAAACAAAATAATAGTAGGAAATTTTCAAACTTGAGTACAATCACTGAGTTAAGCTTTAGTGTCATCGCAAAAACACAGAATCGAAGTATGTTGAAATCTTTCAAACAATCACTGAAGTGAAGCGTCTTTGTCATAGTGAATGCAAAAAATTTGATTAAGTTGCAAACGTTCATACATTCATGGAAGCTAAGATAGAATGAAAATAGAGAATGGGAGACGGTTGCAATCTTGAGAACAATCACCAAAACTAAACTTCTGTGTCAGTGTGAAAACAGAGATCTGAATCAAGTCTCAAACTTGTGTGCAAACAAAGTAAAGAATCTATGTAAGGAGGAACACACATTTTGGGATTTAGTTGCAAATTTTCCTACAATCACCAAAGTAAATCTTCTGTGTCAGCGTGAATACACAAAACGTGATAAAGTTCCAAACTTGCATAAATTCTCAGAAGCTAAGAAACTTTGTTAGGACAAACAAACATGGCAGAAAGTTTCAAACTCTTGAACAATTACTGAAACTAACATAAAGTGTCAGTGTGTAAAGACACATTGGGAGTAACTTGCAAACTTGAAAATCACCAACGCAACGCCTCTGTGTCAGCGAGAACACAAAGAATTGCAGCAAGTCAAAACCTTATGGATAAACACCAGAGCTAAGCTTCTGTGTCAGCGTGAATACACAGAATTGGAGCAAGACGAAAACTTGCTTACAATCACCGATGCAAAGTGTCTTTGTAAGTTCGACCACAGAGAATAATAGATAATCTCAAACTTGAGTACAATTATTGAATCAAAGAATTAGTGTAGGGGCCAAAACACAGATTGGGAGTAAGTTGCAAACTTGAGTACAATCAACGAAACAAAGCTTCTGTGGCATCGTGAAGCACCAAATTGCAGAAAGTCAAAACTGGAATACAATCACCAAACTGACACCAAAGTAGTGCATAAAGACACATTGGGAGTAACTTGCAAACTTGAAAACAATCACTTATTCGAAGCTTCTGTTTCAGTTCAAAGACACAGTATTGAAGAAAATCAAAAACTTGAGAACAATCACTGAAGCGAAGCTTTAGTGTCTGCTCCAAAACACTTAATGATTGTAAGTAGTAAACTTGAATAAAATCACTGAAGCTAAGCTTCTGTGTCAGTGGGAAAACAAAGATTTGGAACAAGTCAATAAATTTCTTACAAATCTTCTTTGTTAGTTCAAACAAAATAATAGTAGGAAATTTTCAAACTTGAGTACAATCACTGAAGTTAAGCTTTAGTGTCATCGCAAAAACACAGAATCGAAGTATGTTGAAATCTTTCAAACATCACTGAAGTGAAGCGTCTTTGTCATAGTGAATGCAAAAAATTTGATTAAGTTGCAAACGTTCATACATTCATGGAAGCTAAGATAGAATGAAAATAGAGAATGGGAGACGGTTGCAATCTTGAGAACAATCACCAAAACTAAACTTCTGTGTCAGTGTGAAAACAGAGATCTGAATCAAGTCTCAAACTTGTGTGCAAACAAAGTAAAGAATCTATGTAAGGAGGAACACACATTTTGGGATTTAGTTGCAAATTTTCCTACAATCACCAAAGTAAATCTTCTGTGTCAGCGTGAATACACAAAACGTGATAAAGTTCCAAACTTGCATAAATTCTCAGAAGCTAAGAAACTTTGTTAGGACAAACAAACATGGCAGAAAGTTTCAAACTCTTGAACAATCACTGAAACTAACATAAAGTGTCAGTGTGTAAAGACACATTGGGAGTAACTTGCAAACTTGAAAATCACCAACGCAACGCCTCTGTGTCAGCGAGAACACAAAGAATTGCAGCAAGTCAAAACCTTATGGATAAACACCAGCGCTAAGCTTCTGTGTCAGCGTGAATACACAGAATTGGAGCAAGACGAAAACTTGCTTACAATCACCGATGCAAAGTGTCTTTGTAAGTTCGACCACAGAGAATAATAGATAATCTCAAACTTGAGTACAATTATTGAATCAAAGAATTAGTGTAGGGGCCAAAACACACATTGGGAGTAAGTTGCAAACTTGAGTAGAATCAACGAAACAAAGCTTCTGTGGCATCGTGAAGCACCAAATTGCAGAAAGTCAAAACTGGAATACAATCACCAAACTGACACCAAAGTAGTGCATAAAGACACATTGGGAGTAACTTGCAAACTTGAAAACAATCACTTATTCGAAGCTTCTGTTTCAGTTAAAAGACACAGTATTGAAGAAAATCAAAAACTTGAGAACAATCACTGAAGCGAAGCTTTAGTGTCTGCTCCAAAACACTTAATGATTGTAAGTAGTAAACTTGAATAAAATCACTGAAGCTAAGCTTCTGTGTCAGTGGGAAAACAAAGATTTGGAACAAGTCAATAAATTTCTTACAAATCTTCTTTGTTAGTTCAAACAAAATAATAGTAGGAAATTTTCAAACTTGAGTACAATCACTGGTTAAGCTTTAGTGTCATCGCAAAAACACAGAATCGAAGTATGTTGAAATCTTTCAATCACTGAAGTGAAGCGTCTTTGTCATAGTGAATGCAAAAAATTTGATTAATTTGCAAACGTTCATACATTCATGGAAGCTAAGATAGAATGAAAATAGAGAATGGGAGACGGTTGCAATCTTGAGAACAATCACCAAAACTAAACTTCTGTGTCAGTGTGAAAACAGAGATCTGAATCAAGTCTCAAACTTGTGTGCAAACAAAGTAAAGAATCTATGTAAGGAGGAACACACATTTTGGGATTTAGTTGCAAATTTTCCTACAATCACCAAAGTAAATCTTCTGTGTCAGCGTGAATACACAAAACGTGATAAAGTTCCAAACTTGCATAAATTCTCAGAAGCTAAGAAACTTTGTTAGGACAAACAAACATGGCAGAAAGTTTCAAACTCTTGAACAATCACTGAAACTAACATAAAGTGTCAGTGTGTAAAGACACATTGGGAGTAACTTGCAAACTTGAAAATCACCAACGCAACGCCTCTGTGTCAGCGAGAACACAAAGTATTGAAGAAAATCAAAAACTTGAGAACAATCACTGAAGCGAAGCTTTAGTGTCTGCTCCAAAACCCAAATGATTGTAAGTAGTAAACTTGAATAAAATCACTGAAGCTAAGCTTCTGTGTCAGTGGGAAAACAAAGATTTGGAACAAGTCAATAAATTTCTTACAAATCTTCTTTGTTAGTTCAAACAAAATAATAGTAGGAAATTTTCAAACTTGAGTACAATCACTGGTTAAGCTTTAGTGTCATCGCAAAAACACAGAATCGAAGTATGTTGAAATCTTTCAATCACTGAAGTGAAGCGTCTTTGTCATAGTGAATGCAAAAAATTTGATTAAGTTGCAAACGTGGATACATTCATGGAAGCTAAGATAGAATGAAAATAGAGAATGGGAGACGGTTGCAATCTTGAGAACAATCACCAAAACTAAACTTCTGTGTCAGTGTGAAAACAGAGATCTGAATCAAGTCTCAAACTTGTGTGCAAACAAAGTAAAGAATCTATGTAAGGGCCAAAACACACATTGGGAGTTAGTTGCAAACTTGAGTACAATCAATGAAACAAAGCTTCTGTGGCATCGTGAAGCACCAAATTGCAGAAAGTCAAAACTGGAATACAATCACCAAACTGACACCAAAGTAGTGCATAAAGACACATTGGAGTAACTTGCAAACTTGAAAACAATCACTTATTCGAAGCTTCTGTTTCAGTTCAAAGACACAGTTTTGAAGAAAATCAAAAACTTGAGAACAATCACTGAAGCGAAGCTTTAGTGTCTGCTCCAAAACACTTAATGTTTGTAAGTAGCAAACTTGAATAAAATCACTGAAGCTAAGCTTCTGTGTCAGTGGGAAAACAAAGATTTGGAACAAGTCAAAAAATTTCTTACAAAGCTTCTTTGTTAGTTCAAACAAAATAATAGCAGGAAATTTTCAAACTTGAGTAAAATCACTGAAGTTAAGCTTTAGTGTCATCACAAAAAACACAGAATCGAAGTATGTTGGAATTTTGAAAACATCACTGAAGTGAAGCGTCTTTGTCAGAGTGAATGCAAAAAATTTGATTAAGTTGCAAACTTGGATACATTCATGGAAGCTAAGATAGAATGAAAATAGAGAATGGGAGACGGTTTCAAATTTGCATACAATCACCAACACGAAGCCTCTGTGTCAGTGTGAAAACAGAGATCTGAATCAAGTCTCAAACTTGTGTGCAAACAAAGTAAAGAATCTATGTAAGGAGGAACACACATTTTGGGATTTAGTTGCAAATTTTCCTACAATCACCAAAGTAAATCTTCTGTGTCAGCGTGAATACACAAAACGTGATAAAGTTCCAAACTTGCATAAATTCTCAGAAGCTAAGAAACTTTGTTAGGACAAACAAACATGGCAGAAAGTTTCAAACTCTTGAACAATCACTGAAACTAACATAAAGTGTCAGTGTGTAAACACACATTGGGAGTAACTTGCAAACTTGAAAATCACCAACGCAACGCCTCTGTGTCAGCGAGAACACAAAGAATTGCAGCAAGTCAAAACCTTATGGATAAACACCAGAGCTAAGCTTCTGTGTCAGCGTGAATACACAGAATTGGAGCAAGACGAAAACTTGCTTACAATCACCGATGCAAAGTGTCTTTGTAAGTCGACCACAGAGAACAATAGAAAATCTCAAACTTGATTACAATTATTGAATCAAAGAATTAGTGTAAGGGCCAAAACACACATTGGGAGTAAGTTGCAAACTTGAGTACAATCAACGAAACAAAGCTTCTGTGGCATCGTGAAGCACCAAATTGCAGAAAGTCAAAACTGGAATACAATCACCAAACTGACACCAAAGTAGTGCATAAAGACACATTGGGAGTAACTTGCAAACTTGAAAACAATCACTTATTCGAAGCTTCTGTTTCAGTTAAAAGACACAGTATTGAAGAAAATCAAAAACTTGAGAACAATCACTGAAGCGAAGCTTTAGTGTCTGCTCCAAAACACTTAATGATTGTAAGTAGTAAACTTGAATAAAATCACTGAAGCTAAGCTTCTGTGTCAGTGGGAAAACAAAGATTTGGAACAAATCAATAAATTTCTTACAAATCTTCTTTGTTAGTTCAAACAAAATAATAGTAGGAAATTTTCAAACTTGAGTAAATCACTGAATTAAGCTTTAGTGTCATCACAAAAACACAGAATTGAAGTATATTGAAATCTTTCAAACAATCACTGAAGTGAAGCGTCTTTATCATAGTGAATGCAAAAAATTTGATTAAGTTGCAAACGTGGATACATTCATGGAAGCTAAGATAGAATGAAAATAGAGAATGGGAGACGGTTGCAATCTTGAGAACAATCACCAACACGAAGCTTCTGTGTCAGTGTGAAAACAGAGATCTGAATCAAGTCTCAAACTTGTGTGCAAACAAAGTAAAGAATCTATGTAAGGAGGAACACACATTTTGGGATTTAGTTGCAAATTTTCCTACAATCACCAAAGTAAATCTTCTGTGTCAGCGTGAATACACAAAACGTGATAAAGTTCCAAACTTGCATAAGTTCTCAGAAGCTAAGAAACTTTGTTAGGAAAAACAAACATGGCAGAAAGTTTCAAACTCTTGAACAATCACTGAAACTAACATAAAGTGTCAGTGTGTAAAGACACATTGGGAGTAACTTGCAAACTTGAAAATCACCAACGCAACGCCTCTGTGTCAGCGAGAACACAAAGAATTGCAGCAAGTCAAAACCTTATGGATAAACACCAGAGCTAAGCTTCTGTGTCAGCGTGAATACACAGAATTGGAGCAAGACGAAAACTTGCTTACAATCACCGATGCAAAGTGTCTTTGTAAGTTCGACCACAGAGAATAATAGATAATCTCAAACTTGAGTACAATTATTGAATCAAAGAATTAGTGTTGAGGCCAAAACACAGATTGGGAGTAAGTTGAAAACGAGTACAATCAACGAAACAAAGCTTCTGTGGCATCGTGAATGCACCAAATTGCAGAAAGTCCAAAATAGAATACAATCACCAAACTGACACCAAAGTGTCAGTGCATAAAGACACATTGGGAGTAACTTGCAAACTTGAAAACAATCACTTATTCGAAGCTTCTGTTTCAGTTCAAAGACACAGTATTGAAGAAAATCAAAAACTTGAGAACAATCACTGAAGCGAAGCTTTAGTGTCTGCTCCAAAACACTTAATGATTGTAAGTAGTAAACTTGAATAAAATCACTGAAGCTAAGCTTCTGTGTCAGTGGGAAAACAAAGATTTGGAACAAGTCAATAAATTTCTTACAAATCTTCTTTGTTAGTTCAAACAAAATAATAGTAGGAAATTTTCAAACTTGAGTACAATCACTGGTTAAGCTTTAGTGTCATCGCAAAAACACAGAATCGAAGTATGTTGAAATCTTTCAATCACTGAAGTGAAGCGTCTTTGTCATAGTGAATGCAAAAAATTTGATTAAGTTGCAAACGTGGATACATTCATGGAAGCTAAGATAGAATGAAAATAGAGAATGGGAGACGGTTGCAATCTTGAGAACAATCACCAAAATTAAACTTCTGTGTCAGTGTGAAAACAGAGATCTGAATCAAGTCTCAAACTTGTGTGCAAACAAAGTAAAGAATCTATGTAAGGAGGAACACACATTTTGGGATTTAGTTGCAAATTTTCCTACAATCACCAAAGTAAATCTTCTGTGTCAGCGTGAATACACAAAACGTGATAAAGTTCCAAACTTGCATAAATTCTCAGAAGCTAAGAAACTTTGTTAGGACAAACAAACATGGCAGAAAGTTTCAAACTCTTGAACAATCACTGAAACTAACATAAAGTGTCAGTGTGTAAAGACACATTGGGAGTAACTTGCAAACTTGAAAATCACCAACGCAACGCTTCTGTGTCAGCGAGAACACAAAGAATTGCAGCAAGTCAAAACCTTATGGATAAACACCAGAGCTAAGCTTCTGTGTCAGCGTGAATACACAGAATTGGAGCAAGACGAAAACTTGCTTACAATCACCGATGCAAAGTGTCTTTGTAAGTTCGACCACAGAGAATAATAGAAAATCTCAAACTTGAGTACAATTATTGAATCAAAGAATTAGTGTAAGGGCCAAAACACACATTGGGAGTAAGTTGCAAACTTGAGTACAATCAACGAAACAAAGCTTCTGTGGCATCGTGAAGCACCAAATTGCAGAAAGTCAAAACTGGAATACAATCACCAAACTGACACCAAAGTAGTGCATAAAGACACATTGGGAGTAACTTGCAAACTTGAAAACAATCACTTATTCGAAGCTTCTGTTTCAGTTAAAAGACACAGTATTGAAGAAAATCAAAAACTTGAGAACAATCACTGAAGCGAAGCTTTAGTGTCTGCTCCAAAACACTTAATGATTGTAAGTAGTAAACTTGAATAAAATCACTGAAGCTAAGCTTCTGTGTCAGTGGGAAAACAAAGATTTGGAACAAGTCAATAAATTTCTTACAAATCTTTTGTTAGTTCAAACAAAATAATAGTAGGAAATTTTCAAACTTGAGTACAATCACTGAAGTTAAGCTTTAGTGTCATCGCAAAAACACAGAATCGAAGTATGTTGAAATCTTAATCACTGAAGTGAAGCGTCTTTGTCATAGTGAATGCAAAAAATTTGATTAAGTTGCAAACGTGGATACATTCATGGAAGCTAAGATAGAATGAAAATAGAGAATGGGAGACGGTTGCAATCTTGAGAACAATCACCAAAACTAAACTTCTGTGTCAGTGTGAAAACAGAGATCTGAATCAAGTCTCAAACTTGTGTGCAAAC
Organism: Pholidichthys leucotaenia; assembly: GCA_020510985.1. NCBI lineage: Eukaryota > Metazoa > Chordata > Actinopteri > Cichliformes > Pholidichthyidae > Pholidichthys > Pholidichthys leucotaenia. The sequence goes on from CM035836.1 coordinate 240,801,623, forward strand.
AAAGTAAAGAATCTATGTAAGGAGGAGCACACATTTTGGGATTTAGCTGCAAATTTTAAAACAATCACCAAAGTAAATCTTCTGTGTCAGCGTGAATACACAAAACGTGATGAAGTTCCAAACTTATATAAATTCTCCGAAGCTAAGAAAATTTGTTAGGAAAAACACACATGGCAGAAAGTTTCAAACTCTTGAACAATCACTGAAACTAACAAAGTGTCAGTGCATAAAGACAGATTAGGAGTAACTTGCAAACTTGAAAACAATCACTTATTCGAAGCTTCTTTTTCAGTTCAAAGACACAGTATTGAAGAAAATCAAAATCTTAAGAATAATCACTGAAGCGAAGCTTTAGTGTCTGCTCCAAAACAATGTTTGTAAGTAGCAAACTTGAATAAAATCACTGAAGCTAAACTTCTGTGTCACTGGGAAAACAAAGATTTGGAACAAGTCAATAAATTTCTTACAAAGCTTCTTTGTTAGTTCAAAAAAAATATTAGTAGGAAATTTTAAAACTTGAGTACAATCACTGAGTTAAGCTTTAGTGTCATCGCAAAAACACAGAATCGAAGTATGTTGAAATTTTGAAAACATCACTGAAGTGAAGCGTCTTTGTCAGCGTGAATGCAAAAAATTTGATTAAGTTGCAAACTTGGATACATTCATGGAAGCTAAGATAGAATGAAAATAGAGAATGGGAGACGGTTGCAATCTTGAGAACAATCACCAAAACTAAACTTCTGTGTCAGTGTGAAAACAGAGATCTGAATCAAGTCTCAAACTTGTGTGCAAACAAAGTAAAGAATCTATGTAAGGAGGAACACACATTTTGGGATTTAGTTGCAAATTTTCCTACAATCACCAAAGTAAATCTTCTGTGTCAGCGTGAATACACAAAACGTGATAAAGTTCCAAACTTGCATAAATTCTCAGAAGCTAAGAAACTTTGTTAGGACAAACAAACATGGCAGAAAGTTTCAAACTCTTGAACAATCACTGAAACTAACATAAAGTGTCAGTGCATAAAGACACATTGGGAGTAACTTGCAAACTTGAAAACAATCACTTATTCGAAGCTTCTGTTTCAGTTCAAAGACACAGTATTGAAGAAAGTCAAAATCTTAAGAATAATCACTGAAGCGAAGCTTTAGTGTCTGCTCCAAAACACTTAATGTTTGTAAGTAGCAAACTTGAATGAAATCACTGAAGCTAAAGCTTCTGTGTTAGTTGGAAAACAAAGATTTGGAACAAGTCAATAAATTTCTTACAAAGCTTCTTTGTTAGTTCAAACAAAATAATCGTAGGAAATTTTCAAACTTGAGTACAATCGCTGACGTTAAACTTTAGTGTCATCGCAAAAACACAGAATCGAAGTATATTGAAATCATGAAAACCACTGAAGTGAAGCGTCTTTGTCATAGTGAATGCAAAAAATTTGATTAAGTTGCAAACTTGGATACATTCAATGAAGCTAAGATAGAATGAAAATAGAGAATGGGAGACGGTTTCAAATTTGCCTCAGAGAACAATAGAAATCTCAAACTTGATTACAATTATTGAATCAAAGAATTAGTGTAAGGGCCAAAACACACATTGGGAGTAAGTTGCAAACTTGAGTACAATCAACGAAACAAAGCTTCTGTGGCATCGTGAAGCACCAAATTGCAGAAAGTCAAAACTGGAATACAATCACCAAACTGACACCAAAGTAGTGCATAAAGACACATTGGGAGTAACTTGCAAACTTGAAAACAATCACTTATTCGAAGCTTCTGTTTCAGTTAAAAGACACAGTATTGAAGAAAATCAAAAACTTGAGAACAATCACTGAAGCGAAGCTTTAGTGTCTGCTCCAAAACACTTAATGATTGTAAGTAGTAAACTTGAATAAAATCACTGAAGCTAAGCTTCTGTGTCAGTGGAAAAACAAAGATTTGGAACAAGTCAATAAATTTCTTACAAATCTTCTTTGTTAGTTCAAACAAAATAATAGTAGGAAATTTTCAAACTTGAGTACAATCACTGGTTAAGCTTTAGTGTCATCGCAAAAACACAGAATCGAAGTATGTTGAAATCTTTCAATCACTGAAGTGAAGCGTCTTTGTCATAGTGAATGCAAAAAATTTGATTAAGTTGCAAACGTTCATACATTCATGGAAGCTAAGATAGAATGAAAATAGAGAATGGGAGACGGTTGCAATCTTGAGAACAATCACCAAAACTAAACTTCTGTGTCAGTGTGAAAACAGAGATCTGAATCAAGTCTCAAACTTGTGTGCAAACAAAGTAAAGAATCTATGTAAGGAGGAACACACATTTTGGGATTTAGTTGCAAATTTTCCTACAATCACCAAAGTAAATCTTCTGTGTCAGCGTGAATACACAAAACGTGATAAAGTTCCAAACTTGCATAAATTCTCAGAAGCTAAGAAACTTTGTTAGGACAAACAAACATGGCAGAAAGTTTCAAACTCTTGAACAATCACTGAAACTAACATAAAGTGTCAGTGTGTAAAGACACATTGGGAGTAACTTGCAAACTTGAAAATCACCAACGCAACGCCTCTGTGTCAGCGAGAACACAAAGAATTGCAGCAAGTCAAAACCTTATGGATAAACACCAGAGCTAAGCTTCTGTGTCAGCGTGAATACACAGAATTGGAGCAAGACGAAAACTTGCTTACAATCACCGATGCAAAGTGTCTTTGTCAGTTCGACCACAGAGAATAATAGAAAATCTCAAACTTGATTACAATTATTGAATCAAAGAATTAGTGTAAGGGCCAAAACACACATTGGGAGTAAGTTGCAAACTTGAGTAGAATCAACGAAACAAAGCTTCTGTGGCATCGTGAAGCACCAAATTGCAGAAAGTCAAAACTGGAATACAATCACCAAACTGACACCAAAGTAGTGCATAAAGACACATTGGGAGTAACTTGCAAACTTGAAAACAATCACTTATTCGAAGCTTCTGTTTCAGTTAAAAGACACAGTATTGAAGAAAATCAAAAACTTGAGAACAATCACTGAAGCGAAGCTTTAGTGTCTGCTCCAAAACACTTAATGATTGTAAGTAGTAAACTTGAATAAAATCACTGAAGCTAAGCTTCTGTGTCAGTGGGAAAACAAAGATTTGGAACAAGTCAATAAATTTCTTACAAAGCTTCTTTGTTAGTTCAAACAAAATAATAGTAGGAAATTTTCAAACTTGAGTACAATCACTGAGTTAAGCTTTAGTGTCATCACAAAAACACAGAATCGAAGTATGTTGAAATCTTTAAACATCACTGAAGTGAAGCGTCTTTGTCATAGTGAATGCAAAAAATTTGATTAAGTTGCAAACGTGGATACATTCATGGAAGCTAAGATAGAATGAAAATAGAGAATGGGAGACGGTTGCAATCTTGAGAACAATCACCAAATCTAAACTTCTGTGTCAGTGTGAAAACAGAGATCTGAATCAAGTCTCAAACTTGTGTGCAAACAAAGTAAAGAATCTATGTAAGGAGGAACACACATTTTGGGATTTAGTTGCAAATTTTCCTACAATCACCAAAGTAAATCTTCTGTGTCAGCGTGAATACACAAAACGTGATAAAGTTCCAAACTTGCATAAATTCTCAGAAGCTAAGAAACTTTGTTAGGACAAACAAACATGGCAGAAAGTTTCAAACTCTTGAACAATCACTGAAACTAACATAAAGTGTCAGTGTGTAAAGACACATTGGGAGTAACTTGCAAACTTGAAAATCACCAACGCAACGCCTCTGTGTCAGCGAGAACACAAAGAATTGCAGCAAGTCAAAACCTTATGGATAAACACCAGAGCTAAGCTTCTGTGTCAGCGTGAATACACAGAATTGGAGCAAGACGAAAACTTGCTTAAAATCACCGATGCCAAGTGTCTTTGTAAGTTCGACCACAGAGAATAATAGAAAATCTCAAACTTGAGTACAATTATTGAATCAAAGAATTAGTGTAAGGGCCAAAACACACATTGGGAGTAAGTTGCAAACTTGAGTACAATCAACGAAACAAAGCTTCTGTGGCATCGTGAAGCACCAAATTGCAGAAAGTCAAAACTGGAATACAATCACCAAACTGACACCAAAGTAGTGCATAAAGACACATTGGGAGTAACTTGCAAACTTGAAAACAATCACTTATTCGAAGCTTCTGTTTCAGTTAAAAGACACAGTATTGAAGAAAATCAAAAACTTGAGAACAATCACTGAAGCGAAGCTTTAGTGTCTGCTCCAAAACACTTAATGATTGTAAGTAGTAAACTTGAATAAAATCACTGAAGCTAAGCTTCTGTGTCAGTGGGAAAACAAAGATTTGGAACAAGTCAATAAATTTCTTACAAATCTTCTTTGTTAGTTCAAACAAAATAATAGTAGGAAATTTTCAAACTTGAGTACAATCACTGAAGTTAAGCTTTAGTGTCATCGCAAAAACACAGAATCGAAGTATGTTGAAATCTTAAACAATCACTGAAGTGAAGCGTCTTTGTCATAGTGAATGCAAAAAATTTGATTAAGTTGCAAACGTGCATACATTCATGGAAGCTAAGATAGAATGAAAATAGAGAATGGGAGACGGTTGCAATCTTGAGAACAATCACCAAAACTAAACTTCTGTGTCAGTGTGAAAACAGAGATCTGAATCAAGTCTCAAACTTGTGTGCAAACAAAGTAAAGAATCTATGTAAGGAGGAACACACATTTTGGGATTTAGTTGCAAATTTTCCTACAATCACCAAAGTAAATCTTCTGTGTCAGCGTGAATACACAAAACGTGATAAAGTTCCAAACTTGCATAAATTCTCAGAAGCTAAGAAACTTTGTTAGGACAAACAAACATGGCAGAAAGTTTCAAACTCTTGAACAATCACTGAAACTAACATAAAGTGTCAGTGTGTAAAGACACATTGGGAGTAACTTGCAAACTTGAAAATCACCAACGCAACGCTCTGTGTCAGCGAGAACACAAAGAATTGCAGCAAGTCAAAACCTTATGGATAAACACCAGAGCTAAGCTTCTGTGTCAGCGTGAATACACAGAATTGGAGCAAGACGAAAACTTGCTTACAATCACCGATGCAAAGTGTCTTTGTAAGTTCGTACACAGAGAATAATAGGAAATCTCAAACTTGAGTACAATTATTGAATCAAAGAATTAGTGTAAGGGCAAAAACACAGATTGGGAGTAAGTTGAAAACGAGTACAATCAACGAAACAAAGCTTCTGTGGCATCGTGAATGCACCAAATTGCAGACAGTCCAAAAAAAGAATACAATCACCAAACTGACACCAAAGTGTCAGTGCATAAAGACACATTGGGAGTAACTCTCAAACTTGAAAACAATCACTTATTCGAAGCTTCTGTTTCAGTTAAAAGACACAGTATTGAAGAAAATCAAAAACTTGAGAACAATCACTGAAGCGAAGCTTTAGTGTCTGCTCCAAAACACTTAATGTTTGTAAGTAGCAAACTTGAATAAAATCACTGAAGCTAAGCTTCTGTGTCAGTGGGAAAACAAAGATTTGGAACAAGTCAATAAATTTCTTACAAAGCTTCTTTGTTAGTTCAAACAAAATAATAGTAGGAAATTTTCAAACTTGAGTACAATCACTGGTTAAGCTTTAGTGTCATCACAAAAACACAGAATCGAAGTATGTTGGAATTTTTAAAACATCACTGAAGTGAAGCGTCTTTGTCAGCGTGAATGCAAAAAATTTGATTAATTTGCAAATTTGGATACATTCAATGAAGCTAAGATAGAATGAAAATAGAGAATGGGAGACAGCTTCAAATTTGCATACAATCACCAACACTAAGCCTCTGTGTCAGTGTGAAAACAGAGATCTGAATCAAGTCTCAAACTTGTGTGCAAACAAAGTAAAGAATCTATGTAAGGAGGAACACACATTTTGGGATTTAGTTGCAAATTTTCCTACAATCACCAAAGTAAATCTTCTGTGTCAGCGTGAATACACAAAACGTGATAAAGTTCCAAACTTGCATAAGTTCTCAGAAGCTAAGAAACTTTGTTAGGACAAACAAACATGGCAGAAAGTTTCAAACTCTTGAACAATCACTGAAACTAACATAAAGTGTCAGTGTGTAAAGACACATTGGGAGTAACTTGCAAACTTGAAAATCACCAACGCGACGCTTCTGTGTCAGCGAGAACACAAAGAATTGCAGCAAGTCAAAACCTTATGGATAAACACCAGAGCTAAGCTTCTGTGTCAGCGTGAATACACAGAATTGGAGCAAGACGAAAACTTGCTTACAATCACCGATGCAAAGTGTCTTTGTAAGTTCGACCACAGAGAATAATAGATAATCTCAAACTTGAGTACAATTATTGAATCAAAGAATTAGTGTAGGGGCCAAAACACAGATTGGGAGTAAGTTGCAAACTTGAGTACAATCAACGAAACAAAGCTTCTGTGGCATCGTGAAGCACCAAATTGCAGACAGTCCAAAATAGAATACAATCACCAAACTGACACCAAAGTGTCAGTGCATAAAGACACATTGGGAGTAACTTGCAAACTTGAAAACAATCACTTATTCGAAGCTTCTGTTTCAGTTCAAAGACACAGTATTGAAGAAAATCAAAAACTTGAGAACAATCACTGAAGCGAAGCTTTAGTGTCTGCTCCAAAACACTTAATGATTGTAAGTAGTAAACTTGAATAAAATCACTGAAGCTAAGCTTCTGTGTCAGTGGGAAAACAAAGATTTGGAACAAGTCAATAAATTTCTTACAAATCTTCTTTGTTAGTTCAAACAAAATAATAGTAGGAAATTTTCAAACTTGAGTACAATCACTGAAGTTAAGCTTTAGTGTCATCGCAAAAACACAGAATCGAAGTATGTTGAAATCTTTCAATCACTGAAGTGAAGCGTCTTTGTCATAGTGAATGCAAAAAATTTGATTAAGTTGCAAACGTTCATACATTCATGGAAGCTAAGATAGAATGAAAATAGAGAATGGGAGACGGTTGCAATCTTGAGAACAATCACCAAAACTAAACTTCTGTGTCAGTGTGAAAACAGAGATCTGAATCAAGTCTCAAACTTGTGTGCAAACAAAGTAAAGAATCTATGTAAGGAGGAACACACATTTTGGGATTTAGTTGCAAATTTTCCTACAATCACCAAAGTAAATCTTCTGTGTCAGCGTGAATACACAAAACGTGATAAAGTTCCAAACTTGCATAAATTCTCAGAAGCTAAGAAACTTTGTTAGGACAAACAAACATGGCAGAAAGTTTCAAACTCTTGAACAATTACTGAAACTAACATAAAGTGTCAGTGTGTAAAGACACATTGGGAGTAACTTGCAAACTTGAAAATCACCAACGCCTCTGTGTCAGTGAGAACACAAAGAATTGCAGCAAGTCAAAACCTTATGGATAAACACCAGAGCTAAGCTTCTGTGTCAGCGTGAATACACAGAATTGGAGCAAGACGAAAACTTGCTTACAATCACCGATGCAAAGTGTCTTTGTAAGTTCGACCACAGAGAATAATAGAAAATCTCAAACTTGAGTACAATTATTGAATCAAAGAATTAGTGTAAGGGCCAAAACACACATTGGGAGTAAGTTGCAAACTTGAGTACAATCAACGAAACAAAGCTTCTGTGGCATCGTGAAGCACCAAATTGCAGAAAGTCAAAACTGGAATACAATCACCAAACTGACACCAAAGTAGTGCATAAAGACACATTGGGAGTAACTTGCAAACTTGAAAACAATCACTTATTCGAAGCTTCTGTTTCAGTTAAAAGACACAGTATTGAAGAAAATCAAAAACTTGAGAACAATCACTGAAGCGAAGCTTTAGTGTCTGCTCCAAAACACTTAATGATTGTAAGTAGTAAACTTGAATAAAATCACTGAAGCTAAGCTTCTGTGTCAGTGGGAAAACAAAGATTTGGAACAAGTCAATAAATTTCTTACAAATCTTCTTTGTTAGTTCAAACAAAATAATAGTAGGAAATTTTCAAACTTGAGTACAATCACTGAATTAAGCTTTAGTGTCATCACAAAAACACAGAATCGAAGTATGTTGAAATCTTAAACAATCACTGAAGTGAAGCGTCTTTGTCATAGTGAATGCAAAAAATTTGATTAAGTTGCAAACGTGGATACATTCATGGAAGCTAAGATAGAATGAAAATAGAGAATGGGAGACGGTTGCAATCTTGAGAACAATCACCAAAACTAAACTTCTGTGTCAGTGTGAAAACAGAGATCTGAATCAAGTCTCAAACTTGTGTGCAAACAAAGTAAAGAATCTATGTAAGGAGGAACACACATTTTGGGATTTAGTTGCAAATTTTCCTACAATCACCAAAGTAAATCTTCTGTGTCAGCGTGAATACACAAAACGTGATAAAGTTCCAAACTTGCATAAATTCTCAGAAGCTAAGAAACTTTGTTAGGACAAACAAACATGGCAGAAAGTTTCAAACTCTTGAACAATCACTGAAACTAACATAAAGTGTCAGTGTGTAAAGACACATTGGGAGTAACTTGCAAACTTGAAAATCACCAACGCAACGCTTCTGTGTCAGCGAGAACACAAAGAATTGCAGCAAGTCAAAACCTTATGGATAAACACCAGAGCTAAGCTTCTGTGTCAGCGTGAATACACAGAATTGGAGCAAGACGAAAACTTGCTTACAATCACCGATGCAAAGTGTCTTTGTAAGTTCGACCACAGAGAATAATAGATAATCTCAAACTTGAGTACAATTATTGAATCAAAGAATTAGTGTAGGGGCCAAAACACAGATTGGGAGTAAGTTGAAAACGAGTACAATCAACGAAACAAAGCTTCTGTGGCATCGTGAATGCACCAAATTGCAGACAGTCCAAAATAGAATACAATCACCAAACTGACACCAAAGTGTCAGTGCATAAAGACACATTGGGAGTAACTTGCAAACTTGAAAACAATCACTTATTCGAAGCTTCTGTTTCAGTTCAAAGACACAGTATTGAAGAAAATCAAAAACTTGAGAACAATCACTGAAGCGAAGCTTTAGTGTCTGCTCCAAAACACTTAATGTTTGTAAGTAGCAAACTTGAATAAAATCACTGAAGCTAAGCTTCTGTGTCAGTGGGAAAACAAAGATTTGGAACAAGTCAATAAATTTCTTACAAAGCTTCTTTGTTAGTTCAAACAAAATAATAGTAGGAAATTTTCAAACTTGAGTACAATCACTGGTTAAGCTTTAGTGTCATCACAAAAACACAGAATCGAAGTATGTTGAATTTTGAAAACATCACTGAAGTGAAGCGTCTTTGTCAGAGTGAATGCAAAAAATTTGATTAATTTGCAAACTTGGATACATTCAATGAAGCTAAGATAGAATGAAAATAGAGAATGGGAGACGGTTTCAAATTTGCATACAATCACCAACACGAAGCCTCTGTGTCAGTGTGAAAACACAGATCTGAATCAAGTCTCAAACTTGTGTGCAAACAAAGTAAAGAATCTATGTAAGGAGGAACACACATTTTGGGATTTAGTTGCAAATTTTCCTACAATCACCAAAGTAAATCTTCTGTGTCAGCGTGAATACACAAAACGTGATAAAGTTCCAAACTTGCATAAATTCTCAGAAGCTAAGAAACTTTGTTAGGACAAACAAACATGGCAGAAAGTTTCAAACTCTTGAACAATCACTGAAACTAACATAAAGTGTCAGTGTGTAAAGACACATTGGGAGTAACTTGCAAACTTGAAAATCACCAACGCAACGCCTCTGTGTCAGCGAGAACACAAAGAATTGCAGCAAGTCAAAACCTTATGGATAAACACCAGAGCTAAGCTTCTGTGTCAGCGTGAATACACAGAATTGGAGCAAGACGAAAACTTGCTTAAAATCACCGATGCCAAGTGTCTTTGTCAGTTCGACCACAGAGAACAATAGAAAATCTCAAACTTGAGTCGAATTATTGAATCAAAGAATTAGTGTAAGGGCCAAAACACACATTGGGAGTAAGTTGCAAACTTGAGTACAATCAACGAAACAAAGCTTCTGTGGCATCGTGAAGCACCAAATTGCAGAAAGTCAAAACTGGAATACAATCACCAAACTGACACCAAAGTAGTGCATAAAGACACATTGGGAGTAACTTGCAAACTTGAAAACAATCACTTATTCGAAGCTTCTGTTTCAGTTCAAAGACACAGTATTGAAGAAAATCAAAAACTTGAGAACAATCACTGAAGCGAAGCTTTAGTGTCTGCTCCAAAACACTTAATGTTTGTAAGTAGCAAACTTGAATAAAATCACTGAAGCTAAGCTTCTGTGTCAGTGGGAAAACAAAGATTTGGAACAAGTCAATAAATTTCTTACAAAGCTTCTTTGTTAGTTCAAACAAAATAATAGTAGGAAATTTTCAAACTTGAGTACAATCACTGAAGTTAAGCTTTAGTGTCATCGCAAAAACACAGAATCGAAGTATGTTGAAATCTTAATCACTGAAGTGAAGCGTCTTTGTCATAGTGAATGCAAAAAATTTGATTAAGTTGCAAACGTGGATACATTCATGGAAGCTAAGATAGAATGAAAATAGAGAATGGGAGACGGTTGCAATCTTGAGAACAATCACCAAAATTAAACTTCTGTGTCAGTGTGAAAACAGAGATCTGAATCAAGTCTCAAACTTGTGTGCAAACAAAGTAAAGAATCTATGTAAGGAGGAACACACATTTTGGGATTTAGTTGCAAATTTTCCTACAATCACCAAAGTAAATCTTCTGTGTCAGCGTGAATACACAAAACGTGATAAAGTTCCAAACTTGCATAAGTTCTCAGAAGCTAAGAAACTTTGTTAGGAAAAACAAACATGGCAGAAAGTTTCAAACTCTTGAACAATCACTGAAACTAACATAAAGTGTCAGTGTGTAAAGACTCATTGGGAGTAACTTGCAAACTTGAAAATCACCAACGCAACGCTCTGTGTCAGCGAGAACACAAAGAATTGCAGCAAGTCAAAACCTTATGGATAAACACCAGAGCTAAGCTTCTGTGTCAGCGTGAATACACAGAATTGGAGCAAGACGAAAACTTGCTTACAATCACCGATGCAAAGTGTCTTTGTAAGTTCGACCACAGAGAATAATAGAAAATCTCAAACTTGAGTACAATTATTGAATCAAAGAATTAGTGTAAGGGCCAAAACACAGATTGGGAGTAAGTTGCAAACTTGAGTAGAATCAACGAAACAAAGCTTCTGTGGCATCGTGAAGCACCAAATTGCAGAAAGTCAAAACTGGAATAAAATCACCAAACTGACACCAAAGTAGTGCATAAAGACACATTGGGAGTAACTTGCAAACTTGAAAACAATCACTTATTCGAAGCTTCTGTTTCAGTTCAAAGACACAGTATTGAAGAAAATCAAAAACTTGAGAACAATCACTGAAGCGAAGCTTTAGTGTCTGCTCCAAAACACTTAATGATTGTAAGTAGTAAACTTGAATAAAATCACTGAAGCTAAGCTTCTGTGTCAGTGGGAAAACAAAGATTTGGAACAAGTCAATAAATTTCTTACAAATCTTCTTTGTTAGTTCAAACAAAATAATAGTAGGAAATTTTCAAACTTGAGTACAGTCACCTAAGTTAAGCTTTAGTGTCATCGCAAAAACACAGAATCGAAGTATGTTGAAATCTTTCAATCACTGAAGTGAAGCGTCTTTGTCATAGTGAATGCAAAAAATTTGATTAAGTTGCAAACGTTGATACATTCATGGAAGCTAAGATAGAATGAAAATAGAGAATGGGAGACGGTTGCAATCTTGAGAACAATCACCAAAATTAAACTTCTGTGTCAGTGTGAAAACAGAGATCTGAATCAAGTCTCAAACTTGTGTGCAAACAAAGTAAAGAATCTATGTAAGGAGGAACACACATTTTGGGATTTAGTTGCAAATTTTCCTACAATCACCAAAGTAAATCTTCTGTGTCAGCGTGAATACACAAAACGTGATAAAGTTCCAAACTTGCATAAATTCTCAGAAGCTAAGAAACTTTGTTAGGACAAACAAACATGGCAGAAAGTTTCAAACTCTTGAACAATCACTGAAACTAACATAAAGTGTCAGTGTGTAAAGACACATTGGGAGTAACTTGCAAACTTGAAAATCACCAACGCAACGCCTCTGTGTCAGCGAGAACACAAAGAATTGCAGCAAGTCAAAACCTTATGGATAAACACCAGAGCTAAGCTTCTGTGTCAGCGTGAATACACAGAATTGGAGCAAGACGAAAACTTGCTTACAATCACCGATGCAAAGTGTCTTTGTAAGTTCGACCACAGAGAATAATAGAAAATCTCAAACTTGAGTACAATTATTGAATCAAAGAATTAGTGTAAGGGCCAAAACACAGATTGGGAGTAAGTTGCAAACTTGAGTACAATCAACGAAACAAAGCTTCTGTGGCATCGTGAAGCACCAAATTGCAGAAAGTCAAAACTGGAATACAATCACCAAACTGACACCAAAGTGTCAGTGCATAAAGACACATTGGGAGTAACTTGCAAACTTGAAAACAATCACTTATTCGAAGCTTCTGTTTCAGTTCAAAGACACAGTATTGAAGAAAATCAAAAACTTGAGAACAATCACTGAAGCGAAGCTTTAGTGTCTGCTCCAAAACACTTAATGATTGTAAGTAGCAAACTTGAATAAAATCACTGAAGCTAAGCTTCTGTGTCAGTGGGAAAACAAAGATTTGGAACAAGTCAATAAATTTCTTACAAATCTTCTTTGTTAGTTCAAACAAAATAATAGTAGGAAATTTTCAAACTTGAGTACAATCACTGGTTAAGCTTTAGTGTCATCGCAAAAACACAGAATCGAAGTATGTTGAAATCTTTCAAACAATCACTGAAGTGAAGCGTCTTTGTCATAGTGAATGCAAAAAATTTGATTAAGTTGCAAACGTGGATACATTCATGGAAGCTAAGATAGAATGAAAATAGAGAATGGGAGACGGTTGCAATCTTGAGAACAATCACCAAATCTAAACTTCTGTGTCAGTGTGAAAAAACAGATCAGAATCAAGTCTCAAACTTGTGTGCAAACAAAGTAAAGAATCTATGTAAGGAGGAGCACACATTTTGGAATTTAGTTGCAAATTTTCCTACAATCACCACAGTAAATCTTCTGTGTCAACGTAAATACACAAAACGTGATAAAGTTCAAAACTTGCATAAATTCTAAGAAGCTAAGAAACTTTGTTAGGAAAAACACACGGCAGAAAGTTCACACTCTTGAACAATCACTGAAACTAACATGAAGTGTCAGTGCATAAAGACACATTGGGAGTAACTTGCAAACTTGAAAACAATCACTTATTCGAAGCTTCTGTTTCAGTTCAAAGACACAGTATTGAAGAAAGTCAAAATCTTAAGAATAATCACTGAAGCGAAGCTTTAGTGTCTGCTCCAAAACACTTAATGTTTGTAAGTAGCAAACTTGAATAAAATCACTGAAGCTAAGCTTCTGTGTAGTGGGAAAACAAAGATTTGGAACAAGTCAATAAATTTCTTACAAATCTTCTTTGTTAGTTCAAACAAAATAATAGTAGGAAATTTTCAAACTTGAGTACAATCACTGGTTAAGCTTTAGTGTCATCGCAAAAACACAGAATCGAAGTATGTTGAAATCTTAAACAATCACTGAAGTGAAGCGTCTTTGTCATAGTGAATGCAAAAAATTTGATTAAGTTGCAAACGTGGATACATTCATGGAAGCTAAGATAGAATGAAAATAGAGAATGGGAGACGGTTGCAATCTTGAGAACAATCACCAAAACTAAACTTCTGTGTCAGTGTGAAAACAGAGATCTGAATCAAGTCTCAAACTTGTGTGCAAACAAAGTAAAGAATCTATGTAAGGAGGAACACACATTTTGGGATTTAGTTGCAAATTTTCCTACAATCACCAAAGTAAATCTTCTGTGTCAGCGTGAATACACAAAACGTGATAAAGTTCCAAACTTGCATAAATTCTCAGAAGCAAGTCAAAACTGGAATACAATCACCAAACTGACACCAAAGTAGTGCATAAAGACACATTGGGAGTAACTTGCAAACTTGAAAACAATCACTTATTCGAAGCTTCTGTTTCAGTTCAAAGACACAGTATTGAAGAAAATCAAAAACTTGAGAACAATCACTGAAGCGAAGCTTTAGTGTCTGCTCCAAAACACTTAATGATTGTAAGTAGTAAACTTGAATAAAATCACTGAAGCTAAGCTTCTGTGTCAGTGGGAAAACAAAGATTTGGAACAAGTCAATAAATTTCTTACAAATCTTCTTTGTTAGTTCAAACAAAATAATAGTAGGAAATTTTCAAACTTGAGTACAATCACTGAATTAAGCTTTAGTGTCATCGCAAAAACACAGAATCGAAGTATGTTGAAATCTTTCAAAACATCACTGAAGTGAAGCGTCTTTGTCATAGTGAATGCAAAAAATTTGATTAATTTGCAAACGTTCATACATTCATGGAAGCTAAGATAGAATGAAAATAGAGAATGGGAGACGGTTGCAATCTTGATACAATCACCAACACGAAGCCTCTGTGTCAGTGTGAAAACAGAGATCTGAATCAAGTCTCAAACTTGTGTGCAAACAAAGTAAAGAATCTATGTAAGGAGGAACACACATTTTGGGATTTAGTTGCAAATTTTCCTACAATCACCAAAGTAAATCTTCTGTGTCAGCGTGAATACACAAAACGTGATAAAGTTCCAAACTTGCATAAATTCTCAGAAGCTAAGAAACTTTGTTAGGACAAACAAACATGGCAGAAAGTTTCAAACTCTTGAACAATCACTGAAACTAACATAAAGTGTCAGTGTGTAAAGACACATTGGGAGTAACTTGCAAACTTGAAAATCACCAACGCAACGCTTCTGTGTCAGCGAGAACACAAAGAATTGCAGCAAGTCAAAACCTTATGGATAAACACCAGAGCTAAGCTTCTGTGTCAGCGTGAATACACAGAATTGGAGCAAGACGAAAACTTGCTTACAATCACCGATGCAAAGTGTCTTTGTAAGTTCGACCACAGAGAATAATAGAAAATCTCAAACTTGAGTACAATTATTGAATCAAAGAATTAGTGTAAGGGCCAAAACACACATTGGGAGTAAGTTGCAAACTTGAGTACAATCAACGAAACAAAGCTTCTGTGGCATCGTGAAGCACCAAATTGCAGAAAGTCAAAACTGGAATACAATCACCAAACTGACACCAAAGTAGTGCATAAAGACACATTGGGAGTAACTTGCAAACTTGAAAACAATCACTTATTCGAAGCTTCTGTTTCAGTTAAAAGACACAGTATTGAAGAAAATCAAAAACTTGAGAACAATCACTGAAGCGAAGCTTTAGTGTCTGCTCCAAAACACTTAATGATTGTAAGTAGTAAACTTGAATAAAATCACTGAAGCTAAGCTTCTGTGTCAGTGGGAAAACAAAGATTTGGAACAAGTCAATAAATTTCTTACAAATCTTCTTTGTTAGTTCAAACAAAATAATAGTAGGAAATTTTCAAACTTGAGTACAATCACCTAAGTTAAGCTTTAGTGTCATCGCAAAAACACAGAATCGAAGTATGTTGAAATCTTTCAATCACTGAAGTGAAGCGTCTTTGTCATAGTGAATGCAAAAAATTTGATTAAGTTGCAAACGTGGATACATTCATGGAAGCTAAGATAGAATGAAAATAGAGAATGGGAGACGGTTGCAATCTTGAGAACAATCACCAAAACTAAACTTCTGTGTCAGTGTGAAAACAGAGATCTGAATCAAGTCTCAAACTTGTGTGCAAACAAAGTAAAGAATCTATGTAAGGAGGAACACACATTTTGGGATTTAGTTGCAAATTTTCCTACAATCACCAAAGTAAATCTTCTGTGTCAGCGTGAATACACAAAACGTGATAAAGTTCCAAACTTGCATAAATTCTCAGAAGCTAAGAAACTTTGTTAGGACAAACAAACATGGCAGAAAGTTTCAAACTCTTGAACAATCACTGAAACTAACATAAAGTGTCAGTGTGTAAAGACACATTGGGAGTAACTTGCAAACTTGAAAATCACCAACGCAACGCCTCTGTGTCAGCGAGAACACAAAGAATTGCAGCAAGTCAAAACCTTATGGATAAACACCAGAGCTAAGCTTCTGTGTCAGCGTGAATACACAGAATTGGAGCAAGACGAAAACTTGCTTAAAATCATCGATGCCAAGTGTCTTTGTCAGTCCGACCTCAGAGAACAATAGAAAATCTCAAACTTGATTACAATTATTGAATCAAAGAATTAGTGTAAGGGCCAAAACACACATTGGGAGTAAGTTGCAAACTTGAGTACAATCAACGAAACAAAGCTTCTGTGGCATCGTGAAGCACCAAATTGCAGAAAGTCAAAACTGGAATACAATCACCAAACTGACACCAAAGTAGTGCATAAAGACACATTGGGAGTAACTTGCAAACTTGAAAACAATCACTTATTCGAAGCTTCTGTTTCAGTTCAAAGACACAGTATTGAAGAAAATCAAAAACTTGAGAACAATCACTGAAGCGAAGCTTTAGTGTCTGCTCCAAAACACTTAATGATTGTAAGTAGTAAACTTGAATAAAATCACTGAAGCTAAGCTTCTGTGTCAGTGGGAAAACAAAGATTTGGAACAAGTCAATAAATTTCTTACAAATCTTCTTTGTTAGTTCAAACAAAATAATAGTAGGAAATTTTCAAACTTGAGTACAATCACTGGTTAAGCTTTAGTGTCATCGCAAAAACACAGAATCGAAGTATGTTGAAATCTTTCAATCACTGAAGTGAAGCGTCTTTGTCATAGTGAATGCAAAAAATTTGATTAATTTGCAAACGTTCATACATTCATGGAAGCTAAGATAGAATGAAAATAGAGAATGGGAGACGGTTGCAATCTTGAGAACAATCACCAAAATTAAACTTCTGTGTCAGTGTGAAAACAGAGATCTGAATCAAGTCTCAAACTTGTGTGCAAACAAAGTAAAGAATCTATGTAAGGAGGAACACACATTTTGGGATTTAGTTGCAAATTTTCCTACAATCACCAAAGTAAATCTTCTGTGTCAGCGTGAATACACAAAACGTGATAAAGTTCCAAACTTGCATAAATTCTCAGAAGCTAAGAAACTTTGTTAGGACAAACAAACATGGCAGAAAGTTTCAAACTCTTGAACAATCACTGAAACTAACATAAAGTGTCAGTGTGTAAAGACACATTGGGAGTAACTTGCAAACTTGAAAACAATCACTTATTCGAAGCTTCTGTTTCAGTTCAAAGACACAGTATTGAAGAAAATCAAAATCTTAAGAATAATCACTGAAGCGAAGCTTTAGTGTCTGCTCCAAAACACTTAATGTTTGTAAGTAGCAAACTTGAATGAAATCACTGAAGCTAAAGCTTCTGTGTTAGTGGGAAAACAAAGATTTGGAACAAGTCAATAAATTTCTTACAAAGCTTCTTTGTTAGTTCAAACAAAATAATCGTAGGAAATTTTCAAACTTGAGTACAATCGCTGAAGTTAAACTTGTGTCATCGCAAAAAACATAGAATCGAAGTATGTTGAAATCATGAAATCACTGAAGTGAAGCGTCTTTGTCAGCGTGAATGCAAAAAATTTCTTAAGTTGCAAACTTGGATACATTCAATGAAGCTAAGATAGAATGAAAATAGAGAATGGGAGACGGTTTCAAATTTGCATACAATCACCAACACGAAGCCTCTGTGTCAGTGTGAAAACACACATATGAATCAAGTCTCAAACTTGTGTGCAAACAAAGTAAAGAATCTATGTAAGGAGGAACACACATTTTGGGATTTAGTTGCAAATTTTCCTACAATCACCAAAGTAAATCTTCTGTGTCAGCGTGAATACACAAAACGTGATAAAGTTCCAAACTTATATAA